>CM028137.1:892919000-894145000 GCA_016271365.2 Neoceratodus forsteri | reverse complement strand
GAAAGATGACGAGGGAAGGGATGTCTCTCATGTTACCACTCAAAAACCTCTCCATCCATGCTGTACCTCTTAACTGTTCCACATTAGAAGATATAAATCTGATTGGCCCACTGAGATTCCCTTTGTCCATACCTCTCAGTAATCCCATATCATGAGGGATGTCCCTCATTTTAACAGTCAGAACCACCATCCATACCTCATCACTGTTCCAAATTGGAGGGACATCTCTCATTTTACCAATCAGAACCCCTCTCTTTATGCTGCACCTCTACACTGTGCCACACTCGAAGGGATGTTCCTCATTTTGCCATTTAGTACTGTCCATTGTACCACATTGGGAGGGACATCCCTTATTTTACCACTCAGAATCTCTCTGTCCATACTCTTAAGCTGTCCAACATTAGGGATCTAGTTATTGTGAACAGCCCATAACTCTCAACAAATCTTCATTAGGAAGGGTGACCCTCACTTTACAACTCCAAATCCTTAATTCCAACTTGAAGAAATGAATGATATTGATAATATCTGATCTGCATTCTTGTTGACTGTATTAAAATCGACATGGTTAGTCAGCTGTACTAACTGCTGTTACTATACTAAAATGCAAACAATGTAAGATGGCTTTTCCTAAATAAGTTTCTGAATCCTAAAAATGAAAGCACTGGAAGGTTAAAAATACAAATGCAGACTTCATTTACAAAACATGAAGGAATAGGTTTTCAGAGATACATCAGGTACATGTGGCTTTCTCAATCCTTGCAGCCATACACTCCTTCGTGAACATGACTGATCACCAATTTATATAGCCCCCGATACAGACACAGCACTTGAATACTTTATCACCTGTTTCAACTCAGCCTGCAATATTCATGCTCCGTTCAAGAAGCGTAAGATCAAGGGTGTCAATAACCCATGGATGACACTAGGCCTCCTTACACAAATGAAATCTCGAGACCAGCTCTGGTATCATGCTAAGGCTACTGGCACCCAGACTGATATCCAGGCCTACAAAACAGCTAGGAATGCATGTACCAGAGCAATCCACCATGAGAAGGCTAACTATTACAGGAATGCCTTAGCCAGCATCTGGAATGACGGGAGTAAATTCTGGCGTAACCTTGCTGAAGTGACAGGAAAGGATCCCAAAACAACACCCACAATGTTGAACATAGATGGTACCATCACTCTTGACCATGTAATCATTGCCAACGCATTTAAGACCACTTTTGCTGACCTTAGTCATGTGCTACCCCCTAGCTTTTTTGATCCCACCACAGTCAACCCAGCTTCTGTTAGTTCAGGTTTGCCACCAGGGCACCCTCCTTTCCATTTCAAAGCAATCCCAGAAAGCCTAGCTAAAAAACACATTCTTAAAGTGCTTGGAAAGTCTAAGGTCAGTGGTGATTCACTGGATATGAAACTTCTCACCCTCACCATTGACAACGTCCTGCTCCCACTAACCAAAATCCTCAACCATTCCCTCATGCTCTCCCAGTTCCCCCAAAAGTGGAAACTGGCAGTGGTGACTCCAGTCCATAAAAGTGCTGACAAGACTCTCACGAACAACTACAGGCCTATATCCATCCTCCCTCCTCTATCCAAAGCCTTGGAATGGATAGTGGCTTATCAGCTCATGGAGAAAAATACAGCCTGCAATGTTCCCAGCAACATGGCTTCCATAAAGGGTACAGTACTACCATGGCACTCCTCGATTTCACCACACATATCCATCATGCACTTGATCAGAGCCAGTTGGTTGACACCTCTTTTATTGACCTGACTAAGGCATTTGACATTGTCAATCACTCCATTCTCCTTAAACAATTATCCCTCCTTGGTCTTTCAAGTGAAACTACCCTCTGGTTTCAAAGCTACCTCAGTAACCGGACTCAACAGGTCAGGATTGGTGAATTCCTCTCGTCATCCCTACCAATTTACTCTGGAGTACTCCAAGGTTCTATCCTAGGTCCCTTGTTATTCAGCATATTCCTGAACAATCTCCCTGCCTTCTGCCATGACAGAACGTTACTGTATGCAGATAATGCAGTAATCTTCACTTGCCACACCGACCCCACCTCCCTTCAGTCTCAATTACAGAAAAGTTTCACAGAAGTGGAAGACTGGTTTTGCTCTCATAAACTCATCTTTAACCACAAAAAAACTAAAACAATGTTGTTCCATGGAACCCACAACAAGTACAAGGACCATGAGCTCATAATTAACAACCACGAAGGTGTCAGTCTTGAGCAGGTGGATATGTTTAAATATCTGGGCCTGACCCTTGACTGCTTCCTCTCATATACCAAAAACATTGACAATATCGCTAAAACTGTGAACTCCCATATAGGGCTACTATACAAGCATAAACATTGCCTAACAGCTGAAGCCTTGAACCTCACTATCCAGAGCTCTGTTATCTCAACTAT
Source organism: Neoceratodus forsteri (assembly GCA_016271365.2). Lineage (NCBI taxonomy): Eukaryota > Metazoa > Chordata > Ceratodontiformes > Ceratodontidae > Neoceratodus > Neoceratodus forsteri. Next base: position 894,142,574 of record CM028137.1, on the reverse strand, counting down.
TGACTACGGGCTTGTTATCTATGGATCTACTGCTGATACTGCACTCCAGCGCATAGCTGCAGCCCTTAATAAGGCATGTAGACTCCTTATTTCAGCTGCCCTCCTTTCTCACACATGTGGCATTTACGAGCAGGCTAACTGGCTCCAGCTATCCGGCAGGCTAAAGTACCAGACCTGCATCCTAGCTAAGAAGACATCACTGGGTCTTATGCCCCTTGGAGTCCAATCAATATTGACCCCTCAGCGTGTCCGCCACCTAACTAGAAGATTGGACAGTCTAACCTTTACAATACCTCGCTGTCGGACTTCTCAAGCTCAGCATTCTTACCTTGTCAGAGCCTCCACCTGGTTCAACTTGCTACCTACAGAAATCTCCAACATTGCCACGATTGGTGCTTTTAAGTGTAAACTGTGTCAACACCTTGTGGCTAGTGCCTTCTGTGATTGCTTCTTATAATCCCCTCCAGGCATACTACCCTCAAGCATCCCTCCTCACTGCCTCAGCTCCTCCTTCTCTCCTACCCCCCATTACTGGGTATAGGATGACTCTGTCTCCTTTTCTTTTTCATCCCCCCCTTTCCTCATCCCTTGCTGTTTCCCATCTACCACATACCCAATGCAATTTCTTCCCCATTTCACCCCCCTCACCACCACTCTTCTTTCTCTTTTCCCACTAAACCACTCCTAACAAAGCTTCACTGAGCTGCCTATGACTTGTACTGTATAATTAACTCGCAACACAATTCCTTGACAATGCCTTTGGATGCTGTTATTGTAACCTTATTTGTCTTTTTTTTTTTTGTAAGTTCCATTGTAATGATCATGTTATGTTTTGTACTTTATTGTCCTTATTGCCTTGATGTGGAACCTTTATAAAAGAGCCCTTGGCTCAAAGATGTCATCCGAAATACAAATAAATAAAAAATAAATAAATACGCTAGTCTACCTAAAAGGTGGTCTAAATTATGTATCTAACTGCTGTGGCTCACAGCATATAAGGAACATTATAAAGATGTATTCATCAATATGTGACATATACCTTATTAGTTTACTGTAAAGTGGCTAAAACTGGTGTAAATGCCATACAGCCTTTGAAAATAATGCGAACTTCAAAGGTGCTGCTGCATTTACGCAGGCACAGGTGCACGCCAAAACTGTGTCCTATGCCTACAGCAAGACCTTTGAAAATCCACCCTGAAGTGTCTGTCTGGAGCTCCTGTGTTCTGTTGTATCAAGATCATGCCTATACCGCAGTCATCTGTGACCCGCAGGGCAGGTTGCAAAGGTGAAAGCCCTTATGATGTGGTTCATGGAACAAAGGAGTTGTGAGACAAAATCAGACCTGGTGGCTCATCTAGTCAATCTTATGTCCTTACTTACCTAATGTTTTTCATGTCAGTGTAGCCCCAGTGCAGTCTTCCCTCTACAGTACCTCATTTTTATCCTCATGGCCCAAAGCACATAAAGTTATCAGGCAATGTGTAGAAGCAATAGGGTGCAGTGTTTTTTTCTTTCAAAACAGAGGGGATTTCCTTGTCCCCACAGACAAATTAAAATAGGAGTAGGGATAGCACATTTGCCTCCATTTTACAGTGCTCTGTGTCAGGGGAAATACTGGTATAAGGTTAAGTTAAGGTACGTTTTTGGAACTTAACATTCAGTGTTTTATAACACTCACTTTTTATTTATTCAGTTATTGTTGAGGGGAAAAGACAGTTAGATAATATTGCTTATTTTCAGCCTTGTCATGGTTGGGGGGCACACAGATACAAGACAACTGAAAAGCAACCAGAGTAAGCTATTGGTTATATTTTTAGTGAATGACAGAAATTCTCCTTCTCTTTTCGAGAAGTGGCGAGGGATCTTAAACACTCACCTGAACAACTACCAGAAATGGCAGGCAGGACGTAGACCAGGACCTCGGGTTAACAACTCATTCAAAGGATGGTGCACTCCAGCAGTAAAGCAACCACTTAGTACTGCACGCAGGTGCCAGTGTTAATGGTATGAGCCCAATCCTTGTGTGGGACTAGAACCCATGACCTTCTGGCCCAAAGGCTGATGTGCTATCAACTGAGTCAGTCTGACACCTAAATTTTAATAAAACCTAAATTTCAATAAAGCTAAGGTGGTTTTCTTGGACTGATAGGTACAGTACATAGCAGCTACCAATCAGCCTAACAAATTGAATGTTACACTAGTTCTTTAAATGCACTTTTGAATTGAGTGTACTGTTGTGCATCTCTATATAAATAAAGATGAGTGTTTAACTGTATACTCTATGCAACCTTAACTAGCCACCATCTTAACAGGACCTCTTTGGAAAGAAGATGCATGTTATATTTGTGTACCATTATATAAATACATTTTTATTTAAATAATATTCTAAGTACTATAATAGCAAAATTGTAGCTCACTTATACTGAGGATGCACACACCTTGTTAAAAAATAAAACTAATTTGTAGAACCTGACTGGATTTAAACATTTAGAGCCAAAAGCCTCCTTTGTGAAAAAAAGTTATTCAGAATGCAGATTATAATAATTACATGCCATCAGCATATACTGTAATTTAATATGTAAATGTGTCTGTATTATTAGGTTTCAGTCCTAAATAGCTTTATGATACAAAACACTTCCATACAACTCTAAGTTTTTTCTTCGTATCATTTCCCTTTACTGACATAAGATTAGGCTCATCTTATTTCTTGGGGGACAAGTTTCAGGTATTAAAATTAAGTGCAATGTTGCTGTTTTTGTACTTAACTCTTTAAGCCAAACTGGAAGTCTTGGTAAGTTTCAGATAATTTTCTTGACTTATTGGAACCTTTCAGACCCTTGGAAATGTCTGTGACTTTTCTTTCCCTAGAATGAATGCTAACACAATGAGAGCCATTAATGTGTTTTATGTGGGCAATTGGTCAAGCATGTTGTGAGCTGTACTGTAATAACTGCATTCCTAGATGTGTTGTACACCTCCTGCCCTCAGCCTCCTGGAAGTGCAGTCATTACAGCACAAACTGAAATCTTGGAGTGCATAACTGTGCTTATAAAATGTATTTTTTTGTATTTTTGTCTTTTATATTTCAAATTATAAAAATAAGAAAAAAAATATTTAAAATGTCACAAAGAAACAGTTTTACAATATGCTTCCATTTAAATCTGGAAGACAAATCCTAGTTTCTGTGCTAGTAGCTTCTGGAGCTGTATGAAAATGATACAACACAATGAAACTCAAAATGCTCTTAATTTAATGGAACTTATTTTTTTATATAAAAATCACATTGATTACCCAATTTGCATTGCAAAACCAGTCAAAGCATTTCTAATGCAAAGGCTCCAATGTGTTCAGAATAATTGAACCAGCAGAGCTGGTGAGGGGTTGATTTGTATAATTCAGCATGTTCACTCATGCCTAGTGCAATACATGTGCTTTAATCATCTACAGATCTGTTTTTTAAGGCAGTTTATGCCTGCATCTACTCATTTGCCTGCGCTTCTTACCTTTCCCCTGTTTTGTATATTATTCCTTCCCTTCTGTACCCTTTGTCTTTTTTCTCTTTCTTTCCTGACATTTAACAGATGAAATGTTTACCACAGAATACAAGATTCAAAATTCTGCAAAGGTCTGCTGGCAGAATGTTCACCGCTCATCCACTTCCGCACCTCCACCCCCATGGCCCTCCTGGCAGGGAGCAGCAAAAATTTCCCTGGTTGGCAGATAAGGATATGAGGGGAATCTTTCATGGTCAGCAAAGGAACAATAGAAATCAAAACCATGAGTGGTACTTCATTTTTTAAATTGTGTATTTGCATGTGTGTAAGGACGGGATGATAAGGAGAAACCACATTTAAAGCAGCAGTACAAATGATGGTATACATTTTGCACCTCCACAATTTACTCCAGTTTAGAGTGCCCTTTTTCTCCTGTTTTGTAAGATGATATTTTTGTCCATTTTGAGTCTGCCTTAGCATATTTTGGGGGAGTGATTTGAACTAATAAATGGCATGCTCCTTTTAAGATAACTACCCCAGATTTTCACCAGTGGTCTCAGCTGTTCTTGAACACCCCTTGTTTTACATCACTTTTTGAAAGTAAATTAGCATTTGACAGACAAATGTTTCCAGACTTCAATAAACTATAAGTTTTCAAAAACAGCTGAGATCACTTACAGAATTCTGGGAGCAACCATATTAAAAGGAATCCTTTTCACTGCAACATGCACTGCTGCTATACTACATTTTTTTAATTCAAGAACATTTTATTTTTAAGGCCATGTTGAAGGTTTTTGGGAAAGGTTGCAAAAATTATCACTCTTAGGAGTTTATCTAGCTTTTCTCCTTCCCTCCTCAGGTGTTCTTCACCCTCTTCAGGCAAGTGCACCCACCCAGTCCCATCATACACTAAATTAATATTTTCTTCCCACACAGGTTGCACCCATGACAGGGCCCCAGGGTGAGGGCTGTAGTGCCCCTGGGAACAGAATCTAGTGTGTAGTGGGATACATAGTGTAGGGCCAGAGTGTACCCAGGCTGCCATTCAGATGCTCAAGGATTTTTTTCCATTTTTATTTTCCCTCCCTTCTCCCACTAGATGGTGCTGCTGTCCTAAGGATGGCCTTGGTAAGTGCAGTTTAACCTACGTGGCGAGTTGGGTTGCTCAAAATCTATCCCATGAATCAGATTCATTTTTCAGAGTTCAGAATTTTGGTACTGAAGGCCAAAAATCTGAATTCTGAGAAAGGTTGAAATCAGATCTGGAGTCAGAAACTGATTCTGATTCTACATCCAATTTCTCCTTCTGGAACCTCCCCACCTGGTGCACAAGAGCTCCTATAACAGACAGTCACCTACCTTAACCTTCCTTGGCTTCCTGGTGTGGCTATTAGACCGTCTGACTATGAGATGTGTTCATTTACCTGCCTCGTCTGATGGTCAGTCTGGTCCCAGTCAAATAATTCTCCTCCTCCCCCTCAGTCTATTCCAAATTTTGTTTCCATTCCTTTACCATACATACCTCTGTTACCATTCCAGCTCCCACCCGATCCCTACCACTGCCATCAGTAAAACCATCAGTGGCAATGGTACAACCACAAATACAAAAAAAGAAGCCATCCTCCCCACCATGTGTCCCTGATCCCTGAGTGCATCTAGAGACCAGTGGACCTGTGGATGTTGGATGGAACTCGGGAATGGGATGATGATGTGATGGACCCACCTCAAGTAACAGGCCACACACTGCTGAATATTCTCTATGTGTTTCCATAACAGCATAAAACCCTAGGGGCTAGAAAAGGTTCCTGTCTCAGTGAACGTAATGTGAAGTGTCTGAAACCCCCAGGGTTTTCTACTGGTGGGTCACTTAGGGTAGCTCATTTAGTGACTGACTGTGTGTGTTTAATTAGTTGTATGCTGGGCTGGATGGGCTTGTTGAGGAGCCAGAAACTAGCCTAGTATGTACTGGGCCAGGTATTGTTTTTGTTTTGAGTGCAACTGGGGCATGTAGGCAATGAGCCCAAATGCTGCATGCAGCACAACTCAAAGAGGTGGCAATTGTAGTGGGTGCAGGACGTGATGGGTCACCTCTGCTTGTGGATTAGTGTGTCCAGCTGCAATGAGGAGTGAGCTGAGTGATCCCAGGCTACAGAAGACTCCAAAGATGGTAGCAGCAACACAACAAAGCAGAACAGTAGCTAAGACTGGAGCCTGAGTAAGGTAGGACATGGCTGCCGAGGGGGGATCAGACTGGGCACTGATCTTTTATTTTTTTTACTTTTTAGGGCTGCAGTGGGTGGAGCCTTAGTAGACCTCTTACTTTCCAAAAAGGACTCCTGCATTCCTTGCATTCTTTGCAAATGAACAACATCCTGGACTTAAATCACAGTCGCCTTTGCATCTGTGGAGCACTTCTCTTGCACTGGACTATTTTCTGCTTGTTCAGCAGTGCTGATCAGGGCACTGGGGAATTGGGCACCACCAGTATCACTCATATGTTTCTGGAGGGGGTGGGGAGTGGGTGATGAGAGGGAGGGTTGGTGGGGGATATCTATAGTTTAAACTGTGTATTTTTTTGTGGTCACAGTGGAGCACTGTACACTCTGCCATGACCAAGATGACCATCACAGTACACTGCACATGCGCAAGTGGTCGCACATGTGCAGTAGAGTGTGGTGGTCATCTTTGTTATGGCAGAGTGTACAGTATTCCACCATGACTGCCAAAATAAACTATTATAACTATAGATATTCCCCCATCTGACCCTTTCTCACTCTCAGCACCCACCAACCCACCCCTGAAACATACGAGTGACACTGGAGGTGCCCAATCACCCAGTGTCCAAATTAGGAATCATCTTTTTCCTTTTTATAAAGATATTCTCCCACCCGACCCTCCCTCTCAGTGCCCACCACCCCACACCCCCCAGAAACATACAAGTGACACTGGAGGTGCCCAATTCCTCCAGTGTTGGGAAAAATATGTGTGACACTGGGGGTGCACAATCCCCTGTGTCTGAATTAGGCATCCTGCTTTTTTAATTTTTTTTAAAGATATTTCCCCCACCTGACCCTCCCTCTCAGCACCCACCACTCCACATTCCCCCCAAGAAACATACTAGTTACACTTGGGATGCCCAATTTTCAGTGCAGGAAACCTCGCCCATTTAAAAAAAAAACTGTAAAAAAAAAATATATCCATCGATGTCTTTTGCAGCCATTAGACTCCCCTCTCCCACCCCTCCCACTCAGCACCTACCCCGCCACCCAGATCTTTACTTACCAATTGAGAGTCCAATGCTGTAATCTTCTCTGAGCCGCAAACATGTCCTCACTCTTCAAAGCCAGACTGCGAACTGAAGAAACAGTTGCAAATCAATGTATTTCAATGCGGTTTTGAACTTAGTGGCATAACTTGGGCATTTTTGCATATTTATGGCCCAAATTTTCAAAATGCCTTTTTTGGGACCACACCTCATGAACAATTGCACTCACATTAGGCAAATCCATCCTGAAAGGTGATTTTGTGGTCCCTGTGTCAGGAGTTAAAAGTGTTCTCTGCCCTTGTTCATGAGGTGGGGTGATAAAAAGGCTATGTTGAAAATTTGATATAAAAATATTAAAAAACAATGTTACGAGCCTACGTTGAATTTTGTGAAAGCAGGCTCATAACATTGGTCATTTTCAATATTTTTACCCCAAATTTACAGTGTAGCTCTGTGCCCTCATTTATGAGGTGGGATCATACGAAGGCTATGTTGAAAATGTGGTGTAAAAATATTTACAAACACTGAAGTTATGCGCCTTCATTGAAATTTGAGAATGCAGGCTCGTAAGTTTGTTAATTTTCAATATTATTACCCCAAATTTGCAACATAGCCATTTCTTTACAGCACCTCATGAATGTGATGGATGTCATTTTTCAGCTCTGGCCCAAAATGGGTTTTTGCCTCCAGAAAGTTGATTTCGCAGTCCCTGTGTGAAATTACCTTTCAGGTAGGAGTTGAACATTTGCTTAAATACCTAGGGGTCATAATAGACGACACCCTGTCCTTCTTGAGGCACATTGAACAGGTAGTAAAAGCAGTCAGTATCAGACTTGAGGACTTAATTTCTCCTTCCTGCCACCAATATCTTGGCCCAGAGGAGGATGAATAAATTACTGGGATGTCTGACTTGAGAGGATCTCAGTGGTTTGTAGGACCCCTGGAGGACACCATTCTGCATGCCGGTGTGGCATTCCCATCACTTATCTCTATGCCCCCACTCACACTAATGCATGCATGCCTGCTCCTAACAGTGCATGGTTGCCAATGCCATCAAAGGCACCCTCCACCATGCCACCACCGGGAGCCTCTATGACAGCAGTACATCAAGCTCCCTGCCCTGGAGAGGAGAGCACTCCCTTCCAGCCTGCTCTCCTGACATCAGGGCTTGCACTATGAACCCAGGTCTCTGATACACCAGAAAGGTCCCCATTGCTCAGGGCCACAAAGCTGGCTTTGAAAGTTTTTTAAGAGGTTGTAGGGATATGACTTTGGTGATGCACCCTAGTTAGGGAAAGAAATTCAAACCATAGACTGTAAACAGATGGATTCCAAATCTCACTGGTCAATCATCAAGAAGCATACAATGTCCCACCCATCTGATAAACAAATTACAAGTTAACATACTGTACCCAGACCCTGCATTAGTTTTAAATAAACTTGATAATAAACATTCTGCATAGGTTTTGACTGAAATGTGTAAACTAAATACAAAAGATGCTGCAAAATAATAAGACGTCACCCTTTGCAAAAGTCTGGAAGACTTCCAGCAGACTAGGCACTTTGCCAAAAACCTTTGCAATGTGGGCAAAGTTTGTCTTTACTTTAACCACAGGGCTCTGTTAAAAAAAAGTAACCCCCCCCCCTTCATGGCACTCTTTCTCTCCACAAGGTCCCAGAAAAAAATGCAAATGCCCTCTTCCCCTACTCACTTAATACCACCAACTCCCATCTTCTTCCTCCCATGGTCCACACCCGAGATTCCCATAACAATGAAATAGCCCTTTCCCCAGCCAGCTGTGCACCCCATGTCCCACAATCCCCCAAGAACTCAATAATAAAGACCCTCCAATCCACTTAGCACCCCAGTCCCACCCCTTCTCTCCTTTAGGTTGCCCTGATTTAAAAAACAAAAGGATGCATTAGAAATCCTGGTGATGGGGACCAGTGCATCCCTCCTCACACCACCTCAGCTGACCACCATCTGAATGAATGAATGAGAGTGCAAGCATGCTCAAATACTATTAGCATGTTTTGTCTGCAAAATACTGCTGGAGGGCTGTGGCATGGGGCCAGGGGTGAGTTGGCTTCATGTCAAGGGTTAACTTCATGTTATTTTAGCTGATGACTTCTCCCTTCAAAAAAAACAAACTTTCCTCCTGTCAGAGAGATAATATTTTATAACTTTGGGAACTTGGGGCAGCCCATGAAGGAATTTTTAAAGTGAACTCTATAAGTCAAAAAAGTCCCCAAAAGCACAGTTTAGGCCCAAACATGGCATATTTGCTGTAAACAAATATGATCTCAGACAAAGACATATAAAATACTGTTTTAATCCCACCCTGAAGCACCTTTTTTAGTGGATGACTACTACTCATCTTCCCTTTCATTTTCCAAATAATAATTATTGGTAATTTTGTTTTTGACTATTTATTTGCGTGCTGCTCCTGCAGCTTAGTGGCTAAGTCACTCATATTGGTCCCTGTGCATGAACGGGTGGGAAATACTCACCAGAAGGGTGTATCCCACCTACATAGCTGAGCACCTGTGGACAGATGTCCACCAGCCATTATTCACTAATGGCCACCACCTGTCCATGACTCCACCACACTGGTACGTGGGTCCATGCAGGGTGGCCATGGGCAGCCATGGATTCAGCCGAGCATCCAATCAGATGCCCAGCATGGGTCCCACAGTGGATCCAGTGTGAGTTACAGCATGGGTCTGGGTGCATGAATGCCTACCACAGGCACCCGGACCTGCACAGCCAGTCCCTGACCAACAGTGTGCCCCCCCGGTGCCAATGATACACAGCACCCACCCAGTGCATGGATAGGTCCCTAGCTGGTTGCTTCCACCCCATCCAGTGTACCACCCTTCCCCACCACAGAGTGATGGCCCATCATCAATGTAGGCAGCCCCCTCCAGAAACACAATATCCTACCAGGAGTGGTATGTAGTGTCAGGCAACCCCCCTGCCCCCACGGCAGCAGAGCAAGACCCCGGAAGGCTTGTCAGTGGTGCATCCCACCCCCAACACAGCACCAGTAGGCAACCCCCCCACACACACACCACAGCATTTCCAGTCCCTGAGGTGGCCAACCCCACCACTCACACATCCCTGTCCCTGCCCCCTGACCCTTGATCCAGGAACCCCAGTGGTGACGCACTATAAGTACCTTAACAGTTATGTCAGCATTATCAACACCATCCCAGCATTCACACTCAAAATGAACAAATGGCTCAGGCCAGATTTCAAGGAAAACAGAGTAAATAACATACAAAACACAGGACGTATAACATTAATGGTATAGTCAAATAAAAGAAATGGAAATTACAAAACCACACACCTTTTTACTGAGTAACTGATCCTATCCCAGTTTCAGTTAGTAAACAGTGAATGCTGAAATTACCTAACACTGGTAGAAGTGCTTCTTAAGAGTCCAGAACACAGGTGTTCCTTGAAAGTCCAAACACAAGTATACTAAGTCTTGCAAAGTTGGAACAAGAGTGTGTCCTCTCAGGAATCCAAAAGTAAAAGAGTACAATGTTCCCTCAGCAACTTGGCAATATCAGGGGGAAGTGTCCCACCCAGCTTGTGTGGTCACAGCTCTGTGGTGATGCTAGCTGTGAGATCACTTTCATTCCTGCATACTGAATTAGTCACATGCATCTGCACACTGCTACACATTGCACATTTATATATATATATATATATATATATATATATATATATATGTATTCTTCCTAATTAGTGTGCCACAGAGCATGAATTATGACAGGTCAGAATTACCCCTTTGATCTTCAGAAGAACATCCTGAAAGGCATGTCCCTTAGTTGTGAGAATTTCGCAGGTAACTGTCAGAGTTGGCTTTACCTCCTGATATTGTAAAATGCAATATTTTATAACAGGTTTCCTAGGTTCAGAGCAATGGCTAGTTTTACAGCCTGTTACAACCTGGTGTCAAAAGGAAGTTCTTAATTAGTTTTTCCACTGGATCAGGGATAGGGCATATCCCTCCTTTCTTTCTCTGTGTTTAAATCTCATGTTCCATGATGCTTTGCTGCTTGGCCTGTATCCTAAGCAGAAGTCTAAAACATATGTTTATATCAAAATTATATGCTCATAACTAGTAGATGGTTATCACGTCACAGGGACCACATGTACGAGATGGCATTCTGCAAGCCGCAAAAGACAGGGCAGATGTTTTTGCAGGGTGGTCCACAAATGTATTGTTTCCCAGATTTTTTCATTGCAAAAAACATCATTAATTGCAACAGTTAGGGTTGATGCGACAAAAGAAGGAAAATGAGGTGTTATAGTTGACACTCAAACACCTCCCACCCTAACACCCAAGCCCCACCCTCCACAGAACAGTAGGTGATGGGGTGTGCCTTGGGGTCATCAGTTCCAACTCTCACCCCATTCCATGTGTAAGAAAGCTGACATGGTACATTACAGGAGAATGGGTTGAGAGTGCAGGGCCCGATGACCCCAAGGGCACACCCCATCATCTGTTTGTCTGAGGAGGGTGGGGTCAGTAGGGTGGGAGGTGGGAGGTGTTAGGGTGTCAGCTCTAATGCCTCATTTCCTACTTTGTTGCTTCTGCATTAACTTATGCATTAATAATGTTTTTGCAATGAATTTCCTTACATTTTGATAAAGTGTAATCTTATCCTTATATGATTTTGGGAGGGCAGGGCCCAGAGGACCCTGTGCTCCCATGGTGTCAGTTTTAGGGCCCTGCACTCCCATCTATCCATAAGTGCACAGACATTGTAAAAAACTGTCCCTAGGGCTCTGCGCTCCCAATATTGCATAATGGATGGCTCTGCAGTCCAATTACTGTATAATGGTACTCATGTGGGAGCACAGGGCTCTGTTCATGACCTCAAATCCTTGTTTGAAGTTGTGCAGCTATCCAAAAGACTGAAGTGAGCATGTGAAAAACCTGAAATCTCAAAACTGAGTAACTTTAGAACAGATTAATATTGTTTCACCAAAACAACATTGGCTTGTTCTTTTGGGCAAGCTTTTTCTACTCTGAAAAGTTCAGGCCAGAATTCTAAATGGGATGGACGCAATGTGATGAGGAAAAAACAGCAAAAATGGATGAAAAAAGCGACTTTTACACTTTCATCACTATGCGCTGTGCAACATCTGTACATCTGATTGAAATGAAACTTGGCACTTCTAGAGAACTACCCCACAGAACCACACATAACAAAATTTGTGCACATCTGTTAAACGGTTGCAAAGTTATTAAAGTGCAAACTATGAGGTTAATGTTAACCTGCCTACTCAACCCTAACTATAGTGGTGCTACCACATCACTATAATATACTAATATGTGTATATATATATATATATATATATATATATATATACACATACAGAGTGTGTGAGAGACAGAGAGAAAGCAAGAGAGAGAGTGTGAGAATAAATGATGGAATAGTGTGATATTCAAGGAAATGATACCATCAAGGGGTCAAACAAGCCATAAATCTGCAAACTTGAAGGTTGAGTAGTGTTTATGAGCTTGTTCAACCTCAAGACAGTATTATTTCATTAGTATGCTGGACTTTGCCAACTAAGATCATGCATTTTTTTTCATCTGGTGTCAGGAGGATACCATACTTAGCATCAGGAATTGCTCCCTGGATCTCTATGACTGTCAGCTGCAGGAGAAATTGGGCATTGCATTGCCCAAGCTGCCAGGAGCCTAAACTACTGTGGAGGAGCAGCAGGATACAGTAGCAGCAGTGGGAGACAGTACAGGTGGCTAGCCTCTCAGAGGGCAGCTACACTTCATAAAAAAAATGTGCTGAGTGACATCAGCACCAGGGAGCCTTAAGTAGCACTCAGAGCAGCCTCTCAGGCAGATCGCATCTTTTTCCTTTCATCCAATGTCAGGAAGACACCACACTTAGTATCAGGAGCCACTCACAAGATCTCTACTACTGTAGGCTGCAGAGGAATCAGGAATTTCATAACCCAAACAGCCAGCAGCCCAAACTACTGCAGAGCAGCAGTGGGGGACAGTAGGTGGTATTGCTCTTTGCACCGACCCACCCACCCTCAAAAAATAGGCTAGCAGAGCCAGAGGAAACTTAATAAACAAACAAGTGACCAGGTTAAAGGAAGTTAAATAAACAAAAACAAACAAAAAAAAATCTGTACTATTAGGAAATTCAAATGAAAATGGTGGGATTCAACAGTTGTGGGGCATTATTCTCTAGGCAGTATCTCTGGAACATGGATCACTTCCCCATATGTAAAACACTGCACATGCTCAGATCTCAATTGGATGCTGCATGAAGGGAAATAGCACATCTGCAGCATGAGCTGTACTGGTGTTCTACTCCATTACATCCACTCCCTCACAGGTCCATTGGCCCAGGGGGATGGAAGGTGGTGGGGAAGGAGGGGAACATTAGAATGGGCCAAGCAAGCTCTATTTCAGCCTTGGCAACTGTGACCACTAACCGCTTGATGCCCCCAACAAGGATGATGAACCCCAACCCCAGGAAGTGGGAACTACACATCCACCAAATGCCCAAGGCATAACAAGGCAGTGGCAACTGATTTCAGCAATATTAAAATTACTGTGGCTGCTAACCGCTTCACACCCCTGGCAAGGATGAAGGACCCTGTTCTCATGGGGGGGCATCACATACAGCAAACCCCCAAGGCACAATGGGGTAGTGGCATCAGATCTCATTAGCAATATAAATAATGAAAGTAACAAATGTAAGCAAATTCTTATTGATGGGGACTCAATGATAAGAGAAATCAAGCTCCACCTCAATAATAATAGGCATACCAGGGAAATGGTCAAATGCCTTCCTGGTACCTCGGTCAAGCATGATGTCAAACACATAGAGATATTAATGGATAGAACAGAAAATGGACTAAGAGTACTGGTGCATCTTGGTACTAATAACTTGGCAAACCAGTGGGTGGAAGAAGCCAAACAAAGCTTTGTTCAGCTGGGCAAGTGGTTGACTACTCATTCGTCCTCTCTAGCTTTCTCTGAGGTCCTCTCAGTATATGGAAAAGGAGGAAGTGCAGACAGGATTAGGTCTAAGGATGCCAATGAATTCAACACTTGGTTGCATGGATTGTGCCGGGAAAAAAGTTACCAGTTTGTCAGAAACTGGGGGGACTTCTGGGAAGGACAACTGATTAAATTTGATGGACTTCACCTAACCTGAGAAGGGACAAGGGCACTTGGGCAAAAATTTGACAGCTACATGGAACATTTAAACTGGGTATGGGGGAGCTCAAGGATAAGGAACCCACTGGAGAAATCATTAATGATGGAAACTTAGTTGACACTTCCCCACAAACAATGAACTACAGCCCACATACTTGGAATAAGTAAAGTGGTCAAAAAGGGAGTATAGGGGTCTATAAAAAGGAGGAAGCAATCCAAACTGAACAAGTGAAACATAGGGAAAAAGAGCACTCCAGCAAGTTTGTGGAGTGGGGGGGGGGAGTCAATGTCCAAAGCCTGTGAAACAAAATTAGTGATCTGCAGGCAATAATGTCAGACACCCAAGTGGATCTGGTGGCCATCATGGGAACTTAAGCCACAGAGAACAACTACTGGGACCTCTCAGTCCCAGGTTATTCTCTCTATAAAAAAGATAGGAAGGGTGTGAGGGGAGAGGGGTGGCACTATATGCTCATGATAGAATAACAGTCACATCAGTTGGTTCAGACATAAAGGAGGGAGCAGAATCACTATTGGTCCAGCTCAGCTTAACATCCAGAAAAAAGATATGTATCAGGGTGATCTACAGTTCTCCAGGGCAGACAGAGGAAAAGGATGTGGAGCTCATAGATGAAATCAGAGGCATGACATAAAAATGAGAAACTGTGGTGCTCGGAGACCTAAACATGCCAGACGTCGATTAGGGGTAACCTAGTTACAAGATCATCAAAAAGTCATACAGTGGTAGATGCCTTACAGGACTGTCTTCTCACTCAGCTGGTCAGCATGCCCACCCAAGTGGGCGCTATCCTCAATGTGGTTCTCACTAATTTCAAAGCAGCTGAAACTGTGGAAGTTGGGGAACCACTGATAAACAGTGACCACAGCTCTGTTTAGTTTGCAGTAACATAAAGGGCTGTAAAATCTCAGTCCAGGGCAGAGGTCCAGAGTTTTAAGAGAGCCAACTTAAAAAAAATGAGAATTACAGTCAATAACAACACAGGGGTTCACTAGAAATTGGAGGTAGAGGATATCTGGGGGCTGATTAACCAAGCCATACTAGAGGACACAAAACTCTGCATTAAAACATTGTCTAAAAAAGAAAAAAAAAACAAAAAAGACCCATATGATTCACTATCCAAGTCAAGGCAGTAATTAGAGCCAAAAAAAGAAGCTTACTGCAAATATAAAAGTACTCTTAATGACAGAGATGGGGACATCTACAATCAAAAAAATAAAGAGGCTAAAATGTCTGTAAGGCTGGCTAAAGCACCAACCAAACTTTGGAATGCAACAGACATCAAATCTGACAACAAACAATTTTTTTTCAATACATCCAGGAGAAAAGAAAAAAAGCGGGTGGGATAGTGAAACTCAGCATGGGTGACAGGTCCATCGAGGACAATGGACAAAAAGCCATGATCCCTAACAACTTTTTCAGCTCTATCTTCTCCAAGGAGCACAATGGACCATTGCCAGAAAGTGGTATAAAAGTATCTGAGAAAGGGTACCTGCAGATACAGACTCCACAGATTACCATGGACAGGAAGAGGAGGCACTAATGCAAGGCACTAATGCATCTATGGACTGACAAAGCACTTAAGCCTGATGAGCTGCACCCTAGAGTGCTAAAAGAACTTGCTGAAGTACTAGCAGACCCATTGGAGCATTTGTTCAACAGATCATTTCTGATGGGAGTGGTGCCAGGGAAATAGAGAAAAGCAGAAGTAGTACCTCTCCACAAGGGAGGAAATAGGGAGGCAGCTGGCAACTACAGGTCAGTCAGCCTCACATCTGTCATGGAGACATTTATGAAAAGCTTAATTAAACAGGATATGATGGATTTCCTAAAGAGGCACAACCTCCAGGATGACAAACAGCATGGATTCATGACAGACAGAACCTCATCACATTTCTTTGACTGGGTGACTAGGGAAATAGATATGGGACATGCAGTGGACCTTTTGTACTTTGATTTTAACAAGGCTTTTGACTCAGTGCCGCACAATCACCTGACAAAAAGTTGGAAGACCTAGGCATTGCTGAAAGCTTAATCAGTTGGGTGAGAAATTGGCTGAGGGATAGAAGTCAGATAGTGGTGGTCAATGGGGTGAGATCTGGTGAGGGGAGAGTCACAAGTGGGGTGCCCCAAGGCTCAGTCCTAAGATCAGTCCTGTTTAATATCTTTATCTGTGACATTGGCGTAGGCATTCAGGGTAAGCTGGAACTCTTCGCGGACGATACTAAACTGGGTGACAGGATGGACAGCGCAGAAGTGATGAGAACTTCAAAGCAACTTACAAAGGTTAGAAAGATGGTCCAACATCTAGCAGCTGAAGTTCAAAGTGAAGAAGTGCAAGGTGTTGCATCTGGGCAAGTGGAACCCCAAAACAGATTACTGGCTCAATGGGATAAAGCTCAGTGCATCCCAGGAAGAAAGAACCTAGGGGTCATAATATGCGACCCACTGAAACAATTGAGCCAATACAACAAAGTGGACGGCAAGGCAAATAGAGTGTGGGGTGCATAGGAAGAGGATTTGACAGCAGGAGCAGGGAGGTGATCCTCCCACTGTACAGGTCCCTGGTGAGGCACCACCTGGAGTACTGCGTCCAGTTTTGGAATCTGCACTTCAAAACAAGATAGGGATATACTGGAGACTATACATAGAAGGGTGACCAAGATGATAAAGGGCCTCCATTGTCTCTCATAAGAGGAACGCCTGGAAGAACTACATTTATTCTCTTTAGAAACAAGAAGGGAGAGGAGGGACATGATTGAGACTTTCAAGTTCTTGAAAGGCATGAACAAGGTGCCATACACAGAACTATTCCAAAGGGCCTCTAGCTCTACCACCAGGGGTCATGAATGGAAGCTACGGGGGGGGAGCTTTAGGAAAGATCTAAGAAAGCATTTCTGCACAGAAAGAGTGGTGGAGGCCTGGAATGGTCTGCTGGTGGAAGTGGTAAATGCAAGGACCAAGTCAGCTTTGAAACAGAGGTCAAGGGTGAGCGGCACAGGGGCACCTGACTGTGTGCCCAATGTGGCCATGACAGCGACCAATGCCTGTGTCTGCCTGTCAGTGGTGGTGGTCACATCCATTCACAAATGGTCAATCCGTGACAGGATCCTCTCATTGTCCCTGGTGTGTCGCTCCTCGACCTGCTCCAGAGCCACACACAGTGCCTCCATGGACGTTGCAACCCGCATCTGCTGCTGTACTGATGCCTGCAGCAGGCGGGTGTGCTCGCCAAAGAGGTAGACTGCCACATCGGCAACCTGTCCCTCAGGGTATGGAAGGGCCTGATGTACAGCACCCCTTGAGGATGGGCGCTACTCACCAGGACCAGGTATGGGCAAGTCCACAGGTGGTGCACATACGCCACCGCTGAACCCTGTACCCCCAGTCCGGGTGGGTGACTGCTGCTGCTGCCCCTCCGCCTACTGTGCCCAAAGGATCAGTTGTTCCGCTGCTGTGGCCGCAACAGTGCCAGTAACCAGTACAGCCACCGGTGCTGTCCCACCGGTGCTGACAGGCACAGCCTGGGACTGTGCTGACGTGCTGGCACACACGTCGGAACCAGCTAGGTCCATGGGCGTGAGCTGTCCTGCTGTGTGTCCATTCTGTGACACACACATGTCATTGCCCATAGTGGTCATAGCATCATCAATGGTGCAGGTCTGTGCCACAGCCTCAGCGTGCTGGCATGCTTGCATGCCAGACCACTGAGACACAGGAAGGGCACCCCCCACACCTGTCTCAACGATATCAGTGATGGAAGCCTGGCATGCACACTGGTGCAATGCACACCGGCTACCTACGGAGGTGGATGGTCCCTCCTCCAACTCCAGATGGCTGTCCACAGTGGACAGGCCCTCCACCACTGACCCCTGCAGATGCACAGTATCTGTAACAGAAAGTGAGAACACATTAGTGCACGTGATCTACCTTCACCCCCCCCCGACCATGACATACCATGCAGTGATGGGCTACCACCTGTCTGGAAGCCACCTCCAGGAACGCCCTCAATGGCACTGCACTGCATGCTTGCAGTGAGCCTGTCCTCTGCCGGAGTCAGCTGCAGCACCTCCGGCTGGCCCCCGCCTGTTGCAGCACGTGCCGCCCTGATGGCTGCCACCTTCTCCTTCACCCTCCTCCTGTCAGTCCCCATCTTCTCTTTACACTCCTGCACAGAGCGCTGGTGGCTGCCATGCAGGTTGACGGCATGTGCCACCCCCTCCCATGCAGCAGCACGGACCTGAGGGGTGCCCCACCATCCACTGAGAAGTGGCTCTTCATCCAGGTAGGCCTCAAAGAGTGCCTCCATCTCAGCTTTCATAAAATTAGGCCTCCTCTTCCACCCACCATCATCCTCCTCACCCATTCCTCGCTCAGTCATATCACAGCCTGTATGGGTGACAGTGGTCACCTGTGACTGTGCAGTACACAGCAATTCCCTGAGACCATAGTCCAGAACATCACACAGCATGCAACTCACCTATAAACTGCAGTAACTGAATATGGCCACTGCACAACAGCGTCGCATTTTTATAGCGCAATCCATGCAAATTAGGTGTGGCGCAACTTTAATGAGATGCAAATCGCGTTACTGCGCCGTTGAATGGCTGATCGGATGATTTGCATATGACGGCTGAATATCGCGCTGTTGTGCTTTGCGCAATTGTGTTGTATGTGCTGAGCCAAAGGCGCAGTTCTGTGGATGTGTAGTACACCGCACTGCGCATGCCCAGGTAGCTTACGCAGGCGTCTGCCATGCTGATGACATACTGTGCACGGTAGACAATTCAGGGCATGGCCACCATTGTGCCAGTGGTACTATGGCAACAGTCACTACATGGCGCTGTGGCCCAGCTGCGCAATAGTTTGCTGTGGCAATGGCACACAGGTGAACAGTCACGCTGGATACATAGATGTCTGATGGCGCTGTGCATGGCCATGCGCCAGAGACCCATGACCCTGTGCTCGACCTTTGCCCCCTTGGCGCTGTACCTATGGCATGTCTGCAGCTCTATTGCGCTGTTCGGTGACAGCGCGATAGGGAATGGTGGCGTTGTGCCGACAGCGCGATAGGGAATAGCGGCGTATTGTATTGTGCAACAATTCCACGTGGGGTTGCCGTGCTGCGGAGTGCTATATTGCCTACTATAGATCTGGAGATGGCACACAGAAGAGCCCCCCAATGGAGTGCCCTCAAGCTGGCCAACCTGGTGGCCGTTGTGGAGCCTCACTATGGCCCACTGTATGTGGAGGTTCCCTTGGACAGGGCCAGGACCCAGGTGTGGCAACAGGTGGTCACTGACCTGGAGGTGGCCACTGGCAGAAGGAGGACCTCAGAACAATGCAGGCACCGCTATGGGGACCTGAGGAGGAGGGGAGCCGGGGCTACTGGCACATCTGCGGTCACGTGCCAGAAGGGGCGTGGTGCCTCATCCTGGTGGGTGATCCATCTGCGCACCTGTATGGTCCATATGGGTAACACTGTCTATTGTGTCCAGCACATGGGGGAGGGTTGGTCTAGGGTTGGCTGTGGTGGTGTTTACAGGGTATGTGATGTATAGGTCTGGCTGGGTGGGTGGGCACACTCATTGGGGCAGGGGGAATTTGCTTTGGGGATTGTACTGTTGTGTTTCTCACCTTTTGTTTCCCAATGGCATGGCAGACTGGAGGAGGGCCATGGCTGAGAAGCAGAGGGTGGTGGCAGCAGTACCCGAGCATGGCGGTGGAGAACCACAACGCCAGCAACAGCCCAATGAGGGTGAGTGCCATGACAACATGATTGATATTGCACGCTGTGTGACAGGGTGGGGAGCGGGGCATGGCCACCATCCATGGACACCACTGCCATGCACGCAACATGTGACAGTCAGCATTGTCCAGAGGCACTGCATGTCTGGGAGTGCATCAATGGTGGTCCATGCATGCACTGGGCACATGGCTGTGGCACCGCCTGCCCACTGCATAGCCATCTTACTGTACAGCCTTGGTGGTGCTGTGCAGGACATGGGCGGTGTATGTGTGCAGTGGTACACATGGCTGTTGCTGCCTGGTTGGGCATGTCTTGTGCACACAGTCACTGTGGGTGGGTGCACTCTATCACAGGAGCGAGGCACTTGGCTGTATGCCATACATGATGGGTGGGCTTCAGGGAGATGGACAGTCATACCCATTGACTCTGATCCCTTGTCCTAGGTGTCTGGATACTACTACGCATTGAGAAATCCATGCAGCAGCTATTGCGGGTGGCCACGGACTCCCTAGAGATCCTGCAGGACCTCCAGCGCCATGGGGTGAGGAGGAGATGGAGACCCCAGGACCAGCACCAGACAGCAGGGGAGCAGGCTGGAGAACAGTAACTGGGCATCACCTCCCCCTTTGACTAGCCCTCACACCCCACCTTCCCTCTCCCAGTTGTTCACACCTGCCCCTTACCCACTCCTACCTTGTACCCGTACCTCCACCCCTGTTTTGCACATATGTAAATAGTTGTTGATGTTATTGTTGTACTTGTTGTTGTTTTTGTAATACAGTTATTTTGATATGAATACTGTGGTGGTCTCTGATTTGCAGCTCGCTATAGGTGCTCAGTTGCAGTGGTGTGCATGGCATCTGGGGAGGTATAGTCATGGGTATGTTTGTGTGTGCGTGGGGAGGTGTCTCTGGTGTGGGAGTGGCTTTCAGTCAGTATCTGTGGTGTGTGTTGTTCTCTGTGCATTGCATTGCTGTGTGCAGTGTTCCATGGTGCCTGCTTTGTGTCCATTGTGCCCCTGTCAAGCTGTCCTTGGCCTGTGCAGCTGACACCCTTGCATGTCTGTGGCATGCCAGGTCTGCTGCCTTGTCAGTGGGTGCTGTCCCTGCAGGTCATCCACTGTGACCGTCACAATGCTGGGTTGCCACCTGTCACCGTTGGGGTGCATGTTTGCCTCGGGTGACACTGTGGCCTCCACAGTTGCTGTCCCACCTCCATGCTGTGTCTTGTGTGTGTTGCAGGGGCTGTGCAGCACTGTCTGTGACTTGTGATCCAGGCGTATACTGGTGGCGTACAGTGCCACAGTACATGCAAAGGGTGGGTGTCACCCCTGTGCCATGGTGGACTGCAGGCTGTGTGTGCACAGTTTACATGTGCCTACACTGGGGGCTTGGTTGCCACACTACTGCATCCCTGTGTTGGTGTCCCCGAGGGTATGGGTGTGTGTTTGCCCCTGCACTGTGTTGCATCCGGTGTGCTGCATGCTTCCATACACCACTGTGGGTGTCTGTGCTGGCTGCTGTGGCTCGTGGTGGGTCACGCTGTGACACCTGTCTACTGTGCAGGGTGCTGTATCAATGGCAGTGGTGTCAGGGGCATGCCCTTTCCCGTGAGGGGTACCACTTTGTGCGACACATATCCTGTCTCTTAGCTGTGCCTCAGGGGGGTTGTGCATGTTGGCACTGTGTCTGCCATTGTTGCATTGCTGTGTGCTGCCACCCACTGCTGAGTGCTCATGGTGGCTCTGGCTTGTATGGTTCTGTGGTACACGAGGTTGCAGTGTGACAGGGGTGTGTGCATGGGGATTTCTGCACTGATGGTCACTGCTCATGGGGGGTGTCTTGGAGTCACAGTGCAGGGTGTACTGTGCACGGGGGGGCTGCTGTACAATGGGGTGGTCCGCCCCCCTTGTGTGGCAGTCTCAGCTTGCCAGTGGGTGTGCTGGGGCAACATGGCCCAGCTGTGCTTTGTTTGCTTGTCCCCATGGGCACGGTGGATATTCCATCCCTCCCCCAGTTGTGCTGTGCTTGGGGTGTGGGGGTGCATTGTCAGTTTTGCAGTGTGTTCCTGTGCCCATCTGTGGCATGGGTGGTGGGCCCCTGCCTACCTCCCTGGTTGTGCAGTTCCATTGCTCTGATGCTGGGGGGCTCCCTGCTTGCACTATGGCACCTCTGGGCTGCTCAGCTGGGCTGCCCTTGTTGCGCTATAGCGCATCGTGTGTGCTCAGCTTCCCCTTCCTGGTTGCGCTATGGTGCAGGTTGTGCGATATTCAGACGTTGGCTGGTTGCGCAATTTGGCTTGCTCCATTTTTGAATATCACTTCTATTACGCATGTGCGCAATGGACTTGTGCTTGCTCCTGCTATTGCGCACGTTTTGGGCACAGTTTCAATATCCAGCCCCCTGTAAAAAGGAAAACCGTCCATCAATATCCATTGCCACTGCTGGCCCACCACCGCTGTTAAGCTCTCCCCACCTGACCCTCCCACTCAGCACCTATCACCCCATACCACCCACCCCTTACTTACCTACCAGGGGTTCAACACTGTAATCCTGTTAAGGACCAGAGACATGTTTTCACTCTTCAAAGCTGGACCAGGAACTGAGGAAATCAGGTATGTGGTACAATGTAGTTCAATGGGTTTTGAACTTCTCCTCATGATTTGGTAATGTTTTAATATTTTCCCTCAAAATTTCAGCATGGCCTTTTATGTACCTAACCTCATGAACAAGGATGGTGACATTATGCAAATCCATCCCAAAAGGTAATTTTGTGGTCACTGTATGAAATCACCTTTTGAACAGGATTTGGAAATGTTCTCCCTTGTTCATGAGGTGGGGTCATAAGAAGGCTATGTTGAAAATCTGTGGTAAAATATAAAAAAAACAGCAAAGCTATGAGTGTATGTTGAATATTTTCAACACATGTTTGTAACTTCAGTAATTCTACGTATTTGACCCCCCAAATTTTCAGCATAGCCATTTTTTCACATCCCCTCATGAACACGACAGCTATCATTTCTCAAATCCGGGCCAAAATGTGTTTTTGCACTTGTGGCGCAAAATGACGTTTCTTCTACTATTTTATAAATGACACCTCTTATGGTCAGAAGGAGTGGTCATAGGAAGACCACGTTGAAAATCTGGGGTGACAATGTGAAAAAAAAAACAACTGAAGTATGAAGAAACATTGAATTGTTCCAATGTTTACTCACAACTTTAGTTTTGCAAATCTTGGCCCCTAATGTTCAACAAATCCCTCAAGTTACCCCACCTTCTGAACATGCTAGGTGTCATTTTTCAAATCCCTTCCAGAACTTGTTTTTGCAGTCATGCTGTGAAATCACCTTTCAGATGGAATTGTAAAAATGTCCACTTGTCTTGATCATAAGGTCAGATCATAAAAAGACTGTTGGAAATTTGGGATCATAATGTGGGAGCCAATGAAAACTACATTTTGTCTCTCACATTGCCTGTCCTGAATAAATACAATCTAAAAATGTGTAATGGTCTATCCTGGATAAACATATAGTAAAAATGTGGACAGGCAAGATGTGGTACAAAAGCAATGCAAGCAGCGAACATTTAGCATTGACAAATGCTTATTTTATATAAACATATTAATATAGTGGTAGTTTGTATATGTGTGTGTGTGTGTATATATATATATATATATATATATATATATTATGGTAGCACATAGTGCTACCATACTTAGGGTTGAGTACCCCATTTAATGTTAAATGGTGAAACATTGCACCTTAATAACTTTGCCACAGTTCAACAGATCTGCATGAAATTTGGCAGGCATGGGGCATAACCATAAATCTTAGGATCCAGGAGTGTAATTATGGGAAGGGGACAGGAGGCACAAGTCCACCCCAACAATTCAGGTGATCACATTTGTCACCCCCAACATTCAGCCCCTTACCTTGCTGCTGCAGCATGCTAGGAGGGACTCGTGAGTCTGCTGTGCCGGGGGAGCATTGGGTTTCACTGGTGAGAGTTGTAAGAGAGTGACAGACAGAGAGAAAAGGTGAGGGTGACAGACAAAGTGGCAGGGGAGGGAGCCATCATTTCACAAACTGGCCTGACTGGAACTGGGAGGAGCAGGACTGAGTGGTGGCAGGAAGGGAGAAAGTGACGGACTGCAGTCACCTTACCCAGAAGTAGCGTAAACGCATACGACCGCCAGTAGCGAGTGAGAAGTCAGAACGAGCAGGCGGGACACTCACTGCTGGAATCGAGACCATGGTGCTGTCATATTTGGTGCATCCCTTCCCTCCTGTCTGCCTTTCTAAATGCTGCCACGTCTGCCCACCTCATCCAGGTGCTGCCTGCTGCTACTTTGCTTGCCCAATGCCTTAAGTTGCCTGCTTCATGTGGGACTCAGGAGTCAGTTGGCTTGGAAGGGAGTCCTTATCAGATTTAGTGGTGTGGCGGGGTGGGCCCCGCCTGCTGTGAGTGACTAAATTTGGGTCAGTCGGTCGGAGTATTGGGTTGCACTGAGTGAGCCTGTGGAACTGTCTGCCTGAACTCTGAGGCTGGAAAAGTTTGAAACAGAGAGGAGAGGAGAGGAAAGTGGACTAATCAGACGCATTGGCTGCAAGCAACAACTAACTGGTAGGACTGAGTCTGGCTACTGGTGGTGCTGCACAAAGTTGTAAATGAAAGTATACAGTGCACCCATTGGTTGACGGTGTCTACCAATGGGTGCACAGGTGTATAGTATGCTGTCGTTCACTGACAGCACAGTCAGCAGGCATCCATGGAGGCATACAGGTGGATTGTGCTGCCCACTGACTTCATGGCCATACTGGGATGAGGGAGGGGGTGGGGTGTGAGTTCCTTAGTGGATGGGAGGGTCCACTAGACCACCAGAAAAATCTGGGGATAGGTTTTCTATTTATGATCGGGGCTGGAAGGGGGTCATTAGACTACCAGTGAATTCCGGAATGTATTTATTAATACAGTAGGGCTTGGGGAAGGGAGGAGGGCACCACTGGACTATCAAGGCATTTCAAACATTAATTCATGATCAGATGGTGTTCGGGAAGGGGGAGCCACTAGACTACCAGGGCATATGGGTTTCAATATGTTTTCTGCCACGATTGGGGATTGGGGGAGATAGCCACTTGGGGCTGGCTGCTGCTGTGTTGCATTGTGCAGTACTGCAGCCCACCTGTGGGTGGCTAGGACTTAGGCATGATTCTTCCACACCTAACTTTGTGCGGCACATCTCTGAGATTGTGGGCAATTGCGCCACACATCTTGACTGAATACTGAGTTGTGCCACATGTACATGGCAACACCCCCTCCAGATGCACCACATACATTATCTTTGCACCACAGCACATCCGGAATTATGTAGAACATTGCCTCCTTTTGAATATGGCCAAGGGATGCATTTACGAGATGCGCCAGTGCAACTCAGTTGCACTGGGCTCATCTCCTTTGATCTGGGCCATTATGTTTATTGGTGTTCTTCTCTGTTATTCTGTGTTGGTCCTGTCTACTGTCTGTAGTCAGTCAATACTGTGCTGTCTAGCATCTCTCCTGTGTGCCACCTGACTCTGACTGAGCCTGATTATACCTACTTTGGTAGGGGCTGCTATGCTGTGTTGGCAGGGTGGCTGGGTTTGGGGAAGGGGGCCGAGCAGTCATATGGTTAGCCTAACAGGCAACTCTAGTGTTTTCTTCTGTGTTATGTCACCAGAGTTAAAGTAATTAAAAAAAAATCAAACCCTGCAGGTGAGTGGACTGTGAATGAAGTAGTGTGGACACTGTTGGAGGGCTTGAAAGGTGGCTGTATTTCATTTTTTGTTTTACAAACAAAAAAAAACTGCCCGTTGTAGGTGTAGCTGTTTCTTCCTCCTGAATATGTTTAAAGCAGCAGTAACTGCTGCTTTAAACACAATAAGAAGAAGCAGCCAGCCAGTGACAGTGCAAGGGGAGTTTAAAACATGGGTTGAATTGGCGACCACCCACCCTTACCTAAAGGGCGGGTGTGGCAGGAGACCATATGGTGACCAGCATAACCCACCTCTCACCACCTCGGTTGGCCACCAAATGGGAAAACATGGAGCACATGCTCAATGTACATTTCATGGCATTCATGCATCTCCTATATTGTACAGGGAGTGCAGACCATATATTGTACAGACAGTGTGCGGCCTGTGGACTGTACAGGGACCACGCACCCTGCACGGTACACAGTCCACCATCCCTGTACAATACAGGGGAAGGACATGCAGCCTGTACTGTACATTGGACGCATGCTCCATGTCTTCCCATTTGGCGGCAGGCCAAGGAGGTGAGAAGTGGGCTGTGCCAGTCAGCGTATGGTCTCCTGCAGTGTCTTCAGTGCTTTCCCTGTATGTATTAGCTTTCAAAAGTATGTTGATAGAAATAATGATATTTTTCCATAGATGATTTACTTTTTTGGTAGATAGCACAGCCCTCACGATCTGAGGCTGGTTGACAGTGAGGTTGCCCCCCCCCCAACCTTGACACCAAAATTACTCCTCTGTTAGGATCTGGCAAATTTCATACTGGTCGGATATACAGCTGCGGAGTTATTAAGCGACATTCTGGGTGCATTTACTTTTTTTGTGCATTTTTTGCTCGTGCCTACAGGTTGCACGGTTTGCGCGACCGGTCCAAAAATGTCAGGGAACGTGCAGCCATAGTCCCCGATGTGCCTTTTGAAGATTTCGTGAAA
Organism: Neoceratodus forsteri; assembly: GCA_016271365.2. Lineage (NCBI taxonomy): Eukaryota > Metazoa > Chordata > Ceratodontiformes > Ceratodontidae > Neoceratodus > Neoceratodus forsteri. The sequence continues at coordinate 894,116,110 of CM028137.1, read as the reverse complement.
AAATATTGAACTGTTCAAAAGTTAATCAAAAAACAATTTTCCCATTATAGTCAATGGGAAAAGTTAACAAAAAGTTCAACAGTGTCACAAATGCACTTTTTAGTGTCGCAAATGACCCTAGTAGTGGTCGCAAATCTGCCATTTTGTTTTCAGTTACTGATCACAGAAATGCTTGGCATTTAAAATTGGGATGCTAGCTACGTTTTTATTTTGGGGTTAAACACCCCAGAAATAATTTTCTGGTTTTGGGGAAAAATGCGACCTGTGACATCACACACTTTTGTGAAAAGTGTCACAAATCACGACACTACTTTTCAACACAATGGCCAAAATGACAGGAATAGTTTGCCACCCTGCTGCAAAAGAATGGTTTGGTCTTTTGGGCTGTAATTTGGAGGGAAGGCAGCCAACATCTCACAGGTGTAGTTTGGTGACAAAATATTGCAGGGATGAAAAGTTACTGTACTCTGAAGTTGACGTTTTTTCCCATAGACTAACACTGCGGTATCCACCGCGTCTTTCGGGGCCCGTAACTTTGAAACGGTGCGAGATAAGGACTTTTCGTCGGAAAAATGCTTAGCCTCCCCAACTAGGGACTAAGTACAAAACTAGTCAGGAAAGTCATAATCCATACAAAATTTTAATTTTTTTTTCTACGTCGTACAGTTCCTGAGATATAAGCAATTTAGTATTCCAACTCCTCATTTTCTGCTCCGAGACCCATTATTTTGCATACATTCTTTGTACTCACTGTGTTTATCTATGCAGCTGTTGGGGAAAACCAGGACGTGTGCTCCAGTTACTGCTGCATGTAGCGTTTCCACTTGCATTTCCGTACCCGTTTGCGTTAGTGTTCCTGTGTACACCACACCACCGTGTGTGTGTTATCCTTTGCGTTTCTCTTTGTACTTGCATTTGTGTTACTATTACCATTTGTGTCTACAGTACTGTTTCTGTTTGCATTTCTCCTTGCGTCACCATGCGCATTACCATTTGTGTTTGCCGCCCTTCTGTTTGCATTTGTCTTTCGTTTTGCATCATCGTTGTTGTTGCTGTTACCATTTGCATTTCCAATTGCATTCCTGTGCCTGTGCACATTACGGTTTGCATTTTCATACATGCTTGCATTTGCGTTTCTGTTTCCTTTGGCTTTATTGTTGCTGTTACCGTTACCATTTGCATTTACAATTGAGGTACCATGATTGTGCGCGTTACAGTTTGCATTTATTGTACGTACTTGCATTTGCGTTTCAGTTTCTGTTTCCTTTGGCGTTATTGTTGCTGTTACCGTTGCCATTTGCATTTACAATTGCAGTACCATGACTGTGCGCATAATGGTTTGCGTTTCTGTACATGCTTGCATTCATGTTTCCATTTCTGTTTCCTTTGGCATTATTTTAGCTGTTACAGGCTCCAAAGGACGTTGGAGGGTGAGGGATTGCCACCAGATGTTGCATTTAAATCAGCAATGACATCTATATGTAACCCCTAGATGGCGCTATCCCAGGGGCTACTACCCCTGCCTGATTTGCCACTAACAGGTTGAGGGGCCTGGATCCAATGGCGGGTGCCTCCACCCAGAGGTCAGGGTTTGCAATAGTTAAACTAACTTGGTCACAGCCCTCTGGGACACTGCAACCCCTTTCTTCCCACTAGTGGCCCACACAATATATCAGAATTACCTTCACAGTATACACTTACCCCCAGGACTGGTTCCGCACTGGGACCTCCTGAGAAATGAGATACAGTGCAACAATCACAGTACAGTACTTTAACATAGACAAATACCTCAGGCAGTATAACTTTGCTGAAACAAGCAGCTCTGATTTATTTAGGGGATATAACAAGGACAGGGGAAATCAGGTTAATTAGCTTATCACTCTAATAATCTACCTATGGCTCTGTGCAGGCCTATCCCTATCAGTTACTGTCCCTGGGTACCCAAGCCCTAGTGGCTAGTCCAAACCGTGGCAGCTGGTAGGCCCTTTCACACAGAGAAAAGGAGAATTAAACAGTCAGCAGTACAGTAATTCCATTTGGATTTAATGTGGCAATTAAACAGGAGCCACCCTGAATTAGTACTCACGACCTCCAAATAAGATAGGGTCCTTCAATGTCAGCAGGGCTCACTTGAGGTACACAAACCCTTCACACATCCATATAAAAGAAAGCACTATACCAGGCAGGCTGCATCTGTATCCCGACAATTACTGCACAATACCGGGAGAACACACAGCAGATTCAGTTCCTGACAGACCGAGTGCAATTTTCAGCAATTTTCCAGTCTTCTACAGGGTGAGCCTGGTTTCTACTCTTCAGAGATCCTTTGATTCTTTTCACAGGACGGATTCAGTCCTAACAAGCTGCAGACCGAACTCTGGGCCTCATACACGTTTTGGACTAAAACTGCACACTGAAAAGCACAGGGCCCTTCCTTCTTCACTGCCAAAGCTCAACTGAAACTCCAACCGACAAAACCGGCACTTCCTTGAGTTCCTCCCAGTTCTTGACTGGATTGGCTGTCACCAATAGACTGCTGCTGTTGGTCCAAAAAGGCACTGAAGTCTAAACTACATCTCCCAGAGTCACTGCCCATACAATCCTCTTGTGGCTGGCTCAGATTATGAGTCCAAGTTCTGATTCGTCCAAGGCACCATTTTAGAGCTAGCTTACCCCACACTGATTGGTCCAGTTCAGCAGTTCAAAACTAGAATGGGGAACTAGCAGACACAGTTCTGACTGCAAAGAAAGCAGGTTAGACAAACTGTAATTTCATTATTACTCTAAATAATTTCTGGCAAACAGTTACATCTTTTCAGATAGGTTCCTTTGCACTCCTAGTGACTGCAAAATGAAGTGAATTGGCAGCAGCTTGAGTGGTACTCAATCAAAGAAACACACAGTCCCCATACAAACTAATTATGTCTGCAAGCAGACAGCTCTTAAAGAGACAGTACCAGAGGCTTTAAAAACACTCACTGATAAATGGCTTAAATGCCAAACACCATTCAGGCTTGGAGCATTCAAGCAAGCTCCTGGAAGTCTTTTGGGAACCCCCATTTGCAGGGGGGTTACATATAAGTTTGAAACTGATCCACAGTAGATAGCGGGGGAATGTAGACTAGCTATTTTTGCACTAACCACTGAGACACCTAACTGCATCTTCTAATTATTGTGATATACACACACACTGACTACTACATATGCACATATATGCATATATATTCCAGTATCACATAGCAGTGCACTGTCTAAACACACACAGAGTATTGCCACACACAAACACAGACACACTAAAACACATACACTTCCTTATATGTCATAGAGACATAGAAACATAGACTTTGATGGCAGATAAGGACCACTTGGCCCACCTTTTCTATCCATTTCCCTACCTACAGGATAAGCTGCAGATCCTAGTTAACCAACAGCCTATTTCTTCCTACCCCCACAAGCATTGCCTTATGTCTGTCCCATGCATTCTTGAATTATCCCACAGTTTTAGACCCCACAACCTCCTCAGGAAGGCTGTTCCATGTGTCCACCACCCTCTCTGTGAAAAAATACTTTCTCACATTGCCCCTGAGCCGTCACCCCTCTTTCTTCAAATTGTGTCCCCTTGTTCTTGCACATCTCTTTTTCTGAAAGAAGCTACCCTCTTGGACTTTGTTGATTCCACTGAGGTACTTAAAAGTTTCTATCATGCCCCCCCCCCATTCTTTCCTCAAGGGTATACATATTAAGCTCCTTTAGTCTCTCCTCGATGGCTTCTCTTCAGATCCTGCACCATTTTAGTTGCTTCCCTGGACTGCCTCCATCCTGTCTATGTCCTTGTGTAGATGGGGTCTCCAGAACTGGATGCAGTACTCAGATGTGGTCTCACTAACTGTCTGTACAGAGGGATAACAACTTCCTGTTTTCTGCTGGTGATGCCTCTCCCTATACATCCCAGTATCCCCCCAGCCCTCCCTACTGCCTTCTCACATTGCTTGCTAACCTTAAGGTCATCTGATATGATTACCCCAGGTCCCTTTCCAATTTTGTTGTTGTTACTACCCCCCCATCGTGTAATCTTCCCCTGGGTTTTTGTTTCCCAGGTACATTATTTTGCATTTCTTTGCATTGAATGCAAGCTGCCATACTTCTGACCATTCCTCCAACCTTGTCAAGTCCCTTCTCATCGTTTCCATGCCTCCTTGTGTATCAACCCTGTTGCAGATCTTTGTATCATCTGCAAAGAGGCATACTTTTCCTTCCAGTCTCTCTGCAATGTCACTTATAAAGACATTAAAAAGGACTGAAACCAGAACTGAACCCTGCGGTAAACCACTAGTAACCCATCTTTCTTCAGTGTGGACTCCATTTACAATTACATTCTCTGTCCTGTTGTCCAGCCAATGTTTTACTCAGGCTACCACACTGGGACCCACTGCCAGGCTGGTTAATTTGATTATTAATCTTTTGTGTGGGACTGTGTCAAATGTCTTGTTAAAGTCTAGGTAGGCCATGTCCACAGCCCCTCCCTGGTCTACTACTTTGGTCACCCAGTCAAAGAAATCAATTAGATTCATTTGACATGACCTTCCCGCTGTGAACCCATGCTGCCTTGGGTCTTGTGCCTCGCTTTCCTCTAGGTACTCAACAATTCTTTCCTTCAGAAGTGATTCCATCACTTTCCCTACCACAGTGGTCAAACTGACAGGTCTGTAGTTTACTGCCTCTGTCTTGCTCCCACTTTTGTGAAGGGGAATCACATCCGCCTTCCTCCAGTCCTCAGGTACCACACCATCCTCCCATGATTTGTTAAAAAAGGGTAGTCAGTGGTGTCACCAGTTCTCCCCTTAATTCTTTTAGAATTCTGGGGTGAATTCTGTCAGGCTCCATTGCTTTGTCCACCTTCAGTTTTAGGAGTTCTTTCAGAACCCTTTCTTCTGTGAAAGGACTGGGATCGACCCTCCTATCCAGAGTGCTTCTGTTAATTGGAATAGGCACCTCCACTCCTCCTCTTTTGTGAATACTGAGCAGAAGTATTCATTCAGTATCCCTGCTTTTTCACTGTCCCTCTCTGCCCACCCATCGTCCTTTCCATTCAGCCTCACTATCCCTCCTTTTGTCTTTCTATGCTCAATGATGTACCTATAAAAGGTTTTACCCCCCTTCTTAAACAAGTTGGCTATCTTTTCCTCAGTTTGGGCCTTTGCTATTCTGACTTCCCTCCCTGCTTCCTTCTGCCTTAACTGGTACAGTTATCTGTCCTGCTCCTTCTGTGTTTCCTTATACTTCCTAAATGCTATCTTTTTCTCCCTAACCTTCCCCACCACCTCTTTTGAGAACCATAGTGGCTTTTTTTCATTTTGATTTGTTTATTTGCTTCACACAAAGACTTGTTGCCTCTGTGATGGCAGTTTTGATGTTTCCCCATTGTTGCTCCACCCCCTTCTAGCCTGTTTGCTAGTGTTTTTCTAAGGCACTGTTTCATTTTGCCAAAGTCAGCCCTCCTGAAGTCCAGTGCCCTCACTTTTGTATGGCTTGACTCTGTAGCTGAGTTTATCATGAACCACACTGTTTGGTAGTCACTTGTTCCCAGATGGCTACCCACTTCTAGATCTGAGATCCTCTCACTGTCCCCATTTGAGAGTACGAGATATAAGATTGCTCCCTAATGAGTGGGTTCCAAAACTAGCTGTCTGAGGCATGCCACCTGTAGGGCATTGAGAATGGCCCTGCTCTTGGATGTGGCAGCAGCAAATGTGCTCCAGTTAACATCTAGCATATTCAGGTCCACCATCAACAGTATCTCCCCTTTCTCTGCCGTCCTAAGAATGTCTTCTGTCATATCCATGCGTTTCCTTATATGTCTAACCCTAACTTTTACTGCATTTAGAATAAGCACTGGGTTTTGCACTAACTCATTGTTCTAATCTATGGCATGACTGGGTAACTAAGGTAGTGGACCAGGGACGTACAGTGCATGTAGCCTATCTGGACTTCAGAAAGGCCTTCAACACCATCTTCCATAGAAGGCTTATTAACAAACTGCACAGCCCAAGGGTGGATCTTAAAATAGTTCTGCGGATGGAGAACTGGCTGACAAGCAGGAGTCAGAGGATTGTGGTAAACAGGGAGTACTCTGGAGAGGGAGAGGTGATGAGTAGTGTGCTGCAGTAGTCGGTGTTGAGGCTGGTCCTCCTCAATGTCTTCACTGGGGACATTGCAGAGGGACTGAAGGGGAAGGCATGCCTCTTTACAGATGAAACAAAGGTATGCAATAGGATGGACACACCAGCAGGTTTTGAAAGAATGATGGAACAAATTAATAAACTGAAGAAATGGTCTGAAGGATGGCAGCTGGGATTCAATACAAAGAAGTTCAGGATCATGCACATAGTGCACAAGAACCCATGGGCAAAGTACAAACTAGGTGTGGAGGTACTGACAGTAACAAAGCAAGAAAGGGACTTGAGAGTTATCATCTTGGAGGACCTAAGAGACACTAGGCAATGTGATAAGGTGCCTGGGAAGTCCAGCCAGATGCTTGGATACATAGGGTGGGGTATCACAAGTAGAATGAGGAAGATCATCTTACCCCTGTATAAGACACCTGTGAGACCGCACCTAGAATACTGTATCCAATTCTGGAGGCCCCATCTGAGACAGAACCTTGACAGGATGGAGGTGGTGCAGTGGAGGGGATCTTAAATGGTGCAGGGCCTGTGGAATATGACCTATGAGGAAAGACTAAAAGAGTTAAATATGTATCCCCTGGAGGAAAGGGGGGCATGATTGAGACATAAAAAAACATCACTGGTATAAACAGAGTACAGGAAGGAAGCATCTTCCAAAATAAGAGATGTCCCAAGTTAGGGGGGAAGAAAATAAAGTTAGAGGGGAGAAAGGGTCAGGGGAAATGTGAGAAAATATTTTTTTCATGGAGAGTGTGATGTGCACCTGAAATAGCCTACCAGAAGGGGTGGTAGGGGCTAAAATGGTTACAATTAAAGAAGGAGTGGGCTAGACACAAGGGTATCCAGGAGGCAAGGGGGACTCCAGAGTTCAGTTTGGGAATGGGGCCTCACACTAGATAGGGATTAATTGGGCATACTGGGTGGTGATGCAACTCCCACCACCCCTGTCTGACCTTCCACTGAGCACCCACCACACTGCACTACCAAACTGGAACTGGTGACTGCTATATGAGAGAAAAGGTGAGTGCAGTTCAGTGTATTTCAATTGGTTTTCAACTGTACTTACCTTATTTCTCATATAGCACTCACTGTTTGCAGTGCACTGTCTACACACATTTTTACAGATAAAAAATGGATTGTTTTCTTCTTTTCAGGCTCCGAAGGACATTGGAGAGTGGAGGGTTGCCACTAGATGCTGCATTTAAATCAGCAATGACATGCATAAGGCTCAAACTGATCTAGATAGCGGGGGAATGTAGACTAGCAATTTTTGCACTAACCACTGAGACCTAACTGCACCTTCTCATTATTGTGATACATACACACTGACTGATACATACACACATATAAGCATATATATTCCAGTATAACATAGCAGTGCACTGTCTACACACACAGAGCATTGCCACAAGCACACTAACAGACATACATTACTTTATGTGGCATTTGCTTACTTATGCATCTAACCCTTATCTTTTATTGTATTTAAGATACACACTGTGTTTTGTGCTACCTCATTGTGCTAATCTGTGGCATGACTGGGTAACAAAGGTAGTGGACCAGGGATGTACGGTGGATGTGGCCTATCTGGACTGCAGAAAGACCATCAACACCATCTCTCATAGAAGGCTGATTAACAAATTGCACAGCCTAAGGGTAGATCCTAAAATAGCTCTGTGGATGGACAACTGGCTGAATGGCAGGAGTCACAGGGTTGTGGTAAATAGGGAGTACTCTGGAAAGGGAGCGCTGATGAGCAGGGTGGTGCAGTGGTCAGTGTTGAGGCCAGTCCTCCTCAATGTCTTTATTGGGGACATTGCAGAGGGACAAGAGGGGAAGGTATGCCTCTTCGCAGATGATACAAAGGTATGCAATAGGGTGGACACACCAGCGGGTGTTGAAAGAATGAGGGAAGAAATTAATAAACTGGAGAAATGATCTGAAGAATGCCAGCTGGGATTCAATACAAAGAAATTCAGGATCAGGCACATAGGGCACAAGAATCCATGGGCAAAGTATGAACTAGATGTGGAGGTACTGACAGTCACAAAGCAGGAAACGGACCCGAGAGTTGTCATCTTGGAGGACCTATGAGAAACTAGGCAGTGTGATAAGGTGGCTGGGAAGTATAGCCAGATGCTTGGATGCATAGGGCGGGGTATCACAAGTACAATAAGGAGGTCATCTTACCCCTGTATAAGACACTCATGAGACTGCACCTAGAATACTGCATCCAGTTTTGGAGGCCCCATCTGAGACAGAACATAGACAGGGTGGAGGTGGTGCAGTGGAGGGCAACTAAAATGGTGCAGGACCTGTGGGATAAAACCTATGAGGAAAGACTAAAAGAGTTAAATATGTATCCCCTGAAGGATGAGGGGCATGATTGAGACATACAAATACAACACTGGTATGAACAGAGTACAGGGAGGAAGCATCTTCCAAAGTAAGAAATGCTCCAAGTCAGGGGGGCACAAAATGAAGTTAGAGGAGGAAAGGCTCAGGAAAAACATGAAACAATATTTTTTCATGAAGAGGGTGATGGGCACCTGGAATAACCTACCAGAGGGGGTGGCAGGGGCTAAAATGGTCACAGAATTTAAGGAGTGGGCTAGACACAACAGTATCCAGGAGGTAAGGGGGGCTCCAGAGTTCAGTTTGGGAATGGGGCCTCACACTAGATAGGGATTAATTGGGCATGCTGGGTGGTGATGTGACTCCCACCACCCCAGCCTGACCTTCCACTGAGCACCCACTACCCTGCACCCCCAAACTTCACCAAGTAACCTAATTCACCTGTACAGGTCCCAGTGTGAAGATCCACTCTCCCATTGAAGGCACATCTTGCAGCTGGAACTGGCGACTACTATATGAGAAATAAGGTAAGTGCAGTTCAATGTATTTCAATGAGTTTTCAACTGTACTTACCTTATTTCTCATATAGCAGTCTGTTTGCGCAACAAAACATGTCTTCCATGGGAAAGTGAATCCTCACTGGAATCTGCTCAGGTGGAGTTGGGGTGTCTTGAGGAGGTGTGAGTGTGTGGGGTTGTGTGTGCTCGCGGGAGGTTGGGTTGGGCCTGGGTTGCATCAGCGAAAGACCTTTTAACAGGTAAAAAAAAGACATGGAAGGATTGTGTTCTTCTTTTCAGGCTCTGAAGGACATTGGAAAGTGGGGGGTTGTCAGTAGACACCTCATTTAAATCAGCAAATGACATGCATAAGGCTGAAACTGATCTAGATAGTGTGGGAATGTAGACTAGTAATTTTTGCACTAACCACTGATCCACTTAACTTCACTTTCTAATTGTTGTGATACACACACACTGACTAATACATATACACATATAAGCATATATATTTCAGTATAACATAGCAGTGCACTGTCTATACACACAGAGAGCATTGCCGCACACACACTAACGGACACACACTGCCTTTTATGGCATTTGCTTACTTATACATGTAACCCTAACTTTTATTGTAGTTAGGATAAGCATTGTGTTTTGCACTAATTCATTGTACTATCCTACAGCAGGACTGGGTATATAAAGTAGTGGACCAGGGAGGTGCAGTGGATGTGGCCTATCTGGACTTCAGAACAGCCATCAATATTGTCCCCCATAGATCGCTGATTAACAAACTGTATAGCCTTGGGGTAGATCCTAAAGTAGTGCTGTGGGTGGAGAACTGGCTGAATGGCAGGAGTCAGAGGGTTGTGATAAACAGAGAGTACACTGGAGAGGGAGAGGTGATGAGCAAGGTACCACAGGGATTGGTGTTGGAGCCAGTCTTCTTCAATGTCTTTATTGGAGACACTGCAGAGGGACTGGAGTGGCCCACCGGGTCAAGATCTCACATACAATACCACACATGGAATACCGCATGGAATATATCGAACAGTGCACTAGCACGACAAGGTACAGAACCCTACAAAACAGATATGTTACACAAGTGGTTTTGTACCCTATCATGCATGGGTGGGGAGGAGGAATTGCATTGAGGTGAAGACCTCCATTTGGGAGGTGGTCCACCAAGCTGCTGCCATGGCTTAGTGGGATGAGCTGTGGCAGTACAGGAGGTCGTTGTGCATCTGTGGACCACAGCTCGAATCCCGGTCCCAGACTTTATGGAAACCGCATTGTGCAGTTTCATTTTTTTCTCCCCTGTGGTGTTTCTCCCTGTCCCCATGTTAAATCCCCCAATGAAGTTGAATTTTTTGACTGGGTGACTAGGGAGGTGGATCAGAGAGGGCAGTGGACATGGCCTATCTGGACTTCAGCAAGGCCTTTGACACTGTGCCACATGGAAGACTATTACACAAACTGGGGAATATGGGTGTGGGCAGGACAGTAATGTAGTGGGTAGGTAACTGGCTGGGTGGCACAACACAGAGGGTGGTGGTAAATGGCTGTCACTCCACAGAGGGAAGAGTGACCAGTGGGGTACCACATGGATCAGTGCTGGGACCAGTCCTATTCAACATCTTCATCAGTGACATTGCGCAGGACCTAGAAGGCAGAATTTCACTGTTCGCTGATGACACAAAGCTCTGTAACAGAGTAGACACACCAGAGGGTGTAGACAGAATGAGAAGTGACCTGCAGAAACTTGAAGAATGGTCAGGGTTTGGCAGTTGAAATTCAATGCAAAGAACTGCAAGATAATGCATATAGGCACAAAACCCTGGCACAATATATCAGTTGGGGGTGAGGATATAGCATGCACCAAGCAGGAAAGGGATCTTGGGGTTGTCATCTCGATGACCTCAAGGTAGAAACAGTGTGACAAGGCAGCAGGTAAAGCAAATAGGATGCTGGGATGTATAGGCAGGGCATCACCAGCAGGAAAAGGAGGTCATAATTCCGCTATACAAGACACTAGTGAGGCCCCACCTGGAGTACAGTGTACAGTTCTGGAGACCATACCTATAAGGACATAGACAGGGTAGAGAAGGTTCAGAGGAGGGCAACAAAGATGGTGCATGGATTGCATCACAAGTCCTATGAAGACAGGTTGAAGGAACTGAACATGTACCCTGGAGGAGAGGAGGGAGAGAGGGGATATGATAGAGACATACAAGTATCTTACAGGGAGGAACAGGGTGCAGGAAAACACTATTTTTAAGCGAAAAAGATGTTTCAGGACAAGAGGACATGGAATGAAGTTGGAGGGAGGACGATTCAGAGGAAACATGAGAAAGAATTTCTTCACAGAATGGGTGGTGGACAAGTGGAACACCCTGCCAGAGGAAGTGGTGGGGGATGAAACAATCACGGGATTTAAGAATGCATGGGATAGACATAAAGGAATTCTGGAGGTCAGGGGTAAGGGGCAACAGACTTCTAGGAAAACAAACTGAACTTACAAGCTCAAATGGGCAGACTGGGTGGGCCATAGGCCCTTATCTGCTGACACTGTCTATGTATCTATGAAGTTGATTATTTTAATGGGGGGTGGGGAGGGACTAACAAAATAATCAAATGTTTTTGGCACCAAAATGCATTTCGGCAGTTTGTATGTGTGGCAGCAATGTATCTGCTGATTCTACAGCGTGATACACTGCTGCACAGTAGTAACATGCAAGATTATGACCCCGTGCCCTGAGGGGGGGAAGGTATGCCTCTTCACAGATGATACAAAGGTATGCATGAGGGTGGACATGCCAGGGCATCTTGAAAGAATGAGAGAAGATCTTAAAAAACTGGAGAAATGGTCTGAAGAATAGCAGTTGTGATTCAATGCAAAGATGTGCAGTATCATGCACATAGGGCACACGAATACAGGGGCAAAGTACAAACTAGTTGGAGAGGTACTGACAGTCACAAAAGCAGGAAAGGGACTTGGGAGTTATCATCTTGGAGGGATTAAGAGAAACTAGTCAGTGCAATAAGGCCACTGGAAAGGCTAGCCAGATTCTTGGATGCATAGGGAGTGGTATCACAAGTAGAAAGAGGCAGGTCATCTTGCCCTTGTATAAAACACTCATGAGTCCGCACCTAGAATACTGTGTCCAGTTCTGGAGGCCCCATCTGAGAAAGAACATAGACAGGGTGGAGACAGTACAATGGAGGGCAACTAAAATGTTGCAGGGTCTGCAGGATAAGACCTATGAGGAAAGACTAATGGAGTTAAATATATATCCTCTGGAGGAAGGGGGGGGCATGACTGAGATATACAAATACATCAGTGGTATAAACAGAGTACAGGAAAGAAGCATCTTCCTAAGTAAGAGATGTTCCAAGCAAAGGAGGCAGAAAATGAAGTTAGAGGGAGAAGGCTTAGGGGAAATGAGAGAAAATATTTTTTTTCATGGAGACAGTGGTGAATGCTTGGAATAGCCTACCAGAAAGAGTGGTAGGAGCTAAAACAGTCACAGAATTTAAAAAAAGAGTTGGATAGACACAGGGACATCCAGGATGCAAGGGGAGAAGTGGCTCCAGAGTTCTGTTTGGGCAAGGGGCTGCATACTAGTTAGGGATTAATATGGCACACTGGGTGGGACAAGTGATCTTTGTCTGCCATCAACTTCTGTGTATCTATATATGTATCATTGATAACCAGCAGGACTAGAATAAAGTGCCACACACACACACACACACACACACACACACACACACTTACCCACATGAACTGCTTCATGTTCTGAACTGTGCACTGATAACATACAGTATAGCATTACAGCCATTTGCAAGCTGACTAGGAAAAGAATGATTAATGTACCAGGAAAGGGTTAATAGAGTGGCATGTACGTATACACACACACACTAACTGTTGCAGGTCTCCTAAACTGATAACAACACTGGAATGTGATTTATCTTGAAATTCCATATAACTGAAATACCACACGGGGTGGGGGAGAGAGAATGTGCTTTGTTTTCTTTTTCTTTTCTAATTAGTGCAGTTACACTGAGCACATCCACTGACTGTAATTTCAGCTGGCATGAGCATGCTCCATGTAGAAGAAATGTATTGAATCAAACCGTTTCAGTTTCTCTCTCTCTCTCTGTCCAAAGTAGTCCAGAAAAGGGACATAACAAAGCCAAACTGCTCTGAACTGCTCTAGCAGAATAATTCTAATTCAACTCAAATTTTCTGAAGTCCATTTAGAATCTAATGAGCTCCATTTTTCTACTGTGATAGCAAGACATCTGCAGGGTTCTGCCCACTGCAGCCATAAAAACTAGGAGGATTTCAAAGGAATCATATCATAGGGAAGTTTCAAGCTAGTATGGTTATTTAGTCCATTTTCAGCTTGACATTTCTCAATGGGTGTAGCCAGTTTTTTAAGGTATTCATCCAATTGAAGTTGGTGCATTTAAGGGTCATGTATCCCCCAGCGTATTGCCTCCTGATGAAGTCTAATAGTCAAGCACTGATGCTGCTGGGTAATGGCTCCCAAACTGATGTGTGTGGCATGCTGGGTGACTACTTGTTGTATTCACTTGGAATTTACCTTTGATTGTATGTACGGTATTGCTTATTTTACATGCCACATAGCCTCTGGAGTATGAATTTTTATTTCATCTCTTCCTGCAGGTGTTCATCCAAGGCCTTCTTAAACAATCCTGTATTCTCACACGTCACAGGTTCCCTGGGCAGATTGTTCCAAATAGTTACCACTCTGTGTAATCTATGTCCCCCTTCTATTTGTTCTGTACTTATCACCTCTTAGTTGCTTATTATGTCCCCTGTTTTCATGTGAAGTTTCCTTTAATTGAAAACTTATGCATTGCCACAAATAAAGGCCTCAAACACCATTAAAATATTTCTAAATTTCTCTTTTCCAGGAAGTAGAGATTAAAATAGCCCCTTCTTTGATCATATGACATACCCTTTAAAGGGAAACACTGTAAAAGGCACAGCTTTACCCAGGCACTACAAAAATGCTTGATTGGTGCTTTCAGACAGTAACATTTTTTTAAAAATTACCTCTAATTGCTTTTTTTGTGATTTTAACAGAGGCCTTCAACTTTCACTTTCTGTTGCTGGTAGCCACCATTTCATGAGTAGCAGAGAGCTTCCTGAGCTCATGTGATGCTAATATGTCCTGCCAACCAATCGCAGAGGTCAGACAGACACATTAGCATACAATGAGCTCAGGAATCTCACTGCTGCTCATGAGATGGTGGCTGCTAGCAACAGAAAGTGGAAGTTGTGGGTTGCTGTTTTAAATCATTAAAAAAAAGTTGTTACTGTCTGAAAGCACTAATTGAGGGTTTATGTAGTGTCTGAGGAAAGCTGTGTCTTTTCCAGTGTTTTCCTTTAATCCCGCCACCATCCTTTTGGCCCATCCCTGCTCTCCCTCCAGATTTTTTATCCCTTTTTTGTTTTGTGGGATCCAAAATAACCCACAAAATTCCATGAGTAGCCTCACCAGGGCTCTTTAAAATGGCATCATTACCCCTTTACCTCTGCTGGCAATATGCTTTCCAATGCATCCCAAAAGTTTGCAACATCTTTTGGGAAGTTCCTTGCAATTGGTTTCAAAAGTTAAATTGCTTATTACGCGTATTCCCAGGTCACTGTCTTTACTGGTTACCATAAATTCCTTTACATGAATGTTATATTTTTCCTCCATATCTCTGCTTTCCAAATGCATGACAGTGCATTTGTCAATGTTAAAATTCAACTTATGTTCCAATGCCCAATTACCTATCTATACTAGTCCTTTTCTGAAATTTGTGATTTCTTCCTCAGTGCTCACCACAGCTCCTACCTTTGTGTCTTCCATGAACTTACACATCCATACCCCTGGTCCACACTTCATGGATGAGCTATAGGCACTAAATAGGGTAGGCCCCAGCACTTAACCCTATGGCACACCACTCATTACCCTTCCCTAATAAGACATATGACTCCTGATACTGATTCTCTGTCTCCTGTTGTTGAGCCATGAATTAATCCAGCTCATCAGTTTACCATTTAGTCCTAATCTTTCTAATATCTCTATAAGCTCTTTATGTGGGACACTCTCAAAGGCCTTGCTGTACTCTACAAACACCACATCAACTGGAAGACATCTATCCTGGGCCATGTTGATTGGTTCAAAGAACCTAATGAAGTTTATTTGGCATGATCTTCCCTTCCTAAACTCATGTTATGTTTCATCACCTAGATCCTTTCCATCTATAAAGACCTCAATATGATCCTTAATGGTGGCCTCAAGGACCTTTCTGCTCATGGATGTAAGGATCACTGATATAAAGTTCCTGCAGTCTGCCATTGACCCCTTTTCAAGTTTGTCGTGGCAGACAGGTGCAGATGAACTCATTGACATGAGAGGTGCTATACAGGGGTGTGAGGGGGGTGCACCCAATGGAGAGCTCCGTAGCTAGTGGCAGGCCAATGACTCGACTGGCTGGGGATGAGTCATTTTCTGTTGTTGGGGCGGAGTTGGCCAACATTTCAAAGGACAAAGCTGCACCAATAGTGGCACGGCTCGGTCCTTTGATGTGTTATTTGTATATAGAACTCAAATTACCACACACGCATGACATTGTGCCCTTGTGTTACATGACACCGACTCACCGCCTTTGTGATCTCTCTCCCCTCCCCCTCAAAGAGGTATAGACTACCATTGCGCGTTGATACAGCTTCAGTTGCTAGGGAGGCAGGCCAGTATGGTGAGTTGGCATAGACGTGTTCCTTTCATAGTAACTGTGAACTGGAGTTCATAACATTAAACTGCAAACTGCTGACCATTCTGAGAGGGAGGCAGTTGCGATGCCGATTATGGCAACAGGAAGTAGCGCAATAGAAGGATGGCAGTAAACTGGGAGTGGGCCTTTTTTTTCATTCTGCTGGCCGTTGCTAGGCTGTAGTCAAGATGGTGGGGCTGCCATGGAGTTAAGCCTCTCCCGCTGTCTTTTTTTGTTTGCGTTTTGTTTCTGTATGGTCCGGTCCATGCACTAGAATCCTTAATATCACAATCTGGGCTCTGTGGCTGCTCTGTGTGTATTTTGAGGCGAGCACACCCCATATTCGGTACCATTTCTCTTTATCTCCTCATTGCGACCATTGGGTGAGTGGGTCTGTCTTCTATGTGATTATTTACTGGGTCCCTTCTGGGTGGTGTAGGGCTTTCCACTCGAAGTAAAAAAAATCAACAGCACCCCTGCCCCAATCCTTCAGTTTAGGCTTTGTGCATTCTGAGCCCCTTTTCAAATCCAATATGGTGGATAAGCCAAAGGGAAGTATTGTGCCTCATTATTTTATGAGAGAAAACAGTTGTAACTATTTTTGCATGTTTTTGGATTTGTTCTAAACAAAAAAAAAATTCTAGTAACTGATAGAAACTGGGAAGATCATTAAATTATGTTCGTTACCAGGTAAGACCCATTTGACACAAGTGCCTGCTTTCAGGAGTGACAGGGGAGTTCAGAATCACACCATATGGAAGTCGAGGGTGTGGGACTCAAACCCAAGTCTGCTGGATGTACCAAGCTCATCCACAGCTCCTTACCTTGACCTCTAGGCTATATTGCCAGCATCACAAGAGAAAATATAAAAAGGTGCATGCATATATTTGGGTTATTATGGAAACAAGTAGACACGCTATAAAGCTTGGAGGAGGTAGATTCAGGAAATCTATGAAGAAGTACTTTCAAACAGTAGTGAATTCCTGGAACAGCTTTCGAGTGGAGGTGGTGGTGCAAAAACTGGTGGGATTCAAGAATGTCTGTGACTTCGTCCAGGTATATTAACTTGTTTCCTGACCACAGATATGCTCCTGGGTAAGTGTTGCTCCTTCAGATGGCATTTATTTAGGTGAAATATAACTGGTATGTTTACTATTTGCATGTACTCTAATCCCCGGACCTGTATCTTGTTTTTCCTTTTATTTATCATACATGTGTGACATGCTTGATATAACTTGTCACAGTAACTCTTTGGTTGTTTGATTTTGGAAACCAATAAAAATTATTAACTTGAAAAAAGAATGCATGGGATAAGCATAAGATAATTAATAGTGGAAATTAAGTGAGGCGGAAGACAGCTATAGTAGATCGGGCATGGTCTGCAGTAATAGGTAGGGTGAAATGAGCAGACTGGATTGGCCAAGTTGTCCTTGTTTGCCATCAAATTATGTGTTTCTCTTCTGCCTCTATTCAACAGTTTCCCCAGGACATGCCTTGAAAGGAGCTATCCAAGCCTAGTCTGCATTTCTGGGAAGGACTGCAGTTCCCGAGTCAGACAATATAGCAGGCAGATTTTTTTACATAGGGTTTTGCTGACCCCCCCCCCCCCAGTGACTATAGATGACAACACCAGGCCACCATATGTGTGACTCAGGAAGTGCAGTCTGGCCCATTTCTGGGGCTGGCAGTATAGCCTGGGCTGAGGTTAGAGTAATGAGCTTGGTACATCAAGTAGACCTGGGTTTCATACCCACAACCTCAACTTGCATACTGTGTGACTCTGTGTAAGTCACTAAACCACTCCAGTTCTCCCAGGTCATCCTGAAAACACCCACTTGAGCCTAGTGGGTCTTGACTGATTAATGGAAGAGTTAAACGAAAGAATAAATTCTCAATAAATAATGTCTTGTGTTGCTGCAAAAAAGGCAGTCATGCATTTGTTCAAGTGAGTTTATCACTTCTGAGAAACTTTTAAAACTAAAGTGTGGACTTACCTTTATGTAATGTTTGAGGCAGGGTGTGTGGGCCTGTAATGTAGATGCAGGTATTTGCTTTGAGGCACTGATGACCTGGGTTTCAGACTGAGTTTGGGATGCTGGTGTATCCAGGGAGGAGATTAGAGTGATTTGCAGGAAACTCCATGACCGTGGTGGGAGGCAGGCCAATCCCCACTGCACGAACTCCATGGGGGTGTTGTGGGGCAGGTAGCGAGGAGACAGTTACTTTGTGGTCACCATGCCTGGTGCCTAGCATTAAATGCATGTTCACAGCCAGGTGTTTCTGGAGGTGTAACCAAGGAAACATTCCTGGTTCCACAGGAGGATGCCAGCATTTAGTGGCCTGACACATCTTGATCAGTAAGGAAAAACCCCTGCCACTAAATTTGGAGAAGGCTGGATGAGGTAGTGGCACCCCTTGAAGGCCCTGCTGTAAGACTGTTCCCCATGGGGCAAGCACTGGGTGCTGCTTTGACTGAGTGATAGGCTGCTAAGGGTTGTGGCTTGGTAGATTTTAAAAGAAGAAGAGAAAAGAAAGAGTTGGAGAAGCTGCTGCCAGGAGCCAGAGAGATGTGTGGCAATGGACTGCAACAAAGTTGACATTTCATGCATTATTGCAACTACTGTGCGATTGTGTTACAGATTTGTAAAGCTGTAAGACTGTTGGTGTCAGCAAGCACCGGGGGTTAAGAAGCGATTGGGTCAAAACCTAATTTAAAGCTCAAATTGACCAGAACAGAAGCTAAAGCTTGTCTAGCAAAAAATACTTTTATTCACTTTTCCAATGTTCAGCTATTACATACTAGATGTGCCACCATGGACCCAGTGTGAAGTGGAAGGTGGGTCATTTCTGGGCAAGCTGCATCACTTTCCGTATTTCACCTGTCTAGCACTGTCCCTGGGTGGTGCACCTTGTAGTACAGCTTCCTGTGTAAGGCCCAGGCAGCTGCATTATGACATGAACTTTCTGGCCAATGATCTTTTGGGAGGGAGCAATGGAAGGGGATGTGCTGTGTGCATCAATAAGAAAACTAGGCACACTGGCAAATTTGCATTCTGGCAGGGGCAGTAGCTAGGGGGGATTCTGGTAGGGACAAAGGTAGAAGAGGATACATCATTCCAGGTTTGAGGCATATTCTGGATGAACCCCCCCCCCCTTTTTTTAACATCCTTCCTGGAATCCCTGCTTTGAACTTAATGCCTCTGCCAGAATGCCCTCCCTTAGTGATTGCCCCGGAGAATTCTGGCTGGGGATTTGTAGGCATTCTAGTAAAGGGCCTTCAGGTTTTCACTTACATCCATCTTGGGGTTGGTGGAATATGGGAGGAGATCACTAGGTTGGATGTTTACGATCAGCCCTTCCCCTTCGGAATCACATGAGTCTTTGTCGAGATGGGCACAGTTGTGTTTGTGGAGGGGGGAGTACATGCTAGGAAGGGTAGAATGGGGTAAAAATGAAGCAGTAGCTGGCAAGTTTTTTTCTACTAATCTATGTATGTGGTGAGGGTGGAAAACATCTAGGTTACCTCTGGTCTCTGAAAAGCCAAGTAAATCATGAGTGTTTCACAGGTAACAGTAGTTTCAAGCATAGTTAATGAAATTATGCCTGATTGTGTAAAACATAGGGAAGGACATGAGATTTCACTTAGAAATTTTTCATACATAGTTGAACTACAAGGGGCATTGCAGTGTCAGCAGTGGAACAGATAAGGGGAGTAAAGGAGTATTTTACTACCATTTTTGCATATTGTACTCCCACTTTGATTTTAGGAATTTGTTTCACTCCCTGTGTATATTTACACGATGTCGGTAAATGTACATGGAACTGGCAGCACCTTGTGATGCTAGCATCCACTGCACTATTTACTAGCTGAGTGGAAACAGTAGGTATATTATCATCACCTGTGTATTGTGGAGATGGTTTCCAGAATTGATTACTGGCTGATCAAAAATGCTGTTGCAACCTGCAATGTGTTAATAAAATAAAAAAGTAAAAAAAGTCATAGCATTAAGAAGCAGTGGGGAAGTATCTTGGACTCCAGTATTAGGCAAAGAATGTCAAATAGCTGCAGGAGCTCACTGGGCACGAGAGTTAGTTTAGAGGTAGTGGTTGGGGTTCAAGATGAGTCTGAAAACAGCATTACTACCATTTAGATGCAAATGTCAGGCTGAGGAAGCTAGTGGTATGCACTTCCCAGTCCTAAAATGTATCTGAACCACTGTCAGTCTCCCAGAGTTATTCATTGAGCTTGATCGCTGGGCAGTTGGCATTGGCACGTGACTTATTCTCCCCCCTTGGTCTGTGGCCAACTATTCTGATGTGTATCAGGCAATCTCTGGTTCCACAACCCCTAGTCCAAGACTGATGTTAAACAGCCTTGCTAGTGGAAGTTAAATGTAGAAGGCAAGAAAGCCCAGGAGGAAGAAACAGATAGGGAGCTGATGCTAGCCATCTAAAGGATGGCAGACAAGGGTGAGGTGGTACTGGTTGGAGACTTCAGTATTCCAGATGTGGACTGGAGCCTCCCAGCAGCAGCATCAACCAGGAGCAGATTTATCCTGGAACTCCCTTCAAGGTGCCTTCCTCAAGAACTGGTCATGGAACTAACTCGGCAGATGGCAGTACTGGACCTTGTGCTAACAAATAGGGATAGTGTGAAGGGAGTAACAGTGGGGGAGCACCTGGGGAACAGTGACCACTAGTCATTGTGGTTTGAAATCACAGAAAGAGCAGAATCAAACTGCACAAAAACATGGATCCTGGATTTTAGAGGTGCAGACTTTGGGAAAATGAGGAAATGCTTGAAAGAGGCATTAATGGGAATGGGGAGGGAATTGGGTTGAGGAACAGTGGGCAATATTTAAAACAGGGATTACAATAGCAACAGAATTATTCATTAAGCAGATTAGCAAGGGGAAAAGGAAGAGGAGGCCATTATGGTTTTCCAAGGAGGTAGCAGAGAAAGTGAAAGTCAAAAACATCACATTCAGGCAATACAAAAAGACACAGGCAGAGGGGGATAGCAAAGCACCAGGAGAAGCAATGGAAGGCATGGAGGTCAGTGAGGGAAGCCAAAGCTCAAACAGAAGAGTGCATTGCAAAATCAGTGGGTAGAGGGGACAAAACCTTTTACAGATACATAAGGGAAAAAAGAAGATCAAAGGGAGAGATAGTGGGACTGAAGGGGGAGGATTGAGACCATGTGAAGGATGACAACAGTAAAGCTGAAATACTGTACAGATATTTCTGCTCAGTATTTACTGAGGAAGAGGAGGGTAATGGGCCTGAAGGGAGTACAAGGGGTATGGAACAGCGCAGAAATGGACACAAGTCCCTTTGCATGGTAAAGGATCCTAAAGGAACTGGAAGGAGTCAATAAAGTGATGGGGTGCACCCCAGGATCCTAAAAGAATTAAGAGAGGTGGTGGCTGTACCTATGGCAATCCTGTTTAGCTGATCACTGGAAATGGGAGAGGTACCCAAAGACTGGAGGACAGTAGATATAATCCCTTTATACAAAAGTGGGAACAAAGAGGAAGCGGGGAACTACAGACAGTCAGCCTGACCTCAGTAGTGAGGAAGATCATAGAAGAACTATTGAAGGAAAGATTGGTGGAACATCCTGTTGCCAACGAACTACAGGACCCAAGGCAACATGGTTTCACTGGAGGAGGTCATGCTAGACCAACCTGATTGCATTTTTCAACTGGGTGACAAGGGAGATGGATCAGGGGAGGGCAGTGGGCGTGGCCTATCTGGACTTCAGCAAGGCCTTTGACACTGTGCCACATAGAAGGCTATTAAACAAACTGGGAAATATGGGAGTGGGCAGGACAGTAGTGAAGTGGGTAGGCAATTGGCTGGGCAGCAGGACACAGAGGGTGGTGGTAAATGGCTGTCTCTCCACAGAGGGAAGAGTGACCAGTGGGTTACCACAGGGATCAGTGCTGGGACCAGTCCTATTCAACGTCTTCAGCAGTGACATTGCACAGGACCTAGAAGGCAGAATGTCTCTGTTCGCTGATGCTACAAAGCTCTGTAACAGAGTGGACACACTAGAGGGTGTAGACTGAATGAGGAGGGACCTGCAGAAGCTTGAAGAATGGTCAGGGGTTTGGCAGTTGAAATTCAATGCAAAGAAGTGCAAGATAATGCATATGGGGCACAAAAACCATGGAACAACATATCAGTTAGGGGTGAGGATATAGCATGCACCAAGCAGGAAACGGACCTTGGGGTTATCATCTCTGATGACCTCAAAGTAGGGAAACAGTGCTACAAGGCAGCAGGTAAGGCAAATAGGATGCTGGTATGCATAGGCAGGGGCATCACCTGCAGGAAAAGGGAGGTCATAATTTCACTATACGAGACACTAGTGAGGCCTCGCCAGGAGTACAGTGTACAGTTCTGGAGACCTTACATATGTAAGGACATATACAGGGTAGGGAAGGTTCAGTGGTGGGCAACAAAGATGGTACAGGGATTGCATCACAAGTCCTATGAGGACTGGTTGAAGGACTTGAATATGTAATCCCTGTAGGAGAGGAAAGAGAAAGGGATATGATAGAGAATACAAATACCTTCTAGGGAGGAACAGGGAGCAGGATTACACTATTTTCCCAGGTGCAGAATTTTGCACTTTTGCTTAAATTGAACTTCAGTTGTCAGTCCTCAGACCATTTTCCAAGCTTCCCCAGGTCCTTCCTCATTTTCTCCACCCCCTTTGGGATATCCACTCTGTTAGAGATCTTAGTGTCATCTGCAAACAGGCAGACCTTTCCCTCCAGCCCTTCTGCAGTGTCACTAATGAAGACCTTGAACAGGACTGACCCCAGGACCGATCCATGATGCACCCCACTGGTCAACCCCCTCTCCCCAGACAGCACCCCATTTACCACCACCCTCTGCCTCCTGCCTGTTAGCCAGTTTCTAACCCAGCTTGGGACCCTGTCTCCCATGCCCAGCCTGCCCAGCTTATTTATCAGCCTCCTAGTAGTAGTAAAAGCTTTTATTTTTATACAGGATACATGTCATTTGGGTTAATAACCCAGTTTACAAGACAGACCTGTTATTAACATTCCTACTAAACATATACTCATGGACATCTATCAACACATTGGTACACACAGTTTTATAACTACCAAATAAATAACACTCATCTCTAGTCATTACCACATAAACTATACCATTTAAGCATAGTCTTTAACAATCTCCTATACATGTAGATATTACAAATTTTAAAATCATAATAGTAATCCCTAAGATATTGTATAGATTCAATCTTACCTACGAATAAAGTTTTAAACAAATGATCGCATTATAAATGACTGTCCTTAAAATTTTAGCACCACGCAAACCTCTAGGTCTCTGTATTCAGGGTATGGTAAGGCCCTTCTATGTACATACACATCTAAATTTATTAATATAATTTATTTCCTGAATAAATAGGTCATAAGATAATGATGTACAAGCTGAAAATGGTAAAATGTTCCAATATTTGGATGCTTGGTAGCCTAGTGTTCGTTCTCCATATTTATTTCAAATTTTGGGAACATAGATTCTTTTCCACATGGACTGTTCTTTTATCAGTTGACTTTTGTTTATTGAATAACACAACATTAATATAATGATTTGGATAAAAAGCATGATACTTGTAAGTTATTTTCTGCCATGACCTAATACAAATTATATCCAGGGATTGCCACTGTAATTGAGACAATAATACACAATGATGAATTCTAAAATTACATTGTAAAACATACCTTGCCAAATTGTAATGTACCTTATCTAATTTAGTTAATAGTTGTTTATTTGCTGTGCGATACTCAAGTTCTCCATATGTTATTACAGGCATAATTAATTGCTCTGCCACTGTTTTATGAGCACTCTTCCCTAAACACTTAGTTGTCCTGCGTAACGTGCCTATTCTTCTATTTACTTTGTCTATCAGAGTATTCACATGTACATTAAAAGACATTTGGGCGTCAAAAATAACACCCAGATAACTATACTGGTCTACCTGTTGTAAAAATTCTTTGTCATCTATTTTAAGTTAAAGTTTTCCTTTTTGTTTTGATGCAAAATGTAATAGTTTTGTCTTTTTTATGTTCATAGTAACATGTGGAACGATATCAAAGGCTTTGCTGAAATCAAGGTAAGCAACATCAAGTGCCCCACCCTGATTTATTTCCTTTGTAACCCAGTTGAAGAAATCAACCAGATTTGTCTGACATGGCCTCCCCACTGTGAATCCATGTTGCCTGTGGTCCTGGGCTCCGACTGGCTTCTAGATGCCCCGCTATCCTTTCTTTAAGCAATGTCTCCATGGTCTTCCTCACTTCTGAGGTGAGGCTGACTGGTCTATAGTTCCCCACTTCCTCCCTGCTGCTGGATTTGTGTAAAGGAGCCACACGTGCCCTCTTCCAATCCTCTGGTTACCACCCCTGTGTTGAATGACTCTGAACATGACTGCCAGAGGTTCTGCTATCTCCTTTCGCAGTTCTCTTAATATCCTTGGGTGTATACCATCTGGTCCCATCGCTTTGTCCACCTTTAATTTTGTGAGCTCCTGCAAGACTCTTTCCCCTTGTGAATGGACTTTTGTCCATCTCTTCACTCCTTCAGCAACTGCTTTACTGCTATGGCCCATGTCCCTCCCCTTCTTCTGTGAATACTGAACAGAAATATTTATTCAGTATTGCTGCCTTTTACATTTCATCCTCCTTGCATTCCCATCCCTCTCCCTTGAGCCTTGCAATCCCCTCTTGTTTTTCCTCCTTTCACTGATGTGCCTGAAGACTGTCTTGTCCCCTTTCTTAACTGATTGTACTAAACCTTCCTCAGTCCGTGCCTTTGCTGTCCTTACTGCCTTTCCCACTTCTGGTACTCGTCCCTAGTCTCCTCCCTTTGGGTCTCCTTATATTTCCTGAACCCTTTCCTTTTGGCCCTGACCTTTACTGACACTTCTCTTAAGAACCACAGTGGCTTTCTCCTTCTCCTGCCTTTGGATGCCAATTTTATGCATTGGTTTACTTCCAGTAAGGCTTCTTTTAGACACTTCAACCGATCTTCCTCTCCCCCTTCTGCCCCATTCTCTCGAGGGCTCTTTTGATACCCTTCCCCATTTTCAGCAGTCAGCATTTCTGAAATCCAAAACCTTTGTCCTAGTATGATTTGAGTGAGTCTCTGTCCCTATGCTAAACCACAAAATGTTGTGATCGCTGGATCCCAGCTGCCCTTCTATCTGGACGTCTGTGATTCAATCCCAGTTGGTCATTATTAAATCTGGACTTGCCCTGTCACTGGTGGGATAAAGCACAAGCTGCCAGAGTCCAGCCTCCCGGAGTAAATCAATGATGCCTCTGCTTCTGGCTGAAGCAGCTACACTGGTGTTCCAATCCAAGTCTGACATATTGAAATCTCCCCATCAGTAGAATTTCACCTTTCATTGCCATCTTGTGCATTTCCTCCACTAGCTCCCTGTCCAGTTCCTCTCCCTGTCCTGGAGATTTGTATATCACCCCAGTGCATATTGCTTTGCCATTTCCAGGTTGAAGGGTGACCCACAGTGCTTCAGCCTCCCCCTGCCTGCCCTGTACCTGGGTTGCCATTATACCCTCTCTGACATACAGGGCTGCTCCCTCTCCCTTTTTGCCCATCCTATCCCTCCTGAATAGAATATATCCTGGTACATTTGTTTCTCACTCATGATTGGCTGTGTACCAGATTTCAGTTATTGCTACTCTGTCCAGGTCTGCTCCAGTTATTAAGGCCTCTATGCCTGGGACTTTATTTCCCAGGCTGCGTGCATATGTAAATAATAATAATAATTTTATTTATAAAGCGCCTTTCAATATATCAAGGCACTGAACAAGTTAAGATGATAAATTCAAATTTCAATACAAAACATCAAAACACTTAAAAATACATTATAAAAATACATCATAAAAACATAATAAATTACAGTAAAATTCCAATCATATTACAATTCACTTAACTATCTGAGAAGGCCATTCTCCATAAATATGATTTCAATTCTTTCTTAAATATCTCCACGGAGGTGCAGTCCCATAACCGGCATGGTAGAGAATTCCAAAGAGTGGGTGCAGCATGAGAAAATGCTCTGCTGCCAGAAGATTTTAAACTCACTCTTGGAATCTCCAACAGCCCCATGTTGGCTGAGCGGAGAGATCGGCCAGGGCAGTAAGGGACCAGTAGGTCTTTCAGATAGGATGGGCCCTGATCGTGAAGGGCTTTAAAAGTCAATAAAATTACTTTAAAGGTGATCAGCCACCGTATAGGAAGCCAGTGCAGTTCGCGCAGCACCGAGGTGATATGACAGGACCTACTTGTCCCAGTCAAAACCTGGGCTGCCGCATTCTGCACCAGCTGTAGGGAGCGGATTTCAACCCCCGAAAGCCCAAAGTAAAGGGCTTTGCAGTAGTCTAGGCGTGAGGACACAAAGGCATGGACCAACGTTGGCAAGGAGTCAGATGGAACAAGGTGCTTAACCCGGGCAATATTTCTAAGATGGTAGAAGGAAGTCCTGATGACGGCCAACACCCGAGATTGAAAAGTCAGCCTGTCATCAAGGATCACCCCAAAGCTGCGCACCCGTTCAGAGGCCGGTAGTAACATGCCGCCAAGAAAAAGTCCAGAAGGTGCGCCAATATGCGATCTCTCAATCTGACCACCCGAGTCCACCACCAAAACTTCAGCCTTCTCCGAGTTCAACTTTAACCAACTAGAATCCAGCCAGTCTTGGATTTCCCCCAGACAGTTGTAAACACCAAGAGAGTTCCATCCTGGTCGGGTGCGAAAGACAGGTATAGCTGGGTATCATCTGCATAGCAGTGAAACCTCAGCTCATACCATCTTATAATGTTTCTGAGGGGCAGCATATACACTGCAAATAACATGGGTGACAGCACAGAACCCTGAGGCACTCCACACAACAAAGAGACTGGGCCGGAGGAAAAATTCCCCAACACAACTCTTTGTGATCTCCCAGTAAGGAATGAAGTGAACCATTGAAGAACGGTTCCCGACATTCCACAGATTTGCCTCAGGCGTGCTGACAACACCACATGATCCACAGTGTCGAAAGCTGAAGAGAGATCAAGGAGAACCAAGATGGAACGTCTCTTTTGATCCCTCGCCCTCAGAAGATCATTAAGCACCCGAACCAGCGCAGTCTCGGTGCTATGTCTTTTACAGAATCCAGACTGGAAGGATTCGTAGATACTATGGATGGTTAAATGATCATCCAATTGGGCAGTTACAACCTTTTCAATAACCTTCCCAATAAAGAGAAGGTTAGAGATAGGTCTGTAGTTTGAAAAACAGTCTGGGTCCAAGGAAGCTTTCTTCAAGAGAGGTGTCACCACTGCCTCTTTCAGGGAGCTAGGAAACTCATCTGACTCCAGGAAGCACCAGACTATTTGCGCCAAAACTGGACCAATGATATCAACACAACCCAAAATTAGGGTAGTCGGTCCAGTAGCCGCAGCTTGTAGGGCGCACACTATGGATGATCCTCATAATATCCACGAACTCAGGTTGACAAAAGGAACTCCAAGAGAATCGAGGCACTGTGTTCTCGCACACTCCTACCACATCACCCTTAGAGACTGTCGGACATAAGTCCACCCTGATGTCAGCCACCTTAGTTGCAAAGTATCGAGCAAGCTTGTCGCATTCTATTTGCAAAAAAGCTTTCCGAACTTGCAGACAGGCTGGATTGCACAGTCTATCTACAGTTCGGAACAGCTGAGCCAGTCGATTCTGAGCAACTGCAATCTCCCTGGACTAGAATTCTGCCTTCTTATGGGTGATTGCAGATTGATAGCTAGCATAATGTTCTATCAATCTAAGGCGGTCAGCATCAAGGGCAGACATACACCAACAACGCTCTAACCTTCGCCCTTGTCTCTACATCTCCCTCAGAGTCCCATCAAACCAAGGGGCCTTGGGGTGAAGGGATAGGGGGTGCTCACGAACAGGAGCAATAGAATCCAGGGCAACTGTGATGGCCTCATTATAGGCCAACACCAGTGCCTCTGGATTACTGCTCACCAACACGGGGGATGATAGGTCAAGGACTATCGCTAGGCCTTGTGAAGTAACATTCCATAATGGGTGGTACCTGACCATCTCCACAGGGGATGGCCTTCTAAGGGGGGGTGCAAAAATTGAACCTCATGGTGTAGTGGTCAGACCAAGCACTGGTTCCACCCCCATGTCAGATGCATCAATCCCTAGAAGGAAGACTAAGTCCAGAGAGTGTCCAGATTTATGCGTAGCAGTGGAAACTACCTGTGTAAGGCCCAAAGAAGACATTAATTGGAGGAAGTAGTTACCAAATTGTGAGAGTTCGTCGTCGACCTAGGCGTTGAAGTCACCCAGCACCATCAATCTGGGTTGACTCAAACGACATGTTGATGAGGAAGTCTGCTACTTCCTGTAAGAAGCATTTCCCATCTCCGGGTGGACGGTAGATGAGAACGATTCGAACGCCTACACCTGCTACAACTGTACACTCAAAGGACTCAGCCTCACCCACTACTTCATTCATGAGGCCCAATTCAGTCTTAAAACAGACTGCAACTCCCCCCCCACCGCGGTCCAATCTCGGGCGGTGTATCACCGAGTACCCAGCCGGAGTCATGGCCTCCACTACAGGGCCAGAATTTTCATCCAGCCAGGTCAGCCGAGCCAACAAGATCGGCAATAATGGCAGTCTTATTCCTAACAGACCTGGCATTGCATAACACCGCCCGAGTTGGACAAACCTCGGAGGTTGTCGGACCTATCTGCCTACTGAAATCAGTAGTGCCCTTGGGTATGGATACCAGACAAGGCAGACCCCGATGTGGATTCCATTTCACCCCAGGGCGCCTTCTGGACTTAATAACCCTGACATGATGGCCCCGCTCATTCATCCTCTCCTGTTCGTGAACCCACGCCCCCCTCACTCTCCCACGAGCAATCCCTAATGCTCTACAATGCTAATAGATATCAAATTTTAATGGAGGAATATAAAAGGGGTGGAGGGCGCGAAGAGAGGAGGAGGATGAATAACGCACCACTGTGGGGAATAGAGGCCAGCACATGTCGCTACTTAACAAATTAGACAAAACAAAACAAAACCCACCTCCCAAAATATTCAAACTAACCTAAACTAACAATCCGTACTAACTAATAAGCAAAATTAAATATACAATTACAATAAAATACACATGTAAACAAAAATAAATAATAAATTTGTATAAACCCCTCCTCCCCAGTCCTCTCACCACCGGGGAAAGTGGGTACAGTGGCACTCTCACTGCCAAACCAACATGAAAACATACAATTTTAAACAAAAAAGAGTTATGAACTCCCCCCAGATTCTCTCACAACTGGGCAGAACCAAAATTAGTCTTTCTCCCTGCCAGGAGAAAGACACAAACTGTAAAATCAAACAAACAGAAAAAATTAATTATTAAATAAACAAACAAAAGTTTATGGACCCAGGGTCCTCTCACCACCTGAGTGTCCAAAACAGAGTCCAAGAAGGGGACAACTGTCAGCAACTTCTCAAAATAAATCCAGAGTTCCACGTAGAATCAAAAAATCCAAGTCCAGGGGAAGGCAGCCACTTAAACTCGAAAGAGAAAAAACAGTCCAAAGAGGAGATCCACAAAACTCTATTCAACAGGTTCAAGAATCCACGCAAAGTTTTATCCAAAGAGGATCAGACATACTCCAACCCCTTTACTCCCTGCCAAGTGCACTCCAGGACAGTTAATGCCACTCACACCAAAGGACCATGAGAAGAGCCACTATTGCAGCAATCGCCATGGTCCAAGAGAGCGAGGTACCACACTCAGTTCCTCGACTGGAAAATACCCCAACCCCCTGTGGAGTAGCAAACCCAAGAGAGCACCAGCCAGAGTAAGTAAACGGCTGAAATATCCACCTGAAATTTCAGAATAATCAAAGGGCACATCACAATCTCCAACAGAGCCCCGATCAAAGGATCCTCCGTCTACTCTTGCCAGCATTTACTGCATCCAGAACTCCTCCAAATACACTTCAGGGCTAATCAATAACTCCTCAACCTCCACATGACCGAAAACTCTTCCGCAAAAGGGAACAGAAAGCAAAAACGCAAAGTCCCCGCCTCAGTCTGTGGATGTGGGTCTGCAAGAGAAGCCGTATGAGGAGAGACTAAAGGAGCTTAATATGTATACCCTTGAGGAAAGAAGGGAGAGGGGGGACATGATAGAAACTTTCAAGTACCTCAAGGGAATCAACAAAGTCCAAGAGGGTAGCATCTTTCAGAAAAAGAGACTTGCAAGAACAAGGGGACACAATTTAAAGATAGAAGGAGGGCGGTTCAGGGGCAATGTGAGGAAGTATTATTTCACAGAGAGGGTAGTGGATGCATGGAACAGTCTTCCTGAGGAAGTTGTGGGGTCTAAAACTGTGGGAGAATTCAAGAATGCATGGGACAGACATAAGGCAATTCTTGTGGGGGGCAGGAAGATAAAGGCTGTTGGTTAACTAGGATCTGCGGCCTATCCTGTAGGTAGGGAAATGGGCAGACTAGATGGGCCTAGTGGTCCTTATCTGCCATCAAAGTCTATGTTTCTATGTTTCTATGAAGAGAATAAAAAACCCAACTGGCGTCTCTCTCCAGGAACTCGTAGTAGTCCACAGGAAAAATATTAAGAGAGAAGCCCGACCTGCATCTCTCTCCAGTTCCAAAACCAGGGAACAAAACCCACCCAACGTAGAACCATCACCGAGTGGCAAAACGGGGGGCAAAACAAAATGTACAGTCCCCCGGAAAGTATGTATTCTCAGCTTTAAAATACAGGCAATCGGTAGCTTGCAGATCCGTGCCTCACCCTGCCCCAGGCTAAAGTTTACAAATGGTAGTTCTTATGGGTTCTAGAGGGTGATAAGTGCCATGGGGTGTGCTCTTTCCCCCTAGCCGCTGTAACTCACTCGCCTCTCGGCGTAATCAGGTAGAACTCAAAACAGAACCTATGAAGTCTGTAAAGGAGAGGACCAACCGGTGTCTCTCTCGGTCTGGCAAACAGACCCGCTCTACATCCAGCGAAGGTCAAACGGTAAAGCTCAGGGCCAAAACTGGGATCGGATTTAAAAAGCAAAAACAAAATACACAGAAAAAAAATCAAAACTTAAACAAAACTAAAGCTAATCGAAACTTCATCAAGGAAGCAACAGCGACGCGTCCAGCCTGGCGGTCGTCTTGAACATAACAGCCATGACTTCCAAGTTTTACTGCCTGACCTCTCTCTCTCTCTCTCTCTCTCTCTCTCTCTTCCTGTTTTTGGTCCCTTGCATCTCTCACCCCCCAGATATTTTTCTCTTGTGGAAGGATGCATCATTAGCCTCATTTTTTTAAACCAATTTTGAACAACCTGCAGATCCGAAGTAAGGGTGCTATTGATGTCAAATATAGTGTGTGTACTAGTAAAGAAAACCAGATCACCTGCATAAAAAAGGGGTAGTGTTTACTTAGCAGTAGTGAATTGTGTTGATATGGAGGGAGAAGAGTATGGGCCCAAGTATGGAGCCTTGTGGGTCACAAATGGTGGAGGGTAGGTTGAGAGAGGAGCACCAACTGTGACACACTGCTGTCTATTACTGAGGTAACTAGTGAACCATGGTAGAGCATGCTGAGATTTTCTGAGAGCACTCGGCTTACTGCAGAGGAGGTAGTGGTTCACTATGTCAAAGGCATTCGTGAGGTCAATGAAAACTGCTCCCATATACTTGCCCAGATCAAGAGAAGAGGAGGAGATGCCATTAGTAAGAGTGAGCAGTGCAGCGATAGTGGTATGGTTCTGGTGAAAGCCATGCTGAGCAGGGCAAAGGAGATTGTATTTAAGAGAGGCAGGAGGTGAGTTTAATGATTTTCTCATGTATCTTGACTAGGACAGGTAGGATGGTAATAGATCTATAGTTGGAGAGTATCTTACAGTTCTCTTTTCTGAATACAGGCTCTGTGTTAGCCATTTTCCTGACAGTGGGCATGGAGATGGAGGTAAGGGAAAGATTGAAGATTCTTGTAAGAGGAGGAACAAGTTCATGTGCAGAAGGTTTAAGGAGTTTTGGCTGTATACCATCCAAGCCTGCCAAGTTAAACACAGGGATCTGTTTCCAGAGTTTGTAAACCTTGGGGACACTTACACATTGGGGGTGTCACCCTGAGGGAGTCAGTGGGGAAGGGGGTTTGACTATTCAAGGGGGTAGTAGAAACTTCTGTGTACTTGGAGGTCAGAGAAATGTTTGTTGAAAAGCATTAGAGATAGTATGGCGGTCATTGCAGTTTACACCCTCTGTTTCAAAGTTGGGGGCAGTCATGGCCAAGGGATTTTTGAGGCAGTTCCAGTATTGTCATTTTTTTTTTTTTTTTGGAGGGGGAGGTTAGTTGTGCTCAAATGACTCTTGTTCTGCCAAACTGCTTGTTTGGTCCAGCTACAGAGCCCTCAGAAGTAAATGCAATCACAGGAGTCTGAGGCCTTGAAAGCAGCCCAGCTTCTATCACTTTATTAGGGACAGGAGAGGGCAAGTAAGCCATTTCATTTTAGGACCACAGATTCTTCTTGTGGTGAGAGGAACATATTTATCCTGCAGGCTGGAGAATGACGCATTAAAAGAAGACAGCCTTGTCAATGTTGGAGGTGGCGCACAGGTATGACCAATCAAAGCAGGACTTTGGCTCACCTCACACAGAAAACTGGGGACTGATCACTTGTAGATCAGGAAGGACACCAGAACAAGCAATTTTGTCCACAATGGGGACTAACACTCAGTTGGTTAGGGTATCACATTGTCATGTTTAGAGGGCCAGGTAAGATAGGTTATTTGGTTGAGGAGCAGTTTGTTTAGGGAAAGTTCCACAATGTGTCTATTACACAAGCCAGTCTATGTTGAAATCACCTAGGATACCAAATTTAATTATTCACACAGGGGGCAGTGACATTCATTAGAGACAGGGAGACTTTGGAGGCTGGTAGCAGGAGGGAGGTAGAAATGGAAGATGTGGACATTCTTAGAAGTACCCAAAGTTAAAGTAGCATGTCACAGTTCAAGGGCCATCCCTGAGAGAGTGTGGGGGGGTAGAAGCAGTGAAATCAAGGTGAGACTTAAGTTGGATCATTGTATCACTGCCACATTTAGGACAGGCCCCGTCATACCTGATGAAGTTATAGCCTACGATGTTATAGGGGTCAATCTTTACATTATCTTACTGGCCCAGGGCATAGTGCAGATTGATTTGGGCCAGTGCAATGTCCCTCTGACTTTCCCATCTTGGCTAGTGCAATCTAGCCTGTTTTTGTAAATCTGCCCCTTTAAGAAAATGCCCCTAGAAGAAAAAATGTGGTTCTTTTTTTTTTTGTCCTAATATTCTGTTTTGTAGCCTAGTAACTGCCACGGGAAGCCCTCTGACTGGATAAAGGCTTGTTGCCTGACTGCTGCCCATCCCTACCTTGTGAGCTGCAGATAATATCCACACATACCTGCTGTCACTGCTGTGAGACTGAAGTGTGCTCTCAACTACGTGAGTGACTGCTACCACCAGGACTGAGAGCGTACTGCACGGCTGTCGCAAAACACAGTAAGCCACAACAGAAAACATCACATCAAGTTGGCTACTTGCAGGTCCGAGTTTAAAATGGGAATGAAGCAGGGTGTGTCGTCTGGGCTACTGGTCATCTTTCTTTTGTGTGGGCTACAGTTTGAGTAATGTCACTGGTTCCTGTAAATTTATTCTTTTGATGAAGCAGCTTGGGAGGGGGGTGGCAGGGGTCCGTCACAGTTCTGAAACTTACTGCTGTCCTAAATGTAAACTGGTATCCTGATTTCTAAGGTGTTTAGTCAGAAGTGAATTCCCCTTAAGTTCGTAACTTGACCTGTGTAGTACGCAGCGAGTCACAGTCAAAGAGGACGGGAATTCCATTCTGACTATACACCCTTAGGAATCGGGATACCAGTTTGCATTTAGGACAGCTGTAAGCATTAGAACTGTGAAGGACCACTGTTGCTGCCCCCCCCCCTCACCAAAGCTGAGCTGCTTCATCAAAAAATCAATTTGCAGGAACCAGGCCTTTTTTTTTTTTTCCGGTTTGTTTTGTGGTGAAGCAGCCTAAGCAGCGATGATATTAGATGGGGTTTGACACTGACAGACATTGAGAAGCCAGGTAAATTCAGCGCTGCTAAGCTTGATTCAATCTGTGTGCTGTGGCTTGTGGGTGGGGGTTCCCATAGCATAGTGAATGTGTAGGATGGATGTAGGGGAGGCCAGAAAGCTAAGGGACAGCATTCATGTGCTGCATGGTGTTGGCCAGGGCATCTGGTGATAATTGATTACAGAGTGACTATTGGGAGGTGGGAGGGTGCCAACATGAGAGGGAGGGTGAGGTAGGGAGTCACTGGACTGCAAAAAAGGCAGATGTACCTACGGGGAGTTTCAGTTGGTGCACAAGGGAAGAGTGCTGAAGGTCCGCTTAGTGTGTGTTGCAGCCGGGAGCTGAATCATTTGGGGCACAGTGTTACATGATGGCTGCAGGTGACCTGGGTGATTTTGTTTGATCAGCTGGGTGTCGCTGGTGATTTTCTGGCTTGCTGGTGCAGCAACTGGTGACTGGGACTGATGCTTCAGTATGCTAGGGGGGTGGGGGTAGGGGCAGGAGCTGCTCACTGCTAGTGCCCCCCTCCAGCACTACCAGCTTCCCTGACTCATAATACTATGTTAAAACATCTAAACTTTATCACCATGCCCTTCTTTTCATAAATTTATTAATGTTATGTTGGGGCTAGTGCAACTTTGGGGGGCCAGTGCAGCTGAAGCATCACTTTCCTGGGTGGACCAGTGCAAAAAAAAGTTAAGCGTGACCCCTGCTATTACAGAGACTGTTGGGTGTTGAGGGCTTGAGCCATTTCTCTATGATGCATGGTATATCAGGTTGATAGTGGAAAGTCCAGATGGCAAGATCATCCAAGCTATGTAGGAGGCTGCGGATATTGAGATAGGCTAATCTGATCCCCTTAGCCCCTTGCCAGGGATGGGGTTGAGAAAGTGGGAGATGAAGGTTTGAGTGGGCCAGGATTGGGTTCTCCATCTCTAGCAGTTAATAGCAGTAGTTGCATCAGGAGGACAAGTACAGTTATTTTTGGGTGAGTAATTGTTGGAGGGAGGTGCCAGCAGAAATTGCTATGGTAATCTGATAGGAGATACCAGAATTTTGGGGCACACAAGCCTAGCATGTTGTAGAACTGCCTGGTGCATACTAGGGCACTGGACATGGAAAAGTCTAAGATGAGACTTGGGTTACTATTGGAAGGCATAGAGGCAGGCATAGTATCTGTGATGAGGATGACGATGGAGGGGGCTAGCAGGGAGACAAGTAGGCAACAGAGGTGTGCCATGTTGCAATGTATATGGGTCACTGAGCAGGACAATACCACACCAGTCCAAGAAGATGCAAACCAAATTTATCAGTATAAAATGCTCAGTGCTAGACAAACGTTGACAATTGCAGCTAGGATAATAAGAACATACTAGTCACTGACTTGCAGTCAAGCACTTTTTCACGGAGTAGCACCCCTTGGTAAGAATATTTATAGCTGCCCCTTAAAGGAATACACTGATTTACTATTCACAGGGGCACTTGTGTAACACAGAGTCCCAAACAATAAAGTGCAAACTTTCTAGTGTAACCCCGCTACTAATGGGGGGTTCCTAAAAAGCCCCTAAGAGATTGACTAAGTGTTACCCTGCCTGCTGGCATTCGGCATTTAAGCCACTAGAATGGCACTGTGAGTACTGGTAGAGCCTCCACCTACTGTCTCTTTAAAAGCTGTCTGCTTGCAGACATAATTGATGCTTTCCTAGGGGTGCTGGTGTTTCCCTGCTCGAATCCTGCCTGAACTGCGGGCCAATTGCTTCGTTTTGCAGTCGCTGAAAGCACAAAGGGAGCCCCTCTGAAAGATATACCTGTTTCCCTGTAAACATTTAAGGCATTAGTAATATTGTAGTTTGTCTAACCTACTTTTGTTACAGCTGGGACTATCTGTGTGTGTGGCCCCTCCATTTTGGAACTAAACTGCTGTGCTGGGCTAATGGAATAAAGTGGAGCTTTAAAATGGAGGCTGTTTGGACCAACCAGAATTCAGACTCTCCTGGGAGCCAGCTTACAATGGGGAGGTATAGCTAGTAATTCTGGGAAGTGAAGTTCTGGACCTTGCCACCTTTTTGCACCAACTGAGAGAGCTTTGGAGAGATTGACAGCTGAGTCCACCAACTGGACCGGTGGCGCCCAAAGTGAATGTTCTGCCCTGCAACTGAGAGATCAGATCCCAGACCGTGGAGGAGAGAAGGAGCTCTGTGCTTCTAAGGGTTGTATAGTTTCTGGAATGGAGAGGCTCTGAGTTGGTCGGTGGTCATTGCAAGCTTGAATCAGACTGAATCCAAGTTGTCTGAAAGGAAGGAAGACTAAAAGTGGAAACCAGGCTCACCCTGTAGAAGACTGGAGAAATTGCTGAATCGCGCTCGGTCTGTCAGGAACTGAAGCTGCTGTGTGAACTTCCGGGTGTTTGCAGTAAGTGTGATAGGTACCTATGAGCAGCTGCATGGTATAGTGATTTCCTTCACATATAAATGTGTTGAAAGCTTGTGGAGAATAGCTATTCCAGTTCTCTTGTCACCGCATGGTGTAAGCTGAAAGCTGAACTGAGTGTAATCGGACTAAATCCGTCCCCTAGACAAAGCAGTTGGGCCTGGCCTGTAGAATCTCATCTCTCTGCCTTGCTTGTCTGGCAATCCAGAACAGCCATCTGCATCAGGTTCTCAGCTTGGGGTAGTGTGAGTACAAATCAGGGCATTCCCCTGCGACCTGTTATCAATCACTAGTGTTTCATCTGATTTTCTTTATTTCAATTCCTCAAGGACTGAGCCATCTGGCTCCGGATTACAATTGGGTGTTGTGCATATCTTTTTTCCTACAGGGCCCTATCCATCTGCACCTGTCGGCCAACCCCGGGCAACGGACCTGGCTAGCCCCTCTAACCTGGGTACCCAGAGAGTGACTTTTAAGACCCTGTATGAGTGCACAGTACTGTGATTTAATTCTACCAATCAGCTTGATCCCCCCCACCTGTGTTCCACGTCCCCTTAAATAAACCAGATTTGATGTTATTGACTTTAAACTGTCTGAAGTGTCAGTACCTATATAGCAGGCATTGCATTAGTTTGTTGATCAACCTTATTTTACAGGAGGTCCTCTGAGACGAGCTTCAGAATTGGTCTCGAGGGTAAGTGGTATTTTATGGTTGAACTGTGTGTACATGTGGGGTATTGGGTACTGTAATTCCTTCGCATTGTGTGGATTCTTAGAGGGATTAGAAGGGGGTCTCAGTGTCCAAGAGGGCTGTGACCAAACTCAACCAACCATTACAAACCCTGACCTCTGGGTGGAGGCACCCGCCCTTGAACCTAGGCCCCTCAACCTGTTGGTAGTCCAGCAGGCAGGGGTAGTAGCCCTTGGGATACTGCCACCTGGGGGTTACACTAGTAATGTATAACACAAGATATAAAGAAATGCACATACCAACGCAAGGTGATTTAGGGGCTCAAATGTGAAAAAAGGGAGGGGTTGGGTGGTTAGTGGGTAAGGAATGTCAAGGGTTAAGAGAGATTGGTTAAAAACAGAAAGCCAAACTTCATTTTACTGTAAACAGTTTTTAGATACTGTAAACCAGGGTGCGCCAGGGTATGCAGTTTTGTCTCAGGACACATACTGCTGTTTGGTGCCTGCCTCGTGGGGCATCTAAGGTATTCCTGCTGTCAGAGCTCCTTTTTCTGTCATGCAGGTGCAGATGAACTCATTGACATGAGAGGTGCTATACAGGGGTGTGAGGGGGGTGCGCCCAATGGAAAGCTCCATAGCAAGTGGCAGGCCAATGAGTCGGCAGGCTGGGGATGAGTCATTTTCTGTTGTTGGAGCGGAGTTGGCCAACATTTCAAAGGACAGAGCCACACCAATAGTGGCATGGCTCAGTCCTTTGATGTGTTATGTTGACTTCTTGGGTGCATGTTTACACTGCCGTAGCGCTTACAGTGTGAACGTGCTGGGTCTGCCCACTGCTCCTGTCTTCCTGTTCAAGCCCCCCCAGCAAATCACTCCCTCCCACTTCCTCCCACTGCTGCTATCCTCCCCACACCCATGTTCTGTTTAGATCCCAGAGCCGCTGTCAAAATCGTGGGCTGCAATTCAAGAGTTCATATCCAACACCCCCTCCCCCAATGGCACCAGTACACACGACGAACGTTCGGCATTGACAAATGCTTGTTATAGACTGGTATTACCACTGCCTCTCTCCAGGCCACTTTCCTGTTTCTGTGGAGGTCTGGAAGATTTCTGTTAGACGATTGCTGTTATCCTTTATCAGTTCTATAACTACCCAAGGGTGGATGTCATCAGGTCACTGTGGATTATTTGGTTTTAGTCCTAATTTCTTTTTGACCTCTGATATATCAATTTTGTATTTCTGCACAGGTATCTAGTTCCTATCTGTTGTAGTTAACCTGGTGTTTTTCTCTATATACACTACAAAAATACCATTAAAATCTTCTGCCATTTCAGATTCTCCTGTTATGGTTTTACTGCCCTCTACCAGGGAACCCACACTCTGCTTCTGGTTTCTCTTCCCTTTTATATAACTATAGAATGATTTACAGTTATCCTTAACCCTTGTCACTATTTTAACCTCATGTTCCCTTTTTTGCAGTCCTTTTTCTTTATATGATGCCACTGCATTTTCAGTATTGCCTATTCTTGCCACTTTATAAGCTTTCCTTGTTTGCCTAATTTTCATTTTAATTTTCCTTGACCACCACTGGAGTATTATTTATATTATCTCAAACCTAAAACTTTCAGGTTTGATAGAGGTTGCCCCAAGGTGTGTGCATTTGTACTTTTTATGTCCCTAACGTGCCCCATTTTTGTGAAATTATGCAAAACTTATGTGTATGGTTTGTTAAAAAAAACAGACATTCTAAGGATAGACAATTTTTTTTTATGACTGCAGTTTTAAATGCAGCTGTTTGATAATAATGCACATGTGTCTGAGAGGACATGATATGGGCACCACCACAGGGTGATCCCTGACACTGTAAACATGTCAATTTCCTAAGAAACAGCCTTCGTTCATCAGGGGCTACATTACATGTCTGTGCATAACCCCGCCCCTGAAGAACTGATGCTGCCAGTGTGGTGGCCAGTTGCTGCATCCCCGATCTGTTAATGCTCTCCCCACCTGCTGGAGGCATACAAATAACCCAACACCAGGGATCCCAATCCCCACTGTGGCTCAACATTTTGAAAAAGAGGTATCAGATACCAAGGTGCCCATGCCGGTCCCAGTAAAGATGTCATCCCCCCCCCAGTCCAGTATGATATCCCTCGCCCATCCATGTAGGACTAAGGATGTGCAAAATTGGAAAATTGGCCTAGCAAAATATTTTGTGTAATTCCCACATTACATGACATTTTTTGCCTAGGTGAAATGTAATTTCGCCTCCGATTCCGCTTTTTCGTAATGTGAAATTTCACCCAATTTTGCCAATTCTGCTTTCGTGCAACATGAAATTTCACCATTATCCTTAATTTCGCCAATGTTTTTTAATTTCACCAGCAAAATTGCATTGCATTGTGGGTAGATAGCTGAAATATCATGTGCAGGCTGTGTCCACAGCATATTGTCTGTGGAGTTGGAGAGCAGTTCAGTGTGGTGCATCACAGCCAATAAACCCTTCAAAAACCTCTTTATCTGTGATTTGTGAGAGTTAATTGCTCCCAAAAATCTCAATTTAGTTCCTAGTGCTGCTAGTGAACATTTCTTTGTATCTTTGGATAATAATTAAACTTGCCTAGTGTTTTCAGTTTTCTCTGTGTCTGTGAGGGAGTTGAGTTGGGGAGGGTCAACCATGTGGTCTGTGTGTATGTGTGTATGTGAAAGTAGAGCAGGCTAGTTCCTAATATTTGGCAGATTTCTCACAAGTTGTGAGTGAGTTTCTGTAATTTCTTTTAAGTCTTAATACTTTTTGTTTGTGTGCTACTTATTTGTTATATTTTTCTTACATATCGACCCTTTTTGGGTAACTTTATCTGAACAGTTACTACATTCTGACTGAGTCTTTCTGTTCCTGTTTCCCTTTGTTTAATCACTTTTGTAATTTATTTTTTTCATTGAAAGTATTTGTGTGCATTGACCACTTGACTTGTCCGTATCCATGTACACTGCATTGTTGAATTGCTCACAGAAATTAATATTGTGATGTAGCCTCTGCATTGCAGCGTTCCTGTTTTCTATTGCGCTTGCTTACCATATTAACCCTTTCCTCCCTGTTATACCACTGTTATTTACTACCTGACTAACTATATAAAAACTACACAGTTTTCAACTAAATAGTGGTGGTCCCTGCATGAGTTTTGGAGGTGACTTTGTTTGTTAATTTCAAATCTTGTTGTCCCTTCCATCTGATATATCTGTAAGCTAGAACTGTATTTAGTAAGTACTAACACATTGCAGTACTTGCCTTATCCAGACACCACTTATCTGGACTGTAGTTCATATTCTGACTGAGAGGTGTTCTGTGCAGTTGGTTTAGTTTAGTTTTTGTGAACCTACCAGCACCTACCCCGTTATTATCAAGTTGTGTAATAATCATTCCATTTAAAAACTGACATCTGATTAAGAACCACTTAAGCATTCTTTTCAAATTTACTGCACAACCTTGTTGTGGTGGTGTTCTCTGTCAGTTTTGTATTGAAAGTCTCTTACTTCCGTCCTCCTGTTACCCCGTGTTACTTAACTTGTGTTTTTGTAATTGAAAAAATAAAATAGTGTTTTCACACTCGAATAGGCTACAGGAGCAGTTGTAGGTAGTTATATACACTACCGACAAATGGAAATCTGCCACTGTTACCTCGATCCACAAAAGGGGTGACAGGGCCACCCTTGGGAACTACCGCCCAGTCTCCATATTACCTCCCCTCTCCAAGGCCCTTGAATGTATTGTAGCAGACCAACTCACTGACTTTCTGGATAAATATAATATTTTCTGTACGCAGCAACATGGCTTCACAAAAGGACATAGTACCTCTTCAGCTCTGCTGGAATTCACTGGTGCCATTCATAGCTCACTGGACAAAGGTCAGCTAACTGGGTCTATCTTCATTGATTTGACCAAGGCGTTCGATACTGTCTACCACTGCCTTCTGCTTGTTCAGCTTCAGAATGCGGGGCTCTCCCCTGACTCAGCAGCCTGGTTCAAAAGTTACTTGGAAAACCAGATACAAAGAATGAAAATTGTGGGTATATTCTCTAATGCCAGATCTGTCCATTCAGAAGTGCCCCAGGGATCCATTCTGGGCTCCCTACTGTTCAGCCTGTTCCTGAACACCCTTCCCGATTCCTGCCTAGAACAAATCATCCTTTACGCTGATGATGCTTTAATTATTGCCTCACACCAGAGTCCCAAACTGCTACAAGACAATCTCCAGCTTGGTTTTACTTCAGTTGAAAACTGATTTACAAAGCACAAACTGATCCCTTAATAAAAAAAAAACAAAGTCCATGATTTTCAGCAGCTCCCATAACAAACATAAGCAGCACCCCCTCTCTATCAAAACCAGCCAAGGAGTCACTTTGGAAGAGGTACAAGCCTTTAAATACCTTGGGATCACCCTAGACCCTCATCTCTCCTATGGTGCCCACATTGACTATGTAGCCAAAGCTGCTAATACCCGTATTGGCCTACTTTACCAGCACAGGCAACATCTTACCCCAGAAGCCTTGTCAGTCACTGTCCAGAGCTCTATCATCTCCATGTGTATCCACCTCCCTCAATAAGGCATGTCCGCTCATCACTGAATCCCACTGTCTCACTCATACGTGTGACCTCTGTGCTCAAACTGAGTGGTTGCAACTCACCAATCAGATAAAGTACCAAACCTGCACTATAGTGAAGAAAATAACTATGGGCCTAGCATCCCCTGGCGTCTATGCTCTTTTACACCCTAGAAACAACCCTCACAACACCAGGGGCTCTAAACCACAGCTTCTGCAAGTTCCCCACTGTCAAACAACACAAGGTCAAACAACTTTTGCTTATAGGGCTCCTAGCTGACTAAATGGACTCTGCAGTGACATCTCCTCCACTCCCTCACTTGGTGCTTTAAAATCAAGGCTCTGCCTCTCTCTCTCATTGCCTCCAGCTCCTGTGACTGCCTTGACTAGCTGGCACCCCTGGAATATTTGTTCTAACTGCATTCACTTCACATTTCTATTTAGCACTTGGCCTCCCTACTTGCCCTCCCCCTCCACTTGCACTTTCCCTGTCTGTCTTGACAAAACCCTCAGCTGCTCTTACTCCCCCAATTGTTCCCCCTCCCTCACTCTCTCTCCCTTTACTCTTTATCCTTCCCTGTTCCCACCTCCCTCTCCTCCTACCTTTTTCCTGTGTGCTCCCTTACCTCTTCACACCTCTTTCACTATCCCCCTGTTTACTACCCCAATTTGCTTGTTTTTTATATTCCTTGAAACTACATGTTTTCAGATTATTGTCCCTGTTTTGCTCGTACTGTTGTCATGTTGTCTTGCTGTATCCGAAATGTTAACTAATGTGGAACCTTTGTAAAAGAGCCCTTGCTCAAAGGTATTTGTGATCCTAGACATAATCAATCAATCAATCAAACTTTATTTAACCAGGCATAAACACCGTTGAGCAAGCTCATTTTCAAAGTGATCCTGGACATCAAACAAAACACATTCCGGAATATGGCAGACAAAACAAATCATTGTACATGAGAGAGATAAATCAAACCTATACATTCAAAGAAGACACAGTTAAATGCTAATTATAATATACTAAATGAACAAGCAAAGTAGGTAAAAAACTTAGACCCTGGGCACTTACTAGTATATGTAGACCGGTACATTCACTAGTATATGTAGACCGGTTCATTCACTAGTATATGTAGACTGGTACATTCACTAGTATATGTAAACTGGTATATTCACTAGTATATGTAGACTGGTAGGTATTCTATTATTGGACTTGGGAGGGGGAGGGGTAGTGGGGGGTGTAAGAGACAGGAGGGACAGAGGTAGGGCAGTGAGGGCCGGGGGGGTGAGACAAGAGGTTGCAAAGTGCTGGGGTCCCCCTATTGGGGAGGATGGGAGCTGAGCATAACTTAAGTGTCAGAAGATTCGTATGGGACACCAGAGACTAAAGGTGCATAGTCACCTAAAACAGTTGCAGGTTTCCTTCAGGTACTCAGCTATTAGTGCTTTGAAGGTGAATGGACCAGAGAGGGTTGAGAGCTTTAGAAATCTTTGCATGGTATTCCATAAAGAAGGGAAGGAGAAATTAATTGCAGCCGAGACATGAAATGTTTCTACTCTGGGTATCTGGAAGCAGAGTAGGGAGAAGCATCTCAAACCATACGACCCCTTTGCACACTTGAAGAAGCTCAAGATGTATGCAGGAAGCTTATCAGACAGAGCTCTATAGAACCAGAGGAGAACATTTCTTTTCTTCCTTGTAGGAAGTGAGGACCATCCCATCTCTCAGTACAGCAGGCAATGGTGGTTGCGAGAAGACAGATTGAGGATGAACCTCAAGGCCCAGTGGTAAAGATTGTCGAGTTTACAGAGCACCAAAGAGGGGCAATTGTTGTAGAGGA
Source organism: Neoceratodus forsteri (assembly GCA_016271365.2). Lineage (NCBI taxonomy): Eukaryota > Metazoa > Chordata > Ceratodontiformes > Ceratodontidae > Neoceratodus > Neoceratodus forsteri. The sequence continues at coordinate 894,072,517 of CM028137.1, read as the reverse complement.
AGTCAGCATAATCCAGTAAGGGCAGGAATTTGGATTGCACTAGACTCTTTCTATCTTCTTTGGTAAGAAGATGCTTAATGTGGTAGAATATGCCTAAGCACTGTCTTAATTTTTTTGTTAGCTTGTTCAGGTGGCAGAGAAAGTTAAGCTTATTGTCAAGCCAGAACCCTAGGTATTTGAAGTTATCCATGGTTTCAAGGGGTTCACCCAATAAAGTTAGAATCTTGAGGTTGCATGTTGGTCCTGAGGCTGCCTTCGGTGAGAGGATCATGGCTTTGGTCTTTTTGGCATTAAGTAGAAGCTTATGCTTAATAAGATTATACTGGAGAGAGAGAGATAAAGTCTGGCTGTAAATCCTCATGGGCCATGTCTAAAAAAGAGTTAGAGGTGTAGAGGACAGTATCATCTGCAAATAAGTGCACATTAACTGTGCACAGATGTGAGTCAAGGTTATTGATATAGATTGCAAATAAGATTGGGCCCAAGATGGAGCCTTGGGGGACACCTTGTGGTAGTGTTTTTGGTGGGGACAGTTCTCCTAAAGCTTTGACTTGTTGTAATCTGTTAGTAAGGTAGCTGATGCACCATTTAATGGCAGTACTATCGAGACCGATGTTACTCAGTGCATTAAGCATAATGTTGTGAACCACAGTATTGAAAGCCTTACTATGCTCAAGGAAGAGAGCAAACACATACTTCTTAGAGTCCAAGGCAATTTGCTAGTTAGTGGTTACTTTAGCAAGGGCAGATACTGTGCTATGTTTGGCTCTAAAACCCAACTGAGTGGTGTTTAGCAGTTTTTGTGAGTACACGTGCTCCCTGACTTGTGTGTTAATGATTTTTTCAGTAGTTTTGAAAGGGTGGATAGTATGGAAATAGGCCGATAGTTGTTCAGATCGCTCAGGTCCCCAGGCCTGAACAAGGGGATGATGTGTGTAGTTTTCCACAACTCGGGTAGTGCACCCTACATCAGGGAGGTGTTGAATAAATGGGCAATGGGGTCGGTCAAGTAGTAGTGGCCTAATTTTAGGAAGAAAGGTTCAATGCTGTCAGCTCTGGCACTCTTTTTTGTATCCAATGACAATAGGAGGTCCTCCACTTGCTTGAAAGTTACAGGACAGAAGCTGAAGGAGGAGTAATAACTCTGGTTGGTGTCGATGTTGGAGCTAGAGTCATCAGTGGTATACCCCTGTGGGCTGATCTTACTGATTGTAGAGGCATTGAAGGCCAGCCCTGCAGTGGCAAAGTGTTCATTGAGTTGTTCTAATATATCAGCTGTCTCCGTGAAGGTGGTGTCACCGGACACTATTTTGGCTGGAATGGAGGCATCGGTGGTATGATCTTCAACCTCTTTGAGGATGTTCTAGAACTTGGCAGTATTGTTTTTGTTGTCTTCCAGGGCTGCTTGGAAATATCTAGCTTTTTAGAACCTAATTAGTTTGGTTCAGGTGTTTCTAGAGACATGAAAGGCAAACCAATCGGCATCAGAGTGAGATTTCCTAGCTCTTTTTCCACCAAAAGTCTGTATAGTTGAGGACTTTCTTCAAGATAGGAGACAACCAGCCAGGAGGTCTTTTCTTGGACTTGATCAGCCTTAGGGGGGCATGTTTGTCTATTAGAACCACTAAAAGGCTGGAATGATATTAAATGCCTCATTGAGGGAAGGGGCTAGGTAGAAGTCCTGCCATCTGATGTCGCCCAGGTCATTTAGGAAGGTATTCTGGCAGAACCTTTTCAGCTTAAATTTAGGGGCTGACTTTATTTGGGGAGAGTGTCTGATACAGGCAATGGCATAATGATCACTTAGGTTGTTGAAAAACACCCTGGTATGTGAAATGTTATGAGGTTTGTTAAATAACATGAGGTCCAGAAGGGTGCTTCACTCGGGGTTTTTTCTGTTGGGTCTGGTGGCTGCAGGGATTATTTGTGCCAGCCCACATGCATCACAGAAGTCCTTGAGCTTCTTGGAGCTCTCATCATTCCAGTTTAGGTTGCGCTCCCCCATTAGAATGCACTTGGTGTTAGCCATGTCAATTAAACTTTGGAGATGAGGTAGAAGGGCCGTGCCACCAGAAGGCGGTCGATAGCATGTAGCAATAAGGAGTGCCTTTTTGTTGGAAAGTGTTAGTTTTAGTGCTAGGCATTCAAATTATTTAGCCTTAGAGGTGCAAGCAATGACTGTGACAGATAATTTGCTCTTAACATAGATTACGACATAAATAAATAAATAAACAGTGCAGCTACCGGTTCTGATTTCTGTTTGCCTTTGTAGATAGCATTGCAGGTGTTAAATCACACTTATTTAACAGAAATACATAATAATATAGTGCCAGAGGAAGCCAAACAAAACAAACATAAATATGCCTGCCAAGAGACATTCAACTTCAGGTAAAGGTGTCAGGGTGGGAGGTGGCTCAAAGAAGTCTGTTGGAAAAAGCAAACCTATTTCTGAATCAATGCCCTCTGTGGCCTCCACTGCTGCAGTGGAAGACAGTAGCAGCAAAACAGAAGTCAGAAGTGGCTTGACGTCTGTGACTCATTTTTTTACTGCCCATTCCATAGCTAGTATGCTTGTTGGGGATGATACTGGGAATAAGGGAGACACTCACACTAATGGAGGCACAGAGGTCCAGGAGGAGGTAGAAAAAGTTATCAGTGTGACTGTTGTTCCTGCTCAAGGAGGAGCTGATGGTGGTGAGGGTGATAGTGTCCAGCTTCAGTGTGCTTCTCTGGGAGAAGGAGATAAGGAAAGTCAGCTCCCCCCCCAGTGAGGAGATGCCACAGAAGAGAAAAGTTTGTCTGGCAGTAGACAGTGATAGGGATGAGGAAGAGGATAGAATATGTTTTGGTACAGATGATGATGAGCTGTCGGGTCCCCTGTGGGAGCCAGAAGTGAAAAAGATGGAGGGTGATGATGATGATGTAGCAGATTTAGATAACAAGACTGAGGGTGAGGATATCAGCAAGCCTAAAACAAGCAGTCCAGTCACACCACCTCCCAGACATAGCATGGAGGATATCATGCAAGTGGCACAAAAAGCAAAAACTTCCACATCTTTGGCTACTCTGTCCAAGTCACAGTCCCATGTCAAATTTAGAGTTGTAAAGTCCCTAGTTTGGGATTTTTTCATGCTTGATGCAGCTGATGACAGCATGGCGATATGTCAGCTGTGTCAAACAAGTGTAAGTAGTGGAAAAAAGGGCAGCTACATAGGCACCGTTGGCCAGCACGCCCACTTGAAAAACAAGCACCCATTGCACTGGTACCAACACCAGAAAGATACCAGAGCTGTTGGTGGGACTTCCCTTGTCAAGCTTAATGTTAGTGACAGCAGTGCAATAGAGCAGGAGGGAGGGAGGGCTGAGTGGGTCAGTGGAGGAAAAGTGTGAGGAATAATTTTCTCTCGCGAGCAGTGGGCATAGTAGCAGTGGAGCTGCCATTCCCTCAGGTTATAAAAGTACACCACCAGGCACCAAATCCACCAAAATAACCAGTTTCATACATGCTGTACATCCCAGGCCCAAAGAGTCACCTGGTACCCCAGCAAGAACAACATTAGTGGCACAAGTAAAGCGTTTTTGTCGACCCACTCCCAAGATGCAGTCCACATTGAGGCGTGTGTTTGAGCAGCACTTAAAGTACCCCTCCAATCATGCTGCTGCACGTCAGCTGAATGCAGCCACAGCTGAAATACTCACCATCGACCTGTTGCCCTTCCCCTTTGTGGAGAATCCAGGGTTCCGCCGTTTGATGGCCCGTGCCTGTCCCAAATGGCAGGTACCATCACGAATGTATTTCTCCAAATGTACCATGCCTGAACTCTATAGCAGATTTCCACAGTCCATTCTACATGCCATGAAGCATTTTACCTCAAAATAGATCCACCTTAGTATGGATATGTGGACAAATGGGCAAACAGCGGGCAGCTCATATCTGTGTATAACAGTACACTGGGCACAGGTACCTGTGGTGGTTGTTGATTTGGGGCCTGGCAAAAGATGCATAAAACAAAATTGTGATGGTAGCAACACACCTGGTATTTGTCAGAATGCAACCATAACTATGCAAAATGTTACAGGGTCTCACACTGGTGAGAAAGTGCTGAATGTGCTGCTAAATCAGATTGATGAGTGGCTCAACGCACACTCACTCACAGCGGGGTTTATTGCCAGTGACAATGGCTCCAATGTGGTTAAGTGCATTACTCATGGTGGTTTTTTCAGAGTTCCCTGCCTGGCATACTGTCTAAATCTAGTCATGCAGCAATTTCTGAACCATGATGAACTAAGGAAACTGTGTCTGTCAGCAGACGCATCTGTGTGCACTTTGCCCATTCTGCAAAGGCCCGTGACCATCTGCGAGAGCTGCAGTGCACTAGCCATCTGCCTCAGCACCATATGAAGCTCAATGTTGTTACCAGGTGGAACTCCATGCTGTACATGCTGGACCAGCTTTATGAGCAGTATAAGATGGTTTCAGATTACCTACGGCTGCACACCACCAGGGACACTGCTGGAGTGTCCATCACCCTAACAACAGAGCAGTGGTGACAAATGGATGGCATAATATGCATTCTGCATCCATTTGAGCATGCAGCATAGGCTGTGAGTGGGGACATGGCCTGTATAAGTCAGTCAATACCCCTTATATGTGTGCTGAGGCAGACACTGATAAATGTCTGTCACCAGATGGAGTCAAGTGAGGATCACAGTCCTGTTCATGTAATGGGTCACATGCTCTGTATACTGGACAGCAATACACATATCTGTGGCATTATACAGTCTAATGAGCTTGCTATTGCTACCATGTTGGATCCACGGTACAAACGTGGCTTGCCTGCCATGATTGAAGGGGGTCATGTGCGAGTGGACAAATTGACCAGTTACCTTGTCAGATGGGTACATGGTGCACAGATGAAAAATGCAGACACACAAAGGGCACATATAGATATACCAGGTGTTGCTACCACCACCACCACCAGTAAATCATCAGAGGCCACCAAATCAGAGAAAATATCAAAGTCGCAGCACAGCATGGCAGGTAATCCCATTTGGGATGCTCTGTACCAGGTGGGCATTGAAGAAATTAAAGACGAGGAGGGGCATTATGAGGCAGCAGGACTCAGGGCAGCACAACATATGGTGGATGCCTACATGGGAGACACCAAGCATCTTGGCATCTCTGATGAGACATTGGTGTACTAGAGCAGCAAAGTGAGTGACTGGTCTGCCCTGGCATCTGTTGCTTTCAAATACCTCAGCAGGCCACCATCCAGTGTCAGTGTGGAATGGGTGTTCAGTTCTGCTGGGGCCATTGTGCATGATCGTAGGACAAATTTGTCATCGAAGAATGTTTCCATCCTAACATTTATAAAAATGAATGAGGCTCACATTCCACATAACACAATTATTTCCATGGTGTTGCCCCAAGAATTGTGTCTCTGGGACGATGATGATAACGAAGATGTCCACAGTGGTAAGGCCTCTACTAGCAGGGAGGTAGATGAAGCAGCAGCAATGACTGAATTTCCACCTGGTGATGACTCCAGTCTTGAAGACTGTGAGGGCTGCTTCATGGATGATGTGTCACTGGAAGAAGGCTAAAGGTGTTCTGCCCCCCTCCGCCACCACCAGCATCCCTACCCCCATTTCCACTTAATATGCTGTTTTATGTTATTGTTATACATTTTAAATTTTATTTTGCTGGTTATTCTATGTTACACATCCAGTTAAACTGTTTAATTTGATTACCCAACCTAGTCACAATGTTTATTTCATTTCATTTTTGGAAATTTACTGGCCTCTGTTATGCTACTGGAATGAATATGTCATCATCTCAGCAATACACAATGGCCCATCATGTGACAAATACTGAACATCTTCCCCATTTCCACATATACCTCCTCCATGACACCATGAATGAGTGTCTAGTGAGTGTGCCACCACTGTATATACAACAATGACAACTTAGTGGGACAGAGCATAGCCAGTACTATGTTACTCAGAAATGCATGCATACTCCATCCTCATGTATACAATTAACCATCATGTAATCTGCCTCCTTGTCATCCATCCTAATTTGTATAATACGGACTTTAACAGTGTGGGCCATCACTCTCATACTGCCAAGAAATACCGGCAACCGCTGAAAATCTATGAAGCTGACAGGTGCATGCTCCAGCATAAAAAGCTATACATTAATGCTGCCTTTGAGTCCAGCTAAATTAATCCTACTCCTCCTCCAGCAGTTTTCCACCAAGAAGAACCACAGCATTGCCAAAGCCAGCACATTTGTGGCCAGTACATCAACCACACAATGCATCACTTAATCCCAGCATGCACACTTGGGGTTGTTTTCCCCTTCTGCTGACCACCCATGATGACAACATTGCCAGCACATTTAGGGCCAGTACATCAACCAGCAGGATGCAGCACTTTCATCCCAACAAGCACAATTGGTGTTATAAAATGGCAAGAAAAAATCTAGAAATCTCATTGGCTAAGACAGATCAGCTGACCGTACATTAATTCTCTGTATATGCACAGTCATCCTGGTCCTAAACCACATTACACAATGAGTAGATCAGTTCTCCTACAACCAGAACTATCTTCCATCAGTCTCCCTACAACCAGAACTGATCTTCCACCACAAAGTGCAGTGTCAGTGGCTCAGTAGGTAGCACACTCGCCTCTGAGGCTGGGAGATCAGAGGGCTGTGGGTTCAGTTCCCACATCTGGCACTAGGGTTAATATCCCAGTACTGACACTGTAATGCAGCATGAGAGGGGTGCTGCATTTCTGAGGTGCTGTCTTTCGGATGAGACGTTAAACCGAGGTCCCATCTGCCTGGATTGGTGGTAGTTCAGGTGGATGTTAAAGATCCCATGGCACTTATCGACAAGAGTAGGGGAATTTCCCTGGTGTCCTGGCCAAATTTCCCTCATTCACTAAAAATACCACCAACAGCTTAATCTGGTTCAAGGTCAGTTGACATTCATCTGTATCCCCCCCTCCCCCGGGTCATGCCTGAAAATAGGCAGGATTTGTCTAGTGCACTTACCCGGTCAACAAAAGCTAAATAAATAAAATAAAAAAAAACAAACATGGCTGCTACCTTTACACTGTAGAAACCTTCAACTGGGCCCTAAAATTAAAATTATCTTAAATATAAAATAAAACAAATGAATTAAATGTTGTTTACCAGATCATCACACTCTCCTTACACACATAAACAGATTAGAAACATAAAGTATTGTTTATAGTTTTCAATACAACTGCTTGTTTGCTAACAGTGAACCCCTCCCCCCTCTATCTTTACCTGCTCATCAGGGAAATCTCTTCTGCTTTCCCTGACAAGTGAGATAATTGAGTCTCTGGCTCTAAAACAGGCCATTGTTGTCTGTGTGTACATTATGTTAGTAGAGGAACATTCAGCTAGTAGAACTGAGCAGAATTTTGAATCCTTGTATTCCATGGTAAACATTTCATGATAAGCATTCCATTTCTTGAATGTGGGGAAACACAGAGGGACAAAATAAACAGAATGAAGAAAGTAAGTAATAATACTATATAAACAAAGAGAAAAGGTGGTAAATGACTCACCCTGCTGTTTATCTTTTGGGACAGAGCGAGCAGATCATGATGCTGTCAGTGAGTGTGGCAGTTTTGAACCACGCTCATGCTTGCAGCACTGGGGGACTGAGACGCTTCTGTTATGACTTCCTTTTAGTTTTGTCTAGAGAGTGAGGAGAATGAAATAAAATAAGGGGGCTATGTGTCATACTTAGAATGAGAAAAACAGCATTTGTGAATTGTTGTGGCTGGCAGGGGAATATGATGCTTAAGTGGGCAGGGAGGCACACACTGTATAACACTACTATAATCTAGCACCAATAGGTGGAAGGACTATTTTATGTTAAAGGCACTGATTCACTTACATTTTTACTTATTCAAAAATGTGTTTAAAAATAAAAAAACTGCTTCTAAAAATAAAGGGACATTTTATAAGCTCAATAAGACACTCCGGGGTTGTGCATTACAGTGTGATAGCCATGCTCCTAGGGTTGACCTGCACTCGGCCTTCAGCCTCGTACCTAACTACACCCCTAGGAGTGTGGTTATCACACTGTAATGCACACCCCATCGTGTCTTATTGCTTACTTGTTTTCCCTCCAGCAAAAGAAACAGCCACTCAGAAAGCAACACATATCATCATGAAGCAAGAAATATATATACAATATATTCTTCCTCCATGGCCTGTCTTCTGTTCAACTGATTCATGGTAATTAGACATTAGTTTTTGTCATGTTATTACTTATACCTCCATTGTGCTGTTATGCATGCCTTTGTTGTGAAAGAATGTCAAGCATGTGTGCAAGGCAGCACACCTCATTGTATAAGTTATCTTATGTATTTCCATTTAACTCTATGCAGGGTTTTTGCCATGATGACACCATGTGAGGCCAGGACCATGGAACGAGGATCATACATCGACATGAAACATTCAGAGCCTAGTCAATACACATTGCAAGCATCATTACATACAGGTAAGTATTAGTGGTGGGCGAAGTGAGCTCAATCCACTCCGCGAAGCGTTCCACGGAGTACAGACGGATTCGTGGAGTGCTCTGCAACACGAAGCGGAGTACTTCGCCTTATAGTGAGGAACGTGAAGTGTATTAGAAACAGTGACTTTGCATTATTCCGCCCCCCCCCGGTCACTACTCTTTCAATTTCTAAGGCGAAGTACATTGGTGGCAGTTCACTTCGCCTCTCTTCGCCTTCTTTTTGAGCTCCAAAGGTGGATTTTGCAGTGATTCATGGGAGTTCAGGTCACATTGGGTCTATATTGATCTGCACAGCCTCAATTCAGGGTAGTATGAGTAGGAAGGAGCAGGAAACAGTGTGCTTTGATAGCTGTCTGTAGGAATCTTGTAAAAGCTGTTCAAAAAGCATTTTTGCTTTTTTCTTGGGAGATCCAACTGTAGTTCATCGATTGTAGGAAACCCTCCTGTGTTCATATCATTGAGCGTTTTTGTTTGTGTGTGGATTTTGAATGTTTATTTACAACATTGAGTGTGTGTGGTGAAAGACAGTGAAAGTGTGCTGTGTGGGGGAGGGGCATGTAGGTAGATTTAAGTTGGAGAACTAGTGATTTCTTTGTTTTTTGGTTATATTTGTATTATAAAACTGACTGTGTTACTGTACACATAGTAAAATTGTCAGTAATAGTAGACATTTTCTTGCTGTTTGTTGTGTGAATGTGGTGCAGCATTTCATAAGGTCAGGTTTTTTAAATTAGAAATTTACATTACACGGCAGTACACTGAACTTTTGCATTTGTGTCGCATTCCTCGTTCAGCATTGTACACAAACTGTTCTGTGTTGTGTGTGCAGTGTTGCGTGCATCAAATATAATACACCTGGAGGGCGCTATGGAGCCCGAGCTGTGTGGCAGCAAATTTGTTCAGCTCTGTAACAGATATTTAAAATTATTAAAAAATCGCTCCTGTAGGGTCGATATTTAGCAAAATAAATACCACAGTTCAACGAGGGAGGCAGAAAAACCTAACATGGGCAACCCACGAAAAGATAAAGGTGGGGGATCTGACAGCAAAGCATCGGGGATTTCTCAGGCAGCGCGGCCTGGCCTGGAAGAGCAAACCACAATACTTCAGGCACCCGAGGAGACCATGACTTCAATTGGTCATAAACTGCAAAGGTTAATTACCTCTGTTGCTGATCTATATAATAAAATGGATGCATTCGCTACTAGAGTAATGACCATTGAGAGGACCGTGGAGGAGATGCAAATGGAATTTGTTGATGTTAAACAACAAAGCGAATCATCGGCAGTGGCAACTTCCCTGCTTATTAAAGAAAATGTGCACATGAGAGCCAGGTTGGAAACACTTGAGAATCAGGCTCGGTCGTCGCACATCAGGATTTTGGGCCTGCCAGAGGGAAGTGAAGGAGACCACCCCATTATGTTCCTGAGAGATTGGCTCGAATCTGAATTGCTACCAGAAGGGCAGAGTCTGGCGTTTAACTTACAGAAGGCCTACTGAATTACCCCCCATGGCCACAGAGAAGACACAGAGAATTCTCGTACCTTACTGCTAGTTACGAATGGAGTTGGTACCAGGGATAAGATCCTGCATTTGGCCAGACAAGCAGCACCACTGATGCACGATGATCGAGCTGTTTATTTGTTCTCCGATCTCAGTTACGCAACTCGATTGCAGCGGAAAAAGTTCAGTGAAGTTCGAAAACGACTGAAGGAGGCATCAGTGATAAACTCGATCATTTCCCCCAGCTAGACTGAGAATGGTACATGATGGGAAGGTTTGGCTCTTTTCAGATCCCTCGGAGGCAGGAAAATGGGCTTCTCAATATGTGAGCAGTTGACAGTCCCAACTGAGAGAAGCAAGAGAAACAGCTTCAGACATAGAGGAGGAGGGAGAAGAATGAACCCGTTATTAAGTATTTTTTGGTTTTTACTTTCGTATTAACATTTACACAGCTTTGATAATCAAGAGAACTAATGTTTAAGAGTTCTCATCCCTGGACAGCCCTTCCCTTGAAAGCTGCTTTAAGGCTAAGATTTCAACACACTGGGACTTTGACCTGAAGAGTCATTTATAATAACCCTAGGTTGTAGTTTCTCTGTCTTCTTCTTGGTTATAATTATAAGACCCTTATAGGTTTAATGTCTATCTTAAGTAGAAATTTAGCATAAACTTACTGCATTTATTTTCTGTGTGTACAGAACATTTGCTGCCTTAAAGTTTTGTGAGAATATTAATCTTTTCTAGGCAGATAGTATGGCGCCTCTAGCTTCTTTTGGGGCAAGGTATCTACTGCTTTTGTAGTAATGTAATTAGTCATACTGCTCTTCGGCTCAGTAGTAACACAGCAATTTTTGATATATATATTTCCTAGAGACTATTATAGTACACCCACCCAATGGGGTATCAGTATGCCTAGGATGCATTCCCCCTAAGATTAAGGAGATTATCTCTAAGTGGATTTTATATTGTCTTGTATGGTCTGTCTTAGACATGGAATTTGTACCTGTATGACTACAATAATAATTATAAAAATAAAGTTTAAAAAAAAATATAATACACCTTTTAAAATTTTTGACACAGAGTAGTGCAACTGCAACTAAGAGCAGCAGTGTGAACCTGCTATCCACTGCAGCTGCCTGATTTTGTCCTGTGATCGTGTTCTCTGTTGTTAGTTTTGCTGTTTGTATTGCAGTGCCGTAAAAATCAGCACTGTCTGTATTCAGTGCTCCCTCCAGCCCCCACCCCCACATTCAAAAGTTTTTTTTTTTACTAGACTGGATTTTTTCTGTGAGTTTGTGACCCCATCAGCACCACTGGTTACTGAACTTATTTTAATTCCGTGACAGTGTCACAGTAGTCTCTTATCTGTTGCTGAAGCCACAGTTATTTATTTTGCTTCACATCCAGCCAGTGTCCCTCCAGTCAGAAAGTGAAGGTATCAAAATCTGAATTTGGTAATAATATTTGTGGTTGATCCCCCAAAATGCCTGCAAAGAGACGTGCAAGCAAAGTTGTTTCTGGCCATGGCAATGTTGGCAGTAAGAGGGTCTGTGGGCATGGTAGTAGTACGCGGATGGAGAAGTGCATTGCTGATGTGAGGAAAGGTATTTCTCCTGCAATGTGTTTTACAACCCAATCAGTAGCTTCACTCTTAGTAGGAGGAGATTATGTTTTCCCAGCCAGTGGTGTTAGTGTTACTGGTGTTACTGGTGGTGGAGGTAGTATTAGCATTGTTGCATCAAGTTCTAATTCCAACCAGTGTACCATATCCAAATATATTGAGTGTGAAGCAATGTGAGTGAGTGACAGCATAGATGATGTCATACTTCCATGTAACATCCCATGATCTGAACCCGAGGATTCTGATGATCATGTAAATGATAACATACAATATGATATTCCATCCACCATGGCACTTAACGTCACGCATTTTCATAGGTTCATAGGATTTGTATGAGTTCAGTAGGTATAACTACCTTTTACGAACTCGCCACCAGAAAGTCACTGGTGGAATTTGAACTTATCATCACCCATATATAAATCCAGTTTGGTTTTAAATGATTCCAAAGTAGTACTTAGTACTACATTCGCAAGTAATTTATTCCAAACATTTATCACTCTTTGTGTATACCAATTGTTTCTTTTTAAAGTGTTGTTATGAGTGCCTTTTAGTTTTAGTGAATGAGTTCTAGTATTAACAATTGACAAATTCTTAATTAAACCTATTGTTTCAAGTATTACATCACTTTGGATAACTTTGTATGTGAGACATAAATCACCTCTTAATCTTCTATAGTCCATAGAATAAAGGCCATCTGTTTTTAGTCTAGATTCGTAGTCAAGTTCTTTTAATGCAATTATTTTTTTTTGTAGTTCTATGTTGAACATTTTCTATCAGTTTCTTATTTTTTATTAAATACAGTGCTACTACTGAGGAACAATATTCCAAAGAGGTCTCACAAGGCCAGCATATAAGGGGATCAAAACATTTCTGTCTCTACTTTTAATATTTCTAAAAATGCAATTGAATATTCTATTCCTTTTCTTTACAGCATAAATAGTATGCATATTAAAAGTAAAATCTTTAGAAAGAGTTACACCCAAATCTTTTTCATGATCTATAGTCTCTTCAACTATAGTGTTCATTATATATGTAAAGCTAGGATTATTTATACCCAAATGCATAACCTTGCATTTAGTTGCATTAAACAAAAGATCCTTTCTTATAGACCAATCAACAAGGTGTGTTAACTTGTTTTGTAGATCCTGAGCAGATTTTGCATCAGTTATTATGCTTCCTAGTTTATAATCACCAACAAATTTGGCAAGCCAGCATGAATTTGTTAAAGGACACATGGAAGAAATCAAAATATTAAAAAGAGTTGGTCCCAGTACAGAGCCCTGGGGTACACCACTGGTTACTTGACCCCATTATGACAGATAACCCTTTACAGAAACCTGTTGTGTCTGATTGGATAACCATGCATATATCCAGTCTATGATTATTGGATGAATCTTCAACTTCTCAAGTTCATCGATAAGTATTTTATGAGATACAGAATCAAATGCCTTAGAGAAATCTAGAAAAATTATGTCCACAGATAAAACCTTATCAAGTACTTCACTAACAGGCTTGATGAAGTATAAAAGATTAGTTTGACACAATAGTTTGACACAATCTGCCTTTTACAAAACCATGCTGGTAAATTATCCACATAATCTATATCTTGCAAATGTTTTGTTATTCTATTTTTTATTATCTTTTCAAGTAGTTTGCAAAATACAGCAGTTAGACTTTTAGGTCCATAATTTTGATGTTGGCTTTTGCTACCACCTTTATGTATTGGAATAATTATGGCTTTGTTCCATATAGGGACAGTAATTCCCATGCTTAATGAACAGTTGAATAGTATTGTTATGGGGCCAATCAATAGTTCCTTCAGGTTTATTATAAATATCGGAGGAATACCATCGGGACCAGATGAGCCACTGGACTTTAATAAATTTATTCCTTCCATTACTTCTTGTTCATATATAGGTATATAGGGAATTTCTGTAGTTCTATTAGGTAAATAATCTTTATATTTTGGTTTGAATACATTTATAAAGTAATTATTCAGATTAGATGCAATTTCTACTTCATCTGTCAAGATACCATCAGAAGTGTGTAATGGTTCTATAGTAGGGCTGTTTTGTTTTAGTGAGCCAATATAGTTATAAAAGGTTTTTTTTATTGTCTTTTACAGTTCTAGCCAAGTTCTCTTCTAAATTCTCTTCTTGCTTGATTATCATGTTCTTACTTTTATTGACTGTCTTTTTATATAGACTCCAATTAAGTGATGACAGATTTTTTTTTATATTTCTTATACAACTTTTGTTTTTTTTTGCTAAGATTTTCTTTATGTTTGTGTTCCACCATAAAGGAGTTCTTCTGTTCTTATTATATTTTTTCCTTATTGGAACCCAAGAATTAATACAAACTTGAAGTTCATTACCAATTTTGTTCCATGTTGTATTTAAGTCACAGCCTATAAGATCGGAGGCCCAATTCCAATTTCGTAAATGTTCTTTTATATTATGGTAATTTGCTTTATTAAAGTTTCTTAATATAGTACAGCCATTTGTTTCCAAGAAATATGTAAGATTCATTGTTAAAAGGACCATTTTATGGTCACTATTTGATAATGGATGTGTAATATTTACTTGTGAGCTTGCATTTTCAATATTTGTGAAAACTAAATCTAGTATATTTTCCTCTCTGGTGGGAAGTTTAACTAATTGCTCCAAATTATTTATAGTCATAATATCTAAAAAAGAAAAATCAAGGGCAGAGCTACCCATAAATGCATTCCAATTTATATTAGGGAGATTAAAGTCACCCATAAGTATGCAATCCTTGTCTACTAGGTTGTCTTCGATATTAATCATGAATATATCATTTTCTTCCTTGTTCAAATTTGGAGCTCTGTATCCTAGTCCTATGGCAATAGTTTGATGAACTGTAAGTTGTATTTTAATCCAGATTAACTCACTTGAATTATCATTATGAAGATTATTTGTAGCCTGATAGCTTTCAAACATATTTTTAACGTACAGTACAATTCCTCCTCCTCTGGAATTCAAGTGTTTTTTCCCAAATTTTGTATAACCTGATATTGCGGTAACCCAGTCATCATTTTTAAACCAAGATTCTGTCACCTTACATATATCTATTTTGTTAGTTTACAAAAAAAAAGATAATTCATCTATTTTATTCAAAAGACTTCTTGCATTTAGAAGTAAGTTGTTTAATTTGTTTTCCAAATATTGTTTACTATTTAGAAAATTAATATGTTTAACTGGCTTAGAACTGATACGATTGACAGCTGGTCCATTACCCACTATTTTTTTATTTAAATCCAGTCTATCATTTAGAGAATCCACATTGGTGGGAATCTCCCCCCTATGATTTAGTTTAAAGTATTTTGAATGTGTGTCAGTATGTGTTTACCTAATAAGGCATTTCCTCTCCTGCTTAAATGAAGCCCATCCCATGAAAATAATTCTTCTTTAAGAAAAAAATCCTCCCAGTGAGTTATACATCCTATTTGTTGTTTCCATACAGTGATTCACAGTGTGGTAAAAAAATATCAGGTGATGGTGGTGTAGATGCTGATGATGAATGTGACGATGCTGATGATGATGATGATGTTGCTGTTGTTGCAACATGCAATCCACATGCTAGCATCCAAGCAGAAGATGTGGATGTATGCAACAGTGATGTTGATGACAATGATGATGATGCAATTGACCCCAGTTGGGAACCGGAGAAAAAGAAATTAAAAGTGGCTGTGTCTGAGTCCGTTTGCAGGAATCCCCCCTGTAAAAACTTGTGATTTACTGGTTTTAGTTGATGATGATGATGACACCCAGTAATCAATATGATAGGTAGTCATGGTGGTCAGTTGCAGTCCAGGTGTGCAGTGCCAGAAACATCACGTGCCCCCCCACTTCAGTGCTTAAAATAACAGACTTAAATAAGCCAGATCATCATGGACATGTTAAAAGCAAAACATCACACTCTCTTTTTTTGGATTTTTTTGTTCAAGAAGCAAATGATGACTCAGTTGCAATCTGCCAGGTTTGCCATGTGTGTGTGAGTTGAAGTAAAAGGGGAGCCATCTTGGGACAGGAGGACAGCATATGCATCTTAAGAATAGGCACTTGGCTCTGTGGACCCAGCACAAGCTGGCAGCTAATACCACAGTGGGGCATTCACCCATGTCACCAGCAACCATAGCCAGCATGTTATCCCCTTCCATGACTGTTAAGACCAGTAGGAAATTAAACATGTGCAGTAGTGCGGTAATAAGAGCAGAGGATTACTACAGGCATGATGAGGTGGAGGACCATAATGACTTTCAAATGTTCTCCAGTGCTGGTGAGAGTAGCAGTTTGTGGTGGTGGTGGTGGTGGTGAATGCAGTATGTCTAGTGCAAGTGGTACATCAACCTCGGTTGGCAAATCTGGCAAAATAACATCATTTCTGGGTTTGTCATCATCACCTGTGCAACCATCTTCATCAAATGTCCACACTCCACCCCCTGCCAATGCCATTCATCACAGAGCACAACCATTTGTGACCAACAACACACCCCGTGTTATACGTTTAAGTCAGCCCATGTTACAGAGTGTTTTTGCACATAAGCTGAAGTACCCCCCAATCATACAGTGTCAAGTGAAATTAATGCTGCTGTAGTGGAAATGCTGCCAGTTGATCTTTTGCCCTTCTCCTTTGTGGAGAATTCTGGGTTCTGGCAGTTTGCTGCATGTGCCTGTCCAAAATGGAAAGTCCCATCCAGGACATACTTTTCTACCTGTGCTGTTCCTGAGTTGTTCTGCACTGTCTCCAACTCAGTAAGACATGCCCTTCAACATTCCTCCTCTCCATTCATCCATTTAAGTATGGATATGTGGAGAAGCGGCAAAACAGTGGGGAGTTCATATCTGTGTATAACTGCACACTGGGCACAGGTGCCGGGAGTTGTTTGTGACGTTGGTAGTGTGAATAATCAGTGCAGTAAGGTGGATTGTCGCGGTAGCAATCTTCCTGGAATTCGCCAGTATGCAACAATTGCTATGCACAGTGTCACCTGTTCACACACTGGTGAGAACATGTTGGACATGGTACTGACGAAATTGACAGATGGCTAAACCATCTGTCCCTGAGAGCTGGGTTCACAGCAAGTGACACTGGGTCAAATGTGGTGAAATGCATCATGAATGGTGTTTTTTTCTGTGTTCCATGCATGGCCCACTGTTTAAATCTTGTGGTTCAGGAGTTTCTGCAGCACCCTGATATAAAGGGAATGCTGACCATTGCACAACGTATCTGCTCGCACTTTTCAAGATCTGGAAAGGCCCGTGACCAACTGCGGCAGTTGTAGATACAAAACATCTTGCCTCAGCACCGCTTGAAGCTGGAAGTTGTCATCCGATGGAACTCCACATTATACATGGCAGAGAGGTTGTATGAACAATGCAAAGCCATCTCAGAATATCTTGTTATGCACAATAGCCATGACAGTTCTGGGGCCTCCATGTCTATGACGACTGAACAGTGGCAACTCATGGACTCTGTAATAACAATTTTGCAGCCTTTTGAGCATGCCACACAGGCAGTGAGGGGCGAGTCTGCCTCCATAAGCCAATCAATTCCACTGCTGTGGGTGCTGAGGCAGACATTGGTGAATGTACAGCATAGTCTTGATGTTGCCGGAGATGGTGGTAGCAGTATGTTGCTGCAACATATGCTGACAGTATTCGACCAGAATCGTCACATTGTGAACATTCAGCCTAGTGACAACTTTGCCGTGGCAACAATGCTGGACCCATGATACAAACATGGAATTACATCAGTACTGGAGGGAGGGCCTGAACAGGTAAAAATATCAGTGGTCAACTGGTGTGCTTGGTTCATGGGGCACAGAAGTCACGTGCCAAGGTCAGCAAACCTCAGCAGCATAATCCAGCTGAAGGTGTAGCCAGAGGACCAGCAAGCATATCATGCAAGGGTAAGGGGACTGTAGTTCCAGATAGTCTGTCATCCAAAGTGGGTGGCATCAACCCACTTTGGGAGGCTTTGTCCCAAGTGGATATTTATGAAATAAATGATTCTGGAGAATAGGCTGATGCATCAACAATTGGACTTAGTGTGGCACAGAGAATGGTTGAGTCATATTTGTCTGAAAACAGGCATCTAACAATAAGTGAAGATCCTCCTTTGTACTGGAGTGGAAAGGTCAGTGAATGGCCAGAGCTGACTGAAGTAGCACTGAAGTACCTGACATGCCCACCCTCCAGTGTAAGTGTTGAGAGGGTATTCAGCTCAGCAGGTGCAATAGTCAGGGATTGTCAGACAAACCTGTCTCCTGCAAATGTTAGTTTGCTAACATTCATTAAAATGAATGAGAGGCACATACCAGCTCAAACTGCAACCTCGGTATTTGTACCTCGGCCTAGTCATGGTGGTCTTGCTGATGTGGAAATGGAGCATCCTGGTAGCACTGGCAGTGGCTGCCTGAAATGGCCCGCCACTGTCGTAGATGACGACACAATGGAGAAAGAATTTCCCAATGGTCAGACTTCAGACATTGATGACTGTGAGGGCAGTTTTCTTTATGAGGATGATGATGTGGTTAATGTTGGCAGGTTTTAACTGCAGTATTTAAAAGGCGGTGTGCCCCCCCACCCTGGACCACCACCACCAGGACTGATGTTATCCAAGTCTGCCACCATGAGTCTGTCTGCCCCCACGGACCACCACCACCACCACCGGACCGAGATTATCCAAGTCTGCCACCATGAGTCTGTCTGCCCCCCACGGACCACCACCACCACCACCACCACTGGGACTGATATTATCCAAGTCTGCCACCATGAGTCTGTCTGCCCCCCCACAGACCACCACCACCACCACCGGGACTGTTGTTATACAAGTCTGCCACCATCAGTCTGTCTGCCCCCCATGGACCACCACTCCACCAGTGCACCACCACCACCAGCTTCTTAATATTTAAACCATAAAGTGAGTGTGTGCACTCATGTTTGTTATGCTGTCCCACTTCCTTAAGTTGTATGTTTTATTTTCTGTAGCTTTTCAGAGCCGCAGTGGCAAAACACATACAGTACATTTCTTTTGTTTCTTTTACAGGGGAACAAAAACAGGCTTCATCGCTAATACTCATAGGGAAAGATGCTGTAGCTGTACCGTACAGAGAGGAACCGATGTAATGTCCATGTGAAATCCATTCTGGTAAGTATGAAGATTTTATTTTATCCATTTTATTGTTTTGTAAAGACTGCTGCAAATATTGCACACAACAGGTTGTGTTAGTTGACAAGATGTGTCTCTGAAATGTAACTTGACAATAGGGATTGAGATTTGAGAACCAGGGAGGGACACATAACAATGAAGTTGTACCTTGTAAGAAGTCATTCATTTCTTTTTTTAGGAAACTTCAAGATGCTTTGTTGTTCTGTCAAAGTGGCCTTATCCAAAAAAGTTCTTCAACATCAGCACACCCCTCCCCCGAGCTTGGGCACACATGCAACACGCAGAAGTCATTTCATTAGATGACCATGACTATCATTAATAACCGGACTCCAGAAGGATGCTGATGAAATCTGGGAAGAAGTAAAAAAATAATAAACCATTACAGACAAAACTGAAAATATGATTCCCCCCACCCCCCCCAAAAAGAATACTTACCTTCACGTGCTTGAGAGTTATCTGTTTCCAATTTAAGCACAAAAAATTCTCGTTAAGCACTGGAATGCGCACACAACAGTTTATGAGTCACCTGTGTGATGCAGAACAATAGTATGAGTACATGTCCATGTCACGTTCAACCCCCTCCTCATCACCTACAAAATACACGACCATATATATATATATATATATATATAGTATCTACTCACCAAGGCTACTATTAGTGTACAGCCAAAGGGCACCTTTCAATCCAGTTGAGATGATCACATTTCATTTAGTGGAATCGTCTCGCACAACACATTGGACCAGCAACACGAACCTCACAGTCATCATTTTATACTGGGGTATGTGCTACCACGTGTCAATTTTCTGCACACAAGGAGGATGCATTGTGGGCCTGCAGAAAAAATCTGGGGACTCTGTGCCACCACTGCGCACATGACTGAGTGTGCCATTAATTCTGGGGGACTTTGTCTATGCTGAAACAGTCTCATTTCACTTCGTTACCACTTGTCAATTTTTGGCACACAAGGAGGATGCATTGTGGGCCTGCAGAAAAAATCTGGGGACTCTGTGCCAGTTGCCACCACTGCTCGCATGACTAAGTGCAGCATTAATTCTGGGGGACTTTGTCTCTGCTGAAACAGTGTAATTTCACTTTGTTACCACTTGTCAATTTTCTGCACACAAGGAGGATGCATTGTGGGCCTCCAGAAAAAATCTGGGGACTCTGTGCCACCACTGCGCGCATGACTGAGTGCGCCATCAATTCTGGGGGACTTTGTCTGTGCTGAAACAGTCTCATTTCACTTCATTACCACTTGTCAATTTTCTGCACACAAGGAGGATGCATTGTGGGCCTGCAGAAAAAATCTGGGGACTCTGTGCCAGTTGCCACCACTGCATGCATGATTGAGTGCGCCACTAATTCTGGGGGACTTTGTGCTGAAACAGTGTCATTTTACTTTGTTACCACTTGTCAATTTTCTTCACACAAGGAGGATGAATTGTGGGCCTGCAGAAAAACTCTGGGGACTCTTTGCCAGTTGCCACCACTGCTCGCATGACTTAGTGCAGCATTAATTTTGGGGGCTTTGTCTCTGCTGAAACAGTGTAATTTCACTTTGTTACCACTTGTCAATTTTCTGCACACAAGGAGGACACATTGTGGGCCTCCAGAAAAAATCTGGGGACTCTGTGCCACCACTGCACGCATGACTGAGTGCGCCATCAATTCTGGGGGACTTTGTCTGCACTGAAACAGTGTCATTTCATCTCGTTACCGCTTGTCAATTTTCTGCACACAAGGAGAATGCATTGTGGGCCTGCAGAAAAAAATCTGGGGACTCTGTGCCACCACTGCACACATGACTGAGTGCGCCTTTAATTCTGGGGAACTTTGTCTGTGCTGAAACAGTCTCATTTCACTTCATTACCACTTGTCAATTTCCTGCACACAAGGAGGATGCACTGTGGGCCTGCAGAAAAAATTTGGGGATTCTGTGCCAGTTGCCACCACTGCGTGCATGACTGAGTGCGCCACTAATTCGGGGGGGCTTTGTGCTGAAACAGTCTCATTTCACTTCGTTGCCACTAGTCAATGTTCTGCACACAAGGAGGATGCATTGTGGGCCTGCAGAAAACATCTGGGGACTCTGTGCCACCACTGCGCACATGACAGAGTGTGCCATTAATTCTGGGGGACTTTGTGCTGAAACAGTGTCATTTCACTTTGTTACCACTTGTCAATTTTCTGCACACAAGGAGGATGCATTGTGGGCCTACAGAAATAATCTGGGGACTCTGTGCCACCACTGCGCACATGACTGAGTGCACTATTAATTCTAGGGGACTTTGTCTGTGCTGAAACAGTGTCATTTCACTTTGTTACCACTTGTTAATTTTCTGCATGCGAGGAGAATGCATTGTGGGCCTGCAGAAAAAATCTGGGGACTCTGTGCCACTTTTGTGTGTTCTGTGATTGTTGCTGTGAGCTCATAGCCATGATGTCATAGTGACATTTTTACAATTAAAGCAGCATTGCAAGAATGTCCTCACGGTTCTGAAATGTACTTTTTTATGCTACTTTACATTACCACAGCAACCACTACTTATGTCCAAGTCATCAGTGACTTGAATGATATGATTCTTCTCACAATTTATGTCTGCTTCTCTTACTCCTACTTTTTTCATGTATGAAACCAAAATGAGCACATCTTCCAATATTGTTCCGACCAGCTTTGTATTTATTTGCAGCTGCTTTTCAATAACTATTGTTCCGTGGTGTCGTATAAAACACTGACTGATGCATAACTGTTAATTAACAACAGAAGTTATATATGACAACTACTTGATGTGATGGAGAAAAGCAGAGGAAAACAATGACAAAGACCTGATCACACTCACTGTCAGCAGCACCAATTTAAAAGGAATGCTCCTTTCATTATTTCACACGTGGAAAAAGATAGTACAGCACATTCAACTACTGCAAATTATCGTATCATTCCAGCCAGTCAGGATGTAAGTAAAGAAAGTTGTAATATAGCATTATAAAATATAGGTCAGAGTTATCAACAGATTGTTGCGCTGCTGCTTTACAGACAATTACCACATTACATAATTATGGTGTTGCACATAAACTCATATGTGGGGGCATTACTACCACTGGAATATTTCTTGCTCCACAGAGTGCAATATATGTCTGTGAAAACCACTCATAATTTCATTACAGTGAGACACATGACAAAGGAATTAACAATCTGAAAAGCAACCCACATTGTGCCACACTTTCTCAGCAACGTTTAGACATGATGGCAGAGGGAGCGTAGGTACATGCTCCACTACACTGAATGTCCAGCAGCTATCCCAAGTAATGTTTCCTAATGTTATAAGGTTTACTTTGTGGTGAAATGTGGGATGTTTCCACTAACAAGGCTCTTCTTACTGGAAACGTGGCCACACATTTCACCACAAACTGACCATTAACATAAAGAAACATTCAGAAACCTGCAGAATCGGATATTCACTGTAAGAAGCATGCACACGTGCTCTCTCTGCCATCATGTCCTAATGTTGCTGAGAAGGGAGGGAGGCAGAATGTGGGCAGATTTTCAGAATGGGAATGCCTCCATCACGTGGCTCACTGTAATGCCTTTACGCCTGGTTTTCAAAAAAATGTATTGCACTATGTGGTGCAAGAAAGATTCCCTTGGAAGGGAAAATGTGTATGATTTAATAATAAACAAAAACACACAACAAAAGTACAACACAGTAATGGAGTGGGGTCAGGGGTGGGGTGGGGTGGGTGTGGGGTGCAAAACAGTACCCAGACTTACTATGGCCGTGGGATGCCGTGGTGGTCCAGCATCAGGTGCAGCACTGAAAGTATTTGCTACTGCTGTGCTTCCACTCTTGTAACCTGCTGTTCCAAAGCACTGAAACACGTGTTGTTTTCCTCCAGTGCTGCCCACACCAGGACGAGGTCAGACTGGCTTACAGGGACTGTGCTGGGGTCCACTGCAGCGGGTAATTCAGGTAGTGGGGCTGGTAGTGGACAGGGTGGTGCTGGTGGCTGTGGTAGTGGTTGTGGTGGAGCAGCTGATGTAGCCCTCCTCCTCCTGCTGCGGCGGTGGTGACTGCTGTGAGGCACATCTCCCACCCCAGCAGCACCCTCAGACACTGCCACTGAAGGACCAGCAGGTGGATGCCAGGCCCCTTCCGTGACAGCCTGCCACTCTGCCCTGTGGTGATTCAGCATGTGGGTGTGCTGGCCACTGGTCCTCAAATGTGTCCCAGGGGGCCCACGGCGCACCAGCACACCACACACACAGCACTCCACCACTGTGCCGTCTCCCCTCACACAATTAAAAACTCCCACACTGGGGAGCTGCGGGAAGGGCCAGACACAGTATGCACTTGTAGGGCACGAGTCCCACCACCACCCACAATTGCCAGGGCCACCTCCTGTGGCTGTGGCGGTGGAGGGGGGTGCTGCTGGAGCCCCAACAGCTGCTGCTAGTGGTAGTGGCGGAGAAGGTGGATGTGCAACAGCCACCGGTGTCATTGGTGCTGCTGCTCCTGTTGCTTCTGTGGGGGAAGCAACATTGGCCCGGAGTCTGGAGTGGTCCAACATAACACGACCACCCCGCCCCCCATGGGTCTGCACTCATCCCCTCCTAATGCACCCATGGGCCAGGAACTTGCCTTCTCTGACTCCAACATGACCCTCCATCCTCCTGGGTCCACAGGATGACACACACACACACACACACACAGTCAGTCACACACACAAAACAAAAACAAAAATTATACAAAAAAATTCACTACCAAAAAACACTAACACAATACAAACACTAAATAAAATAGCCTTTAAAAAAGCTGTTTGATTTTTTTGGCAGTAACAAGAAACGAGAGCCAAGCAAACTCCTCTCCTCTCACAATTTTGCCTTCTCCCTGTACAAATGCAAAGGAGAAAGTGATACTGCTTCTCTGACTCACTTCCTTCCTGTCTGGCTAAAGCATGCAACTTACATTACTGCAGGTCATGTGATGCGCCTATTTTCTTCTTACTTCGCCTTACTTTGCATTAAGGCATAATGAGAATACGAAGTGGAAAATAATAATGCGAAGTGAGCACTTCACAGGTCCCACTTCGCGTTGTGATCAGCTGACGCCAAGTGTCCACTTCGCGTTGTCCACTTCGCGTCCACTTCGCTGATGGATCAATAGTTCGCTGCATCTCTAGTCAGTATTGGAATTGTAATGTTTTTCACTTGCTAGATTTTGTGTATTCCATTCCAGGCACTGAATGCCCCAGTATGTTTCACCATAGGCTCATAATTGAAATAATTTAAGTGGTGGGACATTTTTGGTCACGTTGCCAACATCGATGGTAAGTATCAGCACTGCACAGGTAAGTATCAATGTGACTTTTTATTTATATTTCTTCTCCACCTTTTTACAGTTGACATTGGTTCAAACATTTGTCTTGAACTGGGTGACTGTCAAGTCAAATGAAATGTTCTGTTCAAAAGGAATTCCTTTTTTTAATATTGGTAACAGTGTTAGTTCAGGTAGCATTATAGTGCAGGTGATAAATGGTTATGCTGCCATTTACAGTGTCAGTTGCACATTTGTGGATAAAAGTAATATATCCATCATCTTACAGTGGTTCAATCAAGGGACTTATTTAAGCTGCATATGGGTGATTCCACAGTGTCAATGGCAAAACACATGAGGATGCAATCCAAGGTCACAATTTTCATGTTAGCTTCAGCAGTATTTATAATATGTTTGTTTTCCTTCACAGGTGTCCATTGATGATGATGTTGTATGTTTTTAGTTGTCAGCGGTGGCTCACACCTCGCAGGTGCAGCACCTCGATCCAGCGTCCACACACCAGGATGGAAGACTTGTATTTAGTCACTAATGCTGTACAGAGGTAGGATGCATCAGCAAATGTCCACTAGAAAACTAACTCACCATTCCAATTGAAGTACTTTGTACCTGGCTGGCAATAAGATGAAAAGAAGACATTTTGAGTATTGTTACAACTACTGTAGGTGCCCCCCCCCCACCATCGTTACATGAAGCTATACTTACATCAGGGAATGGCTGTTAAACTGGAACACGTAACATGAACAGACTATGTCTGATGAGCACAGCCAGCAGCCAGATTGGGAGGGAGGTAACAGACGTACCCCAGCAGTGGAATTCCTGAATATTGACAGACCCATATAGAAGATAGTTACTGTCAAAGTCTGACATCTCTGTCCTGCAGTAACCACAAACTTAATACTTAACCATATCCACCAACCCCACTTCAACCCAGCCTCAACCACCTCCTCCACCACCCACCCACCAAAGACCATCACAAATTAAGAAATACTTACCACCAGCTAATGAATTGCACACATATTGAACAGCAGTAGCAGCAGCAGTCCACCTGGAGCTAACAGCTCCTGAATTCCTGAATGTGTTGAGAAAAGAAAAAATAATACAATTACAATCCGACTCAGGTATCTGAGCTGCAGTCACATATCCCTCCCAATAATGAAAAATTCAATACTTACTATGTCCTTGTGCAATGTGAAATGTGGTACATTCCAACATCCCGTATCTAAATCCTGGGCTGGCATGCATGTTGTCATGATGATGCACTCCTCAGCACACTAGATAATGTAAAAGAAGTACAAACATATAAGAACTCAAGATGTCCCAATAGGAACCCACCATCCCCCTTCTCCTGCACCCGAAAAAATAAAGACAGATACTTACGTGTGCAGCAGCAGCAGCGATCGGCTTTGTGAAGAGGATCCCCATGAAGCAGACAAAGCATTACTTCTTGTGGTAACTAGTTAGAGCAGCAGGCAGAAGCTACAGGTAACAGCAGCAGCACTCAAAATGTCATTCAATCCACACTGACTTAATACCACAGAGACAACAGAGCTAACCAGGGGATCATTGTGAAATGATAATTCCACAGTTCTCAATCAACTGAGAAAGCAGCAGCAGGAGGAAGTAAGTGCAACTTTAAGTCGCAGGACCATTTTGCAGGAGGATTTATTTTTCTCATCATGGCAAAGTGGCTTATGTTGCATGTCAGGCAGTGGCGGTACCACAGTTAGGCCTGAAAACCATATGAAATGGTGCAGAGAACAGCAGATTAGGGTTCTTTGTGGATGTGAACCATGTAACTGCATGTCTGACACCAGATTTCAGTCTGAATTTAATGTACCATTTTTAAAGAAACATTTGTGGACATGTACTTCCTGTGCCGCACTCGCAGAAACAAGGTGTGGCCTAAAAGCAATTGTAAACAGTTGCCAAAACTGCATTTTAATGTCTTGGTGGTGGTGGTGGGGGATCATCATAAGATTTCATGGCTCAGACCAGATTTCTGTCTGAATGTAATGTATCATTTTTTAGGAAATATTTCTGGACATGTACTGTCCGTGCTGCGCGCGCAGAAAGAAGATATGGCTTGAAATCAATTGTAAACAGTGGACCAAAGAACATTGTTTGGCCCAGGTTGGAGGTTGGGTGCCATAAAACATCATGGCTGGGACCTGATTTCAGTCTGAAGTTACTGTAACATTTTTTTGTAAACATTTCTGGACTTCTGGGCCATCTTAGGCAGTGGCAGCACCACGGTTAGGCCTGAAAAGCATTTTAAAGGTGCAGAAAACAGCACATTTGGGTCCTGCAGGTGGATGTGAACTATGTAACTGCATGTCTGACACCTGATTTCTGTCTGAATGTACTGTGAAATTTTTTGGGAAACATTTCTGGACATTTACTACCTGTGCTGCACTTGCAGAAACAAGATGTGGCCTAAAAAGAATTATAATCAGTGGCCAAAACAGCATTCTAATGTCTGAGTGCTTGGAGGCACCCTAAAACATCGGGACTGATTCCACATTTCAGTCTCAATTTGATGTAAAATTTTTTGGTAAACATTTCTGGACTTGTAGGCCGATTTTAGCACCAGCAGCTGTGAGAATCAGGCAGAAATATTTGGCAAACAGGCCCTAAAACAGCTATTTAATGTCTGGGTGGTGGTGGTGGGGGGGCACCATAAAACATCATGGCTGAGACCAGATTTCGGACTAAATTTAATGTACCATTTTTTCTGTAATATTTCTGGATATTTACTGCCTGAGCTGCACTTGCAGAAACACGATGTGGCCAAAACAACATTTTAATGTCTGGTTGCTGGGGGAACACCGTAAAACATCAGGACTGACATCACATTTCAGTCTCAATTTGATGTACCATTTTTCCTGTAGTATTTCTGGCCATTTAATTACTGCCTGAGCTGCAGTTGTAGGAACAAGATGTGGCCTAAAGACAATTGTAAATAGTGGACCAAAGACCATCGTTTGGTCCTGGTGGGGGTTTGGGTGCCATAAAACATCATGGCTAGGTTTAGATTTCTGTCTGAGTTTAATGTAACATTTTTTGGGAAACATTTCTGGACTTGTAGGCCTTGTTTGGCAAGATCAGTGCTAATTGAGATTCTGGCTGGAACATTTTGCAGACAGGCACAAAAACAGCTATTTAATGTATGGGTGGTGGTGGTGGTGCTGGGAGGACACATCATTCACATCCTCACTCAGACAGTATTTCAGTCTGAATTTTATCAAACTTTTCTCCTGTCATATTTCTCCTTTTACCATGCCTGCTCTAGTCTGAAAAGAGACTATGGCGGCAAGAGGCTGTGCTAAACTGTGGCTGAAGTCTACATTTCGAACTGGGTCACTCATCAGGGCCGTGAATGTGTGGTGGTGGTGGTTGTGGTGAGGCATTAATAAAACATTATCATGATGACTGGAGGAGGGGAGGGACACAAAGTTAACATTTCTGAAGATGGCAAGGTCGGGGGGGACACGTGTTGTTCAGCATTAAAAAAGCATATTCACTGGCCCAGTGGCGGTGAGGGTTGAGGCGCTGGATGCTACACCTCGCTCCACGCCGGCGACCCAGGTTCTGGAATGAGCATGGGTCATCGGGGATCGGCCAGGGAGGGAGCAGATCGAGCACCTGGGGGCTGCTCTCTGCTTCCTGGGGAGGGATTGGGGCCTGTGCCGTGCTGCAGTGACACCCGATGGAGATCGGGAATGCTGCAGGTCATGATGCCACTAGAGAGAGGGCTGTGGCAGGTGTCTGCACACTGTGCATTTGACATCATTTCATGTCCGTAGCCCTGGGAAGTAAATCATGGTGGAAAATGGCGGTATGTTGTGGCACTTGATGGCCATGCCCCTGCGCTTCTCCAGACCTATGACGAGTCACATCTGGGTATTAGATCCGGGCCTGGTGGCCGGGGATTGGGGAACCCCCATCGTGGGCACTGTGTGTGCTAGCCCTGTACAAGCTTGAGTGGCCAGATCGTTGGAATGCAGGTGATGGCGGCCGGATGATTGCAGACTGAACCGCAGGAGGATAAAGCAAGTAGTGTTAAAAAAACAAACAAAAAAAATATTCATGTTTAACTTCACAATAATAGTGCTCATTTAACTATTTAATTCTATGGCTGATGTGTACATACTGTGTTTGGACTGGTGCTGCACACAGCCAAAGCAATTGCAACCAGCCCTTAGCACATCCACAACAGACAACAACATCACATAGCTTTGGGGAAAAATGTTTGTTCATATGAACAAATTACAACACTTGACATTTGTGGATAGGAGGAAACAAATAAAAAAGGAGTAACATAAAACAAGCAAGAAGGTACATAGTTTACTGGCATAGTACTTGGGGGACATGCACGGTCAGACTCAAGGTAAGGATATTAAATTGTGAGACAAAGGGAAAATGGAGGGCGCATAAACATTACATAAAACATAACATATAAGATAGAAAACTACAGTACAAGAAAAATAACAGAGGATATATAATGGAAGAGAAAGAGGAAAGAAAAGATTTTTTGTTGGTTTTTTTTAATTTTTTTGCTGTTTTTCTTATTTTAAGGGGGTGAAGAGGAAAAAAGAGCAAGACTTGCAAAAGTAAAGGGACAGAAAACAAATTGGTGCATACATAGCAGTTTTAATCACTTGCACCAGTGCCACTTCTGCCAACAACAGCACCACCACCACAACCCCCATGACGTAGCTCTGCCAGGAGGTTCAAGACTTTCTTTTGGTCCTCCCTTATTTTCTCCAGTTCTCCCTTGACCTCCTGGTGGATCTGGTTCACCTTCTGCCTGAGACCTTACACTTCCGTGCTTACTGCCACCACATCTTGGTGCACGGCCTCAAGGTCCTCCATCCTGATGTTACCTGGTCCTGGTGGAGGAGCTGCTGCAGGCTGTGATGCCAAACTAGAAACAGTTGAAGCATGCCTATGCCGTTGGGTGTGGGGTGTCTCCTCACTCCTCCTGCTGCAGCTACTGCAGTGCCCCTGGGACACTGGATGCCCTAATGCTCAGACCCATCACTGCCTCCTGCTGCTACAGCTTCTTGCAGCTTGGAGAAATACTCTGCAGCGTGGTGGTATCGCACGTGGCTCCTCTGTCCACCCGTCCCAAAGTGGGACCCTCATTTTCCATGCTGCACATCTTGGCCACAAAGGTTGCAGATCACAATACTGTCATCTCCAACCTTCGTGGAAAAAATGCCCAAACTAGAGAGGGGGAGACCTTGGGGGAGGCTCACCAGCCAATCTCTCTGCTGTGTCTGTGTCAGCTGCTTCTTCTAAGACCTGATGCTGCTGCTGCTCTGCTGATGGGGGGTTGGGCAAAGGCTGCAC
Organism: Neoceratodus forsteri; assembly: GCA_016271365.2. Taxonomy (NCBI): domain Eukaryota; kingdom Metazoa; phylum Chordata; order Ceratodontiformes; family Ceratodontidae; genus Neoceratodus; species Neoceratodus forsteri. Next base: position 894,042,946 of record CM028137.1, on the reverse strand, counting down.
ATGTTCTGAGGGGATGCAAAGGGCTCCTGCTGCTCTTGCTGTCCTGGAGGGGGCACATGTTGCTGGGGTGGGGCACAAGGTGCTCCTGCTGCTGCTGGCGGTGAGGGGGACTGCTGCTGGGAGGGCCACAGGCACATCTTTCTTTTGGGGGGGGTGCTTGGTGGAAAATGCCTGCCTGTTAAGGTAGATCGCAGATCCTCCTGCTGCTGGCGGCGCACTATCACTCTCCCTCTCCATCATAAAGAACATTTTTCTTTACTATAAACTAAAGAAGGAAAAAAAAAAGAAAGATACAGGAAGGGAATGGGGGATGGGGAGTCAAACACACACACACACTATAAAGGTAGATAAATATAGCAATGCAGAAAAAATTAACTTTTTAAAATAATGGACAACAGATCACAAACAAGCAAACACACACAAAAACACTATTTTTTATAAATCTAACTTTTGCTCTTCTGCTCTGGTCTACTTCCTACTACTAGGCTGAAACAGCTCTAAAGAAAGTACATTTAGTCTGGCTTCCTGCCTAAGTGCAGTCACCCATGTGACCAGCAGTCTGCTAGAGAAAAAGTCATGTGATAAGCATTTTTTTCCCAATTTCGCCTGATACTAACATGAGGCGAAATGTACAGGTGAAAGCTGAAATTGACAGCAAAATTTCACTGGTGAAATGTCACCCTAAGGGCACAATTACATGAAATGTTTCGCAGGTGAAATTGGCTATTTTGCCGGCAAAATTAAATTTCACTGCATCTCTATGTAGGACATACAAATGACCTGACACCGGGGAGCCCAATTGCAGCTATGGCTCAATATTTTAAATAAAAGTGCATCTAGTTTTGGTTAAGATGCCCATCTCCAGTCAAGTATTTTACCCTCTGCCTGCCTGTCTAAAACATACAAATAACTTGGCACCAGGAAGCCCAATCCCAGATGTGCCTTAATATATATATATTTTTTTTATATTATGTTTTCTGGGTCTTGCCATTTTCCTCACCTGGTCCCCGGGGCCCCAGCACATGGGTGGTATGCATGGAGATGTGTGCAGACCCCGTGATGCCTGCGCAGCCCCTTCCGCACTTCCCAGTTACTACTGCTGGAGCTCTCTTGGATCAGCACTGCCATCTCTCCTCCACCAGGTGGTGGCCAGTGACCAGAGAGCCTCCAAGCCCTCCCAGGAGGAGACAGCTGCCTTGCAGTGCTTGATCTGACTCCTCCCCTTCCCCCCCAGACAACCCCGTCAATCTGGGCTTGTTCCCAAACCCTGGTCACCAGCGCAGCACAAGGTGTTGCATCCAGTGCCTTAATCCTCAGCACCACCAAGTAGGTATGCCTCAATATTTTAATAAAAGTGTATCCAACACTGGGGTACCCACCCCTGGTCCCAGATAGGATCCACACTTGGGTCCAGTATTCTCCCTCCCCACCCACCCAGGACATACAATAACCTGACACTTGGGTGCCTAATCCCTGGTGCTAGCCCTGACCCCTTCCCCTGGTGCAAGGGTGTGCAACACTGGGATGCCCACCTGGTACTGTGAAATATAAAACTGATACTGCAATGTCCATTTCACAGTGTCAGTACATGTAATACAAAAATGGTCCCTCAAGATCTTTTTCTTTTTTGTTTAAACTATAATCAAGAAAATTATCCATCTGTGTCTGTTTCAACATCACCCCCCTTCACCCACCTACCCACCCCCTGACTTCTCCCATTCAGCACCCATTCCCCACCACACCCACAGTAATCCTGTCTGGACTGGAGGCATGTCCTTCTCCTCCTTCAATGCCGAACCATGAACTGAGGAAATATGATAAGTGTGATTAATGTATTTCAATGTATTTTGAACATTTATTTATTCATTTTTGTTATCTTTTCCCTCAAATTTTCAACATGACCTTTTTAGAACTGCAACTCACGAACAAAGTAGGTGAGATTTTTAAACTCTGCCCTGAAAGGTGATTTTGCAGTCACTCTGAGAAATCATCTTTCAGATGAATTTGAAACATTTCGCCTTCTGAGTTCATGAGGAGGGGTCATAAGAAGACTGTTGAAAATTTGAGCTCAAAATACTAAAACCAAAAAAGGCATCGAGGTACATTGAAATTTTTCAATGCATGCTCATAACTTTGGTAATTTTCAATATTTTGACTCCAAATTTTCAACATAGACATTTTTTCACATCACCTCACAAATATGACAGTTGCCATTTTTCAAATCCTACCCAAAACATGCTTAAAATTGCACTTGTGATGTGAAATGACATTTTAACCAGTATTTTATAAATGACACCTATCATGTTCAGAAAGGGGGGGTCATAAAAAGAATATATTGAAAATTTTGGTTCAAAATGTAAAAAAATGTAATGAAGGAATGTTGTATGGAGGGCTAGCAAATGGGCCAACTGGTTGAGTGTTGTGTTACTGTGCTGGTGGCTTGAGTTTGGGGTTGAACCTGGGAAGCCAGCTGGGCACCACAAGTATGAGGGCCACTGCTGCCATATGCCACTGCTCCTATTCTTGTAAGGGACTGCACAGTGTTCTGCCACAAAGTCGTCACCTTGTGGCTGGCAGGGGGGCTTCCCTCACAAGGATTTGATGTGTGAGTCAAGGCCTGACGGGGCAATACACTGCATTTGGAGACATTGGTTGACATGAAAAAAATAGTGTTTAAAATATCTCCACTATTCTGCTTATTCCCTATTCCACTATCACAAAAAGCAGGGAAATTCCTCGAAAAAATGATGTTCTTGCAGACGTTGGGGTTGAAGAACACAAAGTGTGGAAATGAAAAAAAAAACATTAGGGATTTGGGTCTATAGAGTTTTGTTGAATCACTGGTGTGGTGTTTCTTGGGGCTGTAAACCCTAATGCCTACCCACTTACCTGAGCAAAGAAGGTCAGACATGATATCTTTTCTTCACATTGGACCCACAGAGCCCTGCGTAAAGAAAGCTACAACTGAGTGTTGACAACATGTTGCGAGTCATACTTCTCAATCCCCAAAGAGTTGATCATTATGAGGCAAAGGCTTGGAGCTGTACCTTGTGCTTCAGACAGAAGTCTGTGGGCTTGGGGAAGGGGGTGGGCATTAGGGTTGAGAACCCCAAGGAACACCCTCACCACTGATTCGACAAGACTTGGAAGATTCAAAACCCTAATGTTTTTGGTATACCGTGAGGTGGGTGCATGGGGAAGGGCGCGTCCATAACAGTGACTCCTTCCCGGCGAAATCCCTCATGGCGATGGGAGGGTAGGGCAACCGGATGAGGGGGTGAGCGAACTGGGTGACAGGATGTCGGTATGTGTACACAGGTGGGGGGGAGCATGCACAGTGAGCATGGGCTGCGAGGGGGTGGAGAAGCTGTAGGGTGGTACTGTGGTGGATTGCCGAGCTGCTTCCTGGCATCGGGGGTTGGCTTCTGGTTGGGGAGGGTGAGGTACTGGGTTCAGGTCCGGGCGCTGGTGTGATTTTATTGCGCCTGGCCTGAACCATTACTTTTAATGTTTCACCCGGATATGCACCCCTGGAGTTGAGAACTTTAGAGGTGGGCAAAGCCCCCTCGCATGTAGGGTGGGGGACACATCCTCCACAGAAAGCATTAAAATACATGTCACAGCGCCATTGTCCTGTGTACAGAAGGTGTCAGAGTGTCGTGTCACTCTGACTGCGCGATAACAGTGATCGTCTTTAGGTTTTTGCCAGTTATCACATAGTAGTAGTAGTAGTAGTAGTAAATCATTTTGTATTCATAAACGAATAAAAGGATACATTCAATTGAGCAAGGCTTGTTTTTAATGAAGTTCCATGTCACAATAAAATGAGGTTCCACATCAAAAAAACATAACATCAAATCACTAAAAAGCCACATATAGATTGGAACAATTACAGTACAGCAATAAATAAGGAAAGATAAAAAAATAACAGAAAGGAAATAAAAAGAAATTAAAATACAAACAATCAGTCTCATTACACAATAACATACTTAAGACACTAACAATTATTGCACGTTGTAGTATTGTGTAATACAGTTATACACCAATTCCTTAATTCGCTTTTGTTATATCTATGTTATACATAGAACCAATGTTTTTTCATTTCCCTACTTTGTGCATTTTGTCTTTTTCAACCCTAATGTCTGCATTAACGCATTTGTTTCAGGCATGGTAGCACCTGTATATTAGGGTTGAGTAAGCTCTTTATGTTAAACCCTGATTTGTGTGCCTCAATAACTCTGCCTCTGTTTAACCAATTTATTTGAAACTTGGCAGACAAACAGTTTGCGGAGGATATCTGGCTCCTGAACATTTTGTGGCAGTGGGTTTACGGAGGGGAAAGTTATTGAGGTGCAGAAAAAACATAACATTTAACAAAATTAAGATTTGTTTTGCTCACCTATAACTTAAAAACAAGGAGAATTTCAAACTTTCCTTGTGTAATGGCCACCTTTGTGAGCTTGCAAACCCTTGTACTAAAACCACTTGGTCTGAGCATTTATTTAGTCATTTTGTTCCCATGATTTGGAGTCCCTCCAAACTCAGTTCTGCTTAATGGATACTAAGCATCCCTCAATCTCTGCTGTGAAATACTGACTAATCACTTCCCTTTGTAGTTGTAATTGATCTCTTATTAATTCTACCTAATAATATTAAGGTATATGATCATACCGTATGCATTGTTTATATTACCTTTTTATACTGTGTGCAAATTGCACTATTTTATGCATAAACGTCCCAATTGCTTATCAGCTACAGCTCATTTGGCTTAAACTTTGAACAAAATGAAATTAAATGAAAACTTGAAACTTGCAGGTTTGATAAAGTTCACCCCAAGGTGGGTGCTTTTGTGTTTGTTAAGTCCCTAACTTGCCCCGGTTTTTAAGAAATTTAGGATAAACCATGTGCCTGCTCAGTTTTTAAAACCTGAACATAATTAGGATAACTGATTTTTTCCTGGCAGTATGTATTAATGTGGTCGTTTGATGAATATGAATGTGATTCTGAAGGAGTGGGGCTATCCTAATGCTGTACCAGCATCCATTTCTATTTAAACAGTTCCGGCTTTGAATGAGTACACTTCCCTTCCTTCCCCCACCTCACCCTCCTGCACTTATCCCCCCCTTTCTCCTCACCTCACCCTCTTGTTTAACCCTATCTCCTGCTTCTTGGCTTACTCTTAATTTCCCCTATACCACACCCCACTACCCACCCAACCCCCCATCATCCACTAGTCTTGATCAAAAACCCCTTAGCCCCTATACTTCACTTGTTCTCCAGATGTTCATTGTGGCCTCTAATGTGATTGACAATGCCTCCAGCTGCTGTATCTGTACCTGTCACAGTAATTTGTATCATTGGATTATGTTGCAGTCATGTCTAACCTATGTGAAGTGAATTGAAGTGAATCTCAAAACACTGTATGCTGCCCTCCTTTGAACTGAATCCTGAAATATGTTGACCTTCTTGTGTAATTTGGAATGTGTACATTTCTGTTGCTAATGTGTAAAATTGTCTATTGTAGGTATGCTACTGCAACTAAATTTTTGTCTAAGCTGTTTGATAAGGATTCTTTGTAAAAGTGCTATTAGCTCAAAGGTGGTAATTCCAATCTGTAATAAATAAATAAATAAAACAGTGTTTGTTCAGTAGGGGTAGGGCTACACGTTAGTGCATAGTCCCACCCTTGCTGAATGGAGCTTAGCATGCTTTTTATTTTAAGGCCCCCCCCCATTAGACACATCCATGGCCTGTCTAGTCAAACTGGATACTAGGGTGCCCAATCCCTGGTGTTGCCTAAAAAATTATTGTTCTGACACCAGGGTGCACACTGGGGTGCACACCCCCAGTGCTGGTTATGTCATCCCCCTTTGTTTTTATTTATTCTCACCCCACAATACTAGGGTCCCTAATCCCCAGTACTGGTTAAGTCCTCCCACTGCCCAATTAAGCTTCTGACACCTGGGTACCCAATCCCTGATGCTGGATGTATAATACCCTCACTGCAAGAAGAACCTGACACTGGGGTGCCCAATCTCTAGTGACAGCTTAGCCCCCTGCCGCCATAAGTGTGCGACAATGGGGTTCCCACCCTTAGTGCCTCCAAACAGAAAAGCGACAGGGAGTGCCTAATCCCCAGTATTGGTACATATCAGTATAAATAAAGAAACTGTCCCTCGTGATCATTTTTTTGTTACAAAACATAAGGAAAACACCCTAACCCTCCATTCAGCACCCACCACCCCTCGCCCTTCACCTAAAATCCAATAACCATCATTGATCCAGTCTCTGAGCCAAAAGACATTCTTCTCCTGGAACCATGACTGTGAACTGAGAAAGTAAAGTAAGTGTGTATACTGTATTTCCAATGAGTTTTAAACTTTTTCCTACAACTTGGTCATTTATTAATATTCTTCCCCCAAATTTTCAACATGGCCTTTTTTTGGACCCCCACCTCATGAACAAACTGAGTGAAATTTTTTAAACCCAGCCTGAAGGGGAACTTCACAGTTGCTCTGAGAAATCACCTTTTGGGTGGGATTTAAAAATGTTCACCTACTGAACTCGTAAGCAGGGACATTGGTTTTCCACATTTATGGAAACACGGTGGAAATTGTAGATTCCTTACTGGTCTGTGGAATTTTCAAACTCATGCCAGCACCAAATGGAAATTGCTTTTGCACACAGAGTCTCTGCGATGCAGTGTTCTGCTCCTTTCTGGCTGCTGACCCAAACTCTACTCTCAGCAACTTTATACAATGGAGGACTCGTGAGTTACTGCTCTCTTGCTCTGCATCCTAAAACAGTTTTACCAAGTAAGTCCAGTTTAAATGCAGCTTTATAAAACTTAGCACTGTTTAGTATTTCCTCACTGTTCAGTATTTCCAACCACATTCCCAGCTTTGCTGCTAGTGCCATTTTATGAGTTACTGTTCTCCTGTTCGGAATTCAGAAACATTTTGGTTTTGCAAAGCAAGTCTAATTTAACTGCAGCTTTTTTGTTTGAATTTCCAGCCACAGCTCTAGCTCTGTTGCTAGTGCTTTACATGGCTAAAACATTTTAATTTATTTTTTTAACTGAGCAGCATAGCAGTTCTGTATTTATTTACGATCCTATCTCTGGCTCTGTATTTTGTTGCTAGGACCTTTCCTCTAGAGAACACAGTTTTAAATTATTCACTGATTTTTTTTAATCACGGCATTATTTGTCCCCACCTCCGTGGACCTGGCAAGGGCTATGACCCCCCTCCTTGGAGGGGTATGTCCAGCCCATCAGGGCTATCATGGATCCTGCTGGGTCCCAGTATTCATCTCTATTTTTCTCCCCCCCGCACCGTGCAATGGGTGCAACTGGCTATCTCCCACCCCTCTCCAGAACTGACCCAAGCACCCACAGAGCAGAGTGCCGAACTCCTCTTGTTGTTGTGCTGACACTCCACAGTACAAACCACCCTCCATGAGGAAGAAGAGCAGTCCTCCAGATGCTCAGTCTTTGCCCCGCCAACCGACCTTTAAACAACCCGAGTCCATTCCTGAACCTGGGTCACCGGTGTGGCGCAAGGTGTGGCATCCAGTGCCTCTACCCTCAGTGCCACTGGGCTGGCCCAATTATTCACAGATTAAATTAAAAGGCTGCTATGGATGGCCTACCAGGATTGAAAATGTTCCACTTTAATAACTGACAAATTGGGTGCTCTCTGAAAGTTAAATGCACTGAGAAACACACTAGGGGAGGCCCTCTGTACAGAAATTGAAACTGCAAAGTAGAATGCTGGAATATTTGATATTGGGGTTCCCGGGAGGGGGCTATTAGGGAAGCTTACAATGAAAATTTGAAACTTTTAATTTGTTTTTTACTCTGCACTGCCAAAACTGATGTGTGCAGTAGGGTGAAGGAATGATTTTCTAATTCTGGGATATGTGGAGGTGGGGACCCAGGCATGTATATGGGGAGCTATTTTGTTTTGGTGTTGTGGGAAGCCAGGCTTGTGAGTGTGTGTTGGGGAGGCTGATCATTTTGGCAGTGGGGGGCAGGTGTGTGTGTGTGTGTGTGTGTAGACTGTGATGGTGGTAGTATAGATCCATATGTGTGTGTGTGTGTGTGTGTGTGTGTGTGTGAGCGTGTGTGTGTGTGTATAGGTTGTGGTGCTGACAGTGTGTGGGTTTGGGGAGCTTGAGTGTGTGTGGGGGGATTATAAATCTTGTAGAGTCTGTGCCTTGAAATACTCACATTTGGTACACTAAAATCCAGCTGCCTGTAGAACCAGTCCAGCCATCACCATCAGGACCAGCCTGACTTGATTAATCTGTTTGCCTGTTTCCATCCTGATATATCAAGTAAGCTATTATAAAGACTTAAAAAATACTGAAATCTTTGAGGTTAGGGTATAACTCTGGCCTAAAATGAGGGGAGTCTAAGTAATATGTGTGAGTGGTGGGGGCCTAGAGTGTTTTTGTATGTGTTTGTGTTGTGTATGGGAAACTGTGCGAGTCAACTCAGAACACAAAAAGAGTCCAATTTATTTTAAAAATTCCTTTATTAGTTAGTAATTAATGTGTGTGTAATGGACAGACAGACACAGATACACTCAAAAATGAGTTTATTTGCTCTTTTTATTTAATTACCAACAATACAATGTTGACAAATAAAAGTATTCACTTTAAAATCATTTTTATTTGTACTCATCCAAAGTTGGCTTCACTCACCTCACTTCAAAAATGAGGAGTTCAATACTCACTCTCTCAGTATTGTATTGGCAGTGGGAGGGGCCATGCATGTGCGTGGGTAGCTGGCAGTGTTGGTGGTGAGTGGAGTCAGCCATATGTGGTGAGCTGGCTGTGTTGGTGAAAAGAGATACTGGGAGTATGTGTGGAAGCTGGGCATGTTGGTGGAGGGGGCTCAGGCATGTGCATACGGGGGAAGCTGGCTATGTTTGTGTGGGCCTGAATTCTGTGTGGGTTGAGGCACTGTGGTGGTGCTGCTGACTGAGGACCCGTTTCCACTCACTCTCACTTCTGGGGTGGATAGGGGTGAATAACAGCAGTAGGAATACATATGATACAAAGTAAAAAGTGGTACAGGTTGGGCTCATCATAGGCCATATTCTAAATAACTTTTAATAGGTAAGAGGATAAATGCACAATAGTAGAGGTCAAAACTGCTAAAATGCCCACTAGCAGAGAAAAAACCATAAACAAAGTTCACAAAACATAACACTGGTAAAACAGATTTTGGCTTTGCAGACACCGGTGACAATATCGTTTTTTTCAATCAGCGAAACAGAATTTTCCCTTTTTCAATCACAGTAAATCAGTATCTCTGTTCATGAGGTGGGGTAATAAGAAGACTAGGTTGAACATTTGGGGTCAGAATATTTGAAAAAAAACAACAAAGTTATGAAGATATACTGAAATTTTCAACTCTTCCATAACTTTGGTAATTTTCAATATTTTGACCCCAAGTTTTCCTACATATCCATTTTCCACACCACTTCATGAAAGTGACAGATCTTATTTTTCAAATCCTTGCCAAAATGTGTTTTCAGACTTGTGGCACTAATTTATATCTCAGCCAGTATTTTATAAATTACACCTGTCATGTTCAGAAGGGGAGGGGTCATTGAAATACTATATTGAAAATCTGGGGAGAAAATGTCAGAAAAAAGATTATGAAGTAATGTGTGCAGGGATGGCAGTTGGCCCAGTGGGGACAATATTGCCCTCCTGTGCCAGTGACTGGATAAATGGGATGAGGTTGGGGGAAGGTGCTGTTGCATGTGTTACATGCTCCAGCCTGGGGTGGAACAGAGCAGTGCTCTGATGCACAGATGATACCATTTGGCAAGCCGGTGAGCCTTCCCTCACAATGGGTTGACATGCATGATGAGGTCTTATGAGTCTATGCACTGCATCGAGACAAGTGGTGTGGCTAGAAAAATGGGGTAAAGAGTACCTGGCAGGATAAAGGCTGTGTTGCTGTAGGCCCCACACCACCAGCAAGCCCCCTACTGCTGTCAGCCATCCAGCCCCTTCACTCTCCATCTCAGGAACTTAAGGCCCAATGCACTATCAGGCGGGAATTATGATGCGTATCCTGCCTGCGTAGGGTGACACCTGCAGACAGGTGCGCACAGCCGGCATTCACCATCAGCCACCACCTGTCTGTGGCACTACTCCCCATGACAAGCAGTACTTCACAGAGTGGCCAGGGGTGGAGTCACAGTCCAGGGTGGGCATCCAATGGGATGTCTGTCCTAGGTCCCAAAGTGGGTCCCCCATGCAGCAAGGCACAGGTCCAGGGTAGTGAATGCCTACTACAGGCACCTGGACCTGCATGCCATTGCCCCAGTGGCCAGTCAGAAGTTGGAGTCCCCCCCACACACAGAAGCCCTGCAGCGTGCAAACAAGACCCCCCACCTGGTACCCTGCTGAAACTGTACTGGCTGGTGGTCCCCTAACCCAACTGCAGCACCAACTACCCCCCATGGCAACATACCTGCCGGTGGTGCTATGGGAATGGACAGCCAGTGGCACTGCCCTCACCACACTGCCTCAGCCACTGGCCATCTAAATACTGCTGGCGGCACACCACTATAAATAGGCTATAAATAGGCAGCGCGCTCCCAACAGCAGTTAGAGGGCCAGCAGCCAAGGTGGTGTGGTGAGGCCTGTGCCTCTGGACCATCCATTCCTGTGGCACCACAAGGCAGGTATGTTGCCATGGAGGGGTCAGTGCCACAGGTGGGTGGGGGCTCAGTTTTGGCAGAGTACCGAGTGGGGGTCTTGTTTGCATGTCGCAGGGCACCTGTGTGTGTGAGGAGGCTGTCCTGAGCAACAATGGGGTTGGGACTGTGAGGGGTCCAGGGGTCTGCCTCTAGCAGACTAGGATGGGGCGGTGTGGTGTTGGGGGATGGTGGTTCCCTGCTACCCCCATGGATGGAGCCGACCTGGGTTGGGGGGGCATGACACTACGGGACATACCAGCACCCACCCAATCAGCAGCCCCAGCCCTCCTGTTCTGCCCAGTGGGCTCAAGCAGCATGGGGGGGTCAATTCCAGGTCCCACCACACACAGTGTATGATGTCCATGGGGGTACACAATGGGTGATAGCAGGGTCTACCCTGCTATAACCTGCACTACACTGCACCCCCCTACATGCAGCACATTGTGGCTTTGTGCATGCCACGTAGTGCTGGCATGCCCCCGTCATGCCCCACGCCTGCCCCTGATGCATTGCTGTCCATGTGGCCAGGGATTCAGGCACATAACAAGTGTGCGCCCCCTTAATGAATGCCTCATGGACACCACTTCTTGGCATTCAGACATAGCCATGCCAACACACCCGGTTTATGCAGCACATTGGCGTCAAGCATAGGGCCCTTAGTTTGTTCATTTGGTAGCCTCCCACAGATTTCCCCATGATGGGGTAGAACAAGGAGGGACATCTTCCCCTTTACTGTCTGCCATTTTGGTAGTCCATTACCTGGTCTGTGTTGCAGAGTGTATGGAAAGTGGTAGTTTCATCCTTCCCAGTGGCAGTCAATGAGCAGAGCAACTTGTCCTCCCCCTTGAGAAAAAAGTCATCCCATAAATGCCCATCCCCGTCCCCAGTGCTGGTCTCCATGAGTGACCCAAACCTTTTTCAAAATCTGGGTCTCTGCCATGATATCAGTATCTACCCTCCAAACAAACCTTCTTAAAAAAACTAAAATTTCTTTCCACTCTACACAGCTGGTCAGTACTTTTATTACTCATATTAACCCATTTACTTCACAACCTGTAGATATTTTCTACTTTATGTCTACAGGTTCGGTGGAACAATGGCGATGGAGCAACAGGATGCCAGCCCTGGCGTTGGAGGATACTGACAAACGTGCATCAGATAAGTGTTGTTTTTTGTTTACAGTACCTTGTTTGTCCAAGTTAGTTACTAAAGAGCTGCAAATCCTTTGTGATCCCCTTGCTGTACTTATTTTACAGGTAAGGCTGTATGTTCCCTCAAGCCACCCAACCCCCTCCCACAATCTCCAAGACCCGGGTAGGAAGTCTTTATTATTACTACTGTTCCTAAGCTAGGATGGTATTGTGTAGCAATGCAACTACAGGTATTAAGACACTGTTGTCTTTCACTTTTTACTTGGTTGCTGAAGTAGGGCTACAAACACAGTATCTCCACTATTCAGTTTACCTTTATTTAGGATGTGCAAGAATAAGGATATGATTCCACTATCACAAAAAGAAGGGAAATTCATTGCAAAAAACTACATTAATGCAGACATTAGAACAATACTCAGGATGAGCTTTTAGTGCGTAGAAAGAACAGAAATGAAACCTGCACCGGAATGGAAACTGATATGATAACATTTTCTATGGAACATAATAATGTTTCAGAACAGATAGGAAATGTTGTATGGAGAACATGGGGGTACTTCATAGTGATAATACTTTAAGGGGGGTGGTAGGGCAACACCCTAGGATCACATTTAGAAAAACTGCTTCTCTCAGAGACAAACTGGCACACAGCCAATTTAAAAGACAAGTACAAGGCCCATTATCCTGGCTACCTATGAAACCAGCAGGTGTGTATAAGCGCCATAATGCCAACATATGTAAATACATGGATGCTAAGAAAGAATTTATATCTGACTCCACTGGGAAATGTAATTGCGAGGGATTTTATTACATGTTCAACAAGTTTTGTGATTTACATTTTATGGCATGGCTGCCATAAATATTATATAGGAAAGAGGGCCCGGATGATGAAAAAGACAATACAGGAGCATGTACGTTCAATTATATATCAAAAACAAGACACCCCAGTAGGGAGACATTTCCAAGAGGCACATGACAGTAAAACAGACACGCTGAAATTTATGGGCCTAGAACCTGTCAAAAAACCATTAAGGGAAGGGAATAGACAAGATATCCTCCTACAAAAGGAGAGTTATTGGATTTTTTTTGTTAGACACAGTCAAGCCCAAGGAAATGAATGATTCATGGGATTTAAAACCTTATCTAAGGAAAAATTTGTAGATAGGTGTAAGATAAATGCATAGAGAGTTATAATCTTTTCTTCAGCCCTTGTTCAGAACACACAACCTCTCCCCTCCCTCTTCCCCCCACAAACCCCCCAAAGTATTCCTCTTTCTCTATTTCCTAATTGAATGTAGCTTTCCATTGTTTAACCTTTGAATAAGTGTTGCACTGATCTTAAGAAAAGCCATAAGACAGATATGTTTAATAACTAGGAATGTTTTTTGTTCTTGCTTACAGACTAACTTCTATCTTTCTTCCTCCCTCTGGTTGGAAGACCATGAATGGGATTGGAATCATGGCATCTGAAGATTTTTTCTATCTGTTCTTTACTTCCTTACCCAGATGGTAAAAAACTTGTTTAATATGATGTTTGAGATGAAAAGTTTAAATGCATTGTTAAAATTATGAGCACTTAATTTTGTTATTTGATTGGTTTTCTTTAATGGCTGCAAATAGCAATAAGGGATTTTGTAGGAAAATATTTTTAATTAAGAGTGGCTATTAGCCATTTCCATTGTGTCATAATGTTCATAGAAGAAAGTGCAAAGTAAGAACCAAGTGAATTTAAGTTAAGAGCAGAAATTTAATTAATCTATTTAAGATATTGATTCTGCAGCTTGTTATGAAATTTAAGTGGTTACAGCTAGGCATGATATGAGTTTTGGTGAAATATTGACAGTGGAAGGTTATGTAATTTTGTATGTCTCTTGAAAAACATACTGTGTAATTTATTAGTATGCAACAGAGGGCGATGTCACACATCCCTGTCGCAAATAAAAAGGTAGATTGTTGAATTCTGCACCACGCCCCCTAAGGAAGGCTATGAACCGAAGTGCAGGGACTGGCATGTTTTTTGTTGCATCTCTTGGTGAAAATAATCACAAATTGGCAAAAAGCTAATAAAATATTTTTGCCAGTTAGCACTTTAACTTTGAGTTTCAAGCATCTTCCTTGCAAGCTGAATAGCACTTAGACCACTTTATTGAATGTGCATATAGATAGATAGATAGATAGATAGATAGATAGATAGATAGATAGATAGATAGATAGATAGATAGATTGTGAAAACAAAACTGCAGTAATGCTCTAGTTAGGGTTAAAGTCACAAAAGCAGGAAAATGGGGCATTAGGGTTTCCAAACCTAACACCCAACCCCCACCCTACATACACCAACAAGCATCAGGGGTGTGCCATGGGGTCATCAGCCCTAATGTTTACACCATTCCATATATAAAGAAGCTAAAATGTGTACAGTATAGGAGAATGGGGTTAGGGTTATAGCTGATGATTAAAGGCACACCCCAGTGCCTGTTGGTGTGTGTAGGGTGGGGTGAATTAAATCTAAGCATTCTCATTCCCTACTTTTTGGCTTTAATAATAATAATAATAATAATAATAATAATAATATTCTTTATTTCTAAAGTGCAATTCAAAATATTAAAACACTGTACAAATATAATAAAACATAAAAAAGATAAAACAATGAAACACAGTGCAATCCAGCTTTTGCACCAGTTTGCATTAAAATGATATATTACATAAAATTCCCAAAGGCAAGATAAAACAGATGGGTCTTTAAGACCTTCTTAAAGCTCTCCATGGTCTGGCAGTCTCTAATCCGATAAGGTGGAGAGTTCCACAGGGTAGGGGCTGCGTACATAAAAGCTCGCAACCCTAAAGTTTTCAGTCATACCCTGGGAACCTCTAGCTTTAACCCTAACTAGAGCATTATCACAGTTTTTTGCAATTTATTTCCTTACTTTTTGAGATAGTATAATTGTATCCTTATTTGCCTGTGGGAGTGCAGGGCCCTCTGGGTCCTGTGCTTTCATTTATAGGACATCAGTGACCAAATTGCCAGCATAGTCATCTTACTGCCTCATCTCATGTACCCGGTACATAAAATTTTCATATCCCCACCAAAACGTAATTCTGCACAACTGCAATGCCATTCCGTGCCACAGGTGTGAAAATACATTTTGGCCAGGATTGGACAAATGATAGCTATGATATACATGAGGTGGGGGTAATAAGATGGCTATACTGAAAACCTGGAATCAAAATAGTTTATATTTCCAAAGTTACAAGCATACCTATCGAAACTGCAATGAATGGTCATAGGTTTGCCATTTTTACGTATTCTGACCCCAGATTTTCAGCATAGCCTTATTATGACCCCACCTCATGAACAAGGACAGGAACAATTTTCAAATCCCATTCAAAAGGTGAGTTCACCAAGTGACTGCAAGATCACCTTTTGGGCAGGAGTTGCATAATGACAGTCCTATTGTTCATGAGGTGGGGTCCACAAAAGGCCATTTTGAAAATTTGGGGTCAAAATATCAAACAATCGCAAAGTTATGCATAAAAGTTGAACCCCCCCATTGAAATACATTGAATCATATTTACCTTGGTTCTCATATTGCTGTCGTCAGTTCCAGCAGCATGATGTGTCTTCAATCAGAGTGCAGATCTCGAACCTGGGACCTGTTCTGGTGAGTGAGGGTGTGTGGGGGGTGTACTGGGGTGTGGGGTGGTGGGCACTGAGTGGGAGGTGGGGTTGGTGGGGCTGTTCACCGAGGGACCTTTTTTTTTAACTGTTAATAAAAAAAAAACATTGAGGGACCATTTTCTTTGTTTCAGGTTCTGCCAACAATGAAAGGGTGGGTGGAGGTGCCACTAGACACCAGGGAATGTAAAACATAATAACAGGGATGGCAATCAACAGTTGGGGGGTGCCACTAGACACTAGGGATATCAGAACAGTGATTGCTCACCTTAACCCCTTTATTAATTACCTGTTCTTCCACCACCCCTATGATTTGTTGCCAGCCCACCTGCACGTCACCTACCATACCCCATTACAAGAAACCAACAAGCAAGGCAAAGGATTATCACACAAGCTGTCTTACTGATCTGAACGGAGGCAAAAAGGGGAGCCACCAGCAGTAATTATAATAATTCAAAGTACAACTGTGGAGCACGTGATTGTGCTTGATGTTATGGGTTTGGAGATAATCTCAATCAGAGGGAACAACAGAAAATGAATGACATGGCTTTGAAATTCTGAACTAGCGGGTGGGTGGCTGTGGGAAGGGAGCAGTCCTCCAGTGACTGAAAGCTGAGGAAATCATTTAGGAACTGGTGGAATAAGTTGAACTGCATACATCCTTTACAGTGGAGTTGGGGGGTGCCACCAGATACCAGGGAAAAGACATCTGCAAATGATTTTTTGTTTGTTTGTTTATAACTTGATCTGTTTTTTTATCAATCTGTTTTTTTACTGACCACATTTCAACGTTATCCAAAAAAGGTTAAAATTCAAAAACTGTACAATATTTTGCAACCAAACCATCCAAAGGCACACCTTTGGCACATACCCCTTTATCTCTGAAAATTTCATGGAGAAAGTACATACTGCCTATGCTGTAGCTGAAAGCAAAATTTCCTATGTTAAGTATAGGACAAAAAAAGGTTTCTTTTTCACTTTATTTGACTCTCCATATCTCAAAAACTGTACAAGCTGTCATCACGAAACTTTCCACATCTCAAGAGTCTTACAGCCTGACCATGCATGCTAAATTTCATGGACATCTTTAAACAACAGCAGAGTTATTGAGGTGTAAAAATATCAGTTTAACATTAAACAGCCTGCTCAACCCTAACTATAGTGACACTATTGCTTCCCTATAATATCCATCCATCCATCCATCCATCCATGATCTATCTATCTATCTATCTATCTATCTATCTATCTATCTATTCATTACAAAAAATAAAAAACTGCATTAATGCAACAGTTAGGGTTTGACTTAACCAAACAAAAGTAGGGAAATATGGTGTTAGGGTTTCCAACCCTAACTCTCCATTCCTCCAAGCAGCAAAAAGGACAAGACCACCCAAGCAACCATAGACAGCCATCAGTAGGTAAGACAAACACAACACAACTCTTTCCAGGTTATACAAATGCAGTAGCACTGATGTCCTACCTTTGATGATTTGTACAGTATCTGTGGCACGCACACCTCAAGACATACACACTCATTTCTGGCTGCAGATAAAAATCCACGATACTCAAATCATAACACTATTTCTTTTCTGCAGAAGCACAGGCCCCTGTAGGCATGAATAAAAATCAACAATACCCAAATTACAACAGTTTACAGATGTGCAAGACCCTATGGAGCGAGTGCCTCTGTAGCCACAGGCACTCATGCACACTGAAAGACATACACACCTTGTGGCTGCAGAAGCACTAGCCCTGATAGACTTGTGTTTCTGCAGTTGCAGGTGTAAGATATACACACTCGGTTAAAAGTGTAGGCCCCACAGAATCCAAGATATCTAAATTGCAATACTACGTCTGTCTACAGAAATGCAGACTCCCAGTGGTGCCAGTGCATCTGTAGCCACAGGTACTCAAGCACACCATAAGACATAAATTAACTTCTATCTGCAGATGTACAGGCCCCCCTGAGGGGCTTGCGCAGGCACCCCTGTTCTCTGAAGCACTGTAGATGTAACTTTTGTGGCAAAGTTTCTGAACTTCTGTAGAACTGTTAGATCAAGTACTGTGGTAAGGTTTAGTGTTCAGTGGTACATTAATAAATAAATAATACAGAGCCAGCATTACATTGTAGGGGGACCCAGCAAGGATGGCCTGTGAGGAGGACTTTTAACTCCTACCACGTAAATATAAGTTGCATAATTTCCCTTAAGCATCCAGTTTTATGCTTTTCAGCAACTGCTTTGGCTCTCCATATTTATCTATATCTATTTAAGGTTTAGTGTCATTGCATGCTACATTAATGGCTACTGGCAGGCACCCCCCAACCTGCTGCAGCAAATAAATGCTGAATAGGGGAGCTTAAAGTTACTATCCATGGAACATCCAAGACTCCCCTCTTCTGTAAACACCTATAAGGGGCCCCATGTACAGTCACAGTTAGGGGGTGGTGGGCTTAGGGAGGACACATAGACTTCCTGTACTGCCACCCCCAAAAGCTGCCATACATTAAAAATATAAAACATTAAGTGTCTGCAGTGTTGGTGTGGTTATTTCTTTTTCTTCTGTTTTACTCTTTCTTTGTTTAGGTCTCCCATTTTAAATACATTTTTTAGCTTGGTTGTCATCTTTCTTACCTCAGCGTCATCTTTTCTTCATTTTCTTTCATGTGCACCTCCTTGCCTTGGCCTGAAAGTCCTGGCATCTGCAGTCCCCCTTCCAACCACAGGCTGTCTTAAAGCAGGCTGAGTGATCTCAGGATCACACCTGAACAAGTGTTGCTGTCCTGGAACCTTGATCTGCAGCCACTGGCCTACAGTGGTGGCTCATCTAGCTTTTTTCTTTCACCTTTTTCTTTTGTCTCTGTGGTGTCATTGTCAATGTTTCTACATCAGGCAAAACTCCACTTCCCCCAGAGGAAATAATGGCAGCAAAGCTCTCTCCTGCACCCCAGAGCAAAAGGCTGCAATGCTGTCTACTTTCTTGTTCCTCTTCCCCCAATAAAAGAAAAGCCTCTCTCCTCTCTCTCCTCTCTTCTCTCCCCCCAGACTAGTGGCAAAAATTCTCCGTCCTTCCCCTCAATGCTAGTAATGCTCTTTGCAATCTACCACCCATCCCAGATTTAACTGCAGCAAGATTCTCTCTCCTCTCTCTTACATGATCCTCCCCCCCACCAACAGCCTTGCCTAATCTCCCACACATCATAGCCCCTCCACACACCCCAGAAGGAAACAAATTATATATGCAATGCTCACCAAACAATTTAATCACAGACATTGACATAAGGCCATCAGTTACATATAGCCACAATTTGATTCATTCACTTAAGGAAGTCCTGTCCTCAAATCACTGTTATGAACTGGTTGCCATAAATCCAGCAACCTGATTGGCTGAGAACTCATTTCAGTCATGAGTATATCTAACTACATACTCACGGTTTAAAACAAGTTCTGGCAACACCTTGCCTCAACAGTACATACCGTTTCGCTCCTACCTCGATTTACCGAGTGGAAAAGACGATCTTGCACTGATCTGCTGCACAGTGTATGGCCCTGCTATATGATCCTGCTGTGAACAACAATGATGCCAACCATGGCATGTACAAAAAAAATACACTCCTCTTGACTCTCTCCCTAGACAACTGCTGTTACTGAGCAGCTCCACCTGCCATGCTCACTCACCCTGTGGGTAACTTTTTTTTTTCTTCAGTGTCTTCCACTCAACATTTCCATGTGCATTTTACTTCACATTTGTAGGACACCATTAATTTTAAATCTCCTCACTCACGCCATGTGCCAGCTCCTTTGAAACCTCTGTGCCATCACTGTCAACACACCACAGTACCAAAACACCAGCACGCACACCCTGTCTGTCTTAAACATTTAATAATGAATTCTGCACTTACCACACTTCTATGCCACATCAGCGGCATTTCAGTAAAAACGGCAAACATGCCTGCCGGCTTGGGAGGGTGAGAGGAAACACATAACAAGGCATTAGCCCTTACTTTCACCTCAGTCCACAAAACATTAGGAAACTCTTCTGCATACTGAATTGGGGGCAGTGAAGGATGTAAATGAATGTTTTTTGCAGCAGTCCCACCAACAGTGAAACATGTAATAAGACCATACTGACGTACCACCTATTAGCTACTGTAGCAACAACACCACCTGCTGACCACAATGATAACCACAACCTACAAAGGACTATTTTATATAAATGTAGCCTGCATTACCCCCAAAATATTGTTTTTTTCCCATTTTTTTCTTATTTGTTTTTTATTTTTTTCTTATAAAAATTGCCCAGTTCATAATAGCAATAATGCACTGGAGGGCATGGTATATCATGGGATATAGTCACTTCTTGGGTGCATGAGGCGTGATGATATCCCATGATACACCACACCCTGTTGTGCAGTATTGCTTAATTTGATTAATTTGACTACTTTATTGAAGTGGTCAAGCTATGTATACTTTTTAAGAAACTTTGAAACTGCATTGGTGCTCTTTGGATGAAGTGACTTGTCCCTCAGTGACATTTTTAGTTGAGATGCAGTGAGCTTAAAACCTGTCTTGGCCACATATTCCTCATCCACCTTTCCATTTTTACTAATACCCATATAATACTGTTGCAAAGCAACATATTAACATAAAACACATAATCTACCAACTCATTATGATTTGTACTCGATTTCTCTGGTTGTTTCTCTCTTCCCTTATTTAGTTTCCACATTTTGCATAAATAATCTTTTGTTTTGGCTTTTCACTTTTCTTACCTTGGCTTCATCTTTTTAATTTCTTCAGTCTATCCAGTATTCTCTCATTCTTTTCCTGCCCCAACAATTTTATTTAATTAGCGCTTTATTTTCTTTTTCTATAATTCATAATTTTCTCCCCCAGGCACCAAAGCTTATTCATCAGGCTGGCAACCACCCAGCCCCATCCACAGCTACCTCTTGTGCATAACCCCATAAGGACATAAGGACTGCAAAGTGCCTTCTACCCCAGCAAGCAATTATCCTTGCATGGTTTTAAAACAGTCAAAACCCCAACCCCCACCCATCTCAGCTCCACCACCTTCCTAAATAGCCTTGGAAGTGCTATTGAGTGGCCTTGCATTTTTTAATTTGTCATTATCCAGCCCAACACTGTACAAGGATCATCTGCCTGTTCCTCCCTCAAAAGTACTGTAAGGTATCCTCTTAGATAGTACTCTACCCCCCCCAATAAGACAAGAAAAACCTACCTACATATCTTAGCCACAAAACTCACTCCACCCAGAGCTTCATCGAGTCACTCTGTGTTTTGTTTTTGGTTTTTTACATTGGCACACTTTTTTGGTCCAATACTACAGTATTATTCTTTATTGCTTCCTATTACTGTTGGGCTCATATTCTGGATTCATGCCCCAGTACAGCTTTGTATGGGACCCAGAAAGCTCTACTAGGATGAAGAACAATCATTCTGGCTCATTAGCTGTGATAGGAAAAAGCAATGGATCATCAAGCTGCCTTCAACCAGAAAAGATGCTATTATGAGAAAATTGGGTGACTCAAGGGGGCTCTCCACTAGGTGGGGGAGAGTTTGAAGGGCTGAAATGGTGAGAAGAGTATTTTAGTTCTTACAGAGGTACAAGCAGGCAGCATAATGGGCAGAAAGTAGAGAGGGACATTTTTGTCTAACTTACAAACACTTCCCTAGAAGGCTCCAGGTCCCCGCCTCAGCACTCCCCCCCCCCCCAATGAGTCTAGCTTTCCTCTATGACTACACTCTTTAGCACTTAAGACAAAAGAACTGCTGCCCATCAAGTTCTCGCCTCCTTGCATATAGTATTAGTTAATTATTTCACAGACTATATCAGCCTTGTTTTTGTTTATTACATTTTGTATGCTACATTTGATGCGACCCACTATGCCTAATCTGAAATCTCTTCTAAATTCTCTACGATGCTCTTTTATTTCATCTATGTCTGCATTCCCTTCTCATATTTTTAAGTCTTCTCTTGAATTATTTTCTGTCATTTGCTCTAAGACTAAACTCTGCAGTCACTTACAGTTCCTTTCCAAATGCTGCCACCTGGGTATTATTCCCAAAAGTTTCTGTTTGAAATTCCATCCTTGTTCATTTGGGTCTGAGATACATGTTTTCTCCACTAATAAACTTTTGAAAACTTTCCCTAGGAAACTTATCACACAAACCATTCTCTCCATTAAAACACAGCTGATCTCTGTGGACAAAACCATTCAAAGGCAAAAGGATTTCCTGCAGTGAATGGCTCCACATAACCTTCCTTTCTTTTATTAAGCACTGCATCCAAAACCTTAACTCCACTCTCTTGCATTTCCTCAAGAACACCAAATCTGCAAAACTCCAGTCTCTCACCCAGCAGATCAACAACCAACATGAGCCCTCAAGTCAGGCACACCTAACAATTTGGCATTTTGTATTCCTCCAGACCTTCCCCTGACACAAGATGAGCAATCACTCCTTAGCAAAGGTCTCTCTTTTGTGCCCACACCCAGATATCTTGATGCACACCAGGTTCAAGTTGATCTGCAGTGCTTCTATCATAGAGTATGCCTTACAGCTCATTTTTCTAATGAGACTCCTCTTCCCACAGATGATGTCAGTGTCACCAGAACAATCAACGACATCAATCCCCAGCGAAGCGCATGGACACCCCTTCCAGGACATTTTGCAGCTGTTGATTATTTTGTTAACCAATGCTTGGAAAACACCACTAACTTAAATCTTCCATGAAGGCACAATCATTCCTACCTGACACCTGGTGAGCTTGCAGCCCTCAGATCTCTGCAATGTAGGAATGGCATTGTTATCAAACCAGCTGATAAGGGAGGTGCCATTGTGGTCTGGAAAAGGAGCTATACATCACTGAAGCCACACAGCAACTCTCTGACACTAGGTTTTATTCTTCTCTTCCACTGGACCCCACTGCTGACTATCAGACTGAGGTCACCACCACCATCACCTCTGGTATTGAAAATAAAGAGCACCTCTTTACATAGTGATCCCCCATGACAATGGTCTGACAGCTTTGCAGCATTTCTTGAATAAGTGGGAAGACCAGCATGCACCCACACACACACTTACTCATCTGGCAGAACTGGTTCTTACACTTAATGCTTTTTATTTTAATAACAGTTTTTTTTCAGCAGGTCAGTAGAGTTGCCATGGGTACCAAGATGGGTCCCAGCTTTGCTAATCTGTTTGTGGGTTGGGCAGAGGAACATTTTTTTTCTCTCTCCTTCACAGGGACTGTGCCTGAACTCTACAAATGCTACATTGATGACTGTGTGGGGGCCACCTCCTGCTCTAGGGAGACCCACCAAGTCTTCCTTGACAAGTTTACCACGGCCCATCCTTCCCTTCAATACACTGTTGAAGTATCCTCCTCTACACTACCTTTTCTGGATATCCAGCTGTCAGTGCAGAACACTGGTCTGAAGACATCAGTTTATATTACAAACCCACTGACTCTCACAGTTTCCTCCTCCACAGCTCCTTCCATCCTAAACATGTCAAGAATGGCCTGCCTTATTCACAGTTTCTTAGACTTCGCAGGTTGTGCAGTGAAGAGGATGATTTTGCTGAGCAGACCCAAATAATGCACAGTTTTTTTTATCAACAGGGGATACCCTAAAAGCACAGTGGACAGAGCACTCTCCCGGGTCAGTAACATGCCCTGTAACCTTGACCTCTGCAGGAAGGATACTGTCACACAAGAACAACAACGAATTCCACTAGTGCTTCCTTTCCATCAGATCATACCTTTTCTTCACAGGATCATCACCAGTAACTTTCCCATTTTGCAAACTGACCCTAACATTGGTGCTTCCTTGACAGAACCATCTATTGCCTCCTACCGTCAGCCACCTAACCTGTGGAATCTCCTGGTTAAAAGCAGCCAACCTACTCCTAACAGTTCCTCCCTCCCAGGCACCAAACCTTGCAACAGGATTCGCTGCTACACCTGCAAATTTATTTCCAGTGTGACTGAAATTTGGGGGCTTACAGGTGTTTTTTACATCACCAAGGAGTTCTCATGCACCTCCACTAATGTGGTGTATTGTATTATTTGCAGGAAGTGTACAGCTATTTACATCAGACAGACTGGTAGGTGCCTTGCCGACCATTTCAGGGAACAGTACACAGCAGTCAGGAATGGTGACACTGCTAAACCCATTGTATCCCACTTTACCTCCAGAGACCACAATGTCAATGACATTTCTGTTTGTGTCCTTCAGCAGGTCTTCTGAGATTCTAACCATAGAAAAAACATGGAAGCCAAGCTGATCATCCACCTTGGCTCCCAGCAGCCCTCTGGTTTGAATGATAGACTTATTTTCCACTAACATCTTTCAGCCTAAAGTCTATTTGTATTTGTACTCATTTAATTTCTTTTTCATTTTCACCATATGCCTCCATTTCTGTCTCCTTCCCACACATTTGTCACCTTTCAGCCTTCTTACCAGGCCCTGTTAATTAGTTCCCACCTGGGGACTTCCCTAGCTCTTTCACTCCTATTATGCTTTATCTTTCCCATAATCACCTTTTTGTTTCACAGATTGTCTCTTAATCTTGCCATTTATCATTTCTTCTCCCTGAGCCGCCCCCTTTTTTCTTTCCCCACACATATATATATAGATATATATATATATATATATATATACACAGTACACGGCTACCATAGATAGGGTTAAGGGGCCATTTACATGTTAAACCCCAAATTTTGCACCTTAATAACTTTGCAACCATTAGACAGATTTGCCTGAAATTTGGAATACATGATCAAGACCCATATGCCTTGGTATCTGCCAAGTTTTGTACCAATCAGATATATGGCTGTGGAGTTATTAAGCATGATCTCGCATGCATTTATGCTTTTTTGGAATTCTACGGTCGCGCCTACAGGTCACACGGTTTGCACAACTGGTCCGAAATCTTCAGAGAACGTGCAGGCTGGGGTCCCCGATGTGCCTTTCAAAGATTTCATGAAAAAATATTAAATGGTTCAAAAGTTATTCAAAAAACAAGTTCCCATCATAAGTCAATGGGAAAAGTTAACAAAAAGTTCGACAGTCTTGCAAATGCAGTTTTTACTTTTGCAAATAGCCCTTTTACTGTAGCAAATCCGCCATTTTGTTTTCAGTTGATGATCAGAAAAATGCTTGCCATTTAAATTTGGGACTCTCTAGCAACCTAATTCTTTTTGTATTCACCTACTCGGACCTGAGGATGCTAGCCATGTCTTTATTTTGGGGTAAAACACCCCAGAAATATGTTTTTCACATTTCTGGAAAAAGTACTTTCACAAAGTACTTTCGCACTTGTGACACTGTCGAATGAATTTGTGAAAGCTTTCACAAATTGTGACAGTACTTTTCTAGGCTGTAGGAAAATGACAGCAATTCTTTGGTACCCCGCTGCAAAAGAAAGGTTTGGAGTTTTGGGCTGAAATTTGGAGAGAACACAGCAGACATCTCACAGATGTGCCTTTCAGTGTTTTGTTGAAAAAATATTACACAGCGGCAAAGTTATGGTACTCCAAAGTTGACACTTTTTCCCATAGGATAACATTACGGCTTACGACGCATTGCAGCAATCATTTGGCGCCCTGCTGCAAAATAACGGTTTGGTCTTTTGGGCTAAACTTTACAGTGAACACAGCCAACATCCCACAGATGTGCCTTGCAGTGGTTTGGTGAAAAAAATTACAGGGAGGCAAAGTTATGGCACTCCGAACTTCTGTTTTTTTCCCATAGGATAACATTACGGCATTTGCCACACCTTTCAGGGCCAGTATCTCGGAAATGGTGCAAGATATGGACTTTTTGTTGGAAAAATTCTTAGTCCCCTACCAGGGGCTAAGTACAAAACTAGCCAGGAAAGTGATAATTCATATGACTTTTACATTTTTTTTCTATGTCGTATGGTTCCTGAGATATAAGCAAATTTACTATTCCAAGTCCTCATTTTCTGTTCCGAGAGTCATTATTTTTCATACGTTCTTTGTACTCATTGTCTTTCTCTAGGCAGCTTTTGGGGAAAACCAGCCTGCGTGCTTACAGTACATTACTGTTACCATTTCCATGCTTCACTTACCGTTCATGTCTACACCACCATGTGCGTTACCCTTTGCATTTTCATTTGCGTTTGCGTTGTTTTTAACATTCCTGTCTACATTGTGTCACCATGTGCATTACGATTTGCATTTGTGGGCACAATGTTACTATGTGACAAGACATCACGTGGCGGGCGGGCCCCACGCTCCCGCCTCCGCATTACATTCACTATTTCTCATTATCATTCTCAAAAAGAAGGGAAATTAGAGGCAAAAAACTCCTTTTAATGCATCACTTAGGGTTGTTCCACAGCGACAAAAGTGAGGAAATTCTATCTTAGGGTTGAAACCCCCCTTTGCACCCTTCCAACCCATCCCCCCAACTGGAATCAGGGTGCGTGTTGGGGTCATCAGTCCTAACTCTCACCCCATTCTCCTATTCCTCAGCTTCTTTCCACATATGATGGGGTGAGAGCTAGGGCCGATGACCCCAGCGCGCACCCCGATTCCGGTTGGGGCTTGGGCTGGAGGGGTGCAAAGGGGGTTTCAACCCTAACATCAAATTTCCTCGCTTTTGTTGCTGTGGAACAACCCTAAGTGATGCATTAAATTGAGTTTTTTGCCTCTAATATATATATAGCCCTCATTTCACCTCCCCTCTACACTAACTTTGTTTTTTTTTTTTCTCTTTTAGATATTTCCTGAAGAAGACCTAAGGTCAAAACGTAGATTTTTAACTCTATTTTCTATTTTCAGCATGCATTTAATATAACCATTTTGTTTTGCTTTTAGACCACATGCTGATGCAGCACCTTGTTTTTGTTTTTTACATGTTATATCATTCTCTGTTCCCTACCTGATTTGCTCTATATCCTGTGGATTTTCAAGTTGTTCACTTAAACTTCTTGTCAACCTAGCCTGCTGTAAACTATGTGTCTGTATATTTTTACTTATGTAATCCATGTTATTCTAATTATGTAATCTCTGTAACCTGATGTACTCATGTTTTTCTAAGGCATGGAACCTCCTTGTATCTGTTTATGTACTTGTAACCATTGTAAATGATGTTATGCTCATGTATTACTATGAAGTGGAACCTCTGTAAAAAAGCCTTTGACTCAAAGGTACTTCCTAGAAATATATAAATAAAAAATACTGGGGTAGTGTCTGTATAATTTCTGCAGTCAGATCCAAATTCTGCAGCCAGTCCCCAATTCTGCAGTGGGCCTAGATTGCTGTGGCAGTCACCCAATGCCATAGAACCACAGAAAACCGGAAGCCTTGGACTTGTGCTTTTGCAGATGCAGGTGTATGATATACAAACTGACTCCTAGCTGCAGAAGTGCAGGCCCCTCTGGGGCATGTACTTCTGCAGCTGAAGATAGAAATGCTTGATGCCCAAATTGCAACACTACTTTTGTCTGCAGAATTGCAGGCCTCTGTGGGGCCAGAGCTTTGGCAGGCACAGGTACTCATGTACACTGTAAGACATACAGACACTTCTGGCTGCAGGAGCACAGAACCCTGTGAGGCTGGTGCTTCTGCAGCTGTAGATACAAATCCATGAAGGCAACACATTAGTACTACAGCATTTGTGTAATCTGGAAACAGTTATATATTGTTTGTCTTACCTGATGATGGTTGTCTCTTGTTGCTTGTATCGATTTGTCCTTTTTGTTGTGGGGGGGGGGATTTAGAATTGTATACCTTAATGCCACATTTCCCTCTCCTTCTGTGAGGTTACACTGAACTCTAACTGGTGCATTAACACAGTTTTTTTTGAAATAAATGTCCTTTCTTTCTGAGATAGTGAAATTGTGTCCGCATTCATGTAAATCTCTTTGGAACCTGTGTGAACAGATGCAGATGTGCAGAGATCTCTGGGCCTTGCACCAAGGGATGAGTCTGTCTGTCTGCAATAGTATGGCTACAGATGCAAATAATTTGTGTAGCTGTCTGAGGATCTGTTGAAGCCAGGGCCCTCTGGATCCTATATATCCACGTGGCTACAGATACAGACACAAAGGGCAAAGAGTCCATCTGACTGCAAAACCACAGGGCCCTCTGTGCCCTGTACTTCCATGCATTTACAAGTACAGAGGTGCAATGTACTCTTGGCTCTATGACAAGAGAAGAATTATTTTCACTAAATGGTTACTCATTGCCCATGCAGTCAACACTGCACCTTCAATCCGCAGGCTGGGCAAGGTGCTGAATGGCAGTGCCATCTCCCCAGCCTCAGCTCATCAGCTGGTTCCCTGAGTTTGCCCTCAAACTCATCTTTATGACTCAGGATCACAACGCACCACACAATGAGCCAAAGGGCTGCCCTGAACATGCTTCTTCATAATTTTTTTTTTGACATTTTAATCCCATGTCATCAACTTGGTGGCTGGAATGTGTTAAATCCCACCCAAAAGGTAGCTTCACAGAGTGACTCCAAAATCATATTTTGACCTGTATTTGAAAATTCCCATTATCCTTGTTCATGAGGCAAGGTCATATAAACAGTATATTCAAAATTTGGTACTAGGATACTGTAAAATGGTTGTGTTATGAGTAAAAGCATATGAGACACACCCCCAAAAAATGTTGTGGGCCTGGTTTTGCACTGCTGTACTTAATGTGCAACCTAAAAATTCTTAGATCATGCATAAAAATCTTCAACCATTCAAAAAACACGAATTTTAAGTTTGCACCAAAATAATTCTTGGGTTGCATTTAATGTTCATCCACATATCAAAATCTTAGTCTGGTCACAAAACTGCTTTTCAAATACTTTTTACAAAACAGTTCTTGCTCTGTACTTAATGTGAGACCAAAAAGGCTTTGTTGTCCGTATATCTAAATCTCCACCCAGCACCCAAACATTTTTTTTTTGTTAATTTGCACCACAAATACTTCAGTTGCACTTACATGTGTCAGCGAAAAAGTAATCAGGCAGAAAAATAAGCATTTTTGGAACACATAAAACATTTTTCAGTCACACTTAAATGTGCAACCCAGGAATTCTATTTTTGGTGCACTGCAAAAATTCTTTGGTCGCACTTAAATATGTAACCAAAGAAGTCATGACTAGTGACAAAAGAATTGGTCCTCTCCCTAAGCTGATGGTTAAGGAACTTTTTTTTACATTTTGACCCTACATCTTGAACTTGGTCTCTAGAATGTGTTAAATCCCACCTGAAACACTGCTTCACAGGCGACTGCAAAATCACCTTTTGACCTGTATTTAAAAATTCCTACCATCCTTCTTCATGAGGTAGGGTCATGTAAACAGTATATTCAAAATCTAGGACTAAAACATTGTGAAACATCCAAGTTAAAGTATGTGAGACATAAAAAAATTATATTTTTATGTTGTGAGCTGATATTGCACTACTCTATGTAAGGTATGACCTAAAAATTCTTAGATCAGAAATAAAAATCTTCAACTGTTCAAAAGACAAAATATGTTAAGTTTGTGCAAAAAACTCTCTGGTCACACTTAAATGTGCGACGCAAGAATTCCTGGCTCACAACACAAGAATTGGTGATCTCAGTAAGCTGACAGCCACAGAGCTTAACAAAGTCCAAAAGAGGTATTTCTTGCCCATTTTTAGGGCTGTGGGCAGAGCCTACAGCCCTTCTGTCATCTGTAGCTCTAAAATGGCTTTTCCTAGAACTTTATTTTTAGACATTTGTGTGTATTCCTCCACAGCTGCAAAGTAGTGCACTCCCCCTCTGATTTTTGCTATTTTGTTGCTCTATGTTAAAGGCATCTGAAGGGGAAGGGGGATGCTACTGTATTGTACCTCAGAACGTCTCAGGATATTAACAAAAACCTTTTTAAACTGCTGTTTCTATCATCTGTTCTATTTCTTTCAGCAACCTAGGGGTTAATTCATTTCCTCTAGGTTTTTGTGAAAACAAAAGTTAGACTCAGTGTCAGATTATAGATAGTGGAATTGCAGTTTATTAGCTGACATTCCTTTCAACAGGACAAGTTGAAGGCAAGCACTGGAAACAGAAGACTGTTTTTTTTTTCCTCATTTTATAATATGATGTGCTGAGTGTGTATTTAGTTGCAGAGTCAGGGCCTTGAAGAAAATAATAAGATTTATGTAACTTATTCAAGATTCCATCAGGTGGCCACAAAAAAGTCTGAGAGAATTTGTGCAAAAACTAACAAATGAAAGATGCAAAAACTAGCATGCACACTGGCCTCTGAGACTGGAAGATCAGAAGGCTGTAGGTGCTATCCCCACACAAGGCATGTGGGTTAAAGAGCCTGTATACTGTCTAAAACTAATATTAGATTTTAAAAGCAGTCAACCATTACCTTTTATATTTGAGGTACTTTATATTTTCCCTTTGTTTAATTAGAAGATTGTTTACCTGATGTTAATATGTGTGATATGTGGAACAGCACTCTGTGTGGCAGCTAACATAGCTAGCTATACTGCCCCCACTACTTCACCAGCATCAAGACCTCACTGACTGTGACATCACTGCTACTTAGGAACAGCTATTCAGTGACTACCAGGTCATTCACCTGTGATTTCACTGTCAGCTGGACATATAATTTTAATACCTAACAGCAAATCAGAGCCCTTTTATTGATAAAAGGCTGCCAACATATTACATTTAAATAAACAACAAAGTCACAAATAAGGAACAAGTGGCTTATGGAAAAATCTATAGGGATTTGATGCTGTCTTTACGGGGAAAATACATGAAAAATGAGGGCTTGTTACAGGAAAATGGTTATTTGGATCTGGGAGCACTGTGATGATTGTGACTAAATAGCACTATGTGGCATTAACAAGAAAATGACTTTGGTCATTTGGTAGCTCTTCACAGCCCTATCGGCTCTGGCTAAATCTTGTTTGAATAGCAAACACCAGCATCAAGCTTAACAGGTTCCATTTAGGAAGGTTTATGTGTTTTGTTTTTTTAAACAGAATTCTCTACCATCTTAGCAGTAGGTGAGAGCAAACAAAAAAGGCCAAAAAGTGGCATTTTGTATGCATCTGTGACATTTTTTGATCTTGGAATCCAGTTAAGTGGCCATCACAAAACTTCCAAGGTCTTGAGAACTTGCTCCCTGGACCATGCCTGCCAAATGTCACACAATGTTATTGAGTGCTGCCAAAATTATTAAGTTGCAAAGGTCGGGGTTTAACTCTGAACACTCCATTCAACCCTAACTATCCTTGTGCTACTACACAAGTAATATATACACACACACGCACATATACATATTACCAGAAAAGTCTGTAAGAATTTGATCCAAAACATGCAGAAGGCATTGAAATTGGGCTGTTAAACTTTTACAGCCTAAGGTCAACTTCTTAGAGCATATTTATCTCTCCCCACCCCTCCACCCCCTGTGTCTCTGCTGATAGGTCAATCCTATTTAGGATGGTCAAAAAAGGTCACAAACAGGCTCTGTCCAATTACACACTACAAGTTAAACAGTCATGTGCAATCGAAAGATTAGTAACAATATAGATAGCAAGAATAATGATCAGAGCAATGATTTACCCTTTTTTTTAATTCTTAGGTGAAAGACACAACAGTTCAAGATCAAAAACATCACTTGGACACATTTTCCTATGTCGTTTTTTGGTGATGCACTCTGACTTTCTAGAACATGCTGTAAGTCAAGGCACATAGGGCAGCATATTTGAAATTCACTCTAGTATGCAGTGGGCTCTGTGCTCACACTAATTTGTGTGTGACACAAAAAGTGGTATATTAGACACCTTGTACACACATGCTGCACTGAGCAAAGAGGTTTAAAATATATCCCCAGCCAGCGCACACCAAAGCACTGCCCAACCCCTCTTTGGATGGAGTCCCTGGTGTGCTATGCTAACCTCCTTACAGAAGGCAGTGCTGGAGAATGAGCATAGTGCCCAAGTCCTAACCTGTGATATGCAAACATCACAAGGTAATGCTCCAACTCAAAATGCGGGGCACACAGAACTATTTACCATGTCATTTTAAGTACATGACTGCTCATTAACTCTGTAGTGTGTGCCATGCTGATCCCATCAGCTGTCACTACTGATGCTTCTGTTGCTCCACTGAGGTATCCACAAATGATTACACTGACTCTAGTGGCATCCCATCTGACACCCATATCTGTAGATGTTTAACAATATATGCATCCCTGGTAGTCTAGTGGGACCATGCTCCCCTTCCACAATCCTGTAAATGTTAAATGAAGTTATATCTTGTAGTCCAGTGGCCACCCTCTCTCATTCCCTCCCATTCCCATGTCCTGCATTTTGTTTTTGTAAATATTTTATTGACAAATAATTTGATACAATGCATACTGTATGTACAGAATCACTTAAACATAGATGTCAAGATAAGTATACCTTAATCTCTAGTAAAAAAAAAATCTATAATTTTAATAAAGGAGAAAATAAATTCATGAACTCATTTCATGAGATTGACATAATATCATCAGGATTTTAGACTTGATACCATAGTCTTTTAAATATTAATATTGCTTTGACTTTGTGCCACCTTATTTGTTTTATGGATTGTGGGAAGAGTCTGGCAATTCCAGTACTCCAATATTATCCTTTTTGTTGCCATGGTTACTAAATATATAACCTTCTCTTGATCCCTAGTAATCACTAGTTTCTCAGACTTACTGAATATAAGTATATCTATAGAAAAAGAGATTTCTATCTCTAAAAATTGGGAAAGCTCAGTGACAGTGCCCCACCACCAACCGCTAATTGTTGGACAGCTCCATATTATTTTTATTTAAAGGTGATAGGAAACAGTCTTTAGACCTCTAGATGCCCTCTAATTGTTCTTTTATTGGCTACCCACTATTGTGATATGTTTTTGACCTTTGTTGTTAAATTAATAATCTAATTTTGTTGCCTTTGTAACTACCCTGAATCCCTCTGTGCTCAGCAGTTACTGTTCTCTGTTTTCATACTACCTGAAAATTCTACGACATCTGAAACACCCATTCCAGGCCATTTAGATGAATAGCATGGAATGGGAGTTTCTGATGTCATAGAATGTATTAGAAATATAAAAATCTAGAGCAATGGCTGGTGAGGAGAGTGGAACTCAATGTAGATCAGAAGGCACCCCAAAGCTAGATTATTTATTTATCAAAAAATCATCAAAGCATATCAGAATATATACCTGGCATGGAAAGAAAGATGGAAGGGCAGTTAACTATATATAGGATAAAGTATGGGGTGCAGTGTGTTACGAGAATTTAACACACACCCGAGTTGTTGGATGGCACATAAACCCCAAGGGCGAAGCCCGAGGGGTTTATGCTAGCCATCCAACAATCTCCGTGTGTTAAATTCAAGTAAAATACACTGTCACCCTATATTTTATTTTATATAATTGAATAGAGTTCTGTTTTTTTCCATTGAGAGGTTTGAAAATGAATGAAACACACAGTTTTGCCTTGTCTCATGGATTTTCTTTATTTGGTAAAATGTGGAGTTTGTAAGAGTGTTACAGTGGGAATTTAACTAACTTTAACAAAAAGGAGAAACAAAAAAAAAGTCTGATTCAATCTCCCAGTTGATTTTTTTTAGGTTGCTATGGGCGTTGCTAGGTGTTGCTTAGCAGTGGAGTCTAGTAACCTGCAGAGGGAGAGGAAACGGTGATAAAAAAAGTTGCGAGAACGCTTTGTTTTATTTTTTTTTCAGGTAGTAGGGAAAAGAGAAAATATCTTGTCCTTTCACAGCGGCTCAGGAGGTGAGTGTTTGGCTGACTGAATTTATGAGGGACACTGTTTGTGACAGTCTCGAGCTACATTGCGTCTCAAGCATTTTCCAATTGAAAAAGGCACGTGAATGCCATAACACCTACTCAGGTGTTATGGTATTTAATACACGCTTTTTTCAATAGGAAAAACCGGAACCCGTTAATTATATAGAAATAATTTCCTATCCCCTTTAAAATTTAGTGACCAGGAAAGGCACACTGAGCTGAGGCTCATTTCCAGGTGTGATCCAGGGACAGGGATAATAATACAAACACAGGGTTGCAACACTTAAATAAAAATACAAGTGCTAAATAGCAATACAGTCATGTGTGGTTCCAGACATTACATTATACAATTCCATGTAAAGACAATACAGGTTTATACATTTGATTGTAAAATTCTAAACTGCAGTACATGCAGGCCTACAATTGAGGACTCTGGTTACTGTGTTGTGGTACAGTTGGGGTGGGGAGGAGAAATATGGAGACAGGAGAAAAGTTAGGGAAAGAGGTGTAAGTGTTGCTTGAAGGAGGGGTGGGAGACAGACAGTTCTGGAGTTGGGGAGTTTGACAGTTCCATAAGATGGGAGTCTGTAGGAAAAAACTGGATTTTGCCAGCTGATGATGGGGGGCAGGGCAGAGAAAAAGAGCGGGTGTCCCTGGCGCGTAGGTCACAGGAGGTGGTGGTCATGGGGGACAGCATTTCTGATAGGTAGGGGAAGCAGGCTGAACCAGAATTTGACTAGGAGAGTAAACGAGTGGATATATTGTCTGTGGGATGGGGCAGGGTGCCAAGGGAGGAGTAAAGGATGCAGTGATGAGTTCTGGGGGGGCGTTTAAAGTGAAGTGGCAGAAAGAATTTTACAGAGTATCTAATCGGGATGAAGAGGAGACAGGGGCTGTGCTGTAAACAACATCAGCATAGTCAATGATAGGGATTATCATTTTTGACACTAATTTACATCATATAGGGAGTAGGAGGGAGTCTTTGTTTCGGTACAGTATATCAAGTTTGGGGCAGAGCTTTGAGGTGATGGCCTCGATATGGGTTGAGAAATTCAGGTAAGCATTTAGCCAACCCCCTAGATATTTGTACGAAGGGACATAGTTGAGTGGTGAACCATCCAATATGTGAAAGCAGGGGAGGGGAGTGTTCTGGCCAATTTGGGGGCTGATCCAAAGATCATAGTAATGGTCTTGGAGGTGTTGACTTTCAAATAGCATGCAATGAACCAGGATTGCATCTTATTTAGGTTCTGTTAGAGAGGGATATAGAGATCCAATATGGTGGACTTGAAGGCAAATAGGATGGTGTTATCTCTGTACATGTGTGTGCTGGAGTTAGTGCTTTTAGAGGGGAGGTCGTATATGAACACTGAGAAAAAAATGGGGCCAAGGATTAATCCTGCAGTACACCTACTAGTATGGGAAGGGGGGAGGAGAAGTTACCCACCCTAACAGATTGCAGTCTTTCCATGGTACAACTTGAACCAGTTTACATATATTTTGAGGTATGTCTGCTACCATACCACATCCATGCCAGCATTTATCAGACAGATTAGGACAAATTCGATTTAAATACTGAGGTTTAAGATAAGCTTTATTAATTAACTTGTATTGGATGGACTTGTTTTCAGCTGATATGTCATTTTTGTTTGCCACAATCTGAAACTGTTGCCACTGTTGTAGGAAAAAATCTATAGCTATTTCTTGCTGCCATTTCTTATAAATTTGTTGCCTACATTTCTCAGGGTGACCTATTAATTTTTTTATAAGTCTTGGACAAGGATTTTGTTTTATAGTTATTAATAGTTTCAGCCTCCATCTTTGATCAGAGATAAAGATCTATTCTCTATATTTCCACATTCCTAACAATAGATTGACATTTACAGAGCAACGTATTGTAGTTTAAGAAATTGCTCAAAAATCCTCTCCCTACTTGATCTCTATACTTATTATAAGAAATAAAATTATTATCTTGGATAAAGTCTACCCAAGTCTAAAATTTTCTGTCATGAAGTACCTTAATCATTTTCTTATAATCTCTAATATTTGGGAAATTAAATATGTTGGGTGGGATTTTCAAAGCTTCTAGAGAGTGCCACAAGCCTCTGTGTGCCAATGATATGGATCATGGGGCTTGTGGCAATCTAACAGAATTTTCTATCCCATGCAAGCAATTGCCACAAGTTAGACCAACTTTTTCTGGTCTAACGTGAGGCAATCCTAGGGGCTGTGTTTTGGAGCTTGCACCAGATATATGCCACAAGCTGCTATAAACCTTGGAAAATGCTGCAACTGCACCCGAGAATGTAAAATTGGGTGTAGCTGCAGCAAAGGGTACAGGGCACCACCAGAACCTAAGTGTGATGGTGCAGGTCTGAACACAAGCCTTGTGCCACCCTTCGGAAATCCTGCCCATTGAGTCTGGCAAAAAGTCATGGAATGGAGCTCTTTCCAAATAACTTTAAAGCTTGTTTAAAGTGGCTATGGATTGATTTCAGTAAAAGTATATCCTTGCAATACTTTGTATTCTGTAACAATATGGCATCAGTTAAATTTATAACCTAACTTTTCCACTAATGCCTGCAAGATTACTCCATCATGTTTGGGCAAAAACAATCATTCCCAGGCAGTTGCCACTAATCGAGACCATAAATATTTAATTTGATCTGAACAGCCAAACTTGCTCACAGCCCTACTAGATACCAAGAAATTCCACGTAATTCTGGGTTTACCTCTCCTCAATAAAAATTTTGAGGAGCTGGGTTTAATATCCAAAAAAACATTTATTATCAGGAGTGCCATGAAGTACCAGCAACACAAAAATAAAGCGGGGCAGAGTCATCATCTTTATAACCTCAACACAGCCCCATAAAGAAACTGATAAATGATGCCAATTTATTTATTTGTTGTTGTCTAGGATTACAAGACCTTTGAACCAAGGGTTCTTTTACAAAGGTTCCACATCATACATAGAATTAGGGACTAACAGTACAAAGAGAATAAAAAATAGAAAAACAAAATATTAAAGTACACAAATTGTTGATTTTAACAGCATTAGCATACAGTAGATGGATGCAAGAAACAGCCAGAGTAATATCGCTAGAGGTCAGCACAGGGAGCATGGAAACAAATAGAGATTTGTGAAGGAGCAGGGCACAAGGGGAGAAAAAGCAGTAAAGAAGGGCTTTGTTGAGAGAGGGGAAGAAAGGAAAGAGACTTTGTCAGGGAGGGAAGGGGGATGAGAAGGTCAGGAGCTGGGGCGAGGGAGAGGGAGAAAACCATGGGTGAGGGCAGGGAGAAAAAATAAGAGTGCAAGAAGAGCGGAGGCATGGAGAACAGGCTAGGGGAGAAGAAAACTGATAGGGGAGGGCAGAAAGGGGAAGGCAAAGAAAATAGTGACGACAGGCATTGAAGGATACAGGAAGTGCAAAAACTTAGTGGGTACAGGCACAGCTACAGTGGGCAGTAAGGTGCTTAGAAGCTTGAGCTTCAATGTGCCTAGCTTGGGTTCATACAGAATATCAGGGGGAAGCTCACTGAGCCAGGTATGTGCCCTATAGCCGAAGGTTCACTGAGCTTGTGAAGTTCTGCAAAACAGGATAATGAATGTTTGTTTGCATGATCTGTGGGTAGCGCAAGGGTTACAGGAAGGTCTGATAAGCGACTGGGTAGCAGCCATGGTTAAACCTAGCTGAATTGTTTTATCTAGTAGGCAGATTTGGTAGGTAATTCTCCCGTGGAGGTGTATTTATTTATTTATTTATTGAAATGTTTCACCAGAAAGGCACACTGAGCAACAAGTTGCTCGTCTCCCAGTGCGACCTGAGGTGGAGCCAACTTGTTTGTTTATAAAGATCATAGGTGCACGTTCAACTGTCCATGCCTGTAACCAGTCTGCAAGCTTTATTTAGTACAATGGAGATTCTTTTAAGAGCAGTGTCTGTGGCAGCCCCATAAATAACTAGCCCATAGTCCAGGATGGAAATGATAGAGCTAATTAGAGCTAGCCAAAGGGCCTCAGGAGCCAGACAATGTCTGTGATGATAAAGGATACCTGTTCTGGAGTTGACCTCCTTTGATATCTTGTTAGCATGTAGCACATAGGTTAGAGGGCTATCAAGGGTAATGCTAAGTTATTTAAACTCTAGGACCTGCTTGAGGGGTTGGTCAAGATTGTTATAGATGTTTAGGCAGGTGGCTTTGTGAGCATTATGTGGGTTTGAAGAGTTTTAGTTTTTTTTGTAATTCATAAGCAGTTTGTGTTGAGCAAACCAAGTTTCTACAGACTGGAAATCAACTTGTAGGGTCTCAGAGAGAGAGAGAGAGAGAGGAGGGGTGTGAATAACTGCTGAAGAGTATGGCACCATCAGTGTATAGGACCATGTTGGTTTTACAGGCAGAGGGAAGGTTGTTTAAAAATAGACTAAATAGTAAAGGCCCAAGGATTGATTGTTGGGGGACACCAGAGGTGACTTGGAGGCTAAAAGAGAGGATTTCATCAATTTTTACTCTCTGAGTCTGATTACTGAGGTAGCTCTTCAACCAGTCATTAACCAGAGTAGAGAGGCCTGTGGCTTGTAGTGAGGAGAGAAGGAGAGGATGGTAAACAGTATCAAAGGCTTTTCAGTGTAAATTGACCTCACTATTTGGCCCCGATCAAGAGCCTTATGAATGTAATTGATACACTCAAGTAGTGCAGTTGTCGTACTGTGCACTTTCCTGAAGCCGTGCTACTGGGGGCACTGTATATCGAATTTGTCCAGGTATTCTGTCAGTTGATCAGCAACAATCTATTCAAGTGCTTTGGAGAGGGGGGAGGATGGATATAGGATGGTAATTAGTGTGTGCTGTCCTGTCTCCACTCTTATGTACTGGTGTCATGATGGCAGCTTTCCAAAGAGAGGGGAACTGGCAAAGGGAAAAAGAGAGAGATTTAACAGGGTGGTTAGGGGGCTCAGGAGGGCTTCGAGGGAGAGGTTACGAAGTTTGAGGTCCAGACTATTACTATTGAACTGTGATTTTCCTAAGACATTGCGGAGGTGTTTTCTAGCCTCAGATAGTTAGATCCTTCTGAAGTAGAAAGGGAAGTTACGAGGGGAGGGGCAGAGCCACTAGGGTGAAGGTGGCTGGCAGGTTCTTTGAAGAAGTCTGGGGGAAGGATACCACTGAAGTCAGTGAATCCCCTGTTGAAGATATCAACAATCTGTTTTGGCTCCTGCACAGTGACACTATTTATTTCAAGCATGGGGGGGGGAGCTCTATTGGGCTTCCCAGTGAGCTCCTTAAACCTGCCCCAGAATCTCCTACTATCAGTGTGGGAGTTGGTGAGTTCACTTTTAAAGTGTTCACTTTTTACCCTTCGCACTTCCCGGGTACAGGTGTTCCTGGCAGTTCTATAGTTTTGCATGTCTGAAGTTTGAGACCTGTGCCAGAGGTGATCTCTGTCTTTAATTAATTTGAGGAGGGTAGGGGTAATCCAGAAGTTAGAGACACCCTTAATCTTGCATTTTCGGTAAGAGGCAAATATATCACATGCCATTTTTAAATTGTGATATGAAGTAGTTTAAGGCATCATCTGCGTTACTGGTCCTTCTAACGGGTGACCAATTGCAATGTGTAAGGTGATCAAGGAAAGGTTTAATAAGCTCTTTTTTTTAGGACATGGTGGTAGGTGAGTTTGGCGGCAGGGTTTGGGGGCTTTGTTAGACCATGAACAGATAACTGGGGAGTGGTCACTTAGCGAATCAGGCAGCACTGTGGTGTCAGAGATTCTTTTGGGGTGGGTATTGAGGATAAGGTCGAGGAGGGTGTTATTACTAGTCCTAAGATTGAGTCTCATGGAGGTAGTAACCATTTGGGTGATGCCAATTCCTGTGAAGGGATCTTTATAGAGGTTGGCTTCAGCAGATAACCAATTAATGTTTAGGTTACTAAGTATTATTGTCTCAGTTCGATTGGGAAGACTCATAATATAATCTAGTAAAATTTTTAGGCCTGAGGTCTGGTTGCAGGGGGGTGGGGATGTAGGCTGACAGAAGGGTCAGAGTTTTGTCCTGATGGCCAATGAAAAGTTTAACAGCCAGTGCCTGAGAGTTGTTAGGGGTGAATGCTATAGGGAAGGTTTGGCACTTGATGGAGTCTCTTAGGTAATTGGCACAACCACCACCCCTTTTGCCGACCCTATCCTGTCGATATAGGGAGTAGCCAGTGAGGGAGATGGCAGAATCTGTCATTTTGGGAGAGAGCCAGGCTGATCCAAACTCTAAGGTCATCAAGCTTTGGGAGGAGACTTCGGATGTTAATTGTTGCTAATTTCAGGTGACCATACTTGTTCACTTGAAGTGGTGACATGGGTGGGCCAGGGTTGGAATGGACATTGCCAGACAGGAGGAGGAGAGTAAAGGCTATTCGAGATAGGTATACCTTATAGGTCTTGAGTGTAAGGAATAGTTTCTTCTTGGTGGTGTCTTTTGATATGTTGTTAATGCATGGGGAGAAAAGAGAGAGGAAGTGTGGGCAAGTTGCTAGTGGGGGGTA
This sequence comes from Neoceratodus forsteri, assembly GCA_016271365.2. Taxonomy (NCBI): domain Eukaryota; kingdom Metazoa; phylum Chordata; order Ceratodontiformes; family Ceratodontidae; genus Neoceratodus; species Neoceratodus forsteri. The sequence goes on along the minus strand of CM028137.1, from coordinate 894,003,038 downwards.
TGTGATAGCGTGGCTGACAGTGGGAGAGGGGCTAGGAGTTATCCCAGTCAGTTGGGTGAAAGGCGCCGTGCCCCAGAGTATGATTGAAAGGGGAGGGTGAAGGTTGAAAGCAGAGCTGGAAGGGATAATATAACTAGCTGGCAGCAGAAGCAGGATGATGAGTGACAGCAAGGCCAGCAGGTTGAGATGACCCATCTTAGTTATGGTCTAGGGGGTGGCTAGTATCCTTGGGAGATGAGGTACAGGGCTGGGGTGATAGAGTGTGGCAGAAATTCAAGGTGAGGGGGAGGAGAGGTGCAGGCTACTACCCTTAGTGAGACAGAGAGATAAGGGTAAAGAGATTTTATTAACTAACCTTCATTACCAGAGCCAGAGTGGCGCAGTGGTAGGGTATCCGACTCTGGAGTAGAAGGTCAGAGGTTTAAGACCAGGGAGGGAGGAAAGGCTGAGAGAGGTAAAGGTGGTATAATTTGGGAGCATTAGGACCCTGCAGCAAGGAGAGGTTCTGGGGAAAGGCTAGGGAGTATAAGAGATGAGAGAAAATAGGGAGTGCAACAGTGACTCCTAGTGGTCACAAAATATAAAGAACAACTGGAACCGAGGGTGATTGTAAATGAAAGGGGACCGATCATGTGCTCAAGTCACATGACCATGATGATGTATAAGTTAAGGGACAAGCTGGGGAGGGTGAGGCAATCGACAATGCAGTGTTGATGGGCTACAACAGGTACACTTTACCTTTCTGTGGCAGGCTCAGGCTCCATGGTGTGGTGTGCCGGTGCTCCATTTGGGAGCTGAAGGGGGGAGATGAGCCTGCGGACAAAGGGAATTGGAGGTTAGATTGGGGGGGGTAGTTTCAGAACAAGACAAAAGGCAATAGAAAAAGGCCGGGAGGCAGAACAAAAGGAGCAGCAGACCCCAGGCTCAATGGGGGAAGGGGAAGAAGTGCACTGTGCATGCACAGGATTAGGAGGAAGAATATGGCATTTGAATCAAAGGCAGAAAAAAGAACAGAGAAAACCTTCCAAAACAGAGCTGAGCGGACGGCTAAAACAAACAGGTGCAATTGCTTGTGGCTAGAATGTACAGTAGGTCCTTAAAGCTCCGCTACAAAGAGAACTAAACAATATGTCTGGTGCGAGTAATCTGAACATAAGAAAATCTATCTGAAAAGCTCTGCTGATGATTAATGAATTAAAGTCTGCAAAGGCAAAGAAAATAACGATGCATCAGGACTCAAAGTCAGGTAGTATATACAGTAGATTTAAGTGCAGAAACATCCATTTTGCAAGAGATCTCAGTCACAGGTACACTTTACCTCTCTGCAGCTGGCAGGCTCAGGCTCAATGGTGTGGTGTTCTGGTGTCCATTTGGGAGCTTAAGGGGAGATGAGCCCGTGGATAAAGGGGACGAGAGGATAGATGGGGAGGCGGAGTTTCAGAACAAGGCAAAAGGCAATAGTGGGAGGCAGAACAAAACGAGCAGCAGGCCTCAGGCTCAGTGGGGGAGGGGAAGAAGCACACTGCACATGTGCAGGATTAGGGGGGAGAATGTGGCATTTGAATCAAAGGCAGAAAAAAGAACAGAGAAAACCTTCCAAAACAGAGCTGAGCAGATGGCTAAAACAAACAGGTATAATTGCTTGTGGCTAGAATGTACACTAGGTTCTTAAAGCTCTGCTAGAGAGAGAGAGCTAAACAATAAATCTGGTGCAAGTAATCTGAACATAAGAAAATCTATCTGAAAGGTTCTGCCGACGAGTAATGAATTAAAGTCCACAGAAGCAAAGGCAGAGAAAATAACGATGCATCACGACTCAAAGTCAGGTGGTAAATACAGTAGATTTAAGTAAAGAAACATCCATTTTGCAAGAGATCTCAGTCACAGGTACACTTTACCATTCTGCAGCTGCTGGCAGGCTCAGACTCTGTGGTGTAGTGTTCCAGTGATCTGTTTGGGAGCTGAAGAGGAGATGAGCCTTTCTGCAGCAGCTGGCAGGCTCAGACTCCGTGGTGTGGGTGTTCCGGTGCTTCATTTTGGGAGCTGAAGGGGAAATGAACTTTTCTGTTAATTTATTTAATAGAATCGGAATTGCAAACCTTGGAGTCAGCGACTCATTTACAAAGGCTCCTCGTCAGGAAAAACAAAGACAGTTTGTACATATACAGTATAGTTACATAGTTAAAGAACAACACAGAGATTCCTTATACATGTTTGTATAAATGTATACAAGGATTAAGTCATTGAGAGTGCAACTATATACAAGTCCTATACAGTGTGAAGTAGCTAATCACTGGAAGGTGAAACTAAATATGGGTCCTATACAGTGGGATAGCTAAACACCTGGTGTATAAGAACAGAAGCTTAGCCTCAGTTAATAGTATTTAGGTAGTACCTTAAAGCTCGTGTGGAGATACTTTGGCAGCTGTATGCAATAGCTAAGTGCAGTTACAGTTGTGGGCAGTGATTAGGTGTTGCCTAAGGGTCATTTTGAAATGCCCTATTCTTTGTTGAGAGGAGATATCAGGGGGGAGGGTGTTACTCCAGGTCGGGGCCCGGTATCAGAAGGACCTTTGGGCCAGGGATGTCTTGACTCTGGCCACTTGAAGTCCCCATTTGTGTGCGCTCTGGGTGGAGATAGTAGGGACAGAGGGGGAGATGATAGTAGTTAGGCCTGGAGGTGCTATGCCAGCAACTATTTTCTTGGTGAGGAGGCAGGTTTGGCAGTGCAACCTCTCCTCAAGGTTGAGAACATCAGCAAGGTCATATAAGGTACAAGTGTGGGTGAGTCTGCTACAGCCAGTAAGTAGGCAGCAGGCCTTGCATTTTGATTTTATTGAGTGCAGTTTTGTCTGCTGCACCATACGCTAGAATGCCATAATCCACTAGGGATAACACTGAGGAGGTGATGGCCATCCTCAGGGCTGCAGGTGGTAGGCAGTACTTGTGGTGGTATAGTAGGCCAACACGTGTGTTTATGGCTGCTGCAAGGATGCATGTGTGGTCATGAAAAGAGAGAACAGAGTCAAAGGTAATGCCCAGGTATTAGTAGGTTTTTGCCTGCTTGAGAGGAAGGAGAGTATTGGACAGGATATTGAGAGGGGCGTCCTTGAATTTGCTTTGTGTGTGCGAGAATAGCATGTGCGTCACCTTTTTTAGGTCCAGGAACCAGGATTCCACCTGGTTAAAGGAACTTTGTAGGGCACTTTGGAGATGGGTGGGGACCTGGTGAGATGTGAAAAGGACAGCATCATCCACATAAAGGAGCATTTTTTCTGTGCAGGAGCTGGGGAGCATGTTAGGTACAGACTGAATAGCATAGGTCCGAGGATCGAACCTTGTGGGACACCCAAGCAGACCTGTTGGGTGCTGGAGAGGGTACTGTTGATTTTCACACACTGTAAGTGGGAGGTGAGGTAGTCGGAGAACCAGGACAAAGGGCCTTGCGAGAAACCAAGTTGCAAGACGGTGGATATGAGGAGTGGGTGGCAGACAGTATTGAAGGCTTTCGATAGGTCGATGTAGACCTCTCCCATGAGGAGCCCTTTATCCAGGGCTATGTGTAAGTAGCTGGAAAATTCAATGAGGGCAGTAGTGGTACTATGGCCATGGTGGAAGCCTTGCTGTTCCACACAGAGGAGATTGTGCTTGTCGAGGTATTCGGTCATTTGGTCCGCTACAACTTTTTCTAAGGCTCTCGAGAGGGGGAGAAGGATTGATATTGGTCTGTAATTTCCAGGGAAGGTACGGTCCCCACCTTTGTGTAGTGGGGTGACCATGGCGGTTTTACAGGCATGGGGGAATTGGCCAGGTATATCGCACAGCCACTTCCTCATTTCCCAGCCCTTTCTTCCCTAAACATTGCGTGTAGCAGTAGGGTAATAAAGTGGTCTGGGGTTTTCTTGGAGAGCCAAGTTTCAACTAGTGCTAGGACATCCGGCTGGTGTTGGACAACCCAGCCCTGGAGGTCAGCAAATTTTTTAAGGAGGCTGCATATATTTATCGATGTCATGCATAGACCAGTAGGTGAGGAGGGGTGGTTTCAGCTGGCTGCAATGGGACCTGGGTTGGGGTGGACATTGTCTGACAGCAGAATAAGGAGGGAGATAAGTCTAAAAAGAGCCAAGTGCTTTCTAAATCGGGGGGAGTACCGTGTGTGGCCTGGCTCTGGAGAAAGATAGGAATGGGGAGGGACTGAAGTGCTGGGATGGCCAGATAGTGGGGAGGCCACAGGGAGTCAGGGGGAGGAGGGGGTGAGGACAGGTGAGCTGGTGGGTGCTGCTGGGGAGGTGTGTTGGACACGGTGGTGGGGCTGGGTAGTGGTAGGGAGGGGAGAGAGTGAGGGTGGGTTGGCATTGGTATGGGACCTGCAGAGGGAGCAGCTGGTAGGCTCAGGCTCCGTGGTGTGGTGTTCAGGTGCTTCATTTGGGAGCTGAAGGAGAGATGAGCCTTTCTTCAGCAGCTGGTAGGATCAGGCTCCTTGGTGTGGTGTTCTGATGCTCCATAGTTTATTTTTAATTTTCTCTTTTGCTATACCGTAATTCATTCCAATATTTGTTCTAATATTGTTTGTAAGAATTATTCCCAACTGTTTAATTTTATCATCTTTTTTTAAATAGATTCAAAGTTTCAAAATCCATATCCCTTCCTTTATTAGATAAGAGCATTACAACTGATTTAGAAGGGGTTAGTTTGTACCCCGTAAATTCAGAAAATGTTGAAATAATATCCATTAATGTCAGAACTAAAGAGGCTATGGGCAGGATTTTCAAAACATGGTGCAGGCTTGGGACAAGCCCAGTGCCGTGGTACTCAGGATCTGGCAGTGCGCGAGTCTCCTTTGTCACAACTGTACCTCATTTTGTAATCTCAGGCACAGTTGCAACATTTTCCACAATTTATGGCAGCTTGAGCCATATATCAGGCACAAGCTCCATAAAAGAGGCCCTTGGGGTTGCCACAAGCTAGATCACAAAATGTTGGTCTAATGTGCATAAATTGGTGCATGGGACAGAAAATCCTGATCGCCGGCCAGGGAATGCAGCAAGCTCTGTGCACTATATGTTTGGCGAACCAGGGGGCTTGCAGCATTTTTGCCGTTTTGACAATCCTGCCTTATATTTTTAAAAATAATAAGAGTGTCATCTGCATGCACACTCAACTTCATTGCCTCCTCATTGATTATAACTCTTTCAATACTATGATAATTTCTTAAGACTTGTAATAAGGACTCCAAACATACTATGAAAATACTATAATAGGAAACCGTGAGCAACCCTGTCTTATTCCCTGGTACTGTAGATGTTTACTAATTTAAGTATCCCTAGTAGTCTGGTGGCAACCCCTCCTGTTCACATGTACCACAAATGTTTACTATTTGAAGTATTCCTTGTCGTCCTGTGCCATCCCCTCCAGTTCCCCAGTTCTGTAGATGTTTACTAAATTAAGCATCCCAGTAGTATGGTTGTTCCCATTACTGTTCATCTGTCCTGTAGATGTTTACTAATACAAAGATTCCTGGTAGTCTAGTGGCATCCCCCTCTCACTTCTGGTCCTGTAGATGTTTACCAATCTGAGTATCACTGGAAGTCTGGTGGCACCCCCACCTATTCCCTGGTCCCAGAGATGTTTACTGATTTATGTGTACGTGGTAGTCTGGGGGAACTCCCTACCATTCCTCTGTCCCACAGATGCTTACTAATGTAAGTATCCCTGATTTCTGGTGGCACCCTTTATCATTTGCCAGTCCCAGAGATGTTTACAAATTTAAATATCCCTGGAAGTCAGCTGGTATCCCCTCCCATTCCCTGGCTACAGAGTTGTTTACTAATTTAAATATCTCTGGTAGTTTGATCGTACCCCCTCCTGTTCGCTGATCCCAGAAAAGTGTATACTAATTTATGTATTCCTGGCAGTCTATCGACATCCCCCTCCCATTCACCAGTCCTTGAGATGTTTACTAATTTTAGTATCCCTGCTAGTCCAGTGGCAACCCCCTCCCATTTCTTGACCCTAGAGATGTTTACTAATTTAAATGTCACTGGTATTCTAGTGGCACTCCATTCCATTCCCCAGTCCTAGAGATGTGTGCTAATGTAAGTACTGTAGCAGAAGTGGTAGAAGTAGTAGTAATAGTAGAGTTTATTCTATTCGGTGCTCTTCCCCAGATGCTCAGGGCTCCATTACAACAATGACAGTAGGAAAACACATAAAACAAATATAAGATAAAATAAAAAAATCCCATAAACAAAATCTGTCCCACCAATAGCAGCACATTTTTCTAATAAATAAATAAATAAGGATAGCAAATATAAATATAAATATTGCACAGCTGGTATGAAAGGTATAGTAGGCATACAAGTATTCTCCAAATACCTAGAGAAAACAAAGTCTTAAGGCCCCTTTTAAAGGCCTCCACCGAGGGGCCCTCCCTCAGGATCCTTGGGAGTAAATTCCAAAAAACTGGGCCTGCCATCTCAAATGCCCGGTTCACCAAGGTTTTCATTCTTACCCTGGGTACCACAAGGAAGCCATCCTTGGTGGAGCAGAGAGGGCACAAGGACAGATATGGATGCAGGAGCTCATGCAGGTAAACTGTGCCCAACCCATGTAAGGCCCCATAAATTAATAATCCTACTTTAAAGCAGATACACCACTTAACCAGCAGCCAGTGCAGTTCACATAGTGCCAGGGAGACGTGACACGACCTAGAAAAGTTGGTCAACAACCTAGCAGCTGTGTTCTGCACCAGCTGCATGCTTTGAAGGATACCTCAATTGACCGTGAGGTATAGAGTATTGCAGCAGTTGAGCTTGGAAGTCACAAATGCATGTACCAGCATCACCAGGTCTGCGGGGGAGGGGGGATTTTTATCCAGCTGACGTTTCTAAGACGGTAGCAGCCCCTGATCCAGAATGATGCCGAGATTCTTCACCTTAGAGGCAGCCAACAGATCAGCAGAACCAAGCCAAAGCCCAGTCCACTGCCTTATGGCCTCCACTCCCCCTCTATGACATGGCTCCACAACAAGTACTTCAGTCTTATGATGGTTAAGTTTTAACCAGCTCGATGACAACCAGTCCTGGATCTCAGACGATCTTCTATTCAGCACGTTGACCATGCTTGATGTTCCGGATGCAAAAGGCAGATAGAGCTGGATATGATTGGCAGAGGAGTGACACCATTGCCAATGCTGTCTAATGATCCTCCCAAGGGGCAGTATATACATTGTAAACAACACAGGTGAAAGGACCGAACCCTGGAATATGCCACAGGACAGCAACACTGGGTATCCCTGCTAGTCCAGTGGTGCCACTTCCCTTTTGCCAATCCCAGAATTGTTTATTAATTTATGCATCCCAGTAGTCTGTTGGCACACCCTTCCATTAATCTATCCTGTAGATGGTTAATAGTTTAAGTATCCTTGGTAGTCCAGTGGCACCCCTCTTGTACCCTGGTCCCAGATATGTTTATTAATTTAAGTATCCCTAGTAGTCTGGTGGTACCCCTTCCCCCTTGTTCCCCTGTCCCATAGATGTTTACTAATTAAAATATCCTGGTAGTCTGGTGGAACCCACTTCTGGAAGTCGGTTGGCCTCCCTTCCCCAGCACATACCTACATTCACCTCCAGAGTTAGCTGCTTAGTGCAAGTCTAGTACTAGTATAAAAGCATGTGTTGTAATACAGTATTTGACTAATGGCTTGTCAACATAATGGAATCCATCTGCAAAGCAACCCCACCTCTTTCTTTGTGCAGTCACAATCCAGTGAATGACCATGATGGGAAGTGCTGGGACCCCCTATGAGGATACCTTAGGAGGACACAGTCAAAGTAGTGATGTAAAATCATTGACACAGCGACTAGTTACAGTCTCTTTGGACTGAAATTCAACCCCACAGTGTTGAAACTGACATAGAAACATAGATGTTTACAGACAGAAAAAGACTCATGGTCCTTCTAGTCTGCCTGATTCATACCAAAAGCCACGCAAGTCTAGCACTGGCCAAGCCTTAAGCTGATCAATTATGCCTCATTTCCACCACTTTGGACTTACCCTACTCCCTCATTAGCTACAATGGTTCAAATTGTGATTTATTATTACAGCCTAAGTGATCACTATTGAGAGTTGATTATTACTTCATCTCTAGCACTGTTGTAATAAGCAGCTCCCTTTCTATTTAACACATATCCCCCCCACACTGTACACTCCTCTGCACATCCACTTTTTTGCACTCTCTATTTCTTACTTGACAAGCTGCTTCACTGGTATTTTGAATGAATTACTTAAGTTCTTTTGTACATTTGTTTATTGTTATGGATGTGTTGAAACTATTTATGATGAACGAGTAATGTGCCTTTAATGACTACTACTCTTAAAGAGAGACTGAGGCCAATATGTTTGGCATCAATAAATTCGGAATTTGGATCAGCATATCCTCAATCAGCCTCATGCCAAAAATCAGGTATATAAGTTACTTCATTTAAAAGTTATAAGTAATATTGTAACTGCTAATTTACTGCCTGTTCAAAACAGCCAGTTTCAGTGAAGAGCTGCTGATGATGTCATCTCCTGAACTCACAACCTAGTCCTCTCTGCAAGCTACCTTATATCACTTATTTCACCTATGTTACTTAAAACTGCTGATGTAGTAAACATCTAAAAAAGGAAGACTGACACTGGTGGGGTCATCATATGCACTTCCATAATGTGTAGATGCAAGGTACAGTAATTCAGAATGTGATGGGGTGGGGGTGAAATGCAGTGGCAAACAAGGCTTTAGAATGACAAAGTTGCCTGCAATTTTTAAAATACTGCAGGTATGAGATTTCGAAATGTCACCAGGTTGTAATTATGGAATACAGCAATGACACAGTCTCAGAAAGTAGCTGGAACACCTAATTTCAGAATGTGGCAGTGATGCACAGTTTTGGAATGTGGCACTGACGCACAATTTCAGAATGGGTGATGATGCACAGTTTCAGAATGTGTAAGTGACACACAATTTCGGAATGCAGTGGTGATGCAGAATTTCAGAATGCAGTGGTGACGAGCAATTTCAGAATGTAGCAGTGACGCACAATCTTGGAATGTGGTGGTGATGCACAGGTTTTGAATGTAGCAGTGATTTACAGGTTTGGAACGTGGCAGTGATGTACAGGTTTGGTATGCAGCAGTGATGCACAATTTCAGAATGCAGAAGTGACACACAATTTCAGAATGTGGTAGTGATGCAAAGTTTTGGAATGTGGCAGTGACGCACAATTCAGGAATGCAGTGGTGACACACTTTTGGAATGTGGCAGTGGCACACAGTCTCGAAATCTGGTGGTAACACATAATTTTAGAATGCGGTAGTGATGCACAGGTTCAGAATGCAGCAGTGACACACAATTTTGGAATGCAACAGTGATGCAAAATTTCAGAATGTGGTGGTGATGCACAATTTTGGAGTGCAGCAGCAATGCACAATTTTAGAATGCAGTGGTGATGCACAATTTTGGAATGCAGCGGTGACACAAAATTTTTGAATGTGGCAGTGACACAGGTTCGGAATGTAGAGGTGTTGCACAATTTAGGAATGCAGTGGTGATGCACAGTTTCAAAATGTGGCAGTGAAACGCAGTTTCAGAATGTGGTAGTGATGCATAATTTCAGAATGCAGCAGTGACACACAGGTTCACAATACAGCTGTGACACACAGGTTCACAATGCAGCAGTGATGCACAATTTTGAAATGTGGCGGCGATGCACAATCTCAGAATGTGGCAGTGACACAGTTTTGGAATGCATCGGTGACACACAGTTTCATAATGTGGCGGTAATGCACAATTTTGGAATGTGGAGGTGACACAATTTCAGAATGTGGTGGTGATGTAGAATTTCAGAATGTGGCGGTGACACACAATTTTGGAATGTGGCGGTGACACACAATTTCAGAATGTGGTGGTGATGTACAATTTTGAAATGCAGCAGTGATGCACAATTTCAGAATGCAGCGGTGACACACAGTTTCGGAATGTGGCAGTGACGCATAGTTTCAGAATGTGGCAGTAATGCATATTTATGGAATGTGGCGATGTCGCTCAATTTCAGAATGTGGCAGTGATGCTCAGTTTTGGAATTTGGTGGTGATACAGTACATAATTTGGGAATGTGGCATGACACACAATTTGGGAATGTGGCAGTGACAATTTTGGAATGTGGCATTGAAACACAACTTGGTGGAGATGTGAAATTATGGAATTTGGTGGGGATGTGCCATTTTAGAATGTGGCAGGGCTGCACAATTTGGGAATGTGGAAGGGACGTGCAATTTCAGAATGTAGCAGGGATGCATCATTTTAAAATGTGGCTGGGACGCATAATGTTGGAATGTGGTAGGTTTGTGATACACAATTTTGAAATATGTTGGGTGTATACAATTCTGCAATGTGGCAGGGACAAGCAATTTCAGAATAAATGGTGTGTCCTGTCACATTCCAACAGCGTGCATCCCCACTATATTTCAAAATTGCCAGTCCCCACCAAAATCCTCAATGTGTGTCCCTGTCGCATTCCAAGACCGATTGTCCCACCACATTTTAGATAGCACACCCTGTCACATCCTGAGATTGTTTGTCCCCCCCAAACATTTTAGAATTGTGCACCACCTTGACATTCTATGCCTTGGTTCAGTGCTGCATTCCAAAGCCACCTTCAGACATGTTCTAAAGTACAGTGCCATGCATCTGAACATTCTGGAAATGCAAGCACTGTAGCCAACCCTATGTCAGTTTTTTTTAAAAGGATTTCTATAGCTACAGTTTCTTAAACTTTGGAGAAACAAGTCCTATAAGGTTGCGGACAGGGAGGACTAGAATGTGAGTTCAGGAGATGACATCATCAGTGGCCCTTCACTGAAACTGGCTTTTTTGAATAGGTAGTGAAATCAGGGTTACAAAATAGCTCATATCTTTCTAACAAAGTAAAGTAGAAACATCATTTTTGTATGAGATTTATTGGGGGTATGCTTATTCTACTTCTGCAATGTAGCGCTTTTGGCTGGAGTCTCTCTTTAAGGGCAAGGGACTTGAGAGTTGACACACCCCCTGACAAAGGCCTGAGTGTTTGTCCGAAGCTCTGGGGATTCTCGGTCCTCTTTCATTTGGATTATAAATTTTTTGCAACAATTAAATAAAATTTTGAGCACTTCAGCATTTTGTATCTGTGGTTCTTGAGAGTAGGCTTTCCTTCTGTTTGAAACTTTGGGCTGCTGCCTGTCCTTGCACCACAGTGTTTTCTGGATTGCGCCTTTCCCCTCCTTTCCTGCACTTTTTAGCATAGTCCTACAGTACAAATTGTGGTATACCAGCCCTGGGATCCTTTGTTTGGGCCTCTGTAACCGATCTCAGCCATGGACTATGGTAGTTGCCCCACTTGAGTGTTGCCAGGTCTTCCCTTCTCTCCAGCTGCTCTAAGGGGACCAACCCAGGGCTCTCTGGGTTATGTTCTATTGGCTTCACTCCTGGATGTACTGCATAACTCCCCAACTCCCGAACTCCTGCTGCATTCCTTAGATGGCTTACCTCCCCCTCCCCCATTTCAGTAGCAGCATTGGTATTACTGTCCATTTGCAAACTTGTTGACAGGGTAAAATTTCCTTTTAATGTTCATGATTCTCCTAGGGTTTCCCCATGGAGTCATGGTTAATTTTGACTGTATTCTCTCTCACACTTGTTTGGTTGATTAGCATCACTCTCCCTCACCTCTGAGATCTGAATCTTGACAGCTTTTTTTGCTGTCAACACCTAGGCCTGCTTGAGGGTAGGCAATGGTCTTATCATTTACTGATTTACCAAACTAGTAATTGTTACAGTTGTTCTTATGAAGCACCCTAAATGGTTCCAGAGCAGATTAACTTCTCAAGTACTGTTTTCTGCTACTCTGTTTTCAAACATTACATGTACCACTGATGGGTCCCTTTCCTTCAGATAAAGCTGCCATGGGTCCCCCCTGCCTGCCTGCCATTACCTGGGTATATTAATTTAGGTTATCTCTCCCATTTCCCAGGTGTTCAAGACGATATATTGATATTCCCCACAATGTCCCCATGACATGTGTATCTTGGAATGTGAGGGGACTGAACTCTTCCATGAAACACAAAAAGGTTCTCACCAGAATAAAATCCCTAAGTGCAAAGGTAGCCCTTCTGCAGGAAACCAAATTGACCCTGGCTAAGTCCACCAAATTGAAATGGGAGTGGGTGGGGGTGGAGGTCCACAACTGTGCCACATCCTCCAAGGCAGATGTCTCGATACTGGTGCACAAGCATCTGCTATGGAAGGTGGCCAGGACCCACAGTGACCATGCTTGGTGATGCATTTTGTCTGATTCGATACTCCAGAAGGTCTTCTCCTTATTACCAGTGTATATGGCCTTAATCAGGACTGTCCGAATGTTTGTGCCTCCCTCTTCCAAACCATCTCTGCCTAGGTGAATTTTACCTCACAGTGGTTGGTGGAAGGGGATTTTAATGGCACCCTAGACCCTCCGATGGACTGGAACTTGGGTAAAGCTAAGCTGCATATTAAAGTTTTGTCAGCACTCATGCAGGCCCTCCTGTCCTTATCCAATATTGAGACTACATCATCCCCAGGAGAGGGACTACTCTTGTTTCTCCACTTCATACCACACCGTGAGCTGTACAGATTTCTGTAACACCTCCGCCTCTGTTACCCAACTGACAGCTTCCTCTAAAATTGTGCCTATGTACAGTTCTGATCATGCTCCAGTAGAGCTGATGTTAGTATGTGGCCTACTGCCACCCATATCACCCTCCTGGAGATGTTACCCACTCCTCTTGCAGGATGACCACTTTGAAGAGTGACTCTGAGCAGAAGCTGCCTCATATTTCCAGCTTAATGACACAAGGGATGCTAGCAAATCAAAGTTATGAGAGGCCTTTAAGACCACCCTGAGGGGCCACTTTATGGCATGCCTTCAGTGGGTGGAAGAATCAGGAGGCAGAACAGGAGAGCCTAGAGGCCAGCATGGCAGAGAATGAGAAACTATATAAAGAGTCCTCAGGACCCTGCATAGACCCTGCCTTACCTAGGGACATCTGAGCTCTTTGGATACAGCTTAATGTCCTAGGTCTCGATTTTCAAAGCCCCAAGAATGTTGCAAGCCCCTGGTGCACCTATTGTTTGGCACATGGGACTTGTGGCATTCTCCTGACCGGCGATCAGGATTTTCAATCCTGAGTGCCAAATGCCACATGTTAGACCAGCTTTTCCCTGGTCTAACTTGTGCCATTTGGGAGTGAAGCTACCGTTACAGTGCTACCTAAAGTGGGTAAGGACACTTCTTATCTGGTGAGTTATAGGCTGATATCCCTTATCAACACTGTTGCAAATGTTCTGCCTAAAGTGCGAACCTCCTGTCTTGAAGTGCTTCTCCCATCTCTGATCCAATCCTTGCAGGCTGGTTTTGTAAACGGCCATTTGAGCTCAGACCACCATAGGACGCTCTTTTCTCTGATGGTGGCAGTCAAGGTATCCCCCACTCCATCCACAGCAATAGCTATCGATTTCAAAAAATTAATTGACTCAGTAGAGTGGGGGTATGTGCGTAGTTCTTAGGAAACTGGGGTTTGGCCCAGGATTTGAGGCCTAGATCAAGACCTCATACATGTCTCCCTCAGCCAAGCTTCTGGCTAATTATACTGTTCCCTCTCCTTCCCCTTGAACAGAGGTACCCACCAGGGTTGCCTCCTCTCCCCAATGTTCTTGGCTATCAAGCCTCTAGTGGCAGCGATCTGTCAGCATCCCTCCTTAGAGGGTATAATGATGGGAAAGCAGGAGTCTCATACCCTGCTGCATCCAGACAACTGCTCGTTCTTTCTTCATGACTCTCCCAGAACTTTCACAGCATTGATGGCATTTCTTATGGACTGTCATGCTATCTCAGAGCAGAAAACCAACCCATCTAAGACAGAGATCCTGATACTTCACCCCTTTGCCCCTCAAGTGTCTGTGTCTGACAGGGACTGAAATGGGCCCACACAGCATGAAACACCTGGGTATCTGGGTGCACTCTGCCCCTAGTGAGATGGTAGCAAAAAATATAGCCCTCTTTTGCAAAAACTGATGGAAGACTGTGATAAATGGAAATGGTTCTGTTCCTCCCTGGTGGGGAAATTATTGGCCATAAAAATGATCATGGCACTCAGATTGTTGCACTGCTTGGCACACTTGGATGTGGACATCCCAGTATCATGGTTTGGCAAGATGGACAGGCTTGACAGTAGCTTTCTCAAGGAGGGCAAGACCCAAGGTACAGTAGGACTAAACTCTGGTTCCACTGGCAAAAAGGTGAATGGTTTTATGCCTTTTAGGTGCACACATACTCTGCACTGGCTCTAACCTCCCCCTAATGCCCACTCTTATGGTTGACTATTAAGACTATCCTCCTCGGAGGGTTATCCCCCCCACACTTCTCTCCTGCACTCCTGCACTTAGAAACTTCTCCTGAGGAACCCCACTCTCCTCCACTCTGTCAAGGCTTGGAGAAACCTGGCATGATGGTTGCAAACACCCTTGTCTCCTTTTCTCCTACTACCCCAATGGAGGAATCCTCTGCTTCATATGGGAGGAGTGTTATTTATTGGAAGGACTGGGTGGACACAGGTATTACCAGTGTGCAAGACCAATTCCAACCCCTCTGTGATCACTTGGATACATCTGCTAAAGTCAAAAGTCTTTATAACTTACGGCAGAATGATTTCTGGAAATATCTGCAAATTTGCGGTGCTATAGATGGCCTACAGAATTCTCTGTCTCCTCACACCACTACCACCATCCCTCAGACTCTTTTTCACTGGCTTACATACACTTCACAGAGGGATTACAGGAAAGACCTATAGATCAGTAATTGATAACTTGCCTGACCCCACTGAAAAGGCCAGGCAGCAATGGAACAGACGTTATGTACCCCTGTCCCTGAGGGGGACTGGTCTGCTTTGTGAAGGCTAACCCACTCGGCCTGCCCTGACTCCAGTAGCCTACTCATTCACAATAAAGTGACACACGTCTGATACTGAACTCCAGCCCAGTTGCAGAGCCTAATGCTCATGTCCCATGCCCATTGCTGGAGATGCCAAGTGAATGGAGCGAACCTGATGCATATACTGTGGTTACCTCTCTACCTCCTTCCGCTGATCAAATTCTGGTGGGTGACTTAAATGTCAACTGGCTCAGCCCCTCCTCCTCCTCCTCTACCCGAGACTCCTTTTCTGCAATAGACCTAACTCAACTAGTTACCCACCCTACCAGGACTAACCCCAAGAGAGGCTCCAGTACCCTGCTTGATGTGGTACTCACCAACCGTCCTAATCGGATCCCCAATGTACAAGTCCTCCCAGACTCTCTCAGCGATCACTCCCCATTCTATTCCACTGGTCAACCTCAGTCCCCAAACCCATAGCACAGTCCACATGCGGTGGCGTCTAATACCTGGTGGACTGATAAAACTAAGGAACTTCTGTCCCAAATTGACTGGTCTCCTATACTGGCAACTTCTGACATCGACACAGCTCTCTCCTTCTTTACCCAAACTTTTAATAATGCCTGTGATATCTTGCCCCAGTATGACCCGCCTGCTCTAAAAAGGAAGAATGCCCTGGTTACCCCAGCTTTGATCCACCAGCTCAAACATAGGGACAACCTATGGCACCATGCCATTGAGACTGGCCGCCCAATGACAGGTGGTTATATGCTGCCGCCTCAAACAAGTGCTCGGCCATCAGAAAGGCTAAGTCTGAGCACCATCGGGTCCTCACTCACTGCCTCATGGAGGAATCCAGAACCTTCTGGGATAACATTAAACAGTTAAATGGGAGTGCACACTCTCCACCCACCCAGATCAACATTAATGGTGTGATCTCCTCAGACCCAGCCCTCATAGCCAACCACCTCAACACCTCATTCACTGACCTTAGCCCTATCCTCCCTACAAATTTTTTGACCCTCCTCCCCAGCACCTGCCATAAATCTTTCACCCTTATTTTCTCCTCCACCGTGTTTCTGCCCAAGAACTTAGGTCACACCTTGTCACTGCCCTCAAGAGTAATAGTACAGGCAGTGACACCTGGATCCGTGTATCCTATGGCTGGTCTTAGACACAGTCCTTACCCGATCACATGCCTCATCAACCACTCTCTTTGCCTGGGGAAGGTTCCAACTGCCTGGAAAGTCGCCACTGTCACCCCTATCTTTAAAGGTGGTGATAGGACTGTGACTGGAAACTATCGACCGATCTCCATTCTCTCTCCTCTCTCCAAGGCCAGGGACACTGGTTTACCGGGATTGAGAAAGGGCATATTCCATTTTGCACATTGTAAAAAATGGTATTGTCACCGGTGTCTGTTAAGCCAAAATCCGTTTTTTCTGGTGTTTGGTTTTGTGTACTTTATTTAACAATTTTTAACTCTGCTAACATGCATTTTAGCAATTTTGACCTCCACTATTACACATCCTTCCATCCTTGTACCAATTTAAAGTTAGTTTAGGTACAAGATGTGATGGTAGCAGCAACACTACAGCCCCCATCCCTAAGGTGTGATAGAATCAGCATTACAACCCCATCCTTCAGGTGCGATGGCAGTACCAACATCACTATGGCCCCCATCCCTCTGGTGTGATCGCAGCAGCAACAGCACTATGACCTCCCTCCCTCAGGTGTGACAGAAACAGCAGCACTGTGGCCCTATCCCATAGGTGTGATGGCAGCAGTACTACATTCCCATCCATCAGTGGTGATGGCAGAAGCACCAGCCCCCACCCCTTTGGTGTAATGGCAGTAGCAACAATGCAGTCCACATCCCTCTGGGGTGATAGCAGTAGTGACAGCACTATGATCCCTTCTTCAACACCCACCCAACATGCACAAGTTACAAATGACTTGGTCTCTTTGCTTGTAGAACTCAGATGTGAATTAATCGAACCATCACCGCTAAGGTGGGCTACCTTTATTTTTTCCTATCTATAATTTAACTGCCTGAATTGGATTTCTGCCTGTGACACCCTGACCAGGTTTAGCAACAGACTTGGGTGTTGGAGGGCCAGCTGGTAGGTGAAGGCTTGAGTGTCCAATGACCACTCACCTTCTCCTGGGAGGAGGGTGGGTTCACAGCTCAGCATTTGCTGGCCCCTGATGGAGGCCAGAGGCATGACAACATGTCAGCCCTCACTGAAGGAGGGAGCGTGACAGACGTCAGCTTGTGTCTTGACATCATGTGGCCTGTCACACTCCCAAGAAAATGGGAAAACACCTGCTGACCAACCAAAGGACAGCTGTTGGTCCCTCCATAAGCTGGAAGCCCCAGCCATGTGTCTGTTCTGATCCCTGCCATGCCCAGGATACACAGAAAGCTCTTTAGAGCAATTCTCCTCCCCGGTAGCCTCCCACAGGGGTAGGTGCCCACTCAATGAAGGGTTACTTTGGGTTACCTGGTAGCACAGCAGTAAGGGGCAGTGGATGGTGTGGTTGGTACTCAGCAGCAGTGGTAGGGGGCCTTGGCAGGCCTGAAGGAGTGAATGGCCAGGGGGTAGGAGGAGCAAAAAAAAAAACTACTTGAATTTGCTTCTTTGAAATACAGCGTCTTCACCTAAAAAAATCCATAAGTGATTAGTGGAGGATGTTCAAATGGATTTATGCATCTCCCAGACATGTGGATGCTTTTTTTTTACTTGGTGTTCATGAAAAGGGTGTCTCCCAGTTTTCAAGTCTTTGTTCAGTTGTGAATTGACCACTACTCTGCCCACCAGCATCATACAGCCCCTGGGGTCTTACCTTCTGTACGACATTGACTGTGCTTTCAAAATCCATTGGCCAAACATAAGTACACTTAAATACTTAGCATTTTCATTTTGTTGAAGCAGTCTATCAGAAAACTTTTTGTTGTCACAGAGACTGAAACAGCAGGTGGGAGAAAAGGTGCAAATTATCCAATTCACCTAAATGGGGTGCTAACTGTGAAGTCTTTTCATAAGTAGTAAGGCAGTTTCTTCTTTGTGAACATACTTTCATTCAGACTAGTTTTCATTCAAGCAACTGAGGATTTTGGATGGCCTACTGATTATAAACTTGAATAAGCTAGTTGGTAACAGTGATCCTGCGTTTAGCAATCTACAACCTAGATGTTTATATACAAAGAATTCAATAAAAAACCTGATTAAAATCTAAAAACAAGCTTATAAAACACATAAAATATATCTGAACATTTATCTTTACCTACAAAATCATTGCAGCTCAAGTAAAACTCGGGTAAATGACATGGTACCCTGACTGCTATTCTATGATGTAGTAAACATATATTGGTATTTTTCTATATTCTTTGTAAAGCAGTAAGGCCTACTAGGCAGAACTGTCTGTTTTCAGGAGTGACCTAGAAGCACTGGGAGGTTAAGTGACTTGCTTGGAGTCACACAGTATGCAAGTGGAGGTTGTGGGAATCAAACCCAGATCTGCTGGATGTACCCAGTTCATTCACTGTTTGTTACTCTAACCACTAGGCATGGGTGGTTAAACTGAATGGCTGATTACAACAGAAGCAGTGTGGGTGATTTCTTACTGACTCTATATGCAGCAAAGCGAAAGAATGCAAAGCACAGCCGCATTCATTTTAAGATGCTGAAATCTGGGCAGCCCCTGGCGCTCGGTATACACGATTGCTTGCAATGCCAGCAACCCAGGGTCAGAAGCAAACTCGAGTTGTTGGAGGTCTGGCCAGGGGAGTAGGATCAAGCACCTGGGGACTGCTTTCCTCCTCCAGGGAGGGTAGGCTGCAGGTCCTGCTGCTTTACCACCACCTGTGTGACCACGGGTGGTGATGCAAATGGTGCTGCAGAGTGATCAGGAGGGACGACGCTAGACAGGATCTGGAGCAGTGGCATGCTTCTATGTGACCTACCTCCTTGGAACTCCTCTAGTGCCAGTGCCCTCAGGGACAGAGACCAGAAAACCAGGAACAATCACCCCACATTGGCCACTGGCAGAAGGGACCCAGGTGCTCCAGACTTCATAACCAGGCTCCATGAGGGACCCACTGAGCTGCCCAACACACACTAAGGGAGTGTGGAGGGGTGACCTGGGGTCCCCTCCCTTCCCACCTGGAGGGGGGGTACAATCCAGGCAGTACAACAGGAGCTCCTGAGCATTAGCTGGGGGTGAAGCTAAGGGATAGCCAGCCTAGGGATCTCTGAAAAGTGGAGACTGATGCTGTGAGAAGGGGACATAGAAAGAGAAAATAAAAAAAATGTAAAAAGATGCTGAAGTCTTAGAGATTCTGTGCAGTGACATGCAATTTCCATGAGGCACCGGTACAAGAATTCAAAATCCGCAAACTAAGCAGGATTCCGTGATTGTTACCGGTGTTACCGGTAAAAATGGAAAACCAGGGTCCCTGTCCAAGGCCTTGGAAAAAGTGGTGGCCTCTCAAATCTCTGACTACCTCTCCACCTACAATGTCCTTTGTCCTGAGTAGCATGGCTTCCGAGCAGGCCACAGTACCAACACAGCCCTCCTAGAGTTCTCCAACTTTCTCCACTCCTCCTTAGACACTGGTTCTCTGGCTGGTGCTGTCTTCATTGACCTCTCGAAAGCTGTCGACACTGTCTCCCACCCCCTCCTTCTTGATGCCCTTAGTCTCTCTGGTTTTGCTGCTGGGCCTATCTCCTGGTGCACCAGTTATCTGTCTGACCGCTCACAGCGTGTAAAACTTAATGGGACCTACTCAGACATCTGTCCTATCTTTTCTGGGGTTCCCCAGGGCTCCATTCTGGGCCCCTTACTATTCTCCCTTTACCTTAACACCCTTCCATGCTCTTGCTCGGGGAACATTCTATTGTACGCTGATGATGCAGTCATCTTTGCCTCAAGTCGTAACCCTATTGCCCTCCAGGACTCAGCTGCAGAAGTCCTTCACTGAAGCCGAGGGCTGGTTCAAGGAACATAGATTGGTGATAAATCTTAAAAAAACAAAAACCATGTTCTTCTCTCATCCCCAAAACAAGTCCTGCAACTTCAAACTCCTCATTCACTCTGGGTCCTCATTCCCACTCGAACAAGTTTGCTCCTATAAATACCTAGGGATCCATTTTGACCCCTCCCTCTCCTTTCATGGACACATCGCTGCCCTAGCCACTGCCACTAATATCCGATTGGACATCTTACATCGGTATAAACACTGCCTCCCCCAGAGGCTCTTGACTACTGAGTCACCTCCTCTATCCTGTCCCTAGTGGACTATGGACTGCAGGTGTATGGTGCTGCCCCAGTCAGACCGCACTCCATAAGGAATTAGCACTACTCTGAATAAGACCTGCAGGTTGTAATTACTGGAGCACCCCTAGTATGACACACACCTGTCTACTGTATGCTAAAGCGCTGGTACTTGATCTCGATGAGCGCCTCAAATATCTTACCTGTACCCTTACAAAAAGACCCTCCTTGGGCTTTCCCCACCAGGATTGACCACCACCATGCCGCTCTGTCCCACTAGTTCATACTCGGACCTCTGGGACAACCTCTTGTTATCCCTAGAGCTAGAACCTCTCACGGCCAAGAGCCTTCAGCTTTAGGGCCCCTCCTGGTTCCAACACTGCCCCTCCATCTCAAGCTCCAACTATATCGTGCTTCAAAACTTCATACGTAACCACCTTATTAACACCCGATGCTGTAACTGCCGCTAGTCAAAGCAGTACTCAATACTTATGACAAAGCTTATTACTAAGCTGCTAAGGACAACATAACTCTGGTATTGTTGCATCCATCCTACCTGTACCAGCTTGTTTGTATCTATGTCTTAATTTACTGTTATATTTATGTGTTGTACTGCTATACTGTGTATTTTGGTTTGTCTTACTGTGACAAGGTACCTTTGTAAATGAGCCTATGGCTCAAAGGTTTTCCAAACTGCTGTTTAAATAAAATAAAAAAATAAAAATGTGCAAAGTTAACCCAGTTCTGGCAGGAGGTTCATAACTGCTGCATAAAAATTCTGCAGCCCTCCCCACCCCTCCATTACATCCCCCTCCGTATCTTCTGGGCATCCTGCTAGCTGGCTCATCCACATAAAACATGCAACTTAAGTGGCTCCTAATGATGAGCATAGAAGTCAAGAGGATAAAGGGGAACAGTCAAGACAAAGGACCCCACACTCAATTTTGGGGCTGGTCCCAATGTGCGCTTTGTGGGCAAAACATTTTGGTTTACTTAATGTTTACTGTAGTACAGAAGATATCAGATTAATTTTGCTTAGTTATAGGCTGACAGCTTTTTTCACTACAAATCCCAGAATCTTCTGCAGCTGACATCCGAGCAGTAGGCAGCAGTGGGAGATTCAATAGCCTGCGGTACATGTTAGAGTTTTATAATCTCTGATCAGATGTTTTCCGGGACTGCGTTTCTCCAGGGGCTAAGTAAATTCCTCTATGACTGTATATAACCCATGGAGGACAGGGGAACCATCAAACAAAAGATCAGAGCTTATATAAACCTTAACATTCACTGCAAGCTCTTCGTACTGCTGCCTACTGCTCTGATGTCATCTGCAGGGGCTACAAGGGATTCTGGGATTTGTAGTAACAGAAGATGTCAGCATACAATTAAGCAGTTTAGTCTTATACAAGCTATCACACTACAGTAAACAGTAAGTAAACCAAAATGTTTTTGCACACAAAGTGCACTTTGGGACAAGCACCATACTGGAGTGTGGGGGCCTTTAGTTGTCACTGTTCCCCTTTAATATTGCACTACTGGAGATCTGAACATGTTCCCTCCTTGGGTCAATGGTTGTCAGTGGTTTGTACCTTGGCAAACCTGGCAAGAATGTTGCACTTTGCTAGGAAAACTATGGCAAAATGCCACAAGGTGTGGGCCCCATTCCACAACTTCTGTTATGCTCTCTCTGACCCACCCTTGACACTGCCATGTACACTCATGCTTGCTGAGACCAAGTACTATGTACATCTGGCAAATTCACCTCTCGCCATGCCCGGGACTAGGCTAACCGCATTACATACACAATGGAACTGTCTCTGAGCATACCACTTCCGCCCCCTTGCCTTGATCCCCCAATTCTGCTTCCCCTTGAATGTGATGAGCAGGAACTCTCCCATTATGAGCTTGATAGTGTTTTTTTGCTGAATATGTTGCTCCCTCACATCCCGGTTCTCCCCTGTTGTTGCCTTTCTTACTACTGGTAATTGTTGTGAAGTTTTGTATTGTCTTGTTAACTCATACATCCTGTGCGTGCTATACTTGATGTCTGTTTTGAAAACATAAAAGTGTAATTAAAAGAATTAACAGCAAAAGACTTTTAGCCCGAGTAATATCGTCTGACTGGCTCGATAATGCTGAGAGCTGTTCCTTTAAGTAAAGCTGTAATAGTTAGGTAACCATGGTCATTACTCCAGTATTTAAGCCAACAGGTACTGCCATTAACCACACCTCATAGGTAAGCTCATGAGGAGCAAAGTGCTGGGGCTCTTGGTGGCTGTGGAGAAGGTAAGTAATTCCAGTAGCCCCTTCTGCATTTTGATCACTTGATGCCTTTTTACACTTTTGGGTGACAGACATATGTTGCACTAGAACCTGAGACTAAGCATTTTACTTATGCAGTTTCTGCAGGAAAAAAAACAGCTAGGAGCCACAGAAGTGCTACATGTGTTTCTGTGGCACCAGCATTACTACAATTTGTAATTTCTGAGAAGTAATTTACTATGTGCCTTAATGTGACTACGAGCTGAATAGCTGATGTGTACTGGATACAAGAATAAATTGTCTCTTATAAATACAGCTTGTAATGGTGCTTTTTATATGAGTGCTGCTTAACAGATTATATTTTAATTGACATTTTTCAAGGAGAGGGGTTTAATTTAGTAAATCTGAGTGATAGGGTATTTTTTAGAAGGAGCTATATGCTGTTTTGAAACATAGAAACATAGACAATGATGGCAGAAAAAAAACATTGGTCCATCCAGTCTGCCCATAATACCATATTGTACTCCAAGACCTGTTGTCAGCATGGAGTTTTAGTGCACACTACCCACCCCCATGTTCCCCACCATACTGCTACCATCCCAAGTAAGGACCAAACCCTTAACTCTGTCCCAGTCATGCTTGAAACTATCAATAGTTTTGGTGCCCACTACCTCAGCCCACATGGCTCAACCACTTTGTAAAATAAAACTTCCTCACTTCCCTCCTGAATCCCCCATCAGTTTCCACTCATGTCCCCGTGTTCTAGATCCACTATTCCGGTTGAATAGTTCCTTGCAGATTACCTTGTTCATTTCTGTTGGAATTTGAAGGTCTCTATCATGTCTCCCCCTCTCTATTGGTCTCCAGCGAGTACGTGTTCACTGCTATAAGCTGATCCTCATGTAATTGACTGCTGACCCTGAATCATTTTGGTTACCCAATGCTGCACCATCTCCAGCCTGCCTTTGTCTTTAAATGGTATACACCCAAACAGGATCCAGAGTGTTAAAGGCTTTGAATCTTCATTCCATTACACCAAGTAATTAGCATGCACATGCATAGTAATCACACATTAATTACATGTTAATTTCTTATTTGGATTTTAACAAATTCACCCTTTACTAAAAAAAGGGAGGTTCTTTTTTAGTGTTTGACATTGAAAGCCAGTTAGATTCTAGATGGTTCTGGTTGTGTTTTCTGGAATGGACTGTGCCTGTCTCCTATGGAATGTTAAGGCAATACATTAAATTTAGCATTGTGGTGGTTACTTTTTGATTACTGGAGAGTGGCTGCATTTTGATTAATAATGCATCTTTCATATAAACTCTGTCACAAGGTGGTTTATAGTCTATGAATGGATGACAACAGCCTCATTGCCCACACTAGGAGGTTAAATAAAACTGAGGGAGGTTAAAGAAATCTCGGGGAGAAAGAGAGAGGGAAGGTGGGAGGGAGAGAAAGAGAGAGAGATAAAGTATTGTGAGGTTAAGTATCACACAGTAATGAAGTGGCAAGGGTGTTAGCAGGCATAATCCATGTACATTTTTTAAAATACTTGTTCCATATTACTAGAGCTGTGCAAATACCTTTCCCAAATATTTGGCTGAAAATTCAGCATTTGGCAGCCAAATGATTGTGTGATCATGTGATCAGCTGGTTTTACTACTATACAGAGAGCAATCTCACTTTCATTCATCAGCAGGCAGGCCGCCAAAGAGGAAAGCAGGTTGTGAAAGTTGCTCTCGAACTATAACATTGGGTTTGGTGGTGGGGGGAGTAGGTGCTGTCAGGGTGAGGGGATTAGGGGTACTTATAACTATTTTTTTTCAATGAAAACAATTTCAATTATATGAAAACAGTGGCCAGCTGTGGAGGTGGGTGGGTTGTGCTGGTCACCCATTGTGGGATTTTTGCACTGAGCAATAATAATATATATTTTTTAACTTATTCTTTATGCCCCCTCCATCACCAAAGCTACCCCTTCCATTGAAGTCCCCAATGCAACCGCACAGGCTGTGTCAGGAGGACCTGAGGACATCCACCCCCTTAAGTGCCCCTCTCCCATAACCATTCAATAATAATAATAATTTTTTAAAACAAATTGTGGGTGCCAGGGGTTGGAGGTGGGATTGGACTGGTGACAAATGGTTTGGTGGCTGGGGGGGTTGCATTTTTTCTGGGTTTGGGCTGGGGGACAGTGGGGGCTGTTTCTTTTTTCTTGCTTTTTTATTTCTGCAGGTGGTCAAATACTTTCCCAAACACAAATAGTCCCCTATTCAGGAAGGGCTTCCTAATACTTGACAGCCCTATTATTCATAGTGGGCCCTATACACTAATGGTGTGGAGTGGCTACACACGTGTATCAGGGCGAATAGCCACCCCGCATCAACTGCACCCCCCTGCATGGGATGCATGAAGGGGGGCACGCAGGAAATATGAGCCCGATCCCCTGGCAGTGTGATGAGCAATGTGCCTGGGGCAAGTCGGCACTACACGCCATGCACTAAGGTGCATAATGCTGGCCATGGGGATGCGTAGGGGTTACAGGGTATGACAGGGAGACCCTGCCATAAACACCCTATGTGCCCATGCACACCCTGCAGGATTGGGCAAGCTGCCCACCAGAGCACCAGGGCCACAGGTCATGGCCACCTGACACAACCCACCCACCCCCACACACAGCATTGCGTGTGGTGCACCCCACCCCACCAACACCCTCAAAACCCTCACAGGGGTACCGGGGCATGGCTGCCACCCATTCACCCCAGCAGCACCATGTGCCATCTCCCCTCCCCACTGCCAGAGGATGTGTCCATCCACTCCATGTAGGCAGGCATGCCCCCTTCCCTCCCCTCTGGGACAGGGCACAGCATTGGTGCTGATGGCAAGGGCCAGCGGCATTGCACCCCTGCCACCCACCACAGCCACTGGCCCTCAAACATCTGTGGAGTGCACTGCCAATGCACGCCCCACTGTGTAAGGGATCCACTGGCAGACCATTACTGGGCATCTGATTGAATGCCCAACTGGGTCCATGACTCTGCAAGCACCCACCCAGCGTGGACCTGCACGCCAGGGGGTGCGGCAGTGGACAGGTGGCCGGCATTTGTGAATGCTGGTACTGGTGCACCTGTCTGTGGGTGCACTGCTCCGCGGTCGGGGTACGTGCATTTCATGTGTACCCTATACCCCTTTATGAACTGGGCCCAGTATTTGGGAAATAAATGATTACTTGGTCCCTCTATTGGACCCGTGCACAGCTCTACATATCATATGCCTTTCTCTAATTATTATCTTTCAAATTTTAAGTGATGGAGAATACTAGACTGCTGTATTTGAAAGTAAACACTGATTACTGTCTGTGGCACTTTAAATTAAAGTTCTATTATAGACCGAGTTGTTATAGTATGTGTTAAAAAGAACAAAATACAGCACACAGTCATAGAAAACTGGTAAGACAGGGCATCAAATTTAAACAGAAAAATAAATGTTGGTGGCAGATAAAAACATGGGTCCTACACTGGGATGGTAAATAAAACTGAAGGAGGTTAAGGAAAGCTTAGCAGGAAGTAAAGGGGGGGGGGAGCATGTTCATAAAACTGAAATTTAACATTGGCGAAGTTGCAGTGGTGGGATTCATTCATAGTGTACTTTGGTCCTCAAGGTCCCAGATATGTGCTGTGACTGCTAGACTGCAGTGAGAGGGACAGATGGTGCTAAAAACGGAAGCCATTTAATGAGAGACAGGCAATGGACTGTGTGGCAGCATACTTGGTAGATTTTCACACATCATTTGACACTTCAACTGAAAACATGGTGGGGGGGGACAGTTGCTCCATAGCCAGGGAGTCAATTCAACCCCCCATACTGAGTCTGATGTTAGTGGGGGTGTTACAAACCAGGTGGGCAGTATAGACTATTAGCTAGTGCAGAACTGTGAACTGGAAAAACCAGGTTCAAAGCTCACAACAGCTACTTACTCTGTATGTGGCTTTGAGCTTTTTGCTCGACCGCCCAGTCCTCTGATCCATCCAGCTTTTAAATTGGTTAATGGTAGAAACCCCCACTGAAAGTGAGATGCTGCATTTCAGTTGTGCTATCCTCTGTGAATCAACTATAAAAGAAAAAAATAATAAAAAAATTCAGATTTCAAGTATGGTAGCTTTTCTAATGCCTGCCACCATCGGCTGAGTCAAGACCACCAAACTCATTCCAGTTGTGAAGAGCGGCAGGGTTCAGACAAAGGTCTGCAGTGGTGATGGATTTATTATTCCCCGCACCACCCTTTTTACTCTTCTAGTTTTGTTATTGAATGTTATCAGTCATTTGGCTGTCAAAGGCTCCAAAGGCGGAGACAACCTGCCGACGGTTGTAATCCGAGCCACCAGTCAGATTCCCGCTTGCAAACTTTTTATTGGGAAGGGGATTATGCAGAAAGAAATAGGGCAAAAGATGCATGGATTTGAAGTACTTTGCAAGGTGCTTAGCGGCCAGAATTAAATGAGTGGTTTATGGCCTGGAGTGGCTTTAAAGCCATGCAGCGCTGATAGGAGCAGTGGTATGATAGACATTTTAATTACATGGTAAATTTTGATATTTTTTTTTATTTTGGAGTACATCAAGGCTTGCCAGGGATCCCTTTAAACCTGCTGTAAAAGAAAAAGAAAGAGAGAGAGAGAGAGAAAGAGAGTGAGAGAGAAAACAAGCTTCAGCAAAGCCAGCCTTTGTGAAGGCCCCCATTCAGGCCGATTTGTACCCTTTGTAGTCTTAATTATTTGCGAAAGTGGGATAACAGAAAGTCCTTAGCTTGCCCATTATTCCCCACAAAAAGAGGCACACAGAAGCTGCTGATCATTTTTGAATTAGCAAACATGATACTAAAAAAAAAAAATCATTAATACCGTCAGGGATTAGAAGTGCATGTGGGAGAGGGGAGACTGATTAAAGTGGAGCTGTTACTGTATGCAAATGAGCGATAGGCTTTTATCAGAGCCCTAGTGAGCTGTCTGAGCAGCCAAGGCAGTACATGTTTTTCAGCTGATTAAACTGGTGTTAAAGTTCCAGGGATTTTTATCCCTTTTTTTCTGTTAAGAAAAAGGCAATCAGGTCTTTCCCTTTTTGGATACACTCCTCTGGAAGTGATCGCAACATTTCAATTCATTTTCTTTCTTTCTTTTCTTCGTGGAGTTGGTCTTTCTTATGAGGTGGTGGGGAGGAGATATGTAATTCAAACATTTCTGGAGTATATGAAACCCTCCCCTATGATCTTTGTGCCTTTGTAGAACAAATGAAATGTAACCTAACTCATAATGTGGGAAGTTAACAACAAACAACAAAAAAGGAACAAGTGTCTCTGGTGTTCCATTTCTTGTGATGTGCATTTTATTCTAATATCACTTTAGCCCACACTGGTCACCAGTGGGTGATGATTAGGTAAACAAAGCTGATTATGGCATCTTACATGTCGCTGACACCAGCAGTCAGGTAGTGCAAGGAGGGGCCAACGAGGGGTCTTACAGCTCTTGATGGGATCATAAGGCAACTATCATACTTATGCACAGTTAAACTGGTTGAAACATAGCTTCAACAAATTCACAGTGCTAGAAGTGAAAAAAAATTACTGGTGGAATCGCCACCTTTGATGTAGAATAAAGCATACCTGACAGGGGTCTGGGGATACATTTCCTCGTTATATAATACATTTGTACACTTTACGTAGTTAGTTTTATGCCTTTAAGAGACTACATTTTATATAGTAGCAGTTGCTCCCAGTTTTACTCTTGGGACTGAGTCAGACTTTTAATTTCACTCCTGCAACCGGCTGCTGGAGCTTAGTTCCCCCAGTCCCCCAACACACACACACACACACACACTTCATCCACTTCAAATTCCTTGTCCACACTAAAGATCTGCAGTCAGGCAATGGGGGTTTATTCTCCATTACACACTCTCCTGCTCCCTTTTCTTTACACATGACACACCTCCTGCCCGGGAGGTGGCATGAGAACATTTTTGGGGGCTTCAGCTCACACTTCCTTAGTTACACTTTTCTCACTGAGGCTGATGACATGTTATATTCCAAAATTGATCCCATACTTTAATGCTCTACCCTCAGTCACTGCTTTCTTGGGCAGCATCTGTGACCTCCTTTGGCAAAAGAAGACAGTTTCATTCTGCAGAGCTAAGCACACAAGTGTGGAAGTACTGGCATATAGTTATAGTACCAGTACCAGGGCTCCCCCCAAAAAGACAAGTTGCTTAAAAGCCTACAATTCATTTAATTCCATGTTCTTACTTTCTGTCTGCATTCCATCATTTTAACATTTTAAAGGGGTTCTTGGTCTCATTACTCGGACGACTCATAATTAGCCTGACCTCTGATGACAAGGTGACCTCCTCATTGGTCAGGAATCTACACTTTAAATTTTAACATGCCAATATGAGCTGATGTCCCACTGCTATCTCAGTTTTTCTTGTGTGGAAACCACACTTTGGCTGTATCTTTATATAGTGTGTTCTGGCCCATAAGATGCTCACAAGGGGCCAGTACAGAGCTCACCAATTAGGATGAGACCACACCTCTTCTGTTCTGCAATTTTAAAGGTTTAGTAAGCAGCCGGCCCAGTGGCATGGAGGGTGAGGCACTGGATGCCTTACCTCCTGGCATGCTAGCAACTTAAGTCTGGAAGTGAGCTTGGGCTGTCAGAGTTTCCCAAGGGTGGGAGGGGATGGAGCATCTGAAGGACTGCTCCCCCCTCTCCCTGGGATGGGAGGCAAGCTGTTCCACTCCAAGACTGCTACCACATGGAGATGTGGCAGTAGAGCAGACAGCGCATCTTAAAAGGGGGACATTTGGTGGGAGGCATATGGTGCAAGCATGCCTGTACCCACATGCACACCTGTATCATTGCACACCACCAGATGGCAGACAAAAACATGAAAAGGCGTGGCTCTGGCTAATGAAGCTCGACCCACCTCCTGACCCATGCTGCCACCCAGGACCACCACCTACTGAATTGTGCTCGGGGGGGGGGAGATCGCACTCCTTCCCCTGGCCCAACCATGGGGGAAATCTGTGTGGGTACTCTTGGTAGGTCCTGGGGAAATAGTTGCCAGGGGCACGGGGGTAAGGGCTGATAGCCCTGCCAGAGCCAGACTATATAAAAAGAAAGAGTTCAGCAAGTTCAGCCTTTGCTAATACACAGAGATGTTATCATATTTCTTATGCATGTTTCTTAAATTTTGCAGGGTGCTACTAGTGTCTGCACAAAAATCAGAATTAAACAGCTAAGTACCCATGCTCCCCTGCCAGAAGAAAATCTGCTTCAAAAGTCCGCAGTTCATTTACATTAATTCCATTGTCTTACTTTCTGTCTTCATTCTATTATTTTAGTATTTTATTTTTTGCATAAGAAAATGTTATTGTATTTTTTCTTATGACACACATTTCCAAAGGAATCTCAAAGAAACCATAAATGCAATTATACAATATCACATTCTAGCCGTGGAATCCCCTTGAAGATACAACACTAAGGAAAAGCACAAACATGGAAACATGTTACAAAATGACAGACCTGAAAACTCCCTAAGCAAAGAAAATTGCATGAAATAATCCTAACTATAGAGTAACATAATATATCAATAATATGATTTAAAAATTGAGCTAATCAAGAGTCTAACCAACAAACAATTTACAAAAATACCATATAACAAGCCAGTATGATATACCTGGTCCTTCTGGGGAAAGTCACTTAGTGTCATCAAAAACACACCTCGCCTTTAAGCAGAACCTTAAATCCTGGCTCCTTGCTAGTAACGCTTGCAACTGTTTCCACAGGTAGTGCCCTCCCCCTCCATGGCTTACTGTTCTTTCCCAATGAACCTGTCTACACGCATTCAGTTTTTGTTGATGGGTCACTGGGCCTGTTGGGGTATTGTGAAGGAGGGGGGTTCTTTTGGGGTTTGTGGTATTTCAGTTCTCTGGATCATTTGTTACTCCATGCCACCTTCTTTTATAATGTGTACAATGAATGTCAATTAGTTATTAGTTTTCCTTGTTACTTCTTCGCCTCCTGTAATTCAGCTATTACATATTGTTGTGTTTCCCACCACTGCTCTAACCACAAATGTACTTCCATTTATTAAATTTGTTTCTGTTGTACCTTCTTCTGTAATAATGTCTGTACATGTGCCTTTTGGCCCAGGTCATGCCTGTAAATGATCCTTTGTACAGGTGCACTTGCACAGGTATCAAAGTCATAAATAAATAAATAATAGACACCAGGGCCTGAATATTCAAAAATGCACAAAGTAGAGTGCATAAATTTGTTCTCTGCCTTGAGATAGCCTGGCTGTCTGAAGATGCTATATTCTGTGGAATTGCGCACCTACACTATTTGACTGAATATAAGGCTATGTCGGCCAAGCACTAAGCCACTTAGCCCAGCACTAAACTACTTAGAGCTGCCCCAACATGGCACCTGAAATATGGCACCACAATGCATAGTGCCCGAGCACAATTTCCATATTCAAACAGACCCATGCAAATGAGCCCATTGGGCATGCAAGGTGCTAAGGGACCATTTGTATGCCCCTTATGGGCTCATTTGCATGGGGAGTGAGGTTGATTTATGCAGTGCTGTCCCCCCAATTGCCCAGTCCCAGAGAGCTATCCCTGGTGCTAGTGGTTTCCCTTGTCCTCCAATCCCACTCTCATATAGACATTAACATGTCCCTGGTGTCTAGTGATGCCTCCCCTCTGATCTCACTCCCGTATAGAATATATCATGTCCCTGGTGTCCAGTGGTGCCTTCCCTCCTTCCAATCCCACACCTGTAAAGTGAAAATAGGTCCCTGGTGTCCAGTGGTCCCTCCCCCTACCTGCACCCATGCTCAATGTTGTACGTATTATTCCCTGGTGTCCAGTGGTCCCTCCCCCCAACCGCACCCATGCCTGAAGTTGAAAGTAGTATTCTCTGGTGTCCAGTGATTTTTCCCCCTACCCACACCCATACCTGATGTTGTAAGTAGTATTCCCTGCTGTCCAGTGGTCTCTCTCCCCACCTGCATCCATGCCCAATGTTCTCAGTAGTATTCCCTGGTGTCTAACAGTCCATCCCCCTACCTGATCCCCAGCCCTGTATGGATGAATACCCTCCCAGTTTGCCAAGTCCCACCCATGGTGACAGCCATCCAGCCTCAGCCATGTGGGAAGCCATTTGCAAGGACCCCTCCCACAAAAAAGGCCCAGCCCTGCACCCCATCAGTGATCTGCACCCCCCCAAACCAGTCCCTGGTTGGTGGTTAGTGCCCCCCCACACACACGTCACCGAAAACCCACCCACACCAGTCCCCCTTACTTGACTGTCAGTGCCGGGGTGACTCAATGGCGAGCAACACAGCCTTCCACACACCACCTCAGCCACCTGTCATCTAACAGAAGCAGGGAGCATGGCTTATTTATAGGGCATGCGTGATGTGCCTTGCCCCATAAATAAGCCACACTCCCTGCTACTATTAGATGTAGGGCAGCCAAGGTTGTGTGTGGAGGGCTGTGTCTCTCACCATCAATTCACCCCAGCACCGAAAGTCAAGTAGGGGGGATGGGGGGTGGGTTGTCGATGCCGAAGATGTGAGCATGGGAACACTAACCAACACTGAGGGATAGGCTGGGGGTGCAGATCACTGTTGGGGTACGGGTTTGTTGTGGGGGAAGATTCCTCACAAATGCCTTCTCACATGGCTGTGGTAGGATGGCTGTTGCCATGGGGGGGACTTGGCAAACCAGGGGACTGTTCATACATACAGTGATGGGGATCGGGTGGATAAAGGGTCCTCTAGACACCAGCGAACATCAGATATGGGTGCGGGTTAGGAGTGGGACCAAGGGGACAAAAAGACTTCAGTTTATTTTACATTGTTATTTGTAAGTTTTTACTCAACAGCCAGAAAGCTAATACTGGGCAACAAGGGTGCCCTCTGGCCCCAGTCTGCCTACTGTAGGGTGTAGATAATGTCAGTGGTGTCCACAGACAAAAAGACACCATCATTTTTAAATTGTTGTGTAACCCCTAGGCAGTGCTACTCCTAGGGCTACTGCCCCTGCCTTGGTGGCCACTAACAAGGTTGCGGGGCCTGGGTTCCCACAATTAACTTTAACCCTTCCTTTGTCACCAGCATGTATACATGTCCTAAAACTCTATACGTTCTAAATTTCTGGCAGCCTAAGGGTTAAAACTGGTTCTTACCCAACGTAGTACATTGTGCAGTGCCTCCACCCAGAGTTTAGCTGTAAGTGGGCTAGCTTTAATCTAGTACAAACCTCTGGGGTGCTGTATCCACCCACATTACCATAAAGCCACTCCAGACATGACCCATATTTAAAACCCCACATTTAATACAATTTACCATTCAGGAGTCCCGATCCTAATGCCTCGTGCAACTCTTATTTAATTTTAGAAGAGGGCTCACATGGCCCTTGTTTAGGTCACCGGTCCCCACTCTGCCTAACGCAGGGATTGGGACTGCCAAACACTCTCCCCTTAGACTGAAAATCGAGCGGTTGTTAGATTAAAGGTGCAGCCTTGCACACATGTGACCCCCGCTTGCATTGGAGTGTTACTGAAGAAAGCAGTGGGTTGTGGTTTTAGTTGTTAAGCCCAAAATGAGCTAGAATTACACTGGGGCTGTTTTGTGGGGACCAAGGCACCAAAATGGACTTGGGCTGCAGAGGTGAGCTGGGGAAAAAATTGTGGAGAAACGGCAGGCAACCAGGAGGTGCTCCTTGGATTGGGAGCAGAAACGGGAGCAACAGGCATAAGGTAAGCCCTCAAATTGGGGGGGGGGCATTACAGTTGCTTGCAACTTTTTACTGTTTTGGCAACAGTCAGGAACTCAGACAACTAATACTGGGCTGTAAGGGTGCCCCCTGGCCCTGCCTACCCTAGTGCATAGACGAAGTCTGTGGTGAGACAAAAGGACATAAACTATATTTTTATAGAGGTGTTTTAAGAAGTAACAACAACTCAGCTAACTACAGGTACAGGAAGAAGCATAAACCCAAAGCCACAAAGCAAACGCAAACAAGGCGGTATTCCGCCCCCCTTGCTTTCAATATGCTGACTACAGTGCTGGCCGGCAGCAAATGCTTAAGTGCACTACCAAAACAAAGACTGCAGCATCAGGAGAAAAAAATGAGATTGTTTTTAAAACAATTTAAATAATTAAACTACAGAAAGGAAATAACAACACAGCTGGCCCTGCAAACTAGCATCAGCCAGCTTCAGAACACAGCAGATCAGTGGTGCAAGTGGTAGACAAAGAAGTACAGGAACTCAGGCATTGGCAAATATGAAATGCAGAATGAAGATCCTCAATCTGAAGGATAACCGTGTCGCAACACATCTATCTGTTCAGACACTAGTAGATTCAGTTAGAGATATTGAAATATTTCTAGGTAAACAGCATTGTTGTACAAGTCAAATGTTGTTATGGAAACCCTGATTTCAGGTCACAGGCCCAGAAACTGTCATTATGTTGCTGGTTTAAGAATTTCAGTTCCAGTGTCAGTGGGAAGAAGTACAGGAACTCCATTCCTGCTTTAAAAAAGGTACAGGAACTGAGTTCCTGTGCATTCCTGTTCACTTTCATCACTGCAGCAGATACAGAGTTATATTATTTTTTACTGCAAAAAAAAAAAATGTATTTTTTTCCCAGCACTGTAAAGATCTAACAAGTCACAGGAGCAAGTCCTTTTTTCAGCCAAGGAGAAAAGGGAGAGTATGTAAAACACAATAACAAATTAACCGCAGTGATCTACTCCTCGCAAGGGATAGCAGACCTAGTTTCATCTTGGTCCTACTTGATCTTACTTTGGCTTTTGACATGCTGGACAATGGGGTGCTGTTGGCTCATCTGATGCACTATGTAGGACTTGCAGAGTCGGTGCTCTGGTGGTTCGAGTTGTACTTATCTGACAGAGAGCAGCAGGTGGCAACTGAGTCTTTCATCTCAGGAAGTGATGCACTCTGTTGCGGTGTACCTCAGGGGTCAATCTTGGCTCCCATGATGTTCGCTGTGTACATGTCACCATTGGGGAAGATCATACATGATGTGGCCTGGGTTTTCATTTCCATTGTTATGATGATGATATATAGCTGTATGTGTCTTGTGCCCCTGATGACAGGGTGACAGTTTTGGAACTGGCTGAATGACAAAGGAGAATTCTGAACTAGATGGTGGCCAGCTGGCTTAGGCTGAACCCTTTGAGGCCAGAAGTGCTACAGGTGATGCTGGGGCAGATTGGTTCATAAGCTTTGAGTTATGATACTGTTTTACCATCTTTGAATGGTATTGCTCTCCAGGCTATAGATAGGGTGAGCCAGGGACACTGCACAGTGCATCCTTTAGCCATGTGAAGGCTCGTTCACAGGCTGGCTCCCAGTCTACCTTTTTGGGCTTTCCTTTTCTTTAGCAGGCAAGATAGGGGAGCTACCAGGGTACTGTAATTTGGAACAAACTTTCGATAGTACCCTGTGGTCCCTAGGAAGCTCCTAACCTGCGTCTGGGTTTCAGGTGTAGGCTCTGCCTCTATTGCCTCAATCTTTGCTTTATTAGGGT
The DNA here is from genome assembly GCA_016271365.2 of Neoceratodus forsteri. Taxonomy (NCBI): domain Eukaryota; kingdom Metazoa; phylum Chordata; order Ceratodontiformes; family Ceratodontidae; genus Neoceratodus; species Neoceratodus forsteri. Next base: position 893,967,897 of record CM028137.1, on the reverse strand, counting down.
GAAGCTGCCCCAGCCCCACTACATGGCCTAGGCATGCCACCTTTGCCATAGCCACCTGGCACTTTACAGCCTTGACAGTGAGTCCTGCCCTCTGTATCCTGCCCAACACTTCCTTCAGGTGGGACAGGTGTGCCTTCCAGCTGGTACTGAAGATGGCAATATCATCCAGATAAGCCACGTCGTACTCTTCAGTACCATGCAACACCCGGGTGACCAACATTTGGAAGGTTGCAGGGGCATTCTTCATTCTAAAAGACATTACTTGGAATTCAAATAACCCTACTGGAGTGACGAAGGCCGACCTCTCCCTAGCTCTGGCAGTTAACTCCACCTGCCAATACCCTTTCGTCAAATCAGTGTTGGTAAGGTATGTCGCCCCTTCCAACTTGTCTAGTAGTTCATCCATCCATGGCTTTGGGTGGGCATCAGACTTCGTGACTGCGCTGAGTCCATGATAATCCACACAAAAGTGAGTAGCGCCATCTGGCTTTGAAACAAGGACTACGAGTGAGGCCCAGGGACTGTGGGATTTTCGGATTACCCCTAAATGCAGCATTTCCTCCACCTCTCTCCTAATGTCTTTTACGATGGCCTCAGACACCCGGTAGGCTGTCCGCTGTATGGGTGCTTGCATCCCCAAGTCTACATCATGTGTCACTAAGGGGGTTCATCCAGGCTTGGCCATAAACAAAGGGGCAAAATCCTCTAAAACCTCTCTCACTTCCTGAGACTGTTCTGGTGTCAACTGGGGTGACAGTTTGATTGCCTCCACAGATGACTCCCACTTGCTTTCCTCAAGTAAGTCCAGTAGGGGGTCCTCTTCATCCGTCCCCTCCCCAGGACTACACAATGTAAATACCATGTCAGCCCTATTTGCATATGGCTTCATCATGTTGACATGGTACATTCGATGATTATGTCTCCTATCAGGCAGCTCTACAATATAGTTCACGTCATTTACCTGATGGACTACCATATATGGCCCCACCCACTCAGCCTGCAGCTTGTCCTTCTGGACTGGGATTAGGACCATGATGTCCTCACCTGCACTGTATCAGTGAGCTCTGGCTCCGCAGTCATACCAGATGTTTTTCTTCTGCTGGGTGGCTGGCAGGTTGCTTTGGGCTGCTCCCATAAGCTCCTTCAGCTTCTCCCTAAACCTAAGGACATGCTCCACTATGGGACTTCCCTGGGTGGTGTGCTTGCCTTCCCAGTTGTCCCAGATCAAGTCTAGGGGCCCAAGCACCTTATGTCCATATAAGAGTTCGAAGTGGGAGAACCCTGTCGACTCCTGCGGCACCTTCCTGTATGCAAACAACAAGTAGGGAAGGTATTTCTCCCAGTCCCTACCATGCTGTTCAGCAAATGCTTGGAGCATCAATTTTAGGGTACCATTAAATCTTTCCACAAGTCCATTGGCTTGTGGGTGATAAGGTGTCATGCATCTCTGCACCACCTCACACTTCTTCCACAAACACTTCATCAGGTCCAACATGAAGGTACACCTTTGATCAGTGATCACCTCCTGCAGAAACCCAACATGGGAGAAAATCCCTAGCAAGGCGTCTGCCACTTTGTCTGTCCTAAGTGAGGAGAGAGTGACCACCTCTGGGTATTAGGAGGTATAATCGACCACCGTCAGGATAAACTTCTTCCCGGAGGAGCTTGGGGTACTTAAAGGTCTCACAATATCCATTCCTACCCTCTGGAATGGCTCCTCCATAATAGGCAAGGTAATTAGGGCAGCTTTGGTGTTACTAGCTGCCTTTCTTATTTGTTGGCACCAGGGACAAAATCTGCAATATTCCTTCACCTACTTGGTGAAGTTGGGCCAATAGAAATTCTGGGCCAATCACTGCATGGTGTGCGTGATGCCCAGATTTCCGGACATGGGGATATCATGAACGATTTTGAGCAACCACTCACGGTACCTCAGGGAATGACAAGCTGCTTGCCCATCACCCCTCCCTCTGTACTCATGTGTGTAAACAGCAGTCCACTGTCCCAAAATACCCTATGTCTTATGTCACTTCCCTGTGTCCAATCAGATTCTGCACAAGTTCTCAGCCTTTCCAAACTAGGATCAGTTCTCTGAGCACCTGAAAAATCTTTACATTTTCACAAGGCATGAGACATGTCACCTTCACTTTCTAAACTGGGGCCAATTGCTCTAGCATCTGGGCATTCAGTGTCACTGCCATCCCTAACCTTCTGGCCATTTGTTACCCCTCCCTCCTCAGAGTAACCTTCTGTAGCTGCCTTGTGAACGAATACCTGAGGAACTTCTACCTCCTTTTCACTACTCTCCATTTCAGGAGACACAGGCTGGGGAACCAGCCTCCCATTTTATTCCACAGGTGCTTCTATGGGGCTCAGAAATCTACAAGCAGCCTTTGCCATCTGATTAAGAGGAATCGCACACACCACTCCCTTCTGGATGTTGTTCCCTATAATCACATCCAGAGTGAGGTTGTTTGCCACTGCCACTTTTTGAAACATCTCTCCTGTCTCACCCCAGTCCAAAAGAACACTAATAAGAGAGTTTTCTCCCCTCAGTGAATCCCCTTACCATTACAAACTGATTAGGTGTAAGTTGTTCAGGCCCAACCAAATCCCCTTTTACTAAGGTAAGAGATGTCCATGTGTTCTTTAATCCATGCTTCTGTACCCCATTTATAGTAACCGAGTGTATGTGCTCCCTCATGTTTACAGGCATGTTTTTAGGGATACACAGTGCACTCAAGTCTGTTTGAACACCATCTTGTCCGCTCTGTGCCTATTTAGGACACTGTCTAGCAAGATGCCCAGCTGTTTACAAAACCAACAGTCATTATTTCTTTTATCCGAGAAATCCCTTTTTTGGAACCTGGGGCTTCCCCCTTTCTGCAGAGGCTGTAAGGATTTTAGCTGCCCTGAAGGCACATTTTTTCCTTTTCAATCCTGCTACACCTACTCCATTTCCTTTAGAGCAGGCCAGTTTCTGGCATAGTGATCTGAGAGCTCAGCAGCCTGCTGTGCTCTTTTGGATCTCGGTCCTCTAGCCAGGTTTTTAACTCTGCTGGTCAAACCCAAAAGAACCCCCTTTAAAAGTATGACTTCCTCAAATTTCCCCACAGAATTTGCTTCACCCCCCTCCCACCAATGCTTTAAAAACTGCAATTGCTTTGTGGCGAGTTCCTCAAAGCTCATGTCAGAGCTTTTTTGGAGTTTACAGAATTTAACCCTGAAGGCCTCTGGAGCCAGTTCATACTTTTTTTAAGTAAAGCAGTTTTACGTTTCTCATAGTCTTGGCTATCATCATTATCCAGTTGGTCTAGTACCTCACACCCTTTACTTATAAGCAGCGGGGATAGCTGGAAGCTCCAGGACTCCCTGGATACCTTGGCCTGGATACAGACCTTTTCAAATGAATTCAAAAATGCATCCATATCCTTCCTGTTCTTTAAATTCCACTATTAATTTGGAACTTAATTTATACCCCATCCCTGGAGGTCTATAAGTGCCACTTACCTTCTCTGGCATTTGTCATTGGAGTCTTAATGTCTACAGTTCAAATTCCCTCTGGCACTCTTTTTTGTCTCTCTCTCTCTCTCTCTCTCCGCCTCTCTCTGAAGCTGATTTTCTCTTTTCTTGGCCTTTCTCTGGCCCTGCCATTCCTGAATCTCCAGTTTGAACCTCTTCTGCTCTCTTTCCTGCTGGGCTTCAAACTTTTTCTGCTTCAGCTCCAATTTCCTCAGCTTAAACTGTAGCCTGATCTCTTCTAGCTCCAGTTCTATGGTGACCTTCCCCTGCTGCTGTGGCTCTGGGTTCCTTCTGGTCTCACTGTCCTCCTCCCTGGGACTAGACTTTGTGATGGATCCTGGCACCCCCACGCCCAGGCTCTGATGCTTTTCAGTCACAGGTCGTGACTTGAGGTTCTGGGCAGCTGCTAGCTTATCAGCTGCCATGAGAGCCTCCACAAGGTGCTTTTTGATTCACCCTTCATACTGGACCCCTCTTTCTTGACATAACTTCCTTAGGTGGTCCACAGTGCATTCATTGTAGTGGGAAGCTATTTTCTTCCCAAACTATTACTACAGTAGCTTACACAGAAAAAAAAAGAAAACAGATAGGGAACTTTATACTGTGACCAAATTATTTTTTTTCAAATCTCTGGCTTGATTGGGTGTAGATTGTTTTCAGTTTATCAATCTGATACATCGGCCTTGAATCCAACTCTTATGCATGTGTCACAGTATCTCTCGAATCTCACTGCTACCAGATCTCTCGGTTCCTACTACTGCGCACCAGCTGTGTCACGAACCCACTCCTGAGGATCAGGTCCACTGAGCTCACAGTGCCCACGCCTAAGTGAAATCCATAACAGGGAGGGAGAAACATGGGATACCCTCTTTGTGTCCTTCTATAGTGCTTGCTGTGTTCACAACTGAACACGCGCCATGAAGTCCCAGGGTCCCCTCTTTACTATGGATCAGGGTACAATACTAGTCTCGAATCTTGTAGCCAAATATGAACCCTTCATGTTTGTTACACAAAGGAGGAAGATCTAGACATTACAACCTCTTCAAGGTAGAGTTGTAACTCTAATTGGTATCTACAAACCTCTTTTCAGCACACAAGAAAAGAAAGGGAGTAGGAAAGGAATCGGGAACACAAGAGAAAAATATCAGGAAAGGGGAGAAGATGCAGGAGTCCAAAAACAGGAAGAGAGAGAAGTCAGTTAGAAAAACATGGAAGGTCGTGGTGACAAATGCATGCAGCCTGGGAAATAAAGTCCCAGCATGGAGGCCTTAATAACTGAAGGAGACCAGGGCTACAGGCCTCCAGACCAAGGGGAAAGAGTGGACAGATTACTAATGGAGGACATACAAAATATGACAGCGAAGGGAGAGGTTCTGCTAATGGGACATTTTAATATGCCAGATGCAGACTGCTTGATACCAACTAGTGCATCAGCCAAGACATGGGACATGGTAGATTACATGCAGGGTGAGGTCCTCATACAACTGGTGCAACAACCCACCAGAGACAGGGCAATCCTGGATCTGGTGTTGACAAATGGTGACATAATCACAGATCTCCAGGTCGAGGGACTGTTGGGGTCCAGCGACCATCACATGGTATGCTTCAACTTGGCCGCAGGAACACAAGTGTCTCATTCAAAGACAAAAATCTTGGATTTCAGGGGGGCAGACTTTGGTAAGATGGGAGAGGAGGTTAAGGAAGTCCTAATAAAGAGAAATGCAGGAGAGGGTGTGGAAGGGAAATGGGTGCAAATCAAAGAGGCAATAATTGAGGTAACAGGCCAATGTGTTAGGGAGAGAAGTAAAAACAAAAGAAGGAGAAAACCACTCTGGTTCTCAAAATCGGTAGCTGAGAAGGTCAGGGCCAAAAGGATGTGTTTCAAGAAATATAAGAGAATGCAAAGTGACAATGATAGGGAGGTGTATCTAAACTGTCTGAGGGAAGCGGGGAACGAAGTCAGGAGAGCAAAGGCCCACACCAAGGAAACACTGGCTCAAACAGTGAGGAAAGGAGACAAGTCATTCTACAGGTACATTAGTGACAGAAGAAGGTCTAGAGGGGGTATTGCTAAACTCAGGGGGGATAAGGAGGAGTATGAGGAAGGGGATAGGGAAAAGGCATCTATCCTTAATACATATTTCTGCTCAGTCTTTACGATGGAAAAGGATGGATAGGGCTCACAACTTGACACCAGATACCCAGGGGGGAAGGAGGTATATACACCAGTCCTTTCACAAAAGAGAAGGTCCTGAAGGAGCTCAATAGGATTAGAGTTGATAAAGTGTTGGGGCCTAATGGCATTCATCCAAGGATACTGAAGGAGCTGAGAGAACAACTAGCAGAGCCACTAGCTAAACTGTTTAACGAGTCATTGAGCACAGGAGAAGTCTCAGAGGACTGGTGAAGGGCTCACTGATCCCCCTGCACAAGAGTGGCAGCAGAGAAGAAGCAGGACGCTACAGGCTGGTCAGTCTCACATCAGTTGTGGGGAAGATCATGGAGACACTCCTTATGGAAAGGATAGTGGAACACCTGGAAGCCATAGGAGCACAGAATCCATGACAGCATGGTTTTACACGGGGAAGATCCTGTCAGAGTAATCTGATAGATTTCTTTGACTGGGTGACAAAGGAAGTAGATCAAGGGGGTGCGGTTGATGTTGCCTATCTTTATTTCAGCAAAGCCTTCAATACTGTTCCACACAGAAGACTGGTGAACAAGCTAGGTAGTCTTGCAGTGGGCCAAAGGCTAGTGAACTGGGTGGGTAACTGGTTAAGGGACAGAAAACAAAGAGTAGTGGTTAATGGTGTACAGTCAGAAGAGATGCGGGTCACTAGTGGGGTGCCTCAGGGATCAGTTCTGGGGCCTGTCCTCTTCAATGTCTTCATCAGTGACATTGCAAATGGACTTCAGGGAAAGGTTTTCCTGTTTGCAGATAACACCAAGATCTGCAACACAGCAGATACTCCAGAGGGGGTGGAAAGGATGAGGAAGGGTCTGGAAAAACTGGAGAGATGGTCTGAAGAGTGGCAACTAGGGTTTAATGCAAAGAAGTGCAAAATCATGCACATGGGTAGGAGGAACCTTAAAGCAAGTTATAAGTTGGGAGGTGAGTTGCTAACAGTCATCAAGGAAGAAAGAGACTTGGGAGTCATCATTACAGATGACCTAAAGTCATCCAAGCAGACCACCAAGGCAGTAGGGAAGGCGTAAGGAATGTTGGCTTGTATTAGCAGAGGTATTACAAGCCATAAGAGGGAGGTACTGATTCCTCTATGCAAAACACTGGTTAGGCCCCATCTGGAATACTGTGTGCGGTGTTGGAGGCCACATCTGCACAAAGACATCAGCAAGATGGAGACAGTGCAGAGGAGGACTATGAAGATGGTACAAGGCCTGCAACAGAAGGCATACAAGGACAGATTACAGGAGCTCAATATGTATACCCTAGAGCAAAGGAGGGAGAGGGGCGATATGATTGAGACTTTCAAATATCTCAAGGGCATAAATAAGGTAAAGGGGCAGACATCTTTCATTTGATGTCTAATAATAAAACAAGGGGGCATGACATGAGATTAGAAGGAGGTTGACTAAGGGGGAATGTGAGGAAGTTCTTTTTCACAGAAACGGTGGTAGAGGTATGAAACAACCTACCGCAGGAGGTGGTGGGAAAGAGCACAGTGCAGGGCTTCAAACAGGCATGGGATAGGCACAAAGGAATCATAGGGAAGGGAAGAATCAGCTAAGGATAATGACTTATCAGCATACACTTCCAAAAGATAGGGTGCATGGGCAGACTGGATGGGCCTAGTGGTCCCTATCTGCTGACAATTTCTATGTTTCTATGTTTCTAGTAGCAATAACTGAAACCTGGTATGCAGCTAATCATGAGTGGGAAATACATGTACCAGGATATGTTCTATTCAGGAGGGATGGGGGGAGGGAGGAGTAGCCATGTATATCAGAGAGGGTATAATGGTAATACAGGTACAGGGCAGGCAGGGCGAAGTCGAGGCACTGTGGGTCAACTTCAACCTGGAAATAGCACAGCAATATGCACAGGGGTGATATACAGGCCTCCAGGACAGGGAGAGGAACTGGTCAAGGAGCTAGTGGAGGGAATACATGAGATGGCAATGGAAGGTGAAATTCTACTGATGGGGATTTCAATATGCCAGACGTGGATTGGAACAACAGTATAGCTGCTTCAGCCAGAAGCAGAGGCATCCTTGATTCACTCCAGGAGGCTGGACTCAGGCAGCTTGTGCTTGATCCCACCAGAGACAGGGCAATTCTGGATCTGGTAATGGCCAACAGGGATCAAATCACAGATGTCCTGGTAGAAGGGCAACTGGGATCCAGTGATCACAACATTGTGTGGTTCAGCATAGGGACAGAGACCCACTCAAGTCATACTAGGACAAATGTTTTGGATTTCAAAAATGCTGACTTCGCTGAAATGGGGAGTGGTATCAAATGAGCCCTGAAGAGAACAGGGGCAGGAGGGGAAGTGGAAAAACAGTGGAAGCATCTAAAGGAAGCCTTACTGGAAGTAACAAACCAATGTATCACATTGGTATCCAAAGGCAAGAGAAGGAGAAAGCCACTGTGGTTCTCGCGAGAGGTGGTGGTAAAGGTCAGGACAAAAAGGAAAGGGTTCAAAAAATATAAGGAAACCCAAAGGGAGGAGAACAAGGAGGAGCACCTAGAGTGTCTAAGGGAAGCAGGAAAGACAGTACGGAGAGCAAAGGCATGGACTGAGAAAGGTTTAGCACAGTGAGTTAAGATAGGGGACAAGATATTTTTCAGGTACATCAGCAAAAGGAGAAAAACAAGGGGGGATTGCAAGGCTCAAGGGAGAGGGAGGGGAATGTAAGGAGGGTGACATTGGAAAAGACAGAAATATTGATTAAATATTTCTGTTCAGTATTCACAAAAGAGGAGGAGGAGGAGAGACAATGGCCACAGCAGTACAGCAGTTGCCAAGGGGGTGAAGAGGTGGACAATAGTCCATTCACAGGGGAAAGAGTCCTGCAGGAGCTCACTAAATTGAAGGTGGACAAAGTGATGGTATCAGATGGCATACTTCCAAGGATATTAAAAGAACTGCGAGGGACGATACAGTAGCAGAACCTCTGGTAGCCATGTTCACAGAGTCATTCAATACAAGGGTGGTACCAGAGGATTGGAGGAGGGCACATGTCACCCCTCTACACAAATCCGTAAGCAGGGAGGAGGCAGGGAACTATAGGCTGGTTGGCCTCACCTCAGTAGTGGGGAAGATCATGGAGACATTGCTTAAAGAAAGGATAGTGGGGCATCTAGAAGCCATCGGGGCCCATGACCATAGGCAACATGGATTCACTGCAGGGCGGTCATGTCAGACAAATCTGGTTGATTTCTTTGACTGGGTGACAAAGGAAGTAAATCAGGGTAGGGCAGTGGACATTACTTACCTTGATTTCAGCAAAGCCTTTGACACCATCCCACATAGGAGGCTGATAAACAAGCTGGGTAAGCTGAACATGGGGGACAGGGTGGTAAACTAGGTTAAAAAGTGGCTAACAGACAGGAGACAGATGGTGGTGATAAATGGGATGCAGTCTGGGGAGAGGGGGTGACCAGTGGGGTGCCTCAGGGATCGGTCCTGGGGTCAATCCTGTTCAATGTCTTCATTAGAGACATTGCAAAAGGGCTGAAGAGAAAAGTCTGCCTGTTTGCAGATGACACCAAGATCTGTAACAGAGTGGATGCCCCAGAGGGGGTGGAGAAAATGAGGAGGGACCTGGGGAAGCTTGAAAAATGGTCTGATGACTGGCAACTGAAGTTTAATTCAAAAAAATGCAAAATTAATGACCTGGAACACAGAAACCCTGGGAAAAGCTGCAGGATGTGGGGGGAGGTGCTGACAGTCACACAGAAAGAAAGGGACCTGGGGGTTATTATTTCAGATGACTGGAAATGTCAAAGTACAGTGTTAAGGCAGCTGGGAGGGCCAGTGGCATGCTGGGGTGCAATGGCACCAGTATCACCAGCAGAAGGAGGGAGGTAGTGATGCCATTACATAAAACCATGGTCAGGCCTCACATGGAGTACTGTGTGCAGTTCTGGAGGCTGCACCTTTGTAAGGACATTAACAGGCTGGAGACGGTCCAGAGAAGGGTGACTAAGATGGTACAGGGCTTGCAATGCAAGGCTTATGAGGACAGATTAAGGGATCTCAATATGTACCCACTAGAAGAGAGGAGGGAAAGAGGGGACACAATAGAAACATTCAAGTACCTCAGAGGTACAAACAAGGTGCAGGGGAGACATTTTTCAGTACAGGAGGAGCACAAGAACGAGGGGGCATGACATGAAATTGGAAGGTGGGATGTTAAGAGGGAATGTGAGGAAGTTCTTCTTCACAGAAAGGGTAGTGGACACATGGAATGGTCTGCATCAGGAGGTGGTGGGAGCAAGCACTTTGAATGAATTCAAGCATGCTTGGAACAGGCATAGGGGAATCATTGAGGTACAGCAGAGGGTGGGTCAGAAGCAGTAATCCAGTACAAGGGCTTATGGGCAGACTAAATGGGCCAGGCGGTCCTTATCTGCCAACAATTTCTATGTTTCTATATAATTCTGCTTTCTCCCACAAGGCGTGTAATAACCTGGTTCAAATTCCCACAGACTCTTCCTTGAGACTTTGGTATTCCCCCTATCTTTATCCACACTTTCCCTTTTCAGACCCTTTGTTTGATTTGGTAGTTTATGATGGCACCCCTTAGCAATAACAGTTTAGTCACAGATTATTACTGAAACATCCCACAATCACACACGAAATATAGAAATCACATTCAGGCAGGTTTCTTAAACAAAACAAATATCTTTACTAAATAATTAAATAATTGTCATACATTACAACAAAAAGGTTTGATAAGTTTGGTCACAGAATAACACAAATAAAAAGTGGACATGTACATACAGAGAAAATGCCTTAAAACTGATAGCTAAGTTCTGCCTTAAGTTCGTAGTGGATTGAAGTCCAGGAAAAGTAAATGAACATTCCAGTTTCCTTTGATAGCAGTTTTGCTTCTTGTGTGTCTGGAGAAGAGTGTCCTTTGAAGATGGTCAACAAAATGAGAGAGAGAGCCTGGTTTTCCAGCTCTTTATATAATGTCCCAAATCCCTGGTCTGTCCTAACTTTTAGGCCAGTAGATGTCACTCTTGCTCTTTCCCAACAACACAATTTTCTGGCTACCTTGTGATGTCATACTTCCCTGACAGTTATGACACCTATAAGAGAATTTGCACTAGCCTGCCAGAATGGATATTTTTGTCCTTTCCTTTCATCTCATCAAAGACAATATACCATGACAGTTTCCTGGGACCAAAGCATCCTGCCTGTGAGGTGAAAAAAAGCTATCTCCTGAACATTTTATTTACCTCTGTTTCCCTCAGTTAGCTAACCAGAGAAATACCCTTTGATCAGCTAAACCAAGCTTTTGACAAGTAATTGTCAGCTTCCTGGCAAGCAAGCTGGTTCCTCTCGGGTCAGAGGAAGGTCAAAAATTTTAAAAGAAATCCAGTCTTTCTCACTATCCTATGAGACCTTTCCTTAACACTTGCATTCTTGTGGCATGTACACATACACAAAATATAACATAATATAACACCCTATATCTGTACATCTGACTGGCAGTGGCATAGCTCACCACTGGCAGCACCTTCAATAGCTTTCTTCCTGTGGCTGCCTAAGTTCTGCCTAGTCTTACTCTGTATTCTTTCCCTTTAGTTGCCAGTCTGGGTTACGTCTCCTCATGGCCTTGAGGATGGATACTGGTCTTTCAGGAGTCACTGCTCTCCTCATTTCACATTTTGTGGGTTGGCCTTCCTTAACAGGGAATTTTCTTTAGTTGCCTCTCACCACCTCCACAAAACATAAAACCAGTTTCTATGTCAGGCTGCAATTACAGACAAGGCACCAGATCTTTTTCCACACTTCAAGCAAACGGACCAGAAATACTCCACAGTTCAAGCGAGAAACAGGACCCAACAATTAGCACCATTCTTTGACCCTCAAATTAGCCCCTGGTAATTGCAGCACAAAACAGGGAGCCCTCCCCCCCCCGGAACTAGGGGTCCAGGAGAAAAGACCCTACAGCCTCTGCTCCAGGAACAACCAAAGGGAAACTAGGACCCTGCCTCCCTCCAGCCTCAGGTCCCCAGCACCCCTCCAGGGGGTCAACCCAACCCGCACTGCCGCCCACCAGATTAGCTCTGTGGGTCACAGCCAGCAGTCAGAGGTCACAGTTCAGCATTCCACAAGTTTTCATAGGGCCAGTTACAAGGCCCCCAGCTGCAATGAGCAAGCAGTACTCAGCTCCCAGAGATTCAAAGACTCAGGCTCCAGTAACCACAACCGTCCTCCTGTGGCAGAATCATGGAGGAGCCCTTCAGCCACAGAGGCCCCCTCCTTCCAGTGGGTAGCTCTGACAGCCACTCCTAAAACCCTGTTGAGCCAAAGAACCATCCCCCACTAGCAGTTAAAGCCCCCCCCCCAACAACAGTCATCAAAAGCAGCTTCCCAAACAACAGACAGTCCAGGAAGAAATCCATCAGTAGCACACCAGTACCACTCGCAGACCGTTGAACTTACACTGCTCCTGGCTTCTCTCACAATCAGCTCCTCCACCATCCTGTATGGTCCCTGCTCCACAGACTGTTGGAAATCTTCCTCTCCTGTCTGAGTGGGAGTAAAACTGGCAACAAATGAATAAAATGCCCATTTATCCCACTGTCCTTATTGCAGCCTCTGGAAAAAGTATTTGCGGACTGACAAGAACGGCCACAAAAAAAGTGGAAGAAAAGTGCCCCTGCTATTCAATGGTACTAAACAAAATTCATAATATAGATGCCTATGACTATGCAATTGCAGTTAAAACACAAATCGATGCTTGCTCCTATCCATTTATGCAGCAACAAAACAAATCGGAGCACAAAACGCCCGGAATGCCAGAAGCCACCCAGGACAGATCTGGCAAGATGCCAGATACATGGTAATGGTAACCCCCCCCCCAAAAAAAAATACACTTAAAGACTAGTCTACCTCACTAGTAACCCTGACTGGGCTAAACTAATAAAAAATAAAGGGAAAACTGAAAAAATAACACAAAAAACACATTAAATAAATAACATTTTCACACAATGCTGATTTAAAATTCTGGCCAGCCCATATCGGCCACCATCTTGCCCCCTTAATAACAACCTTCCCCAATCTCAAACTCCATAAATTATTATAATTAATGCAGTAATGCCCATAGACACTTTTTAAGAGGCGTCTCCTATTATGTCCTCAAAATGACACATTAGTTCAAACAGACAATGCATGCTAATTAAATTAAGTAAATATGCCTACCGTGAACCACTACAGTGTTACTTATAAAAAAATTCATTTGTTTTTCTGATAACATTTTTTATAAAAAGAAGCAACCATCAGTACATTATATTAGTATGTTCTATTTGTCTACATCCCTCAGGCTGCACATGACCTTAAATAGAGATCATTTTTTACAAATCAGTTTACATGATTATCTGTTAGGAGCAAAAAAAAAAAATTTGAAAAAAAGTAGTTCCAGTTAGGGTTACCACATGTCCTGATTTTTGCAGGACAGTCCTGATTTGGGCAGCTGTGTCCTGCAAAAAAACATGAAAAATACTAAATGTCCTGATTTTATGGTAGGAAAGAATATTTTCTAACTTTCCATTAAATGTTGCAGAAAACTACAATACCTTAACTAAAATACTTTAAAATGATAAGAAATAATAGAAGCAACTAAGAAGCTATAATACTTAGCCTTAATTCTGATTATATAGAGAACACAAGTCTGTTGCATTGGTCAAGGTTATGTACTGTCCGCGAAAAATCATGTTTCGGTAATAAATGTCCCACTTTGGGCTTCTTAGAAGGTGGTAACCCTAGTTCCAATAGACATATTTTTATGCATACCTGTATGTGTACTTACAACATATAATATTACAGATTCTTCAAATACAAGATTTTTTCAATAGCCTGTAAACAATGTTAACAATCAGTTTTTAAACATCAACCACTGTTATAATTGCAGTGTATCAGAAGAGAACAGATTGGGAGAGATCTTACCCTATATGGGATCACTATTCATTCCAGCAACATGTTTAGCTGACTGTGCTAGCACTGCAAGAGTCTCTGGGTGGGATATTCAAAAGGGTTACACATGGCGCAACCCAGCAAATGCTCTAGGAGCGAATATTCAGAGTGCAAGTTGCACTGTGCAACTCCCCGATGCGCCGGGTGCATCTGTAATATATGCGGCGCAAGTGTGGGTGGTTGGGCCCATGCAAATGCAGCACATCCTGATATTCAGCCCGGGATGTGAGGCACATATGCTGACACAACACAGCCTTGCGCCACTCAGGGAGACGCAGAGTTGTGACTGATAAAACCAGGAACAAATCCTGGCCACCAACAGGTGAGCTGCCGCATTGCAGGGTGCAACTCTGTGGGTGGACACCCGCCCACCCAGAACACAGTCCACATGCCCCCTGCGCAGGGAGCGTTGTGCCCCCCTTGCCCATTCGCAGGCATAGGAACAGTACATCCATGGTGGTTCAGTGGACCGCTGTCCATCGTCCAATCGCAGACATCCAAATTAAAAATCCCTGGTGGTCCAGTGGACAGCTGTCCATCACCCGATCACGGGTATCCATTTTAAAAATTGCTGGTGGTCCAGTGGACCGCTGTCCATCGCCCAATCATGGGCATCCATATTAAAAATCCCTGGTTGTCCAGTGGACTGGTCCCCATCCCCCGATCATGGGCATCAGTAAATAAAAGCCCTGGTGGTCCAGTGGAAACCCCCCCCGTGCCCGATCGCAGACAGAATCACCGAAAGACACCCTGGTGGTCCAGTGGTACCCCCCTCCTCACCCTCCCACTGAGGCCCCTGCCACCTGACATCCCCCAGTCAGTGGCGGATGGCAGCACCCAACCCACATGCCACCTGGCCACCTGCCAACTGACAGCATACAGTAGGGTCTGCAATCCTATTGGTCCACTGCGTGGGCCAATGGACATGCAACCATACTGTACTACACAGGCCCAATATGTGAATGAACCGTTAATTCACATATCGCTGTTGCGATATAGTATGGCTCTGCAGCCCATTGCTCAGCTATAGTGACCTCAACAGGCACATGACCCTACTGGGATGCCGTCAGTCGCAAGGGCGGCCGGGTGGCATGTGGAGGGGTGCTACCACCCGCACTGACTGGGGGTGCTGGGTGGAGGGGCCTCCAGTGGGCGGGTGGAGAGGGGGCCACGACCACCAAGGTGTCTTTCGTGATTCCACCCATGATCGGGCACTGGGGGGGGATTCCACTGGACCACCAGGTTTTTTATTTACAGATGCCCGTGATTGGGCGCTGGGGGGGTTCCACTGGACCACCAGGACTTTTATTTGCTGATGCCCGTATTCAGGCGATGGAGGGGGTTCCACTGGACCACCAGGACTTTTATTTACTGATGCCCACAATCGGGCGATGGGGACCGGTCCACTGGACCACCAGGGATTTTTAATATGGATGCCCATGATCGGGCAATGGACAGCGATCCACTGGAGCACCAGGGATGTTTTGAACATATGCCCACAATCGGGCGAACAGAAACGGGGTCCACCAAGGGACTGCAGGGCATTGGTCCTCGGCGGCTGCAGCTTGGCAGGGCACCAGGCACAAGTCATCAGGGATCGGTGCACCGCATGCAAAAGGGGCCATAATGACATGCAAATGGCCCCATTTGTGCCTTGCATGCATAATGGCCTGATCTGCATGCCCAGTGCTGAATGTCACAGTTGATGTGCCTAGCGCAACTGCACTTGTGCTGGCACATCCCCCTGCTCCCCTGCTGCCACTTGCGCTGGCGCAGTGCCACTGCACCATGAGCAGTGCTTGCACCATCAGTGCCATATTCAATGGTGCTGAGCCATGGTGCAGCACCGTTGAATATCGCCTGGTCCATGCCCTGGCGCAGCCCAGTTGTGCTGCACCCAGGCTTGCGCCCCTGCCTGGCACAGTCTGAATATCCCACCCAGGATCTAAACAGCTGGTGCCACAGATGTAATTAGCTGCAGCCAATCAATGTACAGCACTTACTAATATCGGAATGACATCAGTACATCTGGACATCCATCCTGACTACAACAGCTCTCTGTTGCTAAGTAATGGTGTAGTGTTGCTCTCTTGCCCCACAATCAGGCAGAAAGGGAGTGGTGCCTAGAGAAACACACTAGCCACACTCACCAGCCCAGAAGTTTGTTAAGCATCAATATTTTTGTTCTGTTACATTGGTTTGAAAATTATTCAACGTGCACAAGCACAATCAGGCTATTTGCAAATAATCTGAATCCCATGATATCTTATTAACAAATTAATTTAATCAGGTCAGTCATCTTGCGATAGAGAAGCATGCAGGACACACATTCCAGACCATATACAGAGAAAGGATACCAACCCAAAATGTATTATGTGCTAAATTTAAAAAAAGGAAAGAAATATTTTTTACTCATGTGTAAATAGAGACTACGGGGTGAGTGATCATGCTGAACCAGTGTGATCAGCAACACAGGGGTTTCTGATTCCATGAGACCTTGAGAGCGAAGCTCAAGAGGTTCTATGGAATCAGAAACCCGAAGTGGTTGAACTCACACTGGTTCAGTGAGGTAATGAAATATTTTTTATAGTGTATGATGGCCAAGAAGAAATACAGCCCTACGCTTAAATAAAGCTTTAATGTAGAGTAACGTCATTTTAAACAGTGAAGCAGTATGCCAACTTGAAAAAAAAACAACTGTAATAAACAGTAAAACTGCCGTGGCCATCTTATGTTTGATATGGATTTGAATGGTATTGACATACTGCATTTTTTTAACTGATAGCTGTCTGGTACGGCTCGAGCTTTGCATTATGAGTTAATAGAACGCTGTTCTGCATGGATGGTCAAAACAGCATTCCATTCATTCTTGTGTCTGTGGCTGAAGAGTGTTTTAGTGAGGTGGAAAAACATGTTAGAATAGAGTTCCACCGTACACTATAGATGAATACTTTTTGCTCCTGTATAACTCAGGTACACATATCTCATTATAGCTAGTGTTATTAGCCAAATTAAGATATTTAGAACAGGACACTGATGCTTATCTCAGCTCAACTGCCAGATTATATGTGCTAGTAAGCATATCTCATCCACTAGACAAAAATCAAGACAGCTGGAAGTGGGGAAATACGGGGGGGGGGGCACCAAGATGGGCCTAAAGTAAAGGTTACTGACTTTGCGGTTACTAACAAGCCCTCCCCCCCTCCTCCTTCTTGCTGATCTGGTCCTTCAAGTATCAAGTGTATATATAAAACCATTTCTCTCTTTTCTATCGCTTTATTCTAGTCCCCTCCTCTGCTGAGCTGCTGTGGTTTTTCAATAGCCCAAAATCTCAGGGATGCAGCAATGTATCCCACACAGTTAAAATGCCTTGCCACAGGTGACCCCTCACTCTTATTCCTGATAGCAAATCTGTTTTCCAGTAGTCAAAGTTTAAATGGCCTTGTGTTTTACCAACATAGTTTTTGGCACGTCAGCATGTTAACACATATATAACATGATTTGAATCACAATTGCGGTATGTTTCAATCGGATGCTTTTTGCTGTCATTTGGATGCTCTATATCTATCTTTTTAAATGTGTTCCCACACTGGGCACATCTACATATCCCCGGGTTTAAGGGTCCCAGAAACGGCTGTTGATCATTTCTTGTTGGTCCTTTCTGTTCCAAAGGAACAAGTCTATCTCTGAGAGTCCTGACTTTTTTAGAAGCCACCATAGTGGGTTTAATGATTTTTTTTATTCCCAGTGGATGTAGTGTATCCCAATGAGCGTTAATTTTCCTAATGGGTTCAGTTAATGCTGACTATTGTAATGACAAAACACAACCTGTCAGTTGTTTGTTCTCATTTCCTCCAGGTATCCTCGGTAAGCCTTCCTAGTAATTTCTGTTTGGTTTTTTAAAATCATATTATTCACGGCTGATTTGTTATACACTCTTGATACAATTCTGTCTGGCCACCACATTAAATTCTTGTTCTCTTTCCAGTTCGTCACTACAATTTATCTGCACACGTAGCATTTGTGAGTGGGGTATACTGCTTTTAAGTTATTTGGGGTGGAAACTGTCACTGTCAAGCAATGTTTTTCTATCTTTCTGTCTTCTAAAAATTCGTGTCTAGTCTTTTGCCATTTTTGTAAATAAGTACAGTAGACCTAGAAAGGCCACTTCTTTAGCACTGTACATAATAGGTGCTCATTAAATAAATTGAATTCTTCTATCCATATTATAAGCAAATCATGTAAAACATCTGTAAGTGTTAAATGTCGGTGTACAAAGGGTTATAGATTGGGTTCAACACAAACAGAGATTAAACCAATGCATGCACAAATTGGCATATATCGGAGCCATGGTGCTGCCCATGGCTGTGCCCTTCCTCTACCAGTAATAGACACTTTCAAAGCAGAAATAATTCTCAAAGAGAACCATCCCGGAAAGCTCTATGAGAAAGCAGACTGGGGGGTATCTTCTTTGTTCAATTCTTTCAAGGCCATTTCTAGAGTATATCAACCTTCCTTGTGCAGTATGGATGTATACAGATCTTTTCTATCCATACTGCACAGAATATTTTTTTCAAAATTGGTGGTGTCATTTAGTTGCATAGATCAAAGATGTCCCCCGTGTCTTTCACAAAACTGGGTATAAGTGGCATTAAAGGCTGCTGTAGTAGTTAATAAAGTTAGAGAGTGGTTCTAGTATTGAGTCATTACTTGATATTGTAGGTCTAGCAGGTGGATCATTGACATCTTTGTGAATCTTGGGTAACCGATAAAACATAAATACCATGGGGAATTTAGTTACTAGTAACTCTTTTTGTCATTTCTTTATATACCCCAATTCTTCTGCTTCATTTAGAATTTCAGGTATGCTAAGTTTAATCCTAGGGGTTGTGTTACAGTCTAGCCTTTCATAGTTACCTTCATCAACTAGTAACTTCCAACACATCCTGCTGTAGTGTTCAGTATTCATAATCACCACTCCTGCTGGTTTGATTACAATTTTCTTGTCACCTTCAAGATTGCGTAGTGCTTCAGATTCCAATTTTGTTAAGTTGTGTCTGCTTTGTGGTACATTTGTCTACTTAAAAAGTATGTCTTCATCATGTAAACATGCATTTTATAAGCCTGAACACAATGATTCCTTCCTGTTTAGGGACTGTAATTTGATTTATACTAAACAGCATGTCTTATCTCCTGTACTTCCTGGTTTTGAATGGGTTCCCCATAAAACTGTTCCTTATGTCTGATTGTCCAGAAAAATTTATGAAGATCAGCCATTAAGTTAAATCTGTTAGGGTATTCAGTATGAGGAAAGGAAAGACCTGTACTAAACAATGTCTCTTCACTAGAGGTTAAGGGTCAGTCACTAATGTTTAAACATCACTAAATCCTCCTTCCTCTGTAGTCTACTCCTCCACCACCTCCTCCCCCTCTTCATCTACCTCTGCTTGTATGTAATAATAGTGAAAAAACAACTGTGATTACCAAAAACTATGAGTGCACCGCGCCAAAAATGAAAATAGTGATGTGCACTAGACTGACATTCAGAAACAGCTACCGGCACTAACTTTCACACTACTGAACAAACAAAATATATGTTTTATGCAGGGGGCTAGGCTTCCTGTACCCCCAAACTTAAATTAACCAACTTCAGGGGAGGTGAGATACTGGGTAAAAGACGAAAACTCAGGAGGGGCTACAGTGGGAGACAGAAGTCAGCAGGGGGAGAAAATTAGGGGGGATCCTACAGGCAGGGGGGAAACAATGTTGGGAGGGCGAGGTAATGGGAAACATGTAACAAAATAACAAGCATTTAAAAATCAAGCACTCACCACCCAAATGTAAGAAGGATGCTGCTCTCAAATATTGAAGTGACCAAACAGTTTTTTTAAGGTGCCACATGAAGTAAAAAATGCCTCAATACAAATATCCTTTTTCAAAAGGCCCTTTCAAGTGGTGAGTGCTTGATTTTTACATGTTTGTTATTTCTGCTATTTATCATGAGCACCCCAGTCTTGTGTGCTCTTTTCCTCTGTTGTAAAAATGTAACAAAATACTTAATATTTATGTAACATTAAAAAAAAAACATTATGCTTACAATCGGTCCTGAACCTGGGTCGCCCGCTACATGGGTGGTTACCTTAACAACCACACCAGGCGGCCAGCTTGGAACTTGCCTGATGAACAAACCCACACATACTCCTCTACCTATTAACAAAAACTATGTGCTCCATTTCACTATGCTATTAATAGCACATTGCCATTCTAACATTCGCTATTTTGTCATTGCTCAAATTATCTCGCCCAAAATCACTCGCCATCTTAATGGGCTACCTCTGCCTACTATGCTTCTCCTGCCTCCTCCTCCTCTTGGTTGTCAATAATATTCTTCCGCCTGTTCATAAACAGGTCCTAAAGCCCTTGTATGGTACCTCTGAGGTCCCTCTTCCTGAGAGGCTTCTTGTCCCGGTCTCTGTCTTTGACATTCCTGGTCTAAAAAGAACCTTACATGATGAGCCTCTTGACTCAGAGATTCTATCACTTCTACGAGTGTAACTACCTGAACTATCAGAGTCAGTTTGTTCTTTTCTTCTTCCTCCTCTATTGGGAATCATTACTTTCCAATTAAACACTCTGTTCAAACAATAATCATTAGTATCTCATTTGAATTTATTTTAATCTTTTGATATCTTCTTCAAGCTGTTTTGGTCACTTTTTTAAATCTTCCAAATTCTTTTCAAACTAGTCTTCTTCTCATTTCTCCTTCAGCTCTTCTATTACTTTATTAATTTCCTCAGCCAAGGAACTTCTGGCTACCAATAACACCTCAATTAAAGCATTCATGACATCTATGGAACATTTTTTGCAAATGCCTTCCCAGTGCTCATCTCATTTTTTTTAAATTCTATCCCTAAGTTATGTTCTACAAGAACCCTTAACCCTCTGGGAATCCTTTTGTAATTGAAATATTCCCCAAGTGTGATAACATGCCATTCTAGTTTTGTATCCTTTTTCTTAAGGTTTTCTAATTTTGATAATAATTACCACTCATTATTACCTACTTCCAGGTTCTTTTTTACCTAAACAGTTCCTTTTGTTCAATCTCACTATATCCAAAGTGGAGGCAGTATGGCACAGTGGTTTAAGGCTCTGAGCTGCAAATCTGGAGACCTGGGTTTGAATCCCACAGCCCCCACTTGCATACTGTGTGACCCTGAGCAAGTCCCTTAACTTCCTCATGCTCCCAGGTTGCACCTGCAAACAAGCTTTCAGCTTAGTGTGTCTCACCTGGTAAAATAATTGGTTAAAAAAAAAATGTCAGCTGTCTTGTTTCTAGCCTCATACCTATCGATGCACAGCTTGCCAAACGTGTACAACATAATGGGTGAAGAACAAACTGGTTAAAGAATATTAAATATCTTTTTACTATTGAAGAAGTTTAAACAAACAATAAGTAACATTACAGTCCATCCTTATGGAATATTGAGTGCAGCAGTCTGATCTATATAGAGAAAAAAATGGTTTCTGGTTTGAAACAAAGTCCTTCTAATAGTCTTAGAAGACTGAGAAGTCCACCACTCTAATAGGGTATTTGTTGATACCTCAATACAATAAGTTCAGCAATAAAGTACAGGTCCTCTCGCTCATGATATGAAATCATTTCCATATACACAGAAGGAGACCTCACCTATAATTTGTGCTAAACACAGTTACACCACCTTAGAAACATTGCTTTCATATGACGATGGGTCAATGCATATGTGTGTGTGTGTGGTGTCAGTCACAAAGCATCTGTGTAATCACACACATTGAATAGACTTGCAGCAGGCTTTGCGAGTGGCTCCAAAGCAGCTGCATCATCATATACCTTGCATCACACTTGTAGCACACTTCATGAGTGGCCCAGTGGATCATTCACAAAGCACAATAATGAGTAGAGTACTCATCATGTGGTGTAACTTCACCCACCGCTATCTGGGAAATTGCAAACTTGGCATGCAAAATTCCTGACTCTGCGTCTTTATGAAGTTCTAGAACTTTGCATAGTTGGGCTTTGCGTTGTGAAGCCACTTCACGAAGTTGGAGAACTTTGCAAAGTGGCTTTGTAAAGTGAAGTTAGCCAACTATTTGGGACACGTCTTCACTTCTCTACTGTGTATCCCTGCTGGCCACTGTACTCTTGCGATGCAGAGAACTCTTTATTCTAATTATATGCTCCCTCGTTGGAGTTATAGAAAAAGACTCCTTTGTAAAATTGAAATCTGCTCCATTTATTTAGCTTTTTATATGCTTCCATATTGGAATTAGGGCTATGCATGGTCCCAGTAGCATTTCCTGAACACCACTCCTGAATGTTAGGATGGACTGAACAGTCCACTGTATGACCACTATTTAGAAAGGACTATTCAAAATGATTTTGAAGTTTTGCAGAGATTCACTGGCCAATTGCAGGCCATTTCTCAAGCTCACAGCCAAGCACACCATATGTCCTTCTCACTCTGAGCTGGTAGAGGGCAGGAGACAGCCATTTCTGAAAGCTAGCTCTTCAGTACTTCAGAGACCTTAAACTTACCAAAAAGGCAACTTTTGTTTCTCCACTGGCTTTTGTTGTGGTCATTACTGTAGTCTGATCTACACCAGCAAAGTCAGGTTTGGTTTTCTGACACTTTTTTTTGTTGTTTTGTACCTTGTTGCTGGGCTCTGTAACAGGGATGAGATGGCTGTCTGTATCTGCTGACATGTCTTCCTCACTGCTTTCACTTCCATACAGCTCCAGTGGGATTTTTTGGTGAATCACATTTTGTTTTGCTCTACAAGCTATTTGGCGGCAAAGTCATACTTAGCTTTCTGACGGAGTATTTTTATTTATTTATTTATTTATTTAGACAGCAGATTGGAAAACCTTTGAGCCATAGGCTCATTTACAAAGGTACCTTGTCACAATAAGACAAAAATACACAGTATAACAGTATAACACAGTATAACAGTAACTTAAGACATAGATACAAACAAGCTGGACATTTTTGGACATTGTTGTTGGGATTAGTAACAGGGACCAGGACAGCTATCTGCTAACACGTCTCCCCACTACTTTCTCTTCCATACAGCTCCAGTGTGATTTTTTTTAAGGGAAACATGACTTTTGTAGTTTTTTCTTTGCTGTCAGCTGGTTCAGGACTCAGTTCCCTGCAATGCTCTGAACCCAGCTCAGAGGCCCTTGTGCAATTGATGGTGTTTTCCTCATGGCCACTCCCAGCAATGACCTGTAGGCCTGGTTCCAGGTCAGACATATCCTAAATCCAGTTGGTACCCCCTGCTCTTTCAAGCACTGCATCACTTCTAGAAAGGCTTGGCTTTGCCCCCTAGTTCTAGGTTCAGGAGAGTCTGGGGTTGACCGACCTGCACCTGATGAACTAAATCGGAAGCCATGATCTTTATACTACTTAAATTGACCTGTCTATGGACAAAAGTAGAACCAGACAATTGCTTAAATACATTAGTCTCTGCATCAATGCATCAACCAATAAAACCAAATTCCCTTCTGTTTTTTTTTTTTTAAGGGACCCACCGACTACTTGTTTCCCATGGCCCACATGTAGGATAACTTGCTGCTGGCCATGATATTCCACATTCTCCCTCTCTTATTTATTTATCTCTCTCCCTCTTTTTAGTTTTATTTTTGGGTGTTCAACTCTATCCTGGTTAAATGTGGCCTCCTGGTCCCAAAGCAAGTGTTATAGCCCCCTGCATCCTGAATTTGCAAATCAAGCCATTTACTAGACCTAGAAGCATGGTATACTATGATTAACATTTTAATTTTGCATAATCATTTAAAAGAAACAAAACCTTGTTGTGCCATTGTCCTTCATGTTTTATATGCACTTCACTTCACAGTCTTTCAAAATGCAAATGGAAATATATCCTACATTCTGGAATTCTAAAAATTCATAGTGTAGCATTGTAAAAGCCTGGGATGGGAACTGAAACACAAACTCTGAGTCCCAGGAGACAGCAACAGCCCCACTCAGCTAGGACAGTTATTTTGAGAGGGCTGCCGCTTGATCACTATTGCAGTGCATATTATGGCAGTGACTGCAAATGCATGTGCGTGGCAGAAAAAGGGTTTGGTATGTAGACCATATGAGGACAGGCCCAAAAAATCCACCCAACATGCCAGATGCATATGCAACAGCTGGGCCCGAGTGGAAGATGTTTTCAGTGTGTTACCCAGGTCACTGTGTCTAGGTCCACACCCCGGGTTGGTGGTTGTTCTGGGTCCACCTGGGTGAAAGGATTGGGTTAATTGTTTTCTGCTGTGATAGGGGGATTCATCTTAGAGCAAACAAGAAACAGTGAGGTGCCTTCCCCTAGAGAGAATAAGTCAGCCAGATGCTGTTTGCAGTGCCACCCCATGGGATGCGGTACCTACCCACCTCCCTACACTGAACTGGACCATCCTCTGGGAACCAATAAGACAGTTTTTACCTTCGCCAATAAATACTTCAATCAGGTTACAGCCTTCCCCTAGAGAGAATAAGTCGGCCAGATGCTGTTTGCAGTGCCACCCCATGGGATGCGGTACCTACCCACCTCCCTACACTGAACTGGACCATCCTCTGGGAACCAATAAGACAGTTTTTACCTTCACCAATAAATACTTCAATCAGGTTACACAACGTGGGCACACACACACACACACACATGTGAAATCAAAAAATTAACAGTGCTTTTATTTAAGAACACTGGCCTTGAAGCTGGAGGAAAAGAGGGTGTTAGACAGCTGCAAGTCATCTTGAGCACTCTCACCCTGTAGCAATGACCCCTGAGAGCCACTGTACTGTGGGTCACTATCACCCTCTCTTACCCTACATGGTCTATGAAGAACCTGCCCAGTCAAGGGGCAAAAAAGGGTGAATTACACTACACATGTTGTGGTAAACTCTTAAACTGGTACCAGTACTAAAACTATTATTTCAAGTACTGTATGACAAGAACCAGTGACTCTGGGTACCCAGGAGTTACACTAAAGTCCCAGAATAGGCCTGGAAGCTATATTGCCTGGGTACTTTCACTGGTGCACTTGACGAAATTTAGCAAGCTTGCTTTTTAACCATTCAACAGGCCATAGTATACTAGCACAATTTAATGAATTTGAAACTCAAAATGTTTGGAAAACCCAGTGTTGTAATCCCAATGAGGTAATTGTAATTCAAAAGGGAAAAGTACCAAAGACCCCAGCCAGCAGCGCCCGCACTCACATGATGGGTGCAGCAGCTCAGACAAAGTGGGAACCCTAGCACACAGAAGTAAATCAGGCAGCATGGGGGATTCCATGATTAGGGGTATACACTGGGAGGAGTGGAGGGGGACCACTCAAGTTAAGGTGGTGGGGATCTCTGGTCTGACGATGCACAGGGTGAAGTTCCCGGTGTATGAGCTGGCAAGGAACTGTGGGGAGTCACTGGACTTCCTGGTGCATTTGGGACTAACGATATAGAGGGAAATGGTGTACTGGACATCCAGACAAGGTTCTGAGAACTGGCCAGAGTGTGCCAGGATAATGGAAGCACAGTTTCCTTTTCAGAAATGTTGCCACTACCAAAGGTCTCTGTGGAGAACAAAGCGAAGATCACAGAAGTAAATGACTGGCCCAGGAGGTGGGGGATAGAAAGGGGGTCGGGGTGTTGGGGGACTGGGGAGGAGTTTGGGAGGACAAGGGACTATATGCCAGGGATAGACTTTACCTAAATCCAACAGGGAAGGAAGTCCTAAAACAGGGATGGCAGATTACATTCAAGCTAGGTGGGGTTTAAACTTGCAAAGGGGGGAGGTTAACAGGGGTGCTGACCAGATGACCTTACTCCTCGGGGAGAGACCTGGCCTTCAGTCCCTAGAGTTGGACACAAGCCTGGGGTGAGGTTATCATAGGAGAAAGGAAGGCAGATGTATATGAGGTGGGGGCATGATAAGGGGGGTAGGATGAAGGGTTGAGGGGGTGGTGTTAGTAAATGTCAGGAGCCTGGGCAACAAATTGCTGGAGTTCCAGGCCATGCTATTTGAAGGAGGGGGTGGATGCGGTGGCAGTCACGGAAACTAGGGCTAACCCTAGCTGTGAATGGGATCTAAATGTGAGTGGCTACACAGTACACAGGAAGGATAGAAAAGAGGGTAGAGGGGGAGGAGTGGCTATGTTCATCAGGAATAACACAAAGGTCAGTTGCGTAGAAGAAGCAGAGGAAAACGTGGAGGCCTTATGGGTTACTGTGCAAACCCCTGCAGGAGGAAAGATCAAGATGGGAGTGGTTTACAGACCCCCAGGGATAGGTGGGGTTCTGGAGAAGAGTCTACTGGAAACCATTATGGGCCAGTGCGGACCTAAAGGGGAGGGAGTTGTGTTGATGGGGAATCTAAATATGCCAGCTATTGACTGGGGAACCATGACTTCTACAGTGTCCAGGGAGCAGAGGCTGCTGGATGGCTTCCAGGATATTTTCCTCACTCAGCAGGTGATGGAGCCTACAAGGGATGGTCATGTCCTGGATGTGGTTCTTGCGGATGGGGATCTGGCAATGGAGGATCCCCTGTCAGAAAATGATCATGATACTGTTTGGTTTCAGCTAAATTTGAGGGGGGGGGGATAGGTCTCAGACTATGGTGGTTGAATTTAAGGGTGCGGCCTTTAGGGGCATGGGGGAGATTCTCAAGGAACATTTGAAGGGGATTACACAAAGGATGGATGTAGAAGGGAGATGGGAGGTCATAAAATGGGGAATTTAGGAGGCCATCATGACCTGTGCAAAAGTAAAACGCAAGGGGGCAAGGTCACGCAAACCATGATGATGGTCCAAGGAGGTTCAGGAGGCCGTAAGAGAAAAGAAGGCTGCCTACAGAGAATACAAAAAAAAAGAGGAGAGAGGGATAAGGACAAGTACCATCTTGCATCCAGACACGTCACCCGGTTGGTGAGGTGGGCAAAGTCGAGAAAAGAGCAATGGCTTGCACAGGGGATAAGAGGTGGAGAAAAGGGGTTCTTTAGGTATATTGGGTAGCGGAGAAGACCTAAGGGCCAGATCGGCAGATTAAGAACAAAAGTGGGATGGGTGGAGGATGCGAGGGAACAGGCGGAGGCATTAAATGAGTAGTTTGCCTCCATGTCCATTAGGGAGGGGGATGGGAAACTTACAATGAGGGAGCTGCTGGATTTGGATGGGGCTGGGGGTATGATTGCTGGAGCATCAGATATGGTAAAGGTGGGTGGGAGGGTTACCTCTGGGATATCATACCAGGATGGATCTACTAAAAGAGGAAAGGGATCAAAAATGCCTCAGAGATATCACACCAGGAAGGATCTGCTAAAAGGGGCAGGGACCGATGATGCTATACCCATAGAAAGGGTGTGGAAAGCCCTTAAAGCTCTTAAAAAGGATAAATCTCCAGGTCCAGATGGCATACATCCCAGAGTATTATGGGAGATGGCGAATATACTGGTGGCACCACTGGCTGAACTCTTCAATTTGTCACTTGAGACAGGGTGGGTACCTGGGGAATGGCAGGTGCACATGTGGTGCCAGTCCATAAAGGGGGATCTAGGGAGGTTCCAGGTAACTATAGACCCATCAGTTTAACGTTGGTGGTGAGCAAGATGCTGGACAGTATACTTAAGGAATGTTTGGGGGGGGTTCTTGGAGGGTATGGGATTTCTGTATGGTCATCAACATGGGTTTGTGCCTGGTAGATCATGTCAAGCTAACCTTGTTGATTTCTATGATTTGGTAACATCAGAACTAGACAAGGGAAGACCTGTGGATGTACTGTTTTTGGACTTCAGCAAGGCATTTGAGTAGGTCCCACACATTGGACTACGGGGGAAACTGAGGGGGATGGGTGTAGGTCCATTGATGGTCAGATGGATTGGAAACTGGTGGACTGGCTAACTGTGCACACACAGGGAGTTGTGGTTGGAGGGGAGATGCTCTGCATGCAATCCTGCCTTGCAGACCCCACCAGGTCTGCCCTTATTGCCAAATCCACCAAGCAGGCCTATGACACCACAAGACCTGCCTTCCCAGCCTTCAGGTCCATCTACCCCTCCAGCCAGGTTTACTCCACCACTGGACTTGACCAGGCCAGCCCCATTGCCTCCAATTCCTCCACTACTGAATCTGGCACTGCCAGGGTGGCTTCAGCCTAGACCCTTCCATGCACCTAATCCACCAAATTTGCCTATGCCCTTGAACTGTCATGGACCTTGGCAGGAACTGCCTGGCCCACTAGACTTATTTTTTCCACCACACCCACCTATGCCACCAAGCCATCAAGCCCCTTGGCTCGAGAAGCTACCTAAGTTTACTTACTCCACGGGCTCTACCTGTGCCTTTGCCCCCAATAATTGAAGAAATGGACCTAGGGACCGAAGGGATGGTGACTAGATGGATTACTGCAGACATTTCCAATAGACACCAAAGCGAAGGCTAAAAGTATAAAATAAGCCAGTAAGGCTGGAGCAATTGCTTGCTAATTTTTGTAAGTAATAATAGATTGCAGTAGTTAATTAATATTTATAATTTGTGTCTTGCAAATCGTCTTAACATGTGTATTGATCCTGTACCAAGTGATTAGAAATTTATAATCTGATAGATTATTTCTATGTACCTTAGCACGCCAGATACTTTGTTTTATTTTTTGTTGTTTATTTTCTCTTTTGTGACCTAAGGCAAATTTAAGCGTAAAAGAAAGGCTTGTGATTTTCCAGACATGCTGCAACCTCATGTGCACTGAGCATAACCTCCTGAACTTTTCTTGACATTTGTTGGGGACTTTCCACTAGTAACCACGTGAACAATCATGACTAGTCAATCCTGTCCCATTAGATGGATAATTGGCCATATGAGTGGCCAGCCCTGTCCCACCAAGTAAACAACTAACCACAATGTGGTATCAGCTGTTCACACCTCAACCACAATGAGGATCAGCTGTTTGCACCTCAACCACAATGAGATCTCAGCTATTCACACCTCTGACAATGGTGTGAGCTATCTCACAGTCTTATTTTGTTTTATTTTTAGCCCCTGGAAAGTTCCTTGACCACCTAAATGCCATGACATCAAGTCCAAGTTACAGCCCAGACATTTTTCTATATCAGTCAGGTGTCCCTGGGTTATTGACAACTCTCAGCATCTGATCACCAGTTAGTGACCAGCTGGCTTGTAAGAGCTGCTAACATCTAAAATTATCAAAGCATCAGGCCCTCCTATTTTCTGCCATGGCAAAGTGTATATAAACCCTCAGCAATTCCAACCAAGGTAAGGAGTCTCGGAGGAACAGCTGCCTCTTGCTCCCAGGGTCTAAGAGTACATCAGGTTTGCAAGGTCTGGTTAGTGTTACCACACTTTAGGTGTAGGATCTAAAGAATTGACACTCTGGTATTATTTTCTATTTCTTTATGTGGCTACCTTAGTCTGCGATGGGAATATTATTCTATTTTTTTGCTTGTACCGCTGATTAGAAATTATAGTAATTATGTTTTAATAATTTGTTTTAATTTGATAGATAAGTGGTTACCTATCTATGTATTCAAGTTCAAGTTCAAGTTTATTGCAGGAAAGCTCCATTGAGCAAGCTCATTCACAAGGAGGTCCTGAGACATACATACATTCACATTGAAGTCCTACAGCTGACTTACAGACAAATAGTTAAGTGTTTACATCATAAGAAGCAGAATTCATAATGATAAGAGCTTACAACATAATACGCAGTGGGCAAAATGATAAAGAGCTCCCAGGATGCTCTCGGTTCATGAAGAGAAATTTGTACTGTTTGTAAAGGCAATACATTACATACATTGGAAAATAACAGTAATTCCATAACAATTCAACAAAGATTCCACCTAAAGCACTGATGGTGGTGTAAAACAGAGTTTTAAGGAAGTGTAGGAATGGAACCTGGGATATCATGGAATCACTAGTTTGTGTCCTAATGAAGGCAATTCATTAAAGACAGTTGCAGGTGTCTTTTAGTTTAGCCATAACTATCTTTTTAAAGAAGTTAACAGAGACAATACTGGCTAATTTCAAAGATGATTGTAGTCGATTCCAAATAGTTGGCAGTGAGCATGAAATAGCACGCTTCCCAAAGGAGTGTGGGTCCTAGGTACTACCAAGTAGGAGAAATCGACTTCCCAAGTGAATAGACACTGTACTATATGTATTAAGGATGATAGGTATTAGATAGTTTGTTCTGAAGAAGTTTTAAAGTCCATATACCTGCATGGACTGTCCGTCTAACAGAGAGCGACGGCCAGCCAACTAAGGCATATAGATCACAATGATGAGTTAGAGGGAGGGAGTTTGTTATGAATCGTAGGGCGGTGGTAGAGAACATCTAGTTTCTGGAGATTAGTAGAAGTTGAGGAATTATAGATTACATCGCCATAATCAAGGAGGGGGAGGAAAGTGGCCTGTACCAATCTAGTTCTAATTTCAGCAGGAAAGAAAGAACTATTGCGGAAGAAGAAACCTAACCTAATTTTGAGCCTTTTAGCCAAGTCATCAACATGCTCATTAAAAGAAAGCCTGTTATCTAACCAGAAACCGAGATATTTGAACTTTGAAACTATTTCCAGCTGCTCTCCTAGGGTAGTATTTATGAAATCATTGGGCAAAGCAGGGGCACTAGCGTGCGAGGAGCATGGGCGTAGGATCATAGCTTTTGTTTTTTTGGCATTAAGGAGTAACTTTGCATTGATTAAGTTTTTTTCTAATTGCGAAA
Organism: Neoceratodus forsteri; assembly: GCA_016271365.2. Classification (NCBI taxonomy): domain Eukaryota; kingdom Metazoa; phylum Chordata; order Ceratodontiformes; family Ceratodontidae; genus Neoceratodus; species Neoceratodus forsteri. The sequence continues at coordinate 893,937,434 of CM028137.1, read as the reverse complement.
AGTCGGCTTGAAGAATGTCCCTAGTTGCTTCTAGCGAAGGCCCAGAGGCATACAGGACAGTGTCATCTGCAAAGAAGTGCAACTGGGACTTTGTAATCTGATGGTCGAGGTTGTTTATATATAAGGAGAAGAGGACGGGACCTAGAATAGATCCCTGTGGGACTCCCCTGACAGTAGGCAGAGAGGAAGAGAACGAATTTCCTGATTTGACTTTCTGGGTCCTGCCCGATAGGTAGTTTTTGAACCATAGGGTAGTAGATGGAGTAAAGCCAAGATTGGTAAGGCTGATAACTAGTAAGTTATGATCTACTGTGTCAAATGCTTTACTTAGATCCAAGAAAACCACACCAGTAGTTTTCTTAGAGTCCATTGCAGATACCCAATCGTTAGTAACTTTGGCTAGAGCTGTAATGGTACTATGGTTTGGGTGAAAGCCAGATTGAAGAGGGTTAAGAATATGTTGTGTTGCTATATGGTTTTTCAATTGGGCGTAGATCAGTTTTTCAAATGCTTTTGCGAGGATAGGCAGTATTGAAATAGGTCTATAATTATTGAGATCACATGGGTCTCCTGACTTAAATAGGGGGAGAATATGGGCGGATTTCCAACACAAAAGAACTGTGGCGGTTGAGATAGAGAGATTGAATATATGAAGTATTGCCAAAAACTGCCTTATAAACATTATGTTGATAGAGCAGTCTAATGGCATGACAGAAACTTTGAACTCATGATTACCTATGCCTTTTGTTGCAAAGATTAACTTGCAATCACTTGACAACAAACTAAACTGAAAGTAAATACTTTTAACTATAAACCCTGGTACTAGTTTTCATTCTCAATTTAATATTATTAAACTTAGAGCAATGGATTTAGAACAGGATGACCTCATAAGTAAAACAGGCTTAGATTTCCGTTTTCAAGGCCGTGCGGGCACTCGTAAAGTGACAGTCAAGGGCTATATTCACATGTTAAATTGCGCAGATTTGTCTTGCACTGAGCCCCTGCATAAGTATTTGGAATGGTGTTTTCTAGGTCCTGGGAAAAAACACTGGTGCAAAATATTTGACTATCCTAGACATCAGGCAACAGATGGGATTAAGGTTCATGTGAAAATATTCAAGGAACTAGGGAAATATCACTGCCCCCAGTACATAACCACAATCACAAACATAATTTAGATTTTAATGAACACACAGCCTTTGCAGACCGAGACCAAATAATCTTGGTCAGCCAGGTGTTAGATGCAATAATAGTGGCAGGTGCCCTAGGGCAAAACTCAGAAGACACATTGCCCGCTCTTTCTGTCTCGACCCCTAACAAACTTTATCCCAACCTGGTCAAACTGGTGGATGAATTGAAAAAACATCATTCCCAGTCAGTGGCATGTGCAGAGGAAATGTCAGGCTCCACTGGTCTTGGCGAAAGCCAAGTACACGAGCCTGATCAGGGTGGTTACCAGGGGGAGCCCAATGGTACCCCTAGTAATCCCCACACAGCAGAAGTCTCATCTCCTTGGCAGGTCATTACTGGGGTGCCACAGGACTTGGTCCTGGGGTCAATCCTGTTTAATGCCTACATCTCTGATATCAGAGAGGTTATCGGGTCAAAATGAGTCTCTTTGAGGATGACTCCAAGCTGGGTGCAGTGGCAGAGAAGGAGAAGTTGGCCCTACAAAGGGACCTGGAGACTCTGGACAGGTGGGTCCATACCTGGAAATTTAAATTTAACTCCTCCAAGTGCAAGGTGTTACACCTTGGGTGGGGGAACTCCAAATATGATTACACCTTGGGAGCGGTTGAGTTGAAGGCCACGGCAGGGGAAAAAGACCTGGGGATCCTGGTGGATGCGAACATGAACAATTCTGAGCAGTGCAGGGGGCGGCAGTAAAGGCAAACAGGATGTTGAGCTGCATTGCACAGGGCATTACCTCGAGGAGCAGGGACATGATTCTGCCACTATACAATAGCCTGGTCAGACCACACATTGAATACTGTGTGCAGTACTGGAGGCCACATTTGAGGAGGGACATCCAGCTCCTGGAAAGGGTACAGAGGAGAGTAATCAAAATGTTCCGGGGTCTAGGGGAAATGACGTATGAAGAGAGACTAGGGGAGCTAGGCCTGGTTTCATTGGAGGAGAGAAGGGATCGGGGGGGGGCATGATTGAGGTTTTCAAATACCTTAAGGGAATAAATAGGGTACATCGGGAGGGGATCCTTAGGCTGAAGAAGAGTGGGATCACCAGAGGACATAGTTGGAAGCTCGAGGGAGGAGCGGCGAGGGGGGGGAGGAGGAGGAGGAGGTTTTTCACTGAGAGAGTGGTGAAGCCATGGAATGTGCTGCCTGGTCAGATGGTTCAGGCTTCTATGTTAGAGGGTTTCAAGAGAGGGGGGATAGGTACAGGAAAGAGATGAAGCAGAGGTTGGCTTGTACTGGGGGACAGAAAGGGAGGTCAGGAGACACAGGAGTACAACGAGGGGGGGGGATGGCTTCTGCACCCACCCTAGGGACTGAGGCTCATGCAGACCCGATAGGCTGTAAGGCCTAATCTGCTGACGACTAGTATGTAAGTATGTAAACAATCAACAGTAGACACCAGTGGCCTGGATATGAAGACCTTTGGACTCTTTCAGGCACTTGGCTGCAGTATAGCCCTTGTGGCTCAAAACTTACAGCACACAGGAGCCATACACAGCAGCTACGTGGTTCCCAAGAAGCCCAAACCCCAGAAATAACATCCGCAGTCTGAATCTCCTCTGGATTGAGAGTACCCACATACTCAGGGCACATGCTTTGTGGCAACCTGTTCCCAGATCCATCCCACTAAAAAATGGTTCGCAGGCTCCATGGAAAGGAGGGTGACCAGCAGGGTGCCTCAGGGATCAGTGCTGGGACTGTTGCTGTTTAATGCCTTTGTAAGTGACACTGCAGAGGAGCTGGAAGGGAAGGTCTGCCTCTTTGTGGATGACACCAAAATCTGTAATAGGGTGGACACTCCAGGGGTGTGGAATGGATGAGCAGAGACCTGAAAACTCGAGGCATGATCAAGGGTATAACAGCTGGGTTTCAACACAACAAAATGCAAAGTAATGCACTCGGGGCACAGAAACACAGGGGCAGAGTACAAAATGGGAGGAGTGGTGCTGATGACCACCCAGCAGGAAAGAGGTCTGGGGGTAATCTTATCAGATGATCTAAAGTTGGTCAGGTAGCACAATACAGCAGTTGGGAGGACTGGTATGAGGCAGGTCTTAGTCTCCGTACTGTATAGCTCAGTATCTTTGGTCTGCAGCAATGTCCCCAGGCACAGACTCTCAGTGGTTTCTCTTAGCAGATGCCTATATGGCACAGTTTCACAGCTTTCTCTAAATAAGTGCCTTTCTTTAAAACAGTCTATGATCAGTAAGCCCAGGATAAGGCTCACAGTGATTCTACAGGATGAACCTTGTTGAGGGCTGGCAGAATTTTTGCCCTGGCTTGATCTCGCTCTCACATAAGCAGCAGGTCTGTTCCTCTAGTCTTTCTCCAAGTGCCATAGGCTCCTTGAGAGCCCAGAAACTTCTTTCTCCCACTCAGTGTCTGATTCATCAAGCATGGCTGTCTATAAGTTCTTCTACCCTATCTTGCCCTCTTATTGGCCATCTTAACCCACCAGTATATTGGGGCAGGCCCCCTGTGTCTTTGTTGCCCCATAATCCTTTGCCTCTGTTGCTAGCACTTCCTAGTCCTCTGATTGGATGGCTGGTGGGGTTACAGGACACAAGATGTCCTTTGCCATGTCTAACAGAGCCTAGTGCTCCAAATATCTTTATTTTATTGCATTTATTTGCCCCCTTTTTTGTGTTGGTCCCCCACGGGTTTTGTTGTAGCCCTCTTACAAACATATGAACATATGAAAGAGCCAGCAGAAGAAGGCCAAAATGGTCTATCAAGTCTATGCATTAGTAATGCAGTGTTCCTGGCTTACGCCATTGACTCTGCCCCCATACCTACCCTTCCTTCATAATTTTCCCCCACAGTCCCAGGGATTATGATGAAAAGTCAAAAGTCAGGATACCGACATTCAGGATCCTAAGTTCGGATGTCTGACACACACCTGCCTGACAGATGGACGCTGGTGCCAGCAGTGGTAAGGTAGCGAATGTGACAAACCACTAACCCTGCCTCTAGCCGTGCACCACAAGAAGGAGAAAAATCCTGTGGTTGGCCAAGCTGCTCCTGTGGCATGGAGGGCTAAGCCACTAGCAGCTCAGCCACTAGTGTACTCAGACCCAGGTTCTGTTCCTGGGCCTACACTTTTGCGCAGTGCTCTTTTGCCCCTGTAAACTGTTTTAACCTACTCCAAGGACCGCTCCCCCTCGGATTTGGTTATTTTAGTTACAGGGGGTTGTGGGGGGGGCTTGCCCCCTGCATTGCACCAACACCTTGTTGGTCTTCCAATAATCGGTCTACTAAACTCGGACTTATGGAGTTCGGTAGACTGACTGTCAGGATTTAGTAGTAGATCCATGGTCCCACAGGTTCCCTTTTTGCCTATCCCAGGCCCTTTTAAAGGCTCCCACCATCTTCGATGAGACCACCTCTTCTGGCAGTGCATTCCATGTGTCCTCCACGCTCTCCATGAAAAAATGCTTCCTAACATCCCTCCTAAACCTCCCCCTCCTTGGGCCACTGTCTAGTTCATCTGTGACCAGGATCAGGCAGTGAATCCATGAGCTGACACGTGCTGGGGTCTGTAGAACTGTAAGCACTGAGGTGGAGTCCCTTTACAGAATGCATTCCAGCTTCATGTGCTGTTGGTGGACATGGATAGTGAGTCAGTGCAGAAAGCACTAAAAAGTGGAGGCAGCATTGTGCCACTGGTTTCCTCCACCAGAACTGGGGGAGCAGAGCTGAAGAATTCATAGCCACAGCCACTTGCAGCAATAGCACAGGAGGCACCAAGCACTTCTCTGCAGCCCAGTTGTCTCACCATACCATACACACAAGCAAGAGTGGTGGCAGCTGCAGCACAGTCATGCAGCGGCAGCAGATGCTCCAGAGAGGAGGGCGGTGCAAACAGTCCAGCTAACCCCCCCATGTCTAGGCTCCAGGGACTGTGGCGAACATAGAGGCCATGGGTAAAAATAGGTGGGTCAAGGAAACCGAGCCCAAAGGCACTGACACCACAGACCTTGTAGGCAAGGCATTAATGAGCGGCCACAAAAGGAGTAACCACGCCCCTGCAGGAGGCAACCTGAAGAGAGAAGGCTGGGAGAAGGAGGAGGGATGCTACAAAATGAAATTCCACTTGGGACCATGGGACGACCGACATGGATGATGCTGGGGCAGTAGAAGGGAAGGCGACTCTTGGCAGGGAAACACACCAAGGAAAGGCACTGGGAATATTGCAAGGGAAAACAAAAACCATATTGTTTTAAATATGAGCATCTGCAAGAGAACAGTAGGAAGCACAGGTGGGGGAGTGGTGAATCATGTGGGGCAAGGAAGCAGAGAGAGGAGAGGGACCAGGGAGATGCCAAAACCTTGTGGCTGGAGGCTGCCATGGGCCCAGGATCAGAATATATTGGGGGGGGGATACAGCTGCTGCTCACACAAACAGGAAACTGCCAGGGAAAGCTGTCTCAAGATGTAATGATGTTTTTTTTTTTATGTGTGTATTATGGGTGGTAGAGAAGAACGTGAGGTGGTGAGGTTGTGGGAGTCGAGGGATTAAAGACCAGGGAGGATTCCACAACTATAAGGAAGAGGCTGCCAAGGGCCCAGGCCCAGGGGAGACCATGGAAGGGGAAACAGATGGCAAGAAGATGAGGAGGGTGGTCATCCATAAATAGGCAAGCAGAAGGACACAGAACAAGGGAAACTCAGCATCCATGTTGGAAGGAGGGCCAGAACAGCATGGACCCAGAGTCAGGTGGGGATGCTCCAAAAGCCTGTGCAGGATAAAAGACAGAGGCAAGAAGATAGCCAAAATCCAGGAGAAAAAAGTACAGGGATGGAGGGAACGGGGGGAGGGGGGGCACCAAGCAGCACAGGGGAAAAATGGAAACAAACCACAACCCTGGGAGAGCTGGAGAGGGCCTGGCCAAACATGAAGGCCTTTTGAAAAAGAGGGTTGAGCAGGGAATAAACTTACCTAACACACAGGATTGGTTGGCCAAGCTGGAACAAAAAGGAAAAAAACTGCTTATTGTGCTGGTCCAAACAGGGCTCCTTGGCACAACTTTTTGCAAGGACACAGGCCATCCCTTTCAGACACTTCAGTGACTGATTGGGCTGGCCTAGAAATACCATCTTACCTCAAAGGCCATCTGTCCCCTTGGTTAGGGGACTATGGGCAAAGCTCCACCGGCCCCATGAGAGGCTGGAGAGGAATAGCATTCTGGGTGGCCTGGGTTCAAATCCCAGCTAACATACTAACATACTATTTGCCAGCAGATTAGGCCTTACGGTCTATCGAGTCTGCTCAAACCTTAGATCCTTAGTTGGGTGCCGAGGCCCTCCCATCCCTTGTGCTCCAGAAACCCCTATCATCCATCCCAACCCCCCTGGGACAGGCCATCATCTGATACATCCACTTTCTGTGTCTGTCCCACCCTCTCTTGAAGCCCTCCACTCTGGATCTCTGAACGAGCTCACCAGGCAGTGCATTCCAAGGGTCCACCGCCTCTCAGTGAAAACCTCCTCTTTCCCCTCACCCTTCCACCTTCCAACTTCAAACCATGCCCTCTGGTGATACCTCCCTGCTTTAGTCTAAAGATCCCTCCATGTTTACCCTATTTATTCCCTTCAGGTACTTGAAGACCTCAATCATGTCCCCCCTGTCTCTCCTCTCCTCCAATGAAAACAGGCAGAGCTCCTCAAGTCTGTCCTCATACATCAAATCCCCTAGCCCTCGTATCATCTTAGTTGCCCTCCTCTGTACCCTCTCCAGGAGCTGTATGTCCCTTTTCAAGTGTGGTCTCCAGTGCTGTACACAGTACTCAAGGTGTGGTCTAAGCAGTCCATTGTACAGCGGCAGAATCACTTCCTTGCTGCTAGAGGTGATCCCCCTTACGATGCATCCCAACATCCTGTTTGCCTTGCTAGCCACTCTCCTGCACTGCTTAGAGTTATTCATACATGCATCCACCTTGACCCCTAGGTCTTTTTCCCCTATTGAGGCCTCCAGCACCTCCCCTCCCAGGGTGTACCTGTGTTTAGGGTTTCCCCGACCAAGATGCAACACCTTGCACTTGGTGATATTGAAATTTTAATTTCATGTGAGCCCAGCTTTCCAGGGTGTCCAGGTCCCTTGCAGGGCCAACCTCCCTCTTCTCCCTCAACTACTGCTCCCATCTTGGAGTCATCCGTGAAAAGACTCATTTCACACCCTATACCTCTCTGATGTCCGATATGTGTGGGTAAACAGGATCGGACCCAGGACCGAGCCCTCGCGGTACCCACTACCAACCTCTCTGGGGTTCGAGAGCTCCCACAGACCACTACTCTCTGGGTGCGTCCAGCTGGCCAGTTTTCAATCCATCTGACCATCAAGGCCTACTTCTAACCCCATCAGTTTCTCCACCAGACCATTGTGGGGGACAGAGTCAAACACCTTGCTGAAGTCCAGGAATAATACATCCACAGGCTTTCCCCTGTCCAGTTCTAATGTTACCCATTCGTAGAACTCCACAGATTGGTTTGACATGATCTACCTGGCACAAACCCATGTTGCCGACTATCCAGACCTCCCACCTCCTCCAAGTACACCCCAATCATTCCTTTAGTATACTCTCCAATAATTTTCCCACCACTGAGGTCAAACTGATGGGTCTATAGTTACCTGGTACTTCCTCGACCCCTTTATGGATTGGCACCATGTGCCTCGCCAATCCCTAGGTACCCTCCCTGTCTCAAGTGACCTGTTGAAGAGCTCCACCAGGGTGCAGCCAGTATGCCCACCAATTCCCATAGTACTCTCGGATGAATGCCATCCGGCCCAGGAGATTTGTCTTTCTTTAGGGCCTTGAGGGCTTACCACACCCTTTTGGCGGAGATAGCTTCATCCGTCCCCTCCACCTTACTGGCCTTTTTATCCTTATGCAGATGTAACACCCCTGGGGTACCTCTCCCTCCCTCGTGCTCCATTTCTGTTGCTCCCCTGATCCCACTCACTGCCGCTTCTATCCCCCTTGATGCCTTGCTTTGTAGATATCCCATCCCCTTCCCTAGTGAACACAGAGGCAAAGTACTCGTTAAATACCTCTGCCTGGTCCCTCGCCTCTTCCACCCACCCTCCTCCTGATCTCAATCTGCTGAGATGGCCCTTAGTTTTCTCTGCTCCCCAATGTACGGAAGAACTCCTTTTCCTCCATGCTTGTCCCTGTGCCAGCCGCTGCTCTTTACTGGACTTGCTCCCCTCACCATCGGTGACTTTTCTAGATGCAAGATGGTACATTTCTTATCCTATCCCTCTTGTTGTTTTATATTTTTTGTAGGCCGCCTTTCTTTTCTCTGACCGCTACCTGTACTCACTGGACCACCAGCATGGTTTATGTGACCTTGCTCCTTACTTTTCAACTTAGCGCAGATCCTGACTGCCTCATGAAGTCCCCGTTTTATGACCTCCCATCTCCTTTCCACACTTGTGATTGATGTAATCTCCTTCAAGTGATCCTTGAGAATATTTCCCATGCCCACAAAGTCTGCCCCCCTGAAGTCCACTGCCAGTGTCCTAGCTCTCCCCCCCCCCCCATGCTTATTTGAAACCAGGCAGTATTGTGGTCTCTCCCAGTCAGGGGGTCCTGTACAACCAAGTCCCTTACCAGATCCCCATCTGCCAGAACCACGTCCAGGACATACCCCTCCTTTGTGGGCTCCATTACATGCTGTGTTAAGAACACATCCTGGAAGCCGTCTAGCAGCCTCTGCTCCTTGGCCACCTTAGAGGACATGGTTCCCCAGTTTGTACCTGGCATATTAAGGTCCCCCATCAACACCACTCCTTCCCGTTTTGGTCCACACTGGGCAATGATGTTGTCCAGCAAACCATCCTCTAGAACATCACTCATCCCTGGGGGCCTATATACCTCACCCAGCTTGACCTTATCTCCTGCTGGGGATCGTAAGGTGACCCATAAGGCCTCCAAGTTTCCCTCTGCCTCTTCTACCCTAGCAATTTCTATGTCATCTCTAATGAACATAGCCACTCCACCCCTTTGCCTCATTTCTATCCTTCTAAGCATAGTGTACCCCGCATGTTTGGGTCCCAGTCATGGTTTTTGTTGTCCACGTCTCTGTGACCGCGCCACATCCACCCCGAACAGCCTGGCCTGGAACTCTGGCAACTTGTTTCCCAAGCTCCTGGCATTTACCAACACCAACCCCACCCCTTATCCCTGGTCCTCTTTGTCAACCCCACCCAGATTCCTTATACTTCCATCCTCCTCTGCTCCTCCTGAAACCTCCACCCCAGTCTGTTTCCCCTCCCCTTGGGCTTGAAGGCTACTCCTTCATCTGGAGGAGAGAGCTTCTGGTCAGCCCTCCTTATCCCTTCCCCCCCAAGTTTAAACCCCACCTTTCTTGAATGTAGTCAGCCATCCCTGTTCAGGACTTCCTTCCTAATGGGGCAAGATGAAGCCTGTCCTTGCGCACAGTCCATATCCTCCCAAACTCCTTTCCAGTTCTTACCCCCCAACCCACTCTCTTCACCCCACTTCCTGAGCCAGTCATTAACCTCTGTGAGCTTCATTTTTTCTCCACTGAGGCCTTTGTACTGGCAATATCTAAAAGGAAATGTTGCATCCATTATCCCGACAGACTCTGGCAAGTTCTTGGAACCTTGCTTGGATTTCCAAAATGCTATTTCCCTCTATATCGTTAGTTCCCAAATGCGCTAGGAAATCCGGTTTCCCTCCTCAATCCCTAACCATTTCATACACCATGAACTTTGCTCTGTGCACTGTCAGCCCAGAGATACTCACTACCTTCACCTGGCTATGACATCCACACCCCTGTCCCTCCCACTGGATACCCATAATCATTGAGTCTCCCAATAACAGGACCTTAACACCGCCATCATCCTTATGGTTATCTCCACTATGCCCTCTCAGCCCCCCATCCCCCTCTTTATTCGTGATCTCCATTCCATGGGAGTCTTCCTGCCTTATTAGAGACCCCCTTGTCATCCTCCCCTTTCTGCCTCCCTCGTTATTTTGCCCACTTAACTCAAGCCCCCTCTGAATAGGTGTCCCCTTTAACCCTCTCTCATCCGAACCATTTATCCTGGCCCTGATGGTTTCCCCTTCCCCCACACCGCCATCCTCCCCTTTGTAATAGTACCCCTGCCTCCAGAGGCTCTCTGTGGGTCCCCTTTAGCTAGGGCCCCATCCTTGGTACTGACCCCCCTGCTGAAGGGGGGCTCTTCTCCCACCTCCTTGTCTCCCAGTTTCTCTCCAGTCATGCTCTCCTCCCTCATGTCTACAATATGTTGCATCTCCCCCATTTGCTTAACATTTATGTTTCCCCTTCTCCCTCTGGGGCTATTTCTATCCTTTCCATTGCCGGTCTGTGATACCCTATGGGTATCCGACTCCCTCCTCCCGGTCTCTGTATAAGTTTCCTCATTTTCACCAACCCCTTCCTCCCCCTCTAGGTTGCTTAGTAGCTCAAATTTATTGTGACACTCTATGTCAGCCTCCATCAAGTAACCCGAGTTTCCCCTGACTGCACCTCTAAACTGCCCCTCTTCTTCCCCTCTTGCTCTGTTCACCTTAGGAGCTCCCTTCCCACAGTCTGCTGTTTTAGGCTTCCCCACAACAGCCCCTCCTGACTCTTCCCCACCACTCTCTTTGTATTCAGAATGTTCACCCGTGCCTTTTCCTTAGCGTCAACATCCCTATCAAGGGTCCTCTGTCCTAATCCCCCCTCCTGCTTGTAACATAACGTCCTGTAATTTCAGGCGTTGCCCCAGCCTTCCTCAGCCCCACCCTACTGCCCATATCCACACCCTTATCCTTGGACACCCGCCCCCCAGCTCCCCCAGCTTACTCCTTAACCAATATACCTCACTCCTGATACAAGATAGCTGTCTACAGAGTGGGCAGCCTCCTTCCCTCTCTCTAGGCCCAATTGAGAATTATTGCCATCCCACAGCCTGTGCAGCCTACAACCCTTCCAAGATGCCTGCCATGGTGGAATATGGCCACCCTGTTTATCCCCCTCTGTTTATAATGGCACACCCCCTTTTCTCAGTCCCTTTCCCTTGGAATACAGTTTCTCTCTATACTGACTGCAGTTATTAACAAACCCAATTTCAACCCCACCAATAAAGTTCCCAAGTCTCTCAAACACATACAGTCTAGTGCGTGTCCAGTCCCACTACCAGTGTGTGTATGCAGACATCAGGTACCGTATGATGTCACAGGCCCACCAGTTCCTGTTGCTTCAAATTTCAGTCCCAAACAGAAATACTCAGCCCTTCAATCCCAACCCCCAGTGGCTTTTCAGTATTTAAGAAAGCCTACAGGGCTCTTACCAACACCAGGCAAACAACACATTTAAATTTCACTCTAATTATCACTGCCAAACAAGTGTTCCCAAGCCTCAAATGTTACAATATCACAGCCCAAGTAACAGTTCTAACTCAAGGTAATAATTTTTAACACATAGAACTAATTTCACGTACAAAACTATTCAAATATTTCAGTTAAAACAGAGTATAACCCCAGACCTCTGCCCTTACCAGCCTCCTGGTTATGTTCCCACGGTACTTATTTCTCTCTTCTGTTTGTTTTAGTTACCTATAGTGATGCTTAGTGAGTATTTATTTATATTTATTTGTTTTTCGGATGACACCTTTGAGCCAAGGGCTCTTTTACAAAGGTTCCACGTCAAGGCAAAAGTAGTAGACAAGCCCAAAAGTATGCACATAGAAAAGACAAGATATAAAAATACTTCTCTGGTTATTTCAGAGTTGCCTCCTGTCTACAGGAAGGGTAGCCTAGGAAGGAGTCCTTCCCTGTGTGAGAAGTACATTCTTGATGTGTGTGCTTTAAGCTGGCTACAGCCATGCTGTTTCCTGAATTCCTTAAAAGGGGTCGGGATTCCATGTTCTTGCTTTTATGGGAAGGTCTGGTGAGATCATCAGAAGGAGTTGGCCTAATCCAAGAAGTAGGACTTTTTGTTGAGGATTTTGTTTTCTTATGTTTTTTACATGTCCTTTCATGGTACAAAAGGGGATTTTCCCCTTCTTCTGTCTGTAGAACTTACCATTCATTTGTTTTACACATCTTATACTTGTAATTAGTTAAAAATTCAGATATGACTGACAGGTCCCCTGTTCATCTGTTGTCATAAAAGCAGCTGCTCAGGCAGTTTAAGTCAGTTCAGGAGCAAGGAGCCTCTGCTGGGTGCAGTGTGGTGTCTGGAAGGTGGGAGCCAGTGGGTGAAGAGACCAACCAGTTGTCATGGAGGGCCATACGGTGAGAGTAGCACAAGCCAGTTGATAGACACAGGTTTTAAACCCTGGGAAAGAGTGGAGGGATGACAGTAGCCCTGGGCAGGAACTGTGACTCCCGAGGTGCAACCTTTAGTTATGTGAGTATCTGAGCTTGCTGCTATTCAAAGATCCTGCAGGGGTCAGGGTGTGCAGACACATTTTGACAGCAGCACCAAACAGACTCTGGCTGATGTGTGCAGCAAGATGCACAGTACAAAGGACTGTACTACCTGAAACTACAGGTGCATGGTCTCACTAGGTACTGAGCGGTACTGGCTCCTGAGGTCCCACTGCAGAAATTAGAGAAAAAGGTTTACTCAAAGACTGCTCAAAACTTATATTTTGTTTTTGTGTTTTTTTCACAACTTTAACATCCTGACAATATCATAAAGTACATTATTGTAAATAGCCACCTAATGAAACAATACCCATTTGGGTGGTTTACATCATATCCTTGTGTGTTCGAGTCTTCTCCAGACCCCCTCACATACAAACATACAAATGTGCCAGCAGAAACAGACTTCCTGGTCTATCAACATCTGCTCGATTGTGAAGCTAGCTCCATATGTTGCAGCTTCCTCCCCACCTCCACTTGTTCTCCCTTGTTTTCCACCGCACCCACCCTTACCCACCCTCACTCTCTGTCCCATGCCTTCTTGAACCATCTACATTTTTGCTTGATACCATATTTACTGGTAGAGCATGCCACCTCAACACCACTCTCTGTGTGAATTAATGCCTCCTCATCTCTCTCCTGAATCTACCCCTCTCTGTTCTTAGCCCACGCCCCCTGGTAACTCTTCCTTTCCTTAGCTTAAGTGCCCTGTCCTCTCCCCCTCGATGATTCCCTTCAGGTACTTGAAGGTTTCGATTATGTCCCCCCATCCCTCTGCTCCTGCATTGCGCATACATTCAGCTTCCCAGCCTATTCTCATAGTCCCTTCCCTCTATCCCCTGAAGCATCCTCATCACCCTCCACTGCACTCCCTCCACCAGCTTGACATTTCGCCTCTGGTATGGCCTCCAGAGCTGCACACAGTACTCCAAGTGCAGCCTGACTAGTGTCCTGTAGAGGGGCAAGATTACCTTCCTGTGCCTGGATGTGAACTCCTGCGTTATGCAACCCAGCATCTTGTTCGCCCTTGCCACTGTTTTCTTGCATTGGACAGTATTGTTCATGCTTCCAATTACCATTACTCCCAAGTCCTTTTCCTCCTCTGTAATCCCAAGTTTAACCCCCCCCCCCAGCCAGTACTCCCTGCTTGGGTTCTATGCCCCGAAATGCATAACCTTGCACTTCTTTGCATTGAACCCCAGCTGCCACCTCTCTGACCACTCCTCAGCTTGGTTAGGTCCTCCTGTAGTTGCTTCCACCCATCCTTCTCATCCACCACTGCACCTATTTTGGTGTCATCCATGAAAAGGCTCACCCTGCTCTCCACCCCATGTGCAATGTCCGAGATGGACAGCCCAACTAGCACCGGGCCCAGTACCGAGCCCTGTGGCACCCCACTTGTCACTGGTCTAGGCTCATAGATCCCCCCCAACCACCCATTGTAGCCTGCCTCTTAGCCAGTTTGAAATCCAGCATGCCATCTTCGTCCCCATCCCCACTCCAGTCAGCTTCCCCCTAGTCGCCCACGGGGCACTGAATCGAAGGCCTTGCTGAAGTCCAAGTATAGGACACCCACAGCATGGCCCCCATCCAGCTCTCTTGTCACCCAGTCATAATACTGTATAAGGTTAGTTTGGCAGAATCTCCCCGAGACAAATCCATGCTGCCTCCCATCCTGGAGGTCATTGTCCTCCAGAAATGCCACCAGCCTCTCTTTCAGTATCATCTCCATAAGCTTGCCCACTGTGGGCATGAGGCTGACTGGCCAATAGTTCCTTGGCTCATCCCTTGGACTGCTCTTGTGTATCGGCACTACATGGGCCATCCTCCAGTCCTGAGGCACACCACCCATTTCCAGGGAGGTGTTGAACAGGTTCACCAGTGGTTCTACCAGAACCTCTGCCATTTCCCGCAGCACCCTGGGGTGGATACCATCTGGCCAAGGTGCCTTCTCCACTTTTAGCACCCACAGCCACTCAAATACTCTACTACTCTTGATCAGGCCATCAGTCACCTCCCTCCCTCCCCTCTCCCAGTCCAAAGCGGTATTGGTCCCCCTTTCTCCGGGGTGAACACCGAGCAAAAGTATTCATTCAGTGCTTCCACTTGATTCTCCGCCTTCTCCACCTCCCCCCCAGTCCAAGGTAGTATTGGTCCCCCTTTCTCCTGCGTGAACACCGAGCAAAAGTAGTCATTCAGTGCTTCCACTTGTTTCTCACCCTTCTCCACCCACTCCTCCCCCCTCTTTATCCTCACTATGCCATCCCAGCATTTCCTTTTCTCCCTGACATATCTAAAAACATCCCCCCCTTTTATTCCCTGTGCTAACCTGAGTTTCATTGTGACTTTTGCCCCTTCCCCCAACCTCCTGGTCACTTCCCAAACCATCTGGTATACTCTTCCCTGTTCTGTTCCTTCCCTGTCCTTCTAAACTTCAGGTACGCTGGTTTTTGTCCCCCTCGCCCCCTCCATCACCTCCCTGTTTAGCCAGCATGTTTTTTTTGCTCTGTTCTTCTTATTCTGTAGCTTGGTACATGTTCCCGTCGCCTCTCTGATTCCTTGTCTAATCATGTCCCATTTTTGCTCCACCTCCATCCCCTGCTTTATGGTCTCGAGTCTCCCCTTTAGCAACTCCCTCATCCTCCTGAAGTCCACCCTCCTGAAATCCACCCCCTTTTTTGCTGCTTCCTCTGGTTCTCCACTCATTGTGATGTTAAACCATACTGCTTGGAGATCGCTGCCAGCTAACAGATCTTTTACCCTTATTTCCCCTCACTGCCTCACCATTCGATAGTACCAGGTCTAGTGTGTTCCCTAGCCTAGTGGGTCAAGCAACCAGCTGTGTCAGGAACCTCCCCCTCAGACTGCATCAAGGAGCACCTGCTCCCTAGTGCCGGAGGTGACCAAAATGCTCCAGTCCACCCCTGGCAGGTTGAAATCCCCCACTATGACCATGTTCCCCTTCCTACATACCCTCCTGACTTGATCCACTAGCTCCCCGTCCATCTTCTCTGCCTGGGATGGTGGCCTATACAGCACCCTGAACCTTAACTTCTTTCCTTTGGAGCCCATGAGCTGCATCCAAATTGCCTTCGTACTCCTTTACTCCCCCTCATCCCTTGTACATTTGATCCCATCCCTCACATAGATTTCCCCCCCCCACAGTCCTTTCTGTACAGTTTGAACCCTGGAATTGTCAGGTCCCAGTCCCAGTACTTGGTGGCCCACGTTTCTGTGATGGCCGCAATGTCAACCCTCCCTACTGCCAGGAGCGCCTGTAGCTCTGCTGATTTATTGCCCAGGCTTCTCGCATTCAATGAGACCACCATCCATTCTGTCTCCCTCTCCTCCTTTTCCTGTTTCTTTTTTCCTCCATGCCCCCTCTTTGCAATTTCCCCAAGACCTTCCCTACTAGCTTGGGGGTAGGCTCATTTGTTCCCTTTTTCTGGGATTCTTGCCTACCAGCTGTCTTCTCACCATCCCCCCACCTAGTTTAAATCCACTTTTGTTGCTATATATCCCTGCAGCTTCTGCTTTAAGACCCCTCTTCCCTCACCACTCAAGTGCAGCCTATCCTCTGCACATAGCTCATTTTTCCCCCAGGTTCCACCCCAGTCCCCCACTATCCCATATCCCCTGGATTTACACCACTGCTCCAGCCATACGTTGAATTCCTTAATTCCCTCCTTCCTCTTTGTACTCACACAGTGTACTGGGAGCACCTCTGAGAAGACTACTGACTCCCCCACCTCCTCACACAGCCTTCCCATTCCTTCGAACCTTTCCTTAACCACATCCACCATCTCCCCTGCCAGGTCATTTGTCCCCACATGCACCACTATGTGCGGTCTCTCCCTACCCCTCCTCGCACATCTTAAAATCGATTGCACTGCCCCCTCTGCCATTAGCCCTGTATGGATTTCATCCAAATGCAACTATGTCATTTCCCCTCTACTGCCCCATCTGATCCCTGTAAGTATGGAGTCCCCCACTACAATACACCCCCTACTCCCTTCTCCTCTCTTATCCCCCTTCCACTAGTGTACCCCTTCTTAGGGTCCTCCTTACTAGGAGATCCGCTTTTGTCTCTAACGGTCCACTCCCTTTCCACCCCACCCCCCTTCCCTTCCTGCTTCCTATCCTCCCCTCCCCATCCACACCTTGCTCCATCCCCTTTTCTGCAGTGTCTTTCTCTCCCCCCTTTACTGCAGCACCTCTCTTTTCTCTTCCCATGACTGTCCACTGTGCAAACTCCTCATTCCCTCCTCTATCGCCCCCTGTATCTCTTCCTCCTTCTCCTCCTCCTCCTCCTCCACCAGTTTCATCAATAAGCCAAACCTGTTTCCCATGCCCTCTGTTCTGATTAGTGCTGTCTCTTCCCTTCTGTTTTGAGTCCCCCTTTCCTGGCATGCCCAACTCTAGTTTATCCTTATTGCTAGACTGCCCATCTGGATTGCTGTCCCCGCCCCCCACCCCTGACCCATAGTTCCACCATGAAGTGTCCTTGTGTTACTTTCATGTGGCTAGTTATTGTCCCAGAATCCCTCCTCCTTTCCCTGAATCTCTCCAGATCCCCACCAATCCTTCTTACCTCCATGTCCAACCTTTTCAGCCTGTGTTATATTGGGCGTTTATGTGAAGATGGCGACCGCAGAATCGCGATGACGGAAAGAGCACAGGCACCAGCACGAACCCTCGACCGGCACACAGGACCACACAGCGAGCACCAGAATGGTGATTCAGGGCAAAAAAAAAACACTGGCACCACCACCGGGAAATGCAGGACGGGCAGGAGGATGGGGCAGATGCCCAGTGACAGGGGGAGGTGATGCATGCCACAGGTCATGCCACACATGATGGAGGATGGTCAGCAAAGGGCCACACAAAGCAGTGGCCATGGAGTCGGGCTGCACTATGGTGACCTGGCCATGTGCGGATAGGCAGGCTGAGGGAGACATGGGTGGGCAGCTCTGCAGTACAACGCATCCAGACAGGGCGTGGACGGGGCCAGGGCCATTGGCAGGAGCAATGCTGTGGGGGAGGGTGGCAGGAAGTACTGCCAACAGCAGTAGGCAGTGTACACACCCTGCTACACCTGCAGCTGGAAATTGTAGGCAAGGCTGCGCAGGTAGTCGGGTGTGGGGCGTGCACCATACCCGGTGACGAGGGACTCGTTACGTTGGGTGAGGTCTCGGTAGCACTTCTTCTTAGCAGCAGTGCTGGCACAGGACATCAGCAGGCACATGCGGAGTTCCGTCAAGCACTGCCCCTCCATCAGACAGTCCAGGAACCACCAGAGACTGGGGTGGCTGGCACCCATCCGGGTGGAAAAGCCATGGTGCCAGCCCTCGACAGCATTATTTGACCTGGCCAGCCCCTCCACGATGGCCTGGTACATGTTCCAGTCTGCAGGGGGAATAGTGGCCGCCTACACCCTGACCGTCCAATGGGTTGCCCGATCCAAGTCACCTCGAAGTAGTCAAGCAGTGGCCGGAGGAGTTCCTCATTGTCCACATAAAATGGCATATCCAGGAGCTCCTGGTAGGCATCCACCATGGCAGGCACTGGCACGTATGCGAGGGCCGTGAGCAGCAGTAGATGGAGGGCGAAGTCCTCATCCCTGCCATACCTGCTGTGCAGCTCTGGTATCTGCTGGACTCTCCTCCACACAGCCTGGCAGAAGTGGAAGAAGCAGCCCCTTAGAGTCATCCCCCTGAATGTGAGCCCCATGACATACCACACCTTGCGTTTGAAGTCTAGGAGGGCAGATTGGGATGCACCCCCCCCACCAGGGTGTGTAACTCTGCCAGCATGCCCGCATATGCCTGTTCGGTCCTCATGGACATCAGGATGTAGACTGTCAGTAGTACTATCCCCTCACACATACCGTGCATGGTATATAGTTGACCGAACAGTGGTGGTGCACAGCAGAAGGTCCCATTCATCACCCAGTCCTCGCAGCCAGCCAAGTACTGCAAGGACCCCGGGTGCCAAACACGAGGAACCGGTCCTCTGCAGGACCGCTGTTGAACTGCAGGAAGAGTGCCAGTCCCCTGTGACGGCATGCTGTAGTGGGATTTGCAGGTCGGTCAGAGACCTGGGTGCCACAGGGCACCCCTACTGGCCTGACGCACCTGCTGCACAGTGAGATGCGGCAGGGGCAGGGCTGGCATCTGCCCAGTCATGGCATCGGGCATGCCCGCAGTGCTGTGCACCAGTACCTGGCTAGTGCTCTCCAGGGTCATGTGCGCTATCCCGCCGACCCTTGCCAGCACCTGATGCACCTTAACGTCCCCAGTATAAGGGACATGGTTGTACGGGTGGCCAATGTACACCATGCTGTCAGCTATGGTGTGGACGTGTGCTGGACAGCTGTTCCTGTGGTCCTGCATGCACCGCCAATACACCTTGTCCTTTACTACCTTGTCATGCCAGTAGATGTACTCCCGGTGTGTGAGGTGCAGTTTCCCTCTCTGGCTCTCTATGAAGCTAATGGCTATAGGCTCCATATTGACAATTCTTTGTTCCTGTGGAACGCCGGTGTTGCTGGTCGATGCCCCTTTAAAGGACTGTGTGGTCACATGGGTACTGGGCTGCTCACCGATGCTCATGCGTGTGTGCTCAGGGCTTCCTCTGGCTGGCTGGCTGGCATACAATGAGTGCACTGCCGGCGGTCGGTGGCAGTGCTATCGGTGGTGTGGATCTGTTGTGCGCTGGCCAAGGCTGCGGCGGTCCGGAAGACAGTGCTCCGGTGGAGGTGAGTACTGGTGCCACCATGTTTTAAGCCTGCCTGTATGGTTCTCTGTGCTGTCTGCCTACCTTGTTTCCCTAACCCCTGCCCTACGCCTGTGGTGCTGCGCTTCTCGCACCAAGCTGGTTTCGAACTCCACACCCACATGTCCACCCAACTCACACTGGCGGGATGTGCGTTTCCATTGTGCTGCGATGGTGGTTCGGAGGTTTGCCCACCGTGCAGAGCTTTCATGCACTGAGTGCGTCTGGGTGGGTGGGCTGTGCTGTGGGTGAGACCTGGCTGCTGTGCATGGTGGGGCTGTGCTGTGGGTGGGACCCGGCTGCTGTGAATGGTGGGCCTGTGCAGTGGGTGGGGACCCGACTGCTGTGCATGGTGGGGCTGTGCTGTGGGTGGGAGCTGACTGCTGTGCACATTGGAGACCCAACTGCTGTGCATGGTGGAGCTGTGCTGTGGGTGGCGGTGGGGAGCCCCACTGCAGGTGTAGTGCCTTTCCTGCCCCATCTGATCCCTGAGTGTGTGCCTTTCGCTGCTGCTGGTTTTTTTTCCTCCTTCGCCCAAGTGCGCATTGCAGTGCTCCTCCTCTCCCTAATCGCCAGTCGCCTCTTTGTGCCTGTCGCCGTAATGACGCTAGCCATACATGGTGCCTGCCCTGCTCCCCAGCGCAGCACTGGCATGCTCGTGCTGTGGGGATGTGCCCACTTAGAGTCACCCTAACGGACATCGCCCCTATGCAGTAGCCCAGATCACAGGTTACCGCATATTGGACATCCTCCCAACCTCCACATCCATTGCATCCCACAATCCTCCCCATGCTTAGTACTTATTATTTGTGCCACAGGATAATGTGGGTATATCACTCCTAGATGTACCAGTCCGTCCTCTTTCCAACTTTACCTGTCCAGTGCTCTACCCTGTTTCCTAGCTTACCTTTTCGTAACCAAGGGTTCCAGATACTTAAGAGTACAGATCAGATTTTAAACCTGACTATTCTCCACCTTTGTATAACAATCTTTAATACTAATATTTCCTCAATCTACCTAAACCTAACCAGGGGTTACAGGTACTTAAAGAGATCCAGTTCAGAAACTGAGCCCCCCCCCCCACATTGGTATAAGCAATCCTTACAACATTCAAGCTCCTTGGGTTTAAAATATAAACCGTTAAGACAGATATTAAAGTTTACAATCCTCATAAGCAGTTTTTACAACAACCAACTTCCTTGGGTTTAAACTATAGACTAATAAGACAGTTATTAAAGATTACAGTTCCCATAAGCAGTTCTCTTCAGCTGAGAGGATCAATAAAGCTTTCGGTCACTGAGCAGTTCCAGGCCTCTACTTAAACCCTTCAGCCTCTCCTCCTTAGCCCCAAATGTAGCCTTCCCTAGTTAGTTGGAGGGCATTAGTGTCCACACTTCTTCCCATCACTTAAGCCCCAGTGCCCAACAGTACCTTTTTGCTGCTATACCCTTGACCAGATGTTCCTCGTCTTCTCTCTGTTCCCCCTCCTCCAGTTCTCCTGGTTTGCTCTTCCCAGCCGCTGGGCGTGGTCCAGCTCCTTTTAAATTTGGAGGTGGTTTGGGGCAGGTGGGGGGGTGGAAATTCTCCCTCTAGTTCTGTGTGTGTGTGTTTTGGGAGGTATGTGAATATAGCAAGTATGGGGCTTGCTGTCACATTGAGGTAGGCTTCTATTTAAATACATGGGATGGAGTCACAGTGTGTTATTACTCTTACTTCACACACATAATGAATATTAATTCCTTCTTACTATTTACCTTCACCCTGGAGTGGGGTGGATTCCATTGCATCATATTCAGATTCCCTAGCCTGTTACTGTACATACAGTAGTGTTATTATAGACTGTCACATTTTTTAACTCTGAACATATTGGGGTGCGAGATGTCATTTGCATGGGGTTCCTGGACAGATCTATTTACATTAGGCTAATATTGTAGTGATTTGTAGAAATGTAAGTACATTAGGACTCTTGTCTTACATACATACTTTATATTTACTTTCTAATTACCTTACCCTGGGGAGGGTGGAAGTATTATTTCATTGTGGTTCTATTCAGAATCCTTGGAGATGTTACTGCGCAGATAGGAGTATGGTTAAATAGTGTCACATTTTTACTCTATAGATATTAGGAAACATCATCCCTTTTACTTGGGATTTCATGACAAGTCAAATTCCTTTGGGTAACAATTGCACTGATTGATGTGAATGATGGTGCATTAGGAGTGAGTGAGTGTGTGTGTGTGTATCTCCTTAAAACTAATTATCCTCCCCCCATGTTATGGGTGTGTATGGTGGAGTGGGGTGTGTTGAGTGTATGAAGGGGAGGAGAGAATTTAATTTTTATTTCTTATTCAGATTCCTTAGACATTTTCAGTACATCAAGTTGTTATACACTGAGAATTTTTTGACATCAGTACATATCAGGCTGCATGGTCTTAATTCCTTGGTGGTCCTTGACAAGTAGTTTTTTTTACACTTATACTGTCAATTTATATTTATATTATCATTTATAAAGTCCTGTTACTACACTATAGGCTTTTGAAGTTTATGGGACATAATATCTAGCTGGAGAGTACAGCTGGGTAATGGGTCCAGCTAAGTTTTACACATCATACAGTGTGTAACTACTGATCTTTTTAAGAAAACTTTACTGGTTACTCTTTGTCTGTTATATATACATAGATGCTTCTTGTAGCCCTAAGACAACTGTAGTATGTCTTTAATCTGGGTGGGGGTTGCTTTTCAGTAATTACATTCTTATACACATTGTGACACTCATAATTTGATTTAAGAGCCATCTGGTCAAGTAGTTGTTATCTTATATGTCTCTTTGTATGTCTTCTGCACTAAGCACCTTTGACCCTGAGACTCTCCCAGCTGAAGGTGACATGGTACTGTTAACCTTCTCTGACATCATCTTCTGTTTTTTTTTGGGGGGGGGGGTTTGAGTATTTTAAACCAATGGGGGATTTTTTCTGTTTTTTTCTGCATGATCTGGGTGTTAAAAGTATTGTTTTTTCTAAATAACTGTCATTACGCTTCCATTAAAAGGTATCAAATCATTTGCTTCTGGATCTGTTCTTAAAATGACCAATACAGCAAATACTAAATCTAGATTCCCTCTAGCTGCGAGCAGTCAGTTCGGCTGAACCTGGTTTTGTAGCCCAGCCGCTCATTCAAGGGCCCTGCCTTTGCTCTGGATCGGGCCCCCTTCCAACTTTGCAGGAGCCTGATTGGCCCCTTTCCAGTGAGCCTGATTGGTTCCTTCTCTGGCCGCTTCTGGTGACCAAGCACGGCCTCCAGCATAACTCCTCGATTGGCTGCGCATTGACTGAGTCACCTTCTCGGGGCTGCGGTGCGACCCATCGCTTGCAGGTCCTCTGGTGCTAGTTTTGCTCCTCCTGGCTGCAGTTGTGACCCAACTCCCGCTCATCCTCCTTTCTCCCTCTAGCTGTGAGCAGTCAGTGTGACTAAGCCTGCTTTTGTAGCCCAGCCGCTCATTCAAGGGCCGTGCCCTTGCTCTGGATTTGGCCCCCTTCTGACTGTGCAGAAGCCCAATTGGCCCCTTTCCAGTGAGCCCGATTGGCTCTCTTTCTGGCCGCTTCTGGTGACCAAGCACGGTCTCTGGCATGACTCCTCGATTGGCTACGCATCGACTGAGTCACCTCCTTGGGACCGCGGTGTGATCTGCCACTTGCAGGTCTTCTGGTGCCGGTTTCGCTCCTCCTGGCAGCAGTTACAGCCCGACTCCCACTTGTCCTCCCTTTTTCCTCTAACCACATGGTTATTTTAGGTACTGTAAGTAAATGTAAAATGCAAATGGAGTATTCAACTTAAGTGGAATACTAAGATGAATATGTGACTCAAGGCCTCCTCCCCCTATTGATTTTCCAAGTGGGCTCCTGTATCCACTTTCCAGATGGACCCCTGGTATCCTGGTTTGACCCTGGACATATATCAAGTCAAGTCATCTTTATTTATAAGAAGCACTTTTCTAAAACCAAAGTGCCTGTACAATATATGATAAAGCACTACAAGTTAAAATCCTAATTCATAAAATTTCACATTCAAATTAAACTCAACTCAAATCAGAAAATGCCAGTTAAACAAATGGGTCTTCAGTGCAGCCTTAAAGGACTTGGTGGACAGGCACTCTCTCACCTGATGAGGCAGAGAGTTCAACAAGATCAGGGCCGCAAAATCAAATATTCTGGCCCTCGAGGTCTTCAAACGGACCCTGGGAACTTCCAGCAATCCCTCATCAGCAGAACAAAGTGGGCATAGGGGTGGTAGAGACAAAGGAGTTCTTGCAAATGATGCAGTCCCTGTTCGTGTAGGGCCTTGTAGGTCAGCAACGCGACCTTGATGGTGATTCTCCACCGCACTGGCAGCCAGTGCAGTTCACGGAGCACAGGCATAATATGACTGGCTCTTGATGAGCCAGTCAACAGCCTGGCAACTGCATTTTGCACCAGCTGCAGGCAGCGGATATTCACCCCCAGAAGCTCTAGGTATAGAGCATTGCAATAGTCAAGGTGGGAGGACACAAAGGCATGGACCAACGTCGGAAGGTTCTCAGGCGGAACAAGGTGTTTCACTCAGGTGAAATTCCTTAGATGATATAACAAGGTCTTTACAATGGCAGACACCCAGTGTTGGGTAAGTTACTTATTCTATTGCTTTCTATTACTTTTGGAAACTTGTTCCAGGAAGCTCTGTGCAGTCACAAGCAAGGATGGAGAAGTAGTAGAAAAGGTAATACACCTTACAGTTACAGTTACTTATTTATTTTTATACAAAAGTAATACATAACTGTAACTGATTAGATTTATTTGAACGTAACTAGTAACTAACCTATTACTCTCAAATAAATGTAATCTGTTATCATTTCTTATTACCTTTGTATTGTTTTTGTATAAAAAGAAATAAGTAACTGTAACTGTATGGTGTATTACTTTTTCTAGTACTTCTCCATCCTTGCTAGTGACTGCACAGAGTTTCTTGGAACAAGTTTCTAAAAGTAATAGACAGTAATAGAAAAAGTTACTTACCCAACACTGCTAACACCTGAGCTTTTAGTGTCAGTTTGCTGTCAAGTATAATGCCCAGGTTATGCACCCGTTCAGAGGCCCTCAACTGGTTGTTCTCCAGTATAATCCCAGTTGACCGCCCAGGAGAAAGCCTCTCTACCTGACGACCTGGGTCCACCACCAACACTTCAGTCTTCTCCGGGTTCAATCTCAACCAGCTGGCACTCATCCAGTCCTGAATCTCAGAGAGGCAGCTATTAGAGACTGAGATAGCATCACCTTGCTCAGGCACAAAGGACATGTACAGCTGAGTATCATCTGTGTAGCAGTGAAAACTCAGCCCGTACTTCCTTATAATGTCCCCCAGTGGCAGCATATACACTGCAAACAGCATAGGAGCATAACAGAGCCCTACAATACCCCACATGACAGGGAAAGAGGGACTGAGGAAAAAAGCCCTGACACCACTCTTTGAGACCTGCCTGTGAGGAATGAGTGGAACCATCTGAGGACTGTTCCTGACAGTCTGTAGATCAACCTCAGGTGCTCCAGTAACACTCCATGGTCTATGGTGTCAAATGCTGCCGAGAGATCAAGGAGAACCAAGATCAAATGGCTCTTCTGATCTCTCGCCATCAGAAGATCATTAAGTACCCTCACAAGGACCGTCTTGGTACTATGCCTCTTCTGGAAGTCAGACTGGAGAGGATCATAGACCTCATGGGTGGTAAGATGGTCCTCAAGCTGCAACACAACTACCTTCTCAATAACCTTGCCCAAAAAGTGCAGGTTAGAGACTGATCTGTAGTTTGTGAGACAGTCTGGGTCAAGGGAAGGTTTCTTCAAAAGGGGTGTTACCACCACCTCCTTCAAGGGGTCCAGGAACACACCTTCTCCAAAGAGCACCACACAATCTCAGCCAGGACTGGTGCGATAACATCCAAGCACTCCACAAGGAGGTGGGTTGGACCCAGATCCAAACTATAGCAAGTCGGCAGCAAGCCCCAGACCATCTTCATGATATCAGTGATCGCCAGCTGGTCAAAAGTCGCCCAGACCGACCGGGTGCCTGTGCCCTCCCACCGACAGTCACAATACTGATCAGAACATGCTGGATGGACATCAGACCTAATGGTGGCAACCTTATCTGCAAAAAGTCGAGCAAACTCCTCTCACTTTAGTTGCGAAAAAGCTCTCCGGTTATGCAGGCAGGTTGGATTGCACAACCTGTCTGCAGTACGGAAGAGCTGAGCTGGTTGATTTCTTGCAGCAGAAATCTCTCTGGACAGGAATTCTGCCTTATTATGAGATATTTCTGACTGATAGCCTGAATAATGGGCCATCAGTCTAAGCTTTTCCCCCTCCAGGCCGGATTTCCACCAGCATCGCTTCAACCTTTTACCCACTCTCCTCAGCTCCTTCAGGTCCCCATCAAGCCACGGGGACCGAGGACAAAGATTGAGTGGGTGAACATGAACAGGAGCAATAGAATCCAGGGCTCCTAACACTGCATTACATAGTACTGTACCAATTCCCCTGGATCCATGCATTCCTTAAGCCTACTAGATAGGTCCAGTACTGCCATTAGACCCTCTGGGGTCAAACCCCTTAAAGAGCAATACTGGACCATCTCCAGAGGGGCAGATCTATTAGGGAGAGCCACACAACTGAACCCTATGGTGTGGTGGTCAGATTACCCAACTGGTTCCACCACCAGGCCAGAGATCTCCATCCCCAGGAGGAACTCCAGATCCAGAGAGTGACCCTGATTATGGGTCACAGTGGTAACAACCTGTGTGAAGCCCAACAAGGTCATCAGTTGCAGGAAGTCCTGTCCAAACCATTAGAGTTTTTCGTCAGCCCAGGCATTGAAATCCCCCAGGAACAACCACCTGGGGGACTCCAACACCATCAACACATGCATTGTGGCGAAGCTGATCCTGCATCTACGCCACCTCAAACGCTTCATAATCATTTCCAAAAAAAAAAAAAAAAAATGTGATGACATTTGCCTAAATAGCTAGGGTCAGGTATACTGATGGTTTTAGTGACATTCTGTCAAAGAGAACCATACCTTTTTTCTCATGTTACTTTACATTGTACACATACAGTATAATAGTATATGGTTAAGGGTTGTGTATGGATTCATATACACTCAGAATCCTTGCTGTACATGGACAAAAGCTGTTGTGAACAATTCAAAGGTCACAGATAGTTGTTGTGCACAGTTCAAAGGTCATACAAAGTTGTGCACAGTTCAAAGGTAACAACAAATTGCTGTTTATGTTTATCTTCTGTCAAGCTCCCAACCTTTGACATAATTTATCTGCAATATGGTTACGACTATGAACAATGAAAGATGGGTTGGAGTGGTGCAGTTTGTTCCTGCTTTCTACTGTACATAAACTGAAATGTTCCCTTTTGACATACAGTAAAACCATATACTATTAAAAATAAAATATGGGCAACCATGCCCAAATCAACTTGTTTTTTCCATCTCAAGGTTGAGAGGAAATCATAAACCTCCCGGGTTTGTTTTTTGGGGGCCATATGATGTCATATCAACCTCTCAATGTAAACAAAGCCTTGTTGTGTAAGGATGCCCATTCTTTATTCTCTATTTTACATTGAGATCAATGGAAAATAACTGTGATCTCAACAGGCTCATCTAAAAGCATTAGGATTATCTGTCACAATATATTTTTACCTCCAGTGCCAAGGCCACCTTCAGCTGTGCTTTAATTATGCATCATTTGACAAGTAGAAAATTCACAATAAACTATTAAACCAATGGCAATTTAATGCTGGAAACTGTAGATTAAAAGCAGGCAGGCTAAAGCATCACTTTGATCCCTTTCCAAATCCTAATGGGTTTGATATACTATTTAAAGACAAAGAACCTCTGTGCGTAAACACTGAGGCAAGGGTTACCCCAAAGGGCATTTGGCTGGATTGGCTGAAGAAAGCCTCATGATCCTTAATGATCATGGTTGGATATAAATCACCACAAATGTTCTGTGGTGATTTGCATATGCAGCCCATGATGCTTTGCATTGTGGGGGCATGTGTGATTTTGTATTTTCTTGATATACTATGATATGACATGAAATGAAAGAGGGAGTGCTTTCAACGTGGTGGTAGTGGGGGTGGGATGGAAAAAAGGAAGCTTTGACTCTTATTTATACAAAACATTATTTTTATTTCCAATTGTTTAATCAGGAGAGACACACTAAGCTGAAAACTTGTTTACAGGTGCAATCTGGGAGTACAAGGAAGTTAAGTGACTTGCTCAAGGTCACACAATATGCAAGTGGGGGCTGTTGGATTCAAACCCAGGTCTCCAGATTTGCAGCTCACAGCCTTAAACTACTGCACTATACTGGTGTGTGTGTGTGTCATGTGGGGTGGGCAGGGTGAGGTGTGACTGACTGAAGCATCTCATGCTGAAAACTAGGTACATGCATTAGTGTGCCATGGTGCCAGAACATTCTTATAGTCCCAAGGTGTTTACAACAAGAACAATAAAGGCAAAATCTTTTTCAAAACATGTCATGAAAAGAAATGTGAGAAAAACTAATGTTATCCTTGAGCATAGCATAGCGGACATTTGAAATCTGACTTTAGAAGACAACATTATCAGTCGAGGGGCAACATATACTAATCCTCTACTATAAAGCTCAGTTCTGTAGGGTTGCATTAATGAGTGGCTGCTAATTACCATACCTGTTTGCAATCAGCTTTACTGTGACATGTAAAATGATTGGCTTTCCCAGAGTAGGCCTGCAGAAAAGATCCCCGTGACTTTTATTATTACAGTAAGCTGTAAGAGGCAGTGATAACATAATGGAGTTTCTGGGAAGGGGGCACATGATAAGATGCTACAGTTCTGTAGTATTCACTCAGCTTCCAGATCTGCATGAGGCTATCCTCAGGAATCAGTCTTGAAATTAAACTTTATAAGCTTTGGGAGCTATTGGGGCCCCTGGGGTCCACATCATTGAAAATCCACCCCTCCCATTATAAGTAAATGGCAGTGATGAGAGCACTGCTGTAAAGGACTGTTTGGGCATCCAGTGTTCCCTCAGAGGTAGTACTCTGCTTCACGTATTCTTACACTGCGCTAATATAAGTTTAATGACTAGATCACAGAAGTTGCACTCCACTCCTGAGCCAGCCTGATGGCAAAGAGGAAATATCAACAAGCTGTTACTGAAGGGACCATGGGTTTGAACCTGGCAGGAGCCCTTGTTGCTATATCTCTGGCAAGAGATCAAGTTAAAATCCTCTGAGGAACTTATATGTTTGTTAATTTTTTTCAGTTGTAATTAAACACGTGTGGTAAATCTGATCCATGGTGGCATGGAATTAGAAAAGTAAATATGCAGAGAAAAGACTTTGTCAAGAGAAAGATTAAGTGCATCAGTACTGCCTTGGAGGCCTGCCCACAAAGTGGCACTGCTTATCCAAATATTTCTTCTTCCAAGAGCTACAGGTGTTCACTTTAGAGCCATAGGGGCAGAGCCCTGGCAAGTCCTCCAGTAATTCCAACACCATCAGCAGTGCAGCTCTCTTGACTATTGCCGGTTTTGCCATGAGGTTTGTCAGCAATATTCTCTCTTTCTCGCTTCTTGATCAATGATTTCATTCTTAGTTTTTATTTACATATAGCCCCACACCACTTAAAGTTACTGAATGTTTCCAGAAACCATGCGTTAAGAGTAAGTTAGTCAGAACCCCCCCCCCGGAACATGTGCTGGGAGAAGCAGCCAAGAGAACAGAATGTTTAACTTAGCACACGAACTGGGTGAGTGTTGAAAAGAGGATAAATAGCAAAGCAAGAAATGGTAAGAGAGTTCTGGTTCTGGCGCTGGTTCAGGGTGAGCCAGTGAAGAGAGAAGCTGTCCCAGCTCTAGAACTGGGCAAGGAGCACCTGCTGGTTCTAAAGTGGTGGCAGTACTCCAGGTAATACTGGTGTTCTGTTTGATTCAATCTCCAGGGTGGATGGTGTGTGTGGCAGTGCTTCAGGTGGTGCTGGTGGTCTGCTTGATTTAGTCTCAGGGGGCCAAAAACAAAGCTAAAATAAGACCCTGCTATAAGGAATGGAGCCAGGGCTAGCCTCTCTAAAGTAAACCAGTCTGTGGGCCATGAAGCTTGATGTTGGTTTCCCAGAAGACATCTAAAGCTACACACCATAGATTTTTGTCTGATCGGGAAGGAGAGTAAGTGTGGGTGTTGAATGTGGAGATCGAGTACTTATGGGGTGGGTGGCACTTGCATCAACAGGCAAATGGGATCTCAAGAAGCCACTTTTTAAAACCATCATTAAGGCAAGAGGGACTGAAGTACAAATACAGGACATCCACTGTTTGGCCTCCATCCGCTGGTTGAAACTAGAAGGCTTTGTCTGTGATTTGAAGGGGCAGCGGGCAACATACCTTAGTTATGCCCCCTCCACCTGATTAAAACCATGCATGTCCAAGCATCACTCAGATGCTCAGAAATCGTTGTTGTTCCTGTGCAGTGGCTTGTTCTCTCCATCACTCCTCCTTTATGTCTGCACAGTTTTCTCTGGGCATCCCTCCTTTCCTTGCCTCCATCCATGGCCTTGCTACTCTTGTCTGTGCTACATTTGTCTTTTGGGCTCTGCTCCTGCTGGTCCCTTGCTCTCTGCTTACAGCCTGGATCAGGGGCTGGTGGGCTGGCAGTTTGTAGCTCACCTTTTTGTGGGAGGGCCTGTTTCAGGAACCTAGCTGCAGGGCTCCAGCAGTAATGCAGCCCACCCTTAACCTCACCATCTTCTGCCTCAAAGTCCTAGTGTCCTCTCCTTCTACTGCGAGATGCATCACTCCTCATTATCAAAACATGCTTGGTAACTATTCTTTTTATCTAAGTTCAATTTCATATTTACTGCCAAGTTGCAGCAAGTATCCAGCAGATGATTTAGGTCATGAGATTGGGCTATTTCTAAAACTGTCTCTGCTTGCAGCAGACCTACAGCTCACATGGTTCTGGCTTAACCCTTCATATACCTATGCTATCCATTTTACAGGCCTTTAGCCTTGGTACCTAAAGCAACAGCCTCTAGCTGCTTCCCTGTCCATGGTTAGTTATTTATTTATTTTATTTCAAAATTGCTAACTGGAGGAGGCACACTGAGCCGAGGTTTGTTTCCAAGTGTGACCAGGGTGAAGGGGAAGGGGAGAAGCACAATTACAAACAACATACAGCCAATCTGATGATGTGGTTACAATGACAATAACATGAAGAGTATAAGTTGAATGTAGTACAGACAAAACGGCAAAACATTGTTTATGGAGGACAGACAAATTACACAAATCATCTGTGCAGTTTGGGCAAACTCAAAAAGTGCATAGTGCTAGAGTGATGGAAGGCTGAACTGGTGCTAATAGGAGGAGGCAAAACAGGTTGATAAACTAAATGAGGTTGCCAGAACTATGCGGTTAGGGAGAAGGTAAAGGTAAAGGGTTGTCAAAAGCCAGGCAAGGGTAAGGAAGGATTCAGGAACAGGGTTCTCCAGAGCTTGGGGGAGGAGTTTTAGCTGGCGTCTAATGGAGGGAAGGGAGGAGGAGAGAGGTTGGCATGCATCCACCATGTCTGTTGTTTTGTCCTAATTTTCAGTCTCAGTCATTAATCCATTGTACACTATGCTTCAGTCACTCAGTCTAGCCAGCCTTGTTTGTACTGACTTGCACAGCTGCCAGACTTCGCCATCAGCGTCCTATTACAGTTCTGCTCCTACTGGCTATGGATGCATGCCTCCCAAGACCATTCATGGCCTCTAGGGCTTCCCTGCCCTGAAGGCTGATGGTCTTGCTCTGCTCCTGTGAAGTACACTTCTCGAAGAGGGTCACTCGACTCTGGCAAGGTCCTTCTCTTTCTCCACTTCAGGTGGCAATGTTCTACACTCTGGGGGAGCCTTTAGACATGCAGATTGGCTTGACAGCACCTCTCTGTGTAGCATATATGACTTCAGCTACTGGAGAGTGGGGTCTTTACACCTTTGAGGACTCCTTTAGCTGTGCAGACCAAGTTTATTTATTTAGATTTTGATAACCAGGTAAGCTCATTGAGACCAGAGGTCCCTTATTCAGGAGCGACCCAGATTAGTTACAGACAATAGTAACATATATTGGCAGGAGTACACAGTAGTACATACATTGGTAGGAGTACACACTAGCTGGAGTATACATTGGATAGGATATAGAGTACATTACAGAGCATGTCAGTTACATCCACATAATAACATAGCAAATTAAATCAGACATATGACATCTTTACCAACAATGCTTTAGGGGAGAGGTGGTAACAGCAATATGCAGGATATATTGCCACCCCATAGGCTGACTGCCATGGGACATGCATGTTTCAGCCACCAAGACTAAGTTCTGGGCTAGCGGTTGCAGCCACAGAGACTGACCTCTAGCAGGTATGCTTTCAGGCCCAACTTAAAACTCTGAATAGTACAACAATTAGCCAAATCAACAGGGAGAAGGTTCCATAAATGTGGGTCAGCGTACCTAAAGGAGCACTTGCCATTGTTAGTTTGGACATGAGGGATGTCAAGAGGATGGCCAGTGGAGGGTCTCTGGCCCTGGCCCTGGACTTTGGGATTCAGCAGCCCACACAGGTGAGGAGGGCCAACAGTGGTAAATTTGAAGGTCAGACTCAAAGAGGAGTAGGCTAGTTTTTGTCACATACAAGGCCAGTGGAGATCAGCGAGGACCTCGCAGTGGTGCCTTCTTGGGGGGGGGAGGAGTTGGTGGTGAAACGAGCCACCCTGTGATATAGCGTAGTAAGCTTTCTTTGTTCGTCCTCCCTTAGAGAATGCAGCAGGGGAGCCCCATAGAGGAGGGAGCGGAGTAGGGTGCAGTTAGATATGGCACAATGAGCCTCGAGAGAAAGAGAGTCACTCAGCCTATAGAGAAGTCCTAACTTCTGGTGGATGGACTTAACAACAGAGTCAATATGAGGCTGGAAGGTCATCGCCTGATCAAGCAGGACTCCGAGGTACTTGATCTTGTCTGTGACCTCTATTCTCTTCCCTTGGGCAGTATGAAGCCGAAAGATGCCACGACGGTCTGAGCCAAGGCATCTGGACCCGAACAGGACTGCCTTCATTTTTTCTTCATTCATTACAAGTGAGTTTGAGGAGAACAAGGCTTCTAGTGTGGCTAGACTGGCCTGGAGGTTGGCACTGATTATGCTAGGAAGCAGATCACTGCAGTAGATGACAGTGTCATCTGCATAGAGGATAAGATTATTCCTCCCACCAACCCCCTCTATATCATTGACAAAAAGAGTAAATAACAAGGGACCAAGGATCGAGCCTTGAGGTACCCCGGAGGTTATCGCTTTAGCACTAGACTGGGTTCCTCTCCATATGACTTTTTGGGTTTGGTTGAGCAGATAGCTCTCAAACCATGTAGCAGAGATCCCGTCCAGACCAAGTAGGTGAAGTTTAGTGAGGAGAAGTTCATGGCTGAACAAGTCAAATGCCCTGGATAAATCAATGAATAGAGCCCCCGTTGGTGAACCTTGTGACAGCACCTTAAAAAGCTATTCTTCTTTACAGCCGCCTAAGGTTCACTTGTTTTCCACCTACTTCCCTTTTCTGCCCCCAAGGTAAAAGTCACACATCTACTCAAATTCTCTGTCCATCAAGAGCTCAGCTTCTATGTTTTGTCCCTCAAGGGTTTGGCTTCCATCCTAAGCCTCCCCTAGCTGTAGGACAGGTGAACGCCTTACAGTGGTCGTTGCTCATCTCCCTCCCACCTTCTGGGGTGGGTCTACTTTATGGGAAACATCCTGTGGCTACAGAGATTAGCTTGTGATACCCCACATTGTTCCCATTACAAAGATGGAGTCCTTTCTTCTAAAATACTTCCCTTGAATTGGATTTTTAAATTGCAGTAGCTGAGATTCTATCCCTAGCCTGGGAAGAAGGCCACTAACGCCTTGGATCCCCAGAGGTTTCCTCTTTTATAGGGGGTTTTCTTCTCCTCCATGCTGAATGTCATACAAAAGTTAGGTAGTTTCTGCAGGAGTTGGAGTTGGATGGTAGCGCTCCAGATCCAGGTCTCATTATGGCAGTACCTTTCCTCTCCTTGGGAAAATTTTCCTTGTCTATCGTCTATTGTGCATTTGAACCTTCTCCCCTAAGGTGCCTTTGGTCCTGGGACCCCATCCCTGAGACACTTTAAGGGGTTGGAACCCTTCATCAGGGTTTTGCATCCTTTTAACATTCCAACAAGGTACTAGTCCCCTAAGCAGGGACAGGGAGAGCATACACCAAGGTTTACAGTTGTACAAGCACCACATACTACTTAGTCTCAATCAGTCCTAACCTACTTAAGATCCTGATGACCCAATGAGTTAAGAGGTATTGCCTGTGGTTCAGAGGGGCAGCAGATGAAACATGCCACACCCCCCCTCTGCACTGTTGAAACCACACGAGTCCAAGCAACCCTCTGACCCTCAGAATCTTTTGTTGCCACCTTCCTCTCCTCCTCCTGCAGTACCTCTCTCTCTCCTTTGGATTGGGTCTTCTTCCCTAAGGTGCCTTTGGTCATGGGACCCCCTCCCTGTGACACAGGGAGGGGTTGGAATCCCTCATCAGGATTTCGCATCCTTGTGACACCCCGACAGGGTGGTCGTTCCTGAAGCAGGGGCAGAGAGCATAAGCCAAAATTCAGTTGCTCAAGAACCACATACTACTCAGCCTCAATCATTCCTAAGCTACTCAAGAGCCTGATGACCCTATAAAACTGAAGAATTCTGAGGTTCTTCTGTCAGGCCATCCCCTTCATGAACCCACGTTGCCTGCCATCCTGGGAGGCTGCATTTCTTCAGAAAATCTACCAGCTACATTTGATAGTTTCAATAAGCTTCCAAAATATTGAGATCAGGCTAACCAGTCTGTAGTTGCCCAGGTTTCTCTGTCCCTGCGGTTATGGAGATGTGCCAAGTTAGCAGTGCTCCAGTCCATACAGATCACTCTAGTCACTAGCAAGCAGTGGAACAGCACTGCTGAGGGTGCCAATAGAGTCTATCCCACTTCCCTGTGTATCCAGGGATGTGCCTATCTAGTGCCAG
The DNA here is from genome assembly GCA_016271365.2 of Neoceratodus forsteri. Taxonomy (NCBI): domain Eukaryota; kingdom Metazoa; phylum Chordata; order Ceratodontiformes; family Ceratodontidae; genus Neoceratodus; species Neoceratodus forsteri. The sequence continues at coordinate 893,902,925 of CM028137.1, read as the reverse complement.
TGATTTACACCTTCAACACCCTCAAGCCTTTGAGCAATGCATCCTAAGTGATGGTACGCATTACCATCTTTACTTTCTGCCTAGCTTTAATGCCACACAGCAGTGCCCCTTCTATGATTTTGAGCTATAACTCTGCCCTAGCCCTCTTTACCACATGACTGACTAGTTCAGTTTGCTATGGTACATTTTCTGAAACTGATTTTTGTGACCTAGACTGCCTCCCCTAATTCTCTGTTGTTGAACCAAATACAGTAGGTTTCCTTTGCTCCTTTCCCTTCCCAGCCTACCTCAGACATGCTTGAGATACCATCTGGATTCTCTGTTTAATAGTTTCCTATTAATTTTCCACCCAGTCTAATTGATGTGTCCCTTTGAGTTTCTTCTTAAGCTCTTCATCTACCTTCCGGAAGTGCGTGCTTCTAAAATCCATGATGAACATCTGAGACTTGTGCCACTGGGCCTCGAGAGCAATGAAAAAAAAATGAACTGTGGTTGTTTGACCCAAGAGGGTCCTCCACACTTACCTCCCCATGCTGTCCTGATTCAACAGAACTAGGTCCAATACGGTACCATCTTAATCTGCTCTTCCACAAACTGCATTAGGAAAGTTTCATGAAATGCATCCACGACTATGAAACTATTGTAAGCCCCCCCATTTGAAGCTTACTTTTTGGGGCTACAGCCCCACTGGTGTACTCATTCCACCTCTGGTTCTGTGACTGCAGACCTGGGACCAGAGGGCTGGCATCCATTGGCTCTGGGGAGGGATTCAGGCATTGGTGTTCGTTGATCTTTGCAGCTATGAACGTTGACAGTATCCAGTTCCTTGGCCCATGTGAAAAAGGGCGCTGTGGTTCAAAATGTTTGTTTGTGCCCCTGGGTGCTGTTGGAGGCTCAGTGTTGTCTGGGGAGAAGCCGAGAAGCAGTGGACCATAATGCAAATAAACATGGCTGCTAGATGCCAACTGTGCATGAGCAGCCAGGAAAGGGAATTTTTAAAGGAGCAATGCTTCATTTTGGGGCATCACTGTATCAGGGGTGAAAAGCAGCTGAAAAGTATAAGAAGCCCTGACAGCAGCAAGGGGGGACTCCTCCAAATAAAGTGAAAGATGTCCTGGATCCCACTAGCCAAGTGGAGCCAGGACAAATGAATACTGGCCCCTGAATGGGCTTGAATTTGAAGTAAAAGTAATGGGGCTGCATGTATGCTGGGCAAATTGTAAATAATAATGGCAGCCCCCATGGGACTTTAGCAGCAATGGGGCTGCTGGGACAATGTCAGAGGACATCCTGTGTGCCCAGGAATTGGCCAGACAACAGGAGGAGAGCTGGCAAAAGTGATAAAGGGGACTGTTTTGCCCACCAAGAGAGACTGCAGATGACAACCTGGCTATATTGAAGAGCACCTTTGGGACTGTGGAAAAGAAAGAGGCCATCATTTTTCAGTTGTGGAGTACCATGCAACTAGAAGGAGAGAAGTTGTCCCAGTATATTACCAGGGTACAGGCAGTGATCTGGAAGACTGCTCAGATGGGCGAGCTCACCTCAGGACAGATCACCCAGATGAGATTAGATCAGATTCCAAGAGGTGCTGTACACTCTTGGCTTACTCTAATATCCTTCTGGTTGGGAGAATGCTGAACAGACACCCCCCCCAACCTTTAAGCAGTTGCTTGATGAGGTAAAGGAGGAGAAAGCTTAAGAAGACATTGCTGACTCCCTCCATTTGCCCCTGTCAACAGTTGCGGCCCTGTGGCCCCAAGTAGCAAGCCACATGGTTCTGAACACCTCACCTGATCTGGAAGCTGTGCTCAGAGAGCGAGCAAAGAGTGTATGAAGATGCTATAAGTGTCACAAAGGTCTCAACCGGAACTCAGTATGGCTGAGTTTCAAGAAATCAGAGAGAGTGTGAGGGCTCTGCAGATGGCTCATGGGTCCCAACCACAGTCCAGTAGTGTGATGCCTGAACAGGGACGACGGGGGACCCCCTTTGCTGCTCCAAGGGTCAGGCCACGACGGCCTATTGTGAATAGAGATGGATTGCTTTGCTACAGATGTGTGGAAGATGGGCACCTCATCTGTGAATGTGTCCATGCAGAAAAACCCCAACTGATAGAGGAGAACCAGGAAAATGACAGTGGGGCCCAATGAGGGACCGGCCTGGGTCTTCAAAATTGGAAAGCTGCACCAAATGGACAGAACTGAAGATGCTGCCAGAGGGCAAGGTGCCAACAGGCTTGACTGGGCCCCATGCTGACATGGAAGTTTTGATTGAAGGAGTGCTGTGCTTTGCATTGTTGGACAGTGGGTCACAAGACACTATAGTCTGTAGGACCCTTTATGACAGTCACTTGAAGCACCTGCTGCTCCAACCACTGTTAAGCCTGTCAGTGTGGGAAATAGGAGACTTAAGTTGTCCCTGCGATGGTTATTGCATTGTGCAGATTGCATTCATCTTGAAAGGTCCAGATGAACCACACAAGATTGAGACTGTGGCTTTGATCTTTCCAGATCCCAAGGGAATGACCGATACACCTTTATTAACTGGGAGAAATGTAAATATGTTTTTCAGGCTGGCCAAACTCTGTCAAGAGAAGGGCAGAGCAGACAACCTATTAAACCCCTCTGTCAAAGTGCTGGCGGAGAGAGTCAGCCTGTCACTGGTGCTACAGTACCTGAGTTGACAGATGAGCCCATTCGTGTGGTTCTTAGGGAGGACAGCAAAGAACTGATCCTGCCTCCTAATTCCTAATATGGGAGTCAGTATAGCGCAGTGGTTTAAGGGTCTGAGCTGCAAATCTGGTGACACCCAGCAGACCAGACCTCGGTTTGAATCCCACAGGTTCCACTTGCATACTGTGTGATCCTAAGCAAGTCACTTAACTTCCCTGTGCTCCCAGACTGCACCTGTAAAAAAGCTTTCAGCTTAGTGTCCTACTCCTGGTTAAACAATTAATTCAGAATGTACAGTGGTGGGCATTGCAGACTTCATGCAGATGCCCAAAGGGCCTGCCTTTATTATTGACACCCCACCAGAGAACAGTTTGCCAGAAGGGCTAATGGTGCAATGAGGAGTGATGCCACCTCCAGAGACCCCTGGGCCAGGCGTGTCACAGTGAGGGTAAAGAATAAGTCAGAGCAGCCAAAAACCATTTGAAAGGGCCGAGTGCTGGAACATATCTTCAAAACTGTTAGTGTCACTGAGATGGCTCCACAAGTAGCTGCAGACACAGTGATAGATCCAGCATTTTTTGACTTTGGGGACTCACCCATACTTGACAGTTATAGATGGAGCTTGAGCCAGAAACTAGCAAAGAGGTACAAAGTATTTTTGCTACATGAATGGGATTTAGGGTGCATTCAAGGTCAAGAGTACAGGATTCATCTACAAAATGACTGCCCATTCAGAGAAAGATCTAGGAGACTAGCCCCTGGAGACATCAAGGATGTCTGGCATAGTGCTGCTCAGATAGTATCCTAGAAATTAGGATACCACAGATATCTCCCATTTGGCCAGATAGTTGCTGTGGTAGGATAGCAGTGCTATCTGGTTATCGGTACTTTCCCACATATGATTACACCTCAGAGTATAGATGTGGAAAGAGCAACATAGATGCCAACACCCTGTCAAGGCACCCTTATACAGGTCAGCCAGACTCCGATGTGCAGATTACAATGCCATTGTTATAGTTCTGTGCTCCAAATTTACTGTACCAGATGAAGCCACCCCAACAAACCCAGACAGAGTAATTGATATGCTGGGAGCTTTGCCAAATGCTATTCCTGAGTCCTTACTTAAATTTTGCTGGACTGGACGTATCCGGTCTTCTCCAGCCAAGTGAACCAGACCTTCAACAGGTCCAAAGAGAGAGGACCATGCATTCTGTGACATCATTCAAGCTTTAGAGAAAAGACACAACTCAGACCAAGTATGCAGCCATCACCCTGACACCAAGTTAATGTTAACAGAGTGGAGTAAGTTGGCCCTAAAAGATGGACTGATGGACTGCTGGTACATAAAATGCAAGATAACAACAACTCTGAGTGTTCAAAGAACCAGCTGGTCCTGCCTTGGAAGTACTGCAAGGCAGTTCTTACTTCTCTCCATGACAAAATGGATCATCTGGGCTATGAACACATGCTAGACCTGGCAAGAGCAAGATTCTACTGGCTCAGAATGAAAAGTGACATAGAAAAGCACTGTAAAGCCTGTTTGTGATGCAGAAAGAGAAAGACAATCCCCCAAAAAGCTGCACCCCTGGTCAATATACAAACCAGTGACCCACTGGAACTTGTGTGTATGTACTTTCTGTCACTAGAGTTTGACTGGAACAACAAAGACAACATTCTGGTCATCACTGACCACTACACCCAATATGCTCAGGCGTATCCAACTAAAGACCAAATAGCAAGCACGGTAGTAAAAGTCCTGCAACAGCTCGTCAACCATTAGGACATTCCACAAAGAATTCATTCAGATCGGGGGTGAGATTTTGAAAGTCGGTTGATTAAAAACTTCCTGGCAACATATGATATAAAGAAATCAAACAAAGCCCCATACCACCCCTAGGGGGACCCTCAGCCTGACCAGTTCCATAGAACTTTATTAGATATGTTGGGTACTCTGGATCCAGCCAGCAAACCTAATTGGAGTCAGAGAGTGAGTTGTCTTGTACACACCTACAACTGTACAAAGAACGATGCTAACCAGAGATTGCCCTTGTATCGCATCCCCTTATGAAAATGAAATATATTTTAAAATATATTATTAACAATATATTTACATGTAGTGAAATATATTCCAATCTACTTGTTTAATAATATATTGTAATGTACTGGAAAATCAGTATATTTCAATATATTTTAAAATTTGCAAATATATTGCAATGTACTATAAATATACATGTTATGGCTGCTTTAGTATACTATGGGCCAGATAGTCAAACTGCGCTATTTTGTGGCGCAAGCCCTTGCGCTGCACAAAATAGTTGCGCAGGGGTGTGGCCAGAGTGATATTCAAAGGAGTTGCGCTATTGAGCAACTCCTTTGAATATCACCCCCCAGCCACAGCCACTGTGCATGGCGCAGTGGAACTTGCGCCACCGCAAGTGGTCAGAGTGGTGCAATCAACTTGCGGTGGCACAAGTACCATTGTGCCATGTGCAACTTTCCGATATTCAAAAGGTGACATGCAAATGGAGCCATAATTCATGCAAGGCACGGGGGGGGGCATTTGCATCTGATTATGGCCCCATTTGCATGACATTAGCATGGAGGTGCGCCAATCCCTGAGAACTTGCGCCTGGCACCCTGCCAGGCAGCAGCCATCGGGGACCGACGCCCTGCAGCCTGATCGTGGCAAAGAGTAAAAATCCCCCGGCCTGATCATGGGCATAGCTTAAATCCCCGGCCAGCCCGATCGTAGGCAGCAAAGTGTCCCCCGAACATATCCCTGGTGGTCCAGTGGACCGATAAGCCCAATTGCGGGCTGGAGATGTTTAACACACCCCCCAAGAACACATCCCTGGTGAACTAGTGTCCCTCGAAGCCCCACCACAGCATCCCACCTGCCTGCCACCCCGTCACCCGCCGACTGACTGGTAGGGCTGCACACCCATTGGTGCAGAGCAAGAGCCAATGGGCGTGCAGCCCATACCGTACAAGGCAGTTCAGATTTGTGACTCTGCACATCCCAGGCTGAGTATCAGGCCCTGCGCAGGTTATGCGTGGGCATTGTTTTATAGTGCAGGTTTAACTCAAACATACATTTTATACTTGCACATATGACTCACCTCACAAGTTCTTACTTGTTAAAGGCTCAGATTGGTATTTATACCACCTCATTTTGTTTTACTTTTAGGTCAGAGTGAGACCCTACATGTACTTGCTTTATAACTTGTACCTTTCTTTTCAGTCTGTAAGCTAATGTTGTAAATTCAAAAGTATTGTATAACTAAAAAGTATCATGATTTTGGCTAATAAACTATGTTTTTGAAATATGCAAATTAGTTATGCAAATGTACACATGGGAAGAAACTAAGCACTTACAAAAATACATGTAACATATATAAAAAATATATGTAATGTAGAAGAAGAAGAATCAGCATTCATATAGCACTTTTCATACATCCAAAGTACTTTACAAGCAATGCTAGACTGGTAGTGAAGTGACTGAATGTGTGGTGGCAGCCATATCGCACATCATCACCCACACACAGCCTGGATAATTGCATGAACCGGTTTATGGGAAGGGGAATGCTGGCCAGGACACCAGGAATGTTCCCGACTCTTTGCAAAGAGTGCCCTGGGTTCTTTTACTTCCACCTGGACGGGCAGAAGGGACCTCAGTTTAATGTCTCATCCGAAGGACAGCACAACTCAGCAGTACAGCACCCCCCAGTACTGCACTCAGATGCCAGCAATTTTTAGGTACAAGTCCAATCCCGGTGTGGGACAAGAACCCACAACCTTCTGGTCCAGAGGTGGATGTGCTACCAACTGAGCCATGTAACATATAAAATATGTGTAACATTTATAAAAATATATGTAACATACTGGTCTGTATATAAAAATATATATAACATACAATGAATACAGTATATATTTTTAAATATACTAATATATTTCAGACACTGTGTTACTAAATAGATTGACATGCTTTCAAGCAATGCATGATGCAGAAATATATGGTAAAATCATGCTCAAAATACCTAAAATCAACACCCAGTTAGGGAGGGCAGCAATCAGCTATTCTCTAGCTATGGTTTGGAATACTCTACAGAAATCCCTAAAGCTGTCCAATCTTATACCTATAGCATCCTTTAAACAGCTTTGCACAAGCTTTTTCTCAGAGAAATGCAACTGCTACCACAAGAGCTAGACTTGCCATTTCACAACCCCCCTTCCAGATAGCCACCATACATGGCATATTTTTGTTCCACAGTTCTCCCTCCCGGGCAGCCACCCTTTTATAGTACCCCTGTTCCATTTAACTCTACCTAACTACCTACTACCTACCTAATCCTTCTCCCACTAATCACTGGCCCTTACATCGTTCCTAAATGCTCCCCACTCATCCTAGTATTACACTATGCTGTGTGTACGCCTTGACTCCTATACTGGGATACGTATATACTTTATCTTTTGTATAATTTTCCTGCAACCTACCTTGTCATGTATGCCTGAATCAACTTCTTACCCTTGATCATTGTATTTATGTGTTTTTTTTTCTGTATCTGTTATGCATATATTAGTGCATTGATGTATATGTTGTGTACCAACTATCGAACCTTGACCTTATCAGGTCCATCTTGTAAATGAGCCTTGCTCAATGATGCTCGCCTGAATAAATAAAGATTTGATTGATTGATTGATATGGTTTCAGTATATGCTGAAATAGGGTGTGTATTATATTTCATTGAGTCAATGTATTTCTCAATATAGTGACATATACAGTATTTGTGCATACTATGGGTTAGAAATATAGTATGTCAGTATATTTAAAAATGTATTTCATACTATATTATATAATATATTACATTGGGACAATGTAGTTCTCAGGGTATTGACATACATTAATGCATATTTTTCAATATATTGCAATATGTTCCATTTTTGTAAGGCAAGTTTGGCTGGGAAGCCAGATTGCCAGTTGATCTATGTTTTGGTGTGTCCCATGATGGCACATCTGAGGCATCATATCTGGAATACACCCAAAAGCTGAGAGAGCAGTTGAGAAAAGCCTTAACTGGCAGTGGAGGCAGAAGCTAGGCCCAGTCAAGCAAACAAGCAGAGATATGACAAAAGAGCAAGACACCAAGAGTTGCAGATGGGAGATCATGTCCTGCTACGAAGTCTAGCCATATAAGGCATGCACAAAATTTAGGATAAGTGGGCCCCAGAAGTCCACCATGTATCTGAACAGTTGCCAGACCTGCCAGTGTATAAAATTCAACAAGAGCAAGAGAGGGGATTGGAAAAGACGGTGTACTGAAATCACCTGCTCCCCATTGGAGAGATTGTGCCTGATCCTGCTTCTGCCAAGGAAACTCCAGTGGTGAGATGGCCTAAGAAAAGAAATCAAGCCCGTAGTCTGTGTAACAAGCTCTTTGAACTAGTGGCCTTGAAGGAAGAGGGATACCTGGATATTGTGGCTGTCACAGAAACATAGTACACAGAGAACCATGACTGGGATGTCAACATACCAGGATACACAATCTACAGGAGGGACAGGGAGGGTAAAAGATGAGGAGGAGCAGCTCTCTATGTAAGGGAAGGGATCAAAGCAACAGAACTAGAGAGTAAACAGGGAGCAGATGAGGCACTATGGGTCACCCTGGAGACAGGAAATGGCACCACAATCCGCATATGGGTTATATACAGACCCCCATCTCAGGGGGAGGGAATGGACAAGGAAATGATAGAAGGCATCCTTAGAATGGCAGAAAAAGGGGAGATATTGTTGATGGGGGACCTGAATATGCCAGATGTTAACTGGACCACATTTGCTGCAGGCACATCCAAGAGCAGGGTCATTCTTGATGCCCTACAAGGGGCATGCCTCAGACAGCTAGTATTGGAACCCACTCGGGAGGGAGTAATCTTAGACCTGGTACTCTCAAATGGGGATGGAGAAAAAATCTCTGATTTAGAAGTGGGAATCCATCTGGGAACAAGCGACCACCAAACAGCGTGGTTCACGATAAACACAGCCATAGAGTCAAGCTATACAAAAGCAAGAGTATTGTACTTTAGGAGGGCTGACTTTGGGAAAATTAGAGAGTGCCTCAGAAAAGCACTAACAAACAGGCAAGAAGGAGGGGTGGAGGAACAATGGGGAGTAATCAAAACAGCCATCACAGAGGCAACAAGCCTTTGTGTGAAGCAAATCAGCAAAACACAATGAAGGAAAAAACTGCTATGACTCTCAAAAGAGGTGGCAGGGAAGGTTAAGGAGAAAAGGATAGTATTCAGGAAATATAAGAAAACACAGAAGGAGCAGGACAGAGAATTTTATCAGTTAAAGCAGAAAGAGTCAGGGAGGGCAGTCAGAATAGCAAAGGCCCAAACCCAGGAAAAGATAGCCTATTCTGTTAAGAAGGGGGATACGACCTTTTATAAATACATTAGGAAGTGAAGAAAGACCAAGGGAGGGATACTGAGGCTTAATAAAGGGGAAGGAATGTGGGCAGAGAGTGACAGTGAAAAAGCAGGGATACTGAACGAATATTTCTGCTCAGTATTCACAAAGGAAGAGGAGGGAGAGGTACCTAAACCAAACAAGAGAAACACTCTGGATATGGGGGTGGATACCAGTCCATTCACAGAAGAAAGGGTTCTGAAAGAACTAGCAAAATTAAAGGTGGACAAAGCAATGGGGACTGATGGGATTCACTCAAGAATTCTAAAAGAACTAAGGGTAGAACTAGTGACACCACTGACTACTCTCTTTAACAAATCATGGGAGGATGGGGTGGTACCTGAGGACTGGAGGAGGGTGGATGTGATTCTCCTTCACAAAAGTGGGAGCAGGGCAGAGGCAGAAAACTACAGATCAGTTATTTTGACCTCAGTGGTAAGGAAAATGATGGAATCACTTCTGAAGGAAAGAATTGTTGAGTACCTAGAGGCCAGTGGGGCATAGGACCCAAGGCAGCATGGATTTACAGTGGGAAGGTCATGTCAGATGAATCTAAAAGATGTTTTTGATTGGGCAACCAAAGTAGTAGACCAGGGAGGGAGTGTGGATATGGCCTACCTAGATTTTAGCAAGGCATTTGATACAGTCCCACACAAAAGATTAATATACAAGTTAGCCAACCTTGGAGTGGGTCCCAAGGTGGTAGCCTAGATAAAAAAATTGGCTAGACAACAGGATGCAAAGGGTAGTAGTAAACGGAGTCCACAGTGAAGAAAGGAGAGTTACTTGCGGGGTACCGCAGGGTTCAGTACTGGGACCAGTCCTTTTTAATGTCTTTATAAGTGACATTGCAGAGCAAGGGAAGGAAAAGTATGTTTCTTTGCAGATGACACAAAGATCTGCAACAGGGTTGATACACAAGATGGAGTGGAAAGGACGAGAAGGGACTTGGCAAGGTTGGAGGAATGGTCAGTTGTATGGCAGCTTAGATTCAATGCAAAGAAGTGCAAGATAATGCACCTGGGAAGCAAAAATCCAGGGAAAGCATACACACTGGGGGGTGAGATACTGACAACAACAAAAATGGAAAGGGACCTGGGGGTAATTATATCAGATGACCTAAAGGTGGACAAGCAATGTGAGAAGGCAGTAAGGAAGGCTGGGGGGATACTGGGATGCATAGGGAGAGGCATCAACAGTAGAAAACCAAAAGTTCTTATCTCTCTGTACAGACAGTTGGTGAGACCCCATCTGGAGTACTGTGTGCAGTTCTGGAGACCCCATCTCTGCAAGGACATAGACGGAGTGGAGGCTGTCCAGAGGAGGGCAACCAAAATGGTGCAGGGTCTGCACCAGAAGACATTCGAAGAGCGACTAAAGGAGCTTCATATGTATACCCTTGAGGAAAGAAGGGAGAGGGGGGACATGATAGAAGCTTTCAAGTATCTCAAGGGAATCAACAAAGTCCATGATGGTAGTATCTTTCAGAAAAAGAGATGTGCAAGAACACGGGGGCACAATTTGAAGATAGAGTGGGGATGGCTCAGAGGTAATATGAGTAAGTATTTTTTCATGGAGAGGATTGTGGATGCAAGGGACAGCCTTTCTGAGGAGGTTGTGGAGTCAAGAACAGTGGGGGAATTCAAGATTGCATGGGACAGACATAAGGCAGTCCTAGTTGGGGGGGTAGCAGGAAGTAGGCTGTTGGTTAACTAGGATCTGCAGCTTATCCATCAGGTAGGAAAACGGGAAGACTAGGTGGGCCAAGCGGTCCTTATCTGCCATCAAATTCTATGTTAAGCTGTGCAGAGGCAAAAGGCAAAGATCCAGTCAGAGTCTAAAAAGCCTGCTATAAAATCTGAACCAGAACCAGAAGATAGTTCTTCTGAAGAAAGTTATGAGGAGGACCTTACATGTTATCAGTATGTGCTAGAGACGTAAGAATTACATAAGAACATAAGAATTTACCAGCAGAAGAAGACCATGTGGTCCATCTAGTCTGCCAGAGTTTTCTACCCTCCCCCCATCAATTTGTCTTGCTAAATTGACTATACTGTCTATCCCATGCCTGTTTGAATTCACTGACCATCTTGGCTGCCATTACTGTACCTCTGGTGGCAGGCTGTTCCAAGGGTCCACTACCCTCTCCGTGAAAAAGTACTTCCTACCATTTGTTTTGAATTTACCTCCCACCAGATGCATGCTGTGTCCTCTAGTACTTGACAACTCAAAGTTTGACACCATGACAAATTGACTGTAGGAATTCTTAGCCTTCCACTAGTACCGCGTCCACTGAACCTGTGCAACATTTGAATCCCAATGCTTTACCTTTTGTCCCTGAGAGAAGGCCCCCCCATAACCAAGTGCACAAGCCAGTAATGGACATGGATAAGGACAGTGTGATATACTTGGTTTGTGGTGAGCAAATTCCTGAAAGTAATGCAATGCCCCTGTGTGTATGTAAAGTATAGCATTACCTAGAAGGTCTGGAAGGGAACTTAAGGTCATCATATAACTTACCTATGACACACTCGGTGCCTCCTCCAATCCCCCCTATATATTGCCCATAAGTATATACTGTAGTACGCAAGGTATATCCCAGGTTCTGCTCTATGGTTCATTTCAACATGAGGAACTGTGGAGTATTAATACCTACTGCAACATATGAATAATCAGCATCAGTTGTCTAGTTAGACAATGTTTATTATTATGACTACATATTTGGACAAACAGGAATCCGGTTTCAAGATAGAAAATGTCTTTAATATGCTTATTGCAAATAATATTGGGTTTGAACTTTTAGCAGCTTGTCGGGGATGCCAAGCATTTGGCAAAGGGATTGTATAAGCCACCCCACCCCCATTTGGGGTTTACCTTTTGGAGCTACAGCCCACTGGTGTCCTCCTCATTCTGCCTCTGGTCCTGTGACTACAGACCTGGGACTGGAGGGCTGGCATCCAGTGGCTCCAAGAGGGATTCAAGCATTGGCGCATGCTGATCTTGGTGGCTGCAGCCACCAACAGTATCCAGTTCCTCAGCCCGTATGAAAAAAAGGGGCCATGGTTCAAAATGTTTGTTTGCACTTCTGGGCACTGTTGGGAGCTCAGTGCAGTCTGGGGAGAGACTGAGAAGTGGCAGACCATAAAGTAAATAAAGAACATGGCCACTAGGTGCCGAATGCACATGCATGGCTGGGAAGGGGCATTTTTAAAGGAGCCATGCTCCATTTTGTGGCAGCATTTTGACTCCATTTTGGGGCTGAAAAGTATTGGGAGCCCTGATAGCAATGGGGGGCTCCCTAAATAAAGTTAAAGGTGTCCTGGCTCCCACTAGCCAGGCAGAGCCAGGACATGTGAATACTGGTCCTTGAATGGGCTTAAAATTAAAGTATTGGGGCTGCATCTCTGCTGGGAAAACTGTAACTAATAATGGCAACCCCCATGGGACTTAAGCAGCAATGGGGCTACTGGAAAAATGTCAGAGGGCATCCTGTGTGCCTGGGAATTGGTCAGCCAATCATGAGGGGAGCTGGCAAAAGGGATAAAAGTGACTGCTATGCCCACCAAGAGGGAGATTTATTGGAGGATCCAGAGAGGACAGAGTGTAGGAGATCCTGATGTGGGCTATCCAGCCAAAATCCTGCACTCAGAGCTCAACAGCCTGTTCAATCCCAGAATAAAAATAAGAGGCAGAGTGCAGGAAGAGCAGTTGCTCCAGAAGGAAAGAGAAGTTGGAGTGTTGCACTTGGTCAAACGAGGAAGAGATTGTGGAGTTTTGCTGAAGAGAACAAAGAGCCAGAGTCTTCAGCCAGAGACAGCCGAGAGCTGCAGAGTGAAAGCACAGACTGTAAGTTGTGCAGCTTTGAAGTAAATAGTTTGCAGCAGAGAGCAAGAGATTTGGCAGCAGTGGGAAAAATAAATATTGCAGCAAGAATAAAAGAGACTGAGTGATTTGTGTCCCTCTCGGAGGGGCAAGTATTTGATGCTGCTGTGTGCTGAGAGCCAGAAGTGACTGTGAGATCTAGGGCTAAAGTCTGAGCCAAAGCCCAGTTATATTGCTCTTGTGTAAAACGTGTGTGTGTGCACACCAACCTGCAGTCTGACCTGTCCCCAGACTAGTGGAGAAGAAGACTGGCAGGGAAGACAGTGAGAGGCCTGCCTGGTGAACACAGTCTACAAAGGCCTCAGAGGCAAAGCTGGTGAGCCCAGGCAGGTGAAGACCAGCATTCTGCAATTTCTTCAGTCAGCCCTGCTGCTGCTGTGGTGCATCTTCAAAGAGATCTATACCTCCACGGTACCATGCAAATTCAGATGTAGACTGTGAAACCCCTGCAAACTGTAAGTACCTCTGGGCTGTGGCTCGGGGAGAACTTTATTAGCTAGCTAGCTAGCTAGATAGGATTGGGGGTTAGATCCTGTGCAGGACTGTACAACTAAAGCTAAGCCCAGTGCTGGACTCAAATTTTGGTAATTGTTCAAGTTATTTGGGCCCCAATGAATGATCCCCAGCATTGAAATTTACACTGAGGTGTGGTACCCACCGAAAGGGACTATGGACACTTAGCAACTGTCAGTCAGAAGTCGGGTACACCCACAGGTGGGAGGTGGGGATATGGTGTGTGATAACATTGTTTGAGCCAGTTATTAATGTTGTGCTCTTTTCCCTCTTTTTCCTCTCCCCTTAATAAATCTTTTTATTTGTTCTTGTTATATGCTAGTATCGTGAAATATTGCAAGGGGGATAGCTACTGTGTGGGGAAGTATTGTGGGGGCAGCTAATGTATATTTCCTGGGGGGTGGTAACCTGCAATTTGTTCACAGGTATTCCCTGCCATTGCCCAACTGGAATTACCATGCCATTTCTCTTTCTCCACAGCTAAACCCAAGCCAGCTCCCTCAGAGGTGGGTGCAATTTGGACCCTTAGGGCTCCAAAGCAGCCAATGTGAGTTGAGGGTAGTTACACTATGCAGTAATGTCTCCATCTCACTCAGTCCTGACATGCTTAGGGCTTTAATTAATCTTCAAGCCCTAACTGAACTAGCTCACTTAAATGTAAAAGTTGCTGGACCAAGACTCTGATTGATTTTCACAAATTCCAGTGCCAATGGGCACTCAGATCTGGTTTCCATCATGATGGGGGCTTATGGGGTTTGGAAACCAGAGGGGCTCACCACCTTCTGGTCCTGGGATTACCAGGCCTGAGGGACCCTGCTAAGCAACAGTGCTCTGAAAGCCCTATCCTCACCTCCTTCACTATTGTGCCTTCGTGGCAAGAAATAAAAGCAGTTGTCAGCTGTTCAACAGCAAAGGCAGATTCCCCTCCCTCAGGGATTTCTTGCACTCACTCAGGAATGCTATAACCCTTAGGTCATTCATATGCTCTTCTATGTCTCAACGTGTGTGTGTGTGTGTGTCTTTCTTTCATACAAATATATATCAAATGGACACTTTCACAGTATCTCATGTAGGGATGGACTACCTGTTGGGTAGCTGGATTGGGCAGGTTGGGTATCGGCCATTTTTGGCCAGGTAGCGTTGTATGAGTAATTTACTACCCTACACAACATAACAGTGTACTTCATGGGTTGGGTAGTTTTGACATGGGTAACAGGTAATTTTTACAGTTGCAGTGGGCATAGCCCTGCAGATATTTTGCTTTGAGAAAAGGACTACCTTCATAACTACCTTCTAAACAACATGGTAGAATGTTAAAAATAGTGTCTTCCGCTGAAACTTCATTACTACACTACCTGTGTTTGTATGACAGCTGGAGGGCACAATTTTTCCTCTTGCTTGAGAAGTTAACTGAGTCCTCCCCCTTACTGCCTTTTTTTGAAAATTGAAACCTTCTCCATAGTGTTTTATGGGGCTTTCCTCTGGCTTGAGAGAAGTTGAAGGAAAACTCTACCCAAAGTCCAAGTCTGGTGCCTCTGTAATTTCTCTGAATTTGCTAAAAAGCTATCCTGCACATTTTTAGTCCCTCCACAGGAGACACCAGTAAAGTAATCAAATACTAAACAAGGATTGGATCACATAAACACAAACCATTACAAAGCCTACTTAGTTAATGGATGACCACAGCTGCAAAATGATTAGATTTGTCTACATGCACTGTCTTCTATGCAAGACACAAGCAACTGAATCAAAAGTCCATAACATGTTGATCAAAATGGGGAGAGGAGCAGGATTTTAGGCAAAGTTACACAGTTTATATACAAACTGCAGGCAGCAATAACCTATAAATAATTATGCTCCATTATGTTTCAAGACTAGTTTATATAATCCATTCCTATTCTACATATATTATTTCATTCATGGTCTGCTCTAACAAACTAGAAAGTGCTGTTCAATTTCTGCTACTTGCTACTAGTGACATGCTTATACACACACACACACACACACACACACACACACACACACACACACACACACAAAACACTTTAACAGCCAAAACTGAAAAAAACACTGAAAGGAAGTTAGAACACAAAAAGTTAATATTACATACCTTTTCCTGATTTTAACATGTAATTTTTCTTTAATTGAGCTATCCCCAAACCTGCCTCTTTTTTTTTTGGTTTTGCAAGTAGAAACCTCCTTTATAGTGTTTTATGGGCTCTTTCTTTCTGAATTAAGTTTCAGTGCTTAATTTATGACCATTTGCAAACTGAGAAACTTGTTTTCCTGGTATCTCCTCCCCACTCATCCAGAGGTGTCAGTTCATTTATTTGCAAAGCATGCTGGTTGATCTTACTTGCTTCCCTCATAGTAAGAATGTGATACTAAACTTGTGTTATTTTAAATGCTTGATAAAGTGACATGTCCAGTTTGCATCTCTTCGGGATGAGGCTGCATCCCTTTACCTGTGTGGAGTAATTCACTTGGCAACAGCTCTTAAGACCTCAGCTGTTGACATCAGTTTTAAGATAATGTTAAATATAAAGCCTATGGTACCATTAACACAATATCATAAACAAGTACTGCTCATTGGCAGATTATAAAGGGCAACATATTA
The DNA here is from genome assembly GCA_016271365.2 of Neoceratodus forsteri. Lineage (NCBI taxonomy): Eukaryota > Metazoa > Chordata > Ceratodontiformes > Ceratodontidae > Neoceratodus > Neoceratodus forsteri. Next base: position 893,886,774 of record CM028137.1, on the reverse strand, counting down.
TCATTTGCAATAGTTTACATTAAAAGGATCAAGGAATATAACAACAAATGGCGACAAGCCAGATGGCTAGATGAGGAAGAAAATGACTCAGCAACAACAAGAACAACAAAAAAGCTAAACATGTAATAAAATATCTGAAAACAAAAGCCATGACATAACCACATGGTCAAAATATTACACATTTTAAAAGAAACATAAATGCAAAAGTAACAATTTAAAAAGAAAATGGAACTCAAATGCAACAAATGCATATAAAAGCAACAACAATCAATTCTGCAGTTAAATAAATAGCTTAAACAAACAAACAAACAAAAAATAAGTGATATTAATAATAACGGAGAAACATTAAAAATCCATTGGAGATAGCAAAGCAATGTAATAAATATCTGTGTTCCTTATTCAACCTCAGTCACAACTCATTCCCCTTCCCCTGTACATTACCAGGAATGCCAACAGATTTAATATAAATACAGACAACATACTGTACTACCAAAAATTCAGAATAAGAAAATCAGAGTGCAAACTTTCCACTAAAATGCTGAAAATAAATATTGGGATAATCCACAACCAGGCACCCCCTCAAAAAATGTATTTTTAAAAGTTAATAAATACAGGTTCCAGGTAAAATTCTAGAATCACTACTAGAAGATTTAAGTTAGACACAGGTCTAACAGTTATTTCAGTACAGAGAACAGCAGTGATTCACAAAGGGACATCACATACCTTAAATGTAATCTGTCTCTATGAAAACATGATCCAATTTTTGGATAACAATACCTGATAGACATAATATCCATTACACCTTTGCAAAACATCTGCCACTGCACCTCATTTCGCAGTCATTGAAAAAATGTCTTCCCTAGCTATTCATCCCTGCATTATAAACAGTAGAACCCAAACCAGATAAACCATATGACGATTCATCACTGCAAGCCTTGCGTATTATGCAGATGTGATGCTTAACAGTTGTAGGGGGAGTTAGTGCATCTGGACTTATTTGCTGCATATGCATCTCAATTGCTAAGGGGTCCTGACCATGTTCTCCCTTCCTCAAGCCCAGCTAGCTACAGTATGTCTAGCACTAACACCAATGGGAAGATTATGCCATTAGCAAGCATCTCTTTAAATATTTTAATGTTGATATTATTTATTTATTTAAAATTGGTGACCGGGAAAGGTACATTGAGCCATGTCTCATTTTCAGGTGTGACCCAGATACAAGGTATACACAGAAAGTAAGCAGAGAAGTACAACAATTTCTTGATTACAGATGTTAAGTACAAATAGAAGGGACCTTTCACAGAGGTATGCAGAACAGTGCAACTAATTTTAGTTTGGACATGAACTTCAGCATCCAGGACAGGTCATGTCTAAAAATTGTGTAAACAATATAACTCAAAATAATGTATATACAGCATTTACAATTGGTATCATGATTGAGTGAACTAGCACAGAGATTGGACAGTAAATTTGCAGTGTGCAAAGTGTGGGGCTGTCTGGTGCAGAATATTGACCAGCAGAGGCCACCCATGGTAGGCTGGGCCCGAGTTGAGGTGGGACCAAATGAGCAACTAGGGCAGGTGGGGAAGGGGAGAAGCCTGAGGAGTAGTTTAACAGCTGTGAGGGAGGAGGCCTGGTGAAAGTTGAGAGGGAGATTGTTCCATAGGAGGGTGAGATGATAGGAAAAGGCAGCTTGACCAGAGGCAGAGAGGGGGTGTGTGAGGTGGAAGGTGTATGCATCTCTGTGTTGGAGGGGGTAGCCAGAGTAACTGGCTGGAGAAAGCCGGGAGAAATGGTATTAACAATAAAACCTGAAGAAATCATGCAGAGTGCTCCGGGAGGAGCTCACATAAACACAAACAATCACAAAGCCTACTTAGCCAATGGATAACCACAGCTGCAAAATGATTAGATTCATCTACAAGTACCGTCTTTTATGCAAGACACAAGCAATTGAATCAAAAGTCCATAACATGTTGATCAAAACGAGGGGAACAGGATTTTAGGCAAAGTGACACAGTTTCTATACAGATTGCGGGCAGCAATAACTGTTGCTGAGATAAACTGATGTGTCTCTTGCTATGCAATTGGGGGTAAATTAGCACTGTTGAGGAGCAATCACAGATTAGTTTTATAAATAGCTGTGTTCCGTGTTGTTTCCAGACTAGTTTATATAAACCATTCCAATTCTGCATATATTATTTCATTCATGGTCTACTCTAACAAACTATAAAGTGATGCTTCATTTCTGCTACTTTGTACTAGTGCAAACACTAAAAGGGACTGAGGGATAGCAACAGGAGTGCAGACAAAATGACTTTAAATAGTGACATGCTTACACACACACACACCAGAACACAGCTGGATAAAGTACCAATATTTAGGAAACGTATTGATTATTCTTACCCTAAGACTCACAGTGTGACTCCTCTGGCTAATGTGTTCTCTCTACTGTGGATAATTTGAAACAAAAATACAATGTAACATGACACTTCCTTCCAGCAGGGGCTATAAAACATTAGAGCAAAGGGCACTCTGGGAAGATTGTCTGGGACTAGATGCAATAAAAGAAACCTGAATAGCAGCCCCCAGGGCCCATAAAACTACCACGAAAGTTAGAAAAAAACTCTCACAACCAAAACTAAAACAACAAAAAAACACTGAAATGAAGTCGGAACACAAAACATTAATAATACACATCTTTTCCTGATTTTAATATGTAGTTTTCATTTAATTGAACTATCCCCAGTACTGCCTCCATTTTTTTTTAATTGCAAGCTGAAACCTTCTCTGTAGTGTTTTATGGGCATTTTCTAAGTTTCAGTGCTTAATTTACAACCATTTGCAAACTGAGAAACTTGTGTTGCTGGTATCCCTTCCCCCACTCATCCAGAGGTGTCAATTTATTTATTTGCAAAACATGCTGGTTGATCTTACTGGCTTCCCTTGTAGTAAGAATGTGAAACTAAACTTGTGTTATTTTAAATGATTGATAAAGTGATATGTCCAGTTTGCATCTTTTGAGGATGAAGCTGTATCCCTTTGCCTGTGTGGAGTAATTCTCTTGGCACCAGCTCTTAATACCTCAGCTGTAAGATACATCATGCATGTAAGCATGGGTGAAGCCAGGAAGTTTAAACTTGTACTATAGATGAGAGATGATGGAACTGTTGCCTATGGGGAAAGACTCAGGGAGTTAAATATGTATTCTCTAGAGGAAAGAAGGGAAAGGGGAGTCATGATAGACATATGCAAATACCTCAAAGGTATCAATAAGGCGCAGGGAGGTTCAATTCTGATGCAAAAGAGATGTACAAGGACATGGGGGCATGACATGTAACTAGAAAGAGAAAAGTCTTAGAGGGGATACGAGGAAATCCTTCTTTCCAGAAAAAGTGGTGGACACCTGTAACAGCCTACCTATAGAGGTAATGGGTACCAAAATGGTAACAGGTTTCAAACATGCATGGGATACACATAAGGAGACCTTGGTAAAAGGCCTGGAGTCTGGGGGGGGGGGGGGTTAAGGTTGGAGATCAGTTATGGTCCATGACATAACCACATGGCCAGAATAGCAAACATTTTAAAAGAAACATAAATGCAAAAGTAACCATTTCTAAAAGAAAATGGAACTCAAATGCAACAGATGCAGACAAAAACAACAGCAAGCAGTGGTGCAGTTGCATCAATAGCCTAAACAAACAAACAAACACAAAAATAAAAGTATATTAATATTAAAGGGGAAACAATAAAAATTCCAATGGGGATAGCAAAGTAATGTAATGAATATTTGTACTCCTTATTCAAAACCAATCACAAACTCAGCCCTCTGCCCCTGTACATTACCAGGAATGCCAACAGAATTAATATAAATACAGACAACATACTACAAAAAAATCAGAATAAGAAAATCAGAGTGCACATTTTCCACTAAAATGCTGAAAGTAAATATTCGGATAACCCATAACCAAGCACCCCCTCAAAATATATCTTTTTTAAATTAATAAATACAGGTTCTAGGTAAAATTCTAGAATTACTACTTAAAGATTTAAGTTAGCCACATGTCTAACAGTGATGTAAGTACAGAGAGCAGCAGTGATTCACAAAGTTATAATCATGTACCCTAAATGTAATTTGTCTCTATGAAAACGTGATCCAATTCTTGGACAATACCTCATAGACATAATTTATGTTATACCTTTGCAAAACATCTGCCACTGTACCACATTTGGCAGTCATTGAAAAATGTCTCCCTAGCTGTTCATCCATGTATTATAAACAGTAGAACCCAAACCAGCCAAACCATATGAAGATTCATCACTGTAAGTCTTCTGTATTATACAGACTGTGATACTGAACAGTTTTAAGATAAGTTAGTGCATCTGGACTTATTTGCTGCAAATGCATTGCAGTTGCTAACAGGCCCTGACCATGTTCACCCTTCCTCAAGCCAAGCTAGCTACAGTATGTCTAGCAATAACATTGATGGGAAGATTAAGCCATATTTTCAACAAGAAGTTAACATTTTAAAAAGAAGTGATGTGGACTGAGAAGCAACTTGTGAAGGTGAATCATCATGCTAGCCAAGATATGTCCAGGTTGCATTCAATAAGCCTAACCAGTGGGAGCAGAAGGGGAGAGGGATGCAAATCTAAAATAGAACCGTTTAACCCATTTGTGATTTAAAGTTACATGATGGAAATGTGGCATCCAGAACTGGACACTATATTCCGAATGAGGCTTCACCAGTGATCTGCACAGTGGCATCACCACCTCCTTCCTTCTGCTGGTAATACCTCTCCCTGTGCACCTCAGCATTCCACTGGCTCTCCTCACAGCCTTGGTACATTGTTTAGCCACCTTTAGGGCATCCAATATGATTACCCCAAAATCCCTTTCCTGCTTAGTGACTATCAGTCCCCCCCCCCTCCGTAATCCTCCCTTGGGTTACTGCAACCCGAATGTATGATTTTGCACTTTTTTGCATCAAATCTCAGCTGTGACATTTTGAACCATTCCTCCAGTTTTCCTAGGTTCCTCCTCATTTTTTCCACTCTTCCCTGAGTGTCCATCCTGTTGCAGATCTTAGTGTCATTCACAAACAGGCACACTTTCCCCTCCAGCCCCTCCACAATTTCATATATATATATATATATATATATATATATATACAGTATATATAATAAGACTGGGCCCAGGACTGATCCCTGTGGCACCCTGCTGGTCACACTCCTTTCCTTAGACTGAGCACCATTACCATGACTCTCCATCTTCTATCATTCAGCCAGTGCCTAACCCAGTTTACCACCTTATGACCCACTCCCAGGCTGCCCAGCTTGTTCACAAGTCATATGTGGAACAGTATCATAGGCCTTGCTAAATGCAATTCATGTTTATGTTTAAGCCCATGAAACACCTTATCAAGTTAATGCATTTGCAGCCATAGTGGCTTTCCCAGAATTTGTTTTAAACAGGCATTACAGGCAGTCTGTGGGGTCCTGGGACTCCTCTTTGGACTGGGAGCAGGCATGAATGGGCAGCCTGTGGGGTCATGAGCTCACAACAGAATTAGGAGCACATGACACCAGGCTGACAATCTGATTGGCCATTGGTGTCTGTGCTTGGTCTGCTGTGAGCCCATTGCACAGATGGCAGCCAGGGTCTGGAGGGAGTGAAAGGAATTGGGCACTTACTCTGCATTTTTTCCTAAATCACAGTTAACATGTATTTAAAAAAAACTACAACACAAAAGTAACACCTCCATGAAGGATCAAGAGGTTGGGACTGTAATGATCACTGGAGGGGGGGGAATCGGGGGATCATCCAATGGTGCAGTGCTGGCCTGCTGGGGAGAGAAGGAGCAGGGAAGATACAGAAGGCACTGGCAGCTGGTTTGTGTCTAATAAGCAGCATAGTGAAAGCCATTTAGGTTGTAAATTTAAACTATTTGTATTAGGTGCCCCGAGCCCTGTCATTTTATTACTGTAACCTAGCTGTGTGTCTATGCAGCATAGTGAAAGCCATCCTTCACACTTGAATTAAATAGAAACCAATGCAAAGTGGTCCACTAGAGTGGAACATAGGTGTGAAGGGGCTGTATCACACACTGTTAAGTGCCTCGAGCCCTGTCTGTGACATTAGCTACACTGTGTGTCTCTCTCTGTAGCCTAGTGAAAGGCATTTAGGCTGCACTACATTGTCTGTTAGATGTCCCGAGCCCTGTCTGTAACATAGCTACTCTATGTGTCTCTCTGCAGCATAATGAAAGCCATTTAGGTTGTAATTTACACTGTTTGAGTGAGGTGCCCTAAGCCCTGTCATTTTTAAGTTTGATGCACGTACACACCAAACATCTTGGGTCAATAATGGGAAATGAGAGGTGTGTCACTGCCAAGCCAATTACAGCTGAAACTGCAGTGGGTTTCGCAGTGCACACCAATAACCAGACACTCTGGTCATGACAGCAGTCCAGCTTTGCTGACGTGGTGCACCTGTACTTCTAAGAAATGAACCACTCCAATGTTAGCGCTTTATTTCTTTCTGTAGGCCAGACTCTGGCCATGCGCATTAGAGTGCACACTATCGCACATGGCTGCAGTTATGGCCCGTCTTCACTCCTCTGGCCTCCCACCCCAAAAGCTGAAATGTTACCCTCAGTATGGCTTTCTCTCCTGGTGCTCACTTCTCAGCCCCCCATCTCAACAATAGCCAAGGTGTGACTTTCTCTCCCCTCTCCTCCCAGTGTTTGCTTCTCTCCGCCCCCCAACATTAGCCACAGTGCAGCTTTCTGTTAAAGCTGACTTTGGGGTGCCCAGTCCCCATGTTGGCATGTATCCCCCCATTAATGTGGCACACTGGGAGCCCACCCCAGTATGCCAAAATAATTATTTTCACTTGAGTCTTTTTTAAATTTCCGACACTGGGGTGCCCACTACTGGTGTTGGAGGTGCCCCCTCAACCTGTCTATATCCTTTTCCAACATTGGCATGACCAATACCTGTGTCAGCATGTCCCCTCCCCACACACTATTGTGGCACACTGGGAGCCCACCACAGTGTGCCTAAATGTGTTTATTTTGTTAACCTGTAAAATAAAGAAAGCTGCCCCCACATCTTTTACAGTTCCTCATCATCTCCCCTGTCCTTCCCCCCCATTCCTGCCCTCCTACTGAGCACCCACCTTCTCGCACCTCCCCTTACCCCATACTTACCTCCAGAGGTTGGCGCTGTCATCTTCTTCTGACCAGGACACATCTGTACTCTTCAAAGCCGACCAGCAAACTGAAGAATCAAAGGTAAGCATTGTATAATGGCAGTCAATGGGGTTTCCAACTTATGTTGATATATCAGCTATTTTTAGGAATTTTGGCCCCAAATTTTCAACATGGGGTTCTTGGGACCCCACCTCATGAGCACTGTCACTGTCAATTCATTACTCAGCCCTGAAAGGTGATTTTGTGGTCACTGTGTGGAATCACCTTTCAGGACCAGTTAATGAAATGACAGTGCCACTGTTCATGAGGTGGGGTCTCAAAAAGCTCTTGTTGCAAATTTGGTGAAAAATTCCAAAATGATGACTGCGTTTCGAGCTGCATTGGGCAGTTCCTATGCATTACTTACAGCTTCGCTTATTTTTAATATTTGCACTCCAGATTTTCAACATTGTCATTTTTTCACACCTCCTTATGAACAGTATAGCTGTCATTTTTCACATCCTGCCCGAAATGTGTTTTCACACCTGTGGTGCAGAATGGCACAGTCACTGTGCAAAATCAACTTTTTGGGAAGGATTAGCAAAATCACAGTGCCACTGTTCATGTGGGATGGTTCCAAAAAGCTCATGTTGAAAATTTGGTGAATAAGTTCAAAAAAATAACCGCGTTACGGGCATGCGTTGTGCAGTTTCTACTCATGCTCTTCACTTCACCAATTTTTCATATCTTCACTCCAGATTTTCAACATTGACATTTTTTCACACCTTCTCATGAACAGTACAGCTGTCATTTTTCACATCCTGCCCAAAATGTGTTTTCACACCTGTGGCACAGAATGGCGCAGTCGCAGCATGAAATCACCTTTCAGGATTGAGTAACAAAATTAGAGTGCCATTGTTCATGAGGTGGGATACCAAAAAGCCCATGTTGAAAATTTGGAGTGAAAATACCAATAAACTCCGGGGGCATTAGTGTTTCCAACTATAATGTCCCACCCCCCACACCCTGTAGAGACTGACAGGCAGCGGGGGTGACTTGGGGTCATCGGCCATAATGCTTATGCCATTTCACCACCCCACCCTGCAGCCAGTGGCAGGCATTGAGGCATACCTTGGGGTCTTTTGCCCTAACACTCATCCCATTCTTCTATACTACACCCATCTCAGCTTATTTCCTTATGGAATGGGGTGAGCGTAAGGGCCAATGACCCAAGGCACACAGCAATGCCTGTCAGTGTCTGTAGGGTGGGGTTAGTTGGAATGGTGAGAGCATTATGGCTGATGACACAAAGGCATCCCCCCAACACCTGTCAGTCTCTGCAGGGCAGGGGTTGGCGTTAGGGTTGGAAACCCTAATGCCTCAGTAAGCACGTACTGTAAATCAGGGAGGGGCAGTGGATGTCACCTACCTTGATTTCAGAAAAGCCTTTGACACTGACCAACATAAAAGGCTGATTAACAAGATGGATAGTCTGGCCACAGGGCACAAGCTGATAAACTGGGTTAGAAACTGGCTGATGGACAGGAGGTAAAGGATGGTAGTAATGGGATCCGGGAAGAGGGTGGTGACCAACGGGGCACCTCAGGGATCAGTCCTGGGACCAGTCTTGTTCAATGTCTTCATTACAGATATTGTGGCAGGGCTAGAAAGAAAGGTCTGTCTGCCTGTTTTCAGATGACACCAACATCTGTAACAGAGTGAATACTCCAAAAGGGGTGAATAAAATGAGCAAGGACATGGTGAGACTTGAAAAATGGTCTGAGGAGTGGCAACTGAGGTTCAATGCAAAGAAAAGCAAATAATGCATCTGGGAAGAGGGAACTCTGGGGAGAGTTACTGGATAGGAGAGGCACTGACAACCACCAAGGAAGAAAGGGACCTAGGAGTTATCAGTTCTGATGACCTAAAGGTGTCAAAACAGAGCACAAATGTTGAAAGGAGGGCCAGTGGCATGCTGGAGGGCATAGGCAGATGTATCACTAGCAGAAGGTGTGAGGTGGTGATGCTATTGTATAATGCACTAGTGAGGCCTCACCTACAGTACTGTGTGCAATTTTGGAGGCTGAAACTGTGCAAGGACATTGACAGGGTGGAGGTGGTCCACAGAAATGCAATCAAGATGGTACATGGCTTGCAACACAGGACATATCAGGAGAGATAAAAAGACCTCAATATGTACTCATTGGGAGTAAGGAGGGAGTGAGGGAATATGATAGATACGTTCAAGTACCTCAAGGGCATAAACAAGGTGCAGGGGCAGACATCTTCCAATGCATCAAATGTTCAGCATTGACAAATGCTTGTTCTACTGTAATAGAGATGTGCGTCTCTGCAGCATAGTAAGAGATATTTAATCTGTATTACACTGTCTGACAGGTGCCCTGAGCCCTGTCTGTGACATTTAGCTACACTGTGTGTCTCTTTACAGCATAGTGAACACCATTTAGGCTATATTACACTGTCTGATAGGTGCCCCAGCCCTGTCTGTAACATAGCTACTCTGTGTGTCTCTGCAGCATAGCCAAAGCCATTTAGGCTGTATTGCACACTGTCTGTTAGGTACCCCGAGCACTGTCATTTATTACTGTGACATAGCTACCCTGTGTGTGATGTCTCTCTGTAGCATAGTGAAAGTATTAGGCTTTATTACACTGTCTATGCCCCAAGCACTGTCATAGCTACGATGTGTGTGACATCTCTCTGCAGTATAGGGAAAGCCATTTAGGCTGTATTCCACTGTCTGTTAGGTGTCCCAAGCCCTGTCATAGCTACACTGTGTGTGATGTCTCTCTGTAGCATAGCCAAAGCCATTTAGGCTGTATTACACTGTCTGTTAGGTGTCCTGAACCCTGTCTTTTATTACTGTGACATAGCTACACTGTGTGTGACATATCTTGGCAGTATAGCAAAAGCCATTTAGGCTGTATTACACTGTCTGTTAGGTGCCCTGAGCCTTGTCATTTATTACTGTAGTGACATAGCTTCACTGTGTGTAACGTTTCTCTGCAGCATAGAGAAAGCCATTTAGGCTATATTACACTGTCGGTTAGGTGCTCGAGCCCTGTCATAGCTACACTGTGTGTGATGTCTCTCTGCAGCATAGTGTAAGCCATTTAGGCTGTATTACACTGTTTGTTAGGTGCCCTGAGCCCTGTCATTTATTACTGTCTGTGACATAGTCAGCTGCACTATCTGTCTCTGTGACAGTTAATGAAACAATATCCATTCCTTTCATGGCTGTGTCTACTATGTCTCATATTTCCCAGTCTAAGTCTACTAAAAGGAAGCACAGTGCTGCTGCATATGCAATTGTTAATGATGTGAACAATATGAATCCTAGCACTAATGAAGAACATAGCAACATTGATAATAACATCACCAAGACTGGCACTAAATGTACTCCTGAACCAAAAAAGCATGTCAGCAATGAAGTCATAGTAGAGTTTCAGAAAGAACTGACTGGTGTACTTGTAGAGGTATTGAACATTTTGCCACATTTGCCAGAATACTTCCAGCTGCTGAAGCAGCATGCAAGGACAAGGAGGCATCTGCCTCAAATATAAGCTCAGATGCTGAGGCGGTGAATGCTGATAGAGATGGTGGTGACAGTGGGGACTGGGAATGGGATAGCCCAGGCTATGTCCCACATGATAAAGAAGACACTTCCAGTTCTTCTGAATCTTGGGGTGATGAGGTCTGTAGTTTCAATGAGGGGATAAGTGAGGATGCCATTGTAAGGCATGAGAGGCAAGTTCAGAAAAAAAGCTTGCTAAACATAAGAATAAGAAGATGAACATGAATGAGAACAATTCATGTCATCAAGGAAATGGCAGTGTAAGGTTTCCTTAAGAAGTGTTTCCTTCAGGTCCCTTTACTGTACAAGAAATAATGCCAGGCACTGTGGTACAAAGCATAACAGGTAAACCTTTAGTGTGGAATTTATTTTATATTGACCCTGCATACAACTCTCGAGCTGTATGCAGTCTGTACAAAAAGTGCATCAGTTGTGGTGGCAAGCGGGACATTTTGGAACATCAGTAATGATATGACATGCAAAGGCAAAACACCCAACTGAGTGGGGCAGGGCAAGGGAAAGTGTGGTTGGCATGGGCAGTAGTGGAGGTGGTGGTGGGAGTGACCATAGTGACAATTAGAGATTCAGCGAAGTTTAACTCTGTGGGTGAAGTTTTGGCAAAGACACCAAATCAGCCTCTTCAGAGTGGTTCGTGAAGTTGCCCAAGTACATCCAAAATTTGCCTTAGCAACTTCTCCTGTAACTTCACCATTGCACTTGTCAAGGCTAAGTTAACCCCCCCAAAAAATGGCAGAATCACAATGGCAGAGTTTCTGCAGGTCACATGGGAGTCAAGCAGGCAGGAAGTAAGTGAGTTGCTTTCATTTTCTCCAAGTGAGAGATACATACACATCAGTTCTGCTGTAGGCCTGTAGCACACAACCTGACTGAGGAAAACCTTTTAATAGATAGTTTATCAGTTCTTCATTCATTAGTTTTACTTATCTGTCCTCTCTGCACATTGTTTTAGTGCTTACTCTTTGTGTTTTACAGTTTTTATGCTGTTTTTGTTTTCTATTTCATTTTCTGTTTCTGTACTCTGTACTTTATTTTTGAGTGAATATGTCAGAGGAGCAACAAGCAGTCTGTGCTGGACCTAATGGGTGCCAGGGGTGCAGTATGTGTTGGGGGGGTTGTGGTAGCATACACCTCGATGGAGATGTGTTTCAGCCGAGGAGGGAGGTACCTGGTGAATTGCAGCAGCAGCAGTGACAGGTGAAGCAGCTGCAGCAGCAGGTGGAGCAGCAACAGCAGTGGGTGATGCCAGTAGAGCAGCAGTGGCAGCCGCAGGTGGAGCAGCAGTGCCAGACTGAGGCATCTGACCCCTTGCCTTGTGCAACAGCCACCACCAACAGCTACACCCTTGAGCATCCCACAGTAACACCAGGATCACCCTTGCTGTATCCAAGGATGTTCTCAGTGTGGGAGTCCCTTGTGTGTCATCCTGAGGACACAAGTATTGTGATGTGCAAACTTTGTGGAAGACAGGCACCAGTCGGCAGTGAACCCACCTAAGTGTCCACCATGCAAAGGAATGGCAGGCCAGGCTGTGGTGTGAGCGGGAAGCTGTTGAGGGGGATGTTGGATGGGATGAAGAGACAAGGCATGCTGTAAGTAGGAGGCATGCAGGTAGTGCACAGGCACAGGGCATCAGGGGCAGGGCACAGCAAGTGGCGGCACCAGAAGCTCCAGCAACCCCAGTAGTCCATCTCCCACTGCTACTATCAGCACCCCATGCAGTAGTCACACAGGTGGATCTGGCTGTCCTGTTGGATGAAGTTGCTGACCTCCACTATGAGGTCAGTAAACAACATCAGGACGTGAAAACCATCCTTAAAAACTAGGAGACCATCACTGAAATCCAGGAGAAGTTCCTGAAGTTGAGGAGCTCCATGGACATAGTAGTGGCAGCCCCCGTTAATGTTTTTCCCCTGTTTTTTTCCTTTCTTTATAATATGCTTTATTAAGGTTTTCCAAAAAAACACACATACAAGAAACAAAGAGAAACAAAAAAACACACAATACAATACTGTACATATCAAAACTTTCCATTTGACATCTGACCCTGTTTTTTTTTTCCTTTCTGTATGTTCTAATTTTATGTCCATCAAGATTTATTGTTCCCCAAAAAACACAAAAAAAAGTAAAAAAAAAACATCTTTGCTGTCCTCGTTTGCCTTGTCTTATCTTATTTCTTATACTGCTGTCTAATCCCTTTGTCATCATCCCCAGAAAATAATTGTCTTGTACTTATCTTTATATCCCAGATTTTCTCCTTTCTGTATTAATCATCCTAGTTGTATGGTATAGTACCTTCCCTCAAAAATACAAATCACCCCAAAATTATCAAAAGTGAAAAGACCCCCCCAAAAAAAATCTTTCCTATCTTAGCAAAATGGGGCAGACCACTACATCATGCTGCCTGCCATAACATAGTTGGTGATGTGTAACAGAAAATTGGAAAAGTGCGATTACTGGAGAGAAGATGCCCCCAAAAGGAACAATATCCTTTTGTCTTCTTGTTTGGAAAAGTTCTGTGATATTCATAAAGGTGGATTAATTACTGCCCCAAATTCACCACACACCGCTGTACTGCTGCTACATCCCTCTGTTGCGATGGTGTGCAACTGCCCAGAGTAGTCACTAAGAATCCTATGAGAAAATATTCATGAGAAGAGAACATGCTTCCTGTTTTATTCCACTTTGTCTCCTGCTGCCAGCCATGCATGTCAAAGAGTGGCAAAAGTCAAAAACTGCTGTCTTGCTGTATGTTTGTCTGTTGTCTGCTCTGCTGTCTGTGCACTGTCCTGAGGAGTCACAAAGAATCCTATGAGAAAATGTTCGGAAAGGGAGCATGCTTTTTGTTTACTTGAACATGTCTCCTGCTACCAACAAATGTGAAACAGTGGTAACAGTCAAAAACTGAATATTGTCCTGCTGTTGGTGCCAGGTAAGGTACTGTTTTTTTTTTTGGGGGGGGGGGTCAGTAAAGATAAGTATTTTTTTTTTGTCGTGGGTCTGTTTCCTCTGTGACATGTATAGCAAAACTGTCAAACATTGTGTTTGTGAACATCCATGTTTCTGCTTCCTTGCAGGTATTTCTGGAGATTCAATCATTCTGAATCTGACCGAAGTGTGTTGTGCATGATGCTCTCCATTCGGATTGCCGCATACCAGTACTTGAAGGTAAGTCTTTTTTCTCTTTTTTGGTCTGGAGGGTTTGGAGGGTTTCCTTTCTCGGTATGTATGGTTCTACAGATATTACACTTAATGTTGTCTGTTCTTGATATATAATTTCAGGTAATTCCCTGAAACTATCTGTTCTTTATCATGGGAGGAGAAGGTGAGGATGGCTCTTTTGTATCAGAATCACAAACAACACCGGAGGCCCCTGAAGAAAAGAAGAGAACAGAATCTTCAGAAGGATTGCACATAAAGAAGTGTGCAGTGTGCTACTGTCTGCACACTGTACAGTATATCCGTTTTGTAATCCACGTCCTACTCGCTACTACACCAGATGTCACCTGTGCAGATAACAGGAAAAGAGGCATTACTTTGCCTCCCTTGGTCACTGTGCCACTATCAGATACCCATTATAACTGTTGTGAATCACCATCCTACTAAAGCACACAGCACCTGTGAATATAGGAGCAAAAGAACACATTACTTTATCTCAGTAACAGTTACTGTGCCAGCGGAGGACACCCACTACAGCCGTTACATGACTATGCTCTGACTAAACTTGTGACCTGTTGTAAAAAAATCGAAATTATTTTGCTGCACTCAACCACTGTGGGAGTCTCTGCCCAGTCTAGCCCTTGTCCATCCCATGTCCACTACTTCTATACATGTCACCTTAGAAAATAAATGAGGAATTATTTTGCCTCCCTTTGGCCACTGTTGCACACTGTTTTCCTGAAAAAAAAAAGGTCCAACAAAAATGTAATACTGATACTTACCATTTCCTAAAAAAAAGAGAGAAATAATTGAATTAATGATACTTATGTCATAGGAAGTGCTCCCGAATCCTGTGCGCGCCATCCAGGTGCCACACAGATGTTCACTGTGCCTGCTTCAGAGCAGGCACTGTAACCGGCATGGGAGAACAAAAAGCAGAGAGAAAAACAGTTTAAATATTTCACTTGCATGAGAAATTTCATCATCCGCTGGACACCATGGTGACTGAAAGACTGATAACCAGAAACACAACTTTTTAAACAGCAATGCAGAGTTCAGCAAAACACGCATATCAAAATCTTCGCATGTAATGGACTGTGAAGTATTTTATTGCTTTGAATTTCAGATAGTCTTAATAGGAACCCTCTCTAACCTTCCCTTGGAAACACACTGCACAGTTCTATGAAAAAACTATGTACCCTTGACAGATATTATTGACACAATTGATCAGTATTGTATACATCTATCAGTTTATTTGAAAAAAAAGGAACACAAATTCAGGAAAGTCAATGTTGACCCGAACTGTAATAGTGGGGTACAAATTACTGTCAAAGTCATCTCATATGTACTGGTAAATATGATATTTTATCCAAGTGTCACATCTCAGGCTATGAATACAGTGTAGGGCTTCAAACAGGCATGGGACAGGCATAAGGGGCAATACAGATGAGTATGAATAGATAGGTCATACATAAGGTAGAAAAAATGGGCAGACTGGATGGGCCTTATGGTCCTTATCTAACGTCAACCAACTTCTATGATTCTATGTATTCATGTCTTACTAAATCATGTCTTTTTTAGCCCTTTTGTGAGTTTGACAAGTGCTATATAGCCTGGGACTGGCAGTATAGCCTAGAAGATAGAGTAATGACCTATGAATGACCTTGGTACATCCAGCAGACAGACCTGAGTTTGATTCCCACAACCTCCACTTGCATACTGTTTGACTCTGAGCAAGTCACTTAACCTCCCCAGTGCTCCTGGGTCACCCCTGAAAACAGGCACCTGTCTCTATTGGGCCTTACCTGGTTAACAAAGAATAAAATAAATATAGCAAACCTTTCAATGCAAAATTACATGTATCAATGCAAACCCTTCATGACAGAATTAAGTGTTGCAAGCTGTCTAAAATGGAAGGAAAAAAAAGGATGAGAACTATGTCTTGCCGTACACATGCCACTCAGACGACATACAATGTGAGACAGGAGTTAACCTGCAGACACAACAAAAGACATGCAAAAACACACTTTAATGTTGCTTAGCCTCTGCGTGACAGATGACTGCTAAATCAGCATCCATGAGAATGATGACTGCAAACTACAGTGACGCGTTGTCATCTTCACAGTAGTCAGTGGTCAGTGATAGACCTTGCTGGGGCTGACTGAGTGTGCTTGCATCCTTGAAGTGGTGGGTCAATTACTGAAGGGTCAACCTTCCTGTAGTGGACCTGCTGTGATTGTACTATTCCTAGTAGAGATTCAGATTTCCAGTGCACAAGTGTTTGTAGTTGTTCAACATCAGGGGATGTTCAGTTTGAAATGTAGAACATAATGTCAAGGGCAAGTGCTGGAGGAACATTAAGGCAGACAGTACAAGTGATACAGGATCAGGATAGCCAAACTGCTTTCCCTCAGGACCATGGCTTCATCATGAGTGCAGTGAGTGGCTAATGCTGTGTGATACAGACCAAAAGTAGACACAAAATTGGAGAGGAGGCAGAGGTGGAGTAGCAGGAGACAGGGCTGTGTATTGCTATCCAGAGCTGGAATTGCTTGCTTGGCTGGTAAAATGTCAATTTTTGGAGGAGGAGGCAGTGCCAGTGACAGTATTGCTGGGCTGGGGCAGGCATTGCCAGTACTGTAATCCATGTCATTGTGATGCTGATTGTTGACAGGTTGAGGATGCATGTAAATGGGCGAAGGAAGTAGTAGCACAACAGTTTTGAAAGGGGAACAGTAACAATCATGACAATAACAGAAATTCTTGAGACATCGTATAAGACTACACTAAGGGCGGGGAAAGGAAGGGCAGCAAACGTAATTTTTTTTTTAAGTATCAATATCTTCCATGAAGCAGCCCTCATAGTCTTCAAGACTAGACTTGTCACCTTATGGGAATTCACGTTCCAGTACTGATTCATCAACTCTGTTTCAGTAGTGTATGACTTCCTCTTTCTGCCAACAGCTCCTGTCTGTTCATCGTCCTCTGAAAATCCACTGTCAGGATATGGTAGGAACATGGATGTCATGGTCTTGTGTGGAATGTAGCCCTTATTCATTATGATAAATGTCAGAATTTCCACATTCTTGGGTAACAGGTTTGTGTGCCGGTCACGTACAATGGCACCAGCAGCACCACTAAACACACGCTCAAGACTGACACTACAGGGAGGGCACCTAATGTATTTTATACCCACAGATGTCAGTACTGGCCACTCAATTACCTTGCTCATCCAGCACAACAATGGCTCATCACCAATTGCAAGGTGTTTTTGTTCAGCCATAAAACAGTCAACCATGCATCATGCTGCTCTGTGTCTGGCCACTTCATCGTGCTCCTCATCCTCCTGTTCTTCCATGGGTGCAGCTCCAGTCTCACTTAAGACATCCCAAATGAGACTGGCCATTTTTGGGTTTTGGCTGCATGTTTTCATAGTTGTGCCATTTGAAGATGACAGTGCTGTGGTGGTGGTGGCGATGGTGGTGGAGGTAGTAGTGGTAGAAACAACACCCGGTGCCCTAAGGGTCTTCATGAGCATCTGTTTCCCTCTGGCCCTTCTAACAAGAAGGTCAGTCACATTTTCTGCCCTCTGGTGACCACCATCTAGTATCGACTCAAGGTCACGCTTGTAACGTGGGTCAAGCATGGGGCAATGCCGAAGTCATCAGATTGCAGAATTCCAGAAATATGAGGGATGGAGTCCAACATGTAGAGCATGTGCTGCTTCAAGGCACAACTGGCACTATCACTGACTGCCTCGAGTGATTGCTGCACATTAACCAGTGTCTGCCTCAGCACACGTAGCAAGGGGATGGATTGACTGATACAGGCAGTGTTCCCACTCACTGCCTGTGTGGATCAAAGGGTTGCAAAATTATTATGATTCTGTCCATTAACTGGCACTGTTCTGTGGTGAGAGCCATGAACACTCCAGCACTGTCACGACTGGTATGTAGCAGCAGATAATCCATCACAGCTTTTTGCTTCTCATAGAACCACTCCACCATGTATAGTGTTGGAGTTCCATCTGGTCACCACATCTAACTTCATACGGTGCTGAGGCAGATAGAGACATAGACTTTGATGGCAGATGAGGACTGCTTGGCCCACCCAATCTGTACTTATTAGATAAGCTGCAGATCCTAGTTAACCAACAGCCTACTCCTTCCTAACCCCCACCATAATTACCTTATATTTGTCCGATGCATTCTTGAATTCCCCCACTGTTTTTGACCCCATGACCTCCTCAGGAAGGCTGTTCCATGCATCCACCACCCTCTCCATGAAAAAATACTTCCTCACATTGCCCCTGAGCTGTCCCCCCTCTATCTTCAAATTGTGCCCCATTGTTCTTGCACATCTCTTTTTCTGAAAGATGCTACCCTCTTTTATTTTGTTGATTCCCTTAAGGTACTGTACTTGAAAGTTTCTATGGGCAAACTAGGTGGGCCAAGCAGTCCTTATCTGCCATCAAATTCTATGTTTCTATGTATCATGTCCCCCCCCCTCCTTTCCTCGAGGGTATACATATTATGCTCCTTTAGACTCTCTTCATATGGCTTCTGATGCAGACCCTGAACCATTTTAGTTGCCCTCCTCTGGACTGCCTTCATCCTGTCTATGTTCTTGTGGAGATGTGGTCTCCAGAACTGCACACAGTACTCCATATGGAGTTTCACCAACTGTCGGTACAGATGGATAGCACCTTCCTGTTTTCCACTGGTGATGCCTCTCCCTATACATCCCAGTATCCCCCCAGCCCTCTTTACTGCCTTCTCATGTTGCTTACTTACCTTTAGGTCATGGATATGACTACCTCAGGTCCCTTTCCATTTTTGTTGTTGTTAGTACCTTCCTCCATTGTGTACTCTTCCCCTGCATTTTTGTTTCCCAGGTGCATTACTTTGCACTTCTTTGCATTGAATTTAAGCTGCCATACATTTGACCATTACTCCGACCTTGCCAAGTCCCTTCTCATCCTTTCCACCCCACCTTGTGTGTCAACCCTGTTGCAGATCTTTGTGTTGTTTGCAAAGAGGCATACTTTTCCTTCCAGTCCTTCTGCAATGTCACTTTAAAGACATTAAAAAGTCCCAGTCCCAGTACTGAACCCTGTGGTACCACACTAGTAACCCCCCTTTCTTTGGTGTGGACTCTGTTTACTATTACCCTCTGTGTCTTGTTGTCCAGCCAATTTTTTTACCCAGGTTACCACCCTGGAACCCACCCCCAGGCTGGCTAACTTGTTTATTAATCTTTTGTGTGGGACTGTGTCAAATGCCTTGCTAAAGTCTAAGTAGGCCATGTCCACAGCCCCTCCCTGGTCTACTACTTTGGTCACTCAGTCAAAGAAATCTATTAGATTCATCTGACATGACCTTCCAGCTGTGAATCCATGCTGCCTTGGGTCCTGTGCCCCGCTAACCTCTAGGTACTCAACAATTCTTTCTTTCAGAAGTGATTCCATCATGCCAGCCTGGTGGCGTATAGGGCTGAAGTACTGACACTTTACCTCTAGCCATGCCAATGACCCAGGGTCAGGAACGATTTTGGGAGTCAGAGGGTCAGCCGGGGAGGAGAAGGATCAAGCATCCCAAGGACTGCTCTCCTCCTCCAGGAGGGTGAGTGGGGATGACCGCTAAGGTGCTGACCCCTGGTGTTGGTTGAGAGCTGGTACTTGCTTGGGGATTAAAGAGTGGGAGTGGTGCAGGTGACATCGGACGTGCAGCGTGCGCTGCAGTATTCCTGATGTCATTGCACACCTGCGCCATTGGGAGGGGGTATATTTGTTAATTCTCTGGTGCGCTTGAAGGCCAGCCCTGGCAGCACCACGATGGACACGCCTAAGTCAGCTCCCTTCCAGCCAGGCCTCCAGGTCTCTGCAGTGGTGGGGTAGGAGCAAGGGGGTTAAAGCTATGGCTATGGCCAGGGTGGGGCACTGTGAGGGCTGGCTGGAAGGGGGAAACATAGGCAACCTCCCCACCAGCCTATGAGGTACAAGTAAGGAAAAAAAAAAAGAAGTGATTCCATCATTTTCCCTACCACTGAGGTCAAACTAACAGGTTTGTAGTTTTCTGCCTCTGCTTTGCTCCCACTTTTGTGAAGAGGAATCACATCCACCCTCCTTCAGTCCTCAGGTACCACACCATCCTCCCATGGTTTGTTAAAATGGGTGGTCAGTGATGTCACTAGTTCTCCTCATAGTTCTTTAAGAATTCTGGGGTGAATCCTGTCAGATCCCATTGCTTTGTCCACCTTCAGTTTCAGGAGTTCTTTCAGAACCCTTTCTTCTGTGAATGGACTGGTATTGACCCCCCTATCCAGAGTGCTTCTA
Source organism: Neoceratodus forsteri (assembly GCA_016271365.2). Lineage (NCBI taxonomy): Eukaryota > Metazoa > Chordata > Ceratodontiformes > Ceratodontidae > Neoceratodus > Neoceratodus forsteri. The sequence goes on along the minus strand of CM028137.1, from coordinate 893,866,475 downwards.
TTGATTGGACTAGGTACCTCCCTCCTCTTCTTTTGTGAATACTGAGCAGAAGTATTCATTCAGTATCCCTGCTTTTTCACTGTCACCCTCTGCCCACCTACCCACCCTCCCCTTTATTAAGCCTCACTATTCCTCCCTTGGTCTTTCTTCTCTCTCTAATGTACCTATAAAAGGTTTTACCCCCTTTCTTAACCGAGTTGGCTATCTCTTCCTCGGTTTGGGTCTTTGCTATTCTGACTGCCTTCCTCACTTCCTTCTGCTTTAACTGGTACGGTTCTCTGTCCTGCTCCATCTGTGTTTCCTTATATTTCCTGAACGCTATCTTTTTCTCCCTAACCTTCCCGCCACCTCTTTTGAGAACCATAGTGTTTTTTTCCTTCATTTTGATTTGTTTATTTGCTTCACACAAAGGCTTGTTTCCTCTGTGAAGGCAGTTTTGATGTTTCCTCATTGTTGCTCCACCCCTCCTTCTTGCCCTTTGCTAGAGCTTTTTCTCCTATTTTGCCAAAGTCAGCCCTCCTAATGTCCAGTACCCTCACAGCTGTATGGCTTGACTCTACAGGTGTTTATTGTGAACCACACTGTTTGGTGGTCACTTGTTCCCAGATGGCTACCCACTTCTAAATCTGAGATCCTCTCTTCATCCCCATTTGACAGTGCCATATCTAAAATTGCTCCCTTCCAAGTGGGTTCCAACACTAGCTGTCTGAGATGGTTCTTTATATGAAGCAAGCATAGTTGTTCATGGGCCTTCCCAGAACAAGCAAAGTGGACACAGATGTGGTGGGCCACCATCAAGATATCCTTCATGTCAGAAGGGCTAGGAAACTGCCGGACCATGAGATTGAGGCAGTGTGCTATGCATGGCACCCTGGAAAACCCACCATCGCTTTTGCATTTGATGACATTGGAGCCGTTATCACTCGCAATGAAGCCGGCTTTCATGGAGAGTGGGTGCAGCCACTCATCAATGTCATCCAGCAGCATTTCAAGCATTTTCTCCCCTGTGTGGGATCCAGGCATGCTTTTCATTGTGAGCATTGCATGCTGCTGAATACCAGTAATGTTGCTACCACCACCATTTGCCTTGCTGCGCTGTCTCCCACCATGCCCAGATTCAAAGACCACTCCAGGTATCTGTGCCCAGTGTGCTGTAATGCACATATAGGAGCTGCTAGCTGTTCTCCCACTGGTCCACATATCCATGCACAAATGGAAGTATGGTGATGATGAATGCTTCAGTGTGTGGAACACAGTCTCTTTTACTGTGCCATGGAGTTCAGGAACAACAGGTTTGGAGAAGTATGTCCTTGATGGTACCTTTCACTTCGGACAGGCACAGACAGCAAACCTTTGGAATCCTTCATTCTCAACAATGAGAATGGCAGCAGCTTGAGTGCAAGCATTTCTGCAGCAGCTGCACTAAGCTCCCATGCAGTAGCATGATTCACAGGGTATTTGCTCTGCTGCTCGAACATGCTCTGCAACATTGGCTGTACTTTCCGGAGGGGGGGGTCGGGCTGCCAAACAGACACCCTTGTTGTGGCATCTTAGTAGGGGTTGTCTTTGACTCCAGAAGCATACGTGGTGCTGATCCAGTGATACAACTCATTTTAGCTGTTTTATGGGTTGGTATTACTGTGGACTGACTCTGGAGGGGACTACTCAAGCTGCCACTGCTGCTATGCCCACTAGTTGTAGCAATCACCTCCAAATCCTCCTCCTCCACTATGTACTCCCCCCTCAATGGCACTGTCTAAAGATGAAGAGGATGAGGGATGAGGACCACCTGCACCAGCTTCCTTCTGGTGTTTAAACCAACAGATGGTGCCTGTTCTTTATGTGCATGTGCTGACCGCCGGTGCCTAGGTGGCTTCCCTTCTTCCTCCTACTGACTTGTAGTTGGCAAAGCTGACATATTGCCCCCATTTCATAAGCTGGGTCCAGTACATAGAAGTCCCACACTTGGGATTTTGTTAGCCTTTTCTTAGTGTGTTGCCTGGACTGGGACAGTGTTGAGGGGAAGTAGCGCGGGAGGGGTGACTACTGTTTTTTTGAGTTTGTCTCTGTTTCATGACATCAAGAATAGTACGGAGGAGGACCTTAGATGTGAGCTTCAGTAGTTACATCAATGCTGCACACAACAACCCCTGCAATGTCACCACCTTTCTGCTTCTTAATTTCCTCTAGCTCCCATATGGGCTCTAACACCTCATCACCATCATCTTCAGCATGACATCCAAAGATGTTCTCCTCCTGCTCCTCCTGATACTCAATCTGCAAGTCATGAACCTCGATGTGAACAGGCTCTGTGGCCATCTCTACATCAACTGTTGCACTAGTGGTCTGATTCATGTTTTGTGGATTTCCAGCCTGGCCCTCAACCACTACCTCCACTGTATTGGGAGGAACACCACCACCACCACCAGCAATGGAGATGGGAACATGCTCCACCTTCTCTTTCTGGAGCATTGCTAATGGTCTAATGGTCTGGCTGCTTGCACCCTTGCCACCTCCCACATCACCCACCACCGTGGCTGCCACAGAGGTTGCCAAGAACAATTTAGCTGCAGAAAAGCCACTGGTAACTAATCCTGCACTACTACTAGCAGCACCCATCCCAGGACCCTTAGAATTTAGTGATGGCAATACCACGTCAAAAGATATTCCTTCATTAACAGTTTCACTTGCTCTGCTTTTCCCAAATGATGTTGAACTCTTTCCTGCATCACCCACTCCTCTCCCTTTCTTTATTCTCTTCCCAGACATTCTTCTTTTATTAATGTTTGGCAACAAGGAAAACTTTTTTCTTTTGCTCATAGAACAGTACTACACCACAGGCTGGGATACCACTGGTGTTCACAATACAACAATGCAAAGATCAATCCACAAGACTGACCTTTTTTCAAGCTATTTCTCACAGCATAGTGGGTACAACAACAGGGCTGGTAGGCTAGGTGGGTGAATAGCACAATTTATAAACCTTTTGCTTTGCACACAGAACAGCACTATACCCCAGGCTGGGATACCACTGGGGCCCTAGAGCAGCCAAGGTGAGTCAAAGGGCTATTACAACTGGAGGCACCTCTGGGATCTGCTGCCTCCAAGTTGTTACCCCACAAGACTGCAATTCTTAAAAATTGGTACCCTCCCCTTAGAAAAGCAGCTTCTGAAAGAAATTAATATGAAGAACAGGAATTGCTCGATTGGTGCGGGGGGGATGCCTGGTCCCATAGAAAGCCATTCTGATGAAGGGGGATCCCTGAGCGCAGTGATATGTGGGCCATTTTAGAAGCACTGGAAACTGTTCCTGATATTGGGAAACTGAAGGTTCATGACCTAAGATATAATTGCATTGTCCAGAGTATTATGGCATGGTGGGGAGTTACAAAGATGTGGACACAGGTAAGCTACTGGCAACCCTCACTGGTGAAGGGAAGGGATAGACATTACCTAGAGCCTGTTTGGCAAGGGGAGTAACCCACTGATTGTTCCCAGCCCCTCATCTATTCCTCATTCAGATCTACTGAAAAAAATTCAGTCTCTTTAGGCAGCAGAAGAAAAGACTTTTAAGGATGTGCATCCTTGCTTCCGATTGGGCCAGTCCCTACAGACTCAGGGCTGACTCAACCTGCTAGTTCTGATTATTACAGATGGCTGAGGGTTTTCTCTGGCACCCTCCCCACACCAGCTGGAGAAGATGACCATGAGACATGGGTAGATTCGCTGTCTCTATGCTTCAGGAATGGCAATGTTCTGAGGCCAACAAATGGAAATGGCTAGTAGAAAGTTTTAAAGGAGCCTGTGTTGGATCCTGTTTGGTCACTGAGGGTCACAGATCCAGAGGCCAAAGCAGAATAGTACCTTGCTGCCTTGGACAGTGTTTTGGGAACTATATAGTCCTATGAAGAGCTCTACTGGAAATTCAAGATAGCCATGCAGCAGCGAGGGAAGCCCCTCTTGACTTACCTACATAGACTGGAGAGGGCATTGCAGAAAGTGCAAAGGAAGGGAGGAATAGCTGCTAAAGACCTGAATAAAGTGTGTCTCGAGCAGGTGTTGAAAGCTGCCCATTTTTCAGAATTTTTGGTGTTAAAATTGTGCTTGAGAGAAAGACTGATTGACCCCCCACACACACAGCGTACTATTGTGGGAGACTAAAGCAGCTGAAGAACAAAATGGATAATGGGAACACCCATCTGCTGCAGCCACTTGCATCCAAGTGGCATATGGTGGAGACTCTCAAACAGCTGCCGAACTTCAGAGTTTGATCCAAGAACCGAAAACTTAAGTGAGCAAATCCAGCACAACCTCTGTGGAGTCGGAGTTAGTGGTATCCAGTATGCCTGTGGGGGGTAAAGTGGCTGCCCTGCCTTTGGAATATGGAAACCAAACTGCAGAGGCAATCACACTTAGAGAAGTGTATGCAAAGTTCATGGAATTAAAGACGATTTGAAAACCCATAATGACCTCCTGCCCAGCCACCTGCAGGGGCCTCCACCAGAGTTTCGCATCCCCATGAGCCACCACCTAATGTCTTTTGCTTCCAGTGTGGAGAATATGACAATACAGCTCATGGATGTGTCCACCCAAAGAATCCCCAGAGGGTGGAGGAGAAGAGACAACACACACAGCAGGGAAACTAGAGAGGAGCCCAGTGAAGGTGTGAACCGGATCTCCAGAATTAGTAAGCTCCACTGAATGGATGGAACTGAAGATTCTACTGGGGAGAAAGGTGCCACCCAGGCTAGTTGGACCCTGTGCCATTGTTGAAGTTCTCATTGAGGGGGGTACTGTGCTTTGCCCTACTGGACAGAGGACAACAGGTTACAATTATCCACAGAACTTTTTTTTACCTCATCTCAAGCACCTGCCACTTCTACTGCTATTGGGCTTATTGGTGTGGGGAATAAGAGCTGAAAATTGCCGTTATGATAGGTACTGCATAGTAAAAATCATTTTTGTCTCAAAGGGTCCTGCTGCACCACCTACAATAGAAGTCATGCCATTAATTTGTCTGGAGTCAAATGGGGATGAATGACACACCAGTCTTAATTGGAACAAATGCCAATATGTTTGTCAGGCTGGCAAAACTGTGTCAAGAGAGAGGCAGAGTGCACCACCTATTAAACCCTTCCATCCAGGCGGTAGTGAAGAGGGTCAGTCTGTCTTTGGATGCTTCAGAACCTGGACTTGAATTGGCAGATGAGCCCATGGGTGTGATTCAGAAAGTGGATAGTCAAGAGCTAATCCTGCCCCCGAAGAGAGAGTGCAGCGTGGTGAGTATTGCTGAATTTGCACTGCCACCTGAGGGACTAGCTTTTATCATTGGCACCCCATTGGAGGATCAGCTGCCAGATGGATTGATGGTGCAGTGTGGGTTTCTACCACCTCCTGAGACCCCCCCATGCCTAGTGTGTTACCATGAGAGTGAAGAATGAGTCAAAAAAGCCTGTAACCATTCATAAGGATCGGGCACTGGCCCATATCTACAAAGCGGATAGTGTCACAGAAAGGGACACATGGAAAGCCACAGATGTGGAGATAGATCCAGCTTTATTCGACTTTGGAGACTCACCCATCCCTGACAGTTATAGGTGGAGCCTAAGACAGAAGCTTTCAAAGAGGCGTAGTATGTTTTCCCTCCATAAATGGGATGTAGGGTGCATCCAAATGGGAGAACATCACATTAATTTAAGAAATGACCACCCCTTAATAGAGAGGTCCCAAAGATTGGCACCTGGGGACATCAAGGATGTTCAGCGGCACCTGCTATTGGTCATAGGTATCACTAAGGATTCTGAGTCCTAAGCCTCCCATTGACATGGCATGGAAAAAGAATGAGCATGATGCTTGGCCAGCTGGCTATGATTGTTGGATGATATTTGTAATATAACAATATAGTGTGTGATTGTCAAAGTACTTCCATGGGTGCAACCCCCCCCCCCAGGTTTCAGTGGAAGCTACAGGATATATTACCCTGAAACCAGGAGGTAATTAAAAGACCAGAGAGACTTAATTAAGGGTCTCCTGTGTTTCTGTCTTAATTAGAACTAACCCAGCTGCCAGAATATGGGGCTCGTAAAGTTTTATGATACCTATAAGAAAAACATGTTATACAACCATGGTGCTAAAAGTTATAAAAGCCTTTGATATGTCTTGGGAATAGGAACTGCTCAAGATCAAAGAGAAAATGCTAATTAAGGAGTCATATTTGGGAAATGAGTTTTTGCTGATGTCAACTTATTTAATATACCTCCTAATAGGACATCCTGTTTGTATATTTTTTATATTCAACAAGGAGGAACTAGATGACTAATCGAAAGAGGTGTGGGGAGACACAGTTTAAACTATATTGTGTCTGAGCTGTTAGATATATTCCATCTTGGGAGAGAGAAATACATAACTCTCTGATAAGCACTTAGAGGTAATACATTAGATAGAAAAGTACCTAACTGCATGTTGGTAGGAGTTTGTCTGTAGTTTTCTTTGTTTTCTTTTAAGTGATTGTATGCTTTTTGATATATTGTTCTGTGTTTACATTTTTCATGCTTTTATCATTTTTAAGTACAGTACCCTTTATTTTGAAAGACTGCCTGGGTCTGCCAGTTCTTTTTTTGCATGTGACATATAGAGGGTTAAGACTGACAAAAACTGTTCAGAAGCTTGATGGTGTTCCTAAACTGGGAAAAGGTAAGAATATACCTAAGGTCTTTTATAGAGTTTTAAGGGTTCATTTTGGAAGCTTGGCTGGGTACCTCCTGGCATAAGATTGAAGAGGGTAAGAATCTGCACCTGTACATTGGGTACGCTAGCATAAGGTTCACAGTTTTTAAACCCCCCCAGAACTTGAGACTAAAAGTGATTTGGACCCACAAGCAGACAGGAGGGTTACCCTGTCTGTTACCTGTTCAAATTACTGCACTCAGAGTTTGGCACTGTGGGAACAGAGGGCCTGACCTGCTGAGTGTGTTTGTGACAATGATCACCCCTTAATTGAGAGATCCCGAAGACTGGCACCTGGAGACATCAAGGATGTTTGGTGGCACCTGCAGGAGTTATTGGTCATAGGTATCATTAAGGATTCCCAGAGCCCCTACGCCTCCCCCCATCAACATGGCATGGAAAAAGATCGAGGCCATAAGGATGTGCATAGACTATCACATGCTGAAAAAAAAGATCATCCCTCACCAATGCACAGTGTCTCAGATGAAAGAGGTGCTGGCCAGCCTTTCAGGGAGCAAGTGGTTCTCCGTGCTTAGGATGGGGTATTATTGGATTCCCATGGTGGAAGAAGATAAGAAGAAGATAAGGAGAAAACTACCTTCATCTGCCCCTTTAGGTTTTACTAGTTCAAACAAATTCCCCAAGGGATCTCTGGAGGGCCCAAGACATTCCAGAGATTAATGCAAAAGGCAGTAGGGGACATGCATCTGTTGAAGTTGATCGTCTATTTGGAAGATCTTTTTCATGTTTGGCAGTACTTTGGAATAGCTCGAGCACTGGCTAATGAAGGTACTGGACCAGCTTGAGAAGTTTGGATTGAATATTTCCATAGATATGTGTCAGTTCTGCCAGACTTCTGTGAAATATGTGGGACACATTGTCTCGGCCAGTGGAGTACAAACTGACCCTGCCAAGGTCGACTCTCACTACCTGGCCCGGGCCACATAACTTGAAGACTCTTCAGTCATTCCTCAGTTTCTGTGGGTACTGCCAGCCATTTGTAAAGGACTACTCAATGGTAGCATGCTCATTAAATGAGATGACCCAAGGTTACCCATCTACCAACCACAAAAAGAACATCCAGTCCAAGAGACAGGGCCCACAGAAGGAATATCTCAAGGTTAATGAGCCCTTCAGAGACAGGTGGACCCCAGAGTGTGAAGCTGCTTTTCAAAAGATTATCAAAAGATTGTGTGAAGTTCCTGTCCTTGCATTTACAGACCCCAACAAATCCTACATCCCCCACACTGATGCTAAATTGAATGGGTTGGGAGCGGTGCTGTACCAGGAACACCCAGAAGGACTACAGCCAGTGATCTACACAGGCCGCAGCTTGTCTCCATCAGAAAAATATTATCCTGTCCACAGGCTAGAATTTCTGTCATTAAAATGGGCAGTGACCGAGAAGTTTGATGACTATTTGTACAGGGTTCCTTTCACTGTCCAGACAGATAACAACCCCCTGACATATGTCAATACCACATCTAAACTGGATGCAACTGGGCAGAGATGGTTATCCGCACTGTCCACATACAATTACACACTGGAATACAGAAGTGGCAAGACAAATAATAGATGCAGATAGCCTGTTCAGGTGGCCCCACCATGATCAAACTGACTCCAGTATACAGCTGTCCAGTGCTGCCATTAAAGTGCTGTTTTACAAATTATTTGTGTAAGGTGAAGGTGCCCCAAGCAACTCTGACAGAGTCATTGACATGCTGGGGGCATTACCCAACACCGTTCCCTAGGCGTACCTAAATTTCACTGGGCTTGACATATCCTCTGTCCCTCACCCCAGTAAATCAGAACTTCAGCAGGCTGAGAGAGAGAGAGAGAGAGAGAGAGAGAGGACCTTGGCTTCTGTCAGGTCATCCAGGTATTGGACAAGGGGCTAAACCCTGACCAGGTACACTCTTTCCATACAGACACCAAAATGCTGCTTAGGGAATGGAAAAAGTTGGCCTTGAAATACAGACTGTTGATCCAAAGAGTACACAACAGTGATGACTCTGATCACTTTAAGACACAATTAGTCCTGCCATGGAAGAATCACAAGGCTGTTGTGGTATCCTTCCATGATGAAATGGGCTAGCTGGGCTATGAGAAAATCTTTGATCTGGTGAGAACCCACTTCTACTGGCCTCGCATGAAGAAGGATGTCAAGAAGCACTGCAAGGACTGCTTAAGGTGCATTAAAAGGAAGACACTCCCCAAGAGAGCTACTCCCTTGGTTAACAACCAAACCAGCGGCCCTTTACAGCTTGTGTGCATGGATTTCTTGTTGCTGGAGCCTGATAGAAAGAACAAATCCATTATTCTTGTCATCACAGATCACTATACCAGGTATGCCCAGGCCTACCCAACCAAAGATCAGAAGGCCAGCACTGTGGTTAAGATCTTACAGCAGTCTGTAAATCATTATGGAATTGCCCAACTGATAAACTCCAATCAGAGCAGGGACTTCAAGAGTCAGTTGGTGAAAGAATTTTTGACCTTGAATGGTATAAAGAAATCCAGAACAATGCCATACCATCTCCAGGGGGACCCACAGCCCAAACATTTTAGTAGGACACCACTCAATATTTTGGGTACCCTGATCCAGGCCAACAAAGCAAACTGGAGCCAAAAGGTCAGCTACCTTGTACATGCCTACAATTATACTAAAATTATGCCATACAAAGATCCTCCTTCTTCCTCATGTTCAGGCATGAAGCCAGACTGCCTGTAGACCTATGCTTTGGCATTTCACCTGATGGAACCTCTGAAGAGTCATATCTTGAATACACCTGCAAGCTCAGGGAACAGTTGCGGAAAGCATACTAGCTACTGGCAGAGGCAGCAGCTAAGTCCAATCAAGGCAATAAACAGAGATATGAGAAACAGGTGAGATATCAAGTCTTGCATGTGGGGGACTATGTGTTGCTTAGGAACCTTGGCGTACAAGTAAAACATAAGATCCAAGATCGGTGGGCCCCTGAAGTGTACTTAGTCATGGAACAGTTGCCAGATCTTCCAGAAAACAAGATCTGACAAGAACAGGGGAGAGGTCTGGAAAAGACTGTACACTGGAACCATCTGCTCCAAAATGGTGAAATCATGCCAGACCCTGCTCCTGAAGCTGAGACCTCCATTGTGAGCAGGCCCAGGACAAGGAGCCAGATTCTGAGAAACTGAAAGGGAAACCTTGCATCACCTGTGCCTCCCGAAAGGTCTAACTCAAACCTGAATACTGGCCCAACCAGGCCTTCCAAGTGGCCTGCTTCAGATCCTGATTCAAGTGACTCAGATCCTCCTGACTGGGGGTAAGATATGTCCTATTGGGAGTGTGTGCCAGAGACTAGTCAAGAATTGGACCAGTAGCAAATGGACTGTAGAAATTCACAGCCCTCCCCTAGCATTGCCCCTTCAGAACCTAGATCACCCTTGAACCCCAATGCTGTACCCTTTATCCAAGTGAGAAGGCTCAATATTCCAGTGCCTGAACAAGAAATGGACATTGATATGGACAATGAAGTAGACTCAGGCCTTGGTGAGTAAGTTCGAGATAATGTTGTTTTTCCAGACAATATGCCTGGGCTGCCAACAGAGCCAGAACAGGTAGAGGTGCCCCCTGTCCATAGAGAATTGGCAGCACCAGACACAGCCCTGCCTAGATGGTCTGAATGGCAGCACAAACCCATTATCAAGCTCACCTACCATAACCTCAGTGCCTCCTAATACCCTCTTGTATGTCACCCATAAGCAAATAGTATCCAGAGTACTTGCCCTCCCTAATGTGCCCAGGTACTGCTCTGAGGTCAAGGTCAGTGTGGGGAAATGTGGGGTTATATTGACAGTGTAACTTGTGGGTAGATAGCACAAACTGTCTAGGTAGACAATACTATACTGCTGTATTGTCATGAATGTCTGATGATGATTGTTTATTCTATTAGACAGGAATCGGGTGCCTAGTTAGTAATGTGTTGGAATGCTTTATTGAGTTAAATGTTTGGGATTTTAATGGCTTGTTGGGACACCAAGCATTTTGCAAGGGGAGTTTGTAAGCCCCCCCCCCAACTGGGCTTACCTGTTTGGCCTCCAGCCTTCCACTCCCCCACCGGCATTTGTCAGTAGCTTGAGCTGGGCTCTGGACCCATTGGTGCCCTGTTATCTTTATGGCTAAGGCCTCTCACTCTCTTTGGTCCCGTGACCCATGGTTAAAAGGGGACCGAGGTCAGCTGGTATGTTCAGCACCTCTGGGCACTGGATGGGTCCTACGTAAGTGCTGGGAGCTGCCGCAAAGCCCGTACTGAAAAGTAAATAAAACATACCGTGGCCCGTGCTTTTGTGTGCATTGCTGGCTGCCCAGGAAGATATTTAAAGGAGCCGCTGCTCTGGATGTGTGTTCTGTCAGTGGCCAGTGTTTAGCTCCAGGGCAGGCAGTGGAGTCGGGGGATTGGGGGAAATGCTGTTGGAGTGCCTCTGGGTGGCAGAACAAGTGTTTTCAGCCCTCCTGAGGGCAAAATCAATAAAATACTAATGGTCTGCACTGTTGGGAATACAATGTAGATAAAGATGGCAGCCCCCATGGGACTACAAAATACAGGGGGCTGCTGGAAAAGTTCAAGGAGCACTGGAAAAGCCCAGGAAGTTATGCAGCCAATCAGGAGAGGACTTTGAGAACACTGTAAATAGGATTGCATGCCCCACCAAAAGAGGAGATAAGCCAGGCATTTCAGAGTCCAGAGGGCAGGAGAGACTGCTGCTGGGCTGCAGCCAGAGGCCTGCACCCAGCAATCGTTGGCCTGTTTGGCCCCATGCAAAAGAATAGACAGAGCACCTGAAAGAGCAGTCTGCAAGAGAAGGACATCAGAGAGTTGCTGCAGCAGTGGACATTTGGAAGTTTGCTGCTGAAAGGGGAAGTTGGAAGTTGTGCTGAAGAGAAAGTGAAAGTGACTGGAATGCAGTGTGAGAGCAGAGACTGCAGAAGTGCAGCCTGTTAGAAAAAGTGCTGCAACCTTGAGCAAAGACTGAGCTACTATTTCCCCCACTCATGGGTAAGTGCTGTTGGAGACTGCATTTTGCTGCAAGCCTGAGAGACAGTGAGTGCTGAGGCTAGAGACCTAGCTAAAGCCCAGTTACTCTTGTGCTAAAAAGGGTGTGCAATAGATTGGTCTAGGGGACCATGCCTGCCCTGCCCCTAGACCAATGGTGAAGAAGATGAGCGGAGGAAGTTGTTGAGAGGCCTGCCTGGTGAACACGGTCTACAAAGGCCTCATAGGCAAAGATTGGAAAGGCCTGTCTGGTGAAGAACAACACTCTTAAAGTTCTTTACCCAGCTCTGTTGCTGCTGTGATGCACCAATAACCTGATACCCCCATGGTACAGTCACAGCCAGATCACTGACCCCCCCCCTTTGAACTGCTGAACTGTAAGTTTCCTGAGCTGTGGCTTCGGGAAGTCTTTATTTAGCTAGCTAGCTAGATTTAAATTAAGGGGTTAGTTCCTGGGCAGGACTCTGCCAGAAAAGTGCACCCTGGCCGGAATTTACAGCAAAGTATGTTTCAAAGTATTGGGTTCTGATGAGAGATCCCTGCATCAACATCAGTACCATGGTGAATTACCCACTGAAAGACTGTATAGACTTTCTAGAAGCTGCAAAGGGAAAGATGGGTGCACCCGCAGGTGGGAGGTGGGAATTGTTTGGGGGTAGAGTTGTTAGCCAGTTATTGTTGTTGTTGCTAGTTTATCTCCCCTTTTCCCCTGCCCCTAAAATAAAATACTGTTAATGTTTATGTTAATTGCTGTCATAGCAAATTATTGTGGAAAAAGGGGGGTGTTGTCATTGAATGTGGGGAATTGCTTTGCGGGTCAGTTTACGTATTTTCCTGGGAGGTGGAAACCTGCTATTTGCCTGAAGTTATTCCCTGCTATTTCCCTGGGTGGAGACACTGCACTACCCTTACAACATACCCCTAAACCCAGGCTGGCCCCTACGGAGGCAGTTTCTGTGCAGAACTTGAGGGCTCCAGAATAGCCCAGGTTAGTCAAAGGACTGTTACATTTCTTAAAGGGGACATGGAATGTGTGCTAACTAGAAGCAGTTAGTAGTGTTCCTAGTAACAGAAATGTATAGACTCATCTCCAACTGAGCCATATTTTACTGTACCTGAATAAACACTGATGTGAAAAAAATTATTTTTTCAATTCTTTTCCTTTTATGGACAACATTCTGCACCGTTCTCTTCATGGAACCAGTAATTTAGTTTTTTATGACGTCTTGGTTTATGTACCGAATGCTAAGCATGAGCTTTTGTCCTATCAGAACCATGGTCAGAGTTCTGTGCACAAAGCATGACATGGTTAAAATTCCAGATCACTGGTTCTATGAAGAGAACTGTAATAGAATGTAGCCTATAAAATGGAAACAATGGAAAATACAGTGTTTCACATCAACTTTTATTCAGGTATATTTACATATGGATCATTTAGGTTTACGGCTATCATTTCTATAAATAGGAACATTATAAAAAGCTTGTGCTCTTTAAACGGGAACAGAAATGTTGAAAACCTGTTAGGTGTTGCTAGGAAAATATGTCGGCATTTCAGCCACTCTATAAAAGCACAAAAAATCCTGAAGGGGCTGCAGAGGTCAAACTTACCATAGTATACATTAAAGCAGAAAGTTCCAACCTGCTCAAATTCAACATTTTACATGTTGGAAGGGATTTTTGAACAGAAGAAAGCTGTACATAACGACACCATGGAGAATCAAATTGGTAAAGTACACATGCTCAGTTCCAGCAGCTGGACGGTACTTGAATCTTTGGTCACCTTATTGGAGCCGTTTAAGGCTGCCATATGTGATTTCAGTGCGGACAGTGCAACTCTGAGTCAAATTCTTCCTCAAATAAGATTTCTTCACAGTCACTGCACCAGTTGGGCATTCACCAGCATCATAAATCAGGACTCCATCAGGTAACTCAGTTCCAAAGGTTATTGCACATATAATGAACAAAACCACATAATTCTGGCTACACACTGGATGCGTTTCAGATCCCCTTGGACCCTTTCTCAAAAGCTGTTTTACCAAGAATGAACCAAACACTAAACACACAAACCTAACAGAACAATCATGATGTCACAATAGCACATGCAAAATCATTGGTGGCAAGAGGCGTCAATTTCAACAATTTATTGCTCAAAAGAGTCATTTTGGATCATTAAACATCATGCCACAGAATACCCAGGGTTAAACACAGGTTTTAATTTAAAACCATACCTGGAGAAAAAAATAGAGCAATGGTGTGCTGTGTAGGGGAGAACTGTTTCTGGTACCAGATGCATTGTAGTACTGTATCTTTATTAATGAACATTTCATATCATAAGTCTGGAGACTTTATTGTAGCAATTATGAAGTTTTTTTCAATTTATTCATTCCCCCCTCCTGTGTTAATGTATTATGTTTTTATGGATTGTTTTTATATATTTTAAATATCACTGGGGGTGTATGTGATTTTAAAAAGCATTAAACATGTATATTTTAATGAGAGCTTTATTAGGGGTTACCACATGTGATGTGAGAACACCAATGATTTTGAACGCACTATTGTGACATCATAATTGGTCTGTTAGGTTTGTGTATTTAGTGTTTGGTTCATTCTTGGTATAGCAGCTTTTCAGAAAGGATCAAAGGGGATCTGAAATGCATCACGTGTGTACCGGGAATTATGTGGTTTTCTTCAGTATATGTACAATAAACTTTGGAACTGAGTTACCTGGTGGACTCCTGATTTATGGTGCTGGTTGAGTGCCCAACTGTTGCAGTGACTGTGTTTGAACTTTCTTAAGAGCACCACCATCCCAGTGCATACTGTTCTTGTGTTGTAAAGATTTCTTTTTTTTTATCACAGCTGCTGTTTCTATGTTCCCCCTAACAGCCCCCTCCTGCCTGACCCCTCCCAGCTCCATCCCTCAGAATTACCAGGGCTTACCTTATGCCCGTTCCAGGAGTGGTGCCTGTGAGGAGTCAGGCGTCATCCAGTGCTGGGGATTTGTCCTCATTTCTTCACCCTTTTTGCGCCCGTGCACCATGCAATGGGTGCAGCAGCTGTCTCTACCTCTGTGGAGGCAACCAAGTACCCTGGGCACGGGCGAGCCCTCCTAGCTGTGCCATTCACAGCACAGACCCCCCCACCCCTGAGGAAGGAGATCTGTGATGCTCAATCCTTGCATCCCTCGCCAGCCCCCGAACTACCCGAGTCCGTTCCCAAACCCGGGTCACCGGCATGGAGTGAGGTGTGGCGTCCAGAGCCTCAACCCTCAGCGCCATTGGGCCGGTCATGTTGGAAAGATCTCTTCACATTTTCCTTGATGACATAAAGTCCCTCAGTCAAAAGAAGACACCACCACTGTTATGCTGGCAGGTGACCTGAGTCTCAGACTGTTGAATGATCAGAGACTAAATGCCATGCTTAAGAAATACACCTTTGTGTTGGCTATGTTTCTAGTTCCCTACTTTAAGTGGAACATTGAAGCCATCCTTCCTGCAGGGGAAGACATTGAGCATTGGAGAGATCTTCTGCTAACCAAATGTGACATTGCCCCACCAACACCATTAACTGATGTACAGCAATCAAACCCTGCTGAACCATCAGAGTGTGCCTCTGGCACAGACAATAGCACATCTATCAATTCTTCACAATCATCAGTGACATCAGCGAGGGAAAAGACATCTGTAGCTACTTCTCAGGCATTCTATGTTCAGGATCAGAAAGGCAAATCACTTCTGAGTCACCTGGAACAACATGGACTAGTATCCTATAAAGTACAACTGGTTCATCTGCCAGACTGGTAACCATCTCATGCAGCACAATGATCCTGGAGTATTTTGCAGACCATACTGTGACTGATCTCGAGGAAGATCCATTACTCTATTGAGAACAAAAGAAAACAATATGGCCCGATCTTGCAATAATGTACCTCAGCTGACTACCTTCAAGCATATATTCAGAACTCATATTTAGTGCAGCTGAAGGAATAGTCACTGACCACATAACACTGCTAAGTCCTGTAAATGTGGAATGGCTTATATTTCTTAGATTCAGAGCTGACAATTTCCCAATTGTCCCAAATACTGAATTAAACAATTCTGACCCTGAACATGAAAAACAGGCTGCCAAGAGTGATAGTGAATATGATGACTAGGTTGTGTATGAAACCAATAGAACCATCACCACTGCTACCTTGCCATCCACATGTGCCACGCTACTCTTAGTTTTCGTTTGTCAGTCATCAGTTTTATATTCTGTAACTTTGATGTCCACCATGGATAGAATTTCTGGACAAAGTAGCAGCCTCACTAAGAGAAGCTGCACCTCTCATACCTAACTCATTGATGCCCACCATGAGTATAATTTTTGGAAACAGCAGCAGGCTCAATCAGAGCAACTGTGCCTCTCATATCTACCCCAGTAATGCCCACCATGGGTATAATTTTTGGAAACAGCAGCAGGCTCACTCACAACAACTACACCTATCTTACCTATGTCAGCAGTGCCCAACATGGGTGTAATGTTTTGAAACAGCAGCAGGCTCATTCACAGCAGCTGCACCTCTCATACCTGCATTTGCAATCCCGCCATGGGTATAATTTTTGGAAACAGCAGCAGGCTCGTTGAGTATAGCTGTGCCTCTTGTACCTCCCTGAGCAATGCCTGCCATGGGTATAATTTTTGGAAACAGCAGCAGGCTCGCCAAGAGCAGCTGCACCTCTCATACCTGCCTCAGCAATGCCTCCATGGGTATAACAGCTTGGGGCACCTAACAAACAGTGTATTAGTCCAAAAACATTCAGTCTTTCAAATGATTTTTGTTATGGTCAGAGTCAGGAAAGTGGGTAGTAGAACGGGTCGGGTAGTGACTACCCAACCCGACCAACTACTCTGTTTTCATCCAGAAATTTTTTGGGTACTTTAGAGGTACCCATGTGTGGTCTTGAGGGTCAAGTAATTTAGTACCCCCCAGTCACTAAAAATACCACCAACAGCTTAATCCAGTTCAAGGTCAGTTGACATTCATCTGTATCCCCTTTCCCCTGGCCATGCCTGAAAATAGGCAAAATTTGTCCAGTCTACTTACCCGGTCAACAAAAACTAAATAAACAAATCTCTAATCTTGTGGCACACGTAATAGTTGCTCTCTCGTTTTGTAGTAGTTGCCCTTTCATTTTGGTACACTCTGTTGGACTAGTTGCCCCATTCAACCTTTTTCAGCATATGCCTTGCCTAATCAAAGCCTCAGCAGCTTGCTCATAGGAGGAACACTGAATTAAAAGGTTCCAGCTGGAAATCCATACTGATCCAGATGGCTGCATGTGAAACCATCCATCTCTTCTCTGCTGCTGGCCACTCTTCCCCATTTTTGTGACATGTGGCTACCCACATATGATAACAAGTCTTAATATGCTCTACTCAGGGTGCATCTGCTCCTTCATGCCCTCATGGGATTTAACAACTCTGCATAGCTGCAGTCGACACATACTGGCGCCATGCCCCTATCAACCATGGATAAAGGTAAAGGTTTACGTATCATTGTGGGCAATAAGCTGGACCTAAAACATCAGTTGGCAGCTGCAGCCCAGTGTAGAGTTTCCCAAATAAGGAATATTGTCCATCTCAACCCCATTTCTAGAGTGCATGCCTTTATGATGTCCAGATGCAGTCACTGCAGTGTTCTGTACCTATGGTTACCTGGAAGGTTGGTGTGCCACATACAGCTGGAGCAGAATGCTGTGGCTAGGTTGAGTGCTGGAACTAAGATCTCCCGAGCATATAACTCCGGTACTATATTAAGTGCCTTGGCTGCCAAATCAGTGTTACATCATACTCAGGATTGCACTAACTTATTTATTTTGTGTTTGTTAAACAGAAAGGTGGGCTAGACAATACTATTCATTTTTAGCCTCACCTCAGGGGCAAGGGGATACATTACAAACCAAATTAAATTGAACCAGATTAAGCTGTTGGTGGTATCTTAGTGAATGAGGAAAATTTGACCAGGACACCATGGAAATTCCCTTACTCTTTCCAAAAAGTGCCATTCAATCTTTAACAACCACCTGAACTACCAACAGCACAGGTATACATGACCTCAGTTTAATGTCTTGGCTGAAGGATGGCACACATTGACAGTACAGCACCCTCTAGTACTGCACTCAGGTGCCTGCATTTATGGTATGAACCAAATCAAAGTACGGGACTAGAACTCATAACCTTCTGGCCCAGAGACAGACATAATATTAACTGAGTCATGCTGACACTATAAAGCCCAGCATAGCCACAGCCTGAGTCCTCCTAATTACCTAAAAGATCCCAAACCCTATATGGTCTGGAATGGCATCTCCACTCCAACAAAGTGAATATACTCCCTAATCCTAGATCCTTTTTAAGGCAGTCAGGAGACAAAGGCCTTCTCTACTGCAGCTCCATCTATTCAGAATGCTTGCCTGTTGGTCTGCATGGCTCCTTCTCAGTGCAGGCTTCTCTTTCTTCCTCCCTATCCATTAGGTGTTGCCATCTAACTTACTTTGGAGTTGAACCTGTTATACATTGTAACCTGTCTAATTTTGTGAGTATGTTCATTTTACAAGCTCCTGCTCTTCGCTTCTTGAATTGGATTTCAACCCATTCTATTTGTTTCACCTCCTAAAATACAGGCTGATGATGTAACTTCCTGCAATGCTAGCTTTTCAAATCATTTAGTCCAACAGTCTGCGTTATATTCTGTATACATACTCTGTTATGGAAGTTGACAGAAATATTCTATGATTGACTTAGGCTGGTATATTAAACCATGTTTTTAGAAATCTAGGTATTGTTTTGTCAAATGGTTGTATCTGCTCCTATTTGTGCTATACCCCTTTTCATGTTAGCTTGCATGCTTGTGCAAAGCAAACATATTGGTACCACTCTGGCAGAGTAGGAGCTAGGGAGGTGTGCGCTGTAAGTGAACAATGCAACTGAGCCTACTGGAGGTGTGCCTGTGCACACCCAATCCTGCAAAGCTGCTACTGATGTTACTGAGCGGGCTGATGGGCGTAAACTTCTCACATTTAAAAGGATGCAGGCACACCAATAACACTGTGGCTGCATACTTTCATGTCATCTCAGGTAGTTCAGCAATGTCTCCCTCCCCTTCCACAAACCCAGCTTTTGTAAATGGCTTGGTTTGGATTCTCCTTAATACTACTGCTGCCAGATTCCCTCTCCCACCCAATTCAGCTTTTTAAAATATAGCCCACAGTGGGTGCTAATGCGATACTGCCAATAGTCCTCAACCCCGCTGGTGCCAGTATTTTTCCTCCTCCCCTCCACCTAATCCAATTTTTAAATCATTACCAGTGGCAGGTGTTCATTCAACATTGCTGGCAGTATCCCCACTCCCCCCTGATCTACACATTTAACAACACCGGCAGTGGGAACCAAACCCTGCTGCCAGTATCCCCCCCTTCCCACCTGGACTGGCATTTGTTCCTACCACAGTCCAATACTGGGGTACCCACACCCTGGGGGTGACCTCTCCTGGTGCTTCTAGCCAAGTACCTGAAAATAAAAGGAAACAGTTCCTCATCATCTTCCTTCTCTCACTGTCTTTTGTTAACTCTGTAAAAAAAAACTGTTTCTTGACAATGTGTGTCCCCACCCCTCTAAGGACCTGACACCCAACACCCCTCGGGTCCTCTTACATAAGCAGCATGACTTGATGCTTTCAGTGCTGACTGGGAACTTAATGTAAATTCAGTTACTCTGCAAAGACACATCTGATCTTTTTTTTTCCCCACACTTAATTTTTTGTCAAATTTTAACTGAAGATCAACAAAACAATACAAATAGGCTAGATGTCAACAATTACACAAAATCAAAACCAATCAAAGTATACAGATAGAAAAGTCGATAAATAAATAAAACCTTTTATATAGACACATGCTATCATTTCAATTGACAAATCCATTCCATCTTGGGACAAATTTCAAACCCTGTCTATAGAAAGGAAGCACCACTGGAGGTTGACAGTGAATTTGCCAACCTCCCACACAGCGACGGCACAATATTGACACCGGTATTGTGTCATACCAAAATGAAGTGTTTTTGAGGGGGACTACATCCCCGTAGCCCCTATGCCTGGGGCTCTGCCCCCCAGATTTCTATATAATCAGCTCCAGATTGGAGTTGTTCCAGGGAGAGGACAGAACACTGGCAGAAAGGCATCACCCGAAAAAAGACCATTACAGTGACAGCCACTGTAATGATCTGTTTTCGGGATTTGCTGTCGGGGTGTCATGCTGGAGGGGAAAACCGCTGTAGAAATAGTCAAGTACATGCTGTAATAAATTCATTTAATTTGATACCTGAGTTGACCTCATATCTTACACTGGTTATCTGAAGTCTCAGTTATCTACTTATTTATAATAGTCCCTTTACTTCTGCTGGGTCAGTCATGCACCTTTCAGTTTAGCTGCGCTAGTTGGTCCAGAACCCCTGTCCCTTCCGGGACCTCAGTATAAGGTACATCTGATTTTAAAACAACAGTTGAAAAGTTTTTCACTTACCAGTTCATGCTGTAAATGTTTTTAATCTGCATTGTTAAGTGCTCTTATCTTAAATAGGGCTGTGTGAACCTCCCAAAGTTCGACCGTGCGAACTTTGACTGTCAAACTGCGTAAAGTTTGCCAAACGGTGGACTGGTTCATCCATTAAAAAGTATTAAGGTAGATATTAAGAAATGGGATAAAATGAAATATGATGGAGGGGTTCTTTGTAGACACACAACTGCTGGGACTCCAAGATGACTCTAATAGAAAATATTTCAAAATGTATCAAAGCATAATGTCATGGTATATAATCAAATGGCACCACCATGCTCCCCAACATGATAAACATTGCTGCTGCTCTGTCACCCATGCTCAGTCCTGTTTCCAAACTTTCAGTTTCATCAGTTCATCCCCGATTTACATTCAGAAGTGCATTCATTATTAAAAATGTTTCACAACCAGTTTACAAGTTACAGTACAGTTTCACCAAACATGACATATTACTCTGTTTCATAATCCCGGTCTTATTCATTAAAATCCACCACATAGTCTATTAAAAATGAACCATGTTCATAAAACAACTTTTTACTAGTCCTCTCAATTGCTAATCAGAATTATATGGCAGTTTAGCCACATTTCAATTTCAGTATATTTATCCTTATTTTTATATTTTATTTATTGATGTATTTAGTCATTAGGAAGACGCCTTTGAGCACACATGATCATTTACAAAGGTTCCACATCAAGGATAATAAACAGGATTATACAATGGCAAGAGAGAGAATGCTAGCCTCTGATTGGACAGGCTGTGACTAGACCCATGATGTTATCCCAGTACAACATCACTGGTCTAGTCCCAGTACACAGAAGACTGCAGCAATGTATGGAGAATCAATCCACGCAGCTAACTTCCACCCGCTAGGCAGCCACTTCATCAATTCTCACTAGGCAGCTCTCTTCAGAATCGGTAACCCAGAGCCGCTTGCTTACCACCACCGCCACCATCCACAACCACACACACTGGCAACAACCCCCCCTCACACACACAAACAGTATGTCACCAAACAGATAATTTTTTTTTTTTAAATGCCATCATCTGAGATGGTGAGTCTATCCCTCTCGGCTGCAGTGTGAGCATTTCCAAATACCATCACTTGTCACGCGTTAAACAGACGTCTCACTGTCACCACACATGAAAGCCTTCTTAAAAAAAAAAAAAACAGAACAAAAAAAGTACAGCAAACACATACCCAGTCTGACTTTCCCCTCAATAAGAAAGCCTTGGGGTAATTCACTTGCCGGTCAGCTCTCACTCAGTATCTCTCACCACTGTCTGATCGATTCTGCAGCTAAGCTCCTTCCCTCCCACCAGCACCATGGTAGCTCCTCTCGCGCTAATCTTTGCCACTAACATAAAACAGCAGCACAATTCTGCTGCACTTGGAAATACAATAAAAAACACTGCTAGCAGACTCACAGCTGTAAGAGGAAAGCTGTGGGAAGGGGAACAAAATGCAGTACACACACTGGCTGCATCATCTAGTGGCCAAAATAGAAACTGGTCTTTTTCTTTAAAATGTATACCTCCACACACCGAGAATGATAAAAAAAAATATATATATATATATATATTTTTCCACTTCCTTCTTTTATAAAAAAAATAAAAGCCATTGTATAATAGCAATAATGCACTTCAGGATGTGGGTTGTGCTGGGATAACCTCACTCCTGGGTCATTGGACACACTCGGCCCGTGGCCTCATGCCCAACCACCCCAGGCGTGAGGTTATCCCAGCACATTCCACACTCTGTCATGCATTTTTGCTTAATTAACACAGGTTTAAACTAAAAACACAAGACCCGCAGCTCCAGTGGAGCATGGTCAGCATAGAAAATATGAGTATACAGGTACAATAATATGCAAATAACTGTGGCTCCAAGGTGTCAGAGTCAACAATAAGGAATGAAGGCCCCGGATACTGACAAGGCAGTGTGAGCTTCTTAAATTAAGGAAACCATATATTAGGTGACAGAGTTGTTGTAACAGGAGAATTTGGAGCTAGCAACAAGTTCTTTCCTCAGTGCCTTCTTGAACTGGACAATTTTGGGGAGTCCTTCCAGGGTTTCAGGTAGTTTGTTCAGCCAGTGAGATGCCCTTACTGCAGAGGAATGTCTACCCAGGCTTGTTTTACAGAAGGGGATTTCTACAGCACTCCTATTCATATGCCTAGTGGCAAACTGGTTGTTAACTGGGCAGAACAGGTTGCAAATAGCCGGAGGGTTAATGCCTAACAGTGCTTTTTTTGTAAGCAGGCAGTTCTGGTACCTTATTCTGTCCTGTAAGGGAAGCCAGTTGGTTAGAGTGTACAGGGATCAGCTACAGTATGTGTAAGCTTGTCCATCCCTAGAGCAAAGCAACAGGCCTTGTTGAGCACCAACCTAACTGTCTTGACTACAGAGTCATTTGCCACTGCATAGACTGGGAGGCCGTAGTCTAGAATAGGTAGGATTGAACGGGGCACAGCAAAATGCCTGGGTTTGGGTAGTAAAATTCGGGTGATTCCTGAACAGTGCTCCTAACTTTCAGTTAGCGAGACTAACAATGTTGTCCACATGTTGGGTGAAAGGTAAAGTACCATCCAGAGTAACACCTAGGTATTTAAAAGAGTCGACCTGTTCCAAACTATCTCCTTTTCCATTAAAGATGACAAGAGGAGAGAACTTTGTTTTTCAATTGTGGGCCTGAAAACAACATGGTCTTTGTCAGTGCTAGGCCCCATCCTCTTCAATGTCTTTATTAGCGACATTGCGGAAGGGCTGGAGTAGAAAGTTGTATGCCTGTTCACAGATGACACGAATATCTGCAACAGAGTGGACACACTGGGGGTGTGTGGGTGGAAAGAATGAGGGACAATTTGAGAAATCTGGAAGAATGGTCAAGGGAACAGCAGCTAGGTTTCAGTGCAAAAAAGTGCAAAATCATGCACTTGGGGCACAGAAACCCAGGGGTAATATACCAATTGAGCGGGGAGATATTAGCAATCACAAAACAGGAAAGGGATCTGAAGGTAATCATTTCTGATGACCTGAAGGTAGCCGAGCAGTGTGACAAGGCAGTGGGGAAGGCTAACAGATGTTCAGGTGCATAGAGAGGGGAATCACCAGCAGAAAGAGGGAGGCATTATTATCCTTGTATAGATCACTAGTAAGATCCCACCTCGAGTACGGTGTCCAGTTCTGGAGGCCCCAACTCTGGAAGGGTATAGATAGGGTGTTGGTGGTATAAAGAAGGAGGGGGGGGCTGCTAAAATGGTGCAGGGCCTGCATCAAAAGCCCTACAAGGAAAGACTCAAGGAACTAAATATGTACTCTCTACATGAAAGGAGGGAAAGGGGGGATATGATAAAAATGTTCAAATACCTAACAGGTATTAATGAGGTACAGGAAGTTAGCATTTGCCATAGAAAAAGATGCTCCAGGACAAGGGGTCATGCTATGAAGCTGGAGCGGGAGGCAAGAAGGAGATGTAAGGGAACACTTCTTCACAGAGAGGGTGGTGGATGCTTGGAACAGTCTCCCAGCCAAGGTGGTGGGTGCCAAAATGGTAACAGGATTCTAGCATGCATGGGATAGACAGAAGGGGACCTTGAAGGTAAGGCAAGGGGGGTAGAAGACCAGAGATTGAGTAGGGTTTGCAGTGGCACAGTAGGTAGGGAATATAGGGCAGACTAGGAAGGCCAAGAGGTCCTCATCTGCTGACAACTTCTATGTTTCTAAGTTGTTTTTTTTATAGTTTAAGACCAGTGTGTTTGACATGAACCATTTCTCCAGGGACACAAAGCTGTCTTGGAGGAAAGTGCCTAGTTTTGTTTGCTGTGGAGTACTGATATATATAACTGCAGCATCAGCATACACAATCACCTTGGATGTCTGGCAGGTCTGCGAAAGACTATTTATGAACTGGCCAAAAAGGAGGGGCCAAGTATTGAGCCTTGGGGTGCACCTACTGAAAAGCTTTTGACATCTGAAAGATGGCCATCTATTTTGACCTGCTGCTAGTGGTCAGAGAAACCAGGCTACTATATCCTGGGAGAGACCAAGAGAGAGGAGCTTGTCCAGTAACAGCTTATGCTTGACAAGATCAAAAGCTTTGGTCAAGTCAATGTAGATGGCTGCCACCAGCTGACCACCATCGAGGGCCTCATGCAAGAAGTTGGTGCACTGTATTAGGGCAGTGCTGTTGCTGTTGACTTTATTATCGTAGCTATCTGGAAAACTTCACGTGTTCTGTTTGTATTCACTTATACAGGATCCTCCGGATCTGTAAACCAAAAAAACATAGCCACCATGGTATATATAATTTTTTCTCATATCTACCTAAATCTTCCATGACAATTCTGGTCACAAACCACTAATCTTATTTTCATTTTTAGAGCTGAGGCTTTGATTTTTCTTCAGTGTACCTCTAAAATATAAACATCCATGCTTTAAAGGACACTCCCATTGCTATCAACGGAGAGCGTCCCTGTGCTCTACAAACTCCAGTGCCACAAAACATCAGAGCACTGGGCGGCATGGAGCTGGAGCTGGCTTACATCAGGGACTAGGAAGGGGAAGGGATAGGGCGGCCATCATTCATTTTTGATCCCTTCCCCTTCACTAAAAATAAAGAGAAACATGTTAAGACTTGAATACTTTGGCTCTGGTGCAGGTAAGCTACTTGTGGGAAACTTCCAGAAAAAAACAAAACTGGTGCACTTTCAAAGAGAACAGTCAGCACAAAAGACGCAACACTCAAGCGTGAGGTTGGTCCCAATGTGCCCTTTGTGTTTAAAAACATTTTAGTTTACTTACTGTTTACTGTAGTATACAGTAGTAGATTGTACTCAGACTAATTTTGCTTAGTTCTCGACTGATATCTGCTGTTACTACAATTCCCAGAATCCCCTGCAACTGATATCAGATCGGTAGGCAGCAGTGGAAGGTTCAATAGTCTGCAGTGCATGTTAGAGTCTATTTAAGCTCTGGTCTTTTGTTTGTCCTCCCTGAACTAAGTGCAGTTACAGAAGACTGTACTTAGCCCGTGGGGAAAAGCAGACCCACAAAACATCTAATCAGAGATTGTAAAAGCTGTAATATGCACTGTAGTCTATTAAATCTCCCACTGCTGCTACTGCTCTGATATTGGCTTCAGGGGATTCTGGGAATTGTGGTAACAGAAGATGTTAGCCTAGAATTATGCAAAATTAGTCTGATACACTCTACAATGCTACAGTAAACAGTAAAAAAAAAAATGTTTTTGTCTATGTAACCTCCCTTCCCCAAAGGTTGGGGCTTACGAGAGAAATGCCTGCCCTCCTCCTGCTTGATCTGCCACCGTGTCCTGGGTCCCTGGCTTTGTCATTCACCTTCTGCCAGCCCCCAGTGTTTAGCTTCTTGAGAAGGGGGACCAGAGGAGTGCATATTTAAAAGAACTGAATCGCCTGTTTCGGCCAATCATCAGAGCACCACTGCCATGCAGCTCGCATAGCAGAAGTCTGAGCTGGGGTCTGCTAATGCGCGAAACAGGCTACTGGCACCCTGTAATCTTAAGCCACTTGTTTCAGCCATACAGCAGCTCCTCTCTGTGTGCTCTGACCCCAGGACAGCTAATTGGGGTCCTCAGACACATGGGAGGGGCAAGAGAAGTGGAAAAACAAACTTTGTTGTGGCGCAAAAAGGTGCCTGTTTCTTTAATGTAAATGATGCTACCATGTACCAGATGGCTCTGCCTATCACCTGGGGGGGAGGTCAGCATTACAGCACTAGCAACGGGCAGGGGAAGCACTTCAGATGCCCCACTGTGCCACCAGATATTAGGGCAGACAGAGTCCCTAGATGGAACGTGGGTGCCATATACCAACGGGCTACTACCCCTGCCTGATGACCACAAAACAAGCTGAGGGGCCTGGGCTCTGTTCTGATAGTGGCTGTTTTTTGTTCCCCAAATAGAAATAAGTAATGCACAGTGCCTCCACCCAGAGTAAAATATAGTGGGCCAGTTGGTAAATGGATACAACCCCCCTGGGATGGTGTACCTACCCACCTCCCCTCACAGTCACTCCACACATAGAATATCGCTAACCAACTTAATACTCTATATACTGTAGCATGCAATTAATAGCTATCGCTAATAATATGCTCACGGACTGGTTTAACAGCAATAACAATAAAATATTTATTAGTAGGAAAGAGGCAATAGGAATGCAAGAGTAATAAACAGCCATTTAGATATTTGATAAACTGGTAAACAATAACATCAGCAGTAACTGTGCCCACCCCCTACAGCACACATAAGCCCACCTCCCCATTGGTACCAGTGTCCCTAACTGTCTGTCTGGGTACTCTGGTAAAGGTGCAGACCTGAAATGTTGCAGAGGGTTGGCCAGCGTTGGGGCCCTGGGTAACGAAGAAGAAAACTCTGTAGTTGGTTTAACTTGTTTTGAATAACCCCAGCCAGGGTAGGCCCTGGACTTACCAATGGCTCTGAAGACACAACTGTGGACCACAATTATAGCAGCTAGCAGTTGAATAGCTGGGGCCTTGGACAGCAGAGCAGTGTAGGTGGCTGACTGTGGAATCTTGCAGCTTGTCACCTTCTGTCCTGAGTGCAGAGTCTAGCAACTTGTCACCTTCTAGGCGCTGGATTGAAGCAGCTCTGAGGACCAGGACTACATGTTCGCTCATCCACATCCAGGCATCCCCCTTTCAAGGCAAACACCCAGTGACAGCAGGCTGTAGCATCACCTAGTCAGGTGACTCTGTCCCTCTGGTAGTGACTCCTATTTATAGCATAGGGGCACACAATCTCTGTGGCTTCTCTGGGCCTGAGCACAAACACTTCTACAGGCAAATCTGGGCTACTTCAGGCTGAACAGCAAAGAGTCTTTTAAATGGTGCCCCAGCTTTTAAAGAACAGGATATAAGCAGTATTCTCTGGCTCCCCAGTCTGCGTGAGCTCAGCGGACTTCTCCCCAATGCTGATTCTGGCCTCAGTCAAATACTTCAGTCTCAGGGTGGCGCAGGCCCCAGTCCTGGGGGGGAGGCAGAGTTGGATGGGCAGATTGGGGTTGTGGGTTCTAGGAGGTCCCCTGGGGTGAAATGAGTCCAGGAAAGGGGTTCTCCCTGCCTGGTTCCCATACCCAAGGGCTTCATATTGAATGGGCAAATGACACCCTCTCCCGTGACCACTCATCTGACCGACCCGGGCAGTGTTGTGCAATGCCAGGTTGATTAGGAACAAAACAGCAATTATTGATCATGTTGGAACATCTGACCTGGTTTGCATCACTGAGACCTGGCTGGATGAAACTACTGGTCCCGTTTTGGAGGCAGCAGTGCTGGCTGGGTACTTGGTGATACACCACCTGAGATTGGATCGCAGGGGTGGGGGTGTAGCCAACTGTTTTAAGACAGAACTGAACCTTGTAGATCTGTCAGTGGGGACCATCAGATCCATTGAGTGTATCATGGGTTCACGTGTGGGTTGCAGGATACTTCTCCTCTACTATCCACCTGGAGATGAGAAAGAATTCCTGCAGGAAGCCACAGATTTTGTTGTCGACATGGTGTTGGAGTCCCCCAGGTGGTTGATCCTGGGAGACTTCAATGCCTGGGTTGATAATGAACTCTCACATTTTGGGCAAGATTTCCTCCAACTGATGATTTAGTTGAGCTTTACACAGGTGGGTAACTCTGCTACCCATAATTGTGGTCACTTTCTGGACTGGTGTTCCTTCTGGGGATGGAGATCTCTGATTTGGTGGTAGAACCAGTGGGTTGATCTGACCATCACACTATAGGGTTCAGTTTCATGGCTCCCCCCAATAGACCTGCCCCTGTGGAGATGGTCCTGTACCTCCCTTTAAGGGATGTATCCCCCTCTGGTCTAATGGCGGTGCTGTACCTATCGAGTAGGCCATCAGGATGCATGGAGTCAGGTGACCTACTGCTGCACTATAATAGTGTGGTATTGGGGGCCCTAGATTCCATTGCTCCTTTCCATGTTTGCCCACTCACTCTTCATCCTCTGTCCCCTTGGTTCAATGGGACCTTGAAGGAGTTGAGATGAGTAGGGTGAAGGCTGGAGCATTACTAGCAGAAATCTGGCTTGGAGGATGACACACTTTGATTGATGGCCCATTACAGGGACTATTAATTGGCCATCTCCCATAAGAATGCAGAGTTCCTGTCCAGGGAGATTGCAGCTGCAAGGAATCGACCAGCTCAGCTATCCTGAACTGTGGATAGGTTGTGCAATCCAACCTGCCTTTAGAATAGGAGATCCTTTTCACAAGTTAAGTGTGAGGAGTTTGCTCAATTTTTTGCAGATAAGGTTGCCTCCATCAGGTCTGAAATTCGTTCAGTATACTCCAATGAGCAGAGCAGCATTTGGAGGAAGGTCACTAGTGCATGGTTTGTCTGGTCTAACTTTGATTGGCTGATGATCACTGATATTGTTAAGATTGTCCAGGGCATGTGACCGACTTACTGTAGTTTGGATCCTCATCCAACCTGCCTCCTGGTGGAGTGTGTGGAAGTCATCGGACCAGTCCTAGTGAAGCTAGTCTGAAGTTCGTTGGCAAAGGGGTTGTTTCCTGACCTCTTGAAAGAGGCGGTCATGATCCCCCTTTTGAAGAAACCTTCCCTCGGCCGTCTGTCTCGCAAACTACAGACCTGTCTCTAACCTGCCTTTTGTGGATAAGGTTATTGAGAAGGTAGTTGCAAGTCGGAAGACTATCTTACTACCCACGAGGTCTATGATGCTCTAAAGTCTGGGTTTAGGAAAAGGCACAGTACCGAGACAGCGCTTGTTCGGGTACTTATTGATCTCCTGATGACGAGAGATCAGAAGAGCCGTTCAATCTTAGTGGTTCTCCAGGACCAGATGGTATTCCACCACTATATATTATTAACTTAAAGAAACAATTGGCTGGACCACTAACCTTAATATGTAATCTATCAGTCATCACAGGATTTACTGCTTCAAATTGGAATAAAGCCATAGTAATACCTATTTACAAAGGTGGTAACAAACATCTCGAACAAACTATAGACCAATTAGTTTAACGGACGTTATGTGCAAACTGCTAGAAAGAATACTTAAGGGTAGAATTACTAAATATTTAAATGATAACAACATCTTTGATATCTATCAGCATGGATTTGTCAGCAATAGATCGTGTCAAACTAACTTATTGTATTTTCTGGAACCAGTCACTTACACCTTGGATAAAGGATTATCGGTGGACATAAATTTTTTGGATTTTTCCAAAGCATTTGATTCTGTGTCACGCCAGATATTAATTGCTGAATTAGAAAAATTAAAAATTGATTCTAAAATAATAGGATGGATTCATGCATGGCTATTAAATAGATCTCAGTGAGTATCTGTCAAGGGTTATTTGTCAGAATGGGGTCCGGTCACTAGTGGTATACCTCAGGGCTCAGTTCTAGGCCCTACTCTGTTTAATATCTGAATATCAACCATGTGTCCTCTTAACAATTCCTGTTGGTTGGTTGGTTAAATTTGCTGATGATTGCAAAATGGGATGTATTATTAAAGATCAAAATGATATGATAGAAATGCAAAACAATTTAAATCACCTGGTAGACTGGTCTTTAAACAAAAGTCTTCTATTTAATGAAACCAAATGTAAGGTAATGCATTTAGGAAAGCATAATCCTTGTTACCCATGCAGTATTAATAATACTTACTTGCAAAAAACAACACAAGAAAAAGATTTAGGAGTTACTATCACAAGCGATTTTATTTTTAATACTCATACAATTTCAGCTGTTAAAAAAGGCAACAAAATTCTAAACTGTATATTAAGGAACATTAAAAGTAGAGATGCTAAAGTTATATTACCATTATATACTAGTCTTGTTAGACCACACCTAGAATATTGCTGTTCAGTAACAGCTCCATATTTAATTAAAAACAAAAAACTAATAGAAAACATACAAAGGAAAACAACTAAGAAAATAAATACTCTGCAAAACTTAGACTATGGAACTAGATTAAAAAAATAGGACTTTATTCAATGGACTATAGGCGTCTTCGTGGTGATTTATGTTTAACATACAAAGCATTTCAGAATGATATAATTTTTGAAACCATAGGATTGGAAAAGAATAAAAATACTAAAACAACTAGATCTCATACATTAAAACTCAAAGGTACTAATAATAATACAACCAAAAGAAATAATTGGTACACACAAAGGATTGTTAATACTTGGAACAACTTACTGTCTAATATGGTTTTTAGTAAATCTATATCCTCATTTAAAAATAATTTAGATAATCATAATGGTGACTTAAAATATAGCTTCCACCCATAATTGGGTGGCGTGTTCATGAAAGGTAGAAATACCTACTGAACTCGTACTAATCTATGAACCTATAAACCTATGAATCTTGGTTCTTCTTGATCTCTCCACAGCATTTGACACCGTGGGCCATGGAGTATTGCTGGAGTACTTATGGTTGATCTGCAGTTTGTCTGGTACAGTCCTCAGATGGTTTCACTCTTTCCTCATTAGCAGATCACAGAGAGTGGTATTGGGAATTTTTTTCTCAGCCCCTTTCCCCCTGACCTGTGGGGTCCTGCAGAGCTCCGTGTTGTCTCCCATGTTATTCACGGTGTATATGCTGCCATTAGGGGACATTATAAGGTGGTATGGGCTGAGTTTTCACTGCTACACAGATGACACTCAGCTATATATGTCCTTTGTACCCGATCAGGAGGATACAGTCTCGGTCTTTAACAACTGCCTCACCGAGATTCAGGACTGGATGAGTGCCAGCTGGTTAATGTTCAATCCAGATAA
Organism: Neoceratodus forsteri; assembly: GCA_016271365.2. Taxonomy (NCBI): domain Eukaryota; kingdom Metazoa; phylum Chordata; order Ceratodontiformes; family Ceratodontidae; genus Neoceratodus; species Neoceratodus forsteri. Next base: position 893,835,303 of record CM028137.1, on the reverse strand, counting down.
GACTGAGGTGTTAGTTGTGGACCTGGGTCATCAGGTAGAGAGGTCCTCTGCTGCTCAGCCCTCTGGGCTTGTGCTGGGGGGCAATCAGCTGAGGTCCTCTGAACAGGTGCAGAATCTGGGCGTAATTCTTGATGGTGAGCTGATGCTTAAATCATAGGTGTCAACTGTCGTCAAGTTCTCCTTTTACCATCTGAGGAATATCACCTGGGTAAAACACCTTGTACAGCCTGACGACCTTCCAACTTTGATCCATACTTTTGTGACCTCCTGCCTTGACTACTGCAATGCTCTCTACCTAGGGCTTCCAGGGGTGAACATGCAGAATGTGGCAGCAAGGCTGTTGATGGGCTTATCTAGATCTAGCCATGTCAAGCCCGTGCTCCATGAGCTGTACTGGCTGCCAGTGCAGTGGAGGATCACCTTCAAGGTCACTTTGCTGACCTATAAGGCCCTACACAGATGGGGCAGTGCTATTTTCAAGACCTCCTGAGTCCCTAGTGCCCCCACCATCTGTTCTGTTCCACTGATGAGGGATTGCTAGAGGTTCCCAGGGCCCTTTTGAAGACTTCAGGGGTGAGATCTTTCACATTCATGGCTCCGACCCTGTGGATCTCTCTACCTCATCAGGTTAGAGAGTGCTGTCCACTGAGACTTTTAAGACTGTCCTAAAAACTTGTTTATTTAGATTGGCATTTTTAGATGCTTTTTAATTGGGAATTGATACATATTTTAACTTGATTGACTTCATTGCTGTTGACTATTGTGTTTTGTATTTATTATTGTGCTTGTTTTAAATATTTTCTTGTACAGGCACTTTGATAATTTTGAAAAGCGCCTTCTTATAAATAAATTTGACTTGACTTGACTTAGCAGATTTCAGTCTTTGGCAACTCCCAGTTTTACCCTTCTGACAGGCGGCAGACTTTCTCAGGATGCTGAGGGGGTTATTCCCCAAACGCTCTGGTCATTCTTACTGTGGGGCTTCCAGATGCTGGGGAGTTAGGTAGGTCTCTCAGTCTTTGGGAAAGGGAAGGGAAAGAAAACATTGTTTAACCAGGAGTAGCACACTAAGAAGCCGAAGCTTGTTTCCAGATGTGACCTGGGAGCACAAGGAAGTTAAGTGTTTAGATTATGGGGTTAGAACTGACTATGCTGGTACTGTTCATGGCCAATATTACTTTGCATATATTATTTTACCAATGCATATTACCAACAAAATATATGGTTCTGGTCATGAGATGAAAATTCTAATGTTAAATAAGTTAGGTGATTTACACACATTTCTTATGGTGGTAAAAAAATAGTTTTACTACTAATTGTGATGTTGGGCATGTTTCTCCTGCTAGTAAGTATGGTTTAAATGACTCTAGGTATAAATGGCTAATATTATTATTATTAATGCTGTCTGGGACAGTCCATCCAAATCCTGGTCCCGTCACTGTTACTCATGTGCCAACGAATACCGAACTAAATACTATGTTAAGTATAGGCCACTTAAATATTCAGTCTCATGCCAAAAAAAGGATAAATTGGAAGGTTGGATGGTTGAAAATTCATTCAATGTGCTGGCCTTGACAGAAACTTGGCTTACGGATAAAGTGTTAAATGATGAGGTATATTTGGAGGGTTATTCAGTTTTTAAAAAAGATAGGAAGGGTAAGAGCAGAGGGGGTTGTTTATTTTATGTTAAAAATCATTTATTAGCTACTGAGTATCAGGATAATGTAGATAGTCTCTATTATGAGTCACTTTCAATTAATTTGGTCATAGGAGATAATAAAATTATTACTATAATTAATGTGTATGTTCCACCGTTGAATATTAAAATGGCTATTGATGCATTTTTTCATAATTTGTCTTTTCCATCTTCTAGGGAATTGCTAGTTGTAGAAGATTTTAACTTAGATTGACCTTCAGATCAAGCAATGGATGTTAGAAACTTGATTTCTGGTTTGAGGATGTATCAGTTAGTAACTAATACTACTCGTTATAATTACCGTACTGGCTATGAGTCAATAATTGACTGGATCATTACTAACTTTCCTGGTCATGTGATTACCTCAGGCATCAAAGCTGGCAGTCTGAGTGACCACTGTGTAGTCTATTGCGGGTGGTCTGTGAAGGGCTGTAGAACACCCCCAAAGGTAATTAAGTATTATAGATTAAATGACTTTCAAATGCAGTTATTCTCCAATGAGATACAGTTAATTGATTGGTCTTTTTTGGATGCTATTGAGGACATAGATATGGCCTTTGAGAAATGTTGTTGGTATTTTATTAACAGTTTTGATAAATTATTGCCAATGAAAGTTCTCAGAGTTAGAGCTGAAAATAAACTGTGGTTCAATGCAGAATTAGTCAAGCTTATGAAAGTAAGAAATAAGTCTTGGTATAGGTTCAGGAAGTATAAAACATTAGAGTTATAGCAAGAATGTAAGAGATTATGTAATACTTGTAAGGCTGAAGTAAGAAAAGCAAAATGTGATTATCATAAGAGGAAGTTAATCTCTGAGAATGACAACTCTAAAGCCATTTGGAAAATCGTAAATTGTTTAATGGACAAAGTAAAGAAACCAGATAATATTTCATTTGAGGTGAATGGACAGCTTGTAAGTGACCCAGTTAAGGTTGCTAATGGGATTAACTCACATTTTGTTAACCTTGATAGGTATAGATCTAAAGGGCAGGACTTAAACATTGAATTGAATGAGGTACTGGCTGAGGAGAGGACCAAATTACAAAGACTTGAGACTCCAACATTTTATTTCCAGATATTATCACCTAATGAGTTACTATCTTATATCTATAAAATGGATCCAAGATCAAGTATTGGTATTGACGGTGTTGACTTCAGGATTTTGAAAAAGTTGGCTCATTGTTGGCCCCACAGCTAACTAAACTTTTAAATTATTTTCTCTGTAATAAAATGTTTACCTCGCAGAAGCGATAGGGTTATTTTACCATTGTATGGAGCTCTGGTGAGACCACACTTGGAGTACTGTGTCCAGATGTGGTCTCCCCAAAAAAGAGAGGATGTGGTTAGATTTGAGGGTGTACAGCACAGGGCAACCAAATCAGTGACTGGATTGAAAATGTTATCCTATGGGGAGAGATTGGTAAAACTTAATTTGTATTCTCTGCATTACAGAAGATTAAGGGGGGATCTATGTATGATATTTAGATTATCTAATGATACAGCATTACGGGAAGATCTTGGTATTGTCTATAAACAAGGTTGGACCAGTGCTAGAAGGCACAATTTGCAATTAGAATTGCCTAAATAGAAAGCAAACTTAAGGAAACATTGGTTCACAGCCAGGGTGGTAACTGCATGGAACAATTTACCTACAAATGTAACGGAAAGCACAAATATGGACATGTTTAAAACTAGACTTGACATCTTTTATAGCGATAAAACTACTACTTTTTAACTTTAATATGGCAAGCATTATGGACGCAAGTCCCTATGAAACATATAAAACTTATGAAAGTGGAAATGTGGTATGGTAAGACTCATTCCTAAAACAGGTAGTATGTCAAATGTTAATAATTATCGTCCTATTACTTTGTTGGCGCCCCATCTAAACTTTTAGAAAGGATTGTTTCTGACCAGATTACAGAACATCTAGATAAATGCAGGTTTGGTCCCCTTCTCAACATGGATTTTGGTCAGGACACAACACTGAGACTGCCTTGGTGAAATTCACTAGCCAGGTACATAAAGCTCTAGATGAGGGCAAAATAGTGGCCTCGACTTTTGTGGACCTCACCAAGACATTCAATCTTGTTGATCATAGAGAATTGCTGATAAGTTTACTTAAAGTTAATTTTTCTGATGAGGTGAGTCTTTGGTTGAATGATTATTTATCTGGTAGGGTTCAGAAAACTTTAGTTAAGGATTCTTTATCTGTTGAGGGTAATTTGGATTGTGGAGTTCCACAGGGGTCCATTTTGGGATCCCTGTTGTTTTCACTTTTTATTAATTCTTTACATAATGTTTGTAATAATTCTGAACTTATTTTATATGCGGATGACAATGTTTTATTATGCTTAGGAGAATCTTGTCAAATGGTTGAACAATATTTACAAAAATATTTCAGTTTAATGCATGATTGATTGATCAGGTATAAACTAGTCCTTAATTCTAGTAAAACAAAATGTATGTTTTTTAAAAATCCTAGGACCAATGTTACATTTGATTTGTCTCTCTGTGACAACTGTGGCAATATTATTGAAAAAGTTACTGACATATAATATCTTGGACTTATTATTGATTCCAACTTATCATTTGAGCTACATATTACAAAATTAATTAGTAAACTATATCAAAGATTGGGAATGTTGTATCGATTAAACAGATGTTTAACTTGCGATACTAGGGCTATATTGGCACATAGTTTTTTTTTGTTTTCAGTAATTGACTATGGTTTGATTATATATTATTTTTCTACAAACAGAATGCTTGGAAAGCTAAAAACTACCTACCATAATATAATATGTTTTGTCACCAGACAGAACAAAAGGACACATCATTGTTATTTATATAGTTACGTTGGGTGTTTGTCAGTTTTTGACTGATTTAGATTGCGTGCTTTAATTTTTCTTCATAAAATACATTTGGGTTACTTACCAGTCATATTTGCTGAGCTTTTTCCAAGACAGTCTAATAAATTTTCAGCTAGGTCTCAGGTTGGTTACAAATTTCAGATTCCATTTTTTCAAGCAGCAGTGCCTCACAACTCATTACAATTTCATGCCGTAAAGTTATATCATGATTTGCCACAAACGATTACAATTTCTCCTAACATTTCATCTTTTAAAGGTCTTCTTCAAAAATTATTGTATCTTGAAGCTGAATGTCAATGTTTTAATTGATTTTGTATTTTATTTTCTGTATATCTTTTGTGATTCTGTATATGCATTTTGTATGTATTTTGTTACTGGTCACCAGTGAAAATGGGCATATTTTGCTCACTGGTTATACAGTATAAAAATAAACAAACAAACAAAGTGACCTGCTCAGGATCACACAGTATATACCTAGGTGGCTGTGGGATTTAAACCCAGGTCTCCAGATCTGCAGCTCAGAGCCTTAACCCAGTGCGCTATACTGCCGCCTTTGGCTGTGGAAACACTTAGGTCAGGTCATTGGCTGTACACCTCCTCACTCGTGGAGAGCCTCAGGGGAACTGCCCCAAGCTGTAACTGTCCCTAGGGTCTGATGGAGATTTGGCAGCACCCCACTGATTAAATACAGATGTCCATCTTGGAAATTAATATTCATTAAGTCCTCTTGATGCTTGATTGACTGGCTGTTTGTGCTCTAAGATATTGTCCATGCCTCCTACCCAGCAGCCATAGCTGCAGTCCTCTGGGGCTCCTAGAATGCTGATTGGCTAATAAAAGGAGTCAAAGGATGAAAGATGGCTGCTGAACACAGTTTATATACAGTCCCACACTTTCAGTTCATGTTGCAGACAAACTATACTATTTTACACTGCTCTTCCCCTGTGTCCATTAGCTACCCCCTCCCCTGAAATCCGGTGGCTGAGTGGGGTGTCTAAAGGGCTTCCTCTGACTGTCACTAGTGTCATAGTGCTGACCCCCTAGGTGGCAGGCAGAACCATCTGGTTCATGGTAGCATCATTTACATTTAAAGAAACAGATGCCTTTCTGCACCACAATAAAGCTTATTTTTCTACTTCTCTTGTTCTTCCCGTTTGCCTCTGGACCCCAATTTTCTGTCCTGGGGTCAGAACACACAGAAGTGAGCTGCTGTATGGCCACAATGAGCAACTTAAGATTATAGGGTGCTGTAGCACTGTTCGCACATGCGCTCCTTGCAGGATCGCACTTCTGCAATGAGAGCTGCATGGTGGTGGCACTCTGATGTTTTGCCAAAACAAGTGATTCAGTTCTTTTAAATATGCTCTCCTCTGGTACCCCTTCTCAAGGAGCTAAACACTGTGGGCCGGCAAAAGGAAAAGGACAAAGCCAGGGACCCAGGACAAGGCAGCAGACCAAATGGGAGGAGGGCAGGTAGTTCTCTGCTAAGCCCAACCTATGGGGGGGGTTACACACACAAAGCACACATTGGGCGCCAGCCCCAAACTTGAGTGTGGGACCCTTTTGACTTTTCCTCTTTAAATGACCTGTATTGTTTGTTTTTGTTTTATTGTTACTCTGTTTGACTGGCTCATACAGCACCCAGAGCCTTAAGACTTTGATGTTTTATAGAATTCCTCAGATGTCCATTTTCAAAACTAATAGTTAAGATATCTGACCATTTTTAGGATTTTAGGATGTTGATCCTCAAAATCCAAAATCCTCAAAACTAGTTTTATTCCTCCCACTACATCATAAGCATTGTTACCTCATTACCAGTGACATCACAGCTGAGTGATCTGGAAGGCAGTGAGTGTCTCTTTCTGAGCAGCTGTGATGTCACAGACAGTGATGTCACAGTGCTACTGACATATCTAGCACTGGTCCTCCCATTACATCATCAGCATTGCCACAATCAGTAAGGTCACTATTCTGGTGATGTAATACTAGGGACAGAGCTAGATATGTTAGCTGTCAGTCAGCAGGCTGTTCTACACATCCCATCTACTAATATCTTGTAAAAATCTTCTAATTAACCAAAGGGAAAAGGAAAAAGTACCTCAGATATAAAAGGTAATAGTTGACTGCTTTTAAAAGCAAACATTATTTTTAGGTAGTACAGTAGCACTTAAACTCAGATTTTAGGATATTCTACATCTGATGAATATCCTAAAATTTTTTAGGGTATCCTAAGCTGAATAGGATGGTAGTTTTTTTTTTTTTTTTTCTTGTGTGTGAATTTACTGCTTATGAAAGGTGCTGGATTGACCACACTGGAAAATAAAGTCATCTGCTAATTCACATGACTGGTACAGCACAAGTGATCACAGTGCAACCTTCTTCACACTTTCCAGCCAATGTGCTTAAACTCTGTCATGGAGGGACCACCACATAGGTGAGAGGGTAGGTCATACTCTAAGCCCATGCAGTCCTTGCTTGGATCTGACATGAGACTGCCAACAAAGGTGTCAGTTAGTGCCAGTTGTGTTGGTGGTTTTGTGATGTGGACACCTGCTGACTGGGAGCTGGACTGGGAACACCATAACTCATTTCACATAGGTCACTGCACAGCCCTCAGGTGATAATGGCTTTTAGTCACTGCTGACCTGTGCTGGATTTGAACCACTTAACTGGAAGTCAGCTTAAACTGCTACCAGTCCACTGGGATATACAGTTCCCCAAATCAGATGATGACATCCAGCAATATCCACCAGTCAGATCAGATGCAGATTTGCATAAGTATTACCCTAATATCTGACTATCCTTAGTTGGATTGGATTTGGAGATATCCAAGCATCCCTAGTGCTTTATACAAATAAAACTTACCCTGCCTACCAGGGAATAATGTTATATTTCAAACTGGCATAGGAATTAGGACAGTAGTGGGAGACAATACCATGTCTTTTTATTGTTTACAACTAAAAACACCAAAGAGGCTTGCTGTGGGGGGGGGGGTCCACAACCACTGCACACCTTTGTAAAATGATGGTTTTGGAAGCATTAAACAGTACTCTACAAGTGGCCTGTTAGCACTTTCAAAATCATCTGAATATACCACTGCATGCTGTATGCATTAAGACACCCCATATTTCTATGCTCGCCTGGCAGTTGTCAGCACTGTGCTCACTATACCCTTGAGTATGGCACCGAGTACATTAACTACCTGTCCATCAAGCAAGGCAGTTAATGCAGTGCTAACTGTTTCAGTATCCTGTCATTGAATTTCTAAAACACATTACAACCATGGATAATTTTTTTTAAATATCAAGCCTAGTACCAGAACATTGGACTTCAGAGGGTTCTGACAAGTCTAGTTTTTAGAAAGTAGGGAGCACATGGAAATGTAATGGTAATGCAGGGAAGGGGGCTAGGCAGAGTGAAAATGAGAAAATAAATATTCTTTTTTTTTTCAAAGATTGTTACTCATACCTTTGTTCTCATGTGTAAAAAGATGAAAACACTGCACAGTTTTATGACCCCAGATTTCTTCTCTGACATGAGAGGCAATGTTGTTTCATTTCATCCTGTATTCCACAGCAAGGGAACAAACTGGTGTGTTAGTTTTAAATACAAAGGGCCATTCTACTCATTGTTGAATGCAAATTCTGTTAACTCAGAATAAAAAAGACTTGTGAATCCTATTAATAACAGGCACTTTCAAGGACATTTCGGGGTGGGCAGAATTTTGCAATTCAATATAACACCAGGCATTCACAGCATCAGGAATGTAAATAAAACTCCAGGTTAAAGAATTGAGTACAAAGCATATCTGAACACTTGAAACATGTCTCGATCTATTTACTGTCTGTATGTATGTATTGATACAATGTATGTGAGAGTTAAACCTTACTGAGACATTATTTATTTTAGCAATTGGTGCATTCTGAGGATAAATCATTAATTCCCATTTGGGCCATTTAGCCTGACTTTATAAAGGTCACAAACTAACCTAAATCAATTGGAGCTCAACTTTACTGAAGTCTGATGGCATTACAATGACATCTGTGGTACTCAAAACAGAGCAGTGAAATCAAACAGAATCCGTTAAATCACCATAAAGCACTCTAACAGTTTTACAGCTTATAATACATAGTATAAATTGGATGCACAATGGTTTGGCTCAAGATAAGCCATTTATCATAACTATCTATTGAACTGAAGAAAGTGATTAGTGGATAACGCACAGCATGGTTTTGTTAAACACAGGCCATGTGTAACAAAGTTTTTATGAACAAGTTAGTTTGAGCCTAGACAAAAATGTCCCACTAGATATTTTTCTTTAATTTTCAAAAAGCATTCAATAAGGTATCACACATATAAAATATTGGATGGGCAACTATGCACAACCAGTGTGTTCTGCCACAGAAGGGTTCTGAGTCCCTCTGACCCCGAGGTGGCAGAATACACTGGCAGGGCATGAAGTCACTTATCCTGTATTTTTATAGTGTGTAGTATTATGTGAAATGTGCATGCAGCAGTTCTTTCTCTTTCAGAACAAAACTGACTTGTGCAGTCTCTAGAGGTTTCAGAATGCTGTTGTAGCACAGAAGGGTACAATCATATTCCATGACCTTTGAACTGCGGTACAACAGTATTTTGAAAGAGATGGTATTCTATACAGAACAATGCTCTGCTATACACTATATAGAGAATACTGGATGGGCAACTATGCACAAGCAGTGTGTTCTGCCACAGAGGGGTTCCGATTCCCTCTGACCTCAAGAGCGAAGCTTGAGAGGTCCATGGGAATCAGAACCCCAAGGTGACAGAACACACAGGTTGTTCATAAAGTTGATCATCCTGTATTTTTTATAGTGTATAGTAGTATTATGTGAAATGTGTGCATTGTGTTTTTTTCTCTTTTTCATAATGAAACTGACTGATGAAGTCACCAGAGGTTCAAGAATACTGTCACCACAGAATTAGAGGAAAGTAGCAATGTGCCAGCATTCCAAGTGGTTCTGCTGCAATAGTGACATCACTACTACAGCAGAACAACATAACAACATCACTACTACAGCAGAACAACATAATGACATCACTACTGCAGCAGAACATATAGAATAGTATATGGACAACCATACACAACAAGGGTGTATTCCCATCGAGGACTTTGATGACATCTTAGAGACCTCAAGAGTGTAGCTCGAGAGGTCTCAGATGTCATCACAAACCCAAGATGGGTGCACAGCTGAGTTGTGTATGGTTGTCCATACACTGTTTTATATAGTATATGATAGCACAAGATGACAATAAAACCAAAAAAGAAAAAAATACACAGAAATGTTGTTTGAAATTAATGATATGTATTTACACATCAGTAAATGAAGTATGCAGAAACAAAACTGAACAGAAACCGAGATGGTACACATTAGGCAACAGTCGCTACAGTCCACTAATTTTACGAACAAGGCAAAAATTAAGAAATGGGTGAAAATAGTTGAAATTGAGAGGCATTTCAAACAGAGAACGAGATGCTGCAACACACGCTATAGTCCACTAATTTTACTAACAAACCAAGGTCAAGAAATGAGTGCAAGTATTTATTTAAGAGTCAGTACAAGTAAGCAAATGCCTTGCTTGTTGAAAATTGTTATATAAATAGAAAGGATACAGGAGAGCTCTGTGTTTTCAGTACTTCTAGACATTCTTTCTGAAAAGGAGACACAGAGAAAAATTTCCTGTTTACTGTGCAGTCTCAAGTTTGATAACCCCTCCCCCTCACACAACGGTAGCTTACAATTTACATAGAAGGTGTTTTTCATCTCTGTGATGTGACTTACCTAGTCAGTCATTTGAATCATAGATGACTGCTACTCTGCGGTGCTTCTCCTGTTTCGGGTCAGGTTTCTTGTAGTGATTTATGGTGACGGTTACTCCTTGCTGGAATATGCAGTGCTGGCCAAAGATTTGAACAGCCAGTGTTTCGTCTAGGGTGGTATTTGGATGTTGAACAGGAACTGATGTAATGGGGTTGGCTGATCCATTGGGAACTTATTCTGCATAGGAAGTAGTTGTAGATGAAGAGGTCGACTGGCCTTCGGCTGCTATTCCTGAGAAGATGGAAGAATTCCTGAACTGCTTATTTTCTGACAAGACGCTATACAAATTTATGCTTTGTAAGTTGCGATGCCCTGAGATTTGCATTACTTCTGGGGAGGCACATTATAGTCAACTAGTGTTTGTATTGAGGTTTTTAGAGTCGAGTGGTTTGTTATTTTCTTTGTTTCTGGTAAGCCTGCTGTTATCTTCATGTTACGCATCAGATTTCTAATTTTGTTTTCACCGATGGTCGTGTGATGGTACCACAGCAAAACTCCTGGCTTATAATTAAGATTAGGGGCCAGGTAAAATGGGGATTCTGGGGTATTCATTGATTCAGACCTCTGAGATGCATATTTACAGTATGCTCTGACTGGGTCTTGGTCTTTTCTTGAGGTGTTTTCATACATGCGAGGTTTGACAGTTCTAATGTTTCTTGGGTTTTCCCCAGTGCGGGTCTTGGTCTGCTGCTCATTGTATTCCAAATAGCTGTGACCATTTGTGTCAGTCAGTAGTGACAAATCTCACCATTTGAATCTATATTGCTCCATGGTTCTTAAGGCAAAATATAACCCTATGGTGAAAAAGATCATATTCAGCAACGATGCGGAGTTAGTGAGCCCAAGTGTGCCTGTGCTATATAAAAGGTTTATGACTGTTTCTGACAGGGCTTCTGCTGTGTTAGGCTTGTTGCCTTTGCCTTGTATTTTTAAGTATTTTAACTTTGCGGTCATGGTTCGGAGCATTTCTGTGAAGGGACTGTTTTTGCCGTGGTAGATAGAGTGACCTTAGTTATTTTTGATTAAATGCCTGTCTACGCTGCCCAACATACCTCTAACTGTGCCAGGTTCATAATCGGTGCCGTCTACTCTCTTGACAGTGAACACGAAGTTTGCCAGTAATATGTCAAGCTCATCTACCAGGATAGTGTACAGCTCTCTGGATTCTCCTTCATTTCGCAGGTAAATTTTGACTATTTTTATATCTGCTGCCATTTTTTGAAGGGTCCTGGCATTTTCCTGATCGTCTATGAACTGCTGGCATTCAGAATGACATTGCAAGTTTGCCATTGCTGCTTGTTTGTTTGATTAAGACGATAGGATTATGTGCTGCTTTTTTAAAAAAGTCGTTGGGGATGCGCTGAGAATCAGTGACAGCTGTTCAAAGGAACTGAGAAGTTGTTGTATTATCGCTCTGATGTCAGAACGATAGTACAACAACTTTTTTTTACCTCTGCATTGCCCTACAACAAGGATTTGAAAGCTTCTGAATTCCATGTACAATTGAGGGCTATCATATACTATAAGCATATTCTAGGCATGGAATTTCATGCATAACAGCATTCCACTATACACTATCGTATATTAATTCAAAAAATGGAATCAGGAGGGATAGATCAATGCACAATATCATGGGTCAGAAACTGGTTGACAAACATGACACAACAGGTGAGAATAAATGGAAGTTTATCTGAAATAGGAAGGGATACTAATGAAGTGCCACAGGGGTCAGTTCTGAGTAAAGCACTATTCTCCAAATGTATTAGTGATATGCATAATTCAGTTAATGGTTTGTTGAACAAATTCACAGATGATACAAAACTAGATGATCTTCACCTTGTCAGTTGGTACCCTACACTCTCTACCCCCAACCCAGATGGAGCTTTAGATAATTTTATCACTACCTGTATCTTGGTCTGCAATAAGCATGCCCCCTTCAGACGCTCCAGAGTTTGAGCTTTCACCTTCCCTGAGTTTTATTTGATCTCAACATCTTCCATCTAAGAGATGTTGCTTGGTCCAGGCACAAAGCCTCTGGGTGCATTCTGATAAGTTAGCCTTCATTAGACTACAAAACTACTGTACAAAAGTCACCCAGCAGCCTAAGGCCACCTACTTCCAAAACAAATTCCCATTTAGTGGTTCAGACCTTCTAAATTTTGGAAAACAGTTCAGTTTTCTTAACTCCTTTCTGACTACTTCCAGCTCACAAAGCGATACTTGTCGCCCCTTATCTGCTGATGCACTAAACTAGTTCTTTGTAGACAGCCCCAGGGCACTCATATCTCCTTTGGTAATCACTAGTTAGCTGATTCCTCCTTTAATTTATGGAACTTTTGATCTTTTCCTCATCCAGGATTGGACATCCTCAGAAAACACCTTTCCCTGAATGTTCTCTTTCCTGGGAGATCTGACAACCTCTCTTCCAGATTCCTAGCCATTGTGGTTCCAACCCTGGTCTCCCCCATTACCCACATTTTAATTCAATCTTTGCCCACTGGCACCTTTCCTTTGAGCTGGAAACATGCCCTGATTGCACCACTTCATAAATGATGAGCCATCAATGCCTCAACAAATTACCGTCCCATATCTCACTCCCCTCCCTATCCAAAATTCTAGAGAGGTTGGTCAGTAAACAAGTAATTATTTTGATAAATCTGACTTCATCACTCCTTTCCAACTGGGCTTCCACCCTGTTCACTCCACTTCTACCTCTCTGCTCAGATTTACTGAACACATTCATTTGCACATGGATGCTGGCCAAGGGCCCAGTGCAATCTTTATAGACCTAGCAAAGGTTTTTCATAAAGATAATCATACATTGCTCTTAGCCAAGCTAGCCTCTGCTGGTGTCTCTTCTACCTCCTTTCAATGGTTCAATTTTTACCTCTATGGTAGGACCCTATCAGTCAATTTGGGATATACAATTTCCTCTCTGCTCCCAGTCTTTTTAGGGGTTCCCCAGGGGTCAGTCCTAGGCCCCTTCTTTTCTCAGTATTCATCAACAATCTCCCCAACTGTTTAAAAGCCTGTAAATCCCACATGTATGTGGACAACACCATAACTGTCTCCTCTGGTCACTCCCCATTCAACACTGAGCTCTCACTTCAGTCAAACTTCAGTAATGTGCAAAAATGGTTCCTCGCCAACCAGCTGGCTATGAATCATAAGAAAACAGTTGCCATGCTCTTTGGCACTGCCCCTTGATTGCACTCACCCCCCCCTCCACTGTGAAGCTGAGCTTCTTATCTCACAATCTCACTGACTCTATAAATTCCTATAAACACCGTGTGGTAATATGAAATCAACAGCTAGACGATTACACGTAAACTATGCAGTACAATGGGAAAATGTTTCACCAAATAAGGAGCTCTCTACATGGTTAAAAACTGCCTATGTTTTAATACCAGAGAAACTGCAGTCATGCGCTCAATCTTCCAGTTGCTTGACTATGGGGATGTAGTTATCTTTGGTGCCTCCACCTGTGCCCTAGCAGAATTCATCACTCTTGTTGACACTTTGTAAATTTGTTTTGGCATTCTCTCACGATACTCATCACTGCACAGTTTTATGGACCTTGACTGGACCTACCTCCTTATAATGCAATCCCTCCATATTGTTGTGCTGGTCACCAAATATTGGTCTGGGAAATTACCAGGTACCTCAGTGACATATTTATTCTCTCTTCCAATCTATACTCTTTGTGGTCCAAAGATGAAAATGGATTACAAATTCCTCAGTGTAAACTTTCTGCAGGGCAAGCCTCTATCAGGTACAAACTTCCTCATATCCGGAACAGTCTTCCCTCCTCTCTCACTGTCACTAACAGTCTCCAGTCTGCAAAGGCTAAGCTTAAAGAGTACTGCAAGACCCCTGTGCCTTGCTCAAATTGCCCTAGAGGTATTACCTGTTTATGAGTGTCTGGTCCTGGCTAGTTTACTCCTTCCCTGACCTTGACTGAGATGGGCTTTCCTCACACATACAGCTGTAATTAGCTTAATTTATATTGTTTTTAGGGGACTGCACTCTCTCTCTTTACCAAAGTTACCTGAATGTGTTTCAGCTCCGTGTATACTATCTGTAAGTGGTGACTTTGTATGTATAGTGTCTTTATATATTTAGTTACTTTGTGACTATTATTTATATTGCTTTATACATCTCTGTTACTGAAATTGTTTGCTATGTATTTCCTGACTTTGTTTTCTCCTGCACCTCCTCCCCCCACTACCACCACCGGGTCGCAACTGGAAATGAACCCTTATGGACTCTGTTTGTTTACCTGGTAACATATGTTACAAATAAAGGCAATATATGGTAGATATGTAGAATACTGAATATACAGAAGATATAGTAGAGTGGAATAAATCCCAATATTGACACCGTAGTGCAGCGTTAAGTGAGTCCTGCACTCCTGAGGTGCCATCTTTTGAATGAGACATTAAACTAAGGTCCCGTCTGCCTGGTCTGGTGGTTGTTCAGGTGGACATTAAAGATCCCATGGCATTTCTTGAAAAGAGTAGGGAAATTACCTCAGTGTCCAGGCCAATTTTCCCCAGTTCTCTAAAAATATTACTGTTTCATTAAGTCAGTTTTCATCTGTAACTCCCTCCTCCCCCCCCCCCCCCGGATGAGGCTGAAATGAGGTAGAATTGTCTAGTCTTCCTTTCCTGGTCAACAAAAAGTAAATAAATAAAATAAAAGATACCTGTGAAAAAATGAGAAATCTGACAAAAGATCTAAATAAACTGAAACAGAACATAGAAACATAGAATATGTCAGCAGAAAAATACCACTTGGCCCACCAGTCTGCCCAGATGTTCACTGTCTAATCGGTCTTTGCCGACCTCATCTGCTCTCCAGTGACCCTCCCTCCTCCTCCTCCTTCCCTATTTACTAATATTCATCTATGTCTATTCCACTTGCATGAACCCCCCCCCACACTGTTTTCACCTCCACCACTTCTGTGCCAGTCTGTTCCAAGCATCTACCACACTTTCACCAGCTTCATCGCATGCCCCCTGGTTCTGGTGTTCGCTCTCATTTGAAAGAGACTCCCCTACTGTGCCCTGTTCACCCTTATGCAGTACTTGTAGATCCCTGTCATGTCCCCTTTTGCTATTCTCTCTTCCAGGATGTACATGTTGAGATCCCTCAGTTTCTCCTCATAGGGCTTTTGGTGCAACCCCAGCCCCATTTTAGTTGCCCTTGTCTGGACTGCCTCTACTCTGTCTATGTCCTTTCTAAGGTGTGGCCTCCAGAACTAGACACAATTCTCCAGGTAGGGTCTCAACAGCAAGTGATACAGTGGCAACACCACCTCCCTCCTGCTGGACATTTTCCTCCTTATGCACCACAACATCCCATTAACCTTACCCACTGCTTTGTCATATTGCCCTGCCCCTTTGAGGTAATCTGGTATGATAACCCCAAGGTCCCTTTCCTGCTTAGTGACTGTTAGTATCACACCCATCCTATACTCAGCCTCTGGGTTCATATGCTCTAGGTGCATGATTTTGCACTTTATGGCATTGAACCTCAACTACCATGCTCATGACCACTCCTCAAGTTTCCCAAAATCCCTACACAATGCTCTCCACCTCCTTCTGATTGCCCACAAATTACAGATTTTTGTATCATCTGCAAAAAGACATATCTTCCCTTCAAGTTCTTCGGCAATGTCACTTATGAAGACACTGAAGAAGACTGGTCCCTGTACAGAGCCCTCCGGCACCGTGCTGTCACTCTCCCATCATTTGAGGGCCATAAACTACCACCCTCTGGTGCCTATCAGTTGACCTGTTTTTAACCCAGTTCAGCACTTTGCATCTCACCCCTAGGCTGCTCAATTTGTTTATCACTCTCCTGTGTGGCACAGTTTCAAAGGGCTTATTAAAGTCCAGATAGGCCATGTCCACTGCCCTCTGCTGATCTATCTCCCTGCTCACCCAGTTAAGTGAAATTAATCAGATTTGTCTGGCATGATACCTACCCAATGTATCCATGGTGCACGTGGTCTTGCAGCCCATTTGATTCAAGATACTCTGTCAGCCTTTCCTTTAGTAAGGTTTCCATTAATGTCCCCATCACTGAATTGAGACTGACCAACCTATAGTTGCTAGCCTTCTCCCTGTTGCCGCCCTTATTTATTTATTATTTATTTGCTTTTGGTAACCGGGTGAGTGCACTAGGCATAAAAATGCCTATTTTCAGGCACGACCTGGGAGGATACAAGTGGAAACACATGAGTAGACATGTGACACAGCACATGAGATATGAGATATGTAACATAATGAGGAGGAGGATCACATACAATCAATTGTTGGTATGGAGAAACATTCTTTTACACATTCTTCAGTACGATTACAAACAATACAGTTTTGACAGACAAAAGAAAAGCAAGAAGTGCAAAAAAAACATGTGAGAAAAAACTGACATTTTAAGCATCTACAATATAAAATAAGTGCCATTATGTGGCCAGTAGGCATTAGGGAGAGAAGAAAACTGGGGGACAGGAGCGAGAAGAGTGGAGGGAAGGCAGAAGAAAATGGTGAGAGATGATAGAGAGGAATAAAGGATGGTAATGAGAGAGAAGGAGCATGGAGTCAGAGGGGTAATTGCCTAGAGGCATAGAGGGTGGGGAAGTAGGGTGGACTATGGTGGATGAAAGCACATACAGGGGCTAGTAGCACGCAGATGTTCACGGTGAAGTTTCTTGAAACTAGCATAGGTGGAAGCTTGACGAATAGTTTGGGGTATGGAGTTCTAGTACTTTGGAGCCATGGATAAGAAACATAGAAACATAGAAACATAGAATTTGACGGCAGATATGGACCACTTGGCCCACCCAGTCTGCCCATTTCCCTACCTACTGGATAAGCTGCAGATCCTAGTTAACCAGCAGCCTACTTCTTCCTACCCCCACCCCCTAGAATGGCCTTATGACTGTCCCATGCATGCTTGAATTCCACCACCGATTTTGACTCCACAACCTCCTCCGGAAGGCCGTTCCATGCATCCACAACCCTCTCTGTGAAAAAATACTTCCTTAAATTACCTCTGAGCCGCCCCCCCCATCTTCAAATTGTGCCCTCTTGTTCTTGCACAACTCTTTTTGAAAGATGCTACCCTCTTGGACTTTGTTGATTCCTTGAGGTACTTGAACATTTCTATCATGTCCCCCTCTCCCTCCTTTCCTCAGGCTATACATATTAAGCTCCTTTCATCTCTCTTCATATGTCTTCCGGTGCAGACCCTGCACCATTTGAATTACCCTCCTGTGGACAGCTTCCATCCTGTCTATGTCTTTGCAGAGATTGGGTCTCCAGAACTGCACACAGTACTCCAGATGGGGTCTCACCAGCTGTCTGTACAGAGGAATAATAACTTCCTGTTTTCTACTGGTGATGCCTCTCCCCTATGCATCCCAGTATCCCCCAACCCTCCTTGCTGCCCTCTCACATTGCTTGCCCACCTTTAGGTCATCTGATATGACTACCCCCAGGTCCCTTTCCATTTTTGTTGTTGTTAGTATCTCACCCCCCATTGTGTACTCTTCCCCTGGGTTTCTGTTTCCCAGGTGCATTACCTTGCACTTCTTAGCATTGAATCTAAGCTGCCATACATTTGACCATTCCTCTAACCTTGCCAAGTCCCTTCTCATCCTTTCCACCCCACCCTGTGCATCAACTCTGTTGCAGATCTTTGTGTCATCTGCAAAGAGACATACTTTTCCTTCCAGTCCCTCTGCAATGTAGCTATAAAGACATTGAAGAGGACCGTCTAATACTGAACCCTGCGGTACCCCACTAGTAACCCTCCTTTCTTCTGAGTGGACTCCATTTACTATTACTCTCTGGGTCCTATTCTCCAGCCAATTCTTTACCCAGGCTGTCATCTTGGGACCCACTTCCAGCTGCTAACTTGTATATTAATCTTTTGTGCGGGACTGTGTCAAATGCCTTGCTAAAGTCTAGGTAGGCCTTGTCCACAGCCCTCCTGATCTACTACTTTGGTCACCCAGTCAAAGAAATCTATCAGATTCGTCTAGCATGACCTTCCGCTGTGAATCCATGCTGCCTAGGGTCCTGGGCCCCTCTGGCCTCTAGATACTCGACAATTCTTTCCTTTAGAAGTGATTCCATCATTTTCGCTATCACTGAGGTCAAACTAACAGGTCTGTAGTTTCCTGCTTCTGCCTTGCTCCCACTTTTGTGAAGGGGAATCACGTCTGCCCTCCTCCAGTCCTCGGGTACCACCCCATCCTCCCATGATTTGTTAAAAGCGTAGTCAGTGGTGTCACTAGTTCTACCCTTAGTTCTTTTAGAATTCTGGGATGAATCCCATCAGGCCCCATTGCTTTGTCCACCTTCAGTTTTAAGAGTTCTTTCAGAACCCTTTCTTCTGTAAATGGGCTGGTATCAACTTCTGTATCCAGAGTGTTTCTACTGTTTGTTTTATGTACCTCCCCCTCTTCATTTGTAAATACTGAGCAAAAATATTTGTTTAGTATCACTGCCTTTTCACAGTCTCCTCTGCCCACCCTCCTCCCTTTATTAAGCCTCACTATCCCTCTCTTGGTCTTCCTTCGCTCCCTGATGTACCTATAAAAGGTTTTATCCCCCTTCTTCACTGAGTTGGCTATCTTTTCCTTGGTTTGGGCCTTTGCTGTTCTGACTGCCTTCCCAGCCTCTTTTGCGTTAACTGATACAGTTCTCTGTCCTGCTCCTTCTGCGATTTCTTGTACTTCCTGAATGCTTTCCTTTTTCTCTTGAACCTTCACTGCCACTTCCTTTGAGAACCATAGTGGTTTCTTACTTCGTTTTGTTTATTTGCTTCACACAAAGGCTCGTTACCTCTGTGTTGGCAGTTTTTATTATTCCCCATTGTTCTTCCACCCCTCCTTCCTGCCCATTTGCTAGTGCATTCTTTAGGCACTCACCCAGTTTGGCAAAGTCAGCCCTCCTAAAGTCCAGTACTTTTGCCTTTGTATGGCTTGTCTCTATTGCTGTGTTTATTGTGAACCATACTGTTCGATGGTCGCTAGTTCCCAGATGGCTACCCACTTCTACATCTGTGATCTTCTCTCCATCTCCATTTGAGAGAATCAGGTCTAATATTGTTCCTTCTCGAGTGGGCTCCAATACTAGTTGTCTAAGGCATGCCCCCTGTAGGGCATCTAGAATAACTCCACTCTTCGAAGTGGCTGCTGCAACTGCACTCCAGTTAACATCTGGCATATTCAGATCACCCATCAGCAATATCTCCCTTTTCTGCCATTCTAAGTATACTTTCTATCATTTTCTTGTCCATTTCTTCCCCTGAGAGAGGGTCTGTATCAACCCCTGTTCGGATTGTGGTGCCATTGCCTGTCTCCAAATTTACCCACAATGCTTCTTCTCCTCCCTGTTTACCCTTTTGTTCTGTTGCTTTTATTCCTTCCCTTATGTAAAGAGCTACTCCTCCTCCTCATCTTTTACCCTCCTGTCCCTCCTATAGATAGTGTATCCTGGTATTTTTACGTCCAGTCATGGTTTTGTGTGTACCATGTTTCTATGACTGCCACGATATCCAGATGTTCCTCCTCCATCAAGGCCAGTAATTCAGGAAGCTTGTTACCCAGACTACGGGCATTGGTACTCATTGCTCTCCATTTTTTGATGGCTTTACCTTCTGTTGCAGCATCCCCCACTGACCTTTCTACCTCGGTCTTTTTCTCATTTAGTACCCTGTTTTGTAGGGAGAGGCTGGGATTTTCCTGCTGCTTATCAGTGCCTCCCCTTTGACTAGTTTAAAAGCTTGCCAATGAAGCATTTAAACCGATTGCTCAAAAGACTTGTTCCCTTCCTGGACAGATGCAGACCATCCTTCCAGTATAGGCTGGTGTCCTTCCAGGTGGCACTCCAGTCCCCAATGAAGCCAAACCCCTGTGCTCCACACCATTTTTTCAACCATTCATTAAACTGCATGGTGCTAA
This sequence comes from Neoceratodus forsteri, assembly GCA_016271365.2. Classification (NCBI taxonomy): domain Eukaryota; kingdom Metazoa; phylum Chordata; order Ceratodontiformes; family Ceratodontidae; genus Neoceratodus; species Neoceratodus forsteri. Next base: position 893,814,903 of record CM028137.1, on the reverse strand, counting down.
TTACCCTCGCCTCCCCCATGCCATTGACAGGAAGCACCTCTGGGAAGGATACTGTGTGTGCTACTTGTCTCAGGCCCCTCCCCAACTCTGCAATGTCCTCCTGCACTGCTCTAATCTCATGATGAGCCAAGTCATTTGTCCCTAGGTGGACAATTACATCCAGCTCAGACTCCCTTGCAGCTGTTCTCATGATCCTGAGGATGCGCTTCCTGTCTCTCCAAGCCATGGCACCAGGCAGGCACCTTACTTCAGTTTTCCCAGCTCCCCCCAGTTCTATCCCTAATAATTGAGTCCCCCACCAGGAGCTGCTTCCTTTCCCTGTGGTGTCCTCTGCCTCCTTCCTGTGGGCCTCCCTTGTGACAGTTGTCATCAGTCTTCTCTGTGGGTGCATCCATAGGGGAGCTATGCTCCCCCAGAATGGTGTATGGATTGTGGAGTGGAACAATTGACTGGGTGTGCCTCTGTTCCACCATCCTCACCCTCTCTGAGCCCACTGTGGTCCAACTGCTGTGCTTTCTTTGCAACCTCTGAGGTAGTGGTGGTGGCGCTAGTGCTCCCTGGATGGGGTAGGTTCCCTTCCTACTGTCCAGTGTGGCCTGGGGGAAGGTTTCCTTACTACTGACCAGTGCGGCCTGAAGACGGGCAACTTCCTCCCTCAGGGCAGAGAGTTGTCGGCAAATAGGGCAGCATCTCAGCCTCCAGAAAGACTCCCAGAAGACTGCTTCCCACAGCCATTACATTGCACTACTCCCAGATGTTTATCTACTTTTTGTTTTTGTGTGTGTGTGTGTGGGTACGCAGCGGCATGTGTCTTGCCCATGTGGGATTGGTTTGTTATATAGAAATATATATCTTATACAATGTGTATGCTTATATTGTCAGTGCAGTGTGCTAGAGAGGATATGACAGTGATATGCACCTTGCACTCTTGAGGAAATGATGTCAGAACCTCAGGTATAAAGGAACTATTTCAGGGGTGGGTGGGGTGAGGGGTGGGAAGGGGTTGGGCCTAAACTGTGCCCTCACAAAACAATCAGCTAAAAGCTCTCACCCACTGCTGCGATGAGAGCCTTCCTGTCAGCAAGATACCCTACACAACAATTTGACAGAGAAAATACCCTGCTAATCAAACAGAGAAAAATCCAGACATCCTAGTCAGACACAGGTAAACCTCTCCAGCCCCAAAACAGCCTGGTGGTTTGTTAGCCACAAAGGAAAATCAAATATGCAGTTATTTCATGACCACCCATATTGGTTTTGCATCTGGGGATATGGAGAGGGGCTTGGTCGGCAGATCGAAGCCCATAGGAGAGAGGTTGTGAATGAAGCAGGTAGGCAAGAGATTGGGGGAGGCCTGATCTAGCAATACTGTCAATTAGAGAGCCATAGGACTGGAGTCATTGGGCAGAAGGGCTGGGACAATTAAGGTCAGCATAGAGCTGGCAATGGTGCTTGTATCATGGAGATGCAGAAGCATGGTGGCAAATAGAATTATAGGCAGTGTCCCATTTATGGAGAGAGGTCTTTGTGGCAGAGAGGTAGGTGGCTGAGCCGTAGGCCAGGGCTGGGAGCAGAATGCCTTGTGCCACAGCTAGTCTAGTCGATGGGGTGAGGGCATAGCTAGTGTGATAGGCACCTCCTATCTTAACATTGACAGATTTACAGGTGGTGGTGATGTGCAGATCAAAATCTAGAGATTCGTCAAGAAGAATGGCCAGATATTTAAAGGAGCTAGTACTAACCAGTGGGGAACCATCAGCACATAGCATTTTGAGGGAGGTTTGGTTAGCTTTAAGTCTGGCAGGTGAGCCAAAGAGCATGGACTGTGTCCTGCTTGAATTGAGAACAAGGTTGTTCTCTGTTAGCCAGGACTGAATACTTAAGAAATCCAAGGCAAGAGATTGGTTTATAATCGAGATATTACTTGCACTGTGGTAAATGACCAGATCGTCTGCGTAGAGCTGGGATGAACAGGTTGGTGCTAGCATCGGGAGATTGTTGATGAAGATTGAGAAAAGCAAGGGGCCAAGTATGGAGCCCTGAGGAATGCCAACGTGTGTAGATGAGAGGTCCGATATGGCTGAGTTGAAAATGACAGCCTGTTGCCTGTCAGACAGATAGCTTTTAAACCAGGCAGCTACATCGGCAGAAAAACCTTGGGAACGCAGCTTCTCAAGGAGAAGGGGATGGTTTACCTTATGCAGAGGGGCCACATCTGCTCTCCTCCAGTCCAATAAAACCATGCCTGTTTCCAGTGAACTGTTGAATAAGGCTATCAGTGGAGCAGACAGCACCTCTCTGAGTTCTTTTAGTACCCTTGGGTGTATCCCATCCAGTCCCATAGCCTTGTCCACCTTCAGAGCTGCAAGTCTCTTCAAAAGTCCTTCCACTGAAAATGGACTTCTGCCATCTTCCCTCTCCTTTGAGCCTGCAGCTCCCTGGTGGCCCCTCCCACTATGAAGACTGAGCAGAAGTACCTGTTCAAGATGGCAGCTTTTTCTTGGCCCTGTTCTGTGCAGTCCCCCCTAACCACTCTCCTTACACTTACTAACCTTACCCTTGCTTTCCTTTCCTTACTTATGTGCCTGAAGAAAGTCTTATCATCTTTAACTACCCCTTTGGCTATCATTTCCTCTCTGTGTGCCTTTGATCCCCTCACCTCCTTTCCTGCATCCCTCTGTGTTCCTCGGTACTCCACCATATCCTTCTTCCTCTGTATTTCATTATACAATACCTACTAAATGCAACCTTTTTCCCTTCACCTCTTTGACCACTTCCCTAGAGAATCATAACAGTCTGCTTCCTTCTACTTCTACTCACTTCCTTCAAACAGAGGCTGGTTGCCTTAATTAGCCTTCCCTCCTTTTTCCCAACTGGGCATCTACCCCTCCTTGAAAATCCCCTCCCTATGAGGCAGTTCCTGAGGCAGTTTCCTATTTCTTTGAAATCCACCCTTCTAAAGTCCAGGACTCTTGTCCTTGCGTGGTTAGCCTCTGTTCATTTTATAATGCTAAACCACACTGTACAGTCATCACTAGTACTAGGATCTGTCCCTACCAGGTCATAATGTTGTACGCTTAATAGCATATGACATTATAGCTAACCCAAAAGAGTGCTGTCCAGGGCAGTGAATGGTGCAATACAGCGTATATTGCTGTATGCGGTATTGTACCTTTCACACACTCCCAGGCAGAGGATGAGACCTCTGCTGGGAGTGGGTTCTGCTGAGCAGCTGCCGTGGCTCACTGGACAGAGCCACAGCAGCAGGAACCCAGGCGCTGCGTTTGGGACCGGGTTTGATTCCCGGTCCCAGACATTTTTTTTCACTATTTGTATGCTCCCTGAGTTGCCCCCCTCCCTCAGAGCTGAAAATCTTTAGTGAGGGGGGTCTGGGTGCACAGCCCCCCCATAACAGGTGGTGTGGGGGCGGAGCCCCCCACAGAAAAAAGAATTATGCCTCATGGCAATATTGTGCTGTATTGGCAGTGCGATTTTGCCATGCGGCATAATGTCTTACAACATTATGACCCCGTGCTGGAGCTGTCCAATGTGACATCAGAAATGCTGTCCCAATTTGGAAGCACCAGGTTCAGCACTTCCCAGCCCCTAGTGGGTTCTGTAGGGTCAAGGATGGCCCTGCTCCTTGATGAAGCTGTAACTGGAAGGCTCCACTCCCCATCTAGCAGATTGAAGTCATTAGCAAGCAGCCCCTCCCTCTTACTTGCCATCCTGATAATGGCTTCCCCAAGTACTGCACCTTATCCAGCTCCTCTCCCTGTGCTGGAGGTCAGTGCACCACCCCTGTATGGATGACAGCCCCAGAGCCTGTCTCCAGCATGACCCACAGCACCCCCAGCCCTTCCTTGTCATTTGGGTACCCCTGAACCTCTTTGGCCTTGATTTCCTCCCTCACATATAGCACAAGCCCTCCTTCCCTCCCTCCTCCCTGCCCTGTCTCTCCTGAATAGAGAGTAGCATGGTACGGCCATATCCCAGTCAAGGCTGTCAGCGCACCATGACTCCGCTTTGGCCACCAAGTCCACACTAGCCTCCACCATGATGGCTTCCAGGTCCAGAATTTTATTTCCCAGACTCCTTGCATTGGTGCACATGACTCTTCATACCTTATTTCCTCCCTGTCTGTTTCTCTGTTTCTCCCCTTCCTACACATACTGTTCTGCTGAGGCTCCACCTGACCCACCTCTTCCCTTTTTATCTTCTCCATTCCCAGTCCCTATTAATCCTTTATTCTTGCTTTCCTTATTTTTATCCCCTTGCCCTCTGTCTTGTCCCAACTCCTGCCTTCTTGCATCCCTACACTAGGGGACTTTGCTCTCCTCTGCCCTTCTGCATTACTCCTGCATCATCAGGGGGGGGCAATTGTTGCCTCCCTTGGTTTTATAGCCTTCTACCCTGGCTAGTTTAAATGCTCAGCCATGTAGCATTTAAACCTTCCAGTAAGGACTGTGGCCCCCTGCCTGGAAGGATGTAAACTGTCTCCCCTATAGAGGGCCATATCCTCCCAGGTTGGCCCTCAGTCCCCAATGTAGCTGAAACCCTTCTCCATGTATCATACCTTCAACCAGTTGTTAAATACCCTGGTGCAGAGTGACCTTTTTCTCCTGGCCATGCACCATTAACACCTTAACAAAGGCCACTGTGCATGCCTCCTGATTGAGGCCCCTCCCCAGCTCCCTGAAATTATCCTGCACTACCCCTACCCTGTCCCTTGCTAGGTCATTTGTTCTCAGGTGGACAATGACATCTAGTTCCCTCCCATCTCCTGCTGCCCCAGCAATCTTCAGGATTCACTCTCCATCTGTCCAAGCTGAAGCACCTCTTAGGCAATTTACCTCCCTCTCAGTTCCTTCTCCCACTCCTAAGTCTATCTGAGTAACTGGGCATACAAGAATAAAATTACAAACATGGATACATGTGTTGTGTTACATCTGGGACATTTAACCCTAAAATACTTCCTATATGGTAAGAAGCTAAATCAAGCCACAACAGAAAGACTTGGGAGTTCTTATAAGTAACAACTTCAGGTTTAAAAAGCATTACAGTAAGACTTCCATGATGCAAGCAGGTTACTATGGTAGATAAATAATGTTTGTCTTGAGGCTAGAACAATCCATATTCCTGTTATACAGAAGAAGAACAAGAGGAGAAGTAGGAGGAGGAGGAGGAAGATGATGAGGAAGAGGAGGAAGAAGAAAAAAGAAGAAAGAGGAACAAAAAAGAAGGAAGAAGAAGAAGAAGAAAGAAAATGAAAGAAGTAGCAACTTTTAATACACAGTGTATCCCAAAGCACTTTACAAACAATGAGAGACTGGTAGTAAAGTGACAAAATGTGTAGTGGCAACCATTTTGCACATCAACACCACACACAGCCTTTGACAATTGCGTGAACTGGTTTTATGTGAAGGGAAATCTTGGTCAAGACACCAAGGAAGTTCCCTTACTCTTTGGAGGGGTGCTGTTGCTGTCTTACTGCAAGTCAGCAAAATTTCTGACCCGGGTGATGAAGGAGGAGGAGGAGGAGGAGGAGGAGGACAATGGGGGGAGCATGTTAGCTCAGTCCCGATGGAGATGACAGATTCAATGGAAATAATAACATACACTGAAAATTCAAGTCAAGCAGAAAATGTTGTCAGTTTCAGCCAAGACTCAGAATTTTCAATGGACATCAGTCTGCAGGCTGTTCCTAAGGAAACAGTTGCAGAAAGTGGAGAGTTTCAGGTAAATATGGAAAAAACTCTGGTTTTGGAAGGTACAGAGTTTTTAGCAGAAAAAAAGTTATCAGTTAACATTTCCCTGTGCAGACTGCTTTTGTTATGGCTTTTTGCCGAAGAACCCCAGAAGGAAGTTCAACTGACAGTGCCATTAGGGCAGCCATTGTTAGCTGTTTCAATTCTATCAGCTGAGCAGCAGACACAGTGCAAGTTGACAGCCGCAGAGCAAAATGGAGATGTAACTGCCTCTATAGTACAAGCTGGACCGAAGTGAGTCACTTTGAGTGGGGAGACAAACTGCACAAGTAACTGTTTCGGGAACCTGGTCAGTAGAAACAGGATTACAGGCTGCAGGACTGATATGTGCAGGGGATGGTGTGTCATGGCTCCCAGGTTTGGTACAAACAGTGGCTGCAGTTCTGGGCCCCACAGTACCAATAAGCCAAACACAGACTAAAGAACATTGCCAAACAAGCACAACTGTATTTTTTTTTCAGTAAATAAAGACTAGATTGTGGTACAGCGCAAGGTACAACAGAAGGAGGGGAGTCCCAGCAGCGCAGTCGCATCACCCACTTGGTCATTTCGACAGCTTCTGTTTCCCCAGTAGCATTACAATCACCAGTAGAACTGTAACAACAGTATCAGTTGTCAGAGGTATAAAAGGTGCAAAAAGCATATAGCGATAATACTGCTACTTTTCCAGCAGCAGCGGAATGTTCGGATTCTTTGGCAATTTTTAATATTATGAAAACACAAGCACAAGTTTTGAATTCTAAGCAAGTTGAAGGTGGGGAGAATTGGGTAGAGGGAAGAAAGGATATTAATAAAAACATAACGGATCCTTCTAGAATACAAGAACTTAAGGATTCTGACAATTATAGTGTAAGTATACATCATTCTAAAGTGCACCCTTTACCCCCTCTCAATTCTATTCTACCTTGTAACAGGTTTGGCCACAAATTCTACTTCTTAACTGACAACATTTCCTGAACTTTGTCTACAAAGACAAAGCCAGCACCCCACCGTAATGTGGTATGGCTGTGGTATGTGGAGGCCCATTAAAACCCACCCGATAAGCTTTATGTTATAAGAACTTTGCTCAGGGAATCCATGCTCTTTGCAGCTTCTGAAATGTATGTTGTTATACATGCACCAGGGGAAGATATATGTGGCATCAGTTTCAAACAAGTAAAATCCTTAGATCTTTTCTGGACACAATATACTAAGAACACACGGTGATTGTGTAAAATATTGGACCACCTTCAGAGCTCCGCTACTAGCATAGCACTCAAGTTACACTATTTGCCCACTTACAGCATGCTCTATGCCACATCAGCCTGTCGGTTATTTTTTATTAGTTTATTTAAGTTGTAGGTTTGGCCCCCCGTGCCCCATGTTAAAAAAACAAGGAGGGTGTATGGGGCAGAGCCCCCAATTCAAATAAACTGACAAAACCTCACTTATGGCATGCTCTATGCCACGTTGGACTGTTGGTTTATTTTATTAGTTTATTTGAGTTGGGGGAGACTTTGCCCCCCCCATGCCCCCATGTTAAAAAAACAAGTGGGTGTGGGGGGCACAGCCCCCCTACTCAGATAAACTGACAAAACCTAAATCAAGAGCATGCACACAATGAAAGTAGCCTAGAGCATCTACAGTATAGTGCAGCAAGCATGCAATGAAATTATGCTGTATTCTCCGTAGCTTTGCACTGTACCACACTGTGGGTGGTGGTCCAATATTCTACACAATCACTGGACTCCCCACCATGGTCATCTTTTTTAGCTATTCCCCTAAAATACCTGCTATAAAGATAAAGACTATATTATTCAGGAATGAAGGAGTCAGCGCCTCTGACATTTCCTTCAGGTTGCGTCACAAATGTGATATTCTTGATGTCCCAGCTCCCATTTTGGATGCTGAAAAAGTGTAGACTTGGGGATGGAAATTTAAGGTAGAATTAAAATATTGTCCAAATGGACTATGTCATTTGCCAAAAAGCTTCTATTTGAGAAAAGACAATGGTTTATGTTTTTATCAGGGGCAGCCTCGCTCAAGTTATAAATGTGGTTCTTTGACTCATAAAGTTTCCTTGCACGTGCGCAAGAAACATCTTGCAGAAGAATGATATTTCAGAGGTGTGTCACGGATGAGTACAATGCAGAGTACTCTACAGTGGGCTTGTCCCTCACAGACCAATGAGCACGCAACCAGACTGTGACACTAGTCAGAATTTCACAGCTGGAAACCATTCTCTACTTGAAAGAAATGAAGTGCTCCAATGAGAGAGTGCTTAATTTCTTTCATTTGCATAGTGCTGTTGGCCCCCACCCACCATTCTCTGTCCCAGCACCCAGCATTCAATTGAATCCTCCCACTCCCTCCCTCTGCTTACTGTCTGCCCTGCACCCTCCATTCCCTGTAACAGCACTCAGCATGCAATGAAACCCCCCCACTCCCTCCCTCTGCATGCTATCCAACCTGCACCCTCCATTCCCCCACCAGACTAGCATTCAATTGAACCTTCCCACTCCATCCCACTGCATGCTGCCCACTCCACACCCTCCATTCCCCAAGGAGCCAGCATTCATTTAAGCTCTCCCACTCCCTCCCACTGCATGCTGCCTGCCCTGCACCTTCTATTCCCCATACTGATTTGGCATAGTGCATGCTGGGTCCTTATTAAGTATTTTAAAATAACCACAGGATGCCAGTGATGTCCATTTTTATGTTGGCTTGCATGCATGTGCAAGAAACATCTTGCGACAGTGTGGGTCTTGGGGGCGTGGCTGCTCTTGGGCGAATGCAGAGCACGCATCAGTAGGTGCGTCCCTCATTCCCCAATCAGCCTGCATGCCACCGCCACACCATGAATTCATAATGGGGCAAGCACATCAAAGCAAAGGTCCGCTGCAATCCGAGCAAAGCTCGTCATACGCAGCGGTCCTTTGCTTGCCGTGCTCGCCGCCATTATGATCATGGTCGGCGAGTGGCGACTGCCTCACATTTTCCGACATCGGGGTGGCCAATCCCCTGTTGGCAACCCGATGTTTGTGTGTGCAGGGCCCTCCATTCGGCATCCCCATAAATGTGGAATGCGAGAAGGTGCCCAATCCCCTCGACTCGCTCCACCCCTTTGTTTGTTTGCCGGCGGGATGCCCTAATCCCCGCCAGCATTAGCCCCCCTGTTGTGTGTGGCCGGCTATGGTGCCCAATCCCCATCAGCTACTGACACCCCCACCACAAAACCCACCTAGGTAGCATGCTGGAGCCCACCCCAGTGTGCCAAATGCCCTGTAATGCAAAACTGTCCTCAGACGGTTTTCCTTTTCCACCTGCAAAATGAAAACCATCCTCGTAGTCTAGATGACCCTCCCCACCCGCACCCACCACTGTGCACCCTGCCTCCCCTCACCCCTCTAACCCCATACTTATCTCTGGACTCCGGCGCGACGATCTTCCGTGGACCGGGAACATGTCTGCGCTCTTCAAAGCCAACCGCGAACTGAGGAAATGCCGGTAAGCTGTATAATGCAATGAATAGGGTTTTTTCAACTTTGTTGCATATCTCAGGCATTTCTTGGAATTTTGGCACCAAATTTTCAACATGGGGTTTTTGGAGCCCCTCCTCATGAATTCTGTCACTGTCATGGTGTTAATCGGCCTCAGAAGGTGATTTCACAGTCACTGCGTGAAATCACCTTTCGGGTTCAATGTGAAATGACAGTGCCAATGTTCATGGTGGCCTCTCAAAAAGCCTATGTTCCAAATTTGGTGGAAAAAATCAACAAATGCCTGTTTTCTGACGTGCATTGTGCAGTTGACTTCATGAGCTCGTAACCAGCGCTTCGCAATATTTTAAGCCGTACTTTCAGCATTGGCATTTTGTGCACCTCCTTGTGAACAGTACAGCTGTCATTTTCCATCCTGCCGAAATGTGTTTCCTTCCGACACACACAATTCTCGATCGCTGTGGGAAATCAGTGTTTGGGCCAGATTATGAAAATGACAGTGACACAGTTCATGAGCAGAGCTCCTAGAATGCCTATGTTGAAAATTTGGGCTGATACTCCATAAAATGACTGTATTCTGGCGATGCGTTGGCAGATTGTCGCATACTCATACCATCGTGCATTTGTGATATTTTCACTCTGGATTTTCACCATTGCCATTTTCCACACCTCTTGATGAACAGTACAGCTGTCACTTCACATATCCTGCCCAAAATGTGTTTCCGCACTTCCGGCACAGAATAAGCGTGGTGGCTCGCGAAATCACTTCTTGGGCACTTGAGAAATGACAGTGACACTGTACATGAGCAGAGGTGCTAAATGCCTATGTTGAAAATTTGGTGCCGAAGGCCCACAAACTGGCAGTGCTGCAAGCGTGCCTTGCATATTTCCCACGCACCCTTGCAACTCCACAAATTTCGTATATTTGTATGCTACATTTTCAGTACTGCCATTTAATTACACCTCCTTATGAACTGTGCAGCTGTCATTTTTCACATCCTGCCCAGCATGTTTTCCCGCACTGCACTAACAAACACCCACAGGGACACCCTAATGCCTCTCACTCTCTGCAGGGTGGGGGTGGGTTGGCATCAGTTCAGTACTTGACTGCCACTCCTAGGCTGCATCTCTCTAACTCCTGCACTGCCAATGGCAGCAAGACAACATTCGGCACTGACAAATGCTTGTAAGTTCTGTCTCTTGCCGAAGAATTTATTTTATTGTTCAATGTACTGTGCAGTCTGGCTGCCGGTGGGGGATACTCATCGCCCAGTCAAGCTCAATGCACTGAAGTGAGGCTGCTAGTGTGGAAGGTGAATTTGCACTCGGCTGCATGAAATGCAAAAATCTAGAGCTGATGTAGGTAGGACTGGTGAGCGCTAGCTAGCTCGTTCTTCAACCTGCCACCGGCAGTTCCCTCCCATTTTACAATAACATGATGCCTATAACCCTACTGTTGGGCCCCAGTTTGTGCTGTGTACATGTGTGAAGAAAACTGAAAACCTGGCAGGGGGTTTTCATCACTAGCTGGAGCCCCCCTTCCTCCGGAAAAGTAGTTTAATTTTACCAGTTTTTTTGTTATTATTATTTGCATAAGTGTGCTAAATATTTGATCCTCTAGGAAGCCCGATTGTGTCCCTCTTCCTCTCCTTGACATCCAAGTTCCTTCTTCATTCATGCACCATGGGAGCCTGATAGGTAAAAAGGAAGCTTTCAATAACATACTGAAGGGGGAAGAATATCAAGGTAAGTACATTAACTGTATCACATATGAGTATTTCAAATTGAAATTTATATATATTTGAAGGATGGAAATGCAAACTTACACCCCTGACCCTTGATGCTTTGTTGGTGGGTTGAAATAGTGGCTGTTTGGGCACTGCATGAGTTGACATAATTTCCACGGTTCTTCCTTGCATATTACTGTATTTTTTACATCTGCAGAATTTCCCAGCCAGTTCATTTTTTTGTAGCGTATTTGGCAAATTCAGATGAAGATGCAGTTAGCATTATTGTTTCAATGCTACCTCAGGTGTGCCCATCTCAGGTTACAGTTTAGTTTTCACCTCACGAATAACTGATGTCTCACCGCAACAGGAGAACAGCAGGACTGTTTTAATTTGTACCTTCAGGCCTCAGAAAAAGGGATCCTACATACATAGCTATTAATATGAAGTGGTACCTAAGCACTAATACAATCTGTAGAGGAGCCCTATGGTTTAAAAAAAAATACTTCAGGTGTTTGTTCTCCCCCCCCCTCCAGAGCCAAACTTGACACACCTGCTTTCTCCCTGTTACTGCTGAACTACTGAGAAGTTTAGAAGTGGTAGCTCTGAGCTCCATGAATTGCTGCTAAAGAGTTTTTGTCTACCAGGCTTGGAATATATAGTAGAAATGAGGGTGGTGTTTTTCCTAAAGTTCAATCTTAATTTGTCATCCTGAAGTATTGCGAATTTCAGCTTTGAAGTCTCAGTCTGAAAAATGGTGTGCTATCTTTTCCACATGGTACAAAGTACTTCTATGGGTTAAATGATGGATATCTCTGTTTAATGAGAATGGTATGCTAGCTATTAATTCTGGTGTGGATTTCAGTCATCCCCTGCTTTTTATGTGCAAGAAACATCTTGTGGTAAAATAACATTTCAGAGGTGTGTCAAGGACGAGTCCAATGCAGAGCACTCTACAGTGGGCTAGTCCCTCACAGACCAATGAGCATGCAACCAGACTGTGACACTAGTCAGAGTTTCACAGCTGGAATCCATTCTCTAGTTGAAAGAAATTAAGTGCTTCAATGAGAGAGAGCTTCATTTCTTTCATTTGCATAGTGCTGTCGGTCCCCACCCTCTGTTCCCCATCCCAGTACCTGGCATGCAAAGAAACCCTCCCACTCCCTCCCTCTTCATGCTGTCCACCCTGCACCCTCTGTTCCCTGTCCTGGTGTCCAGTGAAACCCTCTTGCTCCCTCCCTCTGCATGCTGTCTGCCCTACGCCCTCCATTTCCCCACCAGACTGGCATTCAATTAAACCTTCCCGCTCCCTCCCACTGCATGCTGCCCACCCCGTAAACTCCATTCCCCCACCGAGCTAGCATTCAATTAAGCCCTCCTGCTCCCTCCCGCTGCATTCTGCCTGCCCTCACTCTCCGTTCCCCCATCAAACCAGCATTCAATTAAACCCTCCCACTCCCTCCCACTGCATTCTGCCCACCTCGCATCATCCGTTCCCCATCCCAGTTTGGCATAGTACATTCTGTGTCCTTATTTACTATTTTAAAATAACCACAGGGTCCCAGTTATGTCCATTTTAAGTTCTGTCTCCTACCAGCAATTTAAAAAAACCAAAAAAAACATGAATTGTGACTGATTTTGTACTGTCCTCAGTGGTGCAGGCTCTGTCTGGTGAGGAAAGAGAGGATTTAAGGAAAGAGAGGGATTCGGACACCTGTGTTAAACCCCTCCCCCCCACCACCAGCAACCCCCTGCCCTTCAGATGGTGACTGGCACTAACAACAAATCACCTCTTTGGTCGGTTGCTGTGCTGCTGTACTATACTTATATTTCAATATAGACAGTAGCCAGCTGAAGAGGTGAGTTGTGTGCCCTGTGAATGTAGAAGGAAACACCAGGGAAAGCAAAGGCTTGGATCAAGTGGTGAGATGAACAGGGTTTCAAACAATGAAAAATAGGGCTCACTCCACAGAAGGATGCAAGCACCAATAATGTTTATTTTTAATCTGCCACTCTCGTGCAGTGCCAGGTGATGTTTTGTGGACCTAGCCATCAGGCCTATACATGATGGTCTCCTCATATCTGCTAATCTTGTTTATGTTCTCTTAAACTCTCTTGGATGGCTAGGAATAATGAAATAGGCTAAATGATTGCCTGAAATGTAACTTTTAGAATGCTATGAACTGATTCCAAACCAGCCTGTCTGATTTGATTACAAACTGTTCTTTATTAATCTGGGGGTGCTTAAAGTCTAGATTTCAGTGTTTCAACAGGCCCCATAGAAAGCTGTAAGACAAGGTGCTAGGGGTTGTCAGCACCAGTTCTATGGTTTGAACTTTGTCACAGAAATAAAAAAGTCTATTTTGAATCACCAGCTTTGTGACTGTTCACTTGGAGTGTTTAACGTTTCAGCTTGTTGTGCTTACTTTGGGCTGGCTGCCCCCAGATAGCTCCCATCTCCTGCAGAGCTCATAGTTACCTTCTTTGCTTGTGGCTAATACTATAGCAGGCATCTCAGGAGTTGACTTGCATGGTGGGGTATGTGGGTGTGTGTGTGTGGGGGCTTTAGAGGCTAGAGTGACCCAATAAGTATGCATGCATGAATGATGGTGTGAGTGGACCTCTGTCAGGCTGGCTACCTTGATGTGGTACACAGGCTTATCCCAGTGTTTCCTTAACACTGTAACTAAAAGCCAGCCAACTTCTGTCTGTTAGGATAAAATAAAATGTTGTAAATCTATTGGGATTCTTGGCCTTAATGCACCACATATTTTGTTTAATGTTTACATAGTGTGGGGGGGGGGCAACAGTCAGTGGCATCAGACTGAGTACGAGTTTAAAATTCCTGGCTGTAACCCTTATCAGCTTTTTGCCTTGCCCCTTGATGCAGGTGGCCTGTCACTCCTGCTTGTCTCTTCCATCTGGCACTCACCTCCCCACCTAGAGTCCTTCCATGGACTGCTTGGCCAACATAGTCTGCCATCTTCTCTACCTACTGTAACACAGCAGACCCTACTTGATCCCCAGTTTTACCCCCCTTTCCTTACCACTGAGGTTCCCTTATGCACATCCCATGCATTCTTTAATCCCATTATAGTTTTTTTCCCCCCCACCAATTCAGCTGGGAGGCTGTTCTAGGCATCCACCATTCTTTCTGTGAAGTACTTCCTCACATCTCTCCTGAGTCTTCCCCTCTCCAGCTTCATAGCATGACCCCTTGTTCTTCAGCATCTTTTCTTCTGAAAAATGCTTCCCTCTTGAACCTCATTAATGCCTTGTGAGATATTTGAAAGTCTCATTCATATCCCCCTCCTCTCCTCCAGGGTGTACATACCGAGGTCTTTTAGTCTCTCCTCTTATGGCTTTTGATGTAGATTCTGCACCATTTTAATTGCCCTCCAAAGGACGGCCTCTACTATGTCTATGTCTTTCTGGAGATATGGTCTCTAGAACTGGACACAGTACTCTAGGTGAGGTCTCACCAGTGATTTATACAGTGGTATCACCACCTCCTTCTTTCTGCCGGTGATAGCCCTCCTTATGCACCCTAGAATCCCACTAGCTCCCCCCACTGCCTTGTCCCACTGTTTGGCCACCTTTGGTCATCAAATATGATTATCCCCAGATCTCTTTCCTGTTTAGCAGTTGTCAGTACCTCTGCACCCATTTTGTACTCTGCCCCTGGGTTTCTGTGTCCCAAATGCATGATTTTACACTTCTTCACATTGAAGCTTAGTTACCACACTCTTGACCACTCCTCATGCTTTCTTAGATCTCTGTTTATACCCCCCCGAGTGTCTACCCTGTTGCATGTGTCATCTGCAAAAAGGCATGCCTTCCCTTCTAGCCCTTCCACAATGTTGCTAATAAAGACATTAAAGAAGGCTGGTCCTAGTACTGATTCTTGTGGCACCCCGCTGTTCACCCTCCCTTCCTCAGAGTGAACTCCATTTATCACAACCCTCAGTCGCCTGTCCCCTAACCAATTCCTTACCCAGTTTGCCACCTTTCGACCCACTCCTAGGCTGCCCAGATTGTTTACAAGTCTCTTAAGTGGAATGATGTCAAAGGCCTTACTGAAATCTTTGTAGGCCACATCCACTGCTCCACCCTGATCTAATTCCCTAGTCACCCAGTCAAAGAAATATTTCAAATTTGTTTGTCATGACCTCCCCAAGTGAACCCATGCTGCCTTGGATCTTGCAAGCCACTAAATTCAATTGCCAGCCTCCTCCCTATTACCACTTTTGTGAAGTGGGACTACATCTGCCCTCCTCCAGTCCTCCAGAACCACTCCTGTCTCCAGTGAGTGATTGAATAGGGCTGTCAGAGGTGCAGCCAGCACCTCTCTGAGCTCCCTCAATATCTTTGGATGTATCCCATCTGGCCCAATTGCCTTTTCCACCTTCAGATTTGTGAGTTTCTTCAGGACTCTCTCCTCTGTGAATGGACTATTGTCAACGTCCCTTCCTTCGATGCTAATGTTTCTTATCTGTGGTCCCTTGCCTTCTCCTTCCACTGTGAACACTGAACAAAGGTATTTGTTCAGGAGTTCTGTTTTTTCCTCATCCCCCTCCACACATTCTCCCTTTCCCTCCTTAGCTTTTCATTCCCTCTTCTGGGCTTTCTCCTTTCACTTACATATCTGAAAAATGTTGTGTCACCTTTCTTTACTGCCTGGGCAATTTTCTCCTACATTTGCACCTTTGCACTCCTGACTGCTTCCCCTGCCTCCCTCTGCTTCTCCTGATACACCTCCCTATCTTCCTTCCTCTGTGTTTCACTATAACTCCTGAATGCTAACTTTTTTGCCCTTAACTTCCCAGCCACCTCTTTTGCAAACCATAGAGGTCTCTTTTTCCTCTTGCTTTTGCTTACTTGCCTGACACAGAGGTTTGTTACCTTCACTATCCCCATTTTAGTTTCACCGACTGTTCCTCCACCCCACCCAGGTCATTCCCTCCTGCCAGGACATCCCTGAAGCATTCCCCCATCTTTGTAAAACTGGCCCTGCTGAAGTCTAGGACCCTTGCCTTTGTGCGGTTTGATTCTGCCACAATACTCATATTGAACCACACCATATGGCGATCACTGGTCCCCAGATGACCACCCACCAAGACCTCTGCAACACTGTCCCCATTGAGTACAACGTCCAACATTGCTCCCTCCCAAGTGGGCTGTCTTATTAGTTGCCTGAGGAACGCCCCCTGCAGGGTATCCATGATGTCCTTGCTGCTAGCTTGAAGTTGCAGCTGGGATGCTGCAATCTATATCCAGCAGATTGAAGTCTCCCACCAGCAGCACATCCCCCTTATTTGCCATCTTCTGAATGGCTTCCACCAGAACCTTATCCATCTCGCCCCCTCCATGCTGGACTCTGTAAATCACACCAGTGTGAAAAGTGGTTCCATTCCCCATCTCTAGGGTGAACCACAGTACTTCCACCCTTCCCTGTGTTCCCTGTATCTCTGTTGCTTTTATGCTATCCTTCACGTAAAGAGCCACTTCTCCCCCTTTCTTGCCCACCCTGTCCTTCCTGAACAGAGTGTAGCCTGGTAGGGCTATATCCCAGTTATGGTTCTCATTGCATCTTGACTCAGTAATGGCGACAATGTCCAGGTTAGCCTCTGCCATAATGGCCACTTGGTCTGGGATTTTATTTCCCAGACTTCGAGCATTTACATATATGGCCTTCCAAATTCTGCTACCACCCTGCTTATCAACTCCTCATTTTCCCTTTTGCCTTCTATCCTTACCCCCACTGCCCTCATTCGCATCCCTCTTCATTTCTACCATTTTGTTTTTCCTGTTATCATGTACCCTTGGGGATTTCCTATCCTTAGGGTTATCTCTACTGACTACTTCAGCTTGTGGGGGGAAGACAGTTTATGCCTCCCTGCCTCATTCTGCCACCCCCTTGGGTAGTTTAAATGCTTGCCAAGGTAACATTTAGACCATTCAGTGAGGGCTGTGGTTCCCCTCCTGGATGGATGCAGGCCATCTCCCCTGTATAGGCCTTTATCCCTCCAGGTGGAACTGCAGTCCACAATGTAGTTGAACCCCTCCTCTCTGTACCACTCCTTTAAACATGAGTTGAAGTTTCTGGTACAGAGTACCCTACCCCCCCATCATAGACAGACAGCATCTCAGAAATGGCCACTGAGCATGCTACTTGCCTAAGACCCATCCCCAACTCCCTGAACTCCTCCTGCACTATCCTAGCCTTATCCCTACCCAGGTCTTTAGATCCTAGGTGAACAATGACATCCAGCTCTCCCTCCCATCCTGTTGCCCTAGCGATCTTCAGGATCCACTTCCTATCCCTCTGCACCGTGGAATAAGGTAAGCACCTAACTCCCCTCTCCCCCTCCTTTCCTGACCCAAAGCTATCCCCTATCCCCAAATCTATCCCCACCAGGACAAGAAGGCCATAAGATCTTGAATAGCAGAGGGAGAGTCTGCTATTCTGCCTCCCCCTGCACCATGCCCTATTACTTCATAATCTATGCAGTCAGCCCACCCTTGCTGAGGAACAAGATATGATGCAACCAGTACCTGAAGGCACAGTGGTTTAAGGCTCTGAGCTGCAAACCTGGAGACCTGGGTTGGAATCTCACAGCACCCACTTGCATACTGTGTGACCCTGAGCAAGTCACTTAACTTCCTTGTGCTCCCAGGTTGCACCTGTAAACAAGCGTTCAATTTAGTGTGTCTCTCCAGGTAAAAATAAATAAATAAGTACCTAGTAAAAAAAAGGTGGGTGGAACAATGAACCCAAAATCGCTAATACCACAGGAATACCTGTTTCAAATACCTTTGCAATATTAAGGAGTGATAAAATGTGGGGAGACATGGAAGAGGAGGACATAGACTCAGAGGTATCCTTGGCAACCTCTCAAATTGATCCATCCTCACATGTGGAAGAGTCACAAATGGAGGTCTCAGTACACAAAAAATAAAGAGAAGAACTAGATCACAATCTGTGAAAAGTAGAAGTCATTTTAAGACATGATTTTTTTCTATAATTTTCTTCTTATCATGAGTCTTCTTACTCTAGTGACTTTAAATGTGAATAGCTGAAAATCATGCCAGAAATGTATCGCCACACTGTTTACCCTGAGCCAGCTGCAAGCCAGTATTTTTCTGGTGCAAGATACCTGGCTCAAAATTCAGCATGACGTTAAAAGAGTGACTTCATTATGGGCTTATGGGGCTACATTTTGATCCCCAGGAGAGAAAACGTGATTGGGTGGGTATACTATTTAAAAGACAGGACTGGAATGTAGATAAATTAATGGATGTTCACCCAGGGAGGGCTTTAGTGCTGGATGTTTCAAGAGGAGACCTTTATTATAGATTATACAATGGCAATAACATTTCCAGGGCTCTGATTGGTCAGTGTGTTCCTGAGACAGAGATGTTATTACACAATAACATCACTGTATTGTTCTTTAGGATGACCATTTGGAGCTACTGTTAAGAAACAGAGATACTGTATATTGCTACACTAAAAATCTACTAAAACCTTTTTTAAATTTTTTTTATTTTGTATAACATTGAGCCATTGTATAATTGCAATAAGGCACTCCAAGGCGTTGTTGTTGTTGTGTAATAACATCACTCTTGGGGTGGCGGGAGCACTCGGCTTCACCTCATGCTTCAACCCACCCCAGGAGTGAGATTATTACATAACATACACCTTGTTGTGCCTCATTGCTTAAATAATATGTGTATATGCACCCCACACAAAAGCCACTAGAACTGAGCTTTTTAAGGAAATTCAACTTTTATTTGCATCCTAGTTGGTGGTATTAGGTGATGACTTTAACTGCCTCATTACACAGTTGGCTCAGGGGAAAAGGTATATTGTGATACCACTTTTCTGGCTAATATGATTACAACAGCAAACCTCAAAGATTCTTACAGGGAGTTATTTTCTTGAGGTGGCCATACTTATTATCAAGGTTCATCATCTTCTAGAATTCATTATTTTTTTCTTTTTAAGTGTTTGACAGTAACTAAAGTGGAAACAATAGCCACTGAGTCTTCAGACTGTCTGGCATTATTAAACGAATGCACCTCTGGAGTGGTACGCCCGAAGGGAAAGGGGAATTGGAGGTTAGATACAGCTTTGTTGGGATAGTTTGGGTTGAGTAGGGTGTTTAATGTTAGATCCCAATTTTTGTATATTAATAACTTTGTAACCATTCAACTGATGTGCACTAAAACTTGCATGTACAGTCTTGTGGGGGTAGGTTTCTTGATATGCCAAGTTTTGTTCCAGTCAGATGTACAGATTCAAAGATCTGGACAGCGAAAAAAGTGTTTTTGCTGGGGGGAGGGGGTACTTTTTTTTGTCAGCCCCTAGAGCCCAGAAGGTTTGGAATTTTGGTCTGACATTTTCAGGGTAGAAAGTGCCTGGCCCACAGTAGTGCCTTTCACTGGTTTGATGGAAAATATTAATCTGTTTCAAAGTTATTAATTTTTAGTTTCAGTTTTCAGCGTGCTCAGTAAGCACTTTAAGATAGATGTTTGGAACGATAAAAGAAATTGACACGCAGCCTCTCATTTGTTAGCCATCACTTGTTACTGTATCATTACTTAGTAGTTACTACAATGACAATTGTCATGCTACTATACATAAAATAATACTCACACTTCCACGCTAGAGATGGTGCAGTACTGTTAATCAGATTGAAACTACTCTGTTAACGTACTTTCTGATTATTTGTAATACAGATTTCTTTCCTTTTTTCTTATTAATAAAGTTATTCTGTCCCTGTAGAATAGGAATAATATTGATAGCAGAAACATTTTGTCAATTTTTTTCTGATACCATTGTATAAGCTTACTTACTTCTATGGCGTTTATCATTGAATTCAGGCTTCTCTGCCTCAATCCACATCTCATGAGCCCACTTAAACCAGCCCCATCCCCTACTAAGACACTGACAGTTTTCTTGATTCTATAAAATGTTTGCTGCACCTGCTTCCACTTGAGTGACAGGCATCTTTGTCTTTTTCTGTGCCTTTGTCACTCAGGAAGTGACTGACTTGTTTCCATATTTTCTTTTGTGGTAAGTTGGTTCCCTGCATCATGATCTTGGGAAGTCCATGTTTCTGGATGGCCTCAACCAGGGTGAGTGCCTCCTTATCCTTCCAGTTCTTTGGCATGGTTCTGTTTGGAAACAAAATAAAACAAAATATTTAATATGTGACTGCTTGGTCATATATGAAGTACAACTGTTAACTTCTAACGTTATCATTTTTTTCCTCTGTTTCCCTGGCTGTCTGTCTTTCATGTCACATAATTGTGCAAAGTGTAATAGCTCCAATTACTGCAACAATAAGACAATACAAAATTGAAAGAACACTCATTATGAGGTGTGAGTGTGCTGCCCTTTCCCCCTGCTGTGGCTGTACTGGTCTGTATTTGTCCCTCCTCTCCAGAGGCATGAACTGTGTGAATAGGTCATAGCCAGGGTCAGTTATCACCCCTTGCCCAAGACTGAGATGTTGTAGCTCTCAGAAAGGCACTGCAAGTCCCGTGTGCCTTGTTGTTCTAATGTTGCACCCACTAAGCAGTGTACCCACCCTCCCTGCACCCAGCAATCAGAGTCCCCAATCTCTGTGCACCTGCCAATCACTGTACACAACTTCACTACATCAAGTAATCAGGATCCCCATCTCCCTTTACCTAGTAGTCTACATCCTCAGCCTTCCTGCACTGGGCAATCAGGGTCCCCACTCTTCCAGCACCCAGCAGTCAAGGTCCCCACCTTCCCTTCAAAAAGCAGTCAAGGTTCCCTCTTCCCTGCACCAAGTAATCAGGGTCCATCCTTCCCTTTACCTAGCAATGAGGGTCCCTAACCTCCTCTACAGTGAGCAATCAGTGTACCCACCTTCTCCGCACCCAGTAATCAGAGCCCATATCTCCCTGCATGCAGTAGTGAGGGTTCCCACATTTCCTGCACTGAGCAGTGAGGGTTTCCACACTTCCAGTTCCCATCAGTGAAGGTACCCACCCTCCCTTCATGCAGCAATCATGGTTTCCTACTCCCTGCACCCTTTAATCTGAGCCTGCAACCTCCCTGCATCCAGTAATCAGGTTTGCCACACCTCCTGCACTCATTGATGAGGGTTAGCACCATTACTGTGCCCAGCAGTCTGGGTTCTATACCTTCCTGTACCCAGCAATCATTGTACCCAACCTCCCTGTACCCAACAATCAGGGTCCAATACTTGCACCCAGTAATTAGGGTCCCCACCCTCCCCATACCCAGAAATCAGGTCCCTTTGCAGTCCCACTGTGCACTCAGCAACAGGGTAACTTTCCCCATCTCTGCAGATCTAAGCCCATAGCTCCACTCCTGCCTATACTAGCACAGGCATCACCAAAAAAAATGTCAAGTGTATCCTCCCTGAACACAACAATCATGGTCCACACCTTTCCTGCCCCAAGTAATCATGTGCCCCACCTTCCCTTTGCCAAGGAATGATGGTTCCCCCTTCACAGTCTGCATCCAGCAACAGAGTCACCTCCCCACAGCCCTGAAGCACCCAGCCCTATCCAAAGACTGCACTAGTAGATTTGTCACCAAAAAGAGAAAACAAAATGATATAAAAACATCAGGTGTATGTTGTGTAGATGTATCTCTTCCATTTTTTGACCAAAGTATATACAGCATATTGCTCTGAAAAGAGCCATTATGGGGCATCAGTGATGGCACTGCCGATAAATCACGACCACACATCACAACACTTTAAATTCCATGTAGGAGGTTCCCCAAGAAAAATGTGCTTCAATGTCTGAGAGATGCACACCATCATTTAGATAAAGCCACTGTGTATAATATTTAATTTCAGAGTGTCGTACAGCGTGCATACCTACATCACTAAGAAAGCCAGATATTTGAATGTTTACCTTTCAACATTTTCTTTCAACTCCAGGTGCATGCTGCTGGCCTCTCCAGATCATTCGCTTTGTAATGTCTGGATACAGAATCTTACAGGCAGGTAACCTTGTTATAAGTACAGCCAAATCAGATTTAGCTGCTTCAACTAAGTCTATACTCCTTTTGTGGCCCAAATCATAACCTCTGAGATGGATGAGAAGTATATCTGTCCAAGGATGACTGGAAAAGTCAGTACATATAGTAGTTGGCATGAGCTGCTCCTACCTCATGCCACCCTTATCAAACCAGTAGACAACACAGTTTGGCAGTCACAAGTCATTGTCAAAATGACTCCTCCTGGCAAACTGTGCAACCATCAGCACAACTGAACTTTCCACAATCCAAACAGTAGTTCTGTAGCCTTCTGCCATGCTCAGTCTTTTCAGAGGCTGTGCAAATTACAATTTCTTTTTGTTTTTAGCTGCCTACCTGAGCTCTCCTTCAGTCTTCCCTTCAAGTCTCCAAGGCACACTCCTGCCACTCCCACCACCCTACTGCAGTCTTTCAATCTCATATCAGCAGCCCCCCAGGTAATCTGGCGTTTCCCTTTGCCGGACGTGTCCACCCCGGTGAAGAAGACACCGGTGGGGACAGGCCAGTGTGCTCATTCATTGGCCTGGGTGCTGCTGGGGAAGGTACAGGCAGGCTGTTTTGGGGACCTAAGAATCGGCGGAGGACCGGAGGCCGTCATCTGGCTGAAAGGGAATGATTTTCTCTGTTTTTCCATGGTGCGTGGCATCTGGACATCTAGGCAAGAGCCAACATCTGCCACGCACCTCCCACCTGCAAACCCGACATGCTGTCCTACCCCTGACCTCCACCAGTGGTCACCCAATACCGGATTGTGGCCTCCCTCCCTCCCCGGAGACAATGAGCAGTCATGGAATGCTCAAGTTGTCTCCCCCAGCCAGCTCTCCAGTGACCCAGGCTCATTCCTGAACCCGGGTCACTGGCGTCACAAGTGGAAATACAACCACTGAGCCAGCGAGCTGGCTACAACAATTTCTAAAATGTGTGTGTCTTTCTCAACAGCCTGTGCCAAGTGACTGTCTCAATTTCAGTATCTCACTGTTATAAAGCAGACTGGTGAGTGAGGCAGTAACAATTTTTTACACTTCATTGGATGTTGATAATGTCTCTGTACCAATCAAAACAAAAGTTTTTTTGCAGCTACTGCATACATTGTTATTGGTTAATTATTTTCAAATCATACATTCATTTTGGAGGGAAATTATAACTCTCTGATTGGACAGTATGTCTAACATAGTAATATTCATCAATTCTATTGGTGCCAGGGTAGCTATCAATACTTCCATACAGCTTGGCTTCCTTCCTTTTTGAGCTGGGATTCTAGGTGATAAGATAGTTATCTGTGTCTACGTTTAAAATTCATTTTTTGGTGTAAAAAAAAATACAGTACTGTATTTATAAACATATGTGCCAGAATATTTTAAAATCTGCTTTTGTAAACAGTTTTTTTTCTGCTGCATAACTATTTGTTTTATAGTAAAACGTTAATTGAGTAAGTACTGACAAGACAGTTACCTGCTTCCAAGTTAGAAATTCATATTTTGTGGCAAGAAAAGATGCAATAGTGTATTTACAAACATACAGTATGTGGCAGTAGATTATGAAATCCACTTTTTTGTGAAATAATTTTGTCTTCTGCTGCATGACTATTTCTTTTATAGTAAAAAGTTAATTAAGAACTGATAAGACACTTATCTGCTTCAAAATTAACAATTGACATTCAGTGGTTAAAAACATGCAATACTGCATTTATACACATATGTGGCAGTAGATTATGAAATCCATTTTTGTACACTGCCTTTTTTCTGCTACATGGCTATCTCTTTTATAGTACAAAGTTGATTAATTAAGTACTGATAAGACAGTTATCTGCTTTTAAGTAACCAATTGAGTTTCTGTGGTAGAAATTATGTAATTGTAAGCCCCCCCTCCATGGGGCTTACTTGTTTGATGCCCCAATCTTCTGCCTTCTGCCTTCTGCATCTGGTACCTTGCACTGCTAGAATCAGGACTGAAGGACTTTATTTAGGAGCACTGGTGAGATTCAGACCAGGACTCTCTCCCAATCTTCACAGCAGCCACCACTGATGCCCCTATTTCTTGGTCCCACTAGGAAAGCAGGGCAGAGGTCTGTTTGGTGCCTTTTGTGCCTCCTGGTGCCCTGAAAGACTTCTGCCCAATGCAGTAGTAATGAGAGCTGAACCAGAATGTATACAATAATGGCTGCTCATGCAGAAGTTGGCACATGTGCAGCCATAGCCTTAAAGGAGCTGTTGCTCCCAATAACAGCATGGTCATTTGGCCGTAGTTTTAAAAAAGCATTCCCAGCTCCAGGGCAGGCAGCAGAGCCAGGAATTAAATGTAGAACACCTCCAGGCACAATAGTGGGTGTTTCCTGCTCAAGTACTGACTGGTGGGACTGGGAGCCATACCATAGAAGTGAACATGTGCACCCACAGCCAGAGAAGGTGCAAAACTGGTGCAACTCACTTCAGGAGCCCCGACAGTCAAACAGGGCACACTCCAAATAAAATAAGGGTTTCCCTGGCCCCAATCTGGTAAGCGGGACCAGGGCATATACTGTAGCTGGCAGCCCATGAATGGGCTTATACATAAACTGGGAGGCTGCTAAAGCCAAGTAGCCCCACGTAAACAAATATAGTGGCCCCTTGTGAGTATCTGTGCTGCCAGGGCTGCTGTGATGGGACAAAAGGGCACCTCCAGCTGCCTGGGAAAATACTGACCAATAGAGTGGGGAGGTTTGGGCTGCTATATAGTAGGCTTTGCCCTGTGATCTGGGAGGAGTCCAGCCAAGAAGTGAGAGGAGAAAACTGTTTTTGAGGGCTGCACAAGCCAGTAGGCTAGCCTTGGTGCAGATAGACTCCTCCGAGCCCAGAAAACATCTTTAGGCAGACTGTCTACTGGCTTTTTTTCCCTTAGTTAAAAAATTGGACTTCTAACCTATTTCACCAGTCTGGAACTTATTTTTATTGCTGTTCTTTAGTGTTTTCAGTTTGGAAAGGTTATTTGAACTGTGGTACTGTACCTCCCAGCTGAGAAGCTTGTTGGGATTGCTGAACTGTTTTCTTAGCCAGGAAACCACTTAATAGTGCTGGGTTTGAGACTGTTTAAGAAACCCTTTTGTGCTCATTTCTAGTGGAAGCTGTGTATTCAGCCTGACATCCAGTGTAACCACCAGCCAGCCAAGTACCCTGGTCTGAATGAAAGGGCCATGTGGTAAAGATGATGAAAGACCCACGTGCTGAAGATGACAAAAGGCCCATGGGGTGAAGACTATGAAAGGCCATCATGTGTGAGGGGAAACAGTGCCTGTTTCAAAGTTCCAGCCCTCATCTTATGCCTCTAGAGAGACTGTCATACTGCACTTTGAGCTGTTCCACCAATCCACAGCCTTTTTTCAGCACCCTCTGAGACTGTCATCAAACTGTGAGTACCTCTGGGCTGTGGCTCCAAGGAGTTTTCCAATCCAGTAGTTAGCTAGTTAGATAATTATAGGGGATGTACTGTAGTCCTGGGCAGGACTTTGTTAACCTGCAGGAAGTGCCCAGACAGAAGATTTCCATAGTTCATCTGTTGTACCCTATTTTTGGG
Organism: Neoceratodus forsteri; assembly: GCA_016271365.2. Lineage (NCBI taxonomy): Eukaryota > Metazoa > Chordata > Ceratodontiformes > Ceratodontidae > Neoceratodus > Neoceratodus forsteri. The sequence continues at coordinate 893,789,333 of CM028137.1, read as the reverse complement.
AACCATTTGGGACCCCTTTCAAAGTTCTCCAAGTTCAAGGTTCAAAAAACTGTTGGTTCCCCTGTATTCCAGATTTCTTTACCCTTTTGTCATTTGGTTGGCCACAAACATCCCAGTGAAATACCCACTGCAATGGACAGTAACAATTCCTTCAGCCATGGGGGGGAACTGGATACTCCTGTGCACCCCCCAGTGTACTGGAACTGTATGGGAGGACAACTATTGAAAAAAAGGATTTTTTTCCTATGCTTTTTGCTTCCCTTTTACCCCCTCCCTATAATAAATCTGAGGTTAGTTTGCTTTATGCAACTTATTCATAGTTATTGGTTTGTGTGTATTTTAACTGTATGGGGACTATTTAACTCTGTGTGTGTGAGAGGAAAACTAATATTTGTTCCTGGGGGAGGTTAGGGCTGCATTGGGTAACCTTTGTATACCCCTGCCCCAGGTGGAGGCATCAAAACCTGTTCCTGGTATTCTATTTATGTATTGCACCCAAATGAACACAGGCCAACCTCAAGATAGGTCAGTGTTTGAGGGGCTCCAGGGTGTGCACTACAGAGACCCCCCCTTACATAATACTGCAGTTATACACATATGTGGCAGTAGATTATAAAATCCATTTTCCTTTAAATGTTTTTTTTTAGTGTTGCAGAATGATTTCTTTTATTCTGAAAGTTGATTTATTAGGTACTTACAGTGCTTCTTCTAGCTGACAGCACTTTCAATGCAGCTGAAATCCAATATGGGATAATTCCTGTTGTCCTCAGATGTGAGAAGGGTTTTCTATTATTTGTTTCCAGGAGTTTCCTGTTTTGATTCAAACAATTATCGTTTGGCGAGATTCTTTTTTCATATGCAGCATATGAAAAAAGAATCTCAGTATACAAAAGCAGAAATCATCATATGAAAAAAAGATTCCTTTTTTGTATGAAAACCAATGTAGTCCAATGGGCATTTTCAGTTTTTTGAAATAACTTTGCCATTTGTTTGCTATTTTAACTTCACATTTTTGACATACCTTCCTTAGGACTCCACCTCATGGCCACTGATGTTGGACTTATGCAAATGAGTGTTGGGATGTGTTTTTTAGGTCCTTGGGTGAAATTGCATTTTTGGTGATATTTTAATGCTAAGGAATTGTGCTGTTGTACAAGGGAAGTCTTTAGAATGCTGTATTAACAGTTTCAAGCTGAAATATGAGGAGATGTTACTGCTATGAGCATATCTTTTTTTAACAACGTGATGTCATACTTATGATGTCTTCTTTATTTTTTTTTATGTAGAATATCTATGCAATGGTTCACAATGCCAGAGAGCACAGATGTTTGGTGTTTGTCTGTGTATTTTGTTGTTTACATTTAGTGATCATCATGTACAACACTGCTTATGTGGATGTTTGTTCTTCTTATAGGATGCAGTTTAGTCTGGGGTGTTCCACATTCATCTTTATAATACTATGTTATAATTGTTTATACAATACATTTTTATTGTACTGTCTGTAGACATATGCAAAATTTGTGAATGTTGCAGACTGGGTAAAACAGACTCTGAATTGTGATTGGCTAACGTACTTCCTTATATGCCCATATAAGAGTCAACAATACCGATGTAAAACAATTTCTTGTACCAAACTCTAGCATTCCAAAAATCATGGTGATAGTAAGATTTTTTAATAATCAATACTTCATTTTTTAAATCTCAGTAAGTGGAAGGGACAGATTGTTCCCCTGCTGTTCTCCCCCCTCCACCCAAGTAGGTAATGTATTGGGTACCCAGTTTAAAACATAACTGCCTTTCCACCACAAACTACCATAGAAATTTATGTACTATTATCTAGATGTTTATGAGTGTAAAAGGTTTTTTATGTGTTGCTGTTCAAACTGTCTGTACACTGTGATCACACTGAGGCTTGACTGCACTTGTGCAGTGATACAACATAAGACACAGATGCACAAACTATGTATGTGGTAAGGGTTGTGTGATGTGCACAGAGTTACTGGGTAAAGGGGGATACCATCATGGGTAGAAATTGCCGAGGCACTCCAAATCTTATTCACTGGGTCTTCAAGTCACCTGATAGGCTCAATGCACATGTGACTTCTAAAGAAATCTGGCTCCTAGTAGAACCCTTCTCTGCCTCTCTGTGGTCAGTTATTCATGTGCATCTGACCAGGCTTTATGCACTGGACCCAGCTCCTGAGCAAATCTGATTATAAGACCCAACTAACAAGGTAAGACTCTGAATTTATTAATACAACCTCTTAAAATGCACAGGCTGTAACTAACATAGAACAATACTGAGCACTCTGTTTTATAAGCTCAGATCCATGTTTGTCATCATTTAAGACAGAAACAGGATAACTATGCAATTATTTAGATGTTTTCTACTGTTGGAAAGCAAGTCCTTAGCAACAAACTTAAGATTGTCTCATAAGGTCCCTCAGGCAGTGACCTTTGAGGACACTAGTACCAGATGCAGCTGCAGCCAGAACACCCCCTGCTAGCAAGGTGCTCTCAGGTACACTGGCACTGCAGGTAGCTCTTTGCAGTCCCTCCTAGTGACTGCAGAGAAGTCTACTTACTATCAGAGGAGAGTGACCATACAAACCAAGAACAGAGAGGGGATCTGACCTTTAGATGAGGAGAAAACATCCACTTTTGCAGCATGGCTCAAGGGACACCCAACAGATGAAAGAGAGAGAGAACGGCCATTGTTCCTGACCCCGCTGTGTCTTCACCATCCTTTCACAGGGAATTGTCAGACATGAAGTATGTGCACAGCACACCACCATGTCTATGCATGCTCACCCTCTACCATCTTCAGGATGGCCAAACTGGCATCTCGGAGAAAATAGTGGCGGATCACTAAAAACAGCAGAGGACAAAGCGACTGCCCAGGGAATCAATCTACATTACCCTACAGTGCAGGACGCTAGCCTGAAATGCAATAAAATGCAGAATAGGGTTCAATGCAATAATATTAAAAATGTTGTAGATGGCCAGGTGGACAGGATTGTAGTCCACATAGTGGGAGGCCATAATTGTAGTTCAAACATGAACTACTCAGGCAACAATTTTGGTAGTTCTTTTCTACACATGGGCAGATCAACCACAGTCCCACACAACCATATTTGTAGTTCAGATTGAGAACTACATGGGCACCAATTTTAGTAGTACCCTCACTGAAGGAGGCACAGACATGGACAAAAACAGCATAGGCTAGTTAGGGTTCTAAGTTAGGAATAATACTGAGGAAATGTTATTCTCATTTTGCCTCCCCAGGATAAAAGATGATGAAAACAAGGATCTTCAAGATATGCAAGATACCCCTGCTACCAGCAAACTTGAGCCAGCTATGCCCTGACTGCCTAGATGAGGAGTTGTCCAAACACTGTGACTGGTATGATCAGGACCAGGGTTACTCATCCCAGGGAGCAGTCCCAACAAGCACCCTATCCAGGAAGCATTTGCAGCTGGAGACAGCAGCCTCACTCATGTAAAATCAACAGGCCATGAATGCACTGATTCAGCAGCAACAGCAGCTCATGTTGCCCATACTGCAGAAGCTGACAGAGATCTCTCAGCCTAAGGAACCAGGTGGGGTAACATTACTGCATCCCAGGTCACACAATGGCCCACTACAACCAGAAAACCCAGATGAATCTGGTGAAGAGTCTGAAGACCAATCTAACAGTGAGCCAGAACCACAGGAGCCAATGGAACAGGACCCTCAAAAATTGATGGCAAAATACTGTACCCCGACCAAGTTCCCAACCTGGTAAAAGCTATAAAAGAAACAATGGGTATTGCAGACCCCGCATCAACAGAACCACCATCTTAGCTGGTACCTTTGTTGATTCCAGCCCCAAAACAGCAAACACTTTTCCTGTCTGTCAGTCCAGGAGGTGGTCCAGAAGGAATTGGAAGCATCAGAATCCACTAGAATCCCAGAATGCAGGTTCTGGGACAAGATGTACCCTTTTCAGGTGGGCGAACTAAAGACCTGGTGCATGGCTCTGCAAGTGGACCCACAAGTCACTTCACTAAACAAGAAAACAGTGCTGCCAACTGAGGGCACCTCGGCTCTTAAGGAACCAACAGACAAGAGATTGGAGGAACTACTTAAAAAAAAACTTTGAGCTAGCTGGGCTGGGACTCAGAGCAGCCACCACTGCTGTATACACTACCAGAGCACAGGCAAGCTGGCTCCAGGACATCCAAAAGACACTCATGCCCAACTCACCAGAGATGACCCTGATGGAACTGGCCATATCGGCCACAAAGTACTTGTCAGATATGGCAGTTGATTCACTGACAATAAATGCCAGGTCATCAGCAATTACCAAGAAGGTAAGACATCTCATATGGATGAAGATATGGGAAGCGGACTTGGAATCAAAGGCCGTGCTCCTAAAAATTCCATTCAAAGGATTGTCTCTGTTTGGAGAGGGAATGGACAGGTTCCTAAAAAGAAAGAAAGAAGGAAGAGAAATGGAAAAGGATAGGCCCTCTACTGACACATATTTGCAGGACAGATCAGGGTCCAGAAAAAGCCACAATTTTTGTGGCAAGAGAAACAACTACAACTCCTCCTCTTAGTTGTCCTCTTTTCCTTTATGTACCTAAAGAAGGCTTTATCTCCCTCCTTTACCCCCTGTGCAATCCTCAGTTCAGTCAGGGCTTTAGCCTTCCTTCCTTCCTTACTGCCTCACCAGCTTCCCTATGTGCTACCTTATAGGTTTCCTTATCCTCATCTTTCATTGACACCCTAAACTTTGTGTATGCCTTCTTTTCCTCCCTTAGTATTGCAGCCACCTACATGGAGAACCAGAGGAGTTTCCTTTTCTTATTTGCCTTGCTCATCCTTCTGATACACTATTCAGTTGCCTCTGTGATAGCTCCTATGAGATACTCCCACATTTTGTCTACTCCTTTCTCTTCCCTGTATCTAAGACTTTATGCCAGGCTACTGTATATATCCTCTTCTGAAAGTGTGCTTTTCTGAAATCTAAAACCCTGATCTTGGAATGACTAATCTCTTCACAGGAGAACTGTGATCCAGAAGGGGAGTGCATTCTTAGAGCACCTCTTTCTCTGAATCACCCTGCAGTATTAAACTCAAGCCATGACACCAGCTATGCACAGGCTAATGCAGGCCCCCCAACAGGTTGAAAAGTAAAAAAATGTAAAATAAATAGTTACCTTTGCTGGTAGGATACAAAGTGATACTTGAAGATTTTCATCCAGATCAGTGCCATAAGAAGGCATTATCATTTAATGCAAAAACATGCAGAATTTCTGGTCACTAATTTCCATTAGGTCATTAATTTTCATGATGGCTGGTAGCATGGGGACTGAACCACAGAGCAGCACCTCATAGCAGTATCCAGTAGCCTGAAGTATTCCTTCGGTTAGCTGAGAAAAATTCCAGGAGCACAGAATTCATGTATGTTGTGCATTTCTCACAGTTTCACCAAATGTGCGTTGAAAGAACTGTGGCATGGAGAATGAGACACAGCTCAGCACCTTGTAGCAGCAGCAGCCAGCAGCCTGAAGTATTTATTCTGAGAGCTGAGAAAAATTCTGAGAGCACAGAGCTTATGTACGATGCGCTTTTCTCACAATTTCACCTAAAGTGTGCTAGATGCTCTGTGGCATGGAGATTGAGACATAGCACAGCACCTTATAGCAGCAGCATCCAGCGGCCTGAAGTTTTTATTTTTCTGGTAGCTGAGAAAACTTCTGGGAGCACAGAGTTTATGTATGTTGTGCTTTTCTCACATTTTCCCCTAAAGGGCTTTACAAGAATTGTGGCACGCGGAGTTGGGGACTTAGTTGCAGCACAGTACTATGTTTGTAACAGTACCATCAATACTACATTACCATCATTTCATAATATTTTGTTTGGTAAAAAAATTACAAAGAGTGAGGAATGTATGTATTGTGCTTGAGCACTTGTGTCAGCTTGCTGTGATTGATAAATACTGTCCGAAAGTGAGAATTGAACAACCCAGCAGCAGCTACCACCATTTAACAAGACCGAAAACTGCAATGCAACCAAAAATGTAGTGAGAGAGTAGAGAATGATATGCCACATAAAAACATCATTAAAGAAAATATAGCTAGAAAATATCATTTTTTGGGGGGAGGGGCTGTTTTCTTTTTATAAAGAGACAGAGCTCCGACAGACATAAAGACAAGAAAGAATGGAATTAAAAAGTTACAGTGGAAGACAGGAAAACAGTTTAATTTTTTTGGTGTTTAAAATATTTTTTTGTTTATTTTTTTCAGGGGAATTTAACAAAGGGGGGGGAGACTAAGAGGAGACAGAAAGGAATATATGATACTTAGAGAAAATGACTGATATAAAAGAGAGAGGGATGAGGAAGCACTGAAAAAGGAAAGATGAAGTCAAAATTTAAAATCAAATAGATCTCATGGTGTCCTACTGCCAGACAGAGCAGCACCTGCACACCATGATGGAGCTCCTGCATTTTCTGGACTAGAAGCTTCTGGTTCTCCAGTTTTTGACCATATATTGTTCAATAGAGCAAACACATTGGCAATGGTTCCCCATCTCCTTCAGCAGTTAAAAAATCTCTTCTGTGGTGTTTTGCAGTGATCTGGGTGCCAGTGCTGGTGCTGCTGGTAAGGTCCATGGCCACCACCACCATACCGATAACAGTGGTGACGAACTTTGCATTCCCCCATGGGAGGGCATTCCCTAATGGATGGAACTGATGGTCCTCCACCATCACCAGTAATCAACCACCTTGCATTGTCTCAGCTTCAACTCCAGTTGATGGTGGGTCTTTTTAAATGTGTCCACTGGCCTTCAGTGTCTAGGTAGGTCCCCCTTTCCCTGACTGACGTATGTGTCAGAGATGGTATTTTATTTATTTATTTATTAAAGTGTTTCACCAGGAAAGTCATACTGAGCCTTGAATTAGCTTGTTTTCAGATGCGTTCAGGGGTTGAGGGGTGGGGAAAGGATTGATGCAAGAATATTATAGTATATATCTTTAAATACAATGAAACAGAGGTTTCGCTTATTGCAATAACAGTATATACAGTAATTACAATCATATACAGATAGGATACAAGGTAACAGTACAGCTAAATACACATGGGCAGTTGAAGTAGAGGTCCAATGCAGGGTGTTAGATAAGAGGATAAATCTGGGGTCATGCTGAAGGGGGTGGATTGGGGCAGATATGGGGAATGAGAGGGAGGGAGAGAGAAGGTGAGATGAGGGGGAAATGGGGAGAGAGGAGTGTGAGGAAGAGGGGAGGATGAGGAAGAATGGGAAGGGGAGAGGGGAGAGAGTGAGGAGGTAGAAAAGGACAGGAGTAGGTATGGTGGAGTGAGTAGAGGGAAGAGTTGAGTAAAACATTGGGACAAGCAACTAGGGGCAGTCACAGGAGGAGGAGGAGGTGGTGTGGGTGTAGAGTAAAGAGGTTAGCGAGTGTTCGGAGGAAGCAGAGTGAATGAGTAGAGGGAGAGAATTTCAAAGTTTAGGAAAATGGAACAAGAAAGCAGCTTGTCCATCATGGAATTTATGAGAAGGGAGCAGGAGGGAGTGATTGACAGGATTGTGAAGGGAGTGGGGGAAGGGGGAGGTGAGAGAAGGAAGTTTACATGGGGAGGGAGGCAAGATAGCCAGAACTTGGAAGTGAAGTTGGTGCAGTGGGTTAGGCGGTGATCCTCAAGGGAAGGGAGGGAGGAACAGCAGAGTAAAGAGCACAATGGTGGGTGCGAAGAGCACAGTTCAGAGCAAAATGGCAGAAGGAGTAGAAGAGGGGGTCCAGTCTGGCCAGGATGGCCCTTGGGGCAGCACCATAGACCATGTCATCATAATCAAAGATGGGGAGAATCATCTTAGTAAGGATGTTGTAGTAGGTATGTAGGTAGAGGGATGCAGCTTTTGTTCCTATAGAGGGCACCAAGCTTGGGGTCGGTTTTTTTGTATAAGGAGTATATGTGCTGTGAGAAGTTGAGTGTTGATCATGCTAGACACCAAGGTACTTGAATGAGGGCATGTCATCAAGAGTGTCCCATCTAGGGTGTGGAAGGAGAGCAGGGATGGGAGGTTAGAAAGCCTCAGCCTAGTACCAAAGCACATAGAAACTGTTTTTTGGCAGTTAGTAGTGTCAGTGACTCAGCAGGCTGCACACTCACCTCTGAAGCTGGAAGATCGAAGGGTTGTGGGTTCTAGCCCCACACCAGGCACTTGGAGTAAATTCCAATACTGACACTGTAGTGCATCAAGAGGGGGATGCTGTATTCCTGAGGTGCTGTCTTTTGGATGAGACATTAAACTGAGGTCATGTCTGCCTGTTCTGGTGGTTGTTCAGGTGGACGTTAAAGATCTCATGGCACTTCTCAAAAAAAGTAGGGGAGTTTTATTTAAGAAACATGACAATTCAAACAGGTATATTCATCATTTTGTACATTCAGTTGCATCACATCACTGTACAGTGTTGAAGTGCAAAAAAGTCAACTATACCACCACCAACACCCTATGCATATTTCTGAAAGAAAGTAAACCCCTTTCACTACACCAAAACCTTAGATTTAGGATGCCTTTTGACATCACTGATGTAAATATCATGTAAAGCTGTCTCGCATAGTTTGCTCAAAGTAACATATGACATTCACTGTTGTAGTATAAATTTACAGTACATCTGCTTTGCCATAAATAATATTTGAGACATGTGAATAGTACGATCGATAGCCTGTGATGTGGGCACCTGTACTACAGCACAGTTCGAAACTGTAACGCATTATGGTCGAAAGCCCGAATGGTGATAGGAGGGTAGGGTGACGGATGAGGGGGGTGGGCGAATCTCGCTATATGCACACATGAGCGGGGGGAGCGAACATGGTGAGCATGGGTTGGGAGGGGGTGGAGGGGATGTAGGGAGTGGCACTGCAGTGGTTTGACGAGCTGTGCCGTGGCATCAGGGGTTGGCCTGTGGTTGTGTTGGATGCGGTACTGGGTTCGGCTCTGGGCACTGGTACAATTTTATTGTGCCCAGTCCAAAACTTTATTCTTCATGCTTTAACCCCCACCCGACATGCACCCTCCTAGAGTTGAAAATCCTTTAGTAGGGGAGTGCGGGGGGGCAAAGCCCCCTGTGTGGGCATGAAACGTAAGTCACCGGTGCCATTTTTCAGTGTGCCGAGGATGTCACAGCGGTGAAAATGTTTTCGCCTCTCTGATGTCGTGATAACGTGGCTCACCTTTTGGCAGTCACCATTATCACATAGAACCTTACGATCAGAGTACTGCAACTGTATTTACTTAATAGCCAAGGAAAATTACCCAATACAAAGGACTCATAGTTAATATATAATAGCCATGGTACCTCCCATTTTCTAGCTAGGAAGACCCATCATTAGGATAAAAAGTACAATCAAAAAGAAAATGTTCTTGTGTTTCTGTCTGAGCAATACACTCAGGATAAAGGCAGTCACGTACATCTAAGACACTATGCTTGTTATTTCCCTTGACACCAAACCTCCCATGAACACAAAGTCACCGGAAATGCTACATCTTTTTAGGTATTCTTAGATTTGTGAGCTGTTTAAATTCTAAATAGATTTTGGTAGGGCTACAGTGTTTAAAATCAGGTTCTTTTGGGCCTAAAATGCCCAATACTAGATTGTCCAGTTGTTTCCTAGACTCTTGTGTCACCTGTTGTTTGGTAATCTTCCACTTGCAAAGTTTTTGAAATGTGCTTCTCAAATATTCAAGTAATTGTAAACTCGGGTGAGCTTCGGTACCTGATTTTCCCATTTGGGCAAAATATCTTTTACAGTATTAGCAAGCCGTGCTTTTGTTAATTACGTCTTTTGTTGGAAAACAATACTTACATTCTTGGACCAAAACAGTATATGGAAGAATATAACAGGGTTCACAATATTTACACCCCCTTTATTTTTGGGTAAATATGTGATTTCTCTTTTTATAGGGTTCAACCAAGTACCCCACAAAAGTTGAAAAAATACACTGAAAAGTCTGGTTTCCAAATTGGTTGATAAAGGAAATACCATGCTGATATACAAAACATGTGGGATCAAAAACTGTTTAATAAGAAAAAAACATTTAAGTTTCAACATCCTCCACCCCTTCCATTTAGCCACCTTAATATCACCAGTTTTCAAAGCTGCTTCCCAATTGTGTTGAGCCATATCACCTGGTCCAAATCTGACAGCTAGAATTTTAATGGGCTCATCCAGAATTCGTATGCCATGTAAATTAGAGATTGTTGGGTCTCCCAGGCCCAACAGTAGTCCCTTACATTTAGATGTAATTATAGTGTCCATCACTATCTTATGTACGAAAGCTTAAATTGGATGCCACTGGAACTCGGAAGGAAATTTGGGCAAACCAATGTCTATTGAATACAGTATATAAAAATGATAAATCCTCTGGCCTGTCAGATAAACTAACAAAACCACACATAACTTTAACCTAAGGAAAAAGGGGGACAGAGATTTCTTAGTGCCAAAAACTCAAAACAACTATGGAAAAATGTCATTTCAGTATAAAGCCTCCACAACCTGGACTAACTTACCACTGGATATGAAATCACAGGATATAACAGTTAAAGCAGTTAAAACAGCAATGAAACAGCAGTTACATTTTCATTGTACATGCAGCAGATAAATCAGTGGCTGTAAATACATTATACTGTAGTAGGAATTGTTTGTCTATATGTATTAATGGTTGTATTCAAAATGTTTTTTAATGTTTTGTATTTTATGTATTGTAATTTACATTGTTATATATGTGAATCAGAACATTGGAAACATCAGACGGGTGTGCCTTGTAAAATGGGCTCTTGTAGCCCTAATGTTGTATTGAAGCTGCTCTTCTAAATCCTGTATAAATAAACATTTTTACTACTTTACTACTAATCTAAGTTCAGTTTAGATCATGACACACTTGAATAAAAATTTATTTTTTGTATAAGATGGTTAACACCTGAGTCATCCTTCAGGAAGACATATATGTTGTCAGCATATGCTATAATTTTTATTTATTTATTAATATCTTGGATTAACACATGAGAGCCAGTGGCACATTTACATAGGTTCCACATCAAGGAGAACTTAATACAGATGATAAACAAGAGTGTAAAAGAAAATTAGGAAGTTAAGTAGCTTAGGCTCCACGTCAAATACAATAACACAAAAAGCAAACAGGAAACTAAACAGGCTTAGGTTCCATGTCGATGCAATAGCAGAATAATAAACATTGTAATGTAATTTGTGCACATTACTGCAGAGCAATCAGAAGATACAGAGAGTTGCTTAAAGAGGAGATACAGTGATTTAAATGAACAGATAAAACCATACTGACAAATGTTAAGTGCTGCAGGGTTAAGCGCACCCCAAGCTAAGGGAAGAAAGCAGGGGCTAGGGAGAAGGGATGGGGGAGGGATAGAGAAAGGATCCAGGATCAAAGTGGGATGAGGGCAGTAGGGAAGCAGTACAAAAGAGGGGGCATGGACGTGGAGGGGCAGGGTAGGGGATGAGGCCTTTAGCGGTCAGATATGCTTTGACTAGCAGAATGCAGATGTTCCACCAGTGAAGTACTTAGGGGGTGGGTTAAATGGGGGGAGTATGGGGAAGGGGAAGTGATAGGGGTGAGAAAGGGCAGAAAAGGAGAGGAGGCCAGTGGGTGACAAAGGAGAGTGCAGGGGGAAAACAATCTGGATTGAGGTTACTGACAGATGGTTGCAGTCTAGAGGTTACAGTTACAGGCACTTATTACGGTAAGGTGCGTGCACAGTTGTGCTTTGAATAGCCCAAGTTTTGGATTCATTAGAAGGTTGCTTTGGAGTGTGTTTAGCCAGGTTGGTTCCCGATACTTGAATGTACGCTGTCCTTGTGAAGTACAGAGCAAGGGGACGTTGAGCTTCCTGCTGTTATTGCCTCTTGTGTCTCTGAGGTGCTCAGTTGGTTGGAGAAGGCTCTGAACACCAGGGGGTGTAAGGCCTAGTAATGATTTCTTCGCAAAAGGGCATACCTGGTATTGTAGTCTACTTTGAAGGTTAAGCCATCCTAATTGAGAGTAAAGCTTGCAGGTATGTGTCAGTTGGTGAGCCCCTGTTACTAGGTGACAGGCTTTGTGTTTAGTGCTAGCCTTATTCTTTTTAGTGCTGTGTCCGTAGCTGCCCCATAAACAACAAGCCCGTAATCGATTATCAATAGAACAGAGATGTTCACTGCTAATTTTAAGGCTTTGTCATTAAGGCAGTGCTTGTGTTTGTACAGTTGGCCTATTTTGAGGTTGGCAGACTTGACCACCTTGTCGATGTGCTGAGTGTATGTAAGGTGGCAGTCAAGGGTGATACCAAGATATTTAAAACTTTGGACCATTTCCAATGGGTTATTTTGGAAGTTCAAGATGTTTAGGGGATATTGTCTGTGTCTGTTGTAGGAGAAGGCAAATAACATTGTTTTTGTTTTTTTATAGTTCATTAGGAGCCTGGAGTTCATGAACCAGGTCTCCACTTAAGAGAAGTTTACCTGCATCTGTCATTCAAGGTAGGCTGGATCTGCTTGACTAGAGAATAGCACCGCATCATCAGCATATAATAAGACTCTATATGAACACACCATTGGGAGGTGGTTTAGAAAAAGGCTAAAAAGTAGTGGGCCCAGGATAGAGCCTTGTGGCACTCCAGTGCTAACCGTGCAGCTATCTGAGAGGACATCTTGAATTTTGACTTGTACTCTCCCAGTGAGGCAGCTATTGAACTTGCCCACCAATTTGGTTGATACACCAGTTGCAGTCAACTGGTTCAATAGTACTTGATGGTTGATGGTATCAAAGGCCTTGGTGAGGTCGATGTAGGTTGCCCCCACCAAGAGCCCATGATCCATTGCTTCATGTGTATACCCAGTAAATTCTACCAGAGCAGTGGTCGTGCTGTGTTGTTTCCAAAATCTGTGCTGCTGCGGGCACTGTAGTCTGTATTTGTCAAGATGGTTGATGAGTTGGTCATATACTATATGTTTGAGCGCTTTGGAGAGTGGGGGTACTATGGAGATTGGTCAGTAGTTGGAGTGTATACTCCTGTCTCCTCTTTTAAAGACAGGGGTGGCCATAGCAGTTTTCCAGAGTTGGGGAAATGTTGTGGCTATGAGAGAGGTTCAGGATTTTGGTTAAGGATGTGAGTACCTCATCATGGGACAGCATGATTAGTTTAAGATCCAGCGTATCTGCACTGTACCTGGACTTATGAATTGATTGCATGTTGGATATATTTTTTGGCCTCGGGTTTGGAAATAATCCTAAGATAGAACAGACGAGCTGAGAGTACCTGTGGGCTGGTCTCAATTTGGTTATTGTCAGCATTTATGAGGACTTAGAAAATTAGGGGGGAGCACACCACTAACGTCGGTAAATGCTGTGTTGAATGTGTTAGCGATGAGTTTGGGATCTTAGGTTACTACACCCTCTACATTAAGCATTTTAGGTGGGGTTTTATTGGATTTGCCAGTTAGGGTCTTGATATTATCCCAGAACTTGCGGCTGTCACTCCAGAAGTTGACTAGTTCATTTTTAAAGTATTGGATCTTTGCTGTACGAACAGCCCATGTACTTTTATTGTGGGCAGTTCTGTAGTTTTGCAAATCTACAGGGGAGCCAGAGTTTCTTGCCTTATGCCAAAGGTGATCTCTTTTGTTTCATTTTCTCAATGAGGGGAGGGGTGATCGAAGACTTTTGAGAGCCCTGTACTTTACCCTTGGAGTAGGGGGTAAAGATGTTATGTGCCGCGTTAAAGGTTTTAATGAATTATTCAAGCACTCAGTCGACACCATTTATGTTGTTAAGAGCTAACCAGTCTTGCTTTCTTAGGTGTACCTTGAAGGCATGGAGCTGACCTTTTTTTTAGGACCCTTGTCATTAGTGTTTTTGCTGGTGATGTGGGGGACTTGTTTAACCAGGTACATAGAATTGGTGAGTGGTCACTAATAGAGTCTGGTAGCATGGCTGCCTTGGTTATCCTGTCAGGACAATTGGAAACAAGCCAGGCTAGAAGGGTACTGCTTCCTGTACGATAATTCACATGGGTGGAAGTAATTACTAGTTGGGCCATATTGATTGAGAAGATGACATCCCTATAGTGTGCCATATTGGGGGATAATGAGTTTATGTTCAGGTCACCAACTATAATCACCTCGGAGTTGTGGTGAATACTGGAGAGGTACTCGAGATTATAACCATATCCTCTTGATGTATCCCCGAAATACCTTGTATATCCTGATGAGAAATAATTTTTTGTATGATGGAATCTATAGCAAAAATATATAATAGAGGGCTTAAAGAACACCCTTGTCAGGCTACTATTTGTATTTTAATTTGTTTATCTCTCTGTTCTGCTATTTGTGGAGTAAGTACAGCAGTGTCATATAACAGTCTTAACCACTTTATGAAAGGAGGTGAGATTCAATATTTACACAGGACCTGAAATAAAATGTCATGATTGACCCTATTAAAAGCTTTGCTCTGGTCTAACAAAAATAAATATCCTGAAATGTCTTGTTTGTTGCAATATTCATACACATCCTGGATTATAAATAGAATATAGTATGGGTCGGTGTGTGTAATAAGAAGTTTACACACACCCGAGGGGTTAAATGCTACATAAACCCTGAGAGCAAAGCTCGAGGGGTTTATGAATAGCACCTAACCCCGAGGCTGTCTGTAAACTTCGAGTGTACACACACCGACCGATTTTTTATTTTATATAATTATTGGGTCATGTTTTTTCGCCTCAACAATTATATAAAATTTGTTCCACTGACTGTCTCGATGATTATGAAGGAATAAAGGTAGTCTTACCTTTGTGAAGCTTTTTAATTTTTTATTTGAAGGAAAGAATGGTTGGAACAGTTAAAATACTTAATGAACTTGAGTTTGAAACATTTAACTTTAAACTTTGAAAAGAAGAAAACAAAGTTATTGCGAGGAAGATTTTTTTTGCTGTTTGCTTCGGGTGCCATTGCTGTGCTGGCTGTCAAGGAGGTTCTGGTCTCTGGTTACTGTGTCAGGTGATCTGCAGAGGGAGGGTGGAAGAGAAGGAAAAAAGAGAGGAGCTGTCGTTAGGGATCATATGCATTTTACACAGCGACTGATTAGTTTCTTTGATTTTAAAAGGGAGACAGGAAAGATTTTTAAACATATGCTGCTTTGTGTTGGTTTTACTTACATTAATCGGATCTGTCCAAGTCATAGAGGACTTGGATCCTTCATTTTTTCAGTTCTCGTGGCTGGCAGTTGTATATGTTCACTGTCACTGGGTGGTGAAAAATGCAGGCACTCCCAAATATGAACTGTAGGGTACTGCTGGAAGCTGCTTCAGTTCTGTTATTGGTGGTTGTCCTGGAGTCCATGAGGGTGTCTGGCTGGCTTGAGGTGGAGAGTCTCTCTTTAGAGAAGTAAGTCAGAAGTTGATTAATTTGTTGTTGTTTCTTTTCTGGCAGCACTGAATATTTATTGATGGACTGGATGTTACGATGTCTGGATATTTGTTGGACATCAGTCGGGGGATATTGTGGTTGACCAACCTTTGAATACTTGTTTTCCTTGTGCTGTGGTTAGTAATCTGCTTTGACTCAGGTAGGCCTGAGTCGATCTTCATTTTTGCCATCATGTACCTTAGTTTGTTAATACCTATGTTCATGTTTCAATACCATAGTGATTTATTTTTATTTATTTATTTATTTGTATTTCGGATGACACCTTGACATCTTGTGATGTTTCCTTTCTGTTGGTATTTGGAGCAATGTAGAACAGAGCATCAGGAGCAAGCATTTCTGGGGGTCGCTGGCTTTTGTACAGACAGTATGCCTTTACTGTGTCTCTTTCAGGGTTGACTTTGTTGGCATATATTCTGGAGTTGACTGGGCGGACGTGTTTGAAATTTTCCCCCATCCTCGTCTTTGTTTACCACTCGGAATACTCTAAATATACATTTCCATTTGTGTCTACCCCTTCTCTGATGTCTCCTCATTGTAAGTCATAGTGTTCTTTGGTTCACATAGCGAACTGTATACCGAGGTTGAAAAAAAGAAAATTGAGCAGTCCTGTGGGGGTAGACATACTGAGGGTGCCCGAGATGTATAACTGCTCAACATCTTCTTCTGTAAGTGGCTGTGCTTTGTAAGGTCTATTGCCCTTCCCTTCCTTTATAAGCTGCTTTTGTTTGGCAGCTTTTTTTTGTTTGTTTTGGTAAAGACATTTTCATACTTTTGAATATAGAGTATGGGCACTTTTGAACCCCAAATGTCTATCAATACTGGTTATGATCCCGCTTACTGTCCCCAGTTCATACTTGGTCCCGTCATGTCAGTTTAAAATGAATATGAAATATGCTATTGTGCTGTTTAGCTAAATCAGATCAAGTGTCTGAAATTCAGTTTGGTTTTCCTACCTCTGCTAAGTAGGTTCTGAAAAATTTCAGGTCACTTTCCATTTTTCGGGCAGTGTTTTTTATTTTCTTGGTCTTATATAAAGCTTTGCCTGTCCATTGTTGGTGGTATTATAAAACGGGTTTACATTGTGGTCTTTTTTTCTGCTTTTTAGGTACCTTTGACAGAAAAACAAGAAGACACCCGTGTTCAGTGAGAAAACTCCAAGGTGAATTTGGTCTGAGGTAAGTGCTTTGTGCGACAGTGTGGGATGGAGAGAGATGGCTTCAGTGGGTGTAAGACACCACTCTGGCTTGTGTTTTTTGCCATAGGAAAGTGGCACATGATTGCCATTATAAATGCTCCTTTATAATGGCAATGTACACACATTTTTTCCTATAGGAAAAAAATGCAATACATTAATTATACATAAATTATCTTGTATGTTCCTGCCTTGTAGTGTACAAGTCTGTACTGGATGTATCAGGTCTTTAGCTATATTTCTTAACTGTTTTTGTAAGATATGAGTTAATATCTTGAAATCAGAATTGAGTAAACAAATTGGTCTCCAATTACTTACATTAGTACTGTCACCTGACTTATGTAAGAGTATTGTGAGGCCTTGTGTGAAAGTAGATGGAATATGTTCTTGAGAAAAAAAGAAATGGAATAGTCATGCTGAAAAAGAAGCCATTATGGCATCAAAAGTGTTATAAAATTCATTCAGTATTTCATCTATTCCAGTCACTACACCTAATTTTAAAGATCTGATGAGATCAAGAATTTCAATATTGGGACCCTATTGATATTAAACTAAGACAAAACAACAAAGTACTAAACTCTTTATGAGCTCGTTGAAGAAACTTATAGATTAGAATTGTAATTGCTACAAACAGTAAGTGGTAATCATTAAAAGATTATAATAATAAATAAAAACGTGGATTCCCTGTCTCACTGATTGAACTATAGATTTAGATCCTCATGTTTAAATAATGGATATTTTATACACTTATTTCCTGATGGGATTAAAGTAAATCTGCTTTGAAAGAAATATAAATTACCAAAGTATTTAAATATTTAATTCGGTATAAACACATAACTTAGTACAATTTATACTAATTGAATGTATTTTATAATTGCTTGTATGATAGTTGTGAATCCCCCATATGAAATGTGGTAATGACTAATGAATTTCTGTATATTTTGTATTAGTGTGTTCTTTTTATGATGGAACTAAGAATTGAATTAACAGGACCATCTTAAAAATAGGTCTATGACCCAATGATGTAAATAAGATCTTTCCTGTCTAAAAATAAACTTTTACTACTACTACTTACTACTATTTTCAGTAACGGATACAGTTAGGCCTTTCATTCTATCTTCACTAATCCCATCCAAATGTATATCTGCAAGATACTGACCAGTGTCCTGGGATTCTGTATGTGAAGCCCAAGATAAACTTTTTAAATGATTTTCCGCAATCTTCCTTATCCCTTATCCCTTCAGTACTAATAGGTTCTCCCTGATCATTTTTTAAACAAGTAAATCTTGAGATATTTTTTCTGTCTTTACAAGCCTGGCAAGGGTCAGAATAGGTTGATTTCTGGGTCCCAAAACATAATTCAGTTTGCAAGAATGCAGATCTGCCATACTGAAAGGATTTCATATCTGTCTGATAGCAGTAATTTGTTCTGAGAGGTCTGTTGTTGAGTGGTAGATGACAGTTAAAAGTTTATATAATTGTGCCCTTAACCCAAGTTATGTAAAAACTTCTGTTTTGCCAAAGATTTTCCAAAATCTTGCATCCACTTACATATGTCTGCTTTTGTGGCCTTTCACCATTCTTCTAGGTCCTCAAATAAGTATAGTACAGATGCTCTTGCTACTAGTACAGAAGTGAAATCTGCTTTTACTTCTGCATCCATTAGGCTGGCTGTATTCATTTTCCTTCTAGCTGTGGGGATGGGCACTCCTGAGTCAGTATTTAAAATAGTCTTAACTAATAAATGGTCACAGAATTCCACTGAAATGATAACAGTATTAATTATCTGGATTCACTGTGATACAAAAATATAATAAATTTTCATGGTAAGGGTACTATGTTGATGATTTGGCTAAAAAAAAATCTAGTGGACCTAAACCAGCATGGTTTTAAAAGTAAAAGATCTTGCCTAACTAGTAATTTAGTTTTTTTATGAAAGGGTTAGTAGATTCCTTCATGAAAAGACACCAGTGGATGTGGTATATTTAGACCTATGCAAGGCTTTTGATAAAGTGCCACATAAAACTCTTGTAAATAAAATGAGCTCATTTGGAATACATCATAAATTGATTAACTGAGTTGATGAGTGGCTAAAAAATCATACACAGGTGGTACGAATAAGAGGATACACCTCAAACACAGGCATAGTCACTAGTGGGGTGCCACAGGGATCCATCCTGTGGCCCATACTATTTATAAT
Source organism: Neoceratodus forsteri (assembly GCA_016271365.2). NCBI lineage: Eukaryota > Metazoa > Chordata > Ceratodontiformes > Ceratodontidae > Neoceratodus > Neoceratodus forsteri. The sequence continues at coordinate 893,770,437 of CM028137.1, read as the reverse complement.
TTCAATCAATCTTCAATCTTCAATCTTTATTTATTTATATAAGGCGCCTTTCTAAAACCAAGGCGCCTGTACAATACAAAATAAAACAATAAATAAAACCATTTTAAAATTAAACTAATCGACTATATTAGAAATCATTATATGCTTTGCTAAAGAGATAGGTTTTTAAAGATTCTTTAAAACTTTGGACAGTCGGGCTATCCCACACCTGATGAGGTAGAGAATTCCACAGGGTTGGGGCCATAAAACTAAAAGATCTGGCCCCTGAGGTTTTTAAACGAACCCTGGGAATCTCTAGCAATCCCTCGTCAGTGGATCGGAGAGAGTGGGAGGGGCAGTAGGGGTGAAGGAGATCTTTCAGGTAAACAGGTCCCTGTGTCAGACATGACAGCAAGTCTGAAGAACATTGCCATAAAATATGCAGATGATACAAAAATTGTAGTTAAAGTGGGTTCAATCAATGAAATAGAGGATTTTTCTGATGACCTTAAAAAACTAGAAAACTGGGCCAAACAAAATGACATGATTTATAACAAACAAATGTGTAATCATGCATTTAGGGGATACAAATCCTAACAAACAATTTATGTTGAATGGTATTCCATTGACACCTATAAAAGAAGAAAGAGACCTGGGTATAATTATTAACTCAGATCTCACATTCAGTTCTCACTGTAATCATATTAGAAATCAGGCAAATAGATTAATAGGATGCGTAAAATGATCTTTTGTTTCTAGAAATAAAGAATGTATTCTTCCACTCTATAGAGCATATGTACGTCCTCATTTGGACTATTGCTCTCCACTATGGAGTCTCTATCTTAGGTGTGATATCAATGCCCTGGAGGGAGTACAGCGAAGGGTTACCAAGATGATAGATGGCCTACAGGTTAAAAGTTATGAGGAGCGACTTAAGGAGTTGGATCTTCATTCATTGGAGTTAAGAAGGAGGAGGGGAAATTTGCTATTGATGTTCAAAATAGCAAAAGATAAGGAGTTTATGACACAACTGGGAATGTCCTTTCATAAAAGAGAGTGCAATCTCAGAAGTCACAAATTTCAACTATCTTTAACATATCCAAAGTTAGATAGCAGACGTTTCTTTTATACCCAGAGAATCATACCTATATGGAATGGCCTACCTAAATCACTGTTGGATACAGAAAATTTAGAAACGTTTAAAATAAACCTTGATAAATTTTTATTAAACAAGGTATAGATATATCCAGGCTATGGAGATGTATTAATATGGGCTATGGCATTCGGTACATCTATCACACTTAGTATGTAACTTAGTATGTAACTTCGTATGTAACTTAGTATAATGAATAGGAGGAGGAGAAGCTTTTGAAAAACAATCAGTCAATTCAGCTGTCTTTATGCAGTCTCTTAAAGCAAAAGAATCACAATAAACTTTTTTCCCCAAGGCTTTGCGAGCTGCTGTTTCCAATGTGCAATTAAAATCTCCCCCCAGAAATACATTTTATTTTCTGTAGCAAGAAAAGGCTGAATGGTATTAAGTAACTGAACTCTATCTGTTTTTTTGTTGAGTAGCATATACCACAATAAATCTGCTAGAATATTTATGCCAAATGCCATCTACAATAATTATCCAGCCTGGCAGTACATCAATAATCCTTTGTAATTTGAAATCTGAACCTGTGAGTAATAATCCTACTCCAACAGCCCTATCCGTCCCAAATGACCAATAACATGGTCCCCAAATCCAAGAACATTGGGCTTGGAGTACAGAAGCTAATGTATTCAACCAGTTTTCCTGCAAAAAGATTATGTCAACAGATAAGTCATGTAATAATGAGTATACTCCATCTCTCTTTTTGCCATTTAGTCGGCTACAGATGTTTAAAGAAGCGACAGAGAACCGAGCCATTTATTTTAAAAAAAAAGTAATCTTTTTTATCTTTTTTTTCTTTTTTTTTCCCTTTCTTGCCCTCGGTCTTTTGTTCCTCCAACTCTTGAGGTATGGAATGGGATGAGAAAGCATCTAAATCAGCGTCTCCAGATTCTGTGTCCCCCTAATTTTGTGTAGCCAGTGCACCAAACTGATTGTCTGTTTCAAAGACTGTTTTGTCCACTTTTTGTTGTTGTAAGCCATGCCTTCTTGTAGTCGATGTTTTCCATTTGGGGGGTGGAATTTGGCTGATGGCCTCTGCTGCATTCATGTCAGGTGCTTTGTCAGGTACTGACAGGGAAGTGCAGACAGTAGAATCCATAGTGGTAGCCACTGAGATGGTCACCTCTGGTGTAGGAGACTGTCTGCTGGTAGAAGTTCCATGATGGTCAGAATCAGGGATAGAGGTGTTGGTCTTCTGGACCAGTTCATCTTCCTTCTGTTGGGCTTTTTTGATTAAATCATCTGGGTTCAGTGAACATGATTTATTGTGTGAGACCCACGGGCAGTTCTGGAACATGTGGCCATGTACACCACAAAAATTATATTTAGAGTGGTTTATACACTGCAAATTAATGTGTCTGCACTCACCACAAAGGCCACATCGAAGCTTATTACACACATTAGAAAAATGTGTCCTGGCCCCACACTTATACCAAGCCTTTGGTTGCCCATAGTAAAAGTATACAATCCTGTCTCATCCCAGAAAAAAATGGTAGAGAGATGTTGAACCCCATCTTCAAATTGCCACAACTTGACTTTGAACTTCCATCCCCCTGTCCACAGGAATTCAAAGTCTATTATAGCTTTGGCTGAACTGAGGACATCACAACATTGTTGGAAGACAGTGAAACATGTCTCCAAAGTGAACACTTTCACTCCTGAACATGATGGTGATATTCTTTGTAGTTGATTTGGTTAATGGACCAACTAGAAAAGGTGTCCAGGAAGGGGAGAATTTTAGTTGATTATATTTTGCCCAAAATCTTTCGAGCGCACTTGGAGATCGGAAGCTTACATCAAAATTATCCTCCCCAGAAATATGTATGAGAGCATATATTTCTGAGACCATGAACTTCATGAAATCTTTAAGCAACAGACGCATAACATACAGACAGTCAGTCTTGGTTCATGACCCCCTTTATATTGTAGTCTGACCGCATTCCGTCTAGGTGTATGTCTAGACCGATTAAACAGATTGGCATATCTGGGGCCTGATCTAGGGGATAGGAGAGGTAGACTAGGCAGGTCTGGTTCTTCTTCCACATTACCTGGGTTACTTCATGTGGGACAAGTTTGAATTGTATCATTCTGAATGTCATTGCTCTCAGTCGTACATTTAGTGCTACTCTGACCGTTCATATTGTTAATGATAGGTGAGTCTAACTCATGATCATCATTTAATACAGGGGAAGGGAGAGCAGCTATGTCATCCCCATTCTGTGACTGAAGCAGTGCCAATGACCGTGGCAGGTTATCAGCAAGCATATGTACAGGATCCTGTATATGGGGTCCAGAACTGGAATTCGGCTGAGTCACTGATGAAAGTTCTACCCCCTGCTGGCTAGTACCTGGTATTTGCTGTGTTACTACACCTTTCTCTATTTTAGTTTCTTATGGCAGTTTTCATTTAAATCAATGTCCGGAGGGTTTATCTGTTTGTGAATCAGTGGTGGGCTTTGAAGTGCGTCATTATGCATCAGGCAACCCTGTGATTGTGCACTAGAAAATGTTTCCCATTCAAGATCTGGGATCCATTTACCTGTAGGAATTTTCATCCAGCCAGCCACCCATAAAGCTCTGTCTGGTGACCACCCCACTTTTGCAGATGCTTCCTCCATAGTTCCAAAAGCTGTTCTGATATTATCCTGTGTTGACTGTGGTGGTTTCTGATAAAAGCTTTCCAGCTGGCAGCCAGATGCACTGTCTGAGTGTTCATTCATAACAAAGGATAATTTATGAATCCTGGACTGCAAAGCACTGTTAGAAATAAAAGACTCATCAGTGTTTTTTTTTCCAAGGCTACTTTCCATTCTATATAACTGTCTTCATTCCTCCAGTTTCTATTCCAGCTGGGCTTCAGTTGTCTCAATGTCAGTCTCCATCATCCTGGTGCGTAAGCCTTCATTTGGGTAGCACATGAGGTGGGAGCCTGAATCACCACGCCATCTGAAATGATGACACGATATGGACAAAAACCAGAAAGGCAAGGGGGCAGGGAGGGTGACCAGATGTGGTGGGGTGGGTGACCCTAGCAACAGGATGTCACTACGTGTACATGCGCATGGGGGAGGAAGTGAACATAGCGAGCGTGGCCTGGGAGGGAGCAGAGGGGATGTAGGGGGTGGTGCTGCGGTTGGCTACAGAGCTGCACTGTGGCATCAGGGGTTGGCCTCCGCTTGCGGTGCCGGGGTTCTGGGTTCGGGTCTGGGTCTGGCACTACTGTGCTTTTCTTGCGCCTGGCCCAAAACCTTATTTTTTTTTTGCTTTTGCACCCCCCTGGAGTTGAGAATCCTTAAGTAGGGGTGTGTGTGGGGGGTGCAGACCCCCCACAGAAAGCAAGTATTTTCAGTCCCTGGTGCTGTTTTTCCATGCACCAAGGCTGTCAGGGTGGCAAAATTGTTTTTGCTGCCCTGACAACACTCTTCTTCGGGTCACCCTTCTGCAGTCGCCCATCTCACATAGAACCCTTCATTTGTAATATCCATTTCATCTTGTAACACATCAGCCAAATTCTCTTCTAAATCATCAGAAACTGCAGCCCAAGCTGTAGAAAACATCATGTCTTTGTCCTCCATTTGAACACTGGTTGGGTCGAAGGACCGGATCCCAGCCTGCTGCTGTATGCTGACTCCTGCAGCCTCCAGATCCTCCATCTTGGAAAGGTTCCTACAGCACTCACTCAAAAGATTAGGGGAGTTTATTTAGGAAAATCATACATAATACATTCATCATGAAATATGGCAAATCCAAAAAGGAGAGAAAGAACATCAAAGTAAACATTTACAAATTGTACAATCAGTAACAGTTTTATCTTAACAGAGATAAACAATTACAAAGAACTTTGGGTAAACCCAAAAGAAACCTTCAGTGTACCTTTAGAGGATGCAGAGTAAATAATGATTCATTGCCATTACTTCATTAAGTTATTGGTACATCTGAGTTCATCACCCATGGCATGCTTCTCCATGCTTTATTTAAAAAAAAAACTCTGGTCATTTGTTTGGCTTTAGTATAGTAAATATTTTGTAGTTCGTTTGTTATTTTACTAAGCAATTCCAGATATGAAACATGTTTTTGTTGTAATGAGTAAAGGCATCTAGCATTCCATCTGTAAAATTTTTTCACTATAAATACTACATGAAACATACTTTTATTCCATTTATTCCACCTACCAGTGTAATGACCATACATTATTATATCATATGTGACTGAAACAAAACTTGGTTCAGTCAATTTTTTCAAAAATAATTGCTAAAAATCTAATATATAATTACAGGAACTATATAAATGTTCAGTGGTTTTCAGCTGTTGACATGTAGGTCTGCTACACATTCTCTCTTCTAACCGTTTGTGTTTTTGGTTTGCAGTTACATTTATTTTTAGAGTGACAGCTTAGCCAATGAACATCCCACAATTTAGGGGGTATCCTGTTGTCTGTAAGTAGATTTGTTAAAGAGGAGAGGTACATGAGGGGGCAGGAAGGGAAAGTTATGGGTCCTTTATAATGTTGGTCCAGGATCTGGTTATATAAAAATGTCCTTGTTTTATTAAAAACCATATGGCTAGGTACTTTTAAGATTTTCAACTTTAAAAATGTCTCTGTAATACAGGTAGGAATCATTGTTGAGTCTTTTAATACTCACAGATGTCCTGCATTCAATTGTTAAACCAGGCATGACATGTAGAAAACAATAGAGTATTATAGCATTGCCCTGTGTGAAATAACAGAGGTTTTAGATTTGTAAAGAAAAAAATACTATCAAAAAAGACAACAGGGTTTACTATTTCTAATCCACCCTGTGCAACTGGGAGGTAAATTATATTTATTTTAATAGGGTTTAGCCTGCTGCCCCAGACAGCTTGGAAAAATACACTTAATAAAGTGGTTTCCAGTATTTTTGGTGGGGTAAGCTATAATGTATGTAGAGGAATAATGGGTTTCAATATGTTTTTATGAGATAAATTCTCTTCTTTATACTTAACTGCCATCTATTCCACTGTGCTACTGTATTTTCACCTTGAACTAATTTCTGTTCCCAATTTAATATATCCAAATTTTCTAAACTGTATTTGATTGTCAAAATTTGAATGGGTTCTTCTGATAAATGTATTCCAACAATCTCCTGTATTGTAGATCTGTTATGTCCTTGTTGTCTACTGGAGTATTTAGTTATATTTAAAGAAACTCCTGAACAGGATCCATAAATTTACAAAGATTTATTGCTTCTTCCGCTGACATTTTATCCTGCGCTAGTATACATAAATCATCCACATATGCCATAGCTTTATATGGTATAGTGACATCTAATGTGTGTATGGGCTGCAATATAGGAGAGGAATTTAATTCCCATAAAAGGGGGTCTATGCAAAAAGCATAGAGAAGAGGGCTTAGAGGGCATCCCTGTCAAACCCCTCTCTGAACAGGTATCATTGGTCCCTTCCATCCATTAACTATTGGGGTAACAGTGACTGTTTTATACAAACATTGAACCCATTTAATGAATTCTGTGTGTATTCTATATCTTTGAAGAACATACCACAGAAAATTATGGTTAACAGAATTGAAAGTCTTTTGTTGGTCCAATGACAACATAAACCCTGTCAGATTATCATTATTGCCATTTTCTATAATTTCTCATAATAATATTAAATGATCTGTGATATTTGTGCCTGGTATGGAACAGAACTGGGCTGATGTGAAAAGAGATTGTGCTACTTGTAGAAGTCTGGAATTAATTTTTTTTAAACAGTTGAAGTCTGTATTTAACAAACTTATTGGTCTCCAGTTATGTATGTCATGCCTATCTCCTTTCTTATGTAAATAAATTAAAAGTCCATTTGTCATGCGGAGTGATATACTGTAGATTGAGTAGTCAGGAGCTGTGCAAAAACATCTGCTAATTCAAATGCAAATTCTTTCCCTAAAATTTTGTAAAGTTCTCCAGTAAGTCTGTCACCTCATGGAGCCTTATCTGCTTTAAGAGAGGTTGTAGCTGCTTCCATTTCTGAGGGTGTAATGTCTCTAAGTCATAAAGAATTTAATTCTGTTGGGCAAGAGGGTAGTGTAAAGTTGTCAAAAAATTGCCCTATGTGAGTCAAATCAGTCTGTTGTGCTTGAAATAAGTGTAGAGAGTGCCTCATAATAATATCCAAAATGTTCTGTATGTTAGTTTGTAATGTATTTTCATGATCTAATAATCCAACCGTTTATGCTGAATTTTTCCTTGCAACTTTCATAAGGACATATCTTCCTTTTTTTCCCCTTGCATGCCAAAAAGTTGTTGTTTTAATACTTGTGCCTGTTGGATATGATGTTGTGTCATCTGTAGTTTTATCAGTTTCATTTGGTTTGTGAAGTCCCGTCCTATAGTTTGTGAAACTGTTATTAGTTTTTGAAGTTGTTTTCTGTTCTGTAGATATTGAAAGTATATACTGTTCCAGTGTGATCTACTGTGTGATTTTAACAGTGCTGTTAGATCTGATATGGTGTCTTTCCACCACAGTTCTGGGTCATCATATAAGATAAAAGCTGATTTCCTGGCTTCTGAAAAATATGGAATATTCTGTGACCTATCAGTATGTGATAATAAAGATGAATTAAATATCTGTGTCCCTGGTCCATTTGTGGGTTTAATAACATTACCTAACTGTAATTGTATAATGTTATGGTCTGAAAATTCTGCCACTATTATCTTAGCTGAGAAAATCGTAAGTGTGGGAGTAATAAAAAAGAAATCTATTTTCGTGTAGCTAAAGACCCTTTATGAAATGTGGGGTCTGGTTTCCCTATTGCTGAGAGATAAGCATCTTTCAATTTTGTATTGCATATCATGTTGGCAAGAAAGGCCATATCACAGAAAATGTTCCTAGTTTTTGCATGTTTCCCTCTATCAGATTATAAAAGGCCACAATAAAAGTCCCCTCCTAAGATAATATTTTGTTCTGAAAACAAGTACGGTTGGATTGATTGAAATAATTCTATTCTTTCTGCTTTTGTTTGTGCAGCATAAATATTAATAAACCTAAATAAGATGTTCTGTATTTTTGTATTCAAGATGAGTGCTTTCTATGGAATCAAGTCAACTAGCTTAATAACTTGGACATCAATATTACTGAATAAAATGGCTACCCCTGAGCATCTGTCCTAGCCAATGGACCAATATGAGGGGCCTACATACCAAGCTTTTGTGACCTGAGTTAAATCTGCAATCATATGTAGTCTGGTGTCTTGAAGAAAATATATACCAGTGTGATAGGAATTTAAGTGGGAAAATAGAGCCATTTTTTATCACTTTTAATACCATTGACATTGATAGTGTAGAGGGGTAGAGTGGGCTCCATCAACAGTTATGAAGTGGTGTGGAGGTGACAATAACATGGTTCCTTAAGGTGTTTTTTTTTTTCTTCTGACTTCTGGAAGATCTTGTATGTTTTTGTTCTTCTGTAGTTTTTGATTTAGGGTTGTTGTCAGAAGTTTGGGGTATATTGGGGGGGCTTCTGGTTCTGATCCTGGATCAGGTAGGAAGGACCAAAGGGAGGAATCATTAGATTCATTACCTAAGATGTCCGAGGCATTTTTCAACATCTCAAATCTATTGGTAAAAGAAAGCACTACTGTCTTAGGTACCTTTGGTACTGGTTGTGCCAATTTTGTAGACATCTAGTGACCATCCTTCTTTTGTTTTGTTCTTTTGGTAGGTGAGGGGGATGGCATACCTCTAGGATCAGTAGAGGTGGAAACATGTGCCAAATTGGGGTCCTCTGGTTGTTCTTTGTCCACTATTGTGGAGGGTAAATCTAATGGTTCTTCTGTCTTTAATGAAGAGGGGGGCAAGGTGTTACTTCTCTCTGCTCTGGTGTTTACACTTGAGTAAAGGGAGTGGAGAGTGTAGTGCATGATGTTGATTTTGCCTTAGCTCTTTGTGCTATGGCTATGAGTAACCTTTTTTCCTTGCTGTCTGTGTGATCAGTTTGATTATGGGCTGCCCAGGGGATACTCTGGTATGTGTGACCTTTAGTCTTGCACAGATTACAAAGCTGGTCATTCCTACAATGTCGACTAATGTGACCTAGTTCATTGCATATAGTACATTTCAGTTTGTCACAGGGACTGCTTAAATGGCCAGTAGACCCATACCAGTAGCATGCTTTTGGCTGGCCTGCATAGAACAATACACCCCTGTCTCTGTCAAGGAAAAAACAATTGGGCAAATGTTGTAGTCCTGCATCAATACTGTTTAACACTACCTGTATCTTCCAACCTCCTGTCCATATGTGTTCAGTATCAAAAAGTGCCTCTGGGTTCCCTAAAATGGAACAATATTGTTTAAGCCAGTAAATCAGATCAGTAACACTGACCCTTTCATTCTGAAAAAGTACAGTAATTGTCTTATCAGCAGGTTTTGCGAGTGGAGCTGCCTCAAATGGTGTCCATAAAGGAGAGCATTTCAATTTGTTATATTTATTCCAAAATGTTTGTAAGCCACTATTCAGTTTGAAACTGATATTTAATGTAGTTTCTCCTGAAACATGGATGAGTGCATAGATCTCGTCGGCCAGAAATTTCATGGACTCTTTTAATAAAGTATTTGCCACAAACAGTCTATCTGGAAAGTTGTCCATTCCCCCTTTATAGAGTAGATGAACAGCATTATGCCTCTTAGCCATGTAGATGGGATTGTGGAAAAGAGAGTCGTAGGGTATGGGGGTTTTGTTCAGGTTTGGTACAGCGGTATTCTCAGGAGTAGAATTATGCTGGGTAATTCTAGAGTTTGGTCCAAGAGGACCCCATGAAGTGTCAGTAGTGTTTTCTACTAGTTGGTCTTGGTTAGAATTGTCATTTTGTCTCGTGGGGGGGGCACAGCCCCAGGAAGAATCAAAATTGGGTCCTGAGTTAACTGTTATCCCTCTGGTATATTTAGTGGTGTTAAAATTGCTGAGAATGGTCTCAAATTAATATATTCCATATCAGTATCAGAGTTCTCATATTCTTGTGGTAAACCACAATTTTTAGTCGGTGAAACCAGTGGGAGATTGTTATTCTCCCAACCTGGCATTCTTATCGGGAAAGAGCCAGACACCCATTGTCCTATTTGTTTTGATTTTTCCCAACCTGCATACTGGAGGGCTGACTCTACTGTCCAGGGCTGGGCATTGGTAGCATCATTAGTTGGAATGGGGCTCATCTTAGGCCAGGCTGTAAAGAGCCTGTAATTGCCATTCCTGATGAAGCCCTGTTTTGCACATTCTATAAATTGCCAGAAAAAGCAAAACGGTTGAAATGCCCTTTACCTGTATCGAAGTGAAACATGGGCATCACTGCTGTGGACTGCTGGAGTGGTATTGTTAGAGTAATTCTGTCCTCAGTGGCACTCTGTATAGTTGCTGCATCTGAGGTTGACATCTGGGCCTGTATAGCTGAAGCATCCTCCTGTATATTACTGTCAGGCCATTCTTGTATGTTTGTGATCGCCTCGTCTAGTTCTTTTGTCTTTGCATAAACCATTGTTCTTCTTCTTTCAGCATTGTTTGTAGATTCTCTGATTCTGTGCTTTTTCTGGGTTCCAAAAGGGAATTACTTTCAGATAAGAGCTCAAGTTCGATCCATTAGTGGCTGATCCGTTGTTTCCATCATCATTGCTGTATTTTGTTTGTTCGTACTCATTTTAGCCTCTTCCAAAGTTATTGATGCATCAAAGAATTGTTTGGTCTCTAGTGCTGGTGAGGTAAGGGAGGCTACTCACAGCCTGACCTCCTGTGTGTCCATCCACTCCACTGGTTCACCTGGAGTGGCCATCTCTGCAGACAGCCATAGGTTTCCCCTACATATGAGTGGGGGGTTATTGATAAATTACATATTGCATACAGTGTAATATACAGAAGAAAAATCACATGATAAAGTGAAATATGTACAACAAGAAATATCAAGGGGAGAAAAAAATTATAACAAACTACACAAAAAAAGGGGGAAGAAGAAAGGGAAAATGAAATAATCTCATACTGAGTTTACAATATATTTACATTATTACTTATATTTAATAAATATTTGAAAACACTTCCACCATCTAAACACCTTATTGCCAGGATAAGTCATTAAATCTGTGTGATATTCAGTATTCATTGCTTGAGTTACAAGAAAAGAAAAAACAGTGTATGGCATCATTTTTTGGTGTATCACTCATTGACATCTTGCTTGCCATAAATAATACCATAAACAACCAATCAAAAGCATATAGGTTTCAAGACACAAATGAGGAAAGTTATAGGGAAGAAACCCTAAAACAAAGGTGTCATAATTTAAATTTTAAAACCAATCCATTTTCCATTTTGTACCTAAAAAGGACCACAAAGGTTTGGAATAAGAACATGAAAAGAAAAAATGACACATGGTTTCTTCTATATTAATGCATTCGGCATAGGGGCAGTTCCTGTCCATCAAATTCTTGTGCTTGGCATTTTCTCTAACATTTAGTTTACCATATACTGTAAGCCACAAGGTTTCCCACATATGTTGTGGCACTCTTTTATTCACCAGTTGTTTCAAAACTTGTGGATTAGAATCAGGAGAACAATTTTTGAAGGTAGGTTCTGTTGGGTATATTTGAGCAAGTATTGTTTGTTAAAAACATTTTCTAGTACTTTGTGAAATATGTATTTTAAGGATTTTCTATTTAAACAGTTTTTGAGTAGCAGGTCAAAAGTATTCTGGCATCAGTAACCGTGAATGTATTTTAGATGCCACATTTTGCCAGACTGTTAAATAACGGCCTAAAACAGATTGTACCAAACCACAAGCTCCAGTGGTAATAGTGGAAATGCCATAGCACACGGTGTGAAAAGGAAAAAGAGAATGGAAAAAAATAATGGGTTCCATCATGCCTAGACTTCCCATTTCCTTTTTAAGATAAGTAAAACATCGTTTTATAGGATTCAATTTGTTTCTCCACAACATTTGAAAAAAGAGTCCATAAAGTGTAGTTTCCAGAGATTGTGGAGGTGGAAAGATGGTAGATACATATTGCAGCTGGTGAATAACAAATCACTTCAATATTTGAATTCTTTTGAATTTCGTCAATTTCTAATGTTGCCATCTCAGAACTTTTTGTTGAATTTTACTCAAAGCAAACTCCCAATTATCCAAGGGAAGATTAGAGGATCCAAATTTAATACCCCAAATTGTTATAGGGTTACTTGTAAGGGCAATCCCTTGTACCTGACATGATATAGTATTTCAGTGGCCTTTCAGTAATCCTTTACATTTAGCAATGTTTAATTTAGAATTAGACACACCTTCATATATGTTAAGTTCATGCAGAAAATGAAGAATTTGATTATAGTGGGAAAAGAACCCACAAATATCATCTGCATATGCTTGTAATACAATAGGGCACTGTCCAGCTGATCCCAATAATCCATCCCATTTGGGAGTATTGGTCAAACTCCGTATTAGAGGGTCGAGAGAGAAAATATACAACAGGGGGCTGAGGGGGAAGCCCTGCCTAACCCCAGTAGAGATTACAAATCCCTGTGTAATACGTCCTTTAATGAGGACCCAAACATGAACATGGGAATATAATAACTTTATTTTAGTGATTACTTCAAGCGCTACCCCATAAGCCAAGAGAGTGAAAAATAAAAAGGAGAGATTTACCTGATCAAATGCTTTTTCTTGATCAACAGATAGTATACATCCTTTAGAATTAGGTATAGAAATACTTTCTATCACATCTCTAATAATAGTAAGAGCATCCTGGATTTTCCTATTATGTATCCCACAAAATTGTTGAGAAGAAAGTACTAACGAGGCATATTGTTTCAATCTAGTATTAAGAATATAAGCAAGTATTTTGTAGTCTGTGTTTAACAGAATGATAGGTCTCCAGTTTTTTATGTTTGCTCTGACACCTGAATTATATAAAAAAAATAATAAACCTTCAGAAAATTGTGGGGGAATACTATTAGATTGAAAGAAGCATCAGTATAAATTGTATAAACAAACAGAAATTTCTGAAGCAAAGGTTTTGTAAAACTGGTGTGGGAAGCCATCTAAACCAGGTGAAGTATATGAGTTAAGGGCCTTAATAGCTCCTATTATGTCCTCTACAGTAATTTCTTTAAGTAATAAAAGTGCATCTGTGGGGAAGGCCGGAACTTGAACTCCTTGTAAATAATTTTGTATATCATGCTCAGAAGGTACAATAGATGGTAGTAAGGATTGATAATGTAATTTCATGATGTGCTCTATATCATCAATACCTTCTACCTTGTTGCCATTGGAATCCTGTAAGTATTCTATTGTCATATCATCGTGGATTTTTTTACATGCTTCATATGGGTCCCCAACAGGTGATTTCTGTGTGTCACCATAAAGCATAGCCTGTATTGTTTGTGCTCTACCATATTGATAGGTAAGCATACTACGCTTAAGGTTTGTAATTTGCTGTGAATAATCATATTTGGTGAGATAAGAAATAGTATAAAGATGTTGCAATTGTTTTTGAAGGGATAAATGCTTCAGGAATCTGTTGTTCCCTAATTGCTTACTATGTTTACTAAACCAGGATTTCAAATCTTGTTTTGTGTCTAACCACCATTCACCAATATCTAGGCCTTTGACACTGTGCCACATAGAAGACTATTACACAAACTGGGGAATATGGGTGTGGGCAGGACAGTAGTGTGGTGGGTAGGTAACTGGCTGGGTGGCAGGACACAGAGGGTGGTGGTAAATGGCTGTCACTCCACAGAGGGAAGAGTGACCAGTGGGGTACCACAGGGATCAGTGCTGGGACCGGTCCTATTCAACATCTTCATCAGTGACATTGCACAGGATCTAGAAGGCAGAATTTCACTGTTCGCTGATGACACAAAGCTCTGTAACAGAGTAGACACACCAGAGGGTGTATACAGAATGAGAAGGACCTGCAGAAACTTGAAGAATGGTCAAGGGTTTGGCAGTTGAAATTCAATGCAAAGAAGTGCAAGATAATGCACATGGGGCACAAAACCCTGGCACAATATATCAGTTGGGGTGAGGATATAGCATGCACCAAGCAGGAAAGGGATCTTGGGGTTGTCATCTCTGATGACCTCAAGGTAGGGAAACAGTGTGACAAGGCATCAGGTAAAGCAAATAGAATGCTGGGATGTATAGGCAGGGGCATCACCAGCAGGAAAAGGAGGTCATAATTCCGCTATACAAGACACTAGTGAGGCCCCACCTGGAGTACAGTGTACAGTTCTGGAGACCATACCTACGTAAGGACATAGACAGGGTAGAGAAGGTTCAGAGGAGGGCAACAAAGATTGTGCATGGGTTGCATCACAAGTCCTATGAAGACAGGTTGAAGGAACTGAACATGTACTCCCTGGAGGAGAGGAGGGAGAGAGGGGATATGATAGAGACATACAAGTATCTTACAGGGAGGAACAGGGTGCAGGAAAACACTATTTTTAAGCGAAAAAGATGTTTCAGGACTAGAGGGCATGGGTTGAAGTTGGAGGGAGGACGATTCAGAGGAAACATGAGAAAGAATTTCTTCACAGAACGGGTGGTGGACAAGTGGAACACCCTGCCAGAGGAAGTGGTGGGAGCTGAAACAATCACGGGATTTAAGAACGCATGGGATAGACATAAAGGAATTCTAGAGGTCAGGGGTAAGGGGAAATAGACTTCTAGGAAAACAAACTGAACTTACAAGCTCAAATGGGCAGACTAGGTGGGCCATAGGCCCTTATCTGCCGACACTGTCTATGTATCTATGTATCTGTATATAAGCATAATACTGATAACCTGGCTGTGAGCAAGGCCATGATCCCTTTCTCAACTTCTGGAGCTGTTAACAAAGAGATATTGACTTTCCATCTATTTTTTGGTTTGAGAGTATTGAAAGGGGTTGGTACAGAAAATTTCAGTAACAACTGATCCGAAAATTCTATAGGTGTTATTTGAAAAATTCCTTTGGGTAAATGTTTAGAAATAAACAAATGATCAATTGTAGTTTTGTATTTATTCCTAGTATATGTGAAACAAAGACCTTTATTATAAATATTACAGTTTAAAAGACCTGCAAAATCTACTACTTATGTTAGCATATTGGAATCTCAGTAGGTTTTCTTTCTCTTCCCATCACTCAGTTTTGCTCTGGAAACATCATAATTAAAATCTCCTCCAAAAACAAAAAGTATAAGAAGTCACTAGGTAAGGCTGAATACTTCTCAAAAGTGCTACCCTATCAGCCTTGAGTTGAGGATTATATATGGTTATAAAGCGGCAAGCCATTGATTTCCACTTTCCATCCAGTAATAACAATCTACCCGGGTTTAAATCTACTAATTTTATCAAGGAAATATCATAAGACCCCCTTAAAATACCAACCCCATCTGCACAATCTGGCCCAAAGGACCAATAAGAAGGTCCCCATATCCATTCTCTTTTAAGGAGCATTACTTGTTCCCTTGAACACATCCAGGTTTCTTGAAGAAAAAAATATGAAATTTGGATTCATGGATAAAAGAAAAAACTCCTTGCTGTTTTAAGTTATTCAAGAGATTGTGAATGTTTAAAGAACCTATAGAAAGACAACCCATTTGTCATGAAAAAGGGCGTTAGAGTTTATACAGTTTTTTCCTCTTTTTCTTTTTCTTTCCTTTATAATCACTTTGTTCAATGCCCATAGGGGCCTAGGCCTGAGCCTGAGTCCCCCCTACTTGATGGAAAGTCCCCTTGCTCCATCTCAGAATCATCATCAGGTAAGAACAGCGCAGCATAGGTATTATCAGATTCAAATGGTGGGGAACCAATAGATAAAGATAATGGTTTCTGTTTTATATTCCTGGAAAAATGCCTTCTAGGCAATAGTTGTATTATGCCTGGGCTGGAGGGCTCCCCATCTGCAATGTTGTGTTCTGTGTAGCATACAAGAACCAATAGCAGGGCTTTCCTCTCTATCTCTTGGCTGGTTAAGGAGCTACCTCTCCATGAGAACTCAGCAGGTTAAAATACATGGTGCTGTATCCAACCATTAAATTGTTTCCACAGGGGTACTCCAAGGTTCTATCCTGGGACCCATGCTATTTAGTCTATTCCTAAATGACCTTCCCACAGCTTGCCAATACAAGGTGCTCTTATATGCAGATGATGTGTTGTACACACATCACTCTGCACCTGATCTGCTTAAAAAACAGCTGCAGTCTGACTTTACTGTGGTAGAGGCCTGATTCCTTAATTCCAGGCTTCTACTGAACTACAAGAAAACTAAGGCAATATTGTTCACCTCCCCTCATAGCTGACATAAGGCTTATCCCATCAAGATACACAATCGCAGCAATGTATTTCTGGAATCAGTCAGCAATTTCAGATACCTCTGGTGCCACTTGACTACTGTCTCTTATGGGGTGCATATTGACCACATTGCCAAGGCAGCTAGTGCCAGACTGGGACAACTCTACCACCACAAACACTGCCTCACTGACAGCACCATCAAACTGGCAGTAACCAGCATAGTCCTGTCTGTTATAGACTATGGTCTAGTAGCATATGGAGCTGCTTCTGATACTGCACTTAAGGGAATAAAAGTTGTCCTCAACACAGCCTGTAGGTTTGTTCTTGGGACCTGTCACTTAACTCATGCATGTGTGCTGTACTCTAACACTGGCTGGCTCAATCTCAACAACAGGATTCAATTCCAAGTATGCCTGCTCACCTTAAAAGCCACCCTTGGCCTTGCATCCCCTAGTATGCAGACTCTCCTCAGCCCTTCTGTCAACCCTAGACTTACCGGAGGTACAAGAAAAACTGACCTCCAATTCCCATTTTGACACACACAACACAAGGGCAGCAGTCCTTTGGGTCTAGGGCCCCACTTTGGCTAAACTCCCTTAGTGCTGCCCTCATTTCCAAACCAAAGCTTGGCTCTTTCAAGTCTCAACTGCACGCATATCTCGCCTCATACAGCGAGTACAACTGTGATCCCACTTCCTAAGGTTGTTCATAAATATGCCTAGTCCAATTTATCTACTGCACTTCATTCCCCAACACCCCCTCACCCCCCTGTAATTCTCCTGATTCATTTTGGCCTCTACAAATCCTCATGTGCCATAACCCACTATGCCTGGACAGTAATCTCCATAGGCCAGTCATTCCTCCAAGCCAGCTATCTGCCCGCAATGAACACCTCCTCTCTGTACAATATGAACAATACCCTCTGGGTTGCTCTCTCTCCAACCTCATGATGTCCTATCACCTGTCCTGTTCCCCCTGCCTCCCTGGTATGTCTTCCTTCCTCTGGCATCCCCCACCACTCAGCTCCCCTACAGCCCCCCTCCCTACAGTATCCCCCCATTTCCCTCCTCCTAGTCATTCAGTATTTCCTGGTGAGGCGAATCTTTCCTAGTTTTATTACCAGCAATGACTATGAGTCTAATTCTTGTAACTCTGTATTTATTGTACCCTGTAATTGTATTGTTTAACTTGTATGCCAGCCCTTTTATCCCTGTAACATTGTTATTCCCTACTTCACTGTCATTTGAAATACATCTTGAAATTCTACCACCTAATTTACTGGTATATTGTTATTCCCATTCTTATGAAATATATCTTGTGATTCTACTGCTTAATTACCTGTAATCCTATGACGTGGAACCTTTGTAAAGGAGTGTTAATGCTCAAAGATGTTAATCCGAGATTCAATAAATAAATAAAAATAAATAAATATAGTGGTTGCTGAGTACATCAGGTAGGGTGCCAGGGTATGCCCCCCCGCACAGCAACACTTTTACAGCAACATATGTCAACGTCGACAGCATCAACATGTCACTGTAAAAGTGCACCTGGGACCTGGCAACACTTTTCCCTGTCCTGCACCCCTTCCCCAAATCAACTCTGACTCAGAGTTGGAATAATTTAGAATGGGGGGTGCGGGTGGCAGAGCCCCCTGCATGGAGGGTTTGGGGGGCAAAGCCCTCTGATGTAAACACACACAGTGTTTCCAATGACTTTATGGCAACTGCAAAGTGTGTTTGACATAAAGCCATTGCTGCCAGGTCCCATTGCAATGAAGTTGTCAATGGGACATCGTCGGGCTGGGTGCCAGCACCTATGATGCAATGTGGGTGATTGGTGAGAACCCAGTCCAGGAGTGAGTGGTTTGGGGATTTAAAATTTAGTCAGGTTGGGACCGAGATGAGTTGACCAAGGTGCAGGGACCTTACATTTTGACAAAGTTTAGGGATGAAGTGGGAATGTTAGTTTATGTTGAAGTCACCCAGGATGAGAAGTTCACCAGAGGGGGTGAGAGAGGAGATGGAATTCAGGAATTCAGAAGACAAGAGAGGTGGATAGGCCAGGACAGCAGTAGACACCTGCCACATAGATGAAGAGGGAGAAAGTGAGGAAGAGTTTGTGGATGAGGAGTTCACAGGCAGCAGGAGAGGTGACAGACAATACCATGGTGGACTGAATAGTAGAAGAGAGGTAGATGGCGATACCTCTGCACTTTGTGGTGCAGTCTTGGTAGGTGAGGGTGTACCCTGGGATTGTGATAGCAGAGTCAAGAATTTAGGGATAGGGCTAAGATTCTGATACTGTCAGGACATCTGGGTGGAGAGAAACTATGAGAGATTGTAGCTGATCGATTTTGGGTAGGAGGCTGCGGATGTTGATGTGGCCCACCCAGGGCCCTTTGGGAAGATCAGTGGGAAGGGAGTGAACAGAGCCAGAGTTAGGCTTGACATCCACAGCCATAAGGAGTAGCAGGGGTAGTAAGAGCTTGATGGGGATTTGGGGCAGAAGTGGCACAGCAGAGGTGAAGGGGGGACAGGAGGGTGGGAGGAGGTTCTGAAGTACACCATGTGGAGCCAGGGAGAGACACATGGGAGGAGCGAACAGTCTGGATGCCAAAGGGGGGTGGGAAGGAGGGAGAAGGCAGGAAGAGGGGAAGGTTAGGGAAAGGGAAGGGGGAGGGGTGGAGGGAGAAGGAGATGAGATGGGGTATGCTGGGAAGGTGGCTGGGGGAGATAGGTTGTGGGAAGCAGAGAGCAGAGTAGGAAAAGGATGATGGGAAGAGTACTGGAAAGATGCATAATTGGGACTTATATTGGGCAAAATTGTTGTCCTGAGGGTCCAGTTTAAAAATAAACTCCCATACAAGGGAAGACTAAGGCTGCTTGGCTTTGGATGTCTGTGGTACTGAGAATCCTGATGAGGAAGATGAGTGTGGCTTCTCAGAGGGACTATTGGTGTTGGTGGTAGTACCACAGGGGGCACAGGGGGTTTGGACTGCTGTGGAACTGGTGTCAGTGCTTCTGGCTGCTGATGCTGCTGTTGAGGAGTGGGGGGAAGCAGGGGTTTCTGCAGAGCTGGGGAAGGTGGTTCTAGCTGCTGCTGCAAAGCTGAAGGAACTGTGGTCTGCTAAGGAGATGGAACAGAGAGTGGGACTTGGTGCTGCCGGACTTGGGTGACTGTTGTGGTGCTGAGAGGGGTGCTGCTGGCTGAGCAGTAGGCCCTGGATGGTGCAGGTGTATGTTGCCACCATAAGTCTGCACACAGCCCCTAAACTCAATCCTTAACAAGAGACAGAGAAATGGAGAGAGAGAGAGAGAGAGAGAGGAAGTCAGATGGAAACAAATGGAAAAAGGGAAAATAGAGCATTCTAAATAAAGTTTATAGATAAAAAAACATGCAAACTATAGAAGAAACAAAACATTAAATTACTACTAAGAATGCTAAGAATTCAATAAGAATGAAAAAGAATAATACGAAAGTTGTTAAGCTAATGAAATTTGTTGTTTAATCCAATAACTTTCTCCACAGGAAGCTGGTCAGGCTCCTGTCTCCTCTCCTACACTGACTGACTCACACTGCAAAATTGAAAAGAAGCAATGCTCCTCTATAGAGATGTATCATGTGACCTGCAGAAGCTCTTCCCTCTCACCTCATGCAGCGAATGCAACTGTGATCCCACTTCCTAAAGTTGTTCATGAATATGCCTAGTCCAACTAATCTGCTGCATTTCATTCCTTCACTTCACTGAG
Source organism: Neoceratodus forsteri (assembly GCA_016271365.2). Classification (NCBI taxonomy): domain Eukaryota; kingdom Metazoa; phylum Chordata; order Ceratodontiformes; family Ceratodontidae; genus Neoceratodus; species Neoceratodus forsteri. Next base: position 893,750,270 of record CM028137.1, on the reverse strand, counting down.
ACACCTGTTTACCAGTAGCCCCATTTGGACCAAAATTCGCCTTGGTGTATTCAATGATGAAGTTACTGATGGAGTGTCCGCCAAAGTTGCTACTGCAAACTTGCTGTTAAATAGCAAAAATTCATGAATTTATCTGCAGATGTGAATTTGGCAAATTCACCTTAACACCCAGCGAATGTAAACTTCATACATCTCTAACCATGACACCTTTTGCTGCTCCCTGTAGTCTGCCATCCCTTTTGCCCCACAAGATGGGGGAGAGGCCTGTTTTGTAACCCCCAATTGCTAAAAACATGTATTTGTATTTGAAGCAATACTGAAAGCAGAGAGAAAGCAGCACTGACTCAGCAGTGAAGAGTCCAGATCAGAACAAAAATGAACTGAATCCATCAGGTGGACCTGGTGCTTGCAAAACGGTATCGCTCAATATGAGAATTGTAAACAAACAAATATGATCACAGCATGAAAAAATGAAACTTGATAATCCATAAAAGGAAACCCTTGTCGACACAGACTGGAGCAGGATTGAATGACATTACTGAGCATGTGGTTTAGAAATAGTAAGGTAAAGTTGACAAGAAAAGACTGATTGGCACAAACACATTGGTATCCCTTACATTGTTTTTTCACCACCTTTTAATACTCCCTGTAGTCTTATGTCCCTTTTGGCCCACAAGCTCCCTTTTCAAGCTTCATATTTGCTGCTTCTGACCGCATATTGTGTTAGTGTACATTTTCCCATTAACTGTAGCCCACCACAGAACCTGGCAGAAATACAGTGGCAGTATAGGCAGTTTGGTACAATGGCCCTGCAACAGTGCATAATGCTATGTATGTAAATGGCAGTTGGCAATTGTGCAAAAGGAATGGCTGGTGAGTAATGAAGACTGCAGTGGATCATATGTGAATATGCCTATGGATGTGGACTTCCACGTTGGTGTCTTATGAACAGCATGGTGGCACACATCCTGGAAGGAGTTCCCTGGCTCACTGTGTTACTAAATTATCCTCAGGCAATGATGTGTGAAGTGGCATGCTACACTTGAAAGCACCTGCACCAGTTCAGCTCATCTATTTATTTATTTAAGAGCTTTACCAGAAAGGCATGCTGAGCGGTGACCATTCGATTCCAGATGCATACTGGGGAAGGGGAAGCAGAAATATATACAATACTATAAACAAAGCAGGAATAAATACAGTACAGTAAACAAATACAACAGAAAGGAACAGAAAAGCCACACCAGTTTGATGCCTGCATAGTTTACACTCGCAAGGGTACACTGGTGTGGCTCTCCAAACTACCTAAGCCAGTATAGAAATGACCAGTGTAAGTGGGGTTTAAATGGTGGTCACCCCACACATCATTGCCTGAAGATAATCCCACAGTACTGGTTGCAAGACACTGGTGTGACACCAGTGTGGAACCTGGCATCCTTAAGTGGTGTTTACAATTGTCTTCAAAAATGACCAGGTGCAGACTGACACTAGTGTGAGTCACACTTGTAAGTAAGTTTGGCCAGTAGAAAAGGGGCTATAGAAAGGTACTGTATGAGCAGATAAAGACACCATGATCATTCTTGAGTCCTCTGGTTTGATACTGCAGCTGTTTGGCTGTTTGGAAACATTTGCTCCTAAAGCTCCTTTTTCTCCCTGCAGTCAATGCCAAGTTTTACGTAGCAGTGGTGGTGTTGGATTAAGTGTGTGATGCCACCTGGCACCCAGCCATGCTATCCTTCTGTCACTGTTTGTAGGAGGATGATACACTGTACACATTTCTGTTTAAAGGATGTTGTTGGCACAGTTGCTACCACTGATGACTATACGTGTGTCATGGCTAGTCAATTAACACAACACAGCTCCCAGAGTTGGTTGTGCATTTTCAAGTTGAAGCACCCCTCCCCAAAAAAACAAATGAAAGTATGAGATTTTTATCTTTTACAGAAATTGGGTTACAGAAATGTAACATAGGAGCAAGCAGATAAAAAATAATTAGTGCAGCTTTATTTTTAAGAGGTATTTTCAAAACTTGTTACACAAAAAATAGTTCACTATTATAAAAACAAGTATGCAACAGACAATACAACAATGAGACTGGCATGTCAAATGTCAAAAAAACATTTTTAGTATTAATCAAAGTCAACGTCTGGATGGTCAACTGGCTGATGGTATAGTCTAGAGGTTAGAGTTACAAGCTATGAATGAGGTTGGTACATCCAGAAGACATGGGTTTGATTCCCACAACCTCCACTTGCATACTGTGTGATTCTGAACAAGTCACACAACCACACTAGTGCTCCCTGACTGCCCTTGAAAATAGGCACTTGTGCCTAGTGGGCCTTACTCATTTAGCAAAGAATAACATAAATTAAAAAATAAAATAAAATGTGAACTGGGTATATTACTCTGGCAGGGTCACTGCTGCTTATGGGACAACTATAGCTGCCTGTGCTGTGACAGTACATTTCAAAACTGCATACGAGCCAAAAGCCTTAACAAGTTCCTGCAATACAAGAGGAAAACACTGAGGGAAAAACTTGTAGACCTAGGAGCACCTGCTGCTTGTTGGAGTTGCTAGCACTGCAGAGGCACAGCTTGGTCATACAGCTTAGGCCAGGGCAGGAATGCTGAATTAACTTCTAACTCTTCTAAATCAAGAAATTGAGGGATGCTCTCTCAAGAAAGGCAAACTGAAAGGGCACATTTGTTCAGAGTAATCTGACCACATACATATTCCCACATTTTAACTGTGCAGACTTGCACCTTCATCCATCTGCCTGCCTGGAAGTAGTCTAACAACTTTTTGATATTGTCCAGTACCTTTTTGATAGTGTCTAATACTAAAGAACAATGTTTCTTAAAACTACTTTATGTATATCTTATCATGGCATAAAATCATTTAAAGCTGGATTTAAATCCTTTACCCCTAGAAAACATAAAGTTCAGTATACTGTGTGAGTTATACACTACAAAATCCCTTCATTATTTTCAGGATCTCAGAAAATTCTCTTCCTCTGCTTTACCTTAGAAAACTATTTAATGACATCATCGAAATCCAGTTTGCACAAGACATCAGTCTTGATTCCATGATGGACAGGCTGTGCTATCATGTCTGATCCATTGTTGGTCTCACTTCATTTTTTCTCTTTTGATGTGAGAGAAGGACCTTTCTCCAGAGCAATTTGTAAAATAGAAAAGCTGATATGTTTGGGAATGTGGACAGCACTGTCTTTCTTAAGACAAAGCTAAGAAGATCTTAGGCAGACATTACTGTTAGGTCAGAACCAGAAATTGTAATTAATTCTTTAAAGAGAAGCATCTCATTTGGGAAAGAATCATCAAGATCTTCTGGATATAAGTGACTGAGTTCAATAGCTTTGTTCTTGATCTGTGTGTCTCACATGGAAGTGGAAGTAAATGATGTTAAAAATCCAAATCACTGATTGATGGCATAGTAAGCTGTAGTTCTTGATTCAAGTTCTGTGCAAAGATTATCTAGAATAGGGTAAAATGTTTCTATTCAGAACTTAATGCTACCATGGAGCTCTGTCTCTTCACATTACCATTGTAGATGAGTCTTTGTCTTTTCTTCTACCAGCGACTATCACCTTAATAATTTAACACAGTGGACAATGATTTACCTGTGCCTTCAGAGTCATCAAACTTGTCATGAAGGCTGTTCAGAAATTCCTTCAATGATTGCAGAAGATCTACTTCAATTCCAAGTTCAAGGTCCTCGTACTCTAGAGACTTACATATTTTACTAAACCTTCCTAGTATTTCATCCCATACCGTTGCAAGCAGTTCTGTTTCATAGCAAGACGTGTTCAGACAGAGAGATGGCGTCATGTCTTGCATCTTGTGGTTGTTCTTTGTTACCAGCAAGTAAGTCTAATGCCTCTTTTTATCTCTTTATATCCAGCACAAAATGCTCCTGTAGTGTCGTGATAGGCAGCCCATCTGGTATCTGAAAGATGTTTAACAACTAAACCCTTGCCAAATGTGTCGCAAAGCACTTCCCAGCATCATGTTGATGCTCCAGGAGACCAAAGAATAAGACAACTTCAACATAACATTCAGCTGCTTTGACACCAGCAAGATTTAGAGGGGGACCAATGCATGGGACAAAAAGTACCTTGGCAATGATGTCTTTTAAGTGACCCTGAACTCCTTTATACTTGCTTGACATATGTGTAGCATTGCCATAAGATTGACCATGGCAGTTTACAAAATCAATGTCATTAATGTCAAAATCACATTAGCCAGACTTTCACTCATCCACTTTAAAATTTGGATAAATGTCAGAAATCTCTCAACAGGAGCACCAGCTTTGTCTACATACTGCACAATGAAAGCTAACTAATCTGAATGTGACACATCTGGTGTGAAGTCTACACATACAGAAGAGTATTTTATATCCTGAATTTCTTTAAAATGTTATTCTTTACCTTTGTTCCCATTACAGTAATAATTTTCTCACATGTTGTGGAAGACAAATAGGAGGGATTCCTACAGCAAGCCTTACCATGTCGAGCAATGTGATCTGCTAGGAAGGTGTCAAAATAGCTAGCAATTCAAGAATACCAAGGTAGGTGCCATAATGAGGGGAACCAAAATTTTCATCACCTTGAAAGGCTAAATTCCCTTCTGCTGGAAACTGATTGACATGGACAACCCTTTTTAAAACAGCCTGCCAGCATTCCTGTTCTTTCTTATATTGTTTTTCAATGGGCAACTCAATTCATCCCTCCGCACATCTTTGCTAGACCATACAGTCATCGCATGGCAGTGCTCAGCTTCCTGTTCCACAACTCTAACAAAGGCATGCTTTCCATCATCAAAACCACCCTCATGAAAAGCACATGGCTTACAAGAAAGCAGTTTACAAACAAAACAGAATTTGTGCCTTGTTGAATGGGGATACAATAACCACTCACGATCAACAGAGTCTCCATTTTGTAGCTTTCTCTTAAAAATTACTTTTGAAAGATAATGTGTGAATTTTTTGGACCTTAATGGCACAGTTCTTGCTGAGGCAACATACTGCCCATCATGGTTTTGATAGTTCTCTGGCCCAGAGTCTATACAGTATTCTTAAAGAGATTTGCTCATTATCCAGTCAGCTTTGTCATTGGGGAATGCTAGCACTTGTTGTTCTTCCTTGTGTTCAGGGCTACTGAATTCAGGAATTTCAGGATCATTCTGTTCAGGGTTACTGAATTCAGGAATTTCAGGATCATAAAAGGGATGCTAGACTTCTGTTGCTGTCCCATATTCTGATTATCCACAGTGTGGTTCTTTGTTTGCTTCACTAGAAAATCCTGCCTGAACATCATCTTCATCTTGACTGCTCATACTGCCAAAACCAAAGTGTTGAAAGTTGGAATTCTCTTCAAAATGAATCCTTCCTTCAGTTTCTTCCCTTTTTGTCCTTTCTGTTTGCTTGCACCATTTTCCTGCATCTTTCCCATGACGGTGGATAGCTGCAGAATATTGATGAGATGGAGGAGCAGGAGAACTTAGTGAGCACAGACTGTTTAGTGACAGTTTTCAGAAATTACTTTAGAAACAACAACCACATTATATTTTTCAACGTTTTTTTTTTCCTGTTCCTCAGCACCATTTGTTGCGGTGTTTCCTATCCAAGTTATTGCCACAAAACATTACCAAAACAAGGATATATAATTCCAGGAACAAAAGAAAAAAAATGTAAACCACATAGATGATGTATTTTGTATTTCTTTGCAAAATGTTTGCTAATGTTGTGTAGTCAATATAGTGTGTTCATTGCCGACTCTGGTTCCTTCATGCCTGACTAGTAATGACAATCACCATAGTGAAGAAACACTGACAATAGTTAAAGCAGCAGTGCAACAAAAATGGCTAAAATCTGACCCCACTTTTCTTTCTTCCTAATCAATGCCAGATGTCTTCCAGTATATTTTGCCGGTAACGTTTTCAGTTTCTCGTGAATGAGACAGACATATATAAATTAATTGTTTGTTTCTATAAATACTGTATAGTTTGTGTTTTTTAAAAACATTGCATTTATCTTACAATGTATATTTTAGGTATGGAGATAGATGAGTCCTGCAATTGGCGGTTTACTGTGATCATTGGGCCGAAGTGAGCGAGACTAACATTTTTAGCGATGTAAAGGATTGTGCATTGGCACCATTGTGCTTGTAAACATGAGTCAGTTCCCTTCACGTCTCCTTATTGCATCTAGTGCAATAGCTATACTGCCCAATCAGCATCGACTGAAGCTTATTTTTCAGACCGAGATTCTTTTTTCATTCTAAAAATATGAAATGTTTTATTTATTTGAGAGCTGATATAGAAACATAGACTTTAACGGCAGATAAGGACCGCTTGGCCCACCTAGTCTGCCCATTTCTCTACCTACAGGATAAGCCGCAGATCCCAGTTAACCAACTGCCTATTTCTTCCTACCCTCCACAAGAATTGCCTTATGTCTGTCCAATGCATTCTTGAATTCACCCACAGTTTTAGACCCCACAACCTCCTCAGAAAGGCTGTTCCATCTGTCCACCACCTTCTCTGTGAAAAAATACTTCCGCACATTGCTCTTGAGCCATCCCCCCATTATCTTCAAATTGTGTCCCCTTGTTCTTGCACATCTCATTTTCTGAAAGATGCTACCCTCTTGGACTTTGTTGATTCCACTGAGGTACTTAAAAGTTTCTATCATGTCCACCTCTCTCCCTCCTTTCCTCAAGGGTAGACATATTAAGCTCCTTTAGTCTCTCCTCGTATGGCTTCTCTTGCAGACCCTGCACCATTTTAGTTGCCCTCCTCAGACTGCCTCCATCCTGTCTATGTCCTTGTGGAGATGGGGTCTCCAGAATTGGATGCAGTACTCCAGATGGGGTCTCACCAACTGTCTGTACAGAGGGATAACAACTTTCTGTTTTCTGCTGGTGATGCCTCTCCTATACATCCCAGTATCCCCAGCCCTCCCTTACTGCCTTCTCACATTCCTTGCTAACCTTAAGGTCATCTGATATGATTACCCCCAGGTCCCTTTCCATTTTTGTTGTTACTACCTCCCCCCCCTTTGTGTAATCTTCCCCTGGGTTTTTGTTTCCCAGGTGCATTATTTTGCACTTCTTTGCATTGAATCCAAGCTGCCATACTTCTGACCATTTCTCCAACCTTGCCAAGTCCCTTCTCATCCTTTCCATGCCTCCTTGCATATCAATCCTGTTGCATATCTTTGTATCATCTGCAAAGAGGCATACTTTTCCTTCCAGTCCCTCTGCAATGTCACTTATAAAGACATTAAAAAGGACTGGACCCAGTACTGAACCCTGTGGTACCCCCACTAGTAACCCCTCTTTCTTCAGAGTGGACTCTATTTACAATTACCTTCTGTATCCTGTTGTCCAGCCAATGTTTTACCTAGGCTACCACCCTGGGACCCACTCCCAGGCTGGTTAATTTGATTATTAATCTTTTATGTGAGACTGTGTCAAATGCCTTGCTAAAGTCTAGGTAGGCCATGTCCACAGCCCCTCCCTGGTCTACTACTGTGGTCACTCAGTCAAAGAAATCAATTAGATTCATCTGACATGACCTTCCCACTGTGAACCCATGCTGCCGTGGGTCCTGTGCCTCTCTTTCCTGAAGGTACTCAACAATTCTTTCCTTCAGAAGTGATTCCATCACTTTCCCTACCACAAAGGTCAAACTGACAGGTCTGTAGTTTCCTGCCTCTATCTTGCTCCCACTTTTGTGAAGGGGAATCACATCCACCTTCCTCCAGTCCTCAGGTACCACACCATCCTCCCATGATTTGTTAAAAAGGGTAGTCAGTGGTGTCACTAGTTCTCCCCTTAATTCTTTTAGAATTTTGGGGTGAATTCCATCAAGCCCCATTGCTTTGTCCACCTTCAGTTTTAGGAGTTCTTTCAGAACCCTTTCTTCTGTGAAAGGACTGGGATTGACCACGCTACCCAGAGTGCTTCTGTTAACTGGATTAGGCACCTCCCCCCTCCTCTTTTGTGAATACTGAGCAGAAGTATTCATTCAGTATCCCTGCTTTTTCACTGTCCCTCTCTGCCCACCCACCATCCTTTCTATTCAGCCTCACTATCCTTCCCTTTGTCTTTCTACACTCCTTGATGTACCTATAACATTTTTTATCCCCCTTCATAACCAATTTGGCTATCTTTTCCTCAGTTTGGGCCTTTGCTATTCTGACTTCCCTCCCTGCTTCCTTCTGCCTTAACCAGTACAGTTCTCTGTCCTGCTCCTTCTGTGTTTCCTTATACTTCCTAAATGCTATCTTTTTCTCCCTAACCTTCCCTGCTACCTCTTTTGAGAACCATAGTGGCTTTTTCTTTCATTTTGATTTGTTTATTTGGTTTGCACAAAGGCTTGTTGTCTCTGTGATGGCAGTTTTGATGTTTCCTCATTGTTGCTCCACCCCTCCTTCTAGCCTGTTTGCTGGTGCTTTTCTAAGGCACTTTCTTATCTTGCCAAAGTCAGCCCTCCTGAAGTCCAGTACCCTCACTTTTGTATGGCTTGACTTGTAGCTGAGTTTATCATGAACCACACTGTTTGGTGGTCACTTGTTCCCAGATGGCTACCCACTTCTAGATCTGAGATCCTCTCGCTGTCCTCATTTGAGAGTATGAGGTCTAAGATTTCTCCCTCCCAAGTGGGTTCCAAAACTAGCTGTCTGAGGCATGCCACCTGTATGGCATTGAGAATGGCCCTACTCTTGGATGTGGCTGCAGAAAATGTGCTCCAGTTAACCTCTGACATTTTCAGGTCTCCCATCATCAGTATCTCCCCTTTCTCTGGCACCCTAAGGATGCCTTCTATCATATCCTTGTCCATTCCCTCTCCCTGACTTTGGGGTCTGTATACAACCCCTGTGTGGATTGTGCTGCCATTTCCAGTCTCTAAGGTGACACACAGTGCCTGCTCTCCTCCCTGTTTACTCCTTTGTTCCACTGCTTTTATCCCTTCCCTTACATAGAGAGCTACTCCTCCCCATCTTCTACCCACCCTGTCTCTCCCATAGGTTGTGTACCCTGGTATGTTAACATCCCAGTCATGGTTCTCTGTGTGCCATGTTTCTGTGACTGCTGCAATATCCAGGCCTCCCTCTTCCATCAAGTCCACAAGTTCAGGGAGCTTGTTGCCCAGACTATGGGCGTTGGTACTCATTACCCTCCATTTCTTGATGGCCTTACCCATTTTTGCCCTTCTGTGTCCTTACTGCCTTTGTCATTTTCTCCATTTACCCCTGCCCTTCTCCCTATCAACATCTCTATATTGGTGTTTACCTCACTTACTACTGTGATTTTTTTTGGGGGGCTAGGATTTGCCTGCTCCTCTCCAGTGCTTCCCCCATTGGCTAGTTTAAATGCTTGCCAATGAAGCATTTAAACCTATCACCTAGGATCCTGGTTCCCTTCCTGGACAGATGCAGACCATCAAACCAGTATAGGCCTGCATCACTCTGGGTGGACCCCAGTCCCCAATGAAGCCAACTCCCTGAGCTCTGCACCAGGTTTCCAACCACTGATTAAATCCCATGGTGTGGAGCACCCTAGCCTCATCCATGCCATAGACAGGCAGCACCTCTGAGAAGATTACCATGCACGCTACTTCTCAAAGGCCCCTCCACAAACTCTTCCTGCACTGCTCTGATCCCTTTCTTAGCCAGGTCATTTGACCCTAGGTGGATAATGACATCCAGCTCCCTCTCCCATGCAGCTGCTCCAGCGATCCTGAGGTTTCTCTCCCTGTCCCTCCAAGTCATGGTGCCAGGCAGGCACCTTACCTCCCTCTCCCCCTTCCTCCCCCAGTTCTACCTTCCAAACAATGGAGTCTCCCACTGGGAGTTGTTTCCTTCCCCTGTGCAGTCCCATGCCACCCTCCTGTGGGTCTCCTTTGTGGAGGTTTCCAGCATCCTCCTTGGTCTCCACTGCCGGTGCCTCCATAGAGGAACCACACTTTGCCAGAATGGCATATGAATTGTGGAGAGAAACAACTGGAGAGCTGCACCTCTGTTCCACCACCCTCACCATCCCTGAGCCCACTGTGGCCCAACTGCTCCTCTTTCTTGGCAACCTCTGAGGCAATGGCAGTGGCCCTAGAGGTCCCTGGGTGGGAGAAGAGCTCCCCCAAATCCTGGCCAACTCAGCCTGGAGATGAGCAACCTCCTCCATCAGCCCATAGAGGTGTCTGCAGATGGGACAACACCACATCCTCCAGAACGTCTCCTGGAAGACTACTGCTCCACAGCCACTGCACTGCACCACTTCCATCACGTCTTATTTCTGGCCCCTTAACTGTTGTTTGAAATACTTACTCTTTCCTCTGTTTATTTTAATTTTTTCTCCCTACTTCCTTACTTACTGCCTCTGTGCCCATTAAGTTTCTGATCTTCCTGTTCTGAGACAAGAAGTCCCTATATTTCTCAATAGTCTCCTTACTTGCTCAGAGTCAGACCTCCAGCAGCTGGGGGGGAGAGATACTCTTTTCCTTCTAGGATGGTGAGTCTTTTGTGGCTCTGTGATCATGCACTTCCTGCTCCCAAACAGGAAGTTCCTGTTGTCAGTCAAATCCTGTGCCTATAAAAGTAAAACTGGCTTAGGGTGAAGGGGAGGGAAGGAGGGCAATATGGTCCCAGTAGAGAAGTATAGTTATAACAACAGCTCCTTCTTCTTGTTGTTCTCTGCCTGTTCTCTAGCAGAAGCTATCTAGGGCAGTTTTTAAATCTGGCTTTAACCTGGCTTCCTTCTAGCTAAGCCACCGCTTCCTTCTAGCTAAGCCACTCCCCCTACTTCACAGCTCTTTTTACACCTAGTTAATTGCACAGATAACAATTCCCTTCAGCCACCTGAGACAAACACCCAGATAACTACACAGATAACAATTCACTTCAGCCAACTCAGACAAACACACTAACTTTTTTTGTTTTGTTTTTACCTTAAATTGAAGTTCCCAGTAGTAGAGTTCTAGTTCTTTAGTCCCAGTAGAGAAGTATAGTTATAATAGCAGCTCCTTCTTCTTGGTGTTCTCTGCATGCTGTCTTATATGAACATGTATTTGCCATTTCTGATTCATCAGCATTCAGGAGATGTTCATTTCTTGTAGGTGAACTCATTTCCAGTAGTAATGATAAAAAACAATATAAAAATGTTTGTCAGTGAGTTATTATGGTTTATTATGGTTATTATGGTGTTTGTGAACTCTGTAAACCACAGTTTATCATATACAGTAGCAATGCTGGCATCACAGTCAATCTGTATTTATCTATGTGCCTTATTCTAACATGTTCTTCTACTTGCAAAATAATAAGCCTACTAACCAGTAATAACCTGGGTATTTTTCTTTCCATTATCATAGATAAAAATGTTGCTGCACATTTCCTTTCATTAATACAGTATTAAAATTCATGTTTTATGTTTTAAGTGGTTCTGTATGTAATGCTATGTATGTTGTACACATACACACAATGTCCCTGAAAATGGGCTTTGCCTACTGCCATATCCTGTTTAAACATAAATAAACTTGAACTTGGATATACATGATATGGTATGTAATAGTAGAGTAGAGTTGCAGAATGATTGGGTTGTATGTGTAGACCATGTTGGGGCAGCTGGCTGTTGTGGAGAAATCTTTTAAATGAGGTTAGATAGCATACATTTTATTATGGCATCTCCTATGATAGCCAACAAATTTGATGCTAAATGGGCATAGTTAATATACTCACTGGAACACATATGACGTTAAATCATTGCTAATGAATTTATTTTTATTCAAAGTCAAAATGTCTACATTGTTTTTAGTTCCCATAGTCAAATGTTCATGAGTGATAACTTTAAGTTTCTGAAGAATGGTTTCTTTTTTTTTTTTTCTCTCCTCCTGCTACCCCTGGTCGGCCACTCTTTCAGGTACCCCAATGTCCCTCAGACTGCATGCTTGCCCTCATCCTTGGCTACCACTCACCTCAAATCATGACCCCCCCAGTTAACCTGGTGTATCCCTTCACCTGATGGGTCCCTCTCCTCCAAGGGGGAAGGTGCCGGTGGACCAGCGCATCTGTATTGGCCTGGGGGTGTCACTGAGGCAGTGGTGTCAGTTAGGAGGGCTGGCAGCAGTCGGGGACCAGAGGGACCATCATCCAGTTGACCAAGACAGTTTCCTGGTTTACTGCCCGGGAAGTGGTGTGCTACTGACGTCAAGGCGCTCGCCGATGTCCACCACTCCCCCATCAATTTCACCTCTGGTGTCTGTGCTGTGCCTCTGACCTCTGCCAGGGGCCAGCATGCACTGAGGTGCATCCCTACCCTCCCCCCCGAGAAGGTGAGCAATCCTGGGATGCTTCTTTCCTTCTCCCCTGCCGGCCCTCCAGTGACCCGAGTCCATTCCCGAACCCAAGTCACTGGCGTCGCAAGCAGAAATCCAACCACTGCACTGATGGGCCATGAAGAATGGTTTCAAATATACCACATAATCTACATTTTACCAATAAGAGTGCACACACACACACAAAAAAAGATAACAGAGAAATGATATTCAGAAATCTGTATATGGATATCCACATTGCATGACATTTCCATGATTATATCCTGGTACAGAATAGTGTGTGTGTTCAGTGGGTTGCAAGAATAAATAGTCTCCCCACTTTTTTCTGTCCTCCCTGAAATGCAGCAGTTATCTAAAGCTTCTCACCTCTCTAGCATTAAGTCTTACTTAACTACAAATGCACTGTCCTTTGAAACTGCCATACAAGTGACAGAAAACATAGAAGCATAGACAATGATGGCAGAAAAAGACCAAATGTCCACTAGTCTGCCTGAGTTCCTTATTCAGCCCTTGAGCTCACTGTTCCTCCAGGGTTCCAGCCCTCCCTAGCCCCTCTCCATTCTCCACCCTCATTCTGATGCCCTGGACAACCACTATACCCTTTATTCTATCCCAGACATGCTTAAAACCCTAACAGTTTTGGCACACACCACCTCAGCTGGTAGCCTGTTCTACAGCGCTACCACACTTTCTATAGAAAACAAAAGCTCTCTCTCATGCATATACAGGTGCGAAGTGCCTTGTGTATGTTACAAAGTGCAGTTGTTCTCTGTCTGCTGCACTCTACCTTGAAAACCTAACCACTAATGAACATGTCCCTCAAGAAAATGAACATGAATGGTGAGAACAAGGTGCTAAAAGTGCCTCATGTGGCCAGCTATGCAAATGGGAGAAGAGGCACTTTTTCATCAACATACAGGAAGTAAGCAGCAGACTGCTATCAGATTCAGGGCCACCAGCATGCACCTGCTTGACAGCCACTGCTGCACTTCTATATAATTAAAATTCTCTTTTCACTCTGAAGCAATATTTTCAAAACACAAATAAATAAAAAATATTATAATACATGACATTTGATGTGTGTATTCTGGCATGTCAGTGGTGCATTCCAGCAGGTGGGAAAATCTAACAGATGGGGGCTATTTTGGAAGGACAATGAGTTCAAGTGAATAGGGTGGGGGGGGAGAGACAGCAACCAGCCAAAATATTAAAGAACAATTTTCTGTTCTGATATGCATTCCAGGTGTGTGTAACTTCCAACTTTATCACTTTTCTTGCTTGCTGTCTGTTTTGAGTATGAAGTGAGGAAAGAATGAAGAAGCCAGAAGGTGAAGGAAGGAAACATATTCAATTCAGTGCTTCAGAGTAACTGGTAACTGGTATTTTTCTTTTAAACTTAGATTGTAGGCTTGTAGTGACACTATACTTTCTTTCTGTGTTGTCTTTACTTATAATTGTTTTTGGGCTGTTGAAAATTTAAAAAATAGTGGTGTTGTAATTCTGTGCTGTCTTTAATTGCTGCAAATTTGCCCCCTCCCACCCCTTCCACTAACCACCCTTCCCCCAACTCTTAATTATATGCCCTGATAAATCTGATTGACAGGAGCTAAACACAGGGTATAGTAAGAGGTGTGAAGTAGGAGGGCATAAGGGGAAGAAGACCACCTCAGCACGACAAGTGTTTTGACTCATTTATTTATTTATTGGTTTCTTTTCCTTAAAAAATATATCTGAGGATCAGTTACAGGATTTTTAATACTGTAAATAAAAAAGAGAACTAAGAGAGCTTCAGTAGCAGATAAGTAGTGGAATTGCAGTATAATGTGGGGAGTGGTGCAATGGGTGATGTGGGAGCATATCTTCGGGCAGACCTTCTGGACACTGAGGTGCTGCCCTATCTGCATGCATCTCTCGGGACTGAGGGATGAGGTAGCCAGACTCAGAGCGGAAGTAAACTGGGTCAGGAGTACCATCACCCCTGTCCAGGAACCACCCAGTCCAATGCAGCTGCCTCAAAGGATGCCGAACGAGGAGCACTTGGATGACAGTGGGCTCAGGGAGGTTAGAGCAGTCAGGCAGAGGCACATCCCAGATCCTATTCCTCTCAAGAACTCATATGCCACACTGGCAAATGAGGACAACCAAATAGAGGTACCTAGGAAGTGGAAGGAAAGGATGTGGAGGTTAGGCAAGGAGGTGACCTCAGTGGGGAAAGCAGTGGACCCCAGAGGAGGAGGAAGCAAATCCTGGTGGGGACTCCATCATAAGAGGGATCCAGCTAGGAACACAGGAGGGGAGGACAGGGAGGTGAGGTGCCTACCAGGTGCCACGGCATGGAGGGATGGAAGGAAGATACTGGGGATCACTGGGAAGGCAAGACAGGAGGGTGAGCTGGATGTCATTATCCACCTAGGTACTAATGACTTGGCAAATGGGAGCCAAAGGAAGTTCAGGAAGAGTTTAGGAAACTGGGAGGGTCTCAACAGTAGCTACTTCTGTCACTTTCTCAGAAGTACTACCTGTGAGAGGCAAGGGAGAGCATAGGAGTGCATGCACCAGGAACTTTAACTCATGGTTGAAGAACTGGTGCTGTGAGGAGGGGTTTGGATTCATTGGTGACTGGGGACCCATCTGTAGGGATGGAGGTTTGTTCAAGCCTGACGGCCTGCATCCATCCTGGAGGGGAATCCAAGCACTCAATAATAAGTTTAAATGCTACATTGACAAGCATTTAAACTAGCAAAGGGGGGTGGCAGGCCAGCAAGGATGGTACCTACTTGCTCACCCCCACAGCTAGTAATGGAACCAGTGAACCAGAGGAGTGGCTATCTCTGCAAAGCAGTGTGCAAAAGTTGGAGATTAGTGTCCAAAAGGTGGATAAGCAGAAAGGGGCAAAATTCAGCAGAAGGGCAGGCAGCAAGGAGAACCAGGGATAAATGACAACCAAGGAAGGGGCTGGAGAGAACAGTGAAGCAGTCTAGGAGGTCAAATCATGGAAAGCCATGTGCAAATGCCAGGAGCCTTAGCAACAAGATGGAAGATCTGAGGCTGTCATGGTACAGTCAGACCTGGACATTGTGGCCATCACTGAAACCTGGTGTAATGATAACCATGACTGGGAGATGGCCATACCTGGCTACAACATATTCAGAAGAGACAGAGCAGGCAGGAAGGGAGGAGGTGGCACTGTATGTGAAAAATGACATAAAGGCCACACAGATCCAGGAGGAACAAAATGGGGAGAGATACTGTGGGTTAAGCTGGAAAGGAAAATGGGGCCAGCCATCCGCACAGGTGTGGTCTATAGACCACCAGCCCAGGAGGAAGAAACAGATAGGGAGCTGATGCTAGCCATCCAAAGGATGGCTGACAAGGGTGAGGTAGTACTGGTTGGAGACTTCAATATACCATATGTGGACTGGAGCATCCCAGCAGCAGCATCAACTAGGAGCAGATTTATCCTGGACTCCCTTCAGGGTGCCTTCCTCAAGCAACTGGTCATAGAACCAACTCGGCAGAAGGCAATACTGGACCTTGTGCTCACAAACAGGGACAGTGTGATGGGGGTAACAGTGGGGGAGCACCTGGGTAACAGTGACCACCAGTCATTGTGGTTTGAAACCACAGAAAGAGCAGAACCAAACCACACAAAAACACGTATCCTGGATTTTAGGGGGGCAGACTTTGGGAAAATGGGGAGATGCTTGAAAGAGGCATTAAGGGGAATGGGACAGGAATCAGGGATTGAGGAACAGTGGGCAGTATTTAAAATGGGGATTATAAGAACAACAGAATTATGCATTAAGCAGGTTAGCAAGAGGAAAAGAAAGAGGAGACCATTATGGTTTTCCAAAGAGGTAGCAAAGAAAGTGAAAGCCAAAAAGACTGCATTCAGGCAATACAAAAAGACACAGGCAGAAGGGGATAGGGAGAAGTACCAGGAGAAACAAAGGGAGGCAGGGAAGTCAGTAAGGGAAGCCAAAGCTCAGACAGAAGAACACATTGCAAAATCAGTGGTTAAAGGGGACAAAACCTTTTACAGGTACATAAGTGAAAAAAGAAGGTCAAAGGGAGGGATGGTTAGACTGAAGGGGGAGGATGGGGGCCGCGTGGAGGATGACAACAGTAAAGCTGACATATTGAACAGGTATTTCTGCTCAGTCTTTACTAAGGAAGAGGGGGGTAATGGGTCTGAAGGGAGTACAAGGGGTGAGAATGGTGCAGAAATGGACACAAGTCCCTTTACGAGAAAGGGTCCTGAAGGAACTGGAAGTAATAAGAGTTGACAAAGCAATGGGGCCAGATGGGGTGCACCCCAGGGTCCTTAAAGAACTAAGAGAGGTGGTGGCTGAACCTCTGGCTATCCTGTTCAGCCAATCACTGGAAACAGGGGAGGCACCCAAAGACTTGAGGACAGCAGATGTAGTCCCCTTATACAAAAGTGGGAACAAAGAGGAAGCAGGGAACTACAGACCAGTCAGCCTCACCTCGGTAGTGGGAAAGATCAGGGAAGCACTACTGAAGGAGAGATTGGTGGAACATCTGGTTGTCAATGGACTACAGGACCCAAGGCAGCATGGTTTCACCAGGGGGAGGTCATGTCAGACCAACCTCATTGAATTTTTTGACTGGGTGACTAGGGAGGTGGATCAGGGGAGGGCAGTGGACATGGCCTATCTGGACTTCAGCAAGGCCTTTGACACTGTGCCACATAGAAGACTATTACACAAACTGGGGAATATGGGTGTGGGCAGGACAGTAGTGTGGTGGGTAGGTAACTGGCTGGGTGGCAGGACACAGAGGGTGGTGGTAAATGGCTGTCACTCCACAGAGGAAGAGTGACCAGTGGGTACCACAGGGATCAGTGCTGGGACCGGTCCTATTCAACATCTTCATCAGTGACATTGCACAGGATATAGAAGGCAGAATTTCACTGTTCGCTGATGACACAAAGCTCTGTAACAGAGTTACACACCAGAGGGTGTAGACAGAATGAGAAGGACCTGCAGAAACTTGAAGAAAGGTCAAGGGTTTGGCAGTTGAAATTCAATGCAAAGAAGTGCAAGATAATGCATATGGGGCACAAAACCCTGGCACAATATATCAGTTGGGGGTGAGGATATAGCATGCACCAAGCAGGAAAGGGATCTTGGGGTTGTCATCTCTGATGACCTCAAGGTAGGGAAACAGTGTGACAAGGCATCAGGTAAAGCAAATAGGATGCTGGGATGTATAGGCAGGGCATCACCAGCAGGAAAAGGGAGGTCATAATTCCGCTTATACAAGACACTAGTGAGGCCCCACCTGAGTACAGTGTACAGTTCTGGAGAACATACCTACGTAAGGACATAGACAGGGTAGAGAAGGTTCAGAGGAGGGCAACAAAGATGGTGCATGGGTTGCATCACAAATCCTATGAAGACAGGTTGAAGGAACTGAACATGTACTCCCTGGAGGAGAGGAGGAGAGAAGGATATGATAGAGACATACAAGTATCTTACAGGGAGGAACAGGGTGCAGGAAAACACTATTTTTAAGCGAAAAGATGTTTCAGGACTAGAGGGCATGGGATGAAGTTGGAGGAGGACGATTCAGAGGAAACATGAGAAAGATTTCTTCACAGAACGGTGGTGGACAAGTGGAACACCCTGCCAGAGGAAGTGGTGGGGCTGAAACAATCACGGGATTTAAGAATGCATGGGATAGACATAAAGGAATTCTAGAGGTCAGGGGTAAGGGGAAATAGACTTCTAGGAAAACAAACTGAACTTACAAGCTCAAATGGGCAGACTAGGTGGGCCATAGGCCCTTATCTGCCGACACTGTCTATGTATCTATGTAACTATGTATCTATGAAAGCATTATAAACAGGCACATATCTCAGTTTGGTTTTCATTGGCATTGGTTCACGACAAGGATGAAACATGGAAACATATAGAAACATAGAAGTTGATGGCAGATAAGGACCGCATGGCCCATCCAGTCTGCCCATTTCTTTTTCTACCTTATAAATGTGCCATTGGCCTTTGCTCTGTCAGTGGCCTATCTATTCATACTCATTTGTATTGCTCCCTTATGCCTGTCCCATGCCTGTTTGAAGCCCTGCACTGTATTCATAGCCACCACTTCTTGAGGTAGGCCATTCCATGCATCCACCACCCTTTCTGTGAAAAATAATTTCCTCGCATTCCCCCTGAACTGGCCCCCCTCTATTCTCATGCTGTGTCCTCTTGTCCTGCTATTTTTCTTATATTTAAACATGTTAGACTCTTTCACCTTGTTAATGCCCTTAAGGAGTTTGAATGCCTCGATCATATCACATCTCTCCCGCCTTTGCTCAAGGGTATACTCATTGAGCTCTGTTAATCTGTCCTCATATGTCTTCTGATGCAGTCCCTGCACCATTTTGGTTGCCCTTCTCTGGTTTGCCTCAATTTGGTTAATGTCCTTGTGAAGGTGTGGCCTCCAATACTGCACGCAGTACTCCAGATGGGGCCTAACCAGTGTCTTGTAAAGAGGGATTATTACCTCCCTCTTACGACTTGTGATACCCTACTAATACAACCTAACACCCCCTAGCCTTACCTACTGCTTTAGAGGTCTGCTTGGATGATTTCAGGTCATCAGTGATGATGATGCCCAAGTCTCTTTCTTCCTTTGTGACTGCTAGCAACTCCCCTCCCAGCCTATAGGTGGCTTCAGGGTTTCTCTTCCCCATGTACATGATCTTGCACTTCTTTGCATTAAATCCCAGTTGCCACTCTTCTGACCATTTTGCTAGTTTATCCAGATCTCTTCTCATTCTGCCCACCCCATCTGAATCATCTACTCTGTTGCAGATCTTGGTGTCATCTGAAAACAGACAAGCCTTACCCTCTAGTCCATCTGCAAGGTCACTAATGAAGATGTTGAAGAGGACTAGCACCAGGACTGATCCCTGACATACCCCACTTGTGACTTGCATCTCTTCTGACTGTATACCATTTACCACCACTCTCTGTTTTCTGCCTGTCAACCAGTTTGCCACCCAGTTGACCAACTTCTGACCCACCTGAGCCTACCCAGCTTATTTATCAATCTTCTATGTGGAACAGTGTCAAAGCTTTGCTGAAGTCAAGGTAGGCGACATCAACTGCTCCCCTTGGTCCACCACTCTGGTTACCCAGTCAAAGAAATCTATGAGATTAGTTTGACAGGACCTTCCTTTGTAAACCCATGCTGTCTTGGATCCTGTGCCCCTATGGATTCCAGGTGTTGCACTATCCTTTCCTTAAGGAGTGCCTCCATAATCTTGCCCACTACTGAGGTAAGACTGACTGGCCTGTAGTTCTCTGCCTCCTGTCTGCTACCACTCTTGTGGAGCGGGATCACATGAGCCCTTCTCCAGTCTTCTGGGACCTCTCCTGTGCTCAGAGACTCACTAAACAGTTCTGCTAATGGCTCTGCTAGTTCCACCTTTAGCTCCTTAAGTACCCTGGGATGTATGCCATCAGGTCCCATTGCCTTATCCACCCTGAGCTTAGCAAGCTCTTGTAGGACCCTTTCTTTTGTGAAGGGAGTAGTGCTCACCTCCCTCCCCCTGTGCCCATGGTGCTGAGCTGTCGGCCCTGCCCTACCTTCTCTTCAGTAAATACTGAGCAAAAGTATCTATTTAGGACAGATGCTTTTACATGGTCCTCCTCCTCACATGCTCCTTTTCTCCATTAAGCTTAGTAACACCCTCTGGACTTTCTCCTTTCACTAATGTATCTATAGAAAGTCTTGTCACCTTCTTTACTGTTCGTGCTAGTGTTTCCCAGTTTGGGACTTTGCCTGCCTACTGCTGACCCTGCTTCCTTAGGGCAGTTTGGTATGCCTCCTATCTTTATCCCGCTGTGTTCCCTTATATTTCCTGAAGGCTAGCCTTTTGGCTCTGACCTTTTCTGCTACTGTATTTGAGAATCAAAGTGGTTTCCTTCTTCTTTTGCACTACCTTTCTGTCTAACACAATGGGATGTTGCTTCAAGTATTGCATCTTTAATGCTTTCCCACTTTGCCTGTACCCCTCACCTGTGTTTCTTTTTGCCAGGGCTAGCTTAACTCTGTTGGCCATCTTATCAAAGTCAGCTCCTCTGAAGTCCCATATTTTTGCCTTGGAATGGGATGATTTAGATGTAGTAGCCAAATTGAACCATACCATGTGATGGTCACTGGCCCCCAGGTGACCTTCTACCTGGAGATCTGTGATCCCTTCCCTGTTAGTCAGTACTGGAGCTAGGATAGCCCTGTCTCTTGTGGGTTGTTGTACCAGTTGTTAGAGGCCATCCTCCTGCAGGGAATCCACTATGTACATAGATACATAGACAGTGTCGGCAGATAAGGGCCTATGGCCCACCCAGTCTGCCCATTTGAGCTTGTAAGTTCAGTTTGTTTTCCTAGAAGTCTGTTGC
Source organism: Neoceratodus forsteri (assembly GCA_016271365.2). Classification (NCBI taxonomy): domain Eukaryota; kingdom Metazoa; phylum Chordata; order Ceratodontiformes; family Ceratodontidae; genus Neoceratodus; species Neoceratodus forsteri. Next base: position 893,729,493 of record CM028137.1, on the reverse strand, counting down.
CCCTTACCCCTGACCTCCAGAATTCCTTTACATCTATCCCATGCATTCTTAAATCCCGTGATTGTTTCAGCCCCCACCACTTCCTCCGGCAGGGTGTTCCACTTGTCCACCACCCATTCTGTGAAGAAATTCTTTTCATGTTTCCTCTGAATCGTCCTCCCTCCAACTTCATCCCATGCCTCTAGTCATGGAACATCTTTTCATAAAAATATTGTTTTCCTGCACCCTGTTCCTCCCTGTAAGATACTTGTATGTCTCTATCATATCCCCTCTCTCCCTCCTCTCCTCCAGGGAGTACATGTTCAGTTCCTTCAACCTGTCTTCATAGGACTTGTGATGCAATCCATGCACCATCTTTGTTGCCCTCCTCTGAACCTTGTCTACCCTGTCTATGTCCTTATGTAGGTATGGTCTCCAGAACTGTACACTGTACTCCAGGTGGGGCCTCACTAGTGTCTTGTATAGCGGAATTATGACCTCCCTTTTCCTTCTGGTGATGCCCCTGCCTATACATCCCAGCATGTGGGCATGTGTCTAGTTCTGGCAGATGTTCCTGCTGGTATTGACCAATCTGTATCCGGCATGTTGAAGGCTCCCATTATCAGAACCTCCCCCTTAGCTGTCACGTTTTGTATAACCTCTAACAGTAATGTGTCTATGTCCTCCCCCTGGTCTGGGGGCCAATAGACAACCCCAGTTCTTATGGTTGTCCCATTTCCTGTTTCCAGGGTGATCCACAGTTCTTCTGGCTCCTTATGTGTATTCTGAATTTCTGTAGCTTTGATATTTTCATTGACATACAGGGTCACTCTTCCCCCCTTTTTGCACCTCGGTCTCTTCTGAACAATACATAGCCAGGTACTGAAGTCTCCCAAGTGTGGTTACTGGTAAACCACATCTCACTAATTGCTACTATGTCCAGTTTAGCCTCTGACATTATTGCCTGCAGGTCTGGGATCTTATTTCCCAGGCTGTGAGCATTTGTGTACATGATTTTCCATTGGGCAGATTTCGGTGTGTTAGTCGTTGGGTGAGGTTTGGCATTACCCCTGTGTGTCGTATGGGGAGAGAAACCTTTTTTCTTACCTGGTGATGCAAATGAACTGCAAACATGCTGAATCCCTGTTTGACCACTAGCTGGGGGTGTTCTTCCCATTCAATGTATGGGGTGCTGCACCCCTCTCCCCATTTGCTAGTTTAAATATTCTGCAAAGACATCAAACTTTTGCCCCAATGCACTGACTCCCTCCTTAGTCAGATGCAGTCCATCAAATTTAAAGAACTTTCACTCCCAGAACTGTTGCCAGTTCCCTACAAATCTGTGTCTTTTTTCCTGGCACCAGCCCTTGGGCCATGTGTTTAGCTCCCCTATCTCCCCTTCTTTGACCTCCTGTCCATCTTCCCCCCTCTCTCAGACTGGCAAGATCTCAGAGAAGGAGATGCTGGATGAAATGGATGATAGTTTGTCACCCAGCCAGGTCAGGTGTTCCTTGGTCTCCACAACTGACCGGCTGGTGAGATCATTAGTTCTTATGTGTACTAGGACATCAATGTTTTCTCCTGTTTTGTGAACAATTTTAGCAACGCGGTCAGTGTATCTCCATGCTGATGTACCTGGGAGACATCTGACCAATACCCCTGGCTGGAGATGGGTATCAACTCCCCAAGTCATGGAGTCTGCTATGATCAGAAGTTTTTGGGATTTCCTTTTTGCTTTTTTTGTTTTGGTTCCTGATTTGGGTGAGTTTTGTTGTGCTAGCTCCTGTGCCACAGTATCCTACTCTGCAGTGTCTTCTGCCTCTTTGTTTGATTTCAGAGATAGAGGCAGATACCTGTTTGTAGTGTTTATATGGTTTTTGGAGGTAATATATTGGAGAGCAGAGAGTGATGGGGCACCCAATTTGCCCCTCCTAACCACCTGCCAACCTCCTGGTCCAACTACCCTCTGCGGTCGAGGTTTTCCTGTTGGATGCTGGGGAAATGGTGGGTGGTTCTTATAATGTATTTCCTCTTGAATATGAAATTTGAGGCATGCAATCTCTGCCCATGCTGCCCGGAGCTGAGCCCTAAGATCTCCAATGGCCCAACATGTAGGACAGTGTCCTAAATCCTGTAAGACTGTCCTTCTGAAAATTGTTCCACAGTACCTGCAGTTAATGATATCCATTCCAGATAAGCTGCTGGGTTTATAACCCAGTCAGAGTAATTAGAAGGAAAAAAATGCAAGTAATGGTTTGATTGTGTTTTGTTTTTGTTTAACTTGTTATAACAAGTTAAATTACTAGTGCCCCAGGAAATGAGCTCACCTTGTGGATGCCCCACTGATCTGCCCCTTCCTGCTCTGCCACAGGAAATGTCACAACTGTGGTACCCTATAAAAGGAGTGTAGTGTGGGGTGGTTGGAGATGGGTTGGGTGACTGGGCCCTTCCCCTGCCGAAAAAGTAGAACCATGGACGAAAGAACAAAGAGGTAAGAGCAGAAACAATCAGTCAACAACAAATGCAGTAACCCTGAAAGCTTATCCTAATGTTAGATAAAACTGTAAAACCTGTAAAGCACCACCTGTAATAATTTCAGAGAAGATATACGCTATAATAAACACTTTGCTACAGAGAAAAATAAAGCAATGAAATGTTAACAACAAACAGTAGCAATCCCTGTGAGTAAAAAATAAAAACAACACCACACAGTAAATCTGCTTAGCCAAAAGAAGTCTTAATCCTCTTCCCTTGCTCTGGTAAGGTTCTCTACTCTGCCTTTCAAGCAGTCTTGGAAGGAAAGAGCTCAGGTGAAACTAGGTGCCTTGACCAGCAAACCAAGTCTTCTACCTCCAAGATATCAACTAACCTGACGTTTTAACCCTTCTTTCTGTTGGAAATTACTGACAGTTTGCCAGTTCCACCTCTCACATACACACCTAATCCTTTGGAAGAGCTGTGGGAGGAAAGCAATTAGCTCCTTCAATGTGAGAAGGAGACTGAAACACCTCTGAGACAACCAACCTTTTCAACAAAAAAAAACAAGAATAAAATAAAACAGTGTCCAACAGTAATTTTGCTTAGCCCAATGATAAAAAGTCACAAAATATGTAACTCCACCTTAATAATTTCGAGAAGATATACCTATAGAAACACTTTGCTACAGAGAAAAATAAAGCAGTAACAGAAGATATACCTTGCAAAAGACAATTTGAATCAGAAGATTACAGCAGTAATCTGTTAGCACACACCTGTAGGCACACCTTGTAATAATGCAGAAGAAGGTATACCAGCAACAACAATTTGAATCAGAGAAAAATAAAGCAATGAATTGTTAGCAACAAACAGTAGCAATCCCTGTGAGTAAAAAATAAAAACAACAGCACACAGTAAATCTGCTTAGCCAAAAGAAGTCTTAATCCTTTTCCCTTGCTCTGGTAAGGTTCTCCACTCTGCCTTTCAAGCAGTCTCTTTTCTGCAGGAACTGTCTGATGAAGCAAAATTTTTGTTTTTAGTCAAAGTTACTATTTCAACATGTAAATTCTATGAATATTTATATAGATGCTTAATGACATTGATTCAACTCACATACCAGATAAATGTAGGCAAGTGTCAATGTCTCACATTTATGAAATTATATAATTGGATAGGTTTGGTCTATCAAAAGTCAAACAACATAATAATAATAATAATAACAGTTTTTTTTATATGGCGCCTTTCTTTTTCTAAGGTGCCATACAGTTTAAAACAATTAAAACCACCATTATAAAATCTGACAATACTTCACAGTCAAAAAGTCATATCAAATACACAGTTCAACATACTGTATGAGTAATGATAATCAATGGCATATAGGCGAGTATACTATTATTTTCTATAGAAGACAGTCAGCCTTTAATACTGTTTTTTTATATATAATGCAAAAGTGTATACCTCAGTTTACATGAATTAGTTCATACAGCAATCTGTGAGGTATGTGGTATAAGGACTTTGCCTTCAGCCATATAGCATAGATATGGGGGTTGTGAATGCACACTGAGTAAACCACTACACATGGATGTGATCTTGCATAGGGGAAATGTTCAATTGGTGGGAAGTGGGGGGTGGGGGGTGTATTCACAGGTCAGAAGAAGAGCATTGCTGAAGTTGGGAATATCACACCAGTGCTATCAGGTGTTCTGGCATTTCAACAAATTAAAAAGAAAATCACATAAATGAAATAATGAATATATGAGCATTTCAACAGTACATTTGTTTTAATGCACACCACAATACTATTTCAGACACTGTATGCATACAAAATGTAAATTATTGCAACTTAAAATAAAGAATATAGTTCAAAAACATGTTACATTGACTGGTCATGCAGACTAGTTTGAATTGTGATGAATGTCACTGCCACCCACCCAGCAGCCAGTTTATTCTCAGCAAGTGTCAAAAATAACAACAAAAAAAGTCCTACATTTTTATCACACTAACTGTTTCCACAACCATTGTCCTGATTGAACTCTTCCATCCACATACCCTTACTTATAAAGAAATGGCATACCGTGTGACATGGGAAACCAGTAGCTATGCAGTATGTTAGTTCATGCTTGTGACATATACTACCAACACTTTGTAAGTACATGGGCAGGGATATTCAAAGGGGGTTGTGCATGGCGCAACAGTGTTGCCTCATGCACAACCCACTGATGCACTCCGGCGCGATATTCAAAAGGGGAAGTTATGCTGCACAAATCCCGATGCGCGGGGGTGCACTAATAATATATGTGGCATAAGTGTTGGGGGGCATGCCCATGTATAAGTGGTACATCCCGATATTCATCCTGGGATATGTGGTGCATATGAATGCACACACCCGCCTTGTACTGCACAGGGGGACGCAAAGATGTGCCCAAAAAAAAGGAACAAGTTGGAGGACACCCACAGGCCAGCCACTGTACTGCTGGGCACAGCATGGCAGCTGCCCATTGTGGGTGGCCACCCGACCTCCCGAGAGACAGGCCAGGTGTCGGGCCCCCCACATATCGGGACTGTGTAGTACAGTACGGTCCCCATGCTGTGGACCAATGGGAGTACAGCCGTACTATACACTGTCAGTCAGTGGGTGGCTGGATGGCTTGCAGGTGGAGAGCTGCCACCCACGGCTGACCAGGAGTGAGAGGGGTGGTGGGTCTCCATGGTGGGTGGGGAGGGGGTTATCATTGGACCACCAGGTTTTGCTTTCACAAATCCTACAATCGGGCTTGGCAGTGGGTCCACTAGACCACCAGGGATTATTATTTTACAAAGCCCATGATTGGGCTGAGGAACAGGTCCACTGGACCACCAGGGATACTATTAATGTTACAATGCCTGCAATTGGGCTGAGAAGCAGGTCCACTGAACCACCAGGGATTCTACAATGTTCCTAAGCCTGCGATTGGGCATTGGGGTGTTTTTTCTTTACTATCCCATCATTGTAATACCAATTAAATATCAAACAGTCATTTCTATCCCCTTTAAGGCCATCACTTTAATACTGCCTGTCTTTTTACAGTTTGTAAGCAGGGACAGTATACAGCCTGACCACACACAGTCCCTGGTCCACAACATCAAAAAAAAAAAACTGGTGCAGCTGCATTACAAAAGCACTTAGTAACCTCTCCAACAGACTTTTTGCTTGCTGAAAATGGACATTTTCATCCAGAAGTAAAGTGATGGCATCAATTTCCCTACGGAAATTATGAGTCAGTGGGGAAATTTAAAGGTTCTGTGAGTATCACTCAGAGACTGTGTAAATAGTTTACAGATGCCCCAGGTGTCTCGTTAAGACAGGGAATGACTTCAGTGTGCCACACAGTGCTAAACTCTGCCCAGCTGAAGCTCTTGACAGGAATAGGATCAACAATTTCCTCAGAAAAGGGGGAAAATTCCTCAGGAGACAAAAGAATAAGCATGGTGCCTCCTGCCGATAACAGTAATTTGTGAATAAATCTCCCAAACCTATCCTCTCTTGGGGTGAAGCAAAGGCTACATGGAGGTAGGTGGACTTGTCAGGATGCAGCGGGGTGCACTTTGACAGCCGCTGCCTGCAGGGTGATAAGTCACTGGAGAGGAAGTGGGCATAAACAGAAATTTTAAAAAGTTTCAGTTTACCCATTTTAAAAGCACAATAAAATGCCTTGTGGAGTGCATTACACAGATTTAACCACATTTCCAGGGAGTGGAAGGAAGATCCTGAGGATCACTGGGAAGGCAAGACAGGAGGGTGAGCTGGATGTCATTATCCACCTAGGTACTAATGACCTGGCAAATGGGGGGCCAAAGGAAGTTCAGGAAGAGTTTAGGAAACTGGGGAGGGGTCTCAAGCAAGTAGCTACTTCTGTCACTTTCTCAGAAGTACTATCTGTGAGAGGCAAGGAAACATAGAGTGCATACACCAGGAACTTTAACTCATGGTTGAAGAACTGGTGCTGTGAGGAAGGGTTTGGATTCATTGGTGACTGGGGACCCACTTGGAGGGATGGAGGTTTGTTCAAGCCTGATGGCCTGCATCCATCCTGGAGAATCAAGCACTCAATAATAAGTTTAAATGCTACATTGACAAGCATTTAAACTAGCAAAGGGGTGGCAGGCCAGCAAGGAGGTACCTACTTGCTCACCCCCAGCAGCAGTGGAACCAGTGAACCAGAGGGTGGCTATCTCTGCAAAGCAGTGTGCAAAAGATGGAGATTAGTGTCCAAGAGGTGGATAAGCAGAAAAGGGGCAAAATTCAGCAGATGGACAGACAGCAAAGAGAACCAGGGATAAATGACAACCAAGGAAGGGGCTGGAGTAGAACAGTGAGACAGTCTAGGGAGGTCAAATCATGGAAAGCCATGTGTGCAAATGCCAGGAGCCTTAGGAACAAGATGGAAGATCTGGAGGCTGTCATGGTGCAGTCAGACCTGGACATTGTGGCCATCACTGAAACCTGGTGTAATGATAACCACAACTGGGAGATGGCCATACCTGGCTACAACATATTCAGAAGAGACAGAGCAGGCAGGAAGGGAGGAGGAGTGGCACTCTATGTGAAAAATGACATAAGGGCCACACAGATCCAGGAGGAACAAAATGGGGGAGAGATACTGTGGGTTAAGCTGGAAAGGAAAATGGGGACAGCCATCTGCACAGGTGTGGTCTATAGACCACCAGCACAGGAGGAAGAAACAGATAGGGAGCTGATGCTAGCCATCCAAAGAATGGCAGACAAGGGTGAGGTAGTACTGGTTGGAGACTTCAATATTCCAGACGTGGACTGGAGCATCCCAGCAGCAGCATCAACTAGGAGCAGATTTATCCTGGACTCCCTTCAGGGTGCCTTCCTCAAGCAACTGGTCATGGAACCAACTCAGCAGAAGGCAATACTGGACCTTGTGCTCACAAACAGGGACAGTGTGATGGGGTGACAGTGGGGAGCACATGGAAACAGTGACCACCAGTCATTGTGGTTTGAAATCACAGAAAGAGCAGAACCAAACCACACAAAAACACGTATCCTGGATTTTAGGGGAGACTTTGGGAAAATGGGGAGATACTTGAAAGAGGCATTAAGGGAATGGGACAGGAATCAGGGGTTGAGGAACAGTGGGCAATATTTAAAATGGGGATTACAAGAACAACAGAATTATGCATTAAGCAGGTTAGCAAGAGGAAAAGAGAGAGACCATTATGGTTTTCCAAAGAGGTAGCAAAGAAAGTGAAAGCCAAAAAGATTGCATTCAGGCAGTACAAAAAGACACAGGCAGAAGGGGATAGGGAGAAGTACCAGGAGAAGCAAAGGGAGGCAGGGAGGTCAGTAAGGGAAGTCAAAGCTCGGACAGAAAAGCACATTGCTAAATCAGTGGGTAGAGGGGACAAAACCTTTTACAGGTACATAAGTGAAAAAAGAAAGACAAAGGGAGGGATAGTGAGACTGAAGGGGGAGGATGGGGGCCACGTGGAGGATGACAACAGTAAAGCTGACATATTGAACAGGTATTTCTGCTCAGTCTTTACTGAGGAAGAGAAGGGTAATGGGTCTGAAGGGAGTACAAGGGGTGAGAATGGTGCAGAAATGGACACAAGTCCCTTTACGAGAAAGGGTCCTGAAGGAACTGGAAGTAATAAGAGTTGATAAAGCAATGGGGCCAGATGGGGTGCACCCAGGGTCCTTAAAGAACTAAGAGAGGTGGTGGCTGAACCTCTGGCTATCCTGTTTAGCCGATCACTGGAAACAGGGGAGGTACCCAAAGACTGGAGGACAGCAGATGTAGTCCCCTTATACAAAAGCGGGAACAAAGAGGAAGCAGGGAACTACAGACCAGTCAGCCTCACCTTGGTAGTGGGGAAGATCATGGAAGCACTACTGAAGGAGAGATTGGTAGAACATCTGGTTGTCAATGGACTACAGGACCCAAGGCAGCATGGTTTGCCAGGGGGAGGTCATGTCAGACCAACCTCATTGAATTTTTTGACTGGGTGACTAGGGAGGTGGATCAGGGGAGGGTGGTGGACATGGCCTATTTGGACTTCAGCAAGGCCTTTGACACTGTGCCACATAGAAGACTATTACACAAACTGGGGAATATGGGTGTGGGCAGGACAGTAGTGTGGTGGGTAGGTAACTGGCTGGGTGGCAGGACACAGAGGGTGGTGGTAAATGGCTGCCACTCCACAGAGAGAAGAGTGACCAGTGGGGTACCACAGGGATCAGTGCTGGGACCGGTCCTATTCAACATCTTCATCAGTGACATTGCGCAGGACCTAGAAGGCAGAATTTCACTGTTCGCTGATGATACAAAGCTCTGTAACAGAGTAGACACACCAGAGGGTGTAGACAGAATGAAAGCAACCTGCAGAAACTTGAAGAATGGTCAGGGGTTTGTGATTGAAATTCAATGCAAAGAAATGCAAGATAATGCATATGGGGCACAAAACCCTGGCACAATATATCAGTTTGGGGTGAGGATATAGCATGCACCAAGCAGGAGCAGGATCTTGGGGTTATCATCTCTGATGACCTCAAGGTAAGGAAACAGTGTGACAAGGCAGCAGGTAAAGCAAATAGGATGCTGGGATGTATAGGCAGGGCATCACCAGAAGGAAAGGAGGTCATAATTCCGCTATACAAGACACTAGTGAGGCCCCACCTGGAGTACAGTGTACAGTTCTGGAGACCATACCTACGTGAAGGACATAGACAGGGTAGAGAAGGTTCAGAGGAGGGCAAAAAAGATGGTGCATGGCTTGCATCACAAGTCCTATGAAGACAGGTTGAAGGAACTGAACATGTACTCCCTGGAGGAGAGGAGGGAGAGGGGATATGATAGAGACATACAAGTATCTTACAGGGAGGAACAGGGTGCAGGAAAACACTATTTTAAGTGAAAAGATGTTCCAGGACTAGAGGCATGGGTTGAAGTTGGAGGGAGGACGATTCAGAGGAAACATGAGAAAGAATTTCTTCACAGAACGGGTGGTGGACAAGTGGAACACCCTGCCAGAGGAAGTGGTGGGGGCTGAAACAATCATGGGATTTAAGAATGCATGGGATATACATAAAGGAATTCTGGAGGTCAGGGGTAAGGGGCAACAGACTTCTAGGAAAACAAACTGAACTTACAAGCTCAAATGGGCAGACTGGGTGGGCCATAGGCCCTTATCTGCCGACACTGTCTATGTATCTATGTATCTATGAGTGAAGGCTCGGTAGTTGTGGTGTGTTGCTTCACTATGCCCTTGGGCAAGCTGTTAGATCGGCATCATTAATGACCCATCGTGCCCTGTCCTATTGCTTACATGTAATTTATTTCACAAGATTATTACACACAAGTCTGTCCCTACTTTTCCCCTACCTGACATGAGCAGTGATAGGGGCAGGTGAGCATACTTGATATTGTATGCTTATTAATTTTTTTTTTAGCTTCATCAACCAATACAGACTAGACCTCAAATGTTTAGAAACTAGTGGCAGGCTGTTTGTCTGCATTAAAGCAGCAGTTCAATGAAACTGGGCAAAATTTTGACCCTACCTTTTTTCAATATAAAAAATTCTAGGTATCTTCCAGTTTTATTTGGTGGTAAAATTTTCTAAATCCACTAACATTTGAGTATTTTATAAATATTTTAATTTAGTTTTTTTCTCAAGAAAAAAGAAGGCCACCACATTTTGCATAAAAATAGCATTGTAGATCTGGCAAGTGTCAGGATAAGAAAAGTAAAAAAAAAAGTTCATGGTACACAGCATAGGAGGTACCTAGAAAAGTATATTTGACATGCATGCTAATATCTTTCTTAATTGAAGCTGAAACTAGCTTTTTTTCTGAAAAAACATTTTTCATTGCACTGCTGCTTTAAGGTTTACAGTTATGCCTTGGTCCTCACTCTGTGTGTGAAAAATAAATAAATTAATCCTGCTGGTCCAGGTGGACCCAAAAAATGACCCTAGCTTCCTCATCCTTACATGGTGGCTGCCATTGCTGGTTGGCTCTGTACGTCTTTCTCCTGGCTGGAAGTTGGCTCTCATGGTCTGGTTCCCCTACTAAAAGCTTTTTTGTCACAGTCTACAATGACCCATTGACTCCTCTGTGTTGTAGTCCTGAACATATCTAAATACATGGTATGTGTGTTTTACTGTCAGTAATACCAAACCTTCCTAAGCAGCAAGAGTATGCTTAAGTCTCGCTCATAAATCTTAGTGTGTGACAAGTCAAGACAGTATGACAAAATAAGCAGACCAGGAGGGACTCAGTTCACCGTTGGCTACGCAGTGGCTGGGATAGGGGTCTGACTCTTACGGTAAGACTACTAAGAGTGGGGGATTCTGTTATGAAGCCACAGCCTTTGACTCTGTGACTCACTGGAGACTGGTCAAGAAGCTGGAAGATCTAGAGGTGGTGGTAGTCATGGGGGAATTTTCAGAAGTCAGACATTGATCAGTGATGTCCCACAGGGCTTGGTACTCAGTTTGATGTAGTTTTAACATCATCAGTGATATAGTGGATAGGATCAAAGGTAAAATCTGCCTGTTCAGAGATGACACACAAAGCTCTGTGGAAGGGTTGATGGACTCAGAGGAGGGGAGACAGGAATTTAGTGAAGACCTGGCTAGGATGAAGAAGTTGTCTAGCATTTGGCAACTGGGGTTTAAAGTAAAAATGTGAAAAGTATGCAAGGGGGTGAAAAACCCCAGAGACCAAATATTGATTCAGTGGTGTGCAGGTTACCAAGTCAGAGGAGGAAAAGGACCCAGGGTAATCATCATAAGTGACCTAAAGCACTCGGCGCACTGCAAGAGAGCAGCAGCAAAAGCAAATGTGATGCTGGGCTGCATAGCCAGGGGGATTGCCAGCAGGAAGGCAGAAATCATGCTGCTGCTGTACAGATCACTGGTAAGGCTGCATCTAGAGTACAGTGTGCCATATTGGTACCCTTATCTTAAGAACGATATGAACTTACTGGAGACGGTCCAGAGAAGAGCAACAAAGAAGATCCAGGGCTAGCAGGGCAACACCCATGAAGACAGGCTCAAGGGGCTCAACATGTACTCCCTTGAGGACAGAACAGAGAGAGAGTAAATTATTGAGACCTTCAAATACCTTAAAGGTATGAACAGGGTGAATACAGAGGGCCTGTCAGTCTTGGCAGAAATAAGTCCACTAAGGGGGCATAGCGTAAAGCTAGTGGGGAGAAGATACGAGAGAGAGAGAGAGAGAGAGAGAGATAAGAAAGCACTTTTTCACCGAGAGAGTGGTGGCCAAGTGGAATGAATTGCCAGAAGAGGTTGTCTCCTTGAAAATGGTGGATAGCTTCAGTAGGAGATGGGACAGAATGAAGAGGACAGTTACTAGAGGAGGGTGGGGAGAGGCGGGGAGGAGGAACTTAAGGGCAGTCAGTGGGGATTTGGAGAAGTGGGACAGATCCCCTTGTAGACACAAGGGGGGGATCTGAACACTAAAGCAGATTAGATAGACTGTAAAGTCTTTATCTGCTGGTATATTCATGTTTGTACAGTATATTCATATGTCTGTGCTGGTTGCTGTGGAGAGATTCAGACCTGGGGTTGTGCCAGGGTCAGGTGAGGGTGATTTGAAGCCAAGGGGCAAGAGGGACCACTGGTTACAAGAGAGGTAATGTAATCAATACTGTCAGGCATGTTTAGGGCAGGGAGGGACCACTGAAATACAGAGATAATTAAATCAATTCCATTGGTGATGATTGGGGGGGGGTGTTAGGGATCACCAAACACGAGGGTAATGAAATCAATACAATCGGGGTGCTTGAGGGGTGGGAGGGACCACTGGACACCAGAGATATGAAATCTATATCATATAGGGTGTTTGGAGTGGGAGGGACCACTGTACACAAAGGATAATGAAATCAATACCATCGGGGATGTTAGAAGGTGGAAGGGACAACTGGACACCAGGGATAATTAAATCAGTACTATCAGGGGTGTTTGAGGGGATCAGAGGGATCACTGGACACCAAGGATAATGAAATCAATGCCATCATGGGATTTCAGTGAATGGGGAGGCTGCAGTTAAAGAATGGAGGTCTTTAGGACTGGATTTGGGAGGCTGTCATTGCAAGGCACTTATGCAAGGCACTGTCAGCTGCTTTGCATGTCACACCGGCATATTTTAGGGCCAGTAGCAAACAGGTTAGAAACTTGCTAACTATGCCAACCAACATGGCATTTTGTGGTCCCTTGCTGCTTTGGGCCAATAAGAGTGGTATTAGTGACCCTCTAACCCATTTTGCGATCACTAAAATGGTTGGAATATCCCAGCCATACTTTGTTATGCAGGGGGGTGCTGAGCTTTGAAAGCAGTTTGGTGGAGATGGAGAAGGTTTGGATAGAAATATAGAAACACAGAATGTGTCAGCAGAAATGGACAAGGAGGCCCATCTAGTCTGCTTTTATTTTCCCTGCCTGAAACAACACCCTAGACCCTATGTTGTCCAAAGTGTCCCTCCCTTCTGTCTTACCTCTGCTTATTCCAACCATGTGCCTATCCCATGCATGCTTTGATGTTCTCTACTGTCTTTGCCTCACCACCTCTTTTGTCAGGCTGTTCCAAGCATTCATCACCCCTCCTGTGAAGAAATATTTCCTCACATCCCTCTTAAACTCCCCCCTCAAGCTTCATAGCATGCCCCCTTGTCCTGGTTCCCCTCCTTCTGTGGAAGAGACTCCCTTCCTGCACCTTGTTCTTACTCATGATCTACCTATAGGTCTCAGTCATATCCCCTCTCGCTCGTCTCTTGCTCTCCTCTCTTCTGGGGTGTACATGTTCAGCTCATATGGTTTCTCATTCAACCCCCACACCATTTTGGCAGCCTTCCTCTGGATCACTTCCACCCTATCAATGTCTTTGAAGAAGTGCTGCCTCCAGAAGTGGACACTGAATGGAAAACTGGATATAAAAGTTGAGGGATATGTACAACCAGATTCCAGGGTATTTAAAAAATGTGACATGTGCCAGATACGAGCCATCACAGGTCTTAAGGCTGGGGGGATGACTTTAGCTAGTCACGGTTTTGAGCCAAATGCTATGGCCACTGCTTTTTTTGCATTTAGGGTCAGTTGGTTAGACGGGAACCAACACGTAATGACCATGTATCAAGCTGTGATTTTCTTCTGAGTATGCCACTATCTAGGCCTTTGGTAAAGAGCACTGTATAATCCATTGTTCCACATTCATGTGAATGTTGGGGGAGATACAGGGAGAGTAAGTCATTCAGAAAAATGGAGATCAGTACGGAGCCAAGAACTGAGACTTGGGAATAATCCTCATATCTATCAGGAGGGAGGAAGAGGGGGACCTGCCTATGCAAACAGATTGAACAGTAAGATAGGTAGGAAGAGAACCAAGAGGATCCCCCTCTAGTAGTCCAGCCCTAGCTAACCGACTGAGGAGAATGTGGGAGTTTGTCAAATGCTTTGGATATATCAATTAAATTAACATGTCCAATGTTTGGAGTCACTGATGCATCCTAGTAAGGATGGAGTCAGTGAGCCTAAACAGTGAGATTACAGTGGAGGAATTAGGCCTGAATCCAGACTGGAAAGGGCTGAGGAGGGACAAGTCAGATAAGAAAGTAGTGAGTTGGGCATAAACAAAGTACTTCTGAATCTAGGAGAAGACAGGAAGGAGGGAAATGAGTCATTAAATTCATTTCTTTGGGCAGAGGTGTCCCCCACCGTGCAGAGAGGGATGACTTTCACTGTCTTCCAGGCCGGTACTGCCAAGGAGAGGAAGGAGAGGTACAGGAGGGTAGAGATGGTTCTGGCTATAAGAGAGACAAGTAATAAAAGTGGTTGATCCAGTTTATCAGAGTTACTCAGATAATTTGTGGGTCCACTGGATATGCCACATAGTGGCCATTCTTGGCCTAGACTGGATTGTCTGAATCAGATCATCTGACATCCAGGTACGGTAAATTTATGGTTAAATTAGCCATATAATCTGGTACTAGCCAGTCAAATTATCAACAGTCAAGGATGATCCACCTAGATATGGATACTGTAGTTAATGTATTTGTGGATTCTGACTGAGATAGACTTTTGTATTATCTGAGCATCTTTAATATAAATGATGTGCTAATTACACCCTTTTTGAACCATCAAAAGTGTCTTTTGAGGAGGGTTTTTTTGGATCTAAATTAAGGAAATTCTGGGGATGTTTTTTTTTTCGTTTGAAGAACCATTTGTGTCCATCCTTAATAGAATATATTGCTCCTAGCATATTAGGGATGGAGGCATAAACTCATTAGACACAGTGGCCTGCAACAAAATGCATAACAAACTATCTGACTTGGAATGTAAGGATTTGCATTGCGATTCATTTTGGGAGGGGGCTTTGGGACTTGCTGAATCCATTTCACACTCAGTACATGAAAGGGATGAAGAATTAACTATTGGTTTCTCATTGTGATCATTTTCTATCCCATCTTACAAATAAAATTATGCGATTATCCATGCAGTTACTTTCGTTGTATAAAATCAATACAAGGCATTCAGCCTATTACCTCTGCTATGAGTTCCGGACATTGTCTTCATTGAAGCACCATTCTCAGTACGTTAAAGCATGGTGATTGACAGAGGCCTCTTGTTCTGCTTGTAATTAAGTCATTAAAAAGGATCATCTCCTGATGCAAAGAAAAGGCAGCAATTGATTTTCTACAAATGTAGCATCATGTCTAGTGTCATCCACCTGTAGCATCTATGTTAGGTTTGTGCCAGACATTCTGTAGTCTTCATGTGGAATTTCAGTACAGAGCCCAAAATCATTTGTAGGATTTTCCAAATTTTATAGAACAATTTTAATATTTCAGAAACAAGTTACAGAAAACCAGCAATGCCTACAGTATATTCCAGACTGCTTTGAATAGTCAGTGGTACACTGCATAATCTGAGTTAAAGTTGTCTAGCCCACACTGCCCCTGTCTCTCACTTCACAATTGCTACTGCCACTAACTGCTGCTGCAAAGCTCCATACATTTTGAATGCCCTTCGGTATTGATGATGCCTGTATTAGCACTCATCTGTTAAGCTACTGTACTGTATACTGTGGTTGTTTGCATGGCATTAATTTGTTGAACTCAGTAGTGAGACAAGGCAGAGTGAGTGCTGTGTGATGAGGGCTCACCTCAGGTGCACTGTGAGGCATTCCCCATAGCCAAGTGTCTTTGGCTACCTGAGAAGTGCCATTATTCCTCAACAACACCAACCCAGGAGTGTCTTATTGCAATTATGAAATTGATCATTTTCGATTAATTAAAAACAAACACTTTTTAAAATATTTTATTAATAAATGAGTACAGTATGGTTATAAAAAAGTAGCTCTTTCTCAAAAGCCAGTACAGTAGGTGTCACTAGAAGTTTAAGAAATCTCTCAATCGTCTGAAGCAGCCCTCTCTCCACACAGCACCACGGTGGGCAGCAGGTTATAGAGATAGCTGGAGCCTCATCCACTGTAGTGTCACTACCACGAACCATGAGGTGCATAACTGTCCATGACAATGGTATATAATGGTACATCCATAAATCCTTTGGGTAGCCAGGCCAGTGACATGGAGGTCTGACCACGAACCACGAGGTGCATAACTGTCCATGACAATGGTATATAATGGTACATCCATAGATCCTTTGGGTAGTCGGCCCAGTGACGTGGAGGTCTGAGGCATCCATGTCTCACCTATCACCATGCTGGTAACCTGGGTTCAGGAACAAATCACGGTCATTCGTGTGTTGGCCAAGGAGAGGAGGATCGAGCATCCCAGTGAATGCTCTCTTTCTCTGGGGAAGAAGGGAAGCCTGCACCACCAAACATCACCATGTAGGTAACCATGGGTGGCTATGCAGCTAGAAGCAGAAGTTTGGGAGGGTATGCTTCCCAACAGAAGATGTCAGCATATCCGATGACATGTGCCAGTCAAGTCATCATCTCTGTGGAGCATCTGAGGGTCAGAAAAAGGAATGGAAGTGCTGCTGACTGCAAGCAGGATGAAATCCATGGTTCCTTACAGACCTCATACTGCCTACTGGACACAGGGCTCACCACATCAAGTATGGATGTCCAGAGGGGACTTGGGGAATGCCCAATGGTCCTAACACAGGTGAAAGCTGTGAAAGAACAGGTGGTCCTCAGGATAAGCCCAGAAATGGCAGGTGATGGGGTTTGGGGAGCCACGGGAGCAGAAGGTGCCAGCCTGGCAAGAAGAGGGAAAAAATCCTTGTGATGCCAGGGTTCAGGGAAGTGTTGTGACTATTTGAAGGTGCAGTGCTTCCCTTGTGGGGATCCTTCTAACAGAGGCTACCAGGGTCATTTTGGACAAGAAATTAATGAATGAACATACCCACAGTGACAGTGAACCCAAATAATATGCTCACTCATAATAATGTGCTCACCCTCTTTTATCCCTCTATGCATGTTGAGTATTAAATACAGTGATACATTCCTGGCCCTTTAGTGCAGTGGTAGGGCTGCCACTCACAACATTGGCAATTGCAGTTTAGAAGCAAGCTTGGAAAGTTTTGGGCAAGTGAGGGAGAGGAGGATAGAGTATTCTGGGAGACTACTTCCTTCTTCTGGGCTGGGAGGGTGTCAGTATCCTCTGCTCCACAATCACCTAGGTAATCACAGGTAGTGGTACAGCTGGTACTGTAAGAGACACAGGTGGGTGCCATCAGGTTCTGGTATGCAAGGCAAGCTTTGCATGTGTGTTCATGCTCCACTGAGCCCTCAAGTTGTTGCTCCCCCATTTAAGCCTTGAAGATAACCAGGTGGGATGTTACCCTGATAAGATGCCTGTCCATGCTGGAATGGATGTCTGGTAGTGTAGAGAAGTCTGATCAGGATTTGATGAGACTAACATCAACTGAGCAGAGAGAGAAGGGGAAATGCTCCCTGAATACCTTATTAGGTTAGAAAAATTGGTACAAAGTATGCCCCAGAAAGGACATTTTGCCCAATGCAGTCATGGACTGTCAGAGTGGTGCAATTATTGCATGGAGCACTGTATTTGGATCAGATATTTATTGAATAACCAGCATCTCAAGGACAGAATGGACAAGTTGCCAATCATATGGAAAGCTCATGTGAGAGTTGCAGAAGCAAGATGACATAGTGGCCCATGTGTGGACATCCCAAGCACCCTTGAGGTTAGCTCATAACTTTAGGACAAGGAATATGGAGATGCCAGTTTCATGTGGGCTAGTAAGTGGGAACTTGCAGGTAGACACTAATTTCAAGAGCTTTGACACCATAACAGTAACCTGCAGCCAACAGAATTGCATGTGAAGCAACATACCAAACAAGGCTCTGCTGCAGTAAGTGCCCCAGGTAAGGCATAGAGTGGGCACTGCCACAAGATGGGGGAAAAGATTAGAAATCTAACTGATAGACAGAAGATCTGCAATCACTATGGAGAAAATGGCATTTGATGAGAGATAGTCAATACTCTGAAGACCTATGGAAGGTGAACAAACAGTTCAGTAAGACAGCTCTGAGCCAGGGAAACTTCAAAGAAGTCCAGTAAATGAGCACACCAGAGTCCTTGATGCCAAAACACTGTTACATTAGTTAGAAGCTATCAAAGAGAACTGAGGTTTCTTTCTCTGTGAGTGGGACAGTGGATGTGCACAAGTACTGTACATAAGAACATAAGAAAGGTGTTGACAGATGGGAACCATGTGCTCCATCTAGTCTGCCCAAGCTGGCTACCCCTTCCAAATTATATTGTTTTCCTAAGTTGTCCACATTGCCTGTCCCAAGTGAGTTTGAATTCCCTTACTGTCTTCGATGCCACCACTTCTGGTAGCAGGATGTTCCATGTGTCTATCACTCTCTCATAGAGCTGTGCAGAATATAAAATTCTGCCCACAGAATGTCCATGGAATGACCATTCCAATTACACAGAATTTAGTGGAATTGTAGTGAAAAGTCCACAGAATTTTGCAACATTTTTAATTTCAGTTATTTCATTATAATTTTAAAAGTACACATCCAAATAACAACAACTTTGGAATGTAAACAGTATCCCATGGCTTTCCAAGAGTGTACCAGAGATCAGAGTTGTACATTGAAAGGGGGCAGAGATGTGGGTGGCCAAACATTTAATCAAAATGTAATTTTTCAGTTATTTGAAGATTATTTTAAAATTTCTCATCCACATTTCTCCACAATATCAGGATTAGAGATGTGCATAGGATGCATATAAGCACCATGTTTTAAGTCTCAAGCTTCAATGGGAGTTAAGTTATAAGCAGCCAAATATTTTGCCAAAATTTACATTTCTGTAATTTTACTATAATTTTGATAGTATTCATTGAAATGTTATAAAAATAGATGGATACTCAGGTTATCACTACATTTGTATATGCACATAGTTTCCAATTTCTAGCTTTAAAAGGGGACTGAGTTATGGTCTGCCAAACATGTTGCCAAAATTTAAATTTCAGTTAGTTCCCTCTAATTTTAAAATTACATATCCAAATTTAACCAGAGTTAAAACATTTAAACTACTATGCCACATAGTCATTTCTGAAAAAATTCATATTTGCAGCTTAAATTGGATTAAATTAAAAGCAGTCAAACTTTCACAACATTCAAAAATGTCATTTTGCAAGTGTGTAAACAACAAATTTATAAACCCCTAAAACTTTAAAATTAGAGGATGCAACACCATCAAATATGGCAGGTTCTTAGGCCTTATAAGGAGACTGAGTATGACAATTTTATTAATTGCTTGCTGTGAGACACTGCAAAATAACATCTGTGCTTAAAGTCAAATCACATGA
The DNA here is from genome assembly GCA_016271365.2 of Neoceratodus forsteri. NCBI lineage: Eukaryota > Metazoa > Chordata > Ceratodontiformes > Ceratodontidae > Neoceratodus > Neoceratodus forsteri. Next base: position 893,710,199 of record CM028137.1, on the reverse strand, counting down.
GTCTTTGTGAAAATTGTAGACTTTTATGTAAAATTACATAAAACTGGAATTTTCCAATTTCATTCAGCCTTATCTGGGGTATTCTAATTAAAGAACAGGTGGTATAAGAGTCAGGTAGTGCTTGGGGTCACAAGGTTCTGGGATTAGATGCACAGTTTCATCAAGAAATGGACAACTGAGCTGGGTAGCACAACAGTGGTAGACCCCCAGGTTGAAGCAAGAAAGCACAGAGTGTCAACAATTCCAACCTGAATGCAGTATATTTAAGGATTACATCCAGTAAATTTAGGATCTGGGGAGCCTGGTGAACGTGCAAGTCTAGGACTGTAGAGGTACTCAAAAAGATTTAGTAGGGGAAGACAGTGTTTTGGGTAGCAGGAAGAAATAATTGTGGCTGTTTCAACAAGGTAGGTCAATAGGAAATGAAGTATGTGACTCATGTTTTAAGGGAATTTGTCACTGTAAAGAACAAAGAGGATATCAGTGGGATCAGTAGTTCTACTGAGTCAATCTTGCTATGCCAAAAGAGTAGGCAAGAAAAGTCACCCAGAGAGGAACAGCAGGACTGCAAAAAGCTCAGCACAGCTTATCAAATGAAGCAGTGATATGTGCATTGTTAATGTTAAATTCCACAAAAAAATACTGGATGCTTCATCTACAGTATATGCTATCATAAATATGTGAGAAAATGTTACTAATTATTTTTTTTCTTCTGCAAAATTTAAACTGCTTAACCAGTTTAACCAGTTGTGTTAGACACCAGGTTACACTGACTATGGATATGCATGTCAAATGTTAGCTCGATGCATGCAAGAGAAGAGAAGTTACAAACGTCCTCATTTTTGATAGTTTTCACAAAGGTTTGCAAATATTTGCATAGTAAAGATATGAACCCCTGTAACTTAAAACTCTTGTATCTAATTCTCTCCATATTTAGATCATTCTATAAGAATTACAAAAAGGGTACCCATACTAATTTATACATGTCTAGCTCCAAAGGTGCCTGACTTACATGCAGATGAAAATAGTTTGTGAAATTTTCTGAAAAAAATAAAATAAAATGGCAGATTTTGAGCACATATAATTTTGAGACAATGCATCATAGTGTCATGAAATCTGGCACATTGTTAGAACACCTATCATCAAGAAATCATGCCAAATATGACCCAATAGATGGTTAAGGTATATGCAGATAAAAATGTTCATGACATTTTGCACAAACAATAAAACAACAACATTTGAGCACCCATCATTTTTATTCTATCTGAATGTCAGGATATGTGGTATGTTAGTGGCCATTGACCCAAAGAGTATATATTCCAAATGTCAGAGCTCTAGCTTGAATGGTGGCTGAGTTATAATTAACTTACTATATTTTACAAATTCTGTGAAATTCAAACAAAATTCCATGACATTTCATGGAATCTTGAATACAAACTTCTCTCATTGCAGTTTAGCCCCTGCAAGGCATATTTTTAAATAAAGGATGGAAATGAGAAAGGAAAAGTGTGGCCCACTGGGAATTGAACCTCAGACCTCTGGTATGCTATTCCAGTGCTCTAACCAATAAGCTGCAGCTTCACTACTCAGAGTGCCCAAGGAATGGCATACCAGAGGTCTGAGGTTCAATTCCCAGTGGGCCACACTTTTCCTTTCTCATTTCCATCCTAGATTTAAAAAATATGCTTTGCAGGGGTTAAACTGCACTGAGAGAAGTTTGTATTTCTGATAAGTTCCTAGTTGCAGGATTACGCAACTTACTTGTGAAAAGGAATGTGTGGATTTAAGGAAGTCCTCAGGCACTCTGACCATGTGAGCCTGTAGCTTAATGGGTTGAACACTGATATGGAATCTTGAGAAATTTCATTGAAATTCCACATATTTGGAATTTTCCTATTCCGCACAGCTCTACTCTCTTGGTGAAAAAAGTATTTTCTACAGTTGCTTTTAAACTCACCTCCCACCAGACACAAGCTGTGCCCTCTTGCATGCGCCACCCTGTTTTATTGGAAGAAGTCTCCCTTTTGAGTTGTGTTAATTCCCTCGATGTACTTAAATGTTTCTATCATGTCCCCCCTGTTTCTTCTGTGTTTCAGAGAGAATAAATTCAGCTCTTTGAATCTCGTCTCGTATGGCTCATGATAAAGTAGAGGAACATCACATCAGTCTTCATGATCCACAGCCTTTGGTGCCAGCAGACATAGATGATATGAGATGCCGCCTCCAGGAATGATTAGAAGCAGGAATCATTAACAAGTTGAGGAGCATATATGCCTTACTCATTATTGTTGCCAGGAAAAAGAATGGGAGTGTCTGGAGGCACATGGACTTCCCAAACTCTAAACAAGCAAACTGTTTTAAATACCAATGCAAGGGAACAGGACACCTTAACTTTCTGAATAATAGCAAGTGGTTCTCTGTGCTTGTCCTTCAAAATTGATATTAACAAATGCCAATGGCCAAAGAAGACCAAAAGAACAGCTTTATCTGTCTGCTTGGCTTCTATGAATTTCTTCTGGATGCCACAATAATTTCACTCCTCTATTCATGTTTTGGCATCCCAATGGAGTGAACAACTGGTAAAATGAATCTGCTTGACTGCCATGCATAGTTGGATGATGTGATTGTTTTTGGTAAAATACTAGTAGAGTATGAGGTTCATTTGGTAAAATTTCTAGACCAAATGCCTGAGTTTTGGATCCCACTCTCCATCAGTGCATAGCAGTTCTTTCAGACTTCAATAAAGTAAGTGGGACATATCATGTCAGATTCAAGCATCAACAGTAGCCCTGGCAAGTCAGAGGCACTCTCCAGCTAGTCTAGACCTAGAAATATTGAGGCTTTGCAGTGGTTCCTTAGTATATGCAGGTACTATTAATGATTCATCAAGAATTATACCAGAGTGTTATGCCCATAACTGAACCTGACACAAAGGTGCCCTCTGACAAAAGCAGCCACCCAAGAAAAAAAATGAACCCAAAAGTTATTACAAAGTACATGCCTTGTTTTGACCTTGATGGGACAGTGCCTGTAAAAGAGCATGGCTGCCGCTGACAGGTATACTTGTCCTAAAAACCCATATGTTCTAAGTCTTCTGGCAGCCTAAGGATTTTACGGAGATTGTTATTGACTGACCAATGTATCAGTACTTGTATATGTTGACCCTGCTAGAGCCCATATTCTTTACCACAACACTTGTCTGAGTGGCTGTGAAGTAGTCTTTTACTAACAGTACCCTGAATTAATGAGACCAGTAACATTTATCAGCAGAAATCTAACTCCAACAGAAAAGAACAGCCCACTTCTAGGGGCAAGTTTGCAATTTCTCCACCTATGCTGATCTCGATTTGATGCAGAGAAAAGCACTGCAAAATTTTGCTTTTCACAAGAGGAAGATGGTCCTAAGATACAGTATCAGTGAAAATCTTGGTGAAATTACCAAAAAGTCATGCAATATTGGTAAACAGTAATTTGCAGATTTTTTTTTCAAAGTGGAAATGTGAGGCATGAGGGTTAAAATTCAACTTTCAGTTGGGCCATAACGTGATACAGTGTTCCAAGCCTTTATCACACCATTCCCCAGCATCTTCAGATGCAGCTTGACTCTCCAACAGAGGTTGTGTCTTAGACTGTGTAACTTATTGACTTTATTTAACATTAAACAATGATCTAAAAACTCCACAAAAATCATGCAGACCTGCAACTAAAACTTTGGGGAACTTATGTTAAAGCTATGTTATATTATTTTGTGCTTTATTGTTTGTTTAGTTTGTGAGTTAAAAATTTTCAGGAGTGTGTGTGCAGGCAGTCTGCTGCAGCTTGACTGTTTGCTGGGCTTTCCTTACAGTGCAGCAAACTGCTCACTGTTTCTCTGCAGAGATTGCTGTGAATTTTAATACAGTAATTTTATTGTAAATGTACTTTTTATTTTGTAAAAATAATCTTTTTTTTCATTATTTTTCTAGTTAACAGCACAGACTCAGAGTGACTCTCAATATCTGTTTAAATTCCAAAGTTAAGTCTCCCAAATTTGGTTGAGTCCACATATGGGTGTCTTGCTCAGTTGGGCATCCATGTATAGCTTCTGTGCTGATCAGCTATGCAGCCCAAAGCACAGAGTAAATCTCTATGGCTGTTTAAATACCAGATTTAAGTATTTCAGATTTGTCTGAGTACACACACATTCTCTGTCTGTAGATATAGACCAGAACTATGTCCAATAATAACCATCAATCCCTTATAGACTGAATCCTCACAAACAGGAAGGATAGGATAACAAACACCGGGACGCTGCCTGATGTTATCAGTAACCATGTGCCTGTCTTTGTATATGAAGTGCTCGCTGTCATAAACCTCCTCCCAAAGAAATCCAGTTCAGAGACTTCTCTAGCCTATACTATGGATCCCTGGCTTGGCCACCCAACTCATTAACTGGTCCCCACTCTGCCATACCACTGACGTAGATAAAGCATTCAACTTCCTACATACCACCCTTCTTAGCCTCCAAGCTGCATTTGTTCCCCTCAAGAAATGGCATATCAGAGGCTCCCCAACCAGATAGATAAACAGTCAATTACTTACACTAATTAAAGGGACAGATAAAGCATGGTCCACTGCTAAACGCACCCAGGATCACTCGGACTGAACTGCATACAGACAGCTCAGGAAGGAATGCAAGAAAGCTATCTGCAATGCTAAGAGTGCCTATTACCAACAGTTCCTTCATACATCTACTTGTGCCCCCTGAAGTTTTTGGAACCATATGAAATTCTGCATGGGACAAGGTACCAATTCATCTATAACTGACATGACCCTGGATGGCACCAACTGCACTAACTTAGTTAGCATTTCTAATGCCCTAAATGCTCACTTCTCTGACCTATCCCGTTTCTCCTGTCATTTTGATCATGATTTTAACTCTCTTGTGGACCCCCCATCCCCAAGCTCCCCATGCCTTAACCTCAAGCCAGTCACCAAGAAAGAAGTTTTTTAACTTTCAGATCCATCCTTAACTGTTGCTCTGCTGGCTCAGATGGGCTCCTACTGAGCTTTCTTAAGCTGGCTGCCCCTCTCATAGTGGCCCCAATCACAAGACTGTTCAATCTGTCACTTTCCTAGGGGTCGGTGCCTGTGCTCTGGAAGACAGCTCTGGTCATTCATGTACACAAAAAAAAGTGACACCAGTTGTATGGATAATTATCAGCCTATCATAATTCTCTCCACCCTTAACAAACCTCTTGAGAAAATTGTCACCTCTCAGGTTACAGGCTTCCTGCTACAAACCCAACTGATCACTCCATGCCAACATGGTTTCAGGAGTGGCTACAGTACCACTACAGCTCTCTTAAAACTGACTAATGACATCAGAAGAGCTATGGACAAGGGGATGCTCATGGGAGCAATATTCATACACTTCACCAAGGCATTTGGCCTGGTAGATTTATATATGTATTTAAATCTTGGATTACAAATACCTTTGAGCCATGGGCTCATTTACAAAGGTTCCATGTCAAGTCAAAAAAATGAGATAAACATAAAAGTTAAAATGCAATACAATGAGGGGAAACATTACATACAAAATATGATGTAGGAAACATTGAAGAAACATACATTATGGTAGCAAGCATGTTAACAACAGAGTCTGATCAGAGCCAATATGGCTGTGGAGAGCTTTTAGCAATGGCAAGAGTGGTGAAAAGAATATGCAGTGCTCTCACTTCATCGGAGTCAGACATAATACTGCAGCGATTACAGTACTGCGCATGCATGATACTCGCACATGAGCAGTTTGCCCCGAGTCAACCTTGCGCAACATGGCGAAGCTGACATAACGATGTGTAACAACCCAGTCCCCTCAGGTTACTAGAATCTCATTAGTACTAGTCTTATGCAGGTAGGAAAAGGCAGCTGGTGGGAAGCTCATTAGGGGCTTTCTACATAATTACACCATTTTTACTCAGCTAGCCTGAGAGAAGGATGATTATGTCATTTAGAACTCTCACAGCAGCATAACCATTTTAGAGTCAGCTGCTCTTGGAGAGCCTAGAATGTTTATCAGTAAGTTCAAGTGTGGCAGTTAGAGTGGCAGGAGGTCTGCCATTGGGATCTGTCAAAGGGAGCCCTGGTATTTCTCATCCTAGTTTGGTAAAATCTTCTGTTTGCCTGCAGGACTCTTTAGTTTCACGCCATGGGGAGTGAGAGGGAATACAATTCTTGTGGATCCAAGGGGAAATCCCCTGAATTTCCTGAAGTTCTCAGCTGCCTTAAGGAAGAAAAATGAGTAGAATCTGCCAGCTATCAGAGAAAGAAATGTGCCTTTTGTTCTTTCCATGACTGGGAGGAAGGAAAAACTAATCTGTGAGTACAGAATTTGAGACTGTTCTCTGAGGAAGTTGTCTGAGGTGTGTGTGCCTTAGATAAGTCCAGATCACACCGGTCATGACCCCTTTCACCACAACTGTGCTGAATTTAAAGTTCAAGTTGGGAGTCTTTAGCAATTCATTGGGGATTGGAAACTCATTTGGAGTAACCCTGAAGGAATGGCAGAGGCTGTTTGGGGCAAAGGGTGGGAGGAATGCCATCTGGAATTTCAGGCATGGCTAAGTGATTTGGGATGGTCACCACTGTTCCCTGGACAAAGACCATGCAACAGGAGGATTTTAAAGTGTGTGGCACATCCCACAGGTATACACTCTAGAAGAGAGAGAGAGAGAGAGATGTTTTTGTGGAAAACAGTACTGCCTAGTGATGTGTCCTGCAAAAGAGAGTGTGCATGTATTGCAATGACAAACCTTTGTGGGACCACCCTTGCTTTAAGTAACTTCTGTAAATAAAATCATACTGCACAATCTAAGTTACTGCTTTGGACATTTCACTTGTTGCTTCTAGTGTGAAAATGATTGAGGGCCCCTCAGCAGTTAGGTCAAACATATGCCTAGCATCCTGTCTCCAGGACCTGGTTGTAAATAAAAAGGTTCACTTTAGAATGTAACCCCACCCCCGTCCCTTATATAATGAGCCTTGTATACATTCCAACACTAGGGGTAGTACCATGAGTGTAGTTCTGCCAAAAGAAAATGTTATGCCATGTAGTTGGCAGTAGTTCTTTTAAGTGGGGGTGCCAGCTAGCCAAAGGTGGCTTGGGGGTTACATACACATGCATGATACTCGTGCATGCACACTTTAAAATAGCTTAATCTGGTTCGAGGTCAGTTGACATTCATCTGTATCCCCCTTCCCCGGGTCGTGCCTGAAAATAGGCAGGATTTGTCTAGTGCACCTACCCAGTCAACAAAAACTAAATAAATAATAAATAAAGTCAGCACCACCATGTTGCACACAGCCGCCGTCACTTTCGCAGTTGCAGAAAGGAAAGCAGTGCACCAGGAAGTGAGTATGTTTACGCAGCCTGCAGAAGGGAAGGGCTGCATAAACAGTAACACTGGAAACTACACTATAGTGCTCTTATGCAAATCTGATGATGGCATAGCATCTGTGGAGCTTGGCCCATACAGCCATAAAAACCAGACTGAGGAGGAGACTATTAACAAGCTAGAGATCTGGTCTGGGAGTTGCTTGTCACTTTCTCATTCTTTCTAAGCAGTAATTTCTGGTAAATGTGCCTTAACCATATTTTTCTCAGTGCTGGTAGACTACTTCTGGTTTTCCCCTGATTGTATTAGGTGGGGGTATTAGCAGTGTTGAAGTGGTAGCTGCCGGTGGTGGCATGCTCTGAAAAAAAGTGGTTCCTATGCTTGTCTGCACATTTTAGAAATGATCCCTTTCCTTGTTTTTGCTGTAAGAAAACTTACCCCTTTAACACAAAAACAAGGAATCAGTTATGGCCTCCACCCGCAATCCTTTTTGCTTTAAGTGAGGAACGTGATTATGGGTTTGCATCAGATGTACAAAGGCAGCCATAGATGCATAATATTGTTAAACAGTAATCAACTGTATGTAAACATTTTTTTGAATCTGTGCTTTTTTAATGTTGTCAATACCATGCCACACATTTTGTACTCTGCCCCTGGATTTCTGTACCCCAAGTGCATTATTTTACAATTTTGTATTCAGGACAAAAAGGCTTTTCAAATGAGGGTAATCACTAATCTTTATAGTTTTTGTTTTTTTTAATTGCCATTAGAAATGTGAATTTTGTAAAAACAAAAATGGAAGCACAGGTAATAAGATGACCATATTTTACAAAATATGAGGAATTCAGCGATTAGTGACTACCCTCATTCGAATTGTCTTTTTGTCCTGAACAACTTTCAGGCTGGTTGTTTTTGTGCACCTGGAATAGTTTTAAATATATTTAGATTTGTTTGGAATGTGTGCATGTTTGCTAAGAATTCTGCACAGTGCCTCAGGAAGATTCTCAATGAAAAGTGGTTTGGCGTTCTATCTCCAAAATTCTAAACGTGCAATGGGTCTGAATGAATTAAAGGGGGCAGGAGTTGATTACTTATGTGCGGGTATTTGAAATGTCTCTATTTTCATAAATTATATTCATACTTCTAAAGGATCCCTATTTAACTGTGCCTGAATAATAGCTGAAGATGTCTGTTGTGTTTTGTTTTGGTTTTAGATTTATAGAACTGTTATTTAATACAACAGCAGATTAGGTACATATGGACACATGTTGATACCTGGACATATTAGGAAAGCAGTATCTCAATTACAAGGGGGTCTGTGTTAGGTTGGGGTTTTAAATATACACATACACTAGTCACTTCTTACAGAATTGCAGATATATCATGTTTAAGACAGTGTAAATTTGTCTGTTCATGAGTAATATTGATTTATTGTACACAGAGTTTAAGAAAAATATATCTGAACAACAGTACACTGTGCAAAATTTGATTGGCACAACTGTGTGAAACAGCTGGTGAATGCTTAATTTACACTAGGGTAGGTTGTCTTCTAACTTATTTTTACTTAACACATAGATATTTTCTATATATATATATATATATATATATATATATGTATGTAAGACTTTAACATTATTTACTATGTATTGCTGAAGAGCTACTGATGCCTGAAAGAAAACTTTGAAAACATAATAAGTAGGAAAAATTCTGCTTGTATTCCATATATATTCTAGATTCCCCATTTTTATTACTGAGAAATGTGCATGAATACATGCTTTTATCCTTACAGTTACTTTAAAGTTAATCTGGCTCTATAGTGTACTCCTACTTAAGTCATAATGCTCTGTTGTAACATCACAATCTGTTGCCATGAGAGTAACTGTGATGTCACAAGCAGTGCATTATGACCTCAGGTAGGGAGACAGCAAAAAAAAATAGTTGAACTCTTCAGGAGCAAAAATCCTGTTTTCATGCAGTTGGCCTCAGCAATAAATAATGGGGAGGGGGAATAAAGAACTCATGTGAAATAAAATCTGACCTTAATCTTTTAAATTATATGTTTTGTTAAAGTTCTCCTGAAGTTGTCAGCTGCTCTTTAAGCTTATTTTTCCTTGTGATTTTTAAAGGGTTTTAAAATGAAGCTTCATTTGGTTTATAACTTTTCTCAGGGAGTGAACTTTCAAGTCAATGTCATTTGACCTTGGGATAGCTTTCTTTTGATGGAACCATTGCTGTCTTTATATGGGTATGTTGTATTTTTGAATGCAGTTTTAACCAATTGGGTCCTTACCGACGTTTTATCTTTTTTTTTTTAGTATGATCTGGGTTTTGAGAAAGTATGTTCTTCTAAAAAAACTGCCAGTGTTTTCTGACAAAAGATTCTGTGCAATCCAAAAGCTAAAAGCACCTGTGTTCTTTCGTAACAACTCTGTTGGTCCAATAAAAGGTATCAAATAATCTGTTTCTGTGGATGTTGTGCTACAAGGAGCAATACGGCAACAAGTTTTTCTGTGGCTTCACAGTTTCAGAAATGTTAGTAGAAACTTATCAGAACAATGCCCACAGTTCTGAAACCATGAAGTGACATAGTCAAAACTCCAAATTATTGGTTCCATGAAAAGAACTGCATGATATGTTGTCCATACAAAAAAAAATACAAAACACAACTGACAGCTTTAGCTTTTATTCAGGTACAGGGATCATTTAGAGGTATAAATGTAATTTGTGAAAATAGATAAATTTCAGACAGCTGCACATAAGTAATCAATTCCTGTCCACTTTAAATTAGGCATGGCAAGAGAATAACAAGGTGGTCTGTTTTAGAATTTAACTTAACTGGCATAGTAATTTGCAAAACAGGCTGTTTAGAAGTGGTATAGGAGTTATGCTAAACAAATGTAAATATCTCTAAAAGTTTACAAGTTACAGATAAATAACCATATGAAAACTGTTCAGGATAAAAATACCTTTCAGAAGTGCCTATTCAATAAGCTGCACTAGTTATATTTTTTAAACTATGGCCATCTGATTACTTGAATTTTTGTTTTTCTTCACAATTGTCACCATTTGGATGACCATATTTAAAAAACTCTAATGAATTCAGATTAGTGACTACCCTCATTTGAAAGGTCATTTTGTCCTGAACAACTTTCATGTTGGTTGTATATTTGTAATGTGTACACTGTCTGAGATATTTACATTTGTTTGGCATGACTCCTACTGTGTTCACTCAGAGAGAGAAAAAAAAAATTAGGTTGTTTGGAAGACCATATTTTATAAAATATAAAGAATTCAGATTAGTGACTACCCTCATGTGAAAGGTCTTTTTGCCCTGAACAAATTACCCACTAGTTGTTTTTGTGTACCTAGAACAGTTTTAAAGATATCTGGATTTCTTTGGAAGGCATGTACATTTGTTCTCAGAGAAAAGCAGACCATCATTCTAAAAAGAAAGAAGGGATTATTTTTTAAATTGCCATAGGGATTTGCAGTGTTATGGAAGGATACACTGAAAACTACTAAAAATGTGTTCCACGGAAACCCCTTTTCAAGCTAAAGTGATATGTCTGTAGGCTCCACCCACAGCCATAAAAATAGTTCTTGTCATCAGAGAACTAGACAAAATATTACAACAATTAGGACCTTGTCCCCTATTAGTGAGAGAAATTAAGGGAAAAAGCAAATATAGTGAATGATGGAACATTGTTATTAACTAAAATCCATCACTTTGAAAAGGTTGTTATGCTGTAGTAGCTACATCATCATAGCTGTTATGCTGCACTATCTACGTAGCTACTACAGCATAACAACATTTAACATGCTAGCGCTTGTATGTGACACAACCTGGAAGTGGCTGTGGTGGTGTAAAGGTGAGCAGCACAGCAGAGGTAATTATTTTTTTTTTTTGTTTTCTGGATGTAGGGCAGCTTGATACCGGCATCATTCATTGCAAAAAACAATGGATGCTGACTCATTGGTATCAAGCTGGCCAGTACATCTCAAGGTAGCCAGTGGTGACAGAACCTCTTGAGCTTCACTCTTGAGATTCTTAATGTCACTATGGCAACCTCTTGATGTACTAACCAGCTTATTACCGATGAGTCTGTATCAATTATTATCTATGTTGCATTTTGGTGTACCTTGGTGAAATAGTAAGTGTAGCCATAATGGATAGTGGATGTAAACCAAACTAGGGGGCAGTAAGGAGAGAGAGGAGATGGTGCAAATAGTAGACATGGATTTGGGGAGGAGGATGGTAATAAACCAGGGTACGATATGAAGAAAACCAGGAGGCTGGGAAGGGGGTCATTTGTGAGGGATAATATAGGGTAGTGGTGTATAAAAGTCAACTGGTATGGGGGACATAGTAACGGGGTGAAACTAGAGTGGAAGCTCACTTGTAAAGAGAAATAGGTGAGGGGGTTATATTTAAGGAATAATTGTGAGTGCGGAAAGGGGCAAATACAGTGAAAGGGGTAGAGATGAATGTGCTAGAAGATCTTCAGGCAAAAGAGAGTGATGATAGAAATTAGGATCCACAATCACAGCTGCTGCTAGATGCTAAGAGAGCATAAAGTTTGATTTGAAAGACTCGAGTTTGGTGTCATTCAGTATATCATCATTGAGTGAATTGAGCCAGAGAGGTGCTCAGTACTCAAATGAACGTTGGCCTTGGGTGGTCCTATGGAACATGACTTTTAGGGTTTGGTGGTTTGACCCCCTAGTGCATCTGGTTATGTTCACCTTACTGAGGAGATTTCACACTCCAGGTGGAGTTCATCTAAGTGTAGCTTTCTTAGCAAGGAGACAAACTTGGTAACGAATTCTTCAGTCAAGATTAAGCCATAATGATTGTGCATATAGCTCACAAGTGTGCGTAGGTTGGTGAGCTCCAAGAACCAGCTGACAAGCCTTGTTGAGGGTGTTTTTTATTATTTTTAGTGCAGACTCATTAGCAGCCCCATATACCAATAGACCGTACTCAATAACAGACAACACTGAGCTAGTCACCTCTATTTTTAGAGATTCCTCTGTTAGGCACTGCCCTGTTTCTATATAGCAGACCCAGTTACACATTTTCAGTTTTAGCTATGAGGTCAATATGCTGGGCATAAGAGAGGGAGCTGTCTAATGTTACCCCTAGAAATTTAAAGTTGTGTACCGTTTCAAGAGATGAGTTTAGCCTGTTGAGTATTTTAAGTTGGTATTCCCTGTGCTTGTTATCAGTAGAGCCAAAGATCATGTTTTTTTTTTTTTTATAGTTTAGCAGTAATTTAGACTTCATTTATTTTAGTTTTTGTTGACCGGGTAAGTGCACTAGACAAATCCTGCCTATTTTCAGGCACGACCCAGGGGAGGGGGATACAGATGAATGCCAACTGACCTTGAACCAGATTAAGCTGTTGGTGGTATTTTTTTTTTTAGTGAATGAGGGAAATTTGGCCAGGACACCCAGGAAATTCCCCTACTCTTTTCGATAAGTGCCATGGGATCTTTAACATCCACCTGAACTAGCACCAATCCAGGCAGATGGGACCTCGGGTTAACATCTCATCCGAAAGACAGAACCAGTCTTCAATTGTGATGAAATTGGTCTGCATCCGATTTTCAAGAGCTGAGGGACCAGAGTGGCTGGAAAATAGTACTGCGTCATCCGCATAAAGAAGGACATTGTCTTGAATAGCTAAAGGGAGGTGATTGAGGAACAGGCTAAGTAGCAGTGGCGCTAATATGAATCCTTGCTAAACCCCAGTAGTTACACTCTGTGTTTTCGAGAAAGTATTTTTCACCTTTTGGGATCTTCCAGAGAGGTAGCTCTTAAACCAAGACACCGATTCAAGGGAGAGTCCTGTGAGGGATAGCTGATGAAGGAGTAGCTTGTGGTTTACAGTATCAAAAGCTTTGATGAGGTCAATGAAAGTTGTCCCCACCAAGAGCCCCCTATTAAGTGCATCATGAATAAACCATGTAAATTCCACTAGTGCTGTGGTGGTGCTGTGCTGTTTGTGAAAGTTGTGCTGTTGCAGACACTGCAGTTGATATTTGTCAGGGTAGACAGTTACTTGATCTGAGACAGTGCAGATCCGGCTGCTAGAGAAACTGCTTGCTTTGGGCTTCTCATCTCCTGCGCTGTCTTGGTTCAAAAGCTATATGTCTGGTAGAGGGCAATTTGTCAAAATAAGTGGTGCCAAATCAGGTCTTGACTCCATTGAGTTCAGAGTTCCCCAGTGGCCCATCCATGGGCAGCTACCATTTTCTCTATTTGTCAACAACCTGCCCAAACCTCTTAGCTCCTGCAAAGCCCTTTTGTATGCAGATGACATGGTCCTCTACACCAGTGCTGCCGACATCACTGACATCAACAACAAACTCAGCCTGGATTATGCCATCATCCAGTCATGGATATTGCGCAAAAAGCTCCTTCTCAACATGAAAAAACAGCCTCCATGCTCTTTGGCTCAGTGCTCAGACTCAGAGCCTGCCCTTCTACACTCACTATAAGTGGGCCTGGAGGGTCCTCACTTGACATGGTGGACTCTTTTAAGTATCTGGGTATCACTCTTGATCCACCTCTTGACTTCAGCCTTCATATTTCAACTGTATGAAGATCTGTCCACATTAAGCTTTGCATCACGTATAAGACTCACCACAACGTTACTTCCACTGTGAGACCTGCCATCGCTCAGGGTGTACTAAGGCCTGGCCTCACATACTGCCTCTTATCATACATGGATGTAGATAAAGCTGTTCTAAGCAAATGGGAAACCTGTTATTACAGCATCTGTAGTTTTGCACCAAGGCACAACCACCACTGTGTGCTCTATGCTGATCTTGGCTGGTTCTCCCCTCCTTCATATCAGACATATGCCACTGATTGTGCCATAGACAAAATAATCAGAGAAGGCCTTCCTGAGTCTATCGCTTGCTGGTTCAAATCTTCCTTACTGACCTTCTCCCTGTGTTCAATGGACAACTCTGTACTGGATATCCCCAAATGCAACATTAGGATGGGCAACTATGCTTTTGTGGTGTCTGGACCAAAACTCTGGAACTCTCTCCCTAATGAACTGAAACACGTGCAGTCCCATCATATCTTTAAAAATGGCCTCAGAAGCCACCTACAAATCAAGGACAAATGTTCTTGCCCCTAAACTATATGGTGTATTGACCTGGTTCTTGTCTCTCCCCAAGACCCCACTAGCACTTCTGGGACCTCCCTATCCCAGCTCACTGCTCTTAAAACCAAGCTGCTGGCCATTTACACTCAACACCCCTATTAGTCCTCTGGGTAATTCTTCCCACCCTCTGTTTCATGGTACTCTCTGTACTTAAATGTGTTATTTCTTACAGTGACAATTGCCTTTTGAATTCCTTGTACTCTATGTGTATATTCATTGTATGCCACGTGTTTATTGTGTACGCCACTGTTTTCTGTGCTGTATGCTGTCTGGAACTCCCCTGTTATAATATGCTGGTTTTGCTTGTAACTCTTCTGGATCATGCCTGAAAATAGACAATGTTGTTGTTTATTGCACTTACCCGGTCAACAAAAACTAAATAAATAAAAAAGTAATAGATATAGATATAGATATAGATATATATATATCTATATATATATATATATATATATATATATAGATATATATATAGATATATAGATATATATATATATATATATATATATATATATATATATATATATATATATAAAATGGGTAGGAAAATTGCTTGGGATTTATTGGCTGATGACCCCCACCTGACCGTAAGTATATCAGAGTGCGACCCACACCTGCACTTTGCCCTCCCTAAAACACAATTTTGCCATTTTATAAGATAGATAATCCACTGTAGGATGTGCAGTCACGCTCTGATATATGCACACCTTGGGAGGTTAATACACTCAGCCTGTGGCCTCATGCATATATCAGAACACGACTGCACACCTATGAGTGGGTTACCTATTACATATACTGTATATATATATATATATATATATATATATATATATACACACACACATAGTCCCAGCAGTGTAGAGTAAATTTCTGTTCATATTTAAATATCAAATTTGAGTTTCCCAGATTTTTATGACTACACATGCAGGTGTTTTGCCCTGTTGGACATCCATGTATACAGCAGCTGCTGTGCTGATGAGCTTTTCAGTCAGCAACAGAGTAAATCTCCATAATTGTTTATATACCAGATTTAACTCTCTTGAATTTGTCTGAGTCCACATGGAGGTGTTTTTCCCTGTTGGACATCCATATATGGGTGCTGTGCTGATCAGTTGTGCAGTCAGCAGTGCACAGTAACTCTCCATACCTGTTTAAATACCCAGTTTAAGTCTCCCAAATTATTCTGGTCCACTCTCTCTCTCTCTCTCTCTCTCTCTCTATCTCTCTCTATCTCTGTGTTTTGTCACATCAAAGCAGTGCATAGTGAATTCCTGTACTCGTTTCAATACCAGAGTTATGTCTCCCAATTTTTTCTGAGTCAACATATTAGTGTTATGCCCTGTTGGACTTCCAAATATAACTGCTGTGCTGATCAGCTGTACAGCTGCCAATGCAGAGTAAATCTCTGTATCTGTTTAAGTATGAGATTTAAGTCTCCCAAATGTGTCTGTGTCCACACTCTCTCACTCTCTCTAGTGGTGCTTTGCCATGTCTCAGCAGCAAAGGTGTTTTCCCCTGTTTGACATCCATATACAGGTGCTGAGCTGATCAGGTGTGCAGTTAGTAGTGTGCAGTGAATCTCCATACCTTTTTAAATACCAGATTTTAGTCTAAAAAAATATTCTAACTCAACATAAATCTCAGCTCCTGTTCAAATAATAGATATTTTTTGTTTATTCTTTGGTAATCGGGTAAGGCCCACTAGTCCAAAGGCCTGTTTTAGGGGCAACCTGGGAGCGCTAAGGAGGTTAAGTGACTTGTTCAGGATCACACAGTACACAAGTTGAGGTTGTGGCAATCAATCCCTGGTCTGCTGGACATGCCAAGCTTTACATCTCATTACTGTAACCTCTAGGCTATACTGCCAGCCCAACAAGGCAGAGTAAATATATGTACCTGTTTGAATAATAGATCTAAATCTCCCAGATTTTTCACATGCACACAAAGACAACAAACATCTAAAGCAAAGTCTTAAAAAGAAGCTACAGAAACTGTGCTTTGGCAATAAAAGCAAATAATTTTTTGCTTCATCCAGTCACAAAACACATACAAGAAGTGCAAGTAAATTCAACAGTCCTACATCATAATTAGCTGCTGGTAGTTTTGCTGCCAGTTGTGTTAACCCCAAGAAAATGTCAGAAAAATAGTGATATGCGAAGTTGGAAAACTTTACTCCATGGGATTAATTTGCAAATGCAGCTCATTTCATGAAGTTAATGTGCCATGCAAAATCCAAATTCATGTAAAACTGCTAACTCTGTGAAATGCAAAGTTGTAATTTCACTGGCAGAGTTTGACAGAGAGACAAAGTCTTACAAGAATGTGAAGTTGTGACTCCACCAGCGAAGTCTGGTACAGAGGCAAAGTTTTCAATGTACTATGGGATTGGAGGTCACATGTTGCTGAAACAGCCTGTATGCCATGCAGAGGTTGTCTTCAGTGCAGTGTTCTGAAGAGAGAGTAGGAGAGAAGTATGTGCTAGCCTGAGAAAAATAAAATTATAAAATACATCTCGAAACCAAGCTTTTTGATTTCAAATTTCTCACAAATTGCTCTAGAGGGTCTTGTGCTGCTACTTTTGTGGGGGTTTTTTGCTTATTTTGGGGGGGATTATTTACTTTAAAGTAATGGTTTCTGTTTTTTCAGTCTTTGAAGCAGTGCTGTGTCGAAGGGTGGGTGTATTGTGTAAAGTAAGTTAGCAAGGCAGCCCAGAATGATCTGGACTGTTTTTGTCTAAGCAGGAGATTCGTGTTATATTTTGGTTTTCTCACTCTTTTTTGCTCATCATTTTTGATCTGTAGTGAGTAGTTTCTCATTTTTACAGCTGCAGTGGGTGTAGCCTTGCAGACATCTTGCTATCACAGTTGAGAAAGGGAGCTCCAGATACCCAATGAACTAGATAAAAATAGAGATTTTGTGGTATTACATTGCTTTCATTCATCTGAGCAGTGTTTCAAAGCACTGTTTTATGTGCTTATCTTCAATCTGGCTTGAACTGTCTTTCAAGAAAGTTTCATAGCTCATAAACATGCCAGCTCAGTCAATATTTTCCAGCTATAAAGGGAGATAAGCAGACAACACTGGGACCATAGCAGTGAGAAAGTCAAATGTCACAGAATGGACTGTTTATGTAGTAAATAATCTGATGTTACAACTCTCACTGAAGATAAGTTAAAGGACACCTACACACAGTTCATTTAAGTTATTATTTTTTTTTTTTACAGTGGCAATTTGGAATGAACTGTTCATATGTACTTTTTCATCTTGAAACTTACCATGCTGTTGAAATTATGTTGCCAAAGTCTTGAAAAAGGAGTTTGCTAGTCTGTGCTTGTTATGTGCCTTCTTCCTGAAAACTTAGATCAGCTAAGCTAGCTGTTTTACAGGGAGTGGTTTTTTTTTACCTTTAAATTTCTATAATCTTTACTGTGCCTGTGCTCACTATTCATTATGTTTGAGGTAGAGGAATATAAAGATGTTGAGTACATACATTTAAACTTTGACATTGGTATCCAACCTTACCAATTTGGCCCCACTGTATCCAGGGTTAATCAGTGTGGGGGACACAAGCTGCAACTGATTCTTACATAGAGACTGACAGTTCTGATTCAGATGATACAAACTGAGACTTGCCTTGGATTGGTTAGTATTTTTAATTATTAATATCTAATCATTGCTTTATCTGTAATCTAGGGGTCAGTGTCTGTTTTATTTAGCAACACAAAGGTATTCCAGTCTTTGATATCATCTGTGATAGCCTCCCCCATTATACTGTATAGCAAGTCATTGACCAATGATGCATCACAAATTGTATGTCTATATTTTTTAATACTGGATGCCTTTGTGCTCATCAGTTCTGAACTACATCAAGTCATACTGTTTATTGCATGTGTCTGTATGTGTGGGAGCTCTGCAGAGGTGCCTATGTGCACCCATTATTATCATAATTTGATGGTACTTCATAGTAGTTTATTAGGGGCTGTGTTTGGATATGGTTTCATCTTGTGTTACAGTACAAGTATGTTTGTGCATTTTTTTTCTCATTGTATATGTTACCTATTCTGTGTGTGTGTGTGTGTGTGTGTGTGTGTGCATTGCAAGGGTGGTCAGTCAGTCTGTTCCTGTACTATCACCTGTGTGACCACATGTGGATGGTCATGGACAGGGGTTGAAACTGGCACCGGCCCCACTTGCCAAATGCTGCTAGATATTGTTTTGAGATATACAAAAATCTTTGTAAGACTCAAAAAGAGCACTGCAACTCTTTCTTTCACCACTTTAAAAAATAATACTGCAATCCTGAGCATGCATGTGATGTTGCCATGGATGTGACACACATGCTCAGTATCACGGTCCTGTTTTTCAAAGTGGTAAAAGTAAGACTTGCAATGCTGTTCATTATTCTTGCAAAAATTCCCATCCTCAGAAGAGCATGTACTTTTAGCCCCTACTATCACTTACACTTGTTCAGGAAATTTGTACACGCGCAATGTGTGTTCACATTGAGAAGAGACATCCAGTGGTGGAAGATCGGCCAAGTACTAAGGTACTGTGCTTGGTTCGAGCTGCAGTATATACAAGAAAAAACGCTCCAGATTGCCTGGATGATGGCACCCAGTTTGAGACACGCCTGAATACTTCCTGTGGGGTCATCCCCACCTCAGCAGCACCCGTGGCTGAGAAGAAAAAAGAAATAGTGTGCTGGGCCATCCCCACCAGTGCCTTCCCCCTCAGAGGAGATGGACCCACTCGGTGAAGGGTAACACCGAGCTACCTCGAGGTAGGCTGTGATATTAGGTGGAAGAGCACCCGGGGAGATTGGAGGGGGTGCAGATAACCTAGGATGCCCAAAGGAGTGGCAGATCCAGAGCCTGGAGGGGAGAAAATAGAATATCCCCCCAAAAAAGATGTGTTGTTTCCCTCCTTTCCTTCATCAATATATTCTTTTACCTTATGATTCATAATTCTGTTAATTTCAGTCATTTTAATGTTCCCCATCCCCAATTGGTGTGCTATTGTTTCCTTGTGCCTAATCAATTCTCCTCCCCTTCCTCTGGCCTGCTTGGATCCTACACAGCCACAAACAGCATGGGCCACTGCCTCCACACTGATGCAGCATAAAAATGCTATTAGCCTGGTTTCCTACCAGTCAGCCCACTAGCCAGCCCTCAAGCTAACCCTCCATCCAGCCAACTCATCAAGGCAGCAAGACCTCAGCTCCGCCATGGTCTATCTTTGTCTGCTGTGATGGTAAGTCACTTTCAGTGTTGTTCACAGTCCTTATCCCTCTCTCACTGGTGGTATTGGACTCCAGCTCTCAGCCTTGCAGAGGACAAAAGGCCTTCCACTTTACTCAGAAAGACATCAAAATGTTCTTCTTTCCTTTTGTTTCCCTGCAGGTTTCACTATTCACAGGGACGACTGGCAAAGGCAGTTGCAAAGCCAGACAGCCCTCAAGAAACAGACATTAGTTACATGATGTCTTCCTACACCAACAGTAAGTATCATTATGATTTCTTTTTTCTTTTTTTGTCGTTGTTCTTTTTCACAGGTACACAGTGTGCCACAGTGGTCAAAGGGAGGCTAAATAGTTTCTCATTTTTGTTCACAGGTAGCAGGTACAGAAAGAATAGGAGTGGATAGCGGATATACCATGTAGCCACTGCAGTGGCCAAAAGGAAGCTAAATAATTTCTCATTTTTATTCACAGGTGACTGGCACAGTAAGAAAGGGGGTAGACAATGGATATGCCATTACCACCACAGTGGCAAGTTGAGAAGAGTCTAAATCATTTTGTTCTCTTTACAGGTGTCCTTCAGTCCTGCTGGCTCCTCCCACAGCAAGCAAGCCATCACTAATCATCTTCTCCACCACATTGTACAGGATTACACAGAAGAATCATATGGTTAGGAAGGGCAGCCTGTGGTGGTGGGGGGGGAGAGTGAGACACAGCACAGCACCATGTAGCAGCAGCATACACATAATTCTGGGAGTACTGAAATTCAGCCTACTTTGTTTTTCTGGAATATTTGCAGTACTGTCATGCAATGAATTACAGGAAGGGTGGCCTGTTTGGGGGGAGGGGGGAGTGAGACCATGTAGCAGCAGCAGTTGAGAACAATTTTAGTGATAGTGTAAGGACTGTGCAGTTGCACAAGAAAGACAACTGTAGAGTTGATATCAGATTTTTTTTCTTTGGAATGGATGAGAACAGAAAATTTTCAATAGAAAAGGAAAAAATCAGCAGCAGAAATCAAAAAAGAGAGAAATAAAGATGAATAGACTTTTTTTTCTTTTTAAGTTTTTTTTTTTCATTTTTAGGGTTTAACAAGGGATAAAAGAGAAACATAAAAGAAAATATCTAGGTTAGAGGGATATGGACTGGAGAAAGTAGGTGCACTGCCACTTCGCAGTTCGGCCAAACACTCCAGAATGGTTTGCTGATTTTGCATCACCACCTCCAACAGCTTCTTCATCCCCACAACTTGACAGGAGAGCTCCCCAACCTTCTTGCAGAGCTGTTGTACTTCCATCCAGGTGGATGTGTGAGGAGGATCTGCGGCCAGTTTCTCAGGTGCCCCCTGCAGCACTCGTGTTTGACTGTAGGTCCCTCTCCCAGTCCCCTCCATCTCCCTCTCCTGAACCTGAACAATAGTTTCTTTCTCTTTCCCAGCAGAGAAGAACCAGTAGGGATCACATCATCACTTTCACCCCTCTCAACAACTTTGTTTTTCGCAGATGCTCCTCCCACTCCTTGCAGTGCCTCACTGTAATGTGGCTGTGCTGCCCACTGTCCCCAAATGGCTCCACCATTTCCCACACCAGACAACAGATGAGGTTAAAATAGGCTGGTAACAGGGCATTTAGTGTCACCACCCCCTGTCCTGTGGAATTCAATGTCCCTTGGGGTTAAGGGGGCCCCCTACGCTAGAGATATTCAAAGCCCACCTGAAAGCCCTCCTATTTGCCCAGGCCTTTTTGGATTAAGCTGTCCATTTAGAGTTTCAATTACAGCTACTGGTAATTTGATGGTTAGCTTTTATTTATGGGGGATGTTCTTATATGGGTTAATTATTCTTATGTTTATATATTTTTCTCTTTGCTGTTTATTGAGCTTGCTTTTACTGTGTATTAATTCATTTGTACAGTGCCCAGAGCCTCTAGGATTAGGCATCTTTTTAAACAAATTTTGCCTTGTCTTGCCTTGCTCTTGCCTTTCATAGTTTACAGCTGATCACACTGTTGCCAGCTGTGCCAATATAGAAAAAGCCCCAGACAAAGGACTTCAACTGCTGCTGATGAGGGGAGGAGCAAGATGGTCCTGGCTGCATCTCCTCCCCCTCATAGTGTGGTGGTGGTGGTTCAACAGCTGGTTCAGCTGGAGCTTTCTTTGTTGTTGGTGGTGGTGCCCTTACCTCATCTTGCTACTGGGGGTGCTGCACTGTGGGGGGTTGGGTGCTGCTGCTGTCTTCTAATGCCAGTGTCAAGGGCCAGGCCCTCTTAATGTGGAAAGGATGACATCTCTCATCTGTTTCCTGCACCACCTCTCCTCCTGACCACTCCCACTCATTTAACCCCTCAAAAAACACAACAGTAAAAAGAGTAAAATAAAACATGCTAAAGAGATTAAAAATAACACAAATAAAACTGTTCAATACAAAGAAAATAATTGCTAAAGAACAACCAAACAAAGACTCACAAACTGTACAGTGAAAATAAAATGAAGAACAAACAAAAGAAAGCTGAAAACTGTGTTTTTGCAGGGCGGGCTAGGTTTTACTATGAAAAGAGCAGATTTGTCCCACTCCACTGTAAGGATGAGTCAGTACATAGAACAGTAGTATGTGACCTGCAGGTGTTGTTTCCATGTGACCTCAAGCATTTGTTTACCACCAGTAGCCTCACTCTGAACAGACTTAGCCTAACTGTTTTAATGGTGAAGTTACTGGTGAAGTCGCCAGAAAACTTAATAGGCGAATTACAAGGTGACAGAAAAATTTGTGGATTGCTCCATGAGGTGAAGTCGATAACTTTGCTGTAATGTAGCCAGAGAAATACAACTTTACAACATCTCAATTGTTGCTGAAATTGAGAGAAAGAGCATTGTTAGAGCCTGAGGACTAAGATTTTTTGTTTTTAGGGTTCAGCGCTATCAAGCATTTCTGCCATATGATTGGAGACAACATGTAGTCTCAATCCTTAGCAAGTGACATATTATTTTATCATCATAACCCTGGTTTTATGCTTAGTCCCCAACCTTGCACCATTCACCTCCAGCTATATAACTTGAATTTGCTTTTCAGGATCATTCAAAAAGTTAAACGGTAACTAAATTTGATTCTAACATTCAGTTCTATTTTCAGATAAAGAATGAAGTTTCTCTACTAGCATTCTATCAGATTTAACTGTTTTAGATATTGGAGAGAGTGTAAGTCCTTCCAATGTTCTAAGTGTTCTTCTCATTATAACAATTGCTAAACCAATGAAGCCTTTAGTATATAAATCATACTGTGATTGTGGCAGAAGACTAAGGCCTAGTAGAAGAATTCCGGGGTTGTACAGAAAGTCCATCCCCAGTACACCACAATAAGAGAGGTAATCCTATTACAATATTCATTCAGTCAGACATTCTGCTAACATGTGTTATAACATTGCCTTGCAAGTCTGGCATCTTTGACAGCTATCTGAGATTAGGGAGGAAAATGTATGCAATATAACTGGAGTGTGATAAACCCTGTGAAGTATGTTATACTAGATTTGCTAATATTCATTATATTTCTCAATCTCCCTTGCTGATACCTGCAATACATCCCATTGAATATCAGTCATCTGCCTAGTCAATTCTTTTTTCCAAGGCACCCCTCACTTCAGTCAGATTATCTAGCTCTGAAAAGGCTAGTAGCCTATATAACTTGCTTATCATTTTATCAGCTGATAGATCAGAAACAAACAGTTGTTCTACAGGAGAAAGAATCATCAACTTTAGGTGACCTGTTATTTCTGTACAGTTTTTTAATCGGTAAGTAAGTCAAAATGTGTCTATCTTGTAAAGCATCAATTTGTTGAAGTTGTTCAAAACTAGCATAATTTACACCAGCACAGAGGTATATAAGCTGACTCATACCAATATTTGTTCAGACATTAAAATATATATTACTACAGTTGGCAGGTAAACATACATTATTCAAAACTGGAAAGAATTGTGATATTTATGTCCTTATCCTTTAGTATATTATGAGCCTCATGTCATACACTCGTATTTTTCAGATAAAAAGAAGTCTTATCCAAGTTGTGATTCTTATGTAATTTAATCCACTTAACATACTCCAATGGAGTAGAAGTGATTTCTGAATGGAAAAGGAATGCCCCTTCCAACTGAAAGCAATGATACAAAGGCTCTACCGGTGCTGACAACTGATACAGATACAAATTCAGACGAGAGAGGGGTGATACAGCTTTGTTTTTGTTATTTTTCATTTATTTATTTATTACAACTTAATTTAACTACTCTCCTGTCCAGGTTCTCAAGGGTTATTTTGGGAAGACTAATTGAGAGTGTTTGAAAAAGAAATAACATCCTTGGAAGAATGTTCATCTTTACCAGATTTACTCTACTCCACAATGTAAGTGGAAGTAACTGTCATCTGTCCAGATCTTCAAAAATCTCTTTACGCAACTTAACATAATTGAATTCTATAAGCTCACCTAATGATCTAGTGAGCTGAATCCTTAAATATATGAAATGTCAAGAGATCTTAAAGTCTATCATTTGTGATAATGAAAAAGACTGAATAGCAGTGGTCCAAAATCATCATTTCTGTTTTTCCCAGTTAATCTTATATCCAGAAACAACTGAGAACCTTGATAGGCACTACAAAAGAACTGGAAGATATACTTCCAAATTATCAAGAACAATCAAGACATCATCTACATACAGTGATATTCTCCATTGAATTCCATTATAGCAAATACCTTTAGTTTCTGAAGTCTGGCACAGTATTTCTGCTGTGCTGTAGGTTCTATAAATAAAGCAAAGAGTAATGGAGAGAGTGATGTGTCTCTCATTTTAATTCAATTATTTTTGAAATTGCCTGATTTGTTTTTACATATGCTACTGAAGCAGACTAGATGACATCAACCTGTTGGCAAAGGGGGCCTGAATCTGAATATATAAAGCACCTTTTTAAAATATATCCAATCAACCCGATCAAATGCTTTTTCCACATCCAGTGCCAAGATGTTGGCTACAGATGTTCTTATATCAAAAATAACATTACCCTCCCTCCTGCCATTGTCTGCTAACCTCCTTCCAATGAAGCTGATCTGATGTGTCTTCATGATTTTTATCAATAACTTTATTTATCCTGTTAGCTAGTACCTTAGAAAATATTTTAACGTCCAAATTCAGCAGTGAGATTGGTCTGTATGAATCCTATTTCACTGGATTTTTATCCTTTTTAAGAATGTATCAGCCATGCTTTAGCAACTGAGGTGACAAGGTCTTGTGTTACTTGGGGCTCACATTCCTGAATCATCCAAGGTTAGGTGAGATCAGCAACAGTTCTTCCTCTGTGGAAAATGTCTTTTGTTTTATGTAAACAGCAGGGTCCCTTTCCAGTTAATAGATTGCAGTTGGGGAGGGGGGGGGACAAAGAAGCTGAGCTCCTTTCATATCAAAGGAGATATTGTGGGTATAAACAGTGGCCAGACACTCTCAGCTGTGCAGAACTTGGGTTAGAACAAAGAAAGTTTATTCACATAAACAAAATCTAGTTTGTATCTGTTCTCCAGTAGAATGGTCCCAAGGAAACAAAGAGATGGCTGAATCTGTGATGTCAGAGAGACTTGTACAATGATGCAGTATGGTGGACCAGCCAGCTAAAGACATCTGGGGTCTGTGTTTGGCCCTGAAAGGGCAGTTAGGGTTGAAACTCTGAGTGAGCAACATCAAAGGTTCGAGTCTGCCTTAACTCACTGAGTTCCCAGTTTCTGTAAGCATCAATGCTGTTTTTTATTTACATAAAAGTGAGTTAGGTTATTCTGTCTGTTTTCTAGCAGTTTCAAAAAATCTTTCTTGTTATCTCTATAGACATACTGTATTTCCTATAGTCTTAGTGGACATTATCCAGTAAGATATGTAAAATATATTGAAATAAATATTATTTTTACATACTTTATGTTTGCAGTGACTGAATCATTTCCATTACACATAGCTGAGGTACATTGACAAAAGCTGTGATCCATCTTCAAAGAAGAAGGCTACAGTTAAAGTAAAATGTTCTCCGCTGTGACCAAAGGGGTGGATTGTTTGCCGTTTGGTAAGGAGCACTGTGCTGTGTGAGCAGTGGCTCTGTTGGGAATCAGACCTAGAGCTACCTCTAGTGGGGGAGTCACACTGAGTGATGCCTGCATATCCAGATACCCTTGCAGGTGTCTGAAGGTGACAGTCTTCACAGGCTTAGTTATGCAGAAGAGCCAGTTTGGGATACCGCCAATCAAATTTGTTTATCCAAGACTTGTCTTTCTGCTATATCCCAGCAATGAAACTCAATGTCTTTTAGAAAATCCTCTACTTCTAAATCAGAGTAACTATATTCTGGTGTACATAAATCCTCATAGAATTTTGCAAAGGTATTATTAATTTCCCTTATTAAAAAGATTTCAAGTAAAAAATAATCCAAGATTACACAGTTATGTGATGAAATAACACAGGCACCATTTATGATATGACTAAATCATTTCAATCATAACATTCTTATTTGTTATCTGTGGTGATAATCAACCAGTGTTTTTATCCAGAGTGGCCCAACAGGGAAAGGCAGTCACATAACTTTGTAATCTGATTCTTTTTTACTTGAACTGTTTTTAATATGTATTTTTAACAGCTGTGTCTCACTTTTCTCTTATTCTTTAATCATTCTGCCTTGCCTGCCACTACTGATTTTGATTTTGTTGACTCAAAACATTTAATTTGTTTTGGCTTTTAATAGAGATTGTATTTAAACGGCAGGCCATTAAAATTCAAAATCTACTTCTGCATTGTATTACCAATACTACAGGCATTGCTAAGTGTGCTGCTATATGCCATTAATATGGTTTAATAACTTAAAACATGGCATCTATAGAATAAGTACAGCATTATTACTTGCCATGCTTTTACAGCATATCGAATTACTACAGACCATGTGATTGCAGTCAGTATTTAAACATCTTTCTTCACTAGACAACACTTCCCCTGATGCAATATGAAGCACCAGATTAGTGGTCATGGTGGTGTTTTTGAACAAATTAAATTGCAGCTTGCACTCTAGTTTTTGTGAGTTGTGAGCTCTCAACCTTCAGCAATATTTGGTTAGATAATGGAGATTGTACAGTCATCTACCTATAGATAGTGATTCTTGTTGTGCAGTGTCGGTAATTGACCAACTTTTCTTCCATTTTTTCAATTTTTTCGGAAGGTGTGACCCGGTGAATAGATTCCAACACCAGCTCTTGGAATGGAGCAGAATGATGACATGGCACCTTACACAAGAAAATACTGCCTAGAAGACATTGGGAATCTGGCTAAAAGATGTAAACAGAGATAACACCATCAGTTCCATGCAGGTACCAGATCTGAAATTCTAGCTTTGTTTTAAAGATTTTATCAGTAAAGCCTGAACATCTCCTTAAACAAGAAACAAATATCTGGTATATCAACAGTGTACAGCAATATCTACAACAGGGCCACATTCCCATGGCCTCAGGATAGGTAAACAGCTGTCAGTGGGGATCAAAGTATTCAGACACAGACAGCAGTGGAAGACAGCTTTACATAACCGTTCCTTAATACTGATTGATTTCCTAATTCAGAAAGATAAAGACAATTATACAGACATTAAGGAAAAAGTAACTAAAATTAATAAGGAGCTTATTATCTATAAGGAACTACCTGCATTTTCAGACTGTGAAAAGCAACTGAATAGTGCATTGGACAAGTTTAAAGCAGAAACAGCAGAAAGAAAACAGAATAATAAGCAGTCAAGGGATGAAAGGGACTACACTATTGGTGAAGTCTTTAATTTGGAATGGAAACAAAGATCCATTAGTCATGATAGAAGCAGAACAAGATCAAAACACAACAGAGAAAGAACTCAAAAGGGTAGAGGGAGAAAACTCTGGAGTGACAAAAACAAGTCAAGTGAAAATACAATAACAGAAAACAGTGACATTGAAGTGTTGGTTCAGATGAGCGTGAACAAGCCACCACAATTACAAATATTGCCAAACCAGTGCTTTAGTAGAGAAAGAACCATGGGGGGTAACCTGTCAACAAGAGAAACAACAAAAAATAGCTCACAAGTCAAACAAATCCAGAAGGGCAAAAGGGGAAGAATAAGAAAATGACAACAAGCAAAGCACATGGAAATCACAGCTAGATGAGGCTAAAACAAGAAATAATTAACTTGTCAAACCAGGTGATGCTGAACCTGAAATCCAAATTTTACAGCATTGCCTGACTTTTCTTCCCCACACTGAAATCAATCCACTTTAATCTCCAGGTGGAGTTGCTCAAAATATTTAGAGATGTCAATTTAAAATACTTTTATGAAAAATGTACTACCACAAAAGGGGGGGGGGCTACAGAAAGTGAAGTAAGTTCTGATAGTGACCTTACAAAAGTGATATTTCTATACTTCTTGGACTTTTAGAGGAGGAAGCAACAGAAGTACAAAACATAGTTGATCATGATCTAAATGCAGCTGAACCAACACAATATCAGGCTACAGATGCCATTTTGTGTGTTACACAGCAAGAAAGGGTGATGCCAATATTTGATTACAGCAGGAAAAATTAAATATTTAAACTTGTCTCCAAGTTCTGACCCACAACTCAAGATTCAGCTATAGCTATATCTGTATCTGTATCTGAATCTATATCTGTAGCTACATCTATCTATATATCTACCAAAAGACAGTACTACAGGAGATAGATACACATTTTACTCCTCAATGGAACTGGCAACATCTTAAACAAGATGAGGTACTTGCACTTGAACACTTGTGGCAAATGGAAACATAATCATTCAATAAGCAGACAAAGGGTGAATGTGATCATTTCAAACAAGGATGACAACATATCAGAAGCATTATGACTTCCAGGTGACACTGAACTATATGGATGTCTTGGTTTTGATTCCAGAAATAGGTTTAGGGGCAGTTAATTACAACTTGTTGGTGATGCTATATTCTGAGGTGACATCACATATCAGGAAGTTGAATTCATTAAAGTAAAACAGCCACTTATGGCTACCTTTTACTACTTACCTAAGATCAACAAAAATATTACCATTATAACAGGTGTATCCATAGTCTCTGGCATATGGTCCTTCTCTGAAAATCTACCTAAATTCACTGATTTCTTTTTACAGCCAATAATTGTCAAGTTGGACTCCTATGTCAGAGACTCTGCCCATTTGCTCCAAAAATTGCAAAATGTTGTATGGCACCAAGATTTCTTGTGGATTGGAATTCACGTTGCTTCTCTCTATACCAGAATTACTCACCATTTGGGTTTGAGGTCACTTTATTATTTACTTTGTCTATATTTCTGCACCATCCCCATAGTTTCTGATCGATTCTTTTAAGTTCATCTTGAAGCATAATTTTCTCATGTTTAATGGAGATGGATATCTCCAAAAATGTGGTAGAGTGATGGTGGCCAGTGTGGCTCCATTATTTGTGAATCTGTACCTTGGATGGTTGGAGAGACTTACTATTTTCAATGATGCAGTCAGCAAATATCAGGGATGAACTGTGCACTGGTACAAGTATGTTGATGATATACTGGTCATTTGGAGTAGCACCAAAGAATCAACTCAGGTATTTGTAGGTTTTCTAAAGGAAAATTAGCTGAACCTACAATATATTGCCACAATTGAGCAGAACAGTTGATTTCCTGGACCTACATTTGACAACTGATAAGGAGGGTATTATTGAGACTAAATGTTTCAGAAAACCTACAGCAGGCAACACTGCTTTATATACAACTAGTGCTCACTCCCATTTGCTGGTTAAAGCTATTCATTATAGACTCTCTCACAAAATCTCTGATGAGGAGATCAAACTCAGCGGCTACACTTCTGTCAGAAAAGACAGATCAGGGAAAAAACGGGGGGGGGGGGTTGCATGTTCTATGTTTCAAACAAGTTCTCTTTTACCAAACACAGTCCCAATGCTGAGTTCATTATGCTCGAAACCCTCACCATCCATCCCCTTCTCAGAAAAAGTAGAACTCTTACCCTCACAACCCCTTATCTCCCCATGGACCCCCCATTGACCTGGAGACCCTGCTAGCCCTCAAAAATTCACTCTCCCCTCAACAGGGAGTGGATACTTTGCAGGGATTTTGACATAAGTTGGGTTTCCAGCCAAGCTGACCCAGCTAAATTCTGCATCACCAGCCATGGCCTACACCAGTTGATTTCTACCCCCACCAAGTCAAATTATAAGACTGGGACCCAAATGTCAATCAACTGGATCATCATCTCCAACCCCTCCCATATCACCAACTCAAGAGTACTGCCAGACTGTATAAGTGATCACTGTGCCTTTTTCTATCTCTGGTCAGCCAATTCCCTAACCCCCCAAGTTAATTTTCTCCAGACACCTGACCAATAACAGTATAGATGACATAACCCATGCCTTCCACCTGATCGACTAGTCTTTATCCACTGCATTAGGTGACCTCAATACTGTTATCAACAAATTTTCCGCTATCTTCAACAGTGTCTGCAACAAAAATCCCCCCTCAAAAAAATCAGGGTGAAGGGACTCATAAACGAATGGGTCTCCCCAAGATCATTAAATTGATGAGGACTCGGGACAAGACCTGGGACCCCATACTCTAAGCACAGGGACCCTGTCCAACTCTACCTCTACAAACACTCAGAAACAAGTGCAAATCCACCATCAGAAAAGCCAAAATTGATTATCTCCAAAATAACAACTAGGGGAATCATCAAACCCCTGTCAACTCAGAGGGACACTCAACTCCCTTCTCTGGAAGAACAAGAATGCAGAATCCATCACCCTTTTCCAAGGGGACAGGCAGACTAATGACCCTGCGGAAGCTGCAAATATTTTCAATTCCTTTTTCGGTGACCTTAATAAATATAAACTATCCCTCCATCCCCAACCCCACCCCCTCCCCATCTCCAACTCAAGCACTGAACCTAACCCCAAATTGTATTTCTGGGCCCTAAAGCCCTCGGACACTATCAAGATCATCCGGAGCAACAACCCTAAACCTAGCAGAGGGGCAGATGGAATAGACTTCAAAATCCTTAAACTCACCATTAAACCTCTAACAGCCCCCATTATCAACATACTCAACTTCCCACTTTGCTCCGGCTATTTCCCCAGCATCTGGAGAACTACCACTGGCAAACTGCTTTCAAATCAGGGTCAAGGAATGATATGTGGAATTACCGACCTATCTCCCTTCCTGCTCCCCTCTCCAAAATCATCAAAAAATTCATACATACCCAGCTCACTGCTTTCCTCAACTACCATAACCTTCTCTCAGAAGCCCAGAATGGCTTTAGATCTGGTCACAGCACAGAAACAGACCTGGTTAAGTTCACTATCGATATCCACAAGGCTAATGACAAAGGCCAGTACACAGGCTTGATTTTCATGGCCTTAACTAAGGCTTTTGACCTGGTTGACCATAGCCTGCTTCTGGACACCCTCAATAGCCTGCAAATCTCAGAGAACATTGTCAAATGAGTTTGAAGTTACCGCTTCTATAGATCCCAGAAGACTACTAGCAATGGTCACTTTTCTGCTGACTGCCCAATTAAATGCGGGTTCCCCAGGACTCCATGCTGGGCCCACTCCTGTTCTTTCTTTTTATAAATAAGCTCCCACAGATAGCTGCTACACCACCAAAATTGTTCTATATGCAGATAATGCTGCCCTGTACTGCAGCAACAACAACCTGGACACAATGTTCACTAACTTGCAACCTGAGTTCAGCAAGCTACACTCATGGTTTTCTGCCAAAGACATGGTCCTTAACTCTTAGAAGACCAAGTTTATGATTTTCTTTGGCCTAAGTAAAACTTTTAATCTAAGCCTTACCCTCATGGACAATCTGGGACATAGCATAGAAAAAGTGAATGAATTTAAATACCTGGGACTGTTCCTCGACCCACACCTGACTTATCACATACATATAGACAACTTTATCAAGAAGATCCATATGAGGTTAGGTCTCCTGTACCAAATCAGGAAGTTCTTAATATCTCCAGACTATACCTGGCTAGTTTCCTGTTTCTACCCCTCCTCGAATATGGTTCCATTTTCTACTCCCCCCACCACCACCTCCCTGCTGTTCTCAAAACTCAAGAACACATATAATAACATTGCATGCTTCGTCACTGGCCTCCCTTGGTCTACTCACCACTGTACCCTATACAACCCCCTAAACTGGCTCACCCTGGAAGGTAGGTTCCATCTTAAACTGCTCTCTTTTTCACACAAGGTTAACCTAAAGTTATTGCCTTCAAGTGTCACCTGCCTCTTCCCTAAATCTGTCCCTAAGCACAGTACAAGAGGTGCCTCTCTCCACATCTGTGACATCCCATTCTACCACACCACACATGCTCTGAATTCCATTACCTATAAGGGTCCCAAGCTTTACAACAACCTGCCCCTGAAATTCATGCTTGTAGCAGCATCAGTACCTTCAACTGCACTCTCAATGACCACCTCCTTAAAACAATTGCTTGTGTTTGCCCCGGACAGCCACCTCCTCGAAAGAACTAAAATGTTTTCTCCTTGTCTTTCTCTTCACTGCATCTCCTCCTTACTCCCACTCCCTCCCTCCCTTTCTCTGCCTGAATATTCCCTGCGTCATATGCCTATCTCATGGCCCCTAGCTGCTGCCTTTGTTAGGTGTTGAATCTCTAGATTGGTCTTAAGGATTGTGTGCCTCTGTATATAATGTATGCCACTGTATATAACCAGATATATATTTTCCTTTGTATGTATTCCTTACTTCTCTGTATAATGTGTTACCTCACTCAGTTAGGTACTCTGTTTTCAATTATCTGTTCAACTGGACATTTGTAAAAATGAGCATTTTAGCTCACATACTCTCCAGTATAAAATAAAATTGATTGATTGACTGATTCATTCATTTATTGACAGTTTTTCAGATAGTGGAAAAACTGTTCCAGTTTTGAGGCATTCAGGAAACAATCTGGTGAGACGTAATAAAGGTTTTTATAGAAGGGTTATAGGGTAAACATTTTGGACCAGGTTCTTGGTAAAGTAGAATGTCTTGATGGAAGTACAGTGCTAAAAAGTTGGGG
Organism: Neoceratodus forsteri; assembly: GCA_016271365.2. Lineage (NCBI taxonomy): Eukaryota > Metazoa > Chordata > Ceratodontiformes > Ceratodontidae > Neoceratodus > Neoceratodus forsteri. Next base: position 893,677,293 of record CM028137.1, on the reverse strand, counting down.
CATCAAAACAGGCAATGATCTTTCCTTACATTTTATTTCTGAGTACTATACAATAGCTATAACGGTTAAAACTGTTCTGCTTAAAAACTGGAATATTTTGGGCTACTGCAGCAATCTGTAGATGTTTTTGAATAGGCCAAGACTATGCCACAGCAGAGCTCAGAATTTGAAAGATCTGGGGCTAGATTCATAAAAAATCACAAAGCACAGTGCAAAAGTTTGCATTGCGCTTTGTGATTACCCAGGTGTAAAATGCTGCTATTCACAGTCGGATAGCGCACCATGCTATCTGACTGAGAATAGGACCAGGTCAACATGGCACTAACCCCAATACTGCAATGTTAACCCAACTAGTGCCACCCAAACATGCAGCCAGGAGTATGGCCCCACAATGAATAGCGCATGTTGTCTTGTGGTCCCCCCGCCCTCGATTGCTAGCCTATTGGGTACAAAACATAAGTTTCCTGGTGGTAGTGGCCCCCCCAATTGCCAATTGCTAGCCCAATAGAAAAAAATAAGTTCCCTTGATGCTAGTGGTACCCCCATAATCACCGGTCTGAGTATACAGAACAAGTGACCCTGTTGTCCAGTGGTCACTCCCCCCACTTGGACTCATGCCTGATCTATACACAATATTTCCTTGGTGCTAGTGGTCCCCCTGAACTGTGATTGCCAGCCTTAGAATAACAAATAAGTTTCCCTGGTGTCCAGTAGTTTCCCTGGTGTCCAGTGGCCCCTCCCCCCACCTTTTTCATGCCCAACGTTGACAGCATATTCCCTAGAGTCCAATATAACCCCCAATCCCGATCCCCTGTACAGTATATTTAAACATTTCCTTAGTGGTCTAACAGACCCCTCTCCCTAGCCCTGATTACCTGTATGGTGAAATGAAACCTTTCCCTGTTGTCTAGCTGACCCCTGCCCCCCAGCACACCCTGACAGGTAGTGTCCCACCACTCCGCTCCCCACAATCTCTACCCTGAACCGACGACTGGCGCAGCCGTCCACTCTCCACCACAGTTGGCCACCAATTGACTTGTCATTGAGCGTGTACTGCACACAGTATGCGCTCACTGATTGACAGCTCAGTGAGTGAGCTGTCAATAAATGAGCACCTACTGTATACAGTATGCCCTCAATGACAGCTCAGTCAGTGGCTTGCCGTGGTGAACGGTGAAGGCTGTGCGCGATCACACAACAAGGGTTGGGATGGGAGCTGGAGTGGTCAGGACGAAGTCTGCTAGACACCAGAGAAAGGTTTAATTTCACTATAAAGGGGATCAGGGAGAGGGAGGGGGAGCTTGCTAGCAAACCAGGGAAATGTTTAAATATACTATACAGGGGATCAAGATGGGGGTTACACTGGGCACCAAGGAATATGCTGTCAATGTTGGGCATGGGAGCATGTGGGGAAGGGACCACCGAGGTATCTGAGGACTCTCTACTCCATGAAATAGCTAGTGTCCGCCTCCCTTTCCATAATGCCCTATTTTCCTATCTGCGGCCCATCACCTACCCCTTCCTTTTTGAATACTGAACAAAAGTACTTGTTCCATATGGCAGCTTTCCTCTGATCCTCTTCCTCACTTTCTCCTTCTTCTTTTAGTCTTACTATCTGTGCCTTGTTTTTCTTCTTTTCACTTATGTAGCTGAAGAATGTTTTGTCCTTTTTTGCTGACTTTGCAATGTTTTCCTCCATTTGTGTTTTTGCTCTCCTAACTGCCTTTCCTGCCTCCCTTTGTTTCTTCTGATAACTCTCCCTACCTTCTTTCTTCTGTGTCAACTTGTACCTTTTGAATGCCTTCTTCTTTTCCTTTACCTTTTCTGTGACTTCTATGGAGTACCATAGCGGTCTCTTTTTTCTCTTGCTCTTTGTAATCTGCATGACACAGAGGTTAGTTGCCATTTCAATTGCCTTTCTTATTTCTGCCCATTTTTCATCTACTTCACACATTTTCTCTATTCCTGCTAGGGCTTCCAGGAGGAACTCTCTAATTTTCATGAAATCAGCCCTCCTGAAGTCCAGGATCCTCATTTTAATGTGGTTAGATTCCGGCCCGGTCCTTATATGTAAAACACTGGTCAGACCAGAGCTGGAGTACGGAGTTCAATTCTGGAGGCCCTATTTGCAAAGGGATAAGGATAGGCTGGAAAGATTACAGAGAAGGGTGACCAAGATGATCCAGGGGATGCAGGGAAGAACATATGGGGAGAGTCTGAAAGAGCTTGGTCTTTATACACTGGAAATGAGATGGGAGAGGGGGGACATGGTGGAAACCTTCAAGTATATGAAGGGAATAAACAAGGTTATGGGGGATAGCATCTTCAGCCTGAGCAAAAACAAAACCACCACAGGGCATGCATATAAGCTGGAGGGGGGCAGATTTAAGGGGGACGTGAGGGGTGTTATTTCTCAGAGAGGGTTGTACAACCTTGGAACAGGTTGCCAGAGTGGGTGGGGGAGGTGGATACAGTGGACAAATTCAAAAGATCATGAGATAACTACATGGGACTAGGAAAAGGAGGGGAGAGAAGGCAGAGGGCTGGGAGGTAAAAGGTAGGTGGGGGGGCTATCTTAGGCAGACTCAATGAGCCAAATAGTCTTTTTCTGACAGCATGATTCTATAATTCTGTGATTATGTTGAACCACACCGTACAATAATTACTGGTCCCCAGGTGGTTTCCCATTTTGACGTCCATGACACTGTACCTGTTTGACAGTACCAAGTCCAGTATTGCCCTTTTACGAGTGGGTCTTAACTAGTTGCCCGAGGAAAGCCCCCTGCAGGGAGTATAGGATTTCACTACTGCTAACTGTTGCTACAGCAGGGAGGCTTCAGTCTACATCTGGTAGATTTATGTCCTCCATTAGCAATACCTCGCCCCTGTTAGCCATCCCCGGTATTTCTTCTATAATATCCTTATCTTCCTCCTCCCCCTGTGCTGGAGGTCTGTAGTTCATCCCTGTCATAATAGTGGACCCCTTCCCTGCCTCCAGGATGACCCATGGTACTTCTGATTTTCTCTGCACCCCCAGTATTTCTGTGGCCTTTATGTTCTCCCTCATGTAAAGAGCCACCCCTCCCTCCTTTTTTCCTGCCCTGCCTTCCTGAATGGAGCATACCCTGTTGTGGCTACATCCCAGTACTGGTTTTCATTGCACCAGGTCTCTGTAATTGCTACCATATCCAGGTTTCCTGCAGCCATGGTGGCCTCTTTTGTCTGCCATCTAGTTGCCCAGACTTTCAGCATTTGCACACATGGCTCTCTGTTTTTTTCTGCCACCTCCCCTCATTTTGCCTTTTTGACCTTCCCCTTTACCTACACTATTTTCTTTCCTCATTCCCCTTCCCTCCTTTATTTAATTACCCATTTGTGTTTGTTCTTTTTGGGACTTCTCACCCTCAGGATTCCTACTGTTGACCCTGTGAGCATGTGAGGCGGGACAGACTATGACTCCCAATGATGCCTTAGGGTGAAACTTGTTGGAGGTTTGTCTACAGGTGTGGCTGCTTGGCTTCCCTGCTCTGAGAGGTAGGAGGTAGGATGTTTGTCTGACCTTGTGGCTTCTTGCAATAAAAATTCTGCTTTTGCACTTTGGAAATACATTGGTGCCTTGCTTCATTTTTAGGGGTGAGTGGATGGTGCTTGAGCTTTTTGCTATGGTTTAGATTCCTTTGTTCTCAGGACATCCTAAGCTGTTGGGGTGGTTATTCTTGTGTTAATTGTGACAGACTATGTCAACCTGCCCTTTCCACTTCCCCCGTTGGCCAGCTTAAATGCTTACTGATGTAGCATTTAAACATTTCACTGAGGATCAACATTCTCCTTCTGGAGTGATGCAGGGCATTACCCCTGTACAGGCCTCGATCCCTCAGAGCCCCAGTCCCCAATTAATCCAAATCTCTCTTCCCCTCACCATTTCCTCAACCATAAGTTGAAGCCCTTGGTGCTGTGCCTCCTGTCCTCCTCTTTGTCCTGGACAGGTAACGCCCCCGAGAAAGTTACAGATTCTGCTACTTGCCTAAGACCCCTCCCCAACTTCCTGAACACCTCCCGAACTGATTCTGTCCTCTTCCCAGCCAGGTCATTTGTCCCTAAGTGGACAATGACATCCATCCCTCCCTTCCTACCTCCTCAGCAATCCTTAAGATCTTCCTTCCATCTTTATGAGTCGTGGCACCAGGAAGGCACCTTACCACCCTCTCCTCATCCTTATTTGTCCACAACAATATCCCCCCTTACTATCAAGTCCCCCAACAAGATTTGCTTCCTCCTCCTCTGGGTTCTTCTGCTACCCCCTTATGGTCTCCTCCATGGAGGACCTCCACATCCATCCCAACCACTTCTTTGGGCGCCTCTGTGGGACAGTTCCACCCTGCCAGTGAGGCATCAGAGTTCCATAGCGGTATGGAATTTGGGATGTGCCTACATTCCACCACCCTAGCCCTCCCCAAGCCCACTGTTATCCAGCCACTCCTCTTTCCTGGCACCCTTTGGTACAGCGGAGGTGGACTTGGTGGTCCCTGAGGAGGTGAGTAGGTCCTCCTAACCCAAGCCATGTTGGTCTTGAGTCTGGTAACCTCCTCTGTCAGCCCAGAGAGGTGCCTGAAGATGGGGAAGCACCACAGTCTCCAGAAAGTTTACATGAAGACTGCCACCCCACAGCCACTGCATTGCACCACTCCCATCATAGTTGCTGTTTCTTGACCTTATCCACTACCCCATGAAACTTCCCCAATGCAATAATATGTCCCCTCCTACAGGCTAACAACACCCAGAAGCACTATTTGTCCACACTCCCTTTACAGATTTTTTTCTCTCTTCTTTCTTCCCCTTTCCTTTTCTCTCACTACCTGTGAATACTTTCGGTCCTCTCTTCACCAACTCAAATCTTCAGACCCCCAATGTACTGCTTAAATCTCCCAGACCCTGGCTAATAACTTACAGGTGTGCTGTTTACACACACCCTTTGAGCTACTTCCTGTTTACACACACCTCCATTGTGCTGCTTCCCTACCAATGCATTGTGATGTCAGGATTTGTAGCCTACATAGTTATTAGGTGGGGGAGGGATGACAAAATCCCAACTGCGTCTCTGCCCCTTAGTATTGGTGTCCCATATGTGTTTCTCCCTGTTCCCTTGACACTTGAGCCACTCCTGGGTCCTAGAACCAGACTGAACTGCAACAAACAAAACTGCAAACAGTAAACAGTAAACGGAGTGAAATTAACTCTGGATCAAACTGCAAATAACACAAAATTGCAACCAATAAACAGCACACTGAGTTAAATCAACTCTGCCCTGAAAGCACTCCTCACTCCAGTCACCTAAAACCCACAAATAACACAATGAAATTAACTGTCAGCTCTGCTCTCTAATGCTGCAGTCTGAGGGAGAACTGAGATGTGAGAAACTGCCAAGATTATCTAAATCCCTTGGTTTTGGCACCCTTTTGCCCCACTTCTCCTGATTGGTCCCTTAGTTCTTTGTTTGTCCCCACTGTGTCAGAAAAAAACAACTGTGCCTCTTCCCCTTAGTATCGGTGTCCCATTTGTGTTTCTCCCTGTTCGCTTGTCACTCGAGTTACTCCGGGGACCTAGAACCAGATTGAACTGCAACAAACAAAACTGAAAACAGTAAACAGTAAACTGAGTGAAATAAACTCTGGATTGAACTGCAAAAATACAAAAACAAAACCACAACCAGTAAACAGTTCACAGAATTAAATTAACTCTGGATTGAACTGCAAAAAAAAGAAAAAAAAAAAAAACTGCAACCATTTAACAGTACACTGAGTTAAATCAACTCTGCCCTTAAAGCACTCCTCATTCCAATCACCTAAAACCCAAGAAAGACACAATGAACACAGGAAACCTATATTTGTTTGTTATTGGGCTGGTGATCGGTGACTGGGGGGAACCACTACCACCAGAGAAACTTATATATTTTTGTTATTGGGCCTGTGATCGGCGATTGGGGGGGTACTGCAGTACATTTGCCAACCACTAAGGTTGCGTGGGATTAAAGCAGGGTCTCTGTCGGCAGTATTTGCTCCATGCAAGGGGACCCCACAAAAGGCCATTGCGTGGAGCAAATGCTTTGTGAATCAGACAGCACTGATATTCATGTCTCCTCCCCCTCATTTGCATTGTGGCCTCTCCACACATTACCCCAGCGCAAACCCAGTTTGAGCACACAAAGCGGGCTGTTGTGTATACTGACTCAGAACAAAACCCAGTTTGCGCCTGGGCAAAGTTTTGTTAATCTAGTCCCTGGTGACTTATAGTCACCTAGAATGTGACAATAAAATCAGGCTTACTTGGCGGCTGCTGCTGAGACCTTAGGGACTTTTTGTGATTGTGGCCACTTAAGTATCTTAAAACAAAAATATTTTTACATCCTACTACTGGATATTTTGTGCACATTCCCCAGTTCGTATCTTGTTACACACTTTTTGTAATTTAAAGGATTGCATGTTCGTGCAACAAGATTTATGTTGGCAGAACTGTACATGCAGTTAGGTGAGAAACATGTCAGTGAAATCTATACTGGTAACACTGAATCTTCAGTGGGTTTACATTTCAAGGCATATTAAACAAAAAGGAGAAAGACTGCTTAGAGTCACTTCTATGAAAAAGTCTCTATTGATTTAAACTAAAACCAAAAAGATCTGGTCACACAGTAGCAGATTCCAATGCAAGGAATTTATTTAATGTTATTCATTTATTAATTTATTTGAAAATTGGTAACCAGGAAAGGCACACCAAGCTGAGGATCATTTCCAAGTGTGATTCAGGGGAGAGAGGAGAAGGGGAGGACAACATTATAAAACTGCAGCAAGCCATAGAATGCGGTTATAATGACAGTGAACAGAAAGTGCAAAAGCTAAATAAATATAGAATAAAGTATGGGGTGATGTGTTTAATGAGAATTTAACACACACCTGAGGGGTTAAATGCTACATAAACCCGAGGAGCCGCGGAAAACGAGGGGTTTGTGCAAAGCATCTAACCTGATGGTGTGTAAAATTGAGTTTACACACGCCACCCCATATTTTATTTTATATAATTGCTGGGACTCCCCTTTTTGGCAACAGCAATTATATAAAATAGCAGCAGTTTCGGTGTGGCCACGCTCCAGTTTACTTTTCATCTGGTTGGCAGATTTTTGTTTTCGGCGGTTTCACTTTTTTTTTCTTTGCAATATTTTGCCATCCTCCATCTGTAAAAACAGTAGTTTTTTTTTTTATGTATAATTTTACTTACCAGCATGTTTCTTTGGCGGTTGGGTTGCGAGCGAGAAGTGAGCGGCGAGCCAGGATGGGAGATGCTGCAGCGGACGCATGCATAGATGGAAAAGAACCATGCGTGTGTTTGCCGTTATAAACACTTCTTTATAACGGCAAATTGCACCATGGTTTCTCTATGGCAAAAGGGGAGACCCATTAATTATAAAATGATAAAGTGATGAAATCATGACAAATTGGAGAGGACATAACTTACCTTACAAATCAGCTGACAATGTAGACAACATAAAAAAAGTGCTTTGTGCTTATAGGAAAAGGTGGTTGACCTTATCCTGTGAGGATGACTCAAACAGGTAGCTATATTACATACAGAACATGCAAAATCCTGAGATGGGGGGGTTCAGAAGGTTGGGGGGATAATAGTAGGGGGTTAGGTACAGGTTACAAGAGGGTTGGCAGGAGCAAGGGGTGAACACAGAAATTTTAGCTGGTGTTTAATGGAGGGAAGTGAGGGGAGGGACAGCGGAAGGTAGGTCACAGATTCCAGAAGAAGAGGAGAGGAGGCGATAGCAAAATGCACATTTCACCTCTGAGGAGTATGAGTGGAGAAGGGAGAAGGTGCGATGGTCCCTGGAGTGAAGCGAGTAGTAATAAGAGGGGATGGGAGAGAAGAGAGAGTGCAGGTACTGTATGATGATAGGGACCCAAACCAGTATTTTCAAATGAAGAAAGTGTAGTGGGACTGGTGACATGGAGGGATAGGGAGTATGGATAGGGAGGAGTAAAGGCAGTAGTAGTGGGTATGAGAGGGTGAGTTGGTTGTGAAGTAAAGCAGCAAAAAGAATTAGAGAGTGTGTCCATTCTGTTGAATGAAGAGGAGGAAGTGGTGCTATAGACTGCAACCAAATAGTTGAAAACTGGGAGAATCATTGTTGTGACTAGTTCCCAGTGGACCTGGGGAGAAAGGCTGTCCTTATTGTGGTACAAAGCATTGAGTTAAGGGTGAAATTTGGCATGGAAGGTGTCAATGTGGGTAAAGAAGTCTAGTCAGCTATCTAGTCACACACCAAGGTACTTGAAGATGGGGACAACTTTAAGAGAAGAGCCATCCAGCATGGAGAAGACAGAGAGAGCAGAGTGCCTGGCAAGCTTCTCGTTGGCGCCAAAGGCCATGGGCACTGTTTTTTTAGTGTTGTCCAGTAGTTGGTTGGGCTGAAACCAGTGTAGGTAATTGTAGAAATCTTACTGGAGTGAGACTTCTACAGCCAGCGTTGAGGTGCCAGAGGTGTAGAGAGCTGAGCCGTCTGCATACATGTCAATATGTGAGTTGGCACAAGCAGACTGGAGGTTGTTGAGGAAATGGAAAACAGATTGGACCAAGGATGGAGCCTTATGAGACCCCAGCCTGGATAGCACAGGGAGGGGACAGGATGCCTCCTACCTGTACCAACTGCTGATGGCCCAAGAGGTAGGAATGGAACCAATCAACAGCAGGGGCTGAGAGGCCGGCAGAAATCAACTTGTCCAGGAAGTGTGGATGGGCCACCAAATCAAAGGCTTTGGTGAGGTTGATGAACAACATCTGCAGTGATGTGCTCCGATTCATCCCAGAGAGGACGGAGTCAGTGACCTGTTGCAGGAAGAAGACAATGGAATAGTGTTTCCAAAAATGAGACTGGAAGGGGGGAGAGAAAGTTAGAAGAGTAAAAGGAAGTCAGCACACATGGAGTAGACAAATTTCTCTTGCAGCTTTGCAAGAGAAAGGAGGAGGGAGTTAGGACAGAAGTTGCCTGGGGTGAAGGCCCCCCCTTGTCAAGAGGGAGAACTTTAGCAAACTTCCAAGAGTGAGGAACAGCAAAGAGGATGAAGGAGAGGTTTAGGAGGTGAGTAAAGGGGGAGATGATGGCAGGAGGTGAAAGGTGTAGAATTTTTGGATCCAGGCCATCCAGGTTAGATTTAGACAGGTTGCATGAGGAAAGGGCAAGCAGGGTTTCCTGGGTAGTAACAGGAGGAAATGAAACTGGAAGGGGTGTTAGGTTAGACATAGGAGACGAGGAAAGGATCCAGATGGAGAGGACAAGTAGAGAAAAACTCACTGAAGTGAGCAGTAACAGAAGGTGGGTCAAAGAGAGGTGAGCCATTAACCATGAGGATCAGGGAGTAGACTGAGCTGGGGGATCAAAAAGGGAGTGATTCACCTTCTAGAATTTGGCTGGGTAGTTACGATTATTCTGGATGTTGACCATAAAATAGAGGGATTTCGTGGTATGGGCAGCCTTTGTTTAAGTGTTACTATGCGTCCTGTATGAGAGGAGGTCAGACAGGGAGCAAGATTAGGAGGCAGTATAGCGCAGTGGTCTAAGGCTCTGAGCTGCAAATCTGGTGACATCCAGCAGACCATACCTGGGTTTGAATCCCACAGCTTCCACTTGCATACTGTGTGACCCTGAGCAAGTCACTTAACCTCCTTGTGCTCCCAGGTCGCTCCTGTAAAAAAGCTTTCAGCTTAGTGTGCTATACCTGGTTAAACAACTAAATAAAAAAAAAAAAGAAAGATTATTTGTACCAGGCTGAGGCTTAATCATGGGTCTTGCACATATCTATAAGATCATGGGTGATCCAAGGGTGGTGGGAGGACCTTACCCTTGACTTCCTGATGGCAGTGTGATTATCTCAGATGGAGGTGAAGTTAGAGTGGAAGAGTGAGGGGGGCCTTGTCAATCTCTGGGGTGGAGGGAACGGGAGGACCAATCAGTTGCAGTCAGGTTTCTCAGTAAAGCATCTTGTTCAGTGACTGGAGGGACATGGACCAGATGTACTTGGGGGAGGAGGGAGGATGCTGGACTTTACTGACACAAAAGGTTGTCACTAAAGGCATCTGGCAAAATACCAGCTGCAATGATATAGTGGGGGTTTCATCATATAACTGTATAATCTCTGATTCTTTTTTACTTGAAATGTTTTTAATATGTATTTTCAATAATTATATTTCACTTTTCTTGTATTCTGTAATCATTCTGCCTTATCTGTCACTGTTGGTTCTGGTTTTGCAGACTCAAAACATTTCACTTTTTCAGGCTTTTAATAGAGATTGCCTTTCAGTGCTTTAATGCCACTTGCAATAAACATGCCCACCCTGAAAACAAGAAAATCTAAAACTTCCTGCAACCCCTGGATAATGCCAGAACTCCTGCTACAACTCAATGCTTGGGACCAACTCTGGTTAAAGGCATGCACACATGGTACAGCTGCCAATATCCAACTATATAAAAAAGCTAGAAATGAGTGCAGAAAGCCTATCTGCCTAGCAAAATGCTCCTACTATAAGGAAGCTCTCTCCAACTCCTGGAACTGTAGAAAATCCTTCTGGGCGAACCTCAGTGATATTACTGGCAAGGATCCCAAACTGGCCCCCTCCATGCTCCTGGTCAACGATGTACCCACAGTGGATCCACTCCAATAGCAAATGCCCTAAATACTGCCTTCACAGACCTAGGCAGAGTGCTCCTGGTGGACTACTTCGACCCTCCAGTCCAGAAGCATCCAGTTGGTGATTAATCCCCTATGGGGAACTGTCTGCTTTTTTACTTCAAAGACGTCAGCACTACCGAGACCAGAAAGTACCTTGAGAAGGTACTGGGCAAATTGAGGCACAGTGGAGACACCCTGGACTTTAAGCTTGTCGCTATGGCACTTGAGGAAGCACTAAGCCCCCTGACCACCATCATCAACCTATTCCCTCCACCACTCTTAGTTCTCCCAGCTCTGGAAGATGGCTTCTGTAACACCAGTTCACAAAAGTGAAGATCAGGCACTACAGAACTACAGACTGATCTCCATATTCCCGCCACTCTCCAAAGCACTTGAACGGATAGCAGTGGATCAGCTTGTGGAATACCTGAGCATGCACAGACTCCTATGCTGGGAACAACATGGGTTCTGAATGGGGCACAGTACTATCACCACCCTGTTGGAATTCACTGGTTATATCCACCAAGCCCTGGATCAAGGACAGTTAGTGGGGTCTACCTTCATCGACCTATCAAAAGATTTTGATACAGTTCACCACACACTTCTCCTTGAACAGCTAGCTGACACTGGTCTTTCTTCTGAAACAATTCTATGGTTTAACAGCTATCTCAGCAATTGCTCACAGCGGGTCAAGATTTGGGACATCATCCCAGATAGCAAACCTGTCCACTCAGAGGTCCCCCAGGGATCAATACTGGGGCCCCTCCTCTTCAGTATCTTCTTAAACAAATTTCCTGGCTCTTGCACCAGTCGCATGCTATTGTATGCCGATGACGTCGTCATTTTCACCTGCAACCCCAGCCCTGAACTATTTCAAAATGACCTCCAACTAGGATTTACTGCTGCCAAAACATGGTTTAAGGAGCATAGACTAATCCTTAACTACAAGAAAAATAAGACTATGATCTACTCCAGTACCCACAGCAAGCACAAGACCTTTCCACTATCCATCCTGAACAACAGTGGTGATGTGCTGGACCTCATGCACCACTTTAAGTACCGGGGTATCACTCTTGACTCCACCCTGTCCTATGCACAACATATAGACAACTCAGCCAAGGCTATCAGTTCCAGAATAGGGATACTCCACCACCACAAGCACAGTGTTACATATGAAGCACTTAATATGGCCATCACCAGCTCAGTTGTTACAATCATTGACCATGGCCTGGTCGTTTATGGTTCTGCACCGAACTCAGCACTCCATCGCATCTCCCTGGCCCTTAATAAGGCCTGCCATCTCCTCACAGGTGCTGCAAGGCTTACACACACCTGTGAGCTCTATTCACAGGCAGGGTGGCTCCAGATGAAGAGCAGAGTTAAGTACCATATCTATCTACTGGCCAAAAAAAAATCACACTAAATCTGATGCCACCAGGAGTCCAGAATCTGCTCAATCGCCATATAAGTGCCAGGCTGACTAGAAGCACCTACAGCCAAATTTTCAGTGAACCTAGATACCGCACTGGACAGGGTCAATGTGCATTCTACTACCATGAACCATACTGGGCCAATGCCCTTCCTTCAGCCGTCTCCGATACCACAACCATTGGTGCTTTCAAGCGTAAGTTCAGGCAGCACCTTGTCATGGAAGACAACTGTGACCTAGGGGCACCTACCTTCACAGGCACTTCACTGTTCCACCCCCCTGTCTACCCCCTTCCCCTCCCCACTGGGCACCCCTTCCCCTCTCTGTCCCTGCCCTCATGCCCTCCCCCGTCTGTTGCTCTCCCAGCACCATTGTTTCCAACCTTCCTTGAGTCTGTTCTTAACCCCCTTATGCAGTCATACACTTCACTATGCCACAGCTGTGCCTGTTCTCCCCTCAGTTTATCCCCCATAAGTATGCCTAACTCTCTGACACAGGCACCTTTTCACCATTGCCATAGCAGTGTCTGAATGTTATACCTTAAACTAAATGCTATCCCAACCTTGTAATTAATATCAATTTATTGTCTACCTAACTTGTAATGTATTGTTTTGTACCAGCACAATTTTGTACTTGCTTGTAATGTAATGCCTTGTAATGTAATGCTATGTACCTGTTCAGTTTTTTTCTTGTAACTGATGAGGAACCTATAAATGAGCATCTGCTCACAGGTGTTCTCCAAAATATCAATAAAAAAAAAGTGGAAGACCCTTAAAATTCAAAATATACTTCTGTATTGTCAATACTACAGACATTGCTAATCGTTCTGTTGTATACCACTGAAATGATTTACTATGGCATTTAAAGAATAAGTATAGAATTATCACTGGTCAAGCTTTTACAGCATATCAATTTTTCTTTTTTTTTTTCTTTTTATTTATTTAAACATTTGGTGACCGGGAAAGGCACATTGAGCCAAGGCTCATTTCCAGGCGCAACCCTGGGACAAGGGTAACAAGATAATATACACATGTGATGGATACATATATACAAATGGATACATATAATAGCAACAGTAAGTTTGGCTAGGCAAGATAACATTTATACAGAATTGATACAGTGGTGATAATTTAAATATAGTATACTGATAGGAAGTACATAGATAAGTGAGAGATTACCCACTTCTGAGAAAAGTAAGCCAGGAAAACCAGCAAAGTTTAACATTCTGCTGTGAGGATTGGATGACCAGCAGAAGAGGTCGGGGGAGGTGAGAAGCAGGAGCAGGTGGGGTGAAGTAGCAAGTGGAGTTGCTGTCTGATAAAGTTCTGTGAGGGTGAGTTTCTTAGGAGATGAGATAGTTGGTTCCATATGAAAAGGGAGCCTGTAAGAGAAAGTGGATTTGCCAGCAGACGAGGATGGCTTGAGCAGCGTGAACGATCAGGTGCCCCTTGATCTTAGGATGTAAGGGGATGGGTTCACTTGACATAACTTCTCTGAGAGGTAGGGAGGTAGCAGGTTGAACCAAAATGTGGATATTAGGGAGATTGAGTGGATGTAGCGGTGGTGGGACAGGGGTGCAATACTGAGAGTGGAGTAGGGAGAACAGCGGTGGGTTCTGAGGGGGGAGTTTGTGGCAAATCTTCAGAAGGCATTTAGGAGGGAGTGTAGCCTGGATAAAGATGAGGCAGGGCCTGTGCTGTATACTGCATCAGTGTAGTCGAAAATAGGTGTGATCATTTTTGGCAGTATATCCCATCTCACTGACAGTGGGAGGGAGCCTCTGTTGCAGTATAGCATACCAAGCTTAGGGCAGAGCTGTGAGGTGATGGCTTCTATGTGGGTTGAGAAGTTTAAGTGGAGGTCGAGCCACATGCCTAGATATTTGTACAATGTGACAGCATTTAGTGGGGTCCCATCCAGGGAGGTGATGGCAGCAGGTAGGGGAACTCTGGCTATTTTGTGCACAGTACCGAAAGTCATAGAAACTGTTTTGGAGATGTTGATTTTGAACTGGTTTGCCTGGAACCAGGACTGCATGCTATGGAAGTCCTGCTGTAGTTGGGATTGGACCATGTCTAGAACTGGCTCAGCTGTGTAGAGGATGGTATCATCCACATGCACGTGTATGCAGGACCTTGAGCAAACAGAGGGGAGGTCATTGATAAACAATAAGAAAATGATGGGACAAAGTATTGATCCTTGGGGAATGTCTATGAGTATGGGGAGAGGGGGAGGGAGGAGTTTGCTACTAACAGATTGAAGCCTGTTGCTAAGGTAGGAGTTGAAACACTGAAATGGGGGGGGGCAGGCTGGCTGCCTCAATTTTTGCAAGAAGCAAGGGGTGCAAGACTGAATCAAAGGCCTTGGCAAGGTCTACAAAAACTGCTGCAGTTAGGTGGACTTGGTCTGAGGCAGAGTGGATGTGCCCGGTGACTAGTAGCAAAGAAGATATAGTGGAGTGGTGCTTTTTGAAGCCCGACTGGTAAGGAGAAAAGAACTCAGAAGTCGTGAGGAATTTAGACAGCCTGGATTGGACTAGTGATTCTTGTACTTTGACAAGGTCTGAGGGGGGAGGGAGACTGGCCAATAGTTTCCTGGTACTGAAGGGTTGCCACTCTTATGCAGGGGAATTACATTTGCCATTTTCCAGGCTTGAGGGACTGTTCCCAAGGAGAAGGACAGATTTAGTAGAAATGCTAGTAGTGAAGCAATTTCAGGGGCTGATATGCATAGAAGTTTAGGGTGAATCCCATCGGGGCTGGATTTAGAGACGTTTAGGGAGTATAGTGCGTCCAGGACTTCCTGCATGGAGATGGGAGCAAGCAGGATGGTGTTGTAACAAGTGTTTTGGGAGGCTCATTGGGAGGGGGTGAAGGATGATGGTCGGGGAGGGAGCAGATGGTGAAGAATTTATTTAGGGCATCAGCTATTCTGACAGGGTCTGCGATTGGCAAGTCATTTTGCTTTAAGGCAGGTGTGTTGGTTTCGGTAGGGGGGTCAATTAGGGAGTGTACCACCTTCCAGAAGGAGGAAGGCTGTGCATTTTGGAAGTGTGCTCTAACGTAATCTGCTTTAACTGACCTTATAGCCTTGGTACAAGCATTTCTGAGTGTGTTGTAAGCTTGCCTGGTTTGGGGGGTCTGTATGGATTTGAAATGAGACCAAACCTTGTTTTGGGCTTTGCACAGTGCAACAAGTGGAGCAGATACCAAGGAATTGTGGCATTTCTTGACTCTTGCCTTGACCAGAGGGGCATGAGAGTCCCAGACTCAGGTGAATATGTGCAGGAACCTGGCTAAGGCTGTATCTGTGTCCGGTGTTGAGTAGAATGGGTACCAGTCTGCATGTCTCAGGTCCTGCAGGAGAAAGCTAGTATCAAGTGATTTTAAAGGGTGGATTTTTATGTATTTAGGGGCTGATTTGGGCAGTTGGGTTTTCCTAGTACAATAGGTGATGCAGTGGTCACTAAGGACATTGGCCATTACACCAGCTGTGGATATTCTCTGTGGATGAGAGGAGCAGATGCAATCAATTAGGAAGTGGTTCGTGGAATGGGGATTGCAGTGGGTGGGCTCTGTGATTAACTGTGTGGGGTTTAGAGACTCGATTTTGGAGATGGCAGCTTTGGAGGAGGGGGAGAGCTAGTCCAGATTGTAGTCACCCATTAATAAAAACTCACCATTTGCTGCAAGGGGTGGTAAGGTGGATAAGCACAAAATAAGTGAGTCTTGGGCTAGCCGAGGGGAGACATAAATCATCCCTAGGAAAATTGGGAGGGTAGAGGGGAGGGTGATGTGGGTGAGGCTTAGTTCATGGGAGCCAGGGCATGTTTCTTGCTTGGTGATAGAGCAGGATATTGGTTGTCTTACATAAACCATTAAACCTCCACCCCTCATGCCATGGTCCTGCCAAAAAAGTGAGTAGTCTGGAATCATCAGGGAGGTGTTGGGGGTTTTAACAGATAGCCATGTTTCTGTGAGGCAGAGAATGTCAGGGGAGTGTTGTTATCTAGGTCTAGTTTTGGTAGAAGACTCCTAATGTTCACGTGCATTATGTGTAGAACTTTGTGGGAGTTTAGTTGATGGTGTCCCACTGGGTGACATGGGTTAAATTCAACATCCCCAGCAAGGAGTAAGAAAAGTAGGAAAAAGGAGATAGTAGCTGGAAGTTTGCGCCCCTTTAGGTAATGGCAGATATGGGAGTGGTACAGGAGCACCAGGGGACGATTATGCCATTGTCCATCAGTGGGGGTAAGGAGCTGGAGGTAATCATGGGGAAGGTGGATAGGGGTGAGAGATGAGGTGAGGGGGAGTCAGGGCTATATTGGAAAGCAGAGGTGAGAGGGGCTTCAGGAGCTGGGGTGGTCTGGATATATGCAGCTAGAGCGTGGAAGTGGAGGTGAGGATGAGAGGAAGTAAGAGACATACAAGAATAGTAGGAGGGAGGTAAGCATGTTTGTGTTGGGACTGGGAGACAAAACAGGACTGGGAAGAGATTTGCCTGTCTCGGGGAAGGGCTTTACAGTATACAGGTTATATTATCGAACTACTGGCAAAGAAATAAGGTTCAGAAAGGAGCTATGGATGTTGAGGTATATGGTTATTTACCCTTGTAATGGTGCTAGGTCGAGGAAGGGATTCTTGGAATATGGACTTTGGGACAAAAGAGTGTGGCCCTTGTTGAAGACTGATGATTGTATGAAGACTTTAGAGACATGAATAATTTGTAAGTTTTGCTGTGACTGGAACTCCTATGAAGGGCAAGCATAGCTTAGTTAGCACTGGAAAGCAAATGATTGGGCAAATATTGGACGAAGAGAAACAACAGGACTAAAGCTGAATGGAGCTCTAGGCAGCTGGTGCTAAGTGATTGTAGGCCAGATCATGCGAAAGAGAGCTTGATGAATGCAAAACAGCTATGGGGTTTATTTAGGAAAACTGTTGCGAGCATGGATACTTTAGAGATATGATGGGGGAAAAAAATGTGAATGTGCTTTGAGATTTGCCCTGATGATTCAGGAGTAATTTTGGGGAGAAATAGAGTGACAGATCATTACTTACTTTGCTGCACACCATGTGATTTCAGTGAGTATTTAAACATCTTTCTTCACTAGACAACACTTCCCCTAATGCACTGTGAAGCACTGGGACAGTGGTCATGGTGGTGTTTTTGCACAAATAAAATTGCAATTTGCATGCTATTTTTGTTAACGTGTTTTTGTTTCTTTATCATACTTTTGCTTCTCTCCCTTCAGAAGATTCACATCCTGCTTTCTTTCTCAATTTAAGTTGTTTAAGCAATAAACCACAACAGGGTGTGGATTATGCTAGGATTTACCCAGGCCTGGTGTTGTTTGGCCACAAGGCCTCAGGCAGAGTAACCAAATCCACACCATAAGTGGGTATATCCCAGCATAACCCACACCCTGTAGTGGTTTAATGCGATTATATAATGTTCCCCTTGTTTCTGAGAAATAGAAATAAAGAAAAAATATTTTTTTCCTTTTAAATTGTTTTATTAAAATATATTCAAGCACAAGAAAAAATAGTTCTGTGTTGTTAGGGAGATGCTGTTCAGCAGTGTGAAAGAAGCCACAGCACAGAGCCAGCTGATGTGGTCAGAAAAGATTCTATTTTTTTTTCTGACGCTATGAAACTCAATGAAGGTGCAGGGCAGAGCCAGCCGCAGTGGTGGGAAAAGATGCTTTTTTCTGGTACTTTGAAAATCAAACTTTGCCCATAGTGTTGAAGGGGCAATAGACAAAATTGTTTTGTCTTTTAGATGCATTCATGGCAGAGTGGCAGTAACTATGGCATTGCAGGGCCAAGCTGCTTGGTGCTGGGGGCCACTGTGGGGAACAATCGGTGATGTCAGCATGATCCGAGTGTCAGCGGTAATAAATGGGTGAAGTCCATGTAACTTAAAAAATGTGGTAGTTAGAATGGTGTTTCTCAGCAGAGGAACAGTTTCTTTCAGGGAGTCTGTGTGCATGGAGGGGATGCTGAAAGTGCAGTCACACCGGCAGTGACTTCCCTGTCTGGTGAGTAGATTAATTTTACAACTGTCTACAAGACTTTTACTAAAGATCTTTCGAAGCTCAACTTTAAACTTATTTGCAGACTTTTCCACCATTTGTTTTGGTGGCTTGTTTCTCTCCAGTGAAGCTGTTTGCACTGAAGGGCTTCCCTCAGGGTCTGGTTTCCATGGTTACTGTCCTTTTCCGGTCAGGAGGTAGCGAGATTGTTAGTGCAGAAGGGCTACCCACAGGATCTGATTTACATAGTTACTGTTCTTTTCCAGTCAGGAGGTAGGAGCAACTACCCACTTGCTGTTTTTTTCTTTCTTTTGTTCGTTTTTTGGGGGAGGGGTGTTACAATCATTGGTATTCATTCACAAAGTGTGTAACATGGAGCTGTTTCAGGTTGAAGAACTATGGAGACAGCAGGGATGGAGCCAACATTAATGCTTAATCAGAGCCAAAAAAACCAAACAAAAAAAACAGCAAAGAAGTAGTGATTTGTTTTGTATGGTGCTGCGATCAGCTGGGATAGCTGGAACTTTACCTGTGGGTTATGCTGGGATTTACCCACAGGTAAAGACCATAGCTGACCAATCAGGTAAACAGATTTAGAGGTCCCATTGTATAATAAAGATCAACCCAGAGGAATTTTTTTTTTTTGATTCACCTAATAAATTTTATAAGTTTTCCTTTAGCCCTGATATAGTACACTCACTATTAAGTACTATACTGCAGGTCTTTGCTGTAAGTATGATTTTAGGCATCAAGACCCCCATGGAAGCAATAAAATAATATTAAGCTGCAGCCACTGCTGTACATTCACAGCAGTGGTGTTTGCCACATCATTAAATGGGTGGAATACCCATAAAAACTTGTACCCGCTCAATTGGGACCCACCGGGTTCTTCTGCATTTGCTAAAAAGTTTTTGTGGTGTTTTCAAATGTACAGTTTATTCAGATAATAATCATCATAGCATCCACGGACTCCCGATGCAGTATAGAATGGTATGTGGGATGGGAGTGGGCTGCTGTGTTTATTTTGCACGTCACCTTTAAACATCACAACAAGTTGGACCCATGGGACTTGTGTGCATTAAAGCAAGTCACACAAATGCACTCATGGTGAGGCTCAATGCTCAGCATGGTAGCACAGCCCAAGACACTTGGGCTGGCAGTATAGCCCAGAGGTTAGAGTAACAAGCTGTGGTTGAGCTTGGTACATCCAGCAGACCTGGGTTTGGTTTCCAAAACCTCCATTTGCACACTGGTTGACACTGAGCAAGTCGTTTAACCTCTCCGGTATTCCTGTTTCATCCTTGAAAACAGGCCTTGGACCTAGCGGGAAAATAAGACATACACCATCACCAACAGAAGTCAGGCACTTGAAAGATCAGGCAGGATCCAAACAAGCATGGATCTGCCAGCAATAGAGGAAATGCCAGACAAACACCCTGATGAAGAGCTAGTACTCCTCGACGTGCCAGAGCATTTGGCATTTCCTCAATTGTTGGAGGATTCATGTGTATCTGAAGTTTTGCCAGTAAAAGTTTGTATTTATTCACTATCTGTGATGTTGATTTGTGGACTATTGGATCCTGTCAGGTCTTTTGATCCTGTGTGCATAGGCTTTCTACTTTGGAACCTGACAGTCACAACATCAGCAACATTTTAGTGGTGACCAATCATTATAGCAGATATACTCAAGCCTTCAAAAAATGATCAGAAAGTGACCACTATGGCCAAGATCTGGTTAGAGATGTTCTTGGTTAATTGTGGTATACCCCCATGGATTCTCTCAGATCAAGGAAGAGGCTTTCAAAGTAAACCTGAATTGGTTGCAGGCACACCGTTACAGTCTTTCACATCCCTCCTAAGTAGTAAGCAGGGGTCTTAAGGGAAACAAAGGATAGATATGCTAGTATAGAAAGAAGTTCAGATGGGCAGTAGAACCAGAAATGATCATTTAGCACCCAGTGGTGCCTTCCAGAGGGATAGAGGTCTCTGGTGGCCTATATCTGATTGTGCAGCAGTGGAGTTCAGTAGACTTGGTGTAGTAGCCCCAGTTGGTAAAAAAAAAATACAATTTACATTTGCTTTTGTAGACCAGAACTTCCAGCAGGGAGATACACAATAGGTAGGCAGGGCCAGGAAGGTAATCTGTCCCTGTCCTGAGGCAAAAGGCTGTCACTGAGGAGTTGGTTTTCACTAGTTGAGCAACAAGATTACAGCAGGCTCAAGGCACTCCTGTTTTGGCGCAGTGAAAGGAGGCACACTCCACCTGAATTGGTTGCTTGTAGCTGGGGAACTTCAAGTTGACCAATCAGAAATTGAGTGAGAGGCAGATAAAGGGCTAGACAAGAGTCTCAGTCTCCGTCTCTCTCTCTCTCTCTCTCTTTCTCTCTCTTTCTCTCTCTCTCCCTCTCCCCCTCTCCCCTCCCCCTCCCCTCTCTTCCTCTCCCCCTGCCTCCACTGAGCTGATCAGATGGGAGTCAGAAACTGGGAACACATTACCCAGGGAATAAATGGAAAGGGAAAATTAAGTTACAAGTATAAGAAATAAGAAGTTATTTCAGGGAGGCTTCCATACCTCTCAACGTTTTGTCACTGAAAAGAGAGACACAGACACTGAAGATGAGGGGATAATGAGGGATACTAACCTTCATAATGAGGGGACACATCCTCAAACATGACGACGCAAGCTTTACTTGTACAAAGTTTATTTATGAAATAGCATCTTAGAATAGTATGAATTTCTACTTTAAGCCTGAATTTACAGCACATTTTCTGTGTGGGCAGCATCTTTTCCACAAGGGACTGATGAGAGGCATAGCAATTTTAAGGGATAAATGGAAGGGCATCCTTCATAATTAGGGACAGTTGAGAGGTATGGAGGCTGCCTTAGCCAAGATAGGGAACTAAAGTTTTTTAACAAGGGAAGATTAGTCAGATGGAATCTATAGAATCTTGATCATCCATTTGGGGTGGGTGAAGGAAGATTCTTCTTTATTTTTTCTATTTGTTTTTGTACTCAAGCATTTTGAGTTAATGACTGGGAAGACAACTTTTTGTTAAACTAAGTTTAAAGTTTAGGGAAGGAAATCCACTCTCCTGCTTATGAGAGGACCAGAGTCAGGGGACATGCAGTGCAGCCCACCAGGATGCAATGCAATAATACAGAATACTGCAACAGAGTTACAGTACTGCAGGAAATAAGGCAATTTTATTGTCAGTTGATTGCTTTTGTTATGTAATGTCCTGTGACATGACATTGCATTCTGACAGGCTATACTTGTTTAACAGGAATGCAACAACCAGAGGACCAAAAGAACAGCACACCTATTCTGAACACCCCTGGTCAGGCAATGTGGAGGATACCAGTTCTTCACCAGCAAGGACAACGCCCATTCTTGTGAGGTAGAAGGAACTGTGCCAGTAAAGACACTTACAGACCTTTGGAACTTTAAATCATTTTGCCTGTTGGGAGGGAGGATACAGCCACAAAGGGCTGAAGGCATTCTAACTAATGAGATGTAGGAAACTGTTATGTGGAATGGCAAATTCTTGCGTTTTTTTTTTTGAGTAAATGTGCAGCCATACAATTCTAATTCTGTAGTAAAGCAATTTGTTTTTGAGGGGAAGTAAATAGTTATGATATTGAAAATGATCTCCAGCCTCTGTGTGGTATTTTCCTATTGGCACTAATTGTAACTATTATAATAGTTGACCGATCCTGTGATTCACCTTACTTGGAGCTAGTTGGGTAACATCACCAGGTATGTGAAATCAGGGTGAAGGCAGGTACTATAAACTCATCAAGGAGTTACTGTCCCTGTGGGGAGCTCACAAGTCCAGACCAATGACCTATCCACCCTTAAGTTGATCCTCAGCCTGAACAGTTCGGTTATGCACTTCTCAGCCCTGGATCCCAGACAGAAAGGAGGAGACTGAAGGTACTGTAAGCATGATGGTCCACACTTATAGTTGCACGAAAAGTGATGCTACATGATTTTCTCACTTTTACCTCATGTTCATGCAAGAAACCAGACAGCTTGTGAACCTTTGTTTTGGAGTCTTTGCAGATAGAGCCAAGACAGAGAAATGTCTACGTAATGTGCAATAGATAAAGAATCACTTGAAATCTGCCCATAGGTGGGCATCCAAGACTGCAGCTAAAATAATTCAGTCAAACATGGACTGTTATGACAAGAGAATCAGAGGTCAAAAACTGTTGCCCAGATGCAAGGTACAGCTGAGAAATACAAAATTGCTGACTGGTTGGGAGCAATTCCATATATCACACATGATTAGATTCTGAACTTACCTGTTTATGAAGTTCATCCTGAAGATAGTAGGAATCCTCTGCTACCAATAGGACAGCTCATCCCCTGTTCAGACACTCTTACTATAGAACTGCCAAGATGACCTGTAACTAGAGTTGAGAATTCCCCAAAGGTATAAACAGGTCACCAAACGTTTTGATCCCACAGAACTGTACTGGGAAGAGACTGACACTGAAACAGCAGAAGCAGCTGAGGACGACTAAACTGAGAAATCATTTTAGCTACCACCTGAGCGACCATCCTATCCCATCCTGGGAAACATGTACCAATTGAACAAGGAGATGTCAAAGAAAGTAGAACAGCAATAGGGTCTGGAATGCCCTTACATCCCCAGATGCACTATAGATATTGTCAAAGAACATTGAGATGAGGCTGTACATCTGTAAGTGAAGTCTTGAGTTTTCTAGCTTCTACTTTGAGTGTATGTGCCTTCTGTGAAATGTGTCACCAGGTGGGTGAGGATGGGCAAGTTGGTAGAATCATTCAAAAACATTGGTGATCTACACTAGGTCATATGGAAACCAGGGGTAATTGGATATCCAGTTTTATACAAGACATGTTGGCTTGCTCTCCCACATTAGGGTTTACCATTTTGGGATAAAATTGCCAGAAATTCTTAACCCTAATTATTATGATTCCATATTGGATTTGGATACCTAAATCTAATATCTGATATGGAATCTGAGTGTATCTGCTTTGAATTCTCTCCCTGACACTGCCAATGTCCATGGCCCCTGACACATGAGATGACCCCCACTCTACCCACCTTCTAACACCCACACTGTATCTTCCCACCAAGCCCCCTGTGAAGACATTTGTTCTCCAATTATGGTTTATTATAAGAATGCCAGTAATGAATCCTGTTTCCACAACCATGCCAACTCATGAGCCACCCACCTCTCTCACTGTTACCATCCCTGATGCTGAGTTTAAATGTAAACCCCCCACCCAACACCCCTTTTAGCCCCAACCTCTTTTCTCCCCAACTCACAGCCACCAAAATATGAATATACAGGCTAGATTCCGAAGCAGCAGCCAGTAATTCACTCATGGGCCCCTGGTGGAGTAGTCATTGTGCTTATCTTCTTCAGTCAGTGATATCCTAACTAACTATAACCTAACCATATGGACAACTGATGTATACTACCACTGAGTGGTGGGAGAGTAGTTCAAATGGGTCTCAAGGCCTTCTTCTACCATAGAGACCATAGAATGGACCATAGTAATGGCCAAAATTATGACATCCTGCTATAATAACTCCTGCATGCCTGAAAAGCAGCAGTTCTTGTCCAAAGGTGCTGACTGACATGACTAGGCAAGAAGCAGCCTGACACTGGACACAGCTGCCTAAATTATCTGATGTATTCAGTGTCTCAAATCTGTGAACTTGCATCATATTGCTCATATATATTCATCTTTTTGGCCACTATTATCAGACTACACATATCAGGCATTCATTTCTCCTTAATGTCCATCTAGTCTAGCTACACCAGCTCATGTATAGTCTGGCAGTTAATGCATTCCATCAAGGCCTAAAAATCAACTCCACAAGAGCTGTCTTCAAGGAAACCTGCAGATCATGCTATATGCTGCAGATTAATGGATAACTTAAATGATGGAATCTTCAGTTCAAAAACTGATCAATACTTACAAACTACTATGGTCATGACCTTCTTTAAATTCATAAGACCTGGGGAATTTAAATCCTCCTTGGCTACATTCAACCTGACTATTTACTTGTCTAAGTCAAGTCTCAAGAAAGTATTATCAGAGCACTATACAGTATTCTTTAAGAAGATCAAAACCAGATTGGAGTAATATTGGAGTCCATAACTCATATTATGCTACAAACATATCATGTGGTACAGTGACTATCTTCAGCCAGTTTCAGACCATGGATAGTCATCCTGATACAGTACATACCTTTCCACTTTTAAAAAAATAATTCTAGCATGACTACAATCATTTGTCTCTCATGTCAAACTCATGCTTACTCATCTTGTCTTCCATTCTTCCCATGTATCTGGCCATTCCTTCAGGATTACAGCAACCACATCAACATCCTGGAAAAAAGATTTCCAGCTCACACCATCAAAATCATTGGTTAATGAACTTCTTCATTCTCAAAACACTGTACATTAGAAATCCGAATTCTGAAATCCACCAAGATAATCATCAGTTAGTCTCATAAATTCCTAGAAACCTTGAGGAAAGGCTAATGCATTAACCTTGGTTCCCCAGAGGTTTCTTCCACAGGGAAATTTTCCTCCCCTCTGTTATTAAGCCGACTCTGTAAATTGGAGGAGGTAAGTTCTGTTACCCATACACTCTGGTCTTGTGGCTGTTTTAGCTATTGAACCTAGTTCCATTGTCCTCGGGAAACTGCTCCTAGAATTTCTATTGAAGATGGAAACCCAGAGGAAAAGAGTTAAAGCCAAATAAACATCTATGTTATATTGCACAAGCACTTACACATTTGACATCTGCCCATTGAATTGAAAGACTAGCCTGTGGTTTGATGAAAGGCAGGCAAACTCCTCCCCCTACATCTGCTTAAACCACATTCAGCTATGCAATCCCTGTCTATTGTTTCACACAGCTCCTCCCACCCCACTTCCCTTTGCAGCCACTCTCTCTTTTTTTTTCTCTCTGGTGTGGCTCTTTTAGCTACTTATTTGATTTAGCCTCTAGAAACTGCTCCTGTCATCTCTACTGAGTATGGCAGTAAACAGGAAAAGAGTTAAGTCATATAAACATCTATGTTACTTTGCACACACATGTAAGTGGTACTCAGTGTCAGGTTTCTCCTTGTCTAGTCATGTTGTGACACCATTTCATGATGCTCTGTGTGATAACTAGAAATAATGATTGGAAACACATAGTAGATAAATAATTAGCAGTGATGAATGTCCATGTGTGCCAGTTTGTATCTGAAGGTGCTGATTGACATGATGAGACAGGAAGGAATCTCTCACTGAGCATAACTGTACATGTCTGACAGCCACTTATTGAACTAGGAGTATTTAAGGGCCTGGGGCTGCAGGTCGCATTTGGGTGACCAGATCAGGATCAAAGAGGGAGGTGATGTAACAGTATTCAAGTATCTACAAGGGATAACACCATCAGATCAAGTGAAACTCTTTGAGATGTAAAAAGATGAAAGTACAAAAGAATACTCAATGTCACTGAAGGTAAGAAGGTTCAAGGGAAACATCAGCAAGACCTACTTAACAGACTGAGCGGTGAACACTTGGAATAGACTGCCAGAGCAATGGTATAGGCTGATACAGTAATAAATGTCAAGCTCAGACTACAGTGCCACTTTGAAGAATAGAAGCTAACAGGGTATTCCTACTGAACTAGATGGAGGGAGGAAACTGATGGACCACTACTCTTCTTTCCTACTAAATATGTACTGCATGCATGTATGTATGTAAGGGCCTCCAGTGAGAGCAGCCAACCTCTGGGAGAAGGGGTGGCCTCTAGCTGGCTGTGATCGGCAGTGTCACTAAGGTTTGGCACATGGGCCCCAGGACAGACACAGAGCCTCATGGGGGGGGGGCAGAGACAGTTAGTCTCATTTGCCACACCAGACAACCAGCAATTCTGCCATGGCTTGCAATGGATATAAGGGCAAGTATCTTCTCACCTGCCATGCAATCGCATGGGACTCAGTCATATACTTAGCCCATGAGCATTGACTTCATTGAATCAGTCAACCGCCATTTTGAGGTGAAGGCTCTAAGGTACTATAATATAAAAGTCTGTGTTATGTACTATATTTGTTCCACATAAATCATCCTGATGCATCAACTGTCCCTACAGGCCTCAAATGGAAAGAGCCACGGATCATGTTCATGTATTAGGTATCCTGGAGTGGTATGCTAGTGCTCTGATCTCTATTATTCAGAAAGTAACATCAAATCTTCTGGTAGAGACTGGGCACTAAAGAAACATGCTTTACATAAAAACATTTTTTGTTTTAGACTCTCAGAATTCAGTACTATGCCTGCTCAAAGAGCCTTTGATGTTCAGTTGTGCTAGGTACTCATCAGGTTTAAAATCATTCTTATCTGACCATCTGTCTGTCTAGCTGTCTATCTGTCCATCTAGCTACATAATCTATCTATAGTATCCATCCATCTACTGTATCTATATCTTGATTATCTTGTGACAAAAAAGATGATTTAACAGATTTAATTATTTAATGTTTGGATCTCTCTTATCTAGAGGACTAAACTTTTTTTACATTTTGTTTTTAATATAATTTGCATATTTTTATTAATACCATCAGTGTATTAAAGAATCTGCTATTTGTAGTACAAATATATGTTAAATGAAAGAAACACAATGTTTAAATAGATTAATTATCAGTAAAGTACATGATATGCAGATACATTACTCCGGTTCATGAAACTGTGGGATTTTTATCAGTGTGCAGACAGTCATGTTCCATGATTTTCACTATTTTTTTCTGGGAGCATTGTAAGCTAATGCTCCTGAATATTATTTGTTGAGGATATACTGTATAAGGAATTGTTAGATCTAGTATTCAGTTTTTAGTACTTGATTAATAGGTTATTATTTAATGTGTTCACAACATTCTAGGTTGCCTTTTGTCTGGCTAGCTCATTTCGGTGAGTTGTGCACCCTTTAGTATTTAAAACCTCTGGCTGAATTCAGACATATGTCACCTGGAAATAAAGTACTGACTGAGCAGGGCTAAGAGATGGCAATTTGTGTTCTGGTCACAAAGAACATAATCACTGTCTTATCTCATTTAAAAATGAGTGATTATCTAGTGACACATTCACAGGCAAAATCAGGAAGGCTGAGGATTAAGGAAACAGAGACTACAACTTGTTTGACACAGTGAAGCATGCAATACAGAATGTCATCCAAATGATTCGATAGTGTTGCAAATCATGGTTATAGAGATGGACATAGAACCAAAACATTAAGAAATACTGAATAATTAAAAAAACTCATTCAAAACCCTTGTGAAGAAATGTGTAGTAATACAAAGTCAACGTGAAATGACTCCTATTCATTATATATGGATACATATGCAATTTCTATTGAAGTGTTCAATATTCAGCTTAGGGTTACATACAATAAAATACATCAACTTACTATAATAAGAACATATGAAAACATATAATGACAGAAGGTCAATCACACACACATGCACACACACACACATATGCACACGCAAATACTTCTCAGTGGTTAAACCTTGTTGCATTTGTTTGCCATAATTATACATGTATCCAGCCTTTTTCAAAGGGACCCTGTCATCCCCATAGGCCTCAAAGTGCCCCTAGTTTAAAAAACACAGGTTACGGTTGTTCACTTTCTGTAAGGACTGGTGATGTAGCTGTTAGCTTGATTCTGATTATTTATTTTTTTCTTTTAAGAAGTGAAAAACTGACTATCCACCATAATGGTGTTACCATGCAAACACATGTTTGTTTGCATACCTTGATCAATTCCCATTGAGTCTTTCCTGGACTTAAGAACACCCCCAACACAGCCTAGCCACTCATTATGCAGTTGGTGTAGACTATTATATCATAAGTGGCTGTACTGTTTGGGGGTGTTTTGTTATGACCCCTAACTGTATATTCATTTGTTTGTTGAACACTGTACATAATTTTGGATCTTTTACAAAGCCATGCAGTACAATTAGATCTCCTCTTATTCTCTTCTTTTCTAGACTAAACAAGTTTGATGTACTGAGGCTCGCCCAATAGTCTATGCTACTATCCGGTTTTATCATTCTTGTTGCTCTTCCTTGAACACATTCCAATCAATCTATATCTTTTCCGTAATATGGGTTCCAGAACTCACATCAGTGCTCCAGGTGAGGTCTTACATATGCTGTACTGTACATATTTGGGCTATCATTCATACTCTTAATCTACTAATGACTGCCGTCTACGCATTATACACCCCATGACCTGAGTTGTTTTTTTAGATGCTGTGAAAACATAAAAAACTGTATTGCAAAAATTATCTGTGTTCCTAATCACCTTATCTGCCTTCCTCAAGTCTTACCTAAAATCCTATCGTACTTGCCTATAATTCCTAGTTTTTTTCTCTCTATTTATGTCTAAATCCTTTTATTTACATATACTGTGCAACCTTATACACACTGGACTTCCAGAACCTCACTGAGCTCTTGACTCTCTACTGGTCTTTCAGGGATTTGAAGTCCAAGAGTTGGAGATTGCTATGGGTACAAACTTCTAGACTGAAATTGGCTGGAGATCGGGCTTTTTTGGTCACTGTCCGTATCCTCTGGAATGAGCTTACTAGGGGGATTCACATTGCAAATATCCTCTCCTCCTTTAGACAGAAATTGAAAAATGTATCTATTGCTGCAAGCATTTGGATGGTCTTTAAATCTGTCTGGACTCTGAATTCTACATAAATTTATAGTTAAAATTATCTGCATGTAGGGTTTAGTGTTGTATTATTTATTATTGGTTAAACAGTTATATGTTATGTTTTTGTGAAATATTGCACAGACATGCCAAGTCTTGGAGAGGCATGTTACAGAAGAAATCTAAACAAACTAAAAACAGTTTTCTTTCAGTTTTTTCCTTTGGCTTCCTTACTGCCAGCTACTCCAATTGATATTGCTTACACTTGCTGCTACCATAGGGTACCAGGTACCTGATACTCTACCTGCTGTAAACAGTCTTCCTGCTGTATGTAGTGTAACATATTATTCTGTTTTCCTTTTGTATTCCTTTTGTGTTGTTTACAGTTTCTTCAGTTTGGGGATTTTGCGCTTACCTATGAAACACTTTGATGTACAGTTTGTTCGAACAATACTATACAAAAACTAATCATATTTTACTGTAGATCATTGGTTCTGAAGCAAAAACATCTTGTTCTCTTGATGGGACCACCCGGATACTGGTACATGTAAGTCTGATGGGACAGTACTGTGCTCTCAAGCATTATAAACATGATTGCACAACTTTGACAAAACTGCTTTGCGAGTACTGCTTTTACAAATGAATAGATAACTCAAAGAAGGTGGATTTAAAAATGACTGGAGCTGCTATCTTTGTTCCATCCTTTGTTGAAACTTCTTGGATCAGGTGGCCCCTGACCAGCCATTGAGCAAGGCATCACATGGCCCATTGTCCATTTACCTGCCCCAGATAATGTTCCATGGTTTGCCCCCATCTGATGGGGCAGATAGAGCCTACCTGTCTGACCCTTCCCACGAATTCTACCCTATGTAGGCTAAAGCTCATCCAACACTCTGACTCATTAATATCCTTTTATGACTCCTGCACTACAGCCTACATTCTCTGCTGCCTGTGTATGGTGCTCTGTCTGTGGACCTCGCTCTGTTTAACTCAAAATTTTCAGGTTGGCCTGCGCTCCATTACACCAGCACAGGGTTTTGTTGCATAGACTAATTGTTAACAAATGTGGATGTTTAACTGCTTACTTGTTGAGTTGTACAAAAGCACTACACCTTCCTTTAACTATTGCCTGTATCCTTCCTGTAAAGTAATTTTGAAGACATGCCTTATACCTTACGTAAAGTATTCTGCTGTTGTTTTCTGTTTCATCACTTTGTGTCACGGGTCATGACTGAAAATGGTCCTCTGGATCAGTGCACTTACCTGCTTACCAAAAATATAAATAAATAAGCTCCTCCCCTCATCAGATCACATGTGGGAACAAGCAGAGGTGGGTGGAAAGAGTATCTGTGAAAATAAATGAAATAATACTGCCTGAGTACCTAAAGCAGCAGTGCAACAATCTGGTGAAAATTTTACCTTACACTTTTTTTTGCTATTTTACATAGCCGCTCACCTCCTGACTTGTATGACATCATTCTTTCCACTATTTTAGTCTGCTTTAGTACTTTTTTCATGTCTGAAATAACAAAAAGAGCACTCTTTTTAATACGGTGTGGACCAGGTCTTCATCAGTATTTTCAGCAGTTTTTGTCCATCAGTTGTTTATATATCACTTCTGTTGTGCCTAAAATTAGAAATTATGCAGCAGGCAGTGTTTTCTGACCTTAATGAACAATATTTGTTCAAAAACAGCTGCAAATACTGATGAAAACCTGGTCTGAGCCATATTTAAAGGAGTGCTCCTTTTATTTTTTCAGACATGAAAAAAACACTAAAGCATACACAAACTGTGAAAAGAAGGGTATCATACAAGTCAGGAGGTAAGTGGCAATCTAAAATAGCACAAAAAAAAATAGGTCAAAATTTTCACCAGATTGTTGCACTGCTGCTTTAAGTTACTTTAACACATGGACCATGTGATTATTTATAGTTTGGCGAATGTGATGAGGCACCCGTTGCTTTATATTGCTTCAAAGGTTGTTGTTTTTTTTTTTCTTCATAGTTCTGTTTATATTCTCCCCTAGCAGCATGGCTTACTTTCAGCTCTACTCATCCACTTCCCCTCTGACACCCACAGTTACCCAAGGTTCCCCTTCTGATATCACCCAAATTGTCCCAATGTCTTCAGCCCCACAGCAGGCCTCATCTCTATTCTTCAGTACCCAAAGTTGGGTCTGTGGGTGTCTAGAAGAGTTTTCAGATCTCTGCTGCATTATGAAGAGCTGGGTATCATCTGTGCTGGTAGTGCCCTTGTTTTTCCCCACAAGTCCCTCCCACCTCCATACATTCATGACACTTGTGCTATGTCATTCTTCACGGGGTGTTAGTGTTTCCCAGTCAGCCATAAACAAACAGTATGTAGTGCACTTGCCAATGCTACTTGTGGCAGCCTGAAAATCACATTATTCTATTTTCTTACTAAATTTCTTTTTTCATTCCAGATCCAGAAACAAATGATTTGATATATTTTATTTTGTTCTGGATCTGTTCTTAAAAGGACCAATACAGCACCTACTAGATTTTTTTTCATTCCATGATTTTAAAAGGGGTACTTGGTCCCATAAATTGGCTGAATTGTGATAAGCCTGATCACTGAACATAAGGCAACCCACTCATAGGTCAGGATCTACTCTTTAAATTTAACTTGTCAATACAAGCTGTCATCTTGCTGCTTTCTTTATCAGTCTTGTGCCAAAATCACTCTCTTGCTTCCTTTTTTCAAGCAGAGTGCAAGCCCATGAGGGGCTCACAGGTGGCCAGTGGGAAGCATGCTAACAGGACATGGCCACACCTCTTCTGATCATTTGGTAATTAAGGACATAACAAGTTTAGCCTTGGCTTATCCACAGACTTTTAATCAAATTTTTTATGCATTTCATTTAAATTTTGAAGAGGAGTTACGTGTGCGTGGTTTATATCAGAAACAAACATTATGAAGTGCACCTGCCCAGTGCTACGAAAGAAAGCCTGCAAAACATTTTAAAGTTATTCTGTTTTCTTTCTTTCTCTCTTTCTTTCTCTCGCTCTCTTTTTCTCTCTTTCTCTCTCTCCCTTCCTTCCTTCCTTTTTTTGAAAATACATTCTTGGTCTAATAAATTGGCTGAGTTGTGATAACTTGACCAGCAATGAGAAGGGGATCTCTCATAGGTCAGCTGCTTAACCTTTCAATTTTAATATGCCAATATGAGTGATCCCACTGCTTTCTCTGGTTTTATGTTTTTCAGTGGAGTGCCGGCCCATATAGCACTTGCAGACAGCCAGTGAGGAGCACATATAACAAACATGCAGCTCATCTCCTCACTCAGGGATGCATTAATGCAGCTGGGTGAGTGGTACCCTCCTCACCCCACCCCCTAAATCTGAGAATGTTGACTCCATAGCAAGCCTGAGATTCCCACTGGCTGGGAATTGAGACTGAGATGCAAACCCATGTCTCCTACCTGTAAGGAATAACACTCGCCAAGGGTGCTGGGGTATGCTCTGATAAATGCGAAAAACAGTATATGGTCATGCAGCCCAGTGCTGGTCTGCAGTACTGCTGTGGAGAAAAGTTATCCCCCAAGATACATGAATAAGAACAAAAAAATAAGTGCGCACAGTCAGAGTGAAATAATAATTTGAGATGGCAAGCTCAGATGCACTACTGTATTCTTATATACAAATGTACAATACAGCTGCACAAAATACTACTGATAGGTGCTCCAGCACTTCACCCTAGAAACTTCTCATGTGGCGGACTCCTTAACTAAGTAACAGCCCTTATATCCAGTTAGAGCTACCAAACATGCAAACTGCAGGGATATTTCTACACATAGTGTTAAACAGAAAAGTAGCAAACAACAGTCTGGTGTTATGCCAGTCGTTAGTGGTGGAGTTGTCCGAGATTGCAGCAGCACTCTTAGCAGCCATGTGACAACTGTGGCATCATCGTCCAGTTTACCACCCATATCAGTGCCATCCAGCAGCCAGTCATTAACTTCACAATCAGAACAATCAGCGAAACACATAGTAATGAGACATACAGCATTCTTGGTGTGACCTAGGATGAAATACAACTAGTGTATGTTCTGTATTGTTTTCTTTCTGTCCCACAACAACTCTTCTCTTGTTTTTTGACAATATATCTGTTTTTTCTGTTAGTAATTTTTTTATTTTCTCTAGTTGAGGATTCTCATTTTGCCTTTAATTGTTACGGTAACAGGCTATGGATACACAGTTACTTATACTGGTAACCTTGTGTGGAACTTTCTATGTTAATGTACTTTGATATTGTTCTTTGTTTTTTTTCTGAGCTGTTTTACATTTTTAAACATTTTCAATAAAGTTTACTTAGTTCAAAATCCTTGGTGTGGGATTTTTTTGGTTACTGATCCAAAAGACATCAGTATAGCATTATGGCAGCTTTGCCAGGCCAGGGTCAGTAGAGACAAAAAAGGCAGTCTGACTGTTAATCTAACTCCTGGGAGTGCCTTATTGCTATTATAAAAATGGTTCCAAAAGAAGAGGATTAAAAGAATACTTTTTGAATATTTTCCTTATTTAGAGGGAGAATTTTAATAAAATAGTTCTTCCAACAATAGTTTAAGAATGCTGGTTCAGAATCGGAATGCATCATTCCAGTCATTCAACAGTGCTTGAGGATAGAATGCTGACAGGAAGAATCCATGTGCCATTGTGATCAGGCTGTACATGACAGTATAACATGGATTAATGTAAGGCTATTGGAATCCTAACAGCCAATCAGATTGTAGCATTTCTGAGAACCTTTTTATAATTGTGCATAATGCCACCACCAGATTAATTACAAGAAGCTCACCTGGCATGGTGAGGAGGATAATTTTTTTTCTGTGTCATAATGCCACCACCAGATTAAATATGAGAAGCCTACTGGCATAACAAGAAGGGCAGAGAGAACTCAGTGAAGTTCTGACCCTTACTAAATAAGAACCAGAACACAGTGAAGTTCTGATTTGTTCTGATTAGTTCTGATTCATTGACAAATATTTGAAAACATGTGACAAAATGCATAAAAGAGGCCAAAGTCAATCTTGTTTAACACAGAGGCCCAAAGGAAAAAATTCAATGCATGATTTATATAAAAATTATAGTAAAACTGCTAAAGAAAAGCAACAACTGCTAGCTGCCTCATGGCTGGGCTATACTGATGGCATATCCAGCTCAGGCCTGTGACATTGAGTGTGCCAGGTAGACATATATATATATATATAGATAGATAGAGAGAGAGAGAGAGGAAGAGAGAGAGAGAGATGGAAACAGACAACCAGATGCAAGCATTATTTTGCCTTCCTGCCCTGTACAATGTGCACACACTGCACAGCCACAATGAGGACAAGATTAATTTCTTTATCTGTGATTTCTGTAACTGTAAAATTTCTCTATACCACCCCAGTAGTCTAATCTCTCTCTCTCTCTCTCTCTCTCCCCTCCCTCCCTCCTCTCTGTCTGCTGTTGTTGATCATGAAGTCCTCCTCCATACCTTGGCTGGTCTCCATTTCTCACCTGAGGTCTACATCTGGTTCAAGGATTACCTAAGAGGCAGATCCCATCACACCATTATTGGGGGTGTCCTCTTTGAATCCTGCCCCATCAAATACAGCATCCCCCAAGGGTCCATCCTGGGCCCTCTTCTCTTCTATCTGGTCATTAACTCCCTGCTTGACATCTGCACCTCCTCCAAACTCATTCCCTTTGCTGATGATGCAGTCAGTTTCTGTCAGGAAAAAATCCCCAGTGCTCTCATTGACAAATTCCAATTCTATTTCAGCAGACTTCACACCTGGTTCACATCCAAAAGTCTTGTACTCAACTCCAAAAAAACTAATTTCATGGTTTTCTTCAGCCCCTACAAACCCCTTGGCTTTGACCTCTCCCTCTATGACAACCTTGGTAACTCCATTGAAAGATCAGTGAATTCAAGTACCTTGTCTTACTCCTGGATAGCCACCTCAATTTTGGTGCTCATGCTCACACTAGCCTCACAATCAAAAAGCCCACCAATGCCTCTGTATCCTCCAAAGAACCAATCATTACCTTAACAGGGAATCCAAATCCCTCTTTGTCTCCAGCTTCCTCCTTCCTGTCTTTGACTATGGTTCATTTATATCCCTCCCCTGCCTTTCCAGCAAAAAATTTCTCCAGACTTTGAAGCTCCTACCACAATGCTATCAGCTATGCCTCTGGTCTCCCTAAACTCACACACCACTGTGACCTTTATAAGCTCACCAGTCAGCCCTCCCTTGAGGCCCACCTCAACTGCAGGATGGACACCTTCTTCTTCAAGTTCTCCTGTGGATTGCTTCCTGATTGCCTAGCCTCTCTCTTCCAGACAGTCACCACTACCAGGGCCACTAGACTGTCCTCCAGTCTTTCTTTCACTGTTCCTTTCTGCTGGACCACTAAAGGCCAGAAAATACTCTCCTTTATGGGACCCAAGCTTTTCAACTCTCTCCCTCCAGAACTAAAACTCTGTACCTCCACAAATGCCTTCAAACACAATACCAGGAGACATTTTTCCCTCACCTGCACTTGCTCACAGCCCTAATCTGGCTCCCCTTCTGCACTAGTTTCCCCTTGTCCTCTGGTTATTCACCTCTGGCACTTACCCTCTCTTTCTGGCACTTGTAGTACTGCTAATCCACCTAGGCTAGTTTTTAGATTGCACTTACATTTTTTGTTTCCCGCTGTTATATTATATTATTGTTAAACCCTCACTGAATGCTTAATGTCACCTTGTATTAGTTAATTCACCAAGGCTAGTTCATGCTTTGCCCTTTAGTCTATATTATCCTGATTTTATGTACCATTGTATTAACCCTCACTGTAAGTTAAATGTTTTAGCCTATGTCATGTCTCATGATTGTTGAATGTAACTGGTTGCTTGTGTAAATGGGTAGCAATGCTCACATGCCTTTCCAGTATAACCAATAAAAATGAAATGAAATTAAATGTAAATATGAGAAGTACACCTGGCATGGTGAGCAGCAGACATTTTTCTTGTGGGCATAATGCCACAAGATTAAATATGAGAAGCACACCTGGCATGGTGAGCAGGAGGAATTTTTCTTTCTGGCATAATGCCACCACCAGATTAAATAAGAGAAGCATGCCTGGCAAGATGAGCAGAAAACATTTCTCTTTTAGGCTTAATGTCACTACCAGATTAAATGTGAGAAGTGTGCTTGGCATGTCAAGCAGGTGAAATGTTTTTTCTTGTACAATGCCACCCAGATTAAATACAAGAAGCATGCCTGGCATGGCAAGCAGGAGAAATGTTTCTTTTGGGCATAATGCCACCACAAGATTAATTACAAGAAGCATGCCTGGCATGGCAAGCAGAATATTTTTTTTCTTTTGGGCATGAAGCCCAGGCCACACCACATTATTTTTACAACAGGTGGATGTTTGGGTGAGGGCTGCACTTGGCCATCAGGGGGAGCAGATTCAGGACCACCAGTCAGCAAGGCCAGTATCCAGTCTAGCTCCTTCCAGCCAGTCCATGTTCTCATTCAATGCAGATTGGCTGACCTGCATATTCTTGACCTTCAACACTACATCTACAGGTGTTGCTTCAGCCACTCTGCCATACATCCAAGCTGGGGGCTGGCCATCACCACCTTCACCCACACTGTGATGGTGATACTGCCCACTGGAATGCCTCCTCCCCTCACCACCAGTGCTTAGGTGTGGGGGGGCACACTGCTGCCATACCTGGCAGTGTCCCCTCCCATACCCCCATCAGCATGGTGCCTCTACCACATCTCCTGATGCTGAAATCTAAGATGGGTCCACTGCCCCCCATGCCCAAGTGGCTGCTCCTCTTTCCCTACTGCACACAGACATTACAGATCTTTCAAGTAACCACACTGGGGGTGACTGGGTTCTGCCATGCTAAAGAAGTCCCACACCATGGATTTCTTTGGCCGGGGGGGAGAGGTGGACATGCCCAAAGTACTTGGCACTGAAAGGGCATGCATGGTACTGGTGGTGGTTCAGGTGCTACTGCTGGTGGTGGTTTAGCTGCTGCTGGTGGAGATGGTAGTGGTAGTGCTGCTGGTGGTGGTTCCTGTGTTGCTGCTGGTGGCGATGGTGGTGATGGTACTGGTGGCAGTGGTGGTGGTGGCAGTGCTGGTGGTGGTGGTGAAGATGGACTTGCTGCCTACCTCTACAGGGTCTGGAAGGGGGTATAAGGAGGAGGACTCAGCCCTGGTGCATGCTGTGTAACCCCAACAGTGCTGCCTTATGGGCTCTCTGCCACTGCCACCACTCTCCTCTTGCCTGCTGCTCATAATAGGTTCAGATGGAAGGGCTCTTGGGTGCTACTCAGACAAGGTGGGGGGAAGGGAAAACAAGGGAGATGAGTACAGACAAAAATAAAAACTGAAAGTATAGAAAGATTTGTTTTGTTAAAATAGGTACAGGAAAATTCAAGTAATTAATGAGTGAAAGAAAGATTAGCAAACGATAAGACTGAGAAATGCTATAGAAAGCTGCACAGAAAACTGAAAAGAACTTAAAGAACTTACAATGAAACAAAAAGCACTACAGACAGAAAGATATTAGCAACAGAGAAGAGTTGAAAAAATAGAAATTATAGTCTTTTAAACAGCTAAATTTGCTTAAAAACTCCTACAACCTTCCTAATGCAGCTAATCTCTCCACTGGCTTTCACAGCTGCAACCTAGAGAGGCTAATCAGGCTGAATTGCTGTTCTGACAGCTGTGACCTCCTTAGCACAGAGGCCCCTGCAGGGAGTCATATGGCTTAAACATGAGTTGTTTACCACTATCAGTCAAGCTGCACAACTTTGCAAAAGAAGTAAAGTTGCACGTAGCAGGTGAAGTCCACCCATGAAGTTTGCACTTTAGGCATGGACTTCACACTTGGGTTAAGTGCAAGGTTATGCATTGTTCTTAGAAAACTATGCAGAACATCCACAGAGGTGAAGTTGGCAACTTCACGCTATACTTATGGATGGGGTAAAACTTTGCTGCATCTCTGCTACCTACATACAATTTACTACAATCTCACCAAGTAATATTTGGACTAAACTGCATGTGGGTAGGGCAATTTGTCCTCTCAAAGAGCAAAAACAGGGATGCATTCTCAATATATGGGATATACAATAGGCTGACTCAAAAATATGCAATTTATCTTCCACACATGCACTAGCCATTCTGTTCATCCCAAACATTTCACAACTGTCTTCTCAATCAAAAAGTTGCTTTGTTACTACTTCTATTGAAATATTAGCATTTGTTGAGGTTCTGCTTAACTGCAGAACATTCACCACCTAATTAAATCTGAATCTGAAATCATTAAATAAGGCGGGAACTTCCTAAACACTCACAGTCAGTTATTTCATGTGACCTTGTCTGCAACTGTAATCAATTCTTAGAATCCATTTGCCTCTTTTTTCAAAACCAAATTGTTGTCATTTTTAAAAGTGCATAACTGTATGTACACTGATAGAAGAAAGATAAAAATGAAAATACAAGTTGAATTTTATCAGCAAAGGACTGACATGAGTATGTATACAATGTCCTCCTATTGTAAATTTACCTTTCAGCTTCATATTTCTTAGCTCAAGAGTAATAGATTATTTTAATGACTTCACGCTGTCACTAACGTTTTGTGACCTTCAGGTGACGCTCATAATAACAGATAGTTAAAAGTTGAGTCATTTTTTTGAAGATTAACATCCTTGTATATTGCTTGTACAATGGAGCTTTGGCTAGTAGCTGATTAGTACTCTTTTGAATACTGAAGATGCTTTAACATCACTAAAGGTAGATCAAAAAGAGAGTTTGCATTGAATATGTACATAATAGTACATAAGACTTGATTGCTTACCTCATTATTTTTTCCAAGGTTGTTTTATAGGCAGTAGCATTGTGTGGGAGATGTTTAATAAATGCTGTGCCCATCTCAGTATGCCAGAGGGATTCATGTCCCATAAAAAAATATCAGAAGAATGGGTTCTTGTTGACTTTCATGAATCATTTATTTTCTTCTCTCACTGGAGTGCATGGGAGTGCTGCAGCATTTAAAGACCTATTTTGCTGTGAAGAGTACTTCATTTTCTTCAGCTACTAAAACTTCAAGGGTCTCATACAGAGGTATTGTGAAGCAAAGGTTCACTTGGAAATTGCTGGTGAAGTGCCAAACTTCCAGCTCTGCCTAGTGCCACAAAGTTCTGACAACTTTCTAACAATTTGTGCTCGTACAAAGTCCCTTTTTTCTAAAAAAGAAAAAGCATTTTTAAAGGGTTTTACCTTCCTGCACCATAGTTACATCCCTCTCCCCTACTCAGTGTAAAAGTAAAAAGTTGCTGTGTTGTGTTGTAAAGAAATAGTATGAAATTCACAAATGGAACTTATTTTGCCCAGCCTTACAGGACCTATGTAACTCTATTTCCCTCCTATCACCATAATACACAAGTACCACATTCCCATCAGTACTCTACCTCCCTGTCCCACCCTCCTTGGAAATGTAAGTAGCACTTAGTATATTGGAAGCCTATGTGTCCAGCACAAAACTACAAAGTACAAATGGAGTCAGGCATTACAGTCTACTGAAAAAAAACACCTACTGCAATAGGTTCCATTAAAAATATATAGAATAGTGGATGGGTGACCATCCACAACAAGGCTGTGTTTCCATCGAGGGTGTTGATGACATCATAGATACCTCAAGAGTGAAGCTCAGGAGGTCTCACTGATATCATGAACTGCCCAAGATGGAAACTCAGCCTCAGTTGTGTATGGGTGGCCATCAACTATTTTATATAGTGTATGGTTCTCCCAGGTTTTCAAAACATTATTTTACAGGGTTTCATACCTTGTGTCCTTCTTGCTCCCAGTCCTCACTGGAGACCTGCTGTGCTCCAGACCCCAGAGGTGCCTGTCCTCACTTTTGTTCTCTCTGCTCCCAGCATAAAAATCAGCAGTTAGTGTTAAAAATAATGCAAAAAAAATTTGAGAACCCAGAAATTTTTAAACTAACTGGAAGACGAGCAAGGGTGGATAATGGAACTAGCAAAGTAGAGCTGACAATGTTAGATAAGGAGCCAAATGCTAGAGAGTGGAACTGCATGCTCCCGAATGCCTGAAGCTTAACCAATACATTTGATGTATTTAAATGTACAATGATTACTCAAAGCATACATCTATGCACAGTAACAGAAACATGGTGGGATGCACACAATTTTGGGGACCAAACCATACAGTGGTATACCTTATTTAAAAAATCCAGAACTTATAGAAAAGGAGGGGGAATGGTGATTTATGTAGCATACAGAATAAAATTTGAAGGCCTAAAGGTAGACGTAGAAGAACCTGACCAAATCTGGGATAAGCTATTTCCTCCCAAATCTCCCAAAATTATAGTGGGAACCATATACAGGCTGCCTTCAGCCACAGTAGAAATGAACAATGCACTTCTGAAGAGAATTGACTCCTTAGACTCTACAGACAGATTATTAGTAATGGGTGACTTCAGCCTGTCAGGTATAGACTGGCAAAGGCTCAAGGCAGAGAATAAAACAGAATATAACTTTCTTGAGTCATTCAATAATATTGGGCTAACACAAATAGTAGATGAATTGACTAGAGATCAGTATATACTCAACTTAGTATTAACTAATATGGGGGAATACCATCATGGATTACAAAACATCCATTCCTCTTGGCACCAGTGACCATTTGAAAGCATAATTTAAAATTAAGGAACCACTGTATAGTAATATAGGGTTAACTTCCACAGTGAATTTTAGTAAAGCTGACTTTGACCTTATAAAAACAAGCTTAAATAATTGGAATTGCTGGCAGGATCTAGAAGACAAACCACTTAACACGAAGTGGGAAGCATTTTGCAATAGACTAAATAAGAAAGTGCACAATAACATACATTTGAAACATAAATACAATAAAACAAAACCCAGACCACAGTGGTTAACACCAGTAATAAAGAAACTCATGAATAGGAAAGATAAACTATACAAAAAACGGAGAACTGGCGGCACTGAAGAAAATAAGTTTAACTACAGAAATATTCTCAGAATATTAAAGCACAAAATCAAAATTGCAAAAGCAAACTGTGAGCTTAAACTGGCATCAATGATTAAACCAAACTATAAAACCTTTTATTCAGACATTAACAATAAAAAAGGAAACTCAAATAAGGTAGAACCACTGAAAAACCATAATGGGGAATTAATGTCCGACAATAGTACCATGTCTAATCTAATCAACTCTTACTTTACATCAGTATTCAACAAAAAAGATGGAATAAGACAGACCCAACTGGCACCAGAAAAAAAACTGACAACAAAGGCAAACTATTAATCCTAGGGATGTGGAAACTAGACTAAGCAGGGTAGATCCATATAAATCATCCCAGCCTGATGGCCTACATCCTAGAGTTCTCAAAGAACAGAGCAACCAAATTACAGCATCCTTAGCATACATCTTTCAGGCTGCACTGGACCGAGGGAAGGTAGTGGAAGATTGGAGGAAGCTACGTAATTCCTTTATTTAAAAAGGGGTCAAACTCTAATCCATCCAACTATTACCCAGTATGCCTGATGTTAATTCCATCTAGTAGTAAAATTAAGACACTAAGATACTGGAAGGCATTCTAAAGGATAACATTCTTCAATTTATTTGTCAAGAAGATCTGATGGATAACACTCAGCATGGATTCACTAAGAGGAGATCTTGTCAGAGTAACATGTTGGAATTTTATGACAAGGAAGTTAGGGAACTTGATGAAGATAAAGCGGTGGATGTAATTTTCCTGGATTTCTCCAAGGCCTTTGACAAACCATCACATGCTGGACTGTTGTCAGCCATGATTAATATAGGTGTCCAGGACTCTATAATCATGTGGGTGCAAGACTGGCTAAGCAACCGAAACCAAAGAGTCTGCGTCAAGGGGTCATTCTCCACATGGGTAGAGATGACAAGCGGAGTACCCCAGGCCTCGATACTGGGCCCTTGTCTTTTCAACTTATATGTAGTTTCATTACAGTACAATAAGAAGGCTGTCTGGCTATATGAATTTGCAGACAACTGTAGGATGGGAGCAGTAGTAAACCACAA
This sequence comes from Neoceratodus forsteri, assembly GCA_016271365.2. Lineage (NCBI taxonomy): Eukaryota > Metazoa > Chordata > Ceratodontiformes > Ceratodontidae > Neoceratodus > Neoceratodus forsteri. Next base: position 893,635,277 of record CM028137.1, on the reverse strand, counting down.
CACCACTAGTTCCCTGTTACAAGCAGCACTCTATCACATCTCAGGATGAACCAAGGATGCAAGTTTGGCTCTCAATCAAAATAAATGTACTTTTATGCACTTTGGGAGAAATAACCCATTATATATATATATATGCTGGATCCAAAGCCTTAAGGACCACAGTAGAGGAGAGAAAATTGGAAATTCTGGTGTCAGACAACATGAAATTCACATCACATTGCAGAAACATAACACAAAAAGGGAATACAATCTTACACTGTATTTTCAGGCACATAGAAGCAAGAAATAGGGAAGTCATCCTGCCCCTATACACACAATTGATGAGACCAGTGTTAGAGTATGGTGTTTTGGTTTGGTCACCGTATAAAAAGGGGGACATGACTATGGTAGAGAGAATCCAAAAAAGGGCCACGGGAGGAATAAAAAATATGGCAGACAAAACTTATGAGGAGTGACTAGACAAATTAAACCTATTTTCTTTGGAATATAGAAGAGAAAGGGGAGACGTGCTTAGTTCACAAAGTATGGACAGATAATGATTTATGGAATAATCTGGGCCTAGAAGCATCTGAAAAGGTGTATAACACAAGGTCCCATCCAATTCGGCTAAAGGCAAGACAAACAAAGCTGGTAAGATCTAGCAAATGGTTGAATCAAAGAGTGGTGTTTGAATGGAACAGATTACCCCTCGAAGTCGTTGCCAGTAACACTACACAGACACTCAAAAACAAACTTCATAAATTTTACAAAGGTTAAACTTATGTATTCTAAGTGAGCACAATGGATGCAAGTTTTCTGGCTCTATAGAACTCTTATGACACCTATGAGATATTGAAAGTTTGGAAACATTGAGTTAAGTATTGCTGTCCATGTCCGAACTTTCTATCAAGTGCTCACCCATCCACTTGCTTAGTGCTGCTGTGATTTTTTCAAATTTTTTTTTTTGTGAGGAGTTTAGTTTCCATCAAACAGGTTGCAGGACAAGATTAAAAAGGTATTGTACTATTTATGTGACATCAGAACGATAGTACACCAACTTTTTTGACCTGTGCACTGTCCTACAGCAAGATTTGGAAAACCACTGTTTTTCATACACGATACGCTTAACCATATACTGTACATTTATTATAAATACAAGTTAAAAGTTGTACATAGCAGCACTCTCCCCACTAGCACCAATGTCTTGTGTATTACATAGGCTTTGTCAAGGTTTGACTACCAGGTATGAAGGCATCAGTTAAAAAGTACCTGTTTAAAAAGACATTGTCCCATATTGACCTCTACCTATTATCATAGCCATTAAAATGCAAACCTCGAAACTACCTGATAGGCTAAGCACTCAATATATACATCTGTATGTACAAATATATACACAAGTGCACAAGCCAAATATTTACAGAGATGCTCTAATTCAATATTCTAACTACCCAGGAATAAAAATATCATTTTTTATGTACTGTATGACATGAATTTTATTTCTTCAAAAATGGCACTAAGCTAAACATTTCGTTTGCACCTTTTTCCCACTGGCCCTCAGTTTATACTGTCACATGCTTTCACATTGCAGTAATTTGTTGTCAAGATCCCTTCCCCTGATACCCAAAGTAATTCCATCCAAGCTCTGGAAAGATAAGACATGTCCGTGACCCTTCCATAGTGTATGGACCACAACAGTGTTGGTCATATCTCCCTTTGAAATGCTTCATAACTGTTCTGAAATCTGGAACTTAAATGGCCTCTTAGTTTTATCTACGTAAAAGCTCTTACAGGTACATGTTGCTACACTGACAATATCACAGTGTTATAATTAATAAAATGTATGTTCTTAAAAAATTCCCCTGTGATAGGATGTACAAAATCAGTACCCATCTTCAAATATGAACAAAAGGCACAGTTACCAGAGGTGAAGGGGGTGTATAAACTCTTTACCAGGCTGTGCATATGTGTGCACATTACAATTGTAGCATTTGAAGATACTTTTTGGTTTGTATGGTAACCACTGGTTATTAATGATAGCTGGCTGATTTGTTTCGAATCAGCTAAAGATTAACTTGTCTCTCAGACTGTTTGCTCTAATTAAATTAATGCATGGAGTATCACACGCTGTTGAAGTCACATCATTGTCACCAAACAAGATTGGGCAATTACAGTATATTATATTGTCAATTTTACCTGCCAAATGATTGAATCTACTAAGAAAAGTAATAGGACCATGTTCATGAATTTTATTTTTCATGTGGCTTTTCATAGTTCTTTTTTTCAGTAAATCAGCTTTATCTCTAGCCTTTCATAGTAATGTTTTCATATAACCCCTATTGAGAGCTGTCATCTCCAGTTCATTAGCCTCTCAGTCATATGGTTCAGATGAACTACATTTTCTTTTTGATCTTTTTTGTTATTACTTTTTCTCCCCCTGTTTCTGGTGGGCCATGTTCAGGAGGGAGCCTCATTCCCACCCCCCTAATGTCCACTGTCAATGCCAACCATCTTACGCCAGGGCTTGTCCCCCTGGCAGAGTCTGCAGGGGATCTCCAGGCCAAAGATTGGATCCCATTCCAGTCAGCATCCAGCTGGTTAGGGAGTGGGACCTGCAAGCCCCTCCATCATCATCCAACCACCAGAGACATGTTTCCTCTTTTTTTTTTCTTGGAGGAAAGGGCATGCAATGATGCCAGTTGCGGTGTCACACATGCTCCCGTGTCTGGCACGCTGGGCATCTGCCCAACCTCCACCCACCTTGTAGAGCATTAGTGTGCCATCCCCCAGCCTCCGCAGGGGGCCAGGCAAGCACCAATTGCTGATCCACCCCTCCCTGGAGGAGCACTGTCCTTGGGATGCTCAATCCTCCTCCTCCTCTGTGGCCAACCCCCTGCAACCCACTCGCACTGCGAACATGGGCCACTGGTATGGCAGCAGGTAAGGCATGATGCTTCAGCTCTCCATGCCACTGGCCCAGCCACTATTTTCTTTTTAATCTTAAAAATTGACTATCAGGGATATAGTTTTTCGAAGGCATCGAATGTGTACTATCTACTCTCGGGACTGCTTTTGGAGCAGTGTTTTTCTGAAGCACTGAGTTTCAAATATTTATGTTTCTGTCATGTCTCCTGTCAGTAGAAATATTGCTTCTGAAAATAGGAGCATTACAGGTAGCTGCCTTGGAAATACCTGTGCCTTGAATTATGCCACGAATCAGTGCTGCTGTGGTAGTCACTAAAATTCACAATGATATTCAGAGTTATAGCTAGGAATGGCTAGTCATACTCTGTTCAATATACTGGGTAAAGGTGATGATTGAATATTATTATGGACCCCAACCTATTTCACCATCCCACTTCTGCACCTTTTAAAATACTCAGTTTATCAGTACAGCGTTTAGTTCTCAAGTTTGCTACCCCTTTTTTATTTCCATAGTAATTAGCATGATGGGCTTATAAGAACATTTATAAATCCTGCAGTAGAAAGGGTTTTAATTGCCTTTGAACTGCATTGTTTCCTGCGGCGTACAGCAGCATGTTATGATATACCACAGCATTACTGCATTGCTTCCTAGCTGGTGCTGCTATTCTTTTTTTTAGGTCCAAGCTGATGACCTTAATAAATCAGCCTCTCATCATACCAGCCCCTCCCCCGTTTATTTTTTGGTGTGGGGCTGACTGTGTTGTCTTGGGTGGGGGTTTGCAGGCTTTTGCAAGCAACTGAGTGGCCGACTATGTCCTCAGTAGTGCATGATGTCATCACGTTCTGTGTATTGGCATGGCACACCAAGTAATGAGGTGATCCCTGGTGCATCATTTGTTCACTTGGCATGGTAGGGGTGGGTACCTCCATTAAAAAGAAGGCAATGTTAATGGCCTAGAATGCATGTAGTATCACCCACTGCAAATGGTGGCCTGTGTAACTGAATAGCCTTGCTACAGTATAAAGGTGTCTTTTAGAATTTTTAGTGCTTTGAGTGCAGCAGTCTTACAAAAGTGATGCTGATACAGGCTAGTGAGGTTATTTTATTTTTATTTTAAGGGAATTGTACTAGCAACACTGAACCACCAATATTAAATATGTCAAACAGTGACAAAATAATAACAGTGTGCTACTTACTAACTGAATCATTTATATTATTATGAATAGTTATATTAGAACATGACTAATTTGGGGACCATTATTTTACTGTTTTAACAAACATAACAGGCACAGCTTATGGAGTGAGAGGGAACAGAACATCTACAGACATGTATTAAGAAGGGAAAGGGAAGAAACCCTCAATGTTTTTTGGGGGGGTGGCCCCCGATCCTTACTGGAGCTCAGCCCTGCCCTGCCAACTGTCCCTCCACGCCCAGGCTACCCCCTGGGTGGGGCAGCAGGATGGGTGTCCCCCCAAGAGACACTGTTAGCAAGCCCCAGCTAACCTCCCTGGTTTGGGCCACAGGAGTGGCCCCCCCCAGCAAACATTGGTGATAATGGAGATGGTGGCAGAGCAGAGCATCATGCCTGTGGGTGGGCTGTCTTTCTGAATGTTGGATCCCTGGAGCGAGGACAAGCAATGATGTTCAGCATCCACCCCTCCCCCTTAGGTGATGGCGCCAGCCGCAGCAGTATCCCCAGCCTCTGCCAGAGAGTCTGTGAAGCATCTGACACTCTTCCCCCCTCCTCTTGGAGATGGAGAGCAGTCCCCAGGATGTTTGATCCTTCTCCCCCACCAGCCATCCCTATGACTCCCTAGTTCATCATCAAACCCAGGATGTTGGTACCACAAGCAGACACCTTGCAGCTGTGCTGGCGGGTGGACTGGCAAAGAAAATCTCTATTAAAAAGATATAAAGACCTGTGAATGGAAATGACTTCTGAGAGTATATATTTTTTACTTGTTTAAGAATTGTTTAAGAATTCAACTAGTTCAAAAAGAATCAGAATAAATACAACAGTGCAATAAACAAAAGCATTTATCGTACCCCTTATAGGATCATACAGAATTGTGGTTTGTATTGATTAGCAAACAAGAAAATATATGAAACAGCAGCTATAAGGTAGAGTCTCTTATTTATTCATATTATATAATTAAAAGAATAGATTATCACACATGATAGTAGGCTGTTTTCTGAAAGAATGATCATTTTTACTTAAGGCTGCAATCTCATACGAACATATGAACATATGAAGAAGCCAACTGAATTAGGCTCTTTAATCTATCTAGTCTGCTCATTGCCCAGGGTTCTTAGTTCAGGCTGGTGGCCCTGCTCCCCCTTCCCTACCTTTCCATTATGTTCCTCCCCTCCTTCCATTACCTTTATCTCCCCCGTATATCTATCCCAGCCTCTCTTGAGGCTGCACACTGTCCTCAATGAGATCACCTCTTCTGGCAGTGCATTCCATTTGCCCACCACTCTTTCTGTGAAGAAGTGTCTTCTAACCTCCCTCTCAAACACCCACCCCGCAACTTTAGGCTGTGACCCTTTGGGGTTTTGCTGCAGCCTAAAGACACTCTCCCTGTTCACCTTATCAATCTCTTTCAAGTACCTGAAGGTCTCAAACATGTCTCACCTCTCCATTCTGTCCTCCAGGGAGCAGATATTTTGGACTCTCAGTCTCTCCTTGTATGATTTACCCTGCTGCCCCACAATCATCTTCATAGCCCTGGCTAGATGCATCTTTCATCAGGAGGGGAAACCTTAAACTGTTATTTTTGTCATAATGATGGGAACTTTTTTTCATAAAAGAGGCATCTGTGAAGAAACAACTCATTTTTCAGTTTAGATACGAAGGTGCTTCATCTTTAAAATTGTTAAGAAATTAGTTTAAATATCCTAAGGCAGACAGTACAGGTGTAATGTTTCAAAAATGGTGGAGTCAGCAGCATGGCTTTCCTTGCTTCCTTTCTTTCCCTCTCACTGTAAGGCAGCTGGTAAAGGTATAATTTTCAGAAAAGGTGAGGTTAATAGCACACACATGTGTATATATGGGCAGCAGTCAGTGGTTTTCCGTTAACAGGTAGAACTGGTTAGGAACGGAGCATCTTCTATGCTGTAATTCTCCTGATCTTGAACTTGGGGAGGAAAAAGAAGATGCAGAAAGATATGTGCCCTCATCTTATTTTCCTTTATTTGTTGCAGATCTGTTTTGCAAGGTATGTGCTTCAGTATGGACCCAATAACTGGTTGATTGTTTGGAGTTTACGATAGATGGAGGGGGGGAGTAAATATACAGGTCTGTATTTTCAAAATATGCAGGCCTGTATTTTTAAAGATTTGTTGCAGACGCAGCAGCAAGTTGCATCACTTTTGTAAAACCAATCACAGCTTTGTATCAGAAGGGTGCACTTCCATCAATCAATCAATCAATCAATCAAAATCTTTATTTATTCAGGCGAGCATCATTGAGCATAGCTCATTTACAAGATGGACCTGATTGGTCTTAACAATATAAGGTTACAGTTTTACACAAAAGACATGGTACTGATTGAACACAAATACAAAGATTTATGAATGAAACAGGTATACAAATATTTACATATGTACAAGGCAAAATTGACATTTGACCTAGATTATATTAAAAGGAAAGAAACAAACAGTACTGGAGGGATAAAGCTAGGGTAATGGGACTTGGGGGGTCATTTTTGTACGAAGTAGGTTGGAGAACAAACCAGAAAAACAGAAAATAGGGGGTAGTGTAAAAAGGGGTAGGGGAAAAGAGGGGATGTGAGAGGACTAGGCTTTATGGAAGCAATTGCATGATTCTGGGAAGAGACTAGTGTACAGTTTTTTGAAGGATGTTAATGGAACGAGGGTATCCAATTTCAAGGTCTTTTGAAGAGAATTCCAGATAAGTGCTAGGAATAGCTGATTGCAGCCCTTCCATACTGGGTGCAGGTAATAGGAATCTTCAGCATGATGAGTTTATTGATCCTTAGGTGTAAGGCCTGGATGTGATCTGGTTGAAACAATTTGAGATGTAGGAAGGAGTTTGTTTGTCAGAGCTTTGTAGATCCAGACAGCAGCATTTTGTTTCTTCTATGGTGTAGGGATGTCCAACTGACTGCATTGTAGAGAGAACAATGATGGGTGCTGGAGGAAAATCTGTAATGAATCTAATAGCTCTATGATACAAGGTGTCCAATTTATTTAAATGGGAGAGGAACAGTGACCATAAAGAAGTCAGCATAATCAATGAGGGATAGGAATGATGCCAGGATTAACCTTTGTTTGGAATCTCTGGTCAGGTAGTGTTTGATCCTATAAAATAGGCCAAGTCTTTGTCTAAGCTTTTTCAGGAGCTCTTCAATGTGGCTAGTATAGTCAAGTTTATTGACAATCCAGACTCCAAGATATTTGAATTTGTCCACATATTCAGATTTTCACCAAGGATGGTAGATAATTGTGGGAGGGTGAATGATGGGACAGCGAAGAGAAGCTCTTGGTGGCAAAGAACATAGCTTTCGTTTTCTTGGCATTTAGTAGTAGTTTCTTTTCTAGTAAATTGTGCTGTAGGAGGGAGAACTCAGACTGTAAAGCTCACAGGCTTTTGATGGTGAGGATTACTGACATATAGTACAGTATTATCTGCAAAGAGGTGAATATTAGATTGTGAGAGATTGGAGTCAACATTGTTGATGTAAATGGCAAAGAGGATGCCAGGATGAAACTCATGTACACCTCTTAGGAGTGGTTTAGAGGTAGATAGGTCACCTTCATTTTTTACCAGTTGTTTTCTTCCAGAGAGATAGCATCTGAACCATTTAAGAGAGAGAGTGAGTCAAGGCCTATGGAGTTCAGAGAGGAGATTAGTAGTTCATGGTCCACAGTGTCAAATGCTTTGCTTAGATCCAGAAACACAGCACAGGTGTTACTCTTTTTGTCTAATGCAGTCTGCCAGTCATTTGTAACTTTTGCTAAGGTAGAGATGGTGCTGTGCATAGATCTAAACCCAGATTGAGCTGGGTTAAGGAGATTATTGGTGTCAAGGTAGGCACTTAACTGGATGTTCACTAACTTTTCAAGCATTTTGGACAGTACTGGTAAGATGGAAATGGGCCTAATTGTTGAGGTCCATGGGATCACCTGCCTTAAGTAGTGGAAACACTTGAGCTGTCTTCCATATTGAGGGAATAGAACCAGTGGCTAGGGACAGATTGAAAAGGTGAGTGAGGGGGGCAGCTAAGGCGTGCAATGCTACTTTTAGAAAGTAGGGATCCAGAGAGTCTGCACCTGCGCTTTTAGTTGTATCTAGTTGGAATAGTAGGTCTTCTACTTCTTTTAAAAGTATTGATTTGAAGGAGAATGTGGAAGCAGCCTTTTGTCCCTCAGTAGATTGTAAGTTTAGTGATGACCTCATTAGATTTGCAGGTGAGGGAATCAAAGCTAGGCCAGCTGTAGTGAAATGATCGTTGAAGGCATTTAAGATTTCTTGCTTGTCAGTGATTTCCACACTATTTAGGTGCACTTTGGGTGGCAAGACGGGGTAGAAACTTGACCTAGGATCCCCTTATGGTAACCCAGAATCTTGAAGGGTTGTGATAGGAGAGCATCCAATTCAGCTGTGTAGAAGGCAGCCTTGGCATTTCTCACTTGTTTTGTGCAGGAGTTCTGGCTTTTCTGAATTGAACCAGTCATTTAGATCCTGGTCTTTCTTGCCCTTTTCAGAGTTTATCTCTGGCAAGCAGTCTGGTTAAGGTCAGCAGAGAACCAGCGACAAGATTTGAGTTTGGTTCTGACACTGGTAGAGGTGCATGTATATTGAGGGCACTTATGATAATATCATTTAAGACCTGTAGAGCTGTCTCTATTGAAGCTGTGAGATAGAATTCTTGCCAACGTGTGGTGTGGCACAGATCATGAAGATGTCCTGTGATATTAAAGTTCTTTTTAGACCTTTTTGGGAGAAATTTTGCAGGGTTGAGTGGCTTGATTGTTGATCTTATGCCAGCTATGGGACAGTGATCACTTATGTCACTGAATAGTACTCCAGCATGAGAATACAGATGAGGCTTATTTACCAACATGATGTCCAGAAGTGTGCTGTTGAGTTTGTTCTTTGCATTATTCCTTGTTGGATCTTTGATTAATTGAGTGAAACCATAAGTGTCACAAAAGGTTACTAGGGGTGCAGATGCATTGGCTAGCCAATTTAAATTCAGGTCACCTAAAATGATGGTGTCTTCAGGGCCTAGTTTAAGTGTAGCTCCTAGGTGAGATAGGAGCTTGAGGCCTGCAGAGGGTGGCTTATAGCAGCCAATCAGTTGAAAAGATGACATGTTGGGAAGGGTTATTTTAATTGATAAACATTCGAATTCCTTCGGCTGTGATGTAGTATTGATGCAGGATGCAGAGATGTTTGCTTTGACAAAGATGGCTACCCCACCGCCCCTGGATGGACGGTCAGATCTGAAGAGCTGATAGTTGGGAAGATTTATTTCACTGTCTTTTGTTGCAGATTTGAGCCATGTTTCGGAGATAACCAGAAAGTCAGGTAAGGTGTGTGCATCCCAGGCCTGTATTAGTGAGAACTTTTTTAGGCGGCTGCAGGCGTTGATATGAAGAAAACTCAGGCCATTTATGGAGGCTAAGTCAGCTGGGGAGATAGAGCTTTCTGTGGGTCCAGGGTTGATTTCAACAGTGCCAACACAGATCAGCAGAAAGAAAATTAGTTTGATGAGGGCACCAAGTGATAGGAATAGGGAGTAGTCAGAGGACTTTCTCTTCTTGCTTGGGGTCCAATGTATAGTGGGCGATGATCCTGCTGTGTGATTATAAATTTTGTCATAAAGTACCAGCTTAATGTACAGGTATAGGGGGTCATTATAGTGCCACTAATGGAGCAGGGGGCTTGTGGAGTACAGAACAGGTTGTGAGCCTTTTTGTGGGATACCCCAAGGATTACAGTGCAGAAGCGGCAGTATATACTTGGGGAATTGAGGGACATCCACTGGGGACAGCAGAGGGGGACAAGCCTGAGTAGCCGCCCTAATCACCATGTCGTGGGCTGCTTCAGTTTCCTCTTCTGGATGCGAGGAAGGTGAGAGGCAAAGCAGCAATAGGAGGAACAGTAGCATGGTGGAGGGTAGGTAGGGGTTAAAGATACTAAAGGTGGTGTGAAGAAATGAGCTCGGGAATTGGCTAGGAGATTAGCTATGGGTGGAGATAAGAGATTCGGTGGGAAAGAGTGTATAAAAGAAACACCCAGGAGGGGGAGGGGCGGGCAAAAATTTTGCGGCTTTCCCGTACCTTTCTGGCTGTCTCTCCTGGCCTCCTGGTTCCCTTCTCGGCTACGCAGTGGCCGCCCACCCGTTGGCAGCTCGGAGCCCCTACGGTCTCTGGGTGCTCGAGGGCAGGGCCGGCTGGAAGATGGATGCACCACAATCTGTTGCACCTGCACTTGCATCTAGATTAGTGATGCAAAAAGTGACACAGACGTGATGCAGTAGTGATGCATCCCACAAATATACTGCAAATATGCAACAATTATGATGTAAGTATAAGTGCTGTTTTGATGCAGTTATGAAAATATAGTGCAATTATATGCTGCATCTGCATGATGCAAATTTAGTTGTCTTGACACAACTGTATCATTTTTTTAACTTTTGAAAATACTGCCTGCTGTGTTCTACAGTTTCTTTAAAGTTCTCTCAAATATAATTAACATCAAAAATAATCCTTACTCCTATTGAATATACATAAATAAGTAATAAAAATGGCAATAAGACATCAAAAATAAGAACTTGATTTTGCCAAACAGGTTTTACTTTTGTCTTTATAAATGATGCAGGAATTTTAAAATGATTCAGATCCATGGGATCTGGTGTTGAAAGTCCATAATCTAAAGCTAACCAGGACCATTCCCATTCTTCCAGATATAGGAACTATTTAAAACACACTTTATGCTCCAAGATAAAATGGATACAGAAAATGCATACTTCTGCTTCTCTACAGTATGAGAGTTTTTAACAGTGACAGAATCTAGTACTAAGTCAATGTTTGTAATGGCTCTCTTTTTCTTAAACCTTTTACATAAAAGTTTTTACTTAAATATAAATGCATAATATTGAGACAGTGCAACCACAGATCATAGTACAAGTACAAATGACAATAGCATTGCACCAAACTTTTCCACCCGTCCAAACTGAAATCAAATAGTTATTTCTCTGCCTCCACCCACCCACACACACACTTGACATCAAGGATGTAAGAAAGCTGGGAATGTCTGTAAGGTGAGTAATGTCACACTAAAGCAGCCCAGCCCCCCACTGATGCAGACATCTAACATGAAAGAAAGCTGGGAATCTTAGTAATGTGAGTGAGTGTAATATCAAGCTACACTGCCCCCCACCTCCATACCACATTGCAAAAAAAATAGTGCCTTTGAGAAGACTTCATTGACACAGCGGAGGGAGTCTCACAGATTAGGTAGGGACCTGTGATGCAGCTGTTGTTAGGAAGGAAAGAATGCAGAGTCCCCTTTTTCTGAAACCAATAGGACAGCAGGGCTCTGCCCACTACAGCCCTAAAAACTGGCACTTTTATTCCTGGGTAGTTAAAATGTTGAATTAGAGAATCTCTGTAAATATTTGGTTAGTGGACTTGGGTATATATTTGTACATATAGATGAATATATTGATTGTTTAACCAATCAGGTTGTTTTGGGGTTTGTATTTAAATGCCTATGGTAATAGGTAGAGATCAATATTGGACAGTGTCCCTTTGCACAGGTACTTTTTAACTGATGCTTTCGTACCTGGTAGCCAAGCTTTGACAAAGCATACACAATACACAAAACTGGCAAAAGTGGAGAGGATGCTGCTGTGTGCAACTTTTAACTTGCATTTACAATAAATGTGTTTTTAATGGCTCTGGAGTCAATAGCTACAGTTGGATCCTACCACAGTAGGTCTAATTTTGGTTGACCGTGATGCCCGACTCTGTTTGTGTTTTGTAGCTTGGTGATTTACATTGTGGCTCCAGTCATAGTTTAAGTAGTCACCTCTCCTGATAACGTCCAGCACAAAGCAGTTTGCACAACAGTACAAAGGGAGGTCTTGCACAAATACAGATGAAGGCTGGAGACAAGCCCACATGGCACAAGAGTATATTGGAAGCCATGTTGCCATGCTTACTTGCTGTCTGAGTGGTGCTAGTTACTACCTGAGAAAAGCATTTTGTAACATTATCCAAATAGCATGGACCATGCATCTCCCTCCCTCTCCCAGTCTGCATATAAAATGTCCTTGGTGTCCGGTGGTACCCTCTCCATCTCCCAGTCCCCAAGTAAAATGTCTCTTGCCTCCAGTGGCACACTCCTCTCTCTCCTTTTCCACATGTAAAATGTCTCCAGTGTCATCTCCCTCTCCCCTCACCATGTAAAACATCACTGGTGTCCAGTAGCACCCTGCTCCATCTCTCCATCCCCATAAAAAATGTCTTTGGCATTAGTGGCACCCACACCACCTGCAGCACCCCAAACCACCACGTGTTCCTGCGATGGTGGCTAGCACAAACACTCCACTTACTTCCTTGGCCAGGCATCATCTGACTCATAAAAACACTGGACCCAATTTTCAGATGGATTCCAATCATCACAAGGGACTTACATCAGGGAATTTGACACAAGCGGCAACTTTAGGCAAATAGCTGGGAATTTGGGATTTTACAAAGTCAGCAGCTGCAAATTCCTGACACAACTCCCTTGCATCGAATGCAGCAAAGTTAGACCAACTCCCAGATTTTCTAAATTTGCTCCAATCAGGGATACTTTTTTACGGGACTTGCACTAATGCTTCAGTGCATGCTGCCATAAAATGTATAGAGTGTCACAACTGCTCCCAAGGTGCTAAAATCAGGAGCCGGTTGCGGTGAACTGTTAGGTGCAGCTGCAGCAAACTTTGCGGTGGATGCAGGGCTTGCGGTAAGCCCTGCGTCCACCTTCTAAAATCAGGCCCACTATATTAAATCCATCTACCAGTGGATATATTGATATAGTAATCATGAAATACCTCTGAAAATCATGGATGTTTTGTTTACTGACAAAGGAGACGGAACACATGTGACACGTGAGTCCCTCATACAGTAGCTATACAGAATTTACATCATCCCATAGCACGAGTACTTCAGAATACATTAGTGTTCACTCAGAGGAGAGTTTAAACATGTTACAACAGTGCTCTGTAAGCATAAAATGCTGGTTTCAAGTAATCTAATGTTTTATAGTATTACCACAGTACAGCTCTGTAGTTTTGCAAGTGTGCCATATGGTTTGGGAAAGAGGGCATACTGTATGACGGTTAAGATGTAAATGGCCATTTTCATCCATAGAGACAGTTTAACAAAAATCCAATTATTTTTGCTGTATCACTCACATTTTGTAGACTTCGTAAAGAATGCGTTCTTTTTTCAGGTGTTGTGTTTCTGGTTTATTTGTGTGTGTTTTTTTAAGAATGGTGGATTAGACTAGAGTGGATAGGGAGATGGGAAGAATACAGTTTGATACTATTTGCAGATCCCATGACCTTTTCAAACGTAACCAGTTCTTTTTGCCACTGGCACATTTGAGCTGTTATGGATAACAAAAATAAATGATTACTTAGTGATCAGGAGATGGCTGTTAGCGAATCAAAATTATGCAATAGAATTAAGAGTGTTCTGAAACCTGATTGGCCTGCCAGTCCTAGTAACAGTGATGTTAACCCAGTACAACATCACTGTAACTAAGGCAGGCACAAAGATGACCACCGTGCAGTAAAGAATCTCCCTCCCTGTTGGACTATCCCAAAGCCGACATGGCTTCACATTCCCCCGCTAGGTGGCAAAACTAAAAAATGGCTGTTTCCAGTATTTCAAAACTCACACATAGAACTCAGTAACACAATACCCAGCAGTGTCCTATGTGCTCCCCAACACAATTTGCAAGTACAATATTTACGATAAACTTTAAAAAAAGCTGTAACTCAAAACGGTTTCCTTGCCGATCACCACCACGATCAAGCCAGTACATGTGCACCACAACACCACACTCTACTTACCAATCAGTTCAGTGGTCATTGGAAATAATTATACTGGTTAGTGTCCTAGCTGAAAAATACACAGCACACCAAACTGACAGTGATCTGATGAAAGGGATAGTTTCCCACTCAGCCCCCGCTCTCCCAACCAGTCTGCCTCTTATGAGCACGGGGTACCAAGAGTGAAACAAATAAGCAACTTTTATTTTTTTGAAATTAAACTAACCTTTGCCTTTCTCTGATCATGACATTTTACTGGCTGCAAGCATATTTATCCCAGTGTACTGTACAAATGATCATTTCATGAAATGGTACCACAGGGAGAAAAGTCAAAAAAATTAAACACGGTGTGGGGAGTGAAAATGATTGAGGACTGAACTGAGACAATGGGCTCAGAGACAGCAAACGAGAGAGAGAGTGAGCCATGGCATCAGCACAGAAGTCAATCAAAACAGCTCCACCAACTGGACAATCAGTAAAAGGAACTCCTTTGTTGCACAATGCTGTATACTTCCACAGTAAAAAAAAAAAGATTTAAAACAGTATTTATTAATTTTTTATTCTTAATGTAAAAGCGCTATTGTGTAATAGCAATAATGTACTCCAGGGTGTGTGTCGTGTGGGATAATATCACTTCTTGTGCCCAACCACCCACGGAGTTACATTATCCCAGCATGACACATACACCCTGGAGTGCACTATTGCTTAAGTGTCACTTCATAACTTAGAGTTCAAATACCACTTTGCTTCAAAATCTTTGAACCCTAAGAAACCAGGAGATTACACTTTTAGCTTTCTAAGTAGATATAGGGATGTCGTGATGCCCTTATACAGGTCCTTGGTCTCTCTCCCCTTCTTGAGTTCAGTATGTAGTTCTGATCCTTACAGGATACAGAGGAGAGCACCAAAGTTGGTTGACAGCTTGGAAAATGTGGGCCATGAGGACTGACCATCAGAACTGGGACTGTTTTCCATGGAAATGAGAAGACTTGGGGGGAGACATGATTATAGTATTTAAGTGGGATAACACCATTAGACCAATTGCAACTCTTCAAGGTGGACAAACATAAAAGGACAAGTTGACACTATGTGTCACTGAAGGGATGAAGATTCAGGAAGATCTACTTCACACAATAAGTGGTAAACACTCAGAATAAAGTACCACAGCATGCAGTATCAATTTGGTGATAATGCAATAATTTCCAGGCTCAGTCTAGACACATATGAACATACGAAACTGCCAGCAGAAAAAGGCCATTTGGTCTAACGAGTCTGCTTGATTTTGCAGCTAGTACCTCTACTCTGCAGCTGCCCTCCACCCCTACCCCCATGACCCTCACTTCTGCCCTATCCAGCTCCTCTTGAAGCATCGCACTGTTTTACAGGCCACCACCTCTGCATGTAATGCATTCCATTATGCTACCACCCTTTCTGTAAGGAAATGCTTCCCCATTTCCCTTCTAAACCTTCCAGCCTCCAATCTCATGCCATGACCCCAAGTGTCTCTCCCCACCCTCTCCTTGAACCTGTGTGTCTGTCCTGTTTATTCCTTTCATGTACTTAAAGGTCTCAATCATATCTCCCTGTCCCTCCTCTCCTCCAGAGAGCACATGTTCAACTCCTTCGATCAAACCTCATATGGTAACTCCCCCAGACCCAGGATAATCTTTGTTGCTCTGCATTGTACCCCTTTAATCTAATGTTCCTCTTTTAGGTAAGGGCACCAAAACTGAATGCAGTACTCCAGATGGAGTCTGACCAGTGATCTGTATAACAGCAGAATAACCTCCCTCCTCCTAGAGGTTATACCCCTTGCAATACAACCCAACACCTTGTTGGCCACTGCTACTGCTTTCCTACACTGTGTTGAGTTGTTCATTGCTCCCATAATGAGCACCCCCAGATCTTTCTCCTCCTCAGTCACAGCTAGCAGCACCCCCCTCCAGATGGTAGCTCCTTTCTGGATTCTTTGCCCCAAAATGCAGTACTTTACATTTTTTTAGCATTGAAATAAAGTTGTCAGGTCTCAGATCATGTCTTTGAGCCTTATTAGATCTTTCTGCAATCCCTGCCACCCCCCTTGGTCATCCACCACTGCTCCCATCTTGGTTTCATCTGCAAATAGACTGATCTTGTTACTTATGCCTACCAAGGTGTCTGCAATAACACCCCAAATAACACCAGCCCCAGCACTGACCCCTGTGGGACATTGTTCATCAATGCCCTTGGGGATAATTCTCCTTCCACCACCTCCTACCTCTGCTGCTTTCTGTGCAGCCAGTTCTCCACCTGTCCCACCATTTTTTTCCCCCACTCCTATACCCCTTAGCTTACATGCTAGTCTCCCATATGGCACTAAGTCGAATGCCCTACTGAAGTGCAGGTACAGGACATCCACTGCATACCCTTTGTCCATTTTCCTAGTCACCCAATCATAGTAGTCCACTAGGTTGGTCTGGCATACATTCAAGAAAATAGGGTGGCTGGGTAATTCCCACTGAGTTAATAGGAAGGAGGGACACTGTATACATGTATGTATGTATGTATGTACGTACGTACATATGTATGAAAACACTCAAATAGACAAGATTTAGATGTCTCCTGATCACTATTTACTTATAACTTCTGATCTGACAGTAGTTGGTTTTCTGAGAGTGAATCTTCTGCTCCATCCCAGCACCACCAGTTGTTTCAGTCTGTGCTAACTTATAAAATAGGTGATGAAAATCTAACAGTTTGATAGGCAAAGAACAGTACCCAACTGTTTGGATATCAGAGCATAAGTTCAGAACTAAATAACTGTTTACACTTCACAAATCAGTTTAGGACCTATTTTACAAGAGAAATAATACCCTTCAGGGTGTTCCGGCATGCTGATATAAAGACATCTCTGGTGGTTGAAGGCACTTGATAAATACATTTTGCCTCAGAATGCGTCTAAGGCATCCATGTTAACAGACCATGAGCGAGAACAAAAATCAGCACACAAGTGTGGAGTGAAATAAAAATGTAAAACAGCAAACTCAGATGCTACACTGTATTTTTATTGCCAAATGACAATGTAGCAGCAAACACATACTCATAGCAGGTGCCCCAGTCCTTTACCCTTTGAGCTTCCTTGGGGGCAGGCTCCTTGACTAACAGCCCTTATATCCAGTTAGTGCTGCCGACATCAAGACCAGCTGGTTATGACATCTTACAGTCACAGACAGCTACTGGATACAGCACTCAAATTGAAAGTGCTGCTGAATTTTACAGTACTAAAGTAAAAAAAATAATTCACAAAGTGCCCACACCAAACTGTGAATAACTTAATTCTGTAAGTGTCACTGCATTATAAAAGAAGTCAGTTGAAATTGGTATAAACACTGTAGGGGGGGAAGAGGAAAAAGGAAAGGGGAAATGGGAAATAGACTGACAATGCAAGGTTTAGAAAAACATGGCAAAACTCATTTACCTAATTCACTGCATAATCACAGCATTTACACATAAAAAACTAATACTCAGAATATCTCCTAATGTTGGCGTTGTTTTATACTGAATCTTAAAGTTGAGCACTGCAGTAAACAGATAAGCATAACTGAAATAGAAACCAAAGAGCACTTTACTGCCCATAGATTCAAAAGGATGCTAAGGCTAATTTCCAAGTGATCCATCTTGCTATCACTTGGGAAAAAGGGTACTCCAGACTTCTACTGAAGCACAATTTTGGAGTTGAAGCATGATCCCTCTACCTAAAAGCTCTCCACTGAGAGAATGAGAGTGAGAGTAAGAGTAAGAGTGTAAAAGAGAGAGAGAGAGAAAGAGAAAGAGAGAGAGAGAGAGAGTTTGATATACTATACGTTCTTCTCCTACATGCAGAATTAAGTGACTACTCCCCTACATATGTCATCTGGTCCTCCAAGGCCTCCAACCCCACCAAAAAAATCTGTTGATCTGTAATTTCAACCACCCTGACACTTTTGCACTGCTAAAAGATGCTAGGGACTTAAGCTGGCAGGGCATCTATGCGCTCTCAGACGTAACCGCTGCCATCACTCACCTTACTAGCATTCAGGCATGGGACATGCACAAGGAAACAATACAGATGAGTATGAATAACTAGGAATTGACAGAGCAAAGGCCGATGGCACCTTGATAAGGTAGAAAAAGAAATGGGCAGACTGGATGGGTCTTGCGGTCCTTATCTGCCATCAACTTCTATGTTTCTATGTAAGACTCATGACTGTATACAATAGCGTTTGCCACTTTTTCTTGTCTACCCCATATTCCACCCATCACTACGACCTCTACTGCTCCCTAAACTGGGTCTCCTTTCAAGGTCGCTTTGGCTTTACCTTCGGCTGCCTCATTGATACTGGGATCAGGAGTGATGCTGCTTCCCCCCATCTGCCTTCTTCAAGCCCTGCACCACACTAAGAAGTCTCTGATCCTCCCTTACCCCTCCCTTGGAGACTTTGTGAATTGCCACTAGCATGGGTGGTAAAGCATGATTGGTTGCAGCCCCCCTACTATGGAAAAGACTGCCTGCCTCACTTAGGTCACCTGATAAACATCACACCTTTAAATTTGACTTTAAATCCTGGCTCCTCACTAGGGACAGCTAAACCTGTTCTCTCAGGTAACACCCACACCCAGCTCTCCTTAGGACTGATCCCTAACCTCCTTTCTCAATCTTCTTTCACTCTTAGTTAGTCTGGACATAGATTTTTGGGAGGGGGTAAATGTGGTAACTTCTTTTTCCCAAAGTTGCTTATACTTGAATATGTTTCTGTTACCTCAGTCTGTTTGTCAACAACTTGCATTTGTATTAGTAAGCGGATGTGTACTTCTACCACTGTTTGATTGTCTATGCCTATTCCATTGTGTGTTACTTATTGCCAATTGTCATTGTTTATACTTTGGTCATTCTGCAATTTCTATTTGTTCATGCCATTTGGCCAGGGTAGGCTGATTTGTACATTATTCACTGTTTTGACTGACTATGCCTAATGCACTGTACATTGCTTGTTGCCAATTGTTGATTCATACATTGTCATTTGTTATTGTTATCTGCTCATACCTTTTGGCCTGGGTCGTGCCTGTAAATGGTGCTTTGTATCAGAGCACTTTACTGGATTAACAAAGTCATAAATAAATGAGTACTCATGTCAGCTCAAATTACAATCAGTGGATGTACTCTGTGTTAACAGCACATGCAGTCTGTTAAACTAAGCATTTGGGCACTGGAGAAATTCCTGTCTGCTGTCTTTTTTATACCTAAACCCTATTTTACACATTTTAGCTAAACAATGTCCTGTTGACCAAAACTGAGTTTTTATAATGAGAATGCATTGCTCCAATGGAGATTCAAACTCAAATTATGATCAGTGGATGTGCTCAGTATAAACAGCACATGCAGCTTGTTAAACTAAGCATTGGTCACTGCTGTCTTCACCTAAAGCGCCTGTTTACACATTTTTATCTAACCAATGCCCTGTTGGTCAACATGTTTACCTAAACAATGTTGGTCACAACTGAGTTTGTAATGAGACTGCATGACAGCAGTGAACAGTCAAAGTGTAAGTGTGTGTGTGTGTGTGTGTGTGTGTGTGTGTGTGTTTGTTTTAACCCTTTCAGGATCTAATTCTGAGTGTCATTCTGATCAGTTTTTTTTCAGATTTGAATTATTCTCATAACTATCCACAAGTGTCATTCTACAGGGAGTGAGGGGGTTAGGAACCAGACTTATACAGGGAAGTACTGAAAACTGAAGCTGATCAAATTTGATAACAAGCCGTCTTGCTATCACTTGGGAAAAAAGGCACATTGGACTCCCACTGAAGCACAATTTTGAAGTTGAAGCACAATCCATCCACCTGAAAACACTCCACCGAGACAGAGAGAGAGAGTGAGAGACAGAGAAGGAGAGTGTGTTTGATATGCATTCCTCTCCTACATGCAGAATACTCATGCCAGCTCAAATTACAATCAGTGGATGTGCTCAGTGTAAGCAGCACATGCAGCCTGTTAAACTAAGCATTTGATCACTACAGAAATTTCTCTCTGCTGTCTTTTTTATGCCTAAACCCTTTTTTTACACATTTTTATCTAAACAGTGCCCAGTTGGTCAAAATTGAGTTTTTATAATGAGACAACATTGCTCCAATGGAGATTCAAACTCAAATTATGATCAGTGGATGTGCTCAGTATAAACAGCACTTGCAGCTTGTTAAACTAAGCATTGGTCATTACTGTCTTCGACTAAAGCCTCTGTTTACAGATTTTTACCTAAACAATACCCTGTTGGTCAACATTTTTACCTAAACAATGCCCTGCTAGTCAAAACTGAGTTTTTAATGAGACTGCATTGCAGTAGCGGAGATTCAAAGTTTAAGTGTGTGTGTGTGTGTGTGTGTGTGTGTGATAATCCTTTAAGGACCTCATTCTTAGAGTAATTTTAATCAGTTTGTTCCAGATTTGAATTATTCTCATGACTATTCACACAAGTGTCATTCTAAGGGGGAATGAGGGGGTTAAGAAACAGACTTATACAGAAAAATGCTGAAAACTGAAGCTGACCAAACTTGATAACTTGGTTGACTTTTTTGTCAACTTAAACTTTTAAATTATTTTCGAAGTATTTTACAAATAAAGCTTACTACATGCACTGAATGGATGCTGATGGCTTGGATAAAAAAATATTTATTTCTGAAACCACTGACTGTAACCTACAAAATATGTATGTAATGCTCATCACTGGTGGACTTGATGGAGTGTGTAGTACTATATGGAACAGGTATTTAAGTTGTTTTGATTTTAGTTTCATTTGATCCTCAAGCCCACGTCTCCTTACCCTTCCCCCAACAACCACTATACACATCTGTATCTAAATCTGCTCTGTAAACTGACAGCATGAGCATAAACTGTAACAGCTGTATGCTTTATCCATTTGAATCAGATAACCTGTCATACTGTAGATAGAAATGTAGCCTCCAGATGTCTAGTGGTACAGATGGAATATATGGGGAAGGGATTCCAGCAGCAATAGAAACACTTCCAGTGACCACATTACCCAGGCCCAGATGTCACACACAGTGTACTCTTTTCTTTGCTGGTGCTGGATGAAAACAACAGGTTAATGCATGATAAACTGTTCCTTTCAATACTGGAGTCTCCTCAAGGAACTTGAAGAAACAACAGGGATCTCAAATTTATTAAACCTATTCACACATAGCTCCAGTGAGCATCAGTTAATTTATGAGGAGAACATTCAACTTTCTTGCAGCTGGTATGGCCATAGTAGCAGCTTTTACCTGGACCAAGGAGGTTGCATAGTCTTTAAGGCAGCATTAACTTGATACCACTATGGTCACAAATGTTTGAAGGCAGTACAAGTTCCAAAGGAATTCACAGTACCTGACAGCCCATTATTCTTCACAGGCACCCAGAATGTTAGCTATCCCAATCTCTTTCTCTCTCTCTTTCTGTCTCGCCACACACTGGCTCAGTGGGAGCCCCGCAGAACATGCAGTCCTCATGGTATGAGGATTTGTGGGTTCCCTCATTACCTCTGCATCCTTTTCCAGAACTGGCAGCAACAGTCCCCAGATTAAGAAGGAGGACACATCCCTCAGAGCTCCAAGGCAACTCATTTTCTGGACACTACACTCCCTGTTGCATTCTTGCCCACTGGATCCCTACATGAATCAGCACAGGCTGCCAGGGCACTCTATGACTTGCGGCTTCTGGCTCCACTCTTGACTTTAGCCACCCTCCAAGATACTCTGGTCCTGGCTCCCACTTCTTCCTCTGTGTCTCCACAAGTGCCACCAGCCAGGAGCTGGAGCTGAGCAACAGCCTCCACCAGGCCTGGACTCATTCTCTCTCCCTTGTTGTGCACTCCTCTGACTAGAACTCCCACTCCCACTTAAACAGCTGGGCTTTTTCTCCCCGTGCATCCATGGTGACCTTCAGTCCCACAGGAGGCTCCAACCAAATGCTGAGAAGAATTAATCCTTTTCCCTCCTGGGCTGAATTAGGCCACCAAAACCCAGGGGGGTGAATAGACTAGTAATCTCCTAAAGGAAGGTTACTAAAACATAAAAACTGATGGCAGATAATGACCGCTGGGTGCATCTAGTCTTCCAATTTTTATTTATCACTTTTGCTACAGACCCAACATGATCAACAGCACTGTCTCTTCTATCCCCTTCCTTCCTTCTTCCTAGAATTCTTCTGTACTGGTCCCAGGCAATTTTGAAACCCATTGCTGGTTTTACCCCCACTGCTACCCATGGAAGACTATTCCAGGAATCCACCACCCTTTCTGTGAAGAAGTTCTTTCTCATATCTCTCCTGAATCTACCTCCTTCCAGCTTCATATCATGCCCCTTGTTCTACAGCTCCTTTTTCTATGAAACATATCTCCCTCCTGTACCTTATTAACCCCCATGAGGTATTTAAAGGTCTCCATAATTTCTCCAATATACTCCCCCTCTCCTCCATGGTGTACATATTGAACTCTTTCAGTCTCTCCTCATAAGGCTTCTGTTGCAGACCTTGCATAATTTTGACAGCCCTCAGCTCTCTTCTTGTTGCTTTCTCCTTTTTCCAATTGTTCCCCCTTCCACATGTTTCTCCTTTGACTGCTCCTTTTCCTTCTTTCCTCCTTTGTAACCCCCTGCTTCCTTGAATAACTTGCATCCTTGTGGGACTCTCTCCCCTTGGGATCTCCCTACTCTTTAACTAAGCTTGTGGTGGCCCACTTTCTACCTCTCCTGTTTCTTCAATAACTGTCCCCCCTCTCAGCTACTTTAAATGTCCATCAAAGTAACATTTAAACTGTCAGCTGAGGATTGTGGTTGCTTCCTGGATGAAAGCAGGCCATCACCTCAGTATTGGTTCTTATCCATCCAGGTTGGCCCACAGTCCCCAGTGTAGCTATGCCACTTCTCTCTGCACCATTCTTTCTACCATTACTTGAAGACCTTGGTGTGGAGCTCCCTCTCCTTCCCCATATAGTACAAAATGCCCTCATTGCTCACATTTTAGTCACATGGAAAGCACAGGGTCAACCAGATAAATCATACTGGTAATCATACTGGTGTATAAACAGAAGAAGGTGATTTGCCCATCTAGCCTGTCTTCCCACAATGACAGGTCAAAAGTTCCTATTACAGAAAAAGTGATTATCAAGTTTTGTTTTAAATGTCTGTATGTTTGTACTTGTGATTATCTCTGCCGGTAATGTGTTCCAGGTCCTGCCTACCCTTTGTGTATATGTGTTTAATCTTTTATTGTTTTTGCATTGATCAAGTTTAATCTGATATTTATGACATCTTAGTCTCATGGGTTTACTTTGCAGTTCTAGACCCATTTCTTAGAGTAGTTCTGCATAATTTGTTTTTTAAGTTTTTTTATTCACCTTACATCCTGGAACTCTCTCAAACTACCTTTTCTCACTAACCACTCTACCACCGACCTGATCCCCTGCTTCTTCATTGGGTATGCTGCCCCTCCTCCAACCTCCAACCAAGGAACCCCCAGCTCTGAGCCCCCTGGGGTGGGGCCGCCACTCCTTCCGGCACTCTATCTTTAATCTAGTGCTGGCCAGGGAGGAGGAGGGGGAGAGAGGCAGAGGCAAGGTTTGATGATGGTGTATGGCAGTAGCCCAGAGAGGAGCTGTCGCCTATCCAGGTGTAAGGGTTTTTTTCTCTTTTTGTGTGCCCCCGAGCATGGCCTGTAATGGTGTCAGCACAAAGCTGCCCATAGACACCTGCTGTGCTCATCCCTGAATCCTATTCCCACACATCTAGTACCCCCAGTCTCCACCGGGGGTCTCTACTGCACTGGGAAGACCCCGGATCCCTCCCAGGGAGAGGAGAGCTGTCCCTTGGATGCTTAAACTAACTCCCTCCTCTGCCGACCCCCAGCACCTGGGCTCATTCCTGAACCTGGATCACTGGCATGGCACGATGTGTGATGTCCGGTGCCTCGACCCTCAGCACCACCGGGCTGGCTCAGTTCTGCATCATTTCCTATCCTATACATCATTAATAGATCATCTCACGTGTATCTATCTTCTAGAATATACAGTCCTAATTCTGTTAGTCTTTCTTTGTATGGTTTACTTTTTACTTCCTGAATTACCTTTGTGGCTCTGCACTGCACCCTCTCCAATCCTGCTACATCCTTTCTCAGATAAGGATTCTACCTTTTCCAAAAACGAAATTTACACACTGAGCTGACTACAGCAATTCATCTTTATGTTTCAGCCCATGAAGCACCCTTGTCAAGTTACTACATTAGCAAGTGTAGTTGCTCTGATCAGAGCTAGTTCAAGGTAGCTGCCACTATGTTTAGAACAGGGTCAGACCACCAAAAAACTACATGCAGAATATTTACAATCCATTTGTTTAACACACTATAATTTGTGTGCTTTAAGACTATGGAAACAAATACCTCTCACACATTTTAACACCTCTTAGACAATACATGTAACCTGGGTTATAGCAGGAAGGACTTAAGGTCACAGTTTTAATTCATATCTATTGGGCTTAGTGACTGTAAAAATCCAATATGTCTTTCTCTGCAGCAGTCGCTGCAACCTGTCACCTCCCCTTCTGCCAAACCTCACACATTGCTGATCCATAAACTTTCACCCTTTAGCATCACTGTTCTGTGTGCTTGTGAAGTGGTTGCTTACTTGAAGTATTGCTCAGTGGGTTCTTTATATACATATACTGTATATTGAGATGGAAATATAAATTATACAGGTACGGTACCACCTGTATGTTTGGGATGTGTAGGTGTTTCATTAAAAATAGGCATTTTCAGAAGGTCATATCTTGGCTGTTTCTGACCCTAGGACTGTGAAATTTGGCATACACCTTTTCAGTCCTAGAGTCCCTTAACACTCCAAATTTTAGGAGGCTTACATTTGGACATTTGGAGATATGAGTGGCCAAATATATGCATTTTTGCCTGATTTGCTCGCTAAATGTTTACACTCATAAAACTAAAAAATGGCTTAGCATTGAGCTATGAAACTTACAGGTTCTGTAGATATCATAGGGGATAGGTCCCTTTGTGACTTTTGTTAAAAAGAATAGTTCTTAAGATAACTGTGATTAATTGATCACAGTTGTGTGTTAAACAAAATCACCAAGAAAAATAACTAAAATTACATGGACACTTTTTTCCATGTTAAAGTTTTACACGAACAAAAACTTTAAGCTAGTGTAACTTTTCAAAAATTAAAAGTAGAGGTTAAGTGTTTGTGAAGGAAGGGTACTACAAGGTATACAATGTAGATAGTTGTTTAGCATTTATAAAGCATCTCCCACATAATACTATTACCTATAAAGCAACCTTGGAAAAAACAAGGTTACTAATTGACTTATATAGTATGAATATTCAATGCAAACAGGCTCTTCTGATCTACTTTTAATGAGTTTAAAGCATCTTCAGTATTCAAATGAGAACTACTCAGCTTCTAGCCTAACTTTCATTGTACCTGCAATATCCAAGGATGTTAATCTTCAGAAAATGATTTTACCTTACACAAACTTTTTTATGAGACTCAACAAAAGGTCACAAAAATGTATTAACAGTGTAAGTCACTTAAACAATCTATTAATCTTGGGCTAAGAGAATTGAAGCTGAATGGTAAATTTACAATAGAGGGAAATTGAATACATATTCATTTGAGTGCTTTGTTGAGG
Source organism: Neoceratodus forsteri (assembly GCA_016271365.2). Lineage (NCBI taxonomy): Eukaryota > Metazoa > Chordata > Ceratodontiformes > Ceratodontidae > Neoceratodus > Neoceratodus forsteri. Next base: position 893,609,591 of record CM028137.1, on the reverse strand, counting down.
AATTCAATATAATATATTTTAAATTTGATCTTTTTTCTAACACTTTGCATACAGTTACATATATGTCAAAAGATGACAATTTGGTTTTGAAAAAAGTTGCAACTGGGTTAAAGAAATTGCTTAAGGTAGCAGACAAGGTCACAAGAAATGACTAATTGTGAGGGTCTAGAAAATGTCCACCTTATTTAAAGAGGTTGTTAATGTTTTGCAATTAGCACTCAAATGGGTATGTATACAGTGTCCTTCGATTTTAAATTTACCATTCAGCTTCACATCTCTTAGCCCAAGATTAATAGATTGTTTAAATGACTTCACACTGTCGATAAATTTTTGTGACCTTTTGTTGAGTCTCATAAAAAAGATTGTGTAAGGTAAAGTCATTTTCTGAAAATTAACATCCTTGGATATTGCTGGTACAATGAAAGTTAGGCTAGAAGCTGAGTTGCTATGCTCTTTTGAATACTGAAGATGATTTAACATCACTAAAAGTAGATCAGAAGCGCTAGTTTGCATTGAATATTTATACTATATAAGACAATTAGTAACCTTATTTTTTTCCAAGGTTGCTTTATAGTTACATAGAACCTTAACGAATGGTAATATTTCACTAGAGGCCATAACAAAGAACTTTTGCTTGAAAGGACAATTGCGAAAAGTCTGTGAAAAATGGAGCAAACTAACTGGTTTCTGGATGTGGGATGTATGAAAGTTGTTCATGACAGCACAGCTGGAACTTGAACAAACTTTCATAATTTTGTTGGGGTGTCCTTTTAACATGTGCCCATTTTATCTGTGCAATAACATTCTACAGGGTGTGCAAATAATTTAGGAATACATGCAGTTTTGGGGTATATTCAAGGGTCTCAGGAGTTCCTCAGTTTCCAATAACACACCTAAGGCATGTGTACAGGATGGTCTCCAATAACCCCAGCCCTGTCAGGTGTTATAGAAACATCATAGGAAATATTAGATGCATAAAGACCAATTTTCAAAAGCATTTGGAACTAAGTCCTACCCCAGAGCTGCCAGTGCAGAATTAAATCTCTGCACAGGCAACATTTCCAATTTTCCTCAGGGGCAGCTGAACAGCTGCTGTCACTTCCACTAGCCCTAGGGACACCCAGGACAACCCCTTTGGTACATTTTATGTGTACTGGGAGCATACTTGAGGCCAGGTCTCCAGTTGGGAGGTCTGTGTAGATCTTGGGTGGATGATCCATCGGGGTCAGCGGTACCCACAGGACTCATTCCCTTCTTGTAGGGGATGCTACTACTGATACTATCAAGTGTTGCATTTTAGCTGAGCTGCAACAAAAACAGCTGCAAGCTGCCATAAATCATGGAGCTAATGACAAATGGCTCTGGGATGGAAAATACCGTGCATGCAGGAAAGGGTTTTGTTTGAAAATCCGGCCACTGGCCCCCTAGCATCCATTCACTTTGCCACATGCTATCCAGTCAGGTACAGCATTCAGTATGATAGCTAGATAGATAGATAGATAGATAGATAGATAGATAGATAGATAGATAGAAAGAAAAAAAGAAAGAAAGAAAGAAAGAAAGAAAGAAAGAAAGAAAGAAAGAAAGAAAGAAAGAAAGACAGACAGACAGATAGACAGACATACAGACTGACTTACTGATTAACTGAATGATTGATTTTTATTATGTTGTCTTGCACACACACAAGCAACATTTTGTGGCAGTAGGAGATGGTAGTAGGAGAAATGCAGTGGTGTGTAAGTTTTGGTGAATGCAGGACATGCTTTAGAAGGTGTGTCCCTCATTCTCCAATGATCCAGCATGCTAGCACTGACACACAAGTTTGCAAAGTGCCACCAACTTGAAAAAAATGTGCTGCTGCAATCCAAGACAAGCTGGTTGTGCAGTGGCACAGAAGACATGACTCCTCTACGTACCTTGCCTGATGAAACATTTCAAATAAACATGGTGGTGGCTGCTGCTGCCTGCCACACAATATCAAAACAAAGCCTACTTCGGGGATGCCCAATCCCCCCGTCAGCATATCCACCACCACCACCCCCACATGCACACACACAGATTGTGTGGTGCTCTGGGAGCCCACCCCAGTGTGCCTCCATTTAACAGAAAGCCAACCACGTTGGCATGTTTCTGCTCCACCCCCATTGTGTGGCCCAACATCAACCCCCTCTGAAAGTCATGGGGCACACTGGGAGCCCACCCTAGTGCATCCAACATTTGTTTTATTTCACCTGTAAAGAGAGAGAAAATCATCCCATGGGGCAGTGTTTTTTTTTTTTGTTCCTGAAAAAGAAAATGGTCTGTTGTTGACTGCACCCCAACCTCACCCACCCTCTGTGCACCCCACCTTCCCACACACCCTCACAGAGTACTTACCTCTGGAGGCCCAGCGCTGTGATCTTGAGTGGAGGCGGGAACAAGTCTGCACTCTTTAAAGCCGACCTCGAACTGAAGAAATGCCGGTAAGCTGTATAATGGCATAAATGGGGGGGGTCATCATAGGTAGATATCTCAGCCATTTTTTTGAATTTTGGCTCCAAATTTTCAACATGGGTTCTTGGGACCCCACCTCATGAACACATGCACTGTCATCTCATTATTCAGTCCCAAAAGGTCATTTCATGGTCACTGCGTGGAATCACCTTTTGGGACAGAGTTCATGAGGTAGGGTCCCAAAAAGCCTTTGTTGCAAATTTGGTGAAACCATTCCAAAAAATGACTGTGTTATGAGCATGCATTGTGCAGTTTCCATGCACGCTCATAACTTCAACAATTTTTAATATTTTCACTCCAGATTTTCAACATTGCCATTTTTTCACACCTCCTTATGAACCATTCAGCTGTCATGTTTTACATCCAGCCTGAAATGTGTTTTCACACATGTGTAGCACAATGGCAAGGTCTCTGTGGGAAATCAATGTTCAGGACAGATTGACAAAATCACAGTGACACTGTTCATGAGTGGAGGTTCCCAAAATGCCTATGTTAAAAATTTGTTTAAAATAATCCCCAATATAATTGCATTATGGGCATGTGTTGCACAGTTTCTATGCACACTCGTGATTTCACCAATTGTTCATATTTTCACTCCAGATTTTCAACATTGCCATTTTTTTACACCTCCTTATGAACAGTATAGCTGTCATTTTTCATATATGGCCCAAAATGTGTTTTTGCACATGTGGCACACAATGGCGCAGTCACTGTGGGAAATCAATGTTCAGGACAGAGTAACAAAATCACAGTGACACTGTTCATGAGTGGAGGTCCCAAAATGCCTATGTTGAAAATTTGGTTAAAAAAATTCCCCAAATAATTATGTTACAGGTGTGCATTGTGCAGTTTTTATGCACACTCATGACTTCACCAATTTTTCATATTTTCACTCCAGATTTTCAACATTGCCATTTTTTTACACCTCCTCATGAAGAGTACAGCTGTCATTTTTCACATCCTGCCCAAAATATGTTTTCACACCTGTGGCACCAAATGGTGCAGTTGCTGTGCAAAATCAGCTTTTGGCTAATGAACTGATAGTGCCACTGTTCATGAGGTTGGGTTATAAAAAGCCCATGTTGAAAATTTGGAGTGAAAATACCAACAAACACCTGGGGTGTTAGGGTTTCCAACCATAACACCTCACCCTGTAGAGACTGTTAGGAATCAGGGGTGTGACTTGTTATTGTCAGCTGTAATGCTAACACCATTCCTCCACTATGCCCACCCTGCAGCCAGTGACAGGCATCGAGGTGTGCCTTGGAGTCTTTGGCCCCCAAAGCTTACCCCATTTTCCTATGCTGCACCCATCTTGGTGTATTTCCTTATGCAATGGGGTGAGCATAAAGCCCAAAGACCCCAAGGCATACCACAACACTTGTCAGTGTCTGCAGGGTAGGGTGAGGTGAAATGGCATGACCGTTATGGCCGTCAACCCAAAGGCACACCTCAATGCCTGTCAGTCTCTGAAGGGTGGGGGTGGGGTTGGCATCAGTTCACTACTTCACTGCCATTCCTATTATGCATCTCTCTAACTCCTGTACTATCAATGCCAATGCCAGCAAGACAACATTCGGCACTGACAAATGTTTGTTTAATATTAGAGCTGTGCAGAATTTAAAATTCTGCCATTGTGATTTTGATTTGTGAAATTTCACAGAATTTCCAAGACAATTCAGTGAACTCCTGATAAAATATACATTTTGGTTTTTTCTAATTTTTAAAAAACAGTGTATCTAAAGTTCATCACATTTATAATGTTTGATGTTCCATAGGACTAGTATACTATTAAGGGCCAAATATTCAGACTGCGCTCAGCACTGGCACAAGTGGAGGTGCAGCACAACTGAGGTGCACCGTAGCAAGAGAGGGAGATATTCTAAGGAGATATGCCATGGCACATCACCTTTGAATATAGCACATAATGCACAGAGCGCATATACAATGTGCCGGTGCATCCCCCAGACAGGTAGGACTGGGAATGGTCCAGCACAACTGTAGCTGTGCTGTGTGCAATTCCCAGATATTCAGACTGGGACATGCACATGGGGCCATAATGTATGCAAGGTGCAAATGGGTCCATTTGCATGTCATTATGACCCCATTTGCATGCATTGAGAAGGGCAGGCCAGCAAAATGCACCTGGCACCCTGCACAGCATGTGGTGCCCCCAGAGGATGACATGCAGACCCCCCACCCCAGAACAGTGAGCACCAGACTGTAACGGTGCAGTCCCTAGTAGTCTAGTGACACCCCCATCCCTCCTGTACCTCCGATCACCGTGATGAGATGTGAAACAATGTCCCTGGTAATCCAGTGGTACCCCCTCCCTATCCTGACCCTCTGATCACTGTGAAAATTATGTTTACAATCCCTGGTAGTCTAGTGGTACCACCCGCCATCCCCAGGAGCACCAGCTACTCATCCTGTGATATCTCTCTGGTGGTCCAGTGGCCTCCCACCCCTCACAGGCCCTCTGCCACCCAGCACCCCCCATCATCAGTGGGCAGCTGCAACCTGCCTGCATACCACCTGGCCACCGCCGAATGACAGCTTACAGTATGAACTGTAAGCCCATTGAATCACACTGTGGACCAATGGCCTGCAGTGCATACTGTTCATGTCACTCACAAATATGTGAATGAATGGATTCATTCACATATATTTATGTGTTATATGTACATGTGCACTGCAGAAGCCATTGGTCCACAGTGTGGACCAATGGGCTTATAGTTATACTGTAAGCTGTCACTGGCGGTGGCTGGGTGGTATGTGGGTGGGTTGCAGCAGCCCACTGATGATGTGGGATGGGGTGCTGGGTGGACAGGGGCCTGATGGTAGTCATTGGGCCACCAAAGGATATCGAGGGATGGATCATCGCGCCCTGGACACAGGTGGGTGGGGTACTGCTAGATTACCAGGGATTGTGGAATGTCATTTTCACAGTGATCGGAGGGTTGGGATGGGAGGGGTACCACTGGACCACCAGGGAACTTTTATTAATTCAAACCACTGCAATTGGGGCTACGGAGAGGGAGGGGGGTACCACTAGACCATCAAGGCACATATGGGTGCTTGTGGATGGTGTTCTGGGTGGGCGGGTGGCCACCCATGGCTCGCGGCTGCTGTGTTGTGCCATGCAGTACAGCAGCCTGCCTGTGGGTGGCAAGCATTTGAGCCATTTTTTTCGGGCACAACTCTTTGCCCCAGTATGTGGTACATCTAGGTCTTGTGCCAGCAGATCCGCCGCACATTCTGAGCTGAATATTGGGATGGGCCACATATGTTTGCGCACACTCCTTTCTGATGTGACGCATACATTACCATTGCACCCAAGCGCATCGAGACTTCTGCTGCGCCAGTCCCCCTTTTGTATATTACCCCAGGACACATTACTGGGGTTGTGCCAGAGCAACTTGGTTGCCCCAGGTGCAACCCCTATGAATATCTGGGCCTAAGTGGACCTAAGGAGTTTCTGATCCCTAGCCTTAGAGGGGGGTGGATTATAAGTGGTCAAACATTTAATCAAATTATACCTTTCAGTGGTTTCCATCTAATTTTAAAATTATTTATGCAAATGTCATCATGTTTGACAAGTTTGAAGAACTATATCACATCGGTATGTGTACCATGGCTTAGGTCTTAAGCTTTAAAGGGGGTTGAGTTATAGACAGCCCAAACATTTTATCAACATTTAATTTTTAGTTATTTCCACCTAATTTTAAAACAACCTCTCCAAATGTCACTATAATTCCAGTCATTCAAACTACTATACCACATGGCTATATATGTTATGTTTCAAGTACAGTATCTAGCTTTAAAGGGAACTGAGCTATATGTAGTTAATCTTGCAGAACTGTTTCATTACATTTTGCAGGTACTGTATGTAAACTGCAAAATTATAAGCCCCTGTAACACAACGCCACTAGGTTTAGCAGGTTCATATTCCTTAAAAAACAGGACTGTGTGTGTCAGTGTTTTATTCTGTTGCTTAAAAGATGTCCACTTTCTAAGCTGCCAAAAAAATGCAAAATCATATTAGTATTTAAAGTTAAACTCCATGGGCTCAATTCTCAAACGGGGCTGAGATCGGCACAAGCTGCAGCAAACAGCAGCTTGTGCCGAAGCCCGGTGTGCCAGGGGACCCTGCAACAGATTCTGGTACAGGAGGGGTCCCAGTGCCTAAGTCCCTACACTTGTGGCAACCTCTCCCATGTGGCACATACATGGAGCATGTAAGGGTTTACCGCTGGCTCCATGTGACCAACGCAAGCATTCCCGATCCCCTGTGCAACAACCAAACCACCCATCCCTAGTGATCTAGTTCCCCCCCCAGTCCCTGATGTCTCCAGTATACATAATTAAATATTTTATAATCCATCTCTGGTGATCTAGTGCCCCCCGATCCCTGATGTCCCCGGTATACATAATTAAATATTTTATAATCCATCTCTGGTGATCTAGTGCCCCCGATCCCTGATGTCCCCAGTATACATAATTAAATATTTTACAATCCATCACTGGTGGTCTAGTGCTCCCTTCCCTGATCCACGCTGTCACCCATAAAATCATACAATATAAGGCTTCCCTTCCTGGAGGTCTAGTGGTCCCCCCACCCTGATCCAACCCAACTCAAAACACAGCCAGTGACTGGCACAGCCCACCTCTCTCCATCACAGCTGGCCACCAGACTGAACTGTCAGTGAGCACCTTCTTTATAGTGTACCTGAGTGCATACACTATACCGTAGGCACTCACTGATGGTTGCTGAGTCCAGCCCGGCCCGGCTGCGGAGGTGAGAGGTGGGGTTGATGCCAGTCACCAGGCTGTGTTTCCGGTTGGGGAGGGGGGGTCACTAGAACACCAGGAGGAGAAGCATTACACTGTATGTTATTATGGGCAACAGTGGGGATCGGGGTTGGGGGGCCAACTTGACCACCAGGAGGGGAATCTTTATATTATATGTCAGTACGGGCAACAGTGGGGATTGGTGAGGGGGGCAACTAGACCACCAGAAATGGGTTTTTGTCATTATTGTAACTGTGTCTAATACTGGGGATTGGGGCAGGAGGGCCACTCGACCCCAGGGAAGGGAACAATTATGTTTGTTAACATACCGGAAACATTGGAGACACCAGGGAAGGGAACAATATATGTTTTTTAACATACTGGAGACATCGTGGATACCGAGGAAGGGGGCAATTTATGTTTTCTAACATACCTTAGACATCTGGGACACCAGGGAAGGGAACAATAATTTTTTAATCATAGCAGAAGACATTGGTGATCAGGGAGGAGTGACCACAACACATTACCACAGACAGGTAAGTCTCCCAGAGAAGAATTTTCCAAGTACCATTGGACCAGTCCTGGCTGGTCTAAGGGTAGTTAGATATTCTCCCTCTGGGAGAGTTCTGAGAATCCTACATTAGGGGATGTGGCGGCTTGCGTCTGTCACATGCCCCCTAGCACCAGGTCGCAGCCCATTTTTGGGTGCATGGGTGGAACAAGCCCTGTTTTGGACAGACAACCTGCAGTTGATGCAGACTGCTTTTGTGAACAGTTCAGGGGGTAATTCTTCACACAAGGTGCCACTTGCACTATTTATGTTTGGCAGAGGCACCATGCGTCAATCTCAGGGCTTTGAGAATCGAGCCCCATGAGTTTTTGTGACAACTGTGGGATTTCATGTTAATTCTGGGGTTGCCAAATCCATGAATTTACCCAGCCATGCACCTAACCTAACATGGAGGAGAAAGAAAATGTTGATGAGGGTAGTAATATAATTGGATTCAAAGGGGACTCCATCATGAAAACAGCAGAAGTGGAGTGGCAATGCTAAACAACGATGCTAAAGCAGGAAATGTGCTTTGCCTGCCTGCCTGCAGTACAGTTGAAATAAGTGTGTTCCATAGCCAAGCACTGCAGCTATAGGAGAATTTGACTGTCATGCTCAGGATTTGCTAAAGCTGTGGCAAGAGAGAAGGGATACTGGTCATGTCAAGGGACAAGGCAGGGGGTAATGTATTGCAAGAGTTAGATGCATGAGTTTAGCAAAAAACAGGGCAGCTGAACTGGGTACGTTAAGGACCTAGAGACACTCACAGAGATGTGGTAGAAGGCAATAATGACTGGCATCAAGCAGAAAGAATTCTGGCTATTCAATGAGATAGTTCTGACAGGAAAAGGAGTAGGCAAGTCTTTTTAAGACAGAATGTCACTGTAAAGAACTGTGAAGAACAAGCAACTGACAACTATGCAATGTGTATAGTACTGTCCAATTTGTAACAATTCCACTGTTTTGTGGTGGGTGTACAGTATTGTGTGCTAAGTAAGGTGTGGGTTATAATGGACATACATCTTTACAGGTATGCACCAAAGAAGTATTCTAATTACAGATCTACAGTGAGCATGAAATAGACCTGTGTGGCATAACTCCGGATATGTACTTTGCTCATTAGTCACATGGGTAGAGTAAGAGAGAGGGTAGGAGTGGAGATTAGGGTTGCTATGTAATAATTTTAATATATTTATCCTGCATGAGGCACCATACCACTGATCTATAGCCATGCACCTGTAGACTGCCCTTGGGTTATGAGGGTAGGGACATGGTGGGGTCGGTGGAAGTTTGACATAAGAACCCCAACAGGACATTTCCTATCTTTGGGGGCATTGGGTTTGCAACCATAAAAGTTTATTTCCAACCTTTGTACAATTTGTGTTTTGTACGGTAGCAGTCCTAATGAGCATTAATATAGTTTTTTTTGGCTGTAACTATATATATTCTCTGCAAAAAACTGCACTAATGTACCAGTTAGTGTTCTACATAATGCAACAAAAATAGAGAAATATGGCGTTAGGATTTCCAGTCCTAACTTCCCACCCTCCCAAGCAACAAAAAGACAAGACTACTCAATCAACCACAGAGAGCCATCATTAGGTAAGACAAACAACATACAACTGTTTCCAGATGACACAAATACAGTAGCACTGATGTGCCATCTTTGTGGATTTGTATCTGTGGCATCCACAGTGTAAGACAGATACACACACCTGACACTGCAGACAGAAATGCACAATATTCAAATCACAACACTGCTTCTGAGCTTCTGTGTGCAGAAGCACAGGTCCCAGCAGCCACAGATATAAATCCACAATACCCAAATTAAAAGAGTTCCTTTGTCTGAAGAGAGAGGTCTGTGCTTCTGTAGCCTCAGGTACTCATGCACACTCTAAGATATACACTCACTTGACAGGCCTATGCTTCTGTAGCGGCAGGTGTAAGACATACACACCAACCTCTGACTGCAGAAGCACAAGAAGCACACAATCCATGATACCACAATTTCAACAATATATTTGTCTGCGGAAGCACATGACCCTGGGAGGGGGGGTTACGCAGCCTGAAGTACTATTGCAATATGGGTATAATGGTTTCATCACTGTATCTAGAAATTGTTGAGGGGTAGCAGTTTTTCAGTTATGCAGCTGCATCCAGAAAACCATGCACTAGTGGATCATCCTATTTAGTGAGGTACCTCATACAACCTGCATGAGCATGTGTGGGCTGCAGAGCTGAAGGCCCAATAGGGCCTTCTGCAACCACCAGTACTCATGCATGATTTACAACATACACACACAGGTGTGGTTGCATAAGCACAGGCCTCTGTGGGGTACACATCTATAAAGGTAGCACATCAGTACTACTGCATTTATATCATCTGGAAACAGCTGTATGTTGTTTTTCTTACCTGGTAATTGCTCTCTGTGGTTGCTTGGCTGATCTTGTCTTTTTGTAGTGGGGGTGGATTTAGAGTTTGAAACTCTAATGCTACATTTCCCCTACTTTTATTATGTCATGGTGAATCCTAACTGGTGCATTAATGCAAATTTTGTGAAGAATTTCCTTTCTTCTTGAGATAATGGAAAGGTATCTTCATTCACGGAGGTCCCTAAGAGACCTGTGTTAGCAGATGCAGATGCACAGGGCCCCAAAGGAAGAACTGGTCTGCCTGAGGAAGTACTGGCCCATTCTGGCAAAAGATGTCAAGTGTTTGTGGGGCTGTCTCATGGGTTCTGTGCCTCCATGTGACTATAGATACAGACACACAGGGCAAATAATTCATCTGTCTGCTGAAACACAGGACCCTTTGGATGCAATGGGTACAGAGAGGCAGGGCAATATGACAAGACAAGATATCTTTTCACCACATGTTACTAGGCTCTACCCCAACCCTGTAACCCTTCTATATCCATCAGTCCAGGAGAATATGTCCCCCTTCCTTACTCAGCTGCCCATATTCATTTGAGACCATTAAGGCAACAGCTATAGTCAAATGAAAATGGGGAAGATTCAGAAGTGAGGTTTCTATGCACTTCATGTTTGTCCAATAATGCTGATATGGGTTCATTGTCGGTTAACTCACCATGTGCATACTGTTTCATTCCTAGCTGCTGCTTATGACTGTTTGCATCAATCCATCCTGCACAGCTATTGCCCAGCTTCTGAGTTTGCTTCTGATATATATTGCATTTACTGAGTTATGATTTTTAATCTTTTGTTAACTATTCCAGGAGGCATTTTGCCTGTGGGATTTGTTTGTTGCTGTGGGAGCTTTGGATTGTTTTTCCCTCCCCCACACCCCCGCCTCCAAACATTATTAAATGCTTAGTTAGTTGGGAGGAGCATATAGGCTGTGCCCAAGGCGGACTAATAACTGAAGAGCAAATATAATCAAAAGGAGATGGAGCTCCTGATTAAATCACATATGTGGATAATTGTACATTTAAACTGCATAATCTTAGCAATTTTGCTCTGTTAGGAATAGGATAAGTTTGACAGGAGCACAGAACAGAAAGGGGCAAGTGCTGTGGAAACATATCAGGCTCATAGACAAAGAAACATTGTTAAAGGGAGAGAAAGTATAAACAAAAACACGAACAGAGGATAGAAGCATACTTAAGGAGTACATAGGATGGCACAAGGAGTGGTGCAGTGCAATGGATGTGGAGCAGCGGTGCTCAGAAGAACATACTAGGAACTGCAATGCTGCCCCATTTGTAGGCACCTCTTGGGGCTGAGGGAGGAGATTGCCAGGCTTTGAGCGCAGTTGACAGGAGTACTAGGGACCTTTGCACCCACCCAGGGACCACCATACCACCAGCCACTGCCACAGAGAGTACTCAGACAGAGGCCTGGATGGACTATGGTGGGCTCAGGGAGGTTGAGGAAGATAGAGCTTCAAGCACACACCCCCCAGTACAACCAAAGAACAAATATGATGTTCTCAAGGAGAGGGAGAGTCCTGAAAGGCAACCCAAGGTTGTGACCAGGTGTGATGGGCAGTCCCACCAGGAGGGGGACACAGGGGATGGGGCCAGAGAATCCCAGGGGAGAAGAAAGCTTCTCCTAGTAGGGGACTTAATAGTTCAGGGTATGGAGATAGGATCAGTCATCAGGAGGGAGAGGGAGAGGGAGGTTATATGTCTCCCAGGAGGCACAGCTCTGAGGGAGAGGGATTGGATCCACAGGATCACAAAGGCCATGGCTAGGAGGGGGGGGCTGGACATTGTTTTCCATCTGGGGACAAACAACCTAGCCAAAGAAAGAGCAAGTACTGAGAAGGTTCAGGAGAATTTTTGGGATTTGGGTAGGAGCCTGGGGGGGGGAGCAAACTCTGTTACATTCTCAGAGGTGCTACCAGTCAGGGGAAGGAGGAGGGAAAGAAGCCAATGCATTAAAACTTTCAACAAGTGGTTGAAAGACTGGTGCAGGAAAAACAACTTTGGCTACATTGGGGACTGGAGCACCACCTGGGATGATGTACGCCTTTACAAAAAGGATGGCCTGCATCCATCTGAGAAGGGTGCATCTGTCTACAATGAGAGGTTTACATGCTTCCTGAGCAAGCATTTAAACTAGCCATTGGGGGGGCTGTCAGGAGCAGGGAAATTCAGGCAGCCCACCCCCACAGATTAGTGCACACATCAAGCAAGACCAGGATGTCAGCCCGGGGGCAGATACACAGGTACTGCAGGGCAGGATAGACTTCGCTCAAGACATAATGATATCACCACTAATAAAAGGACCTGGACCACAAGCAGTCAGAAAGGTAATAAAAAGGAAGCACCGCATAGAACACTCCAGGAAAAGTAGGATGAAGCAAGGAACAAAACACATGGAGGGAACAAAAAGATGCTTCATTTCAAGGAAAGTCATGCACACAAATGCCTGCAGTCTGGAGAACACGATCCCAGACCTGGTGGCTGCAATGACTGAGGCTGATTTGGACTAGTGGCGATAACTGAAACATGGTACACCAGCAACCACAGCTGGGACATAAGTGTACCAGGTGATACCCTGTTCAGAAAAGATAGGGAGGGTAAAAGGGAGGGAGAGGAGTTGCCCTCTATGTCAAAGAGAGCTTAAAGGTGACTGAAATTCAAAACAGGCATGAGCAAACAGAGGAGGTTTTGGTCACCTTGAGCCAGGCAATGGAACAGCATTTGCACAGGGGTCATTTACAGACCCCTGACTCAGGCCGAGGAATTTGACAAGCAGCTGCTAGAAAACATGCATGAAATGGCAGCAAAGGGGGAGGTACTGCTAATGGAAGACTTTAACATGCTGGAGGCAGACTGGTCCATCCCAGCAGGGGCCTCAGCTAGGACACAGGACTTTGTGGACTCCCTTGTTGGGGCTGGCCTTAGGCAACTGGTTCAGGAACCTACCAGGGACTGGGTAATCCTGGATCTGGTGCTGATCAATGGGGATAGGGTAAAAGATCTTAAGATGGAAGGTCAGTTAGGGTCCAGTGACCACAACATGGTGTTGTTCAAAGTGGACAGAGGGATCCAGTCAACCCATATGAAGGCAAGAGTCTTAGACTTTAGAAGGATGGACTTTACTAGTATGGGACTTCAGCTAAAAGAAACCCTGGAAAAGAGGGGGATAGGCAGGGACATTGAGGAGAAATGGGCACACATCAAGGATACTATAGCTGAGGTAACAAAACAATGCGTTAGGTCAACAGACAAGAGTAAAAGGAGAAAATAACCACTTTGGTTCTTAGGAGGGTGGCAGAAAAAGTAAGGGCCAAGAGGCTAGCCTTCAGGAAGTATAAGGAGACACAAAGGGATGAGGACAAGGAAATGTAACAGAAGTGTCTGAGATAGACGGGAAAGGCAGTGAGGAGCACTAAAGTGCAAACGGAGGAGAGAATAGCTCAATCAGTTAAAAAAGGAGATAAGACATTCTTCAGGTACATTAGCGAGAGAAGGAAGGCAAAGGGGGACAGTAGCAAAGCTTAAAGGGGCCAGGGGGGAGATAGTGGAGGGAGACAGGGGGAAAAAGCAGTGATCCTGAACAAATACTTCTGTTCAGTCTTTGCTATGGAAGGGGATGGGCAGGCCAGCAGCTGGACCTCAAAGAAGCTAAGGATAAGGAGATAAATACCAGTCCATTCACAGAGGACTGGATCCTAGAAGAACTGGTGAAGCTACAGGTGGAAAAAGCCATGGGTCCACATGGCATACATCCCAGGGTCCTAAAGGAACTGAGGACTGAACTGACAGCCCCACTGGCAGCCATGTTCAGTAAGTCTTTAGACACTGGAGTGGTCCCAGAGGAGTGGAGAAGGGCAAACATTGTCCTTCTTCACAAGAGCGGTAGAAAAGAAGAAGCGCGGGGAACTACAGGTCAGTTAGAATAACCTCTAAAGTCAGAAAGATAATAGAGGCACTCTTTAAGGAAAGAATAGTGGAACACCTGGAAACCAATGGACTGGTGGATCCCAGGCAACATGGGTTCTCTGCAGGACGATCCTGTCAAACTAATCTGATAGATTTCTTTGACTAGGTGACAAAGGCAGTAGACCGGGGGGGGGGGCGGTAGATATTGACTACCTTGATTTCAACAAAGCCTTTGATACAGTCCCACATGGGAGACTGGTCAACAAAGTAGGCAGCCTGGGGTTGGGACGCAAGGTGGTGAACTGGACTGGAAACTGGTTAAGGGACAGAAAACAGAGGGTAGTGGTGAATGGAACCCAATCAGATGAAAAGGGAGGTGACCAGTGAGGTACCTCAGGGGTCAGTTCTGGGGCCAGTCCTCTGCAATGTCTTCATCAGTGACATTGCAGAAAATCTGGAGGGAAAGGTTTGCTGTTTTGCAGATGACACTAAGATCTGCAACAAGGTGGATACTCCAGAGGGGGTGGAAAGGATGAGAAAAGACCTGGAACAGTTGGAGAGATGGTCAGCGGCATGGCAGTTAAGGCTCAACACAAAGAAGTGCAAAATCATGCATGCGGGGAGCAGGAACCCTGGGGCGAGCCACAGGTTGGGGGGGCTGCTGGCAGTAACTAAGGATCAGAGGGTCTTGGGGATCATAATATCAGATGACTTGAAGGCCACTAAGCAGAGGGCAAAGGTGGTAGGGAAGGCCAGCGGGATATTGGGATGTATTGGAAGGGGAATCACAAGCACAAGCACAAGGAGGGAGGTAATAGTTCCACTGTACAAGATCCTGGTGAGACCTCACCTTGAATGCTGTGTACAGTTCTGGAGAACACACCTTCAAAAGGACATTGACAAAATAGGGATGTTGCAGAGCAGGGCAACCAAAATGGTAAAGGGATTACATCGCAAGCCTTACGAGGAGAGAGTGAGAAACCTGAATTTGTACACACTGGAACAAAGGAAGGAGAGAGGTGACACGATAGAAACATTCAGGTACCTCAAGAGCATTAATAAGGTGGAAGGGGACAACATATTCCAGATTAATAGTAGTGTCAGGACAAGAGGATGCATAGAAACATAGAAATACAGAATTTGTCTGCAGATAAGAATCATATGGCCCACCTAGTCTGCCAATTTCCCTACTTACTTTTGCAGCCCTAGATCCTATTTGATCTGCAGCTGTCCTGCTCTGCCCATCTTCAGGGTACCCTTATGTCTATCCCATGCACTCTTGAACCCCCATATTGTTTTTACACCCACCACTTCTGCTGGAAGGCTGTTCCATGACTCCACCACCCTCTCAGTGAAAAAGTGCTTCCTAACATTAGCCTTCCACCCTTCAGACTCATATCATGCCCCCTTGTTCTTGTGCAGAGTTTTCTCTGAAATATGCTTGCCACCTGTACCCTGTTTATTCCCATAAGGTACTTGAAAGTCTCTATCATATCTCCCCTCTCCTTCTTTCCTCCAGTGAATAGATATTAAGGTCCTTAAGTCTTTCCTCGTAGGGCTTCTGGTGAATTCCATGTACCATCTTCATTGCCCTTCTCTGGACTGCCTCTATTTTGTCAATGTCCTTCTGGAGATGTGGTCTCCAGAACTGGACAAAGTACTCCAGCTGAGGCCTCACCAGTGATCTGTACAGTGGCATCATCATCTCTTTTCTCCTGCTTGTTATGCCCCTCCCTATGCACTCCAACATTCTGTTTGCTCTCCCCGCCACTTTTTCACACTGTTTGGTCATCTTCAGGTCATCAGATATTATAACCCCAAGGTCTATCTCCTGACTTGTGGTGGCCAAAATTTCCCAACCCATCCTGTACTCCAGTGACCCAGGTGCATGATCTTGCACTTTTTAGCATTGAAACCTCAACTGCCAGACACCCAACCACTCCTCTAATAGGCTTAGGTCCGTTCTCATTTTTTCCACCCATGTGTCCACTCTGTTGCAGATCTTGGTGTCATCTGTAAAGAGGCACACCTTTCCTTCCAGATGCTCTGCAATGTCACTAGTGAAGACATTGAATAGGATTGGCCCCAGCATTGACCCCTGTGGCACCCCGCTGGTCACCTCCCTCTCCTCAGATTTCATGCTAGTTACCACAACCCTCTGAGTTCTGTCCCCATGCCAATTCCAAACTCACTTTACCACCGCAGGACCCACTCCCAGGCTCCCTAATTTATTTAGCAATCTCCTGTGTGGGACAGTGTCGAAGGCCAACATGACATGACATGACATGACATGTGACTGAGGGACGGCCGCATAAGGGGAAATGTTGGGAAGTTCTTTTTTACAGAGAGGGTGGTGGACGCATGGAATTGCCCACCCCAGGAGCCCATACAGTGGCAGGCTTGAAACATGCATGGGACAGAAACAAAGAAATAATAGAGATATGAAGAGAAAGCTAAAGCCAATGACCAGATAGGATCACTGGATGCTTCGTTAGGCAGCATAAACAGGCAGACTGAAAGGGCCTAGCGGTTCTTATCTGCCAACAGTATCTATGTATCTTTGTATCTGCTCCCACCAAGCTATTCCACTTTTTCCCCTTGGTTGTTGTCTGTTGTAGCAGTTTTCTTAAACTGAAATAAGTAAGTTTCATGTAAAAAAAAAACAAAAAAACAAAGAACAACCACATGGTACTTGGGCCTGGGTGGGCAACCCTGCGCCTTCCCCTCATGTCTATGGGGGTGGTACCACATGACAATGCCATCCCTCCAGCCTAGGCCCATCCAATCCAACTGGTTCACTGAGTTTGATCCTGAACTCAGCTCACTGGCATGGGATCACAAAGCACTATTTTCTGGGGTAAAGGCTGGCACAACACATAATGTTTCTTCATAATTTATGTTTTTTACCCCATATTTTAAAGATAGTCATTTTATGATTCCCCTTATAAACAAGACATGTGGCATTCACAGAACAGTGACCAAAACACCATTTCATGCCGCAACTCAGAAAACAAGTTTGGGCCAGGATTTTAAAAATGACGCCTGTCACATTTATGAACTGATGAGGAAAAAATAGCTATGTTGAATGTTTGGAGTCGTAAAATTGAAAATTAGCTATATTACGAGTAAACATTGAAATATTGCAAAGTTCACTCATCACTTGGTCATTTTACCATGTTTTCCCACAAGCATTTCAACATAGTCTTCTTATGACCCCACCTCACGAGCAAGGTAGGTGAAAATGTTCCTATCTCGCCAAAATGTGATTTTGCAGAGTGACTGCAAAATCATCTTTCAGCCCAAATTTAACCTGCATTGCTCATGAGGTGGGGTCCCAAAAGGTCATGTTGAATGACTGGTGGGAAAAATATTGAAAAACATTGAAGTTATATGAGTGAATGGTGAAATATTTCAACATTCTCTCTTATCGTGGTCATTTTGCCATATTTTTCCACCAAATTTTTAACATAGTCTTAATTCCACCCAAAAGGTGATTTCATAAGGAACCATGAAATCACCTTTCAGGAACATATTCACTTACTTTGTTCATGACATTTCAGAAAGGTAAATGCACTACAGTGGAGTCTGGGGGGGTGCAGCTAAAGGGAGGCTACCCCCCCAAACTTCCAAATTGAAATAAAATAACTGCTGCTCAGTCATCACTTGCAAACTCCAATTCTTTATTGTAGAAATTACATAACAGCAAACTGAGCACTGGTCAGTCACCTATGTGAAGCTAACATCCCAGCAATTTCCCATAAATGCTTCATCAGGAGGTGGATAAAGGGACACCTGACCACACATATATAGTCCCCAGGTAATGATGTAATGCATAAGGTGCAATTATATGATGGCAAGAAAAAAATTGAGCAAGCTGATTGGCTGTTGAGCCCTAGACATAGTGATATTATTTAATGATAATAACGCTGTATCTAGGGAAGGCAGTGAAATGACCACATGGCCACACAGGAATCACTGCCCACTTCTTGTCCTGAGAATCAAACATTACCAATCACAGCTTTACCCCCCGCCCCCAACTCCTCGGCCAACACCAACTTCATTCTTAAGACACCGAGTCAGGAAAACAAAATGGAACACTTCTACAACTGATTTTTTTTAAAAGCTCTATGTGCAATTGCATTGCCTCCAAATTGGTAAAACTGCAGTTTGTACCCGAAAGTACTGCTCCGTGCGTCTCTGTCACATAACAGACTTTAGGGATGCTCCCCCTCAGCTGCCTGTTCACCGGAATGCCGGTTCATACTTTGAACTTTAAAAAAAGATGTCAAGTAAAAATAACGTGAACAGTGTTTTTTAAAAAAAAGAAAGAAAGACACACATGGCTGTTCCCACTTGGCACCGAGATTCTGTTGGTGCGTGCACTGAAGAGTCACACTGTAGAAGTCACACTGTACAATTGCTTCAGACCCACAGAAAAAAATTACCTGAATTTAAAATAAAACAACAACATGTCAAATACAGTCCCTTTCAATACTCCATCCACTGCTAAGTGTAAGGGCAATGAGGCTGCATATAACACAGCAGCAGAAACAAGAGAAACTTTAGGGGACTCAGCCAGCAAGATTATTCTGTCAGGAGCTCCACCTTGTGGTGGAAGAAATATTCCGGACTTTTTTTTAAAAAAGATGCACCTACACACACAAAAATAAAAGAAACTATACGTATAAATGTTTTTTTCTTTGTTATTTTAAATTAACAAATGAGCCATTGTATAATAGCAATAAGGCACTCCAGGGATGTGTGTTATTGTGTAATAACGTCACTCCTGGGGTGGTGGAAGCACTGGGCTTTGCCTTGTGCTTCAGCCCACCCCAGGAGTGATGTTAGTATACAATAACACACACCATCATGCCTTATTACTTAATTAACAATATTTCAAAACACAAGTGCAAGAAATAAAAGCATGTAAAAGTCCAATCAGTCAAAATGGGATCCCCTTACAAATAAGAACCAATCTGAGACACTATTTCCATTGCAAAAATACATCTTGCTAAAATAATTGTAACATCCCACTCCTGCAAAAACATCATGTGATAACCCTTCAATTTATCCAGTGATTCCTTGGGGATTAGCCATAGAATGGTCTTGACAAGAAGGGGGAACCACATCTATGAGGAGAGAATATATATAATGTAGTATATTATATAATTCCCCTAAGAAAGCTATAGACATCAAACTCAATTAAATTATGTATAAAGCAAATTTGCAACATGACTTTAGAAAATGATATCAGGGTTTAAGCAATCAAAAGAGCATTCAGATTAAAGTATCTGAGACGAGAGAAGATGCAAGGAAGAAAACCTTCATTTTAAAGAACCTGTGTAGTATGTATAGTAGACCCATACCATAACTACCAATTCCCAAGGGATATATATATATATATATATATATATATATATATACACACACACACACACACACAGTTTGTGTGTGGGGGGGACAATGTTTCTGAGAAATTTGAAGAGAGAGAACATCATAGGAATGGTTTCAAATCCCATATTTAATTGAGTCCATGGGTGTTAACTGTATTTAATCTACAAATCTAGAAACTCTCCCTTTTTAATAATAGTTTGAGAGATAGTTCTTTGATTGAGTGACTCAGGTGGTTGACCAGGGTGGGGCAGTGGACATGGCCAATCTGGACTTCAGTAAGGCCTTTGACACCGTCCCCCATAGGAGGCTGGTGAGAAAGATGGAAAGCCTGGGGTTAGCTGGGAAAATAACAAGCTGGGTGGAGGCCTGGCTGTCAGGAAGAACTCACAGGGTGGTGCTAAATGGGGTGCACTCTGGAACACCGAGAGTAAAGAGCAGAGTGTCACAGGGGTCAGTTCTGGGTCCGCTTCTTTTCAACATCTACATCAGTAATGTTGCTGAGGGTTAGAGGGTTAGGGTGTACTTAATTGCTGATGATACAAAAATATGCAATAGGGTGGACACCCCTTGGGGGGTGGAGGATATGATGGAGGATTTAAAGATGCTTGAAAAATGGTCTGTGACGTGGCACTTGGGTAGTAGAAACAGAAGAGCAGGGTACACCCTAGGTGGGGAGGAAATTAAAGTAACAGAACAGGAGAGGGATCTGGGGATCTTAGTCTCCTCAAACCTTAAGGTAGGAATCCAATGCAGCAGGGCGGTGGGAAAGGCTAATGGAATGTTGGCATGCACAGGCAGGGGCATTACTAGCAGAAAGAGGAAGGTAATAATGCCCCTTGACAAAGCCATGGTGAGGCTGCACCTGGAGTATGGGGTTCAGTTCTGGAGGCCACATCTCTGTAAGGATATAGATGCATTGGAGAGGGTTCAGAGAAGGGCAACCAAGATGGTGCAGTGTATGCAGGGAAAGTCATATGAGCAGAGGTGTAAGGATCTGGATCTATACACACTGGAGACAAGGAGGGAGAGGGGAGACATGGTTGAAGCTTTTAAATATGTAAAGTGGCTTAATAAAGTGGGAGAAGAGGGTTTACTTAAGAGGAAGGAGGGGGTCAAAACTAAAGGGCACAGCCTTGGATTGCAAGGAAGAAGATACAGGGGCAACGTGAGAGGGCGTTTCTTCATGGAGAGGGTGGTGAAGCCCTGGAACGGACTACCAGATGGAGTGGTGGGGGCTAAATTGGTGGATGAATTCAAGAGGGCATGGGACAAGCACATGGGGCTGAGTATCGGGAGAGGGCAGGGCCTGGCGGGGAGGGGGGGGTGTAGGGGGAAAAAAGGGCAGACTAGATAGGCCAGTATGGTCCTTTGCTGCCATCAAACTTCTATGATTCTATGATATGATATGATTATATGATTCCCCACCCCTTTTAGGACATGTAACACATTTAATTTCCATACACTTAAAGTGTCTAGGATTAGAATTGTGCTGTTCTGCAAAGTGTCTCCCTATGGTTTTATCCATCCTTCCATTTATATAGGAGTGTATGTGTTCCTGGGTGTGCTCTTTTAGTGTCCTAACCATTCTACCCATATACCCCAGGCCACATGTGCACCAAACTAGATAAGCCACAAAGGTGGTATTGCATATGATAATTGAAGTTATATGAGTGAGTGGTGAAATATTTCAACATTCACTCATACCTTAGTCATTTTGCTATATTTTTCCACCAAATTTTTAACATAGTCTTCTTATGACCCCACCTCTTAACTGGTATGTGAAAATGTTCAAATTCCACCCAAAAGGTGATTTCACAAGGCAACCATGAAATCGCCTTTTGGAACACTTTGGAAAAACTTCACCTACTTTGTTCATGAGGTGGTGTCCTGAAAGGCCATGTTGATACTTTGGTGTAAAAATACTGAAAACTCACAAAGTTATAAGTAAAAGTTCAAAACACATTGAACAGACTTAGGTTGTTTTCTCATATTGCAGTCACCAGTTCCAGCAGCAGGAAGTATTTTCAATAGGAGACTGGATCTATGCCGTTGCACATTTTTAGGTGAGTGAGAGTATGTGGTGGGTGCTGATTGTGGGCACAGATCAGCAAGGGACCATTTTCTTATTTGCAAGTTTCTAATGATGAAAAAAAGATCAACAAGGGAAGATTTTATTTATTTATAGGGATGAAAACACTTGGGATTGGGCACCCTAGTGTTGGGATGATCTTCAATAGCACTGGGGTTGGATACCGTGGTGCTATCACCTATTTTTTTGCAGGGGGGAGACCTGGAGGTGAGGGGGGTTGGAAGAAGCAGTACTGGGAGTGTGCACCCCAGTCTGCTATTATTTAATATATTAGGAAGAGGTGTGGGCAACATGGAGGAGAGTAGGTAGAGAGTAGCGGTACCAGGGGAGGGCACCCTGGTTCACTTAGGATAGATAGATAGATAGATAGATAGATAGATAGATAGATAGATAGATAGATGGATAGACAGACAGACAGACAGCTAGACAGACAGATAGATAGATAGATAGATAGATAGATAGATAGATAGATAGATAGATGAGAACTCCAGCTCAGTGCACTGCCAGCTCATTGCTATTACCCAAGCCACAGCAGCACTCCATCTGTTGCTGCAGGTACCAAGAAAGTCCTGCTGTTCACATACAGTGAGTGAGAGTAAAGGCTCCTGTCACTAAGCTGGCCACCCAGGATTTGCAGGTGCCCAGAAACTTTATTCCAAGGCCCATTTAACAACAAAAAAAAGCTAACACCAGAATCTAGCTAAACTGGTCTTGTTTACCTATGTTCAGGTGTTTGCTTTTTAAAAATACTTAATATTTATGAATTTTCAAGGTTTTTTTGAATAAAAAAGAAGATGGTGGCCATCATGATCAATATTTGTTTCTCATGATTGATAATTTGTGATAGATAAACCCTCATAATTGATGGTGTTTATCATTTTTATCACAGGGTTATTAAAAAACCCTACTAGGCATGCTCTGTTACACAGACCAAAGTATTATTGTAAAGCAAGTACCATGGTTTCATCAGCAGATCTAGGAATTGTTCAAAGAGGAAGTAGTTTAGTTCTGCAACTGCTTATAGAAAACCATGTAGTAGTGGATCACGCTATCTAGCCAGGTACTGTGTCTCATACATTATGCATAAGTACTTCTATCTGCAGAGATGCTGGTCCCATGGGGCCTTCTGTCTGCAGAACAGCAGGCCTCTGTAAGGCCTGCGCCTCTGCAGCCACATGTACTCACACATGCTGTGTGACATACACACACAGGTGTGGCTGCATAGGCACATGCCTTTTGAAAAGATGTGGACATGCAATATTGTCTTGGCCCTGTGCCAAGGAAAGACTCCATCCACCTATGGAAGTGCAGGGTGCTTTGGGCCTTGCATTTTTGTGCAGCAATGGATGTCAAAAATTAATGAGTCTGTCTGGTGGGTTGTGCTACATAGTGGTTAGGGCACAAAACCATGAAGCAAGTGATGGCAGTATTAAGTGCTGGTGACAGTGATGACTCATGCAGCAAATACAAGCAAGCAAGCATTCAGAATTGACAAATACTTGTTTATTATGTAGCTGAAAGAGCAAATACTGTGCTAATTTTAACCCCCAATCTCTCTAAGCTGTCTTGCCTTCAATGCTGTAAAGTGGTTACGTTTTTGTAGTTTAAAAGTGCAGCCTTGAAGAAGTTAAAGAAATCATAACTGTGGTCCATGAAGCTGGCTGTCTGATCCCTTTCCTTTCCAGGTGTGAGTGGCACACCCCCACACTCAAGCATTCTGACCTAATAGATTGGAGACAGTGGGGAGTGAGCTGTATACAATTCAATAGAGACATATTTTTCCTTACATCTTTTATGTTACGGGTCCATTTCATGGAAATCAAAGCAACTGCTTAACTATCAAGGTCTTGCTAGTTTTGTGGTAGCCTCGAAGTCAGTGAAACAGACCTGTAACATAAAAAACATAATCAAAAAGATGTCCCTAATTACTTGTATGAAGTGCACCCCTGTGCTCAATAAACTATTATGTCGCAAAGTGTCTGAGTGTTTAGCCATGGTGTTCACACCAGGAAGGGGAAGGAAAAGGTATCAGAAGGCTGGCTTCATGGATCCTACTGTAGTTATAATCCCTTCCCCTTCTACAAGACTGCACTTTGAAATTATGAATACTAAACTATGTAGTTCTGTTGGAGGTAAGGAAGTTTAGAGGGCACTTTTAGAGCACTGAAATATATATTTTACGTGCCACTACCTCAGTGGATTGCTTGTACCTCTTATCTATAATATACATAAAAAATTATTTTAGCAACCATTTTATATCTAGCTTTCTTGCCATAGACATGAGCAGGGGCATCTGTAGACTCTTGGCCCAAGAGATATATATTCTCATGCCAGGGGTCTGGGGGCTGCACAGGCTCCCAATTGAGTTCCAGGGTGAAGCCCCAGTGCGGGGAGGCTCAGGGGGCAACATCCCCTGAGAAGCTGTTTAGGTTTTACTTACTGTAAAGGTGAAAACCTGGGCTATCCTGAGCCCTCTAGCATTACAAACAGAGCTTGTCTCATCCTTGCTGAGTAACTGACTCTGTAGCAGTTGCAGGCCTTCTGGCTCAAGAGGGCTGCTAATTTATAATTATTTAATTATCAAGCTAAAATTACGTTCTTTGTTTTTGAGAATATATGTTTATTAAAGAGTTTGAAAAACATTACATGCATAAAGCTAAATTAAGTTCTTAGCCCTTAAAAGGGCTCAAACTGTCTGCACTGCACACAGTGTCTTTCTCCTCTCTTTCTATATGAACGATATTTAAAATCTATTAGGAAGTGTTCTATGTTGTTAGATATGTCTTTTGATTTATTTTTGAAATGCACTTATTTTTAAAAATCAATAAAAAAATTAAGTACAGGGTCTCTCTTCTGCATGTCTGTGAGTCACTCTGAGTAAGGGATCTGCTGATTTATAGTTATCTATCATGCTAAATTATATTAGCCCATAAGGGATCAAACTCTCTGACTCTCTGTGACTCTCTGCACACTGTGGCCCGGATATTCAAAAGGGTTGCACCCCGGTGTGATATTCAAACAGGGATTGTGCCTGGCACAAATCCCGATGCACCGGAGTGCATCAGTGATGTATGCGGCGCAGGTAGGGGGGGGCGTGCCCATGCATAGTCCACACATACCGATATTCAGCCCGAGATGTGCTGAGCCCATGCATGTGCAACCCCTACTTGTGCTACACACAGGTGAACCAGAAAAAAAGGAACAACGGCTGGCCACCCACAGGTGAGCTGCCATATTGCAGGGCACAACACGGCAGCTGCTACCTGTGGGTGGCCACCCGAGTTCCGGCTGAACCTGGTGGTGCTCCCCCATGCCTGATCATGGGCATACATAGAAAATAGGACCCTCCTAAATCCCTGGTGGTCCAGTGGACCGCTCGCAGCCCAATCACAGGCATAAGTTGTAAAGAATAGAATTCCATTATCCCTGGTGGTCCAGTGGACCGCTTGCAGCCTGATCGCGGGCATAAGTTTAAATAAATAAATCCAATATCCCTGGTGGGCCAGTGGACCGCTCGGGGGCATAAGTTTAAATAAATAAATCCAATATCCCTGGTGGTCCAGTGGACCACTTGCAGCCCAATTGCATCTTCATGGCAGTCAGGAGGAGGAGGAGGAAGGACAGGAGCAAGGGGAAGGGAGGGAGTGGGAGAGAATTAAGCAATAAGCCATGAGGGGGTGTGGGTTCTCAGGGAATTTACCATGGCTGGAGTGGTTTGCCCATGAGGTGCAGCTGAGTGGGTAAATCCATGCCAGCCATGGTAAATCCTCAGAGAGCCCACATGCCCCAAGTGGCTTATTGCTATTATACCAAGTACTGCTTTTTTATTATTTAAAAAAAAAACAGTACTTGGTATAATGCTTAAATAAGCCAGTCAGTAGTACAGCAGGTTTTTTTTTCTTTTCTTTTTTCACTGATGCACGGAGCTACTGTTTTACAGTCTCCACTTAGCGGGGAAACAAGATGGCGGTCGCAGTTCCGTGATTTTGCCGTCGGACTGGTTTTTTTGAAAATGTGGCTGGCTGACACCTTTTCCATTGGTAATGCTAGATTTTACAATGGTGGTAAGGTGTCAGCCTGTTGTTCTGATTGGTTGTTCTGAGAGATGCATGCTATAATATGTTTTTAAACAGTGCAGAGATGGAGATAGATGAAGGGAGCTTAGAAGAGCATTCCAGAGAGAGGGGAGACAATAAGAGAAGGCTGCCTGCCCCAAACTGGTGTGAAGATGGGGGAGCTAGAAGGCGTGGGTGTCTCTGGAGTGACGCTGATAAGAGGAGGGGGAGAGGAGAGAGGAAAGGAGAGGTAGTAGGGGTGAGATCCAAACCAGAATTTAAAAATTAGGGAGGTGGCATGGTGCTGGCAGCATATGTGAAGAGAAGGAAGGGAGAGGGAAGAGTAGAGGGAACACTGCTGAGTGTGGGAGGGAGCATTGGAGGCAAAGAGGCAAAAAGCATTGAAGAGAGTGTCAAGTCTAGAGAGGGATGAGGCAGGGGCATACCCAAAGGCAACATAAGCATAATCAAATACAGGGAGGATCGTTTTGGTAAGCAGCTCTCAGCAGACAACAGGAGAGAGGGCTATATTTGAGTCTCATATATCCAAGCCCATTCTATGGATTGAGCCCTAAGTCACAGCATCAGTTGTGTGGTTTGAAACTAAGCAGTCTGAAATTAATTCATTTTATCTGTAATCCCAGACCTTTCAAACTTTATTGGATTTCAAATTGAGATAAAATTATCTCTTTTTGCAATTGAATCCGACATTTAACATAACATCACAAAAACAGACATACATACACAATTTCAGTTTCAATATAATATTGATTAATTTAAGTTATGGCACAAACTCAAATATCAGTAATTTATCCATAACAATTACAGTGTTTACTATATAAAGTCATTAAAAAAGACTTAAAATGATTAAATGGTAGCAATACTGTGCATTTCAACCTTTTAGATATTTGTTCCCAAGTTTTAGGTACTAAATTTGAAATTGTTTTATCACCAAATGTTGTTCTGGTTCTAGATCTAGAAAAACTTTTCCAGAGAGAAGATCTTAAATTATGTTGATTCTGTATTCTTATTTGCAATATGTTTAACAAAAAGTTAGGCAATGACTGTAGTACAAACTTATACACAAGTAAAATAAGACCTCACCATAGCTCAAAGCACTGTCAAGCAAAGAAGGTTCAGTTTAGAATGAAATAAGTCTTTTTATGGCTGCAGTGGGCATTGACCTGCAGTCATTTTGCTATTACAGTGGAAAAAGGGAGCTCTTCTGATTCCTAATGAACTAAATAAAATTAGAGGTTTTGTGGTATTACTCCACTTTCTTTCAGCTAAGCAATGTTTCAAAGCACTATTTTGTGTGCTATGCTTCAGTCTGGTTAGAACTATCTTTAAAGAAAGATTCATAGCTCATAAACATGTCAGCAGCAGACAACCCTGTTACTATAATATCAAATGCCACAGAATAAAATGTTTATGTAGTATATCTGCTGTTACAAGGCTCACTGAAGATAAGTGAAAAGATATCTAAACACACCTCATTTAAGTTACAGTTTTTTTTTTTTCAGTGGAGGTTCAAAATGGATTATTCATTTGTACATTCTCATCTTAAAACTTACCATGCTGTTGAAATTATGTTACTAAAGTACTGAAAAAGGAGTTTGTTTGTTGTGCTGGTTATGTGCCTTCTTCCTGAAAACTTAGATCAGCTAAGCTAGCTGTTTTACAGGGAGTGTGCTTTTACCTTTGGATTGCAATAATCTTTACTGTGCCTGTGCTCACTATTCATCATATTTGAGGTAGAGGACTATAAAGATGTTGAGGACATACATTTAAATTTTGATATTGGTATCTAGCTTTACCAATTTGAGGCCACCGTATCCAGAGTTAATCAGTGTGAGGGGGCACAAGCTGCATCTGATTCTGACATAGAGACTGACAGTTCTGATTCAGATGACACAAATCAGAGACTTACCTTGGATTGGTTAGTATTTTTAATTAATACCTAATCATTGCTTTATCTGTAATATAGGGGTCATTGTCATATCATCTGTGATAGCCCCCCATTATATTGTATAGCAACTCATTGACCTATGCTGTGTCACAAATTGTATATCTATATTTTTTGATATGTCTTTGTACTCATCAGTTCTGAACAATATCAAGTCCTACTAATTATTGCATTTATGTGTATGTGTGTGTGGGGG
This sequence comes from Neoceratodus forsteri, assembly GCA_016271365.2. NCBI lineage: Eukaryota > Metazoa > Chordata > Ceratodontiformes > Ceratodontidae > Neoceratodus > Neoceratodus forsteri. The sequence goes on along the minus strand of CM028137.1, from coordinate 893,581,704 downwards.
GGGATCTGCAGAGGTGCCCATGTGCAGTCATTGTTAATATAATTTTATGGTGCTTTGTATTAGTTTATATGGGGCTGAGTTTGGATATGGTTTCATCTTGTGTTGCAGAACAAGTATGATTGTGCATTTTTTTCTCATTGTATATGTTACCTATTCTGATATGTGTGTGTGTGCGTATGTGTGTGTCTATATGTGTGTGTGTGTGTGTGTGTGTGTACTGTGAGGGTGCTTCTGACTGTCTGTTCCTGTACTGTCACCTGTGTGACCACATGTGGATGTTCATGGAGAGGGGTTGAAACTGGCACTGGCCCCACTTGCCAAATGTTAGATAATGTTTTGGGATAGACAAAGATCTTTGTAAGAATGAAAAAAGAGCACTGCAAGTCTTACTTTTACCACTTTGAAAAACAAAACCACGATTCTGAGCATGCGGGTGATGGTGCTGTGGATGTGACACACATGCTCAAGATCACGGGCCTGTTTTTCAAAGTGGTAAAAGTAAGACTTGCAACACTCTTCATTATTCTTACAAAGATACGCATGCTCAGAGAGCATGTACTTTTAGCCCCAGCTATCACTTACACTTCAACAGGAAATTCACATAAGCGTAATGCATGTTCACATTGAGAAGAGGCATCCAAAGGTGGAAGATCAGCCAAACAATAAGGTGGTGTGCTTGGTCTGAGCTAAAGTATGTATTTTTAAAATTTAGGCAACAGATCTTACTGTTACTTATACTGGGGCACATGAATAGTTTATTTTGCCATATATGTTATTACAGGCACATTGATCACACAAGTTCAGTATAGCTGCTGAAAGCTGACAGTGTCCCTTTAATGTGTGCACTGCTCATACGCTGCATTAATAAAAGTTTCCATGGAGCTGCAAAGTACAATAAGCTGAAACTGAATAGCATCTAGAAACAAACAATTAGGAAACTTTCTTAATTCATTGCAGTGAGCAATGCACACATTAAGCAGCTCACTGAAAAATGCTAAACCAGTGAGTTGGGGGGACAATTTAAAGGGACACTGTCAACCCCCTTAGGTCTCAAAGTGTCCCTAGTTTAAAAAACATATTTTATGATTGCCAACATTGTGTAAACATTATTGATGTAGCTGGTAGTTTGATTTTAACTCATATTTTCTTTACAAAAGTAAAAAACAGACTGTCCAACATAATGGTGTTATCACACCAAAATAGGTTTGTTTACATTCCTTGATCAGCTTCAAATACATCTTTCCTGGACTTGGGAGCACCTGCAAAACAGTCTAGCCCCTCATGATGCTGTGGGAGTTTGAGAGGCTACTTCCTTATCAGTGACTGAACTTTTTGGGTGTGTTTCTATTGCTCAAGAAGCATGCAGTAAGAACAGAACCAGGACTGTAAACAAAAACAAGGTTGTTTATAAATATACACTGCCATGCATTTCAGTTCTACTAAACAAGGAGACAGACAAAACAAACAGCAACATTAGTGAATTTTAGAGAGGGTAAGCAATCATAAAATGTGAGGTTTCAATTAGAAATAATATGATGAAAAACAGGTTGACAGTGTCCCTTTAATGTGATTTGTACTGCATGTTATACTGGAATATATATGCATATATGTGTATATGTATTAGTTAGTGTGTGTGTATCATAACAATTAGAAAGTGCAGTTAGGTGGCTCAGTGGTTAGTGCAAAAATTGCTAGTCTACATTCTCCTGATATCTAGATCAGTTTCAGCCTTATGTATGTCATTGCTGATTTAAATGAGGTATCCAGTGACAACCTCCCCACACTCCAATGTCCCTCGGAGCCTGAAAAGAAGAAGAAAATGGCCATTCAATGTCTTTTTTAATCTGTAAAAATGTGTGTAGACAGTGCACTGCTATGTTATACTGGAATATATAGGCAATTATGTGTGTCTGTGTGTGTGTATATATATATATATATATATATATATATATATATATATATATATTTTAGTCCGTATATGTGCATCACAGCAATTAGAAAGTGCAGTTAGGTGGCTCAGTGGATAGTGCATAAATTGCTAGTCTACGTTCCCCTGCTATCTAGATCAATTTCAGCCATATGCATGTTATTGCTGATTTAAATGAACTGTCTAGTGGCAACCCCCCCCACCTTCCAATGTCCCTCAGAGCCTAAAAAGAAGAGCATGATCCTTCAATGTCCTTTTCAATCTGTAAAAAAAGGCTATCGCTGATGCAACCCCGCACCCTCAACCCTACCTCTCCCTGAGTACTCACCACCCCACACCCCCAGATGCCCCCACACACTCTCACTCACCTGAACAGATCTCAGTGTGAAGATCCACTGTCCCATGGAAGACACGTCTTGCTGTTGGAACTGGTAACTACATATAGGATAAAGTATGGGGTGCAGTATGGAATGAGAATTTTACACACACCCGAGTTGTTGGATGGCACATGGTTTATGCAGCCATCCAACAATGAGGGCGTGTATAAAATTTGAGTTTACATACTGCACGCCATACTTTGTTTTGTTTAATTGAGGGGTCACATTTTTTCACTGCATTGTCTCACACAAAGAGCCGTGTATTAAATGTCATAATTAATACTTGTGTATTATGACATGTAATACACAGCTATTTGTATGGGAAAAAAACATGACCCATTAATTAAAGTATAAGAAATAAGTGCAGTTGAAAACTCATTGAAATACATTGAACTGCACTTACCTTTTTTCTCATTATAGCAGTTCCCAGTTCCAGCAGCAGGACGTATCTTCAATGGGAGAGTGGATCTTCACACTGGAACCTGTTAAGGTGTGTGAGAGTGTGTGTCAGAGTCTGGGGGTGTGGGTGGGGGGGTTCTCAGTGGGAGGTTGGGCTGGTAGTCACATCATCACCCAGTCTGCCCTATTAATCCATATCTAAGGTGAGGCCTCATGCCCAAACTGAACTATGGAGCCCCTTCCTTGCCTCAAGAATACCCCTCTGTCTATCCCACTTAATCTTAAATTCTGTGACTGTTTTAGCCCCTACCACCTGCTCTGGTAGGCTATTCCAGGTATCCACCACCCTCTACATGAAAAAATATTTTCTCACATTTCCCCTGAGCCTTCCCCCCTCTAACTTCATGTTGTCCTACCTTGACTTGGACCATCTCTTACTTTGGAAGATACTTCCTTCCTGTACTCTGTTCATACCAGTGATGTATTTGTAGGTCTCAATCATGTCCCCCCCCCCCATTTAATCCAGGGATGTATAAGTAAATAAATGCCATATAAGGCAGTGTATGTGTATCAGTGTGTGTGTGTGTGTGTGTGTGTGTGGCAATGCTCTCTGTGTAGACAGAGCACTGCTATGTTATATTGGAATATATATGCACGTGTGTATATGTATTAGTCACTGTGTGTATATCACAACAATTAGAAAGTGCAGTTAGGTGCCTCAGTGGTAAGTGCAAAAATTGCTAGTCTATATTACCCTGCTATCTAGACCAGTTTCAACCTTATGCATGACATTGCTGATTTAAATGAGTTGTCTAGTGGCAACCCCCATGTCCAACCTGATGTCCCTCAGAGCCTGAAAAGAAGAAAATGGTCCTTCAATGTCTTTTTTTTTAATCTTTAAAAGTGTGTGCAGACAGTGCACTGCTATGCTGGTATATGTATGTGTATATGTATATATATATATATATATATATATATATATATTTGTCAGTGTGTGTGGATCACAACAATTAGAAAGTGCAGTTAGGTGACTCAATGGTTACTTTGAATATTGCTAGTTTACACGCTTCTCACTGCCCACAATACCATCATTTTGCAGCCATATTAGCTCTTGCTAGAGTTTGTTTATAGTGTAGTATCAGTATTATTTTATTTATTATTTATTTATTTGAAAAGTTTCACCAGGAAAGGCACACTGAGCTGCAATAGCTTGGCTCCAGGTGCATCCGGGGGGGGGGGAGTGGATTACAGAATTAAGTACAATAAGGCAGAACTGAATACATAATGTTGCTGTGAGTAACAGCCATTAAGTACAGAAAAATAACAGAGAATGGTTACATAATAAGCACTGCATGAAGTACATTGAGAATTTACATAGGCACTACTCTCCTTTATACAGAAGTAGACATAAATTAACTATTTTATTACAAATTACTTACCTCACAAGAGCTAAGGTGAATCCTCAGGCTAAATATATACATGGGACAGAAGGAGGGGAGTAGGGTAACAGGATGAGCCAACCATCCCTTACATCCCTTTTGGGATGCCAGAACCCCACAACAGAAGTATCAGGGGGTTGGTTTGGGATAAAGTTGGAGGAGTATAAGTGCTGAATAGTGGGTGGTAATTGGAGGTGAGTTGGAGCAGTAGAGTTATTGTGTGAAAGGCATGAATTAGATCAGCTGCAGTTGGAGGTGGGGGATGTGAAATGATGAAGAAGGCAGGCTAGAGAGATGGAGGACAGGGATGAGTGAATGTCTAAGGGTAGAGAATTCCATGTGTTAGGGAAACAATAGGAGAAATAAGATCTACCAGAAGTGAAAGAGTGGGAGGGCAGGGTGAAGGTCCTATGGGTAGATTTTTGGAGAGCATAGGAAGGAGTGGAAGGGAGTGAGAGGGGGGAGAGGAGGTAGGGTGGTAGGGAGCCAAGCCAGTATTTGTCAATAAGAGAAACACTATGTGCGTGGCATCAAGCAGTAAGGAAAGGGAAGGGAGGTGTAAAGGTCACAGTGATGTGTACGGGGAGGGCAGTCAAGAGCAAAGTGGCAGAAGGAGTTGAAAAGAGTATCCAGTCTGGTAAGTGTTGATTTGGGGGCTGTACTGTAGACTATGTCTCCAAAGTCAAAAATAGGGAGAATCATCTTCTGGACAGTCTCCTAGTGGACTGGAAGGGGAATGCAACTGCAGTGCCCATACAGAGCACCCAGTTTGGGGAGGAGCTTTTCGTGGATGTCATCCATGTGCTCAGTAAAGGTGAGGTACTTGTCAAGCCAGAGGCTGAGGTATTTGAAAGAGGAGACATCATCAAAAGTACAGAACTATCAAGGGGGTGGAAAGAGGGGGTGGCATCTAGCATGGCAAGCATTTGCCTGGAGCCAAAAGTCATTGAGACTGTCTTTTTGGCATTTAGAGAGAGTTGGCTGTCACGAAACCAGTACTGATGTTGTTGAAATCCTATTGGAGCTTAGTTGCTGCATCCAAAGGGAAAGTACTGGAGGCAAACAAGACAGTGTCATCCATGTACATGAGGATATTAGCGGTAGAGCAGACATTTCAGAAGTCATTAAGAAAAATAGAAAGAGAATTGGCCTAAGAATAGAACCTCGAGGGACACCAGTGTATATGGGGAGGAGTGGGGGTAGATGGAGTTACCGGTCCTAACTGATTACGTCCTACGCAAGGGGTAGGAGCAGAACCAGTTGGTGGCAGAGTCAGCCAGACCGGCTGTGGTATGTTTGCAGAGGAGAGGTGAGTGAGCAACTGTGTTGAAGGCTTTGGCCAGGTCAACAAAGATGGCAGAGATAATGCATCCCTGATCCATGCTGGAGAGAATGGAGTCAGTGTGCCATAGTAGGGAGGTGGTGGTGGAGTGGGTCTTCCAGAAGCTAGACTGAAAGGGGGTGATGAAGGGGGAGGAGTCAAGAAAGAAGGACGAGAGCTGGGCCAGAGTCAAGTGTTCTTGGAGCTTGGCAAGGACCTGGAGTAGAGATATTGGGTGATAGTTACCTGGACTAGAAGAGTCCCCACTCTTTTGTATAGGGACAATGGTAGCAACCTCCCAGGCTTTAGGGACAGAGACTAGCAAGTAGGATTGGTTCAGGAGAATGGAGAGAGGAAGGGCTATAGTGTCGGCCAAGATATGAAGCAGCTTGGGTCAAGACCAACAGGGCTTTTCCCTTTGTGGGGGTTAAGGCATAAAAGTGCATTGAGGGTGTCAGCAGGGGAGACTGGTTGAAAAGAGAAATTGGGGAGGGGAAAGAAGGAGGCGACAAGGCTGGTGGGGGAATGGGGGGGGAAGGGAGGCAAGGAGGTTTGAAGCACAGGTGGTGATGAAGTTATTGAATTCAGTGGCCAAGGGGGGGGGGTTGGAGATGGTGCGGTCACCAGACTTAAGGGCCCAAGGAGGGGATTGGGCAGGGGGAAGGCCATGCGCATCCTTCCAGAATTTGGATGGACTTTTTAGGTTTTCCTGAAAGGAAGTATTGAAGCATACTGCTTTGGCAAGATGGATTTCCCTAGTACATGAGTTCCAGAGGGACCAGAAAGTAATTAAAACTTTTAGGGCAATAGAAGCTTTGTGGGCTGACCATGCTAGATCTCGTACCTGCTGGCAAGCCAACAGTTTAGCAGATACCAAGGGGAGGTGGGAGCCATGGACTCTGGTCTTTCTAAGAGGAGCGTGTCTATCCCAGATGTTCAGGAACTGATTGTTGAAATAGGACAGGGTGGAATCAATGGAGGAGGCAATGACCAAGGGAATCCAGTTGGTACCTGAGAGTTTGGCATAAAGGGAGGATAGATCAAGGAATCTAAAGGAGTGAAGGAGGAGTATATTTGGGGGCGCCTTAGGCCTTTGAATTTTCTGCACACAGTAGACCATATGATGGTCACTGAGGGCATCTGGAGAATTCCAGAAGAGACAGTCCAGTGGGGATGTGATGACAGACCCCAGTCTAGCAGGGTATGTTTACCAGACTTAATGTTTAAATGAGTAGGTTCAGAGATTAGCTGTTTTAGATTTAAGGAGGAGACAGAATTACAGGTTTTAGAAAACATTTTGGATAGCCAATTGAGGTCAAAGTCCCCAAGAATGTACAGTTCCCCAGTTGAGGAGAGGGTGGTGAGAGAGAAGATAAGGTCAGTAATTGAAGAGGGGGAAGAGAAGGGGAAGCTTGGACAGCAGTATACTCCACCAAAGAAGATTGGAAGGGAGTAGGGGAAAGAGAGCTTCAGTAAGATAAGTTCATAAGCAGATAGGGATTAGATGGAGAGGCAAATGGAATACTGGATAGAGGGAAAGATGTAAATGGCAACACCCCCACCTCTGGTTGCCTGATCTTGTCAGATAAGGGAGTAACTAGGGATAGAGATGGCAGTGTTGGGGACTTTTGAAGAGAGCCAGGATTCAGAGATGATAAGAACACAGGGTTGCAAACTAGCCATAAGTGGTTGAACTAGGTTAGTCTTAGTTAGGAAGCTCCTGATATTAAGATGGGTTATTTTTAATCCTTTGGGAAGTACAGTGGGGGGGGGGGCATTGGCCCAGAGTTAGTGGAGGTGGAGGGAGGTGGCCCAGGATTAGATTCCACATCTCCGGCTGAGAGAAGAAGAATTAGGATGAGTAGTTTGGAGAAGTAGGATATGTGTCTGCAATGCAGGGAGGGGGCTAAAAGGATGCTGGGAAGGGGACTGCTTTGAAGGTAGGCTACTAGGGGAAAGGGAGGAGCAAAGGGGTCCTAAGTGTACACCAGGTGAGCAGAGCAAAGAAGTGCACGGGTGACAGGGAGAGTTGTAGAGTGGGGGGAGAGAAGAATTTGGCAGTGTGGTGGAGGTGAAGAGAGTGCAGGTGATAGGCAATAGCAAGGGTGGAAGGGGGAGAGGGAGCAAGGTTGAGGTGAACATGAGGGGGGTAAGAATGAGCATGGTGAAAGTGAGGGAGGGGGTAAAAGGGGTCGAGAGAAACCTGTGAAAGAAAGTAAAGCATTGATAGTAGGATCTGGGCTAAATACCCAGTGGGGTAGAGGACTAGCTGAGGACCTTGTCATTCAAGGATCAGGGCAATTAATGCCAGAGGAGATTAAATAAGCTGTATAGGCTGGCTGAGTTTTCAAGAAACAATGGTTGAGAGAGATCACATAGCCAAGACGCTTGGAAGTGATAGTATCACAGGGAACTGGAAGCTAGCATATGGTGTCCCCAGAGGCCAATCTCTGTAACCAAACAATGAGAAAGTGGGGAGATTGTTTATGAGCTCTGGATGTATGAGGCTGATGAGCTCTGGATGTATGAGGCTGATATCACTCCCCCATAGGACACTAGTGCACTAAGTAGGAATAACACAGAGAATAGGAGGATAACCCTAGAAGGCTGGATGGCCTAGAGGGTTGACTTGCTGAATTCGATAGGACTTAGTGCTAAGAGTCATAGGTTCAAGGCTGAACAGGGGTGAAATGGTGAACAAGGGAGAGGAAGTGATGTGGATGGCAGAAAGGGGCAAAATAGTGGGAGGGAATGCAACAACTCTAGGGAAGAATGGGGAGGTGATTTAAAATGTTGCCAGACAGTGTAAGGACTATAGTGACACCTAATGATCAAACAATATAACATGCAAATAGGAAATGGAGGTGATAGTAAGAGTTTGGAACAAGTCACACAGGATACGCATCATGGGTCACATGGGGTGGGGCCACCCATAAAGGAAATGCCCACCCAGGGTGGGGCAGCAGCCGCATAGCAACTGTGGGTCAACAGTGCAGGACACACATTACCTGCACACTGCTCCTGGAGGGTGTGGAGAGCCTGGAGTCCACTCTCACAACCAGCATTCATCCGAGGAGAGGAGCCATCTGCAATGGAAGGGGAGTAAACAGGTCAGTGGAGACAAAAGAGCTCAGGCAGAAAGCTGGAGGGGGGAGGTGGGAGAAGTCAAGACGGCAGAGCCATGATGGCTACCAATCCCCAGTAGAAATGTACACAATAACACAGTATATGCCCTGAATAACACTAGCATCCTACCCACTGTAAAACCTCATTACAAGCAAACCACGCTACAGAATTCCCACCCCACGGTAAGCAACGGAACAGCAACAGAGTTGCCAGAGTAATGTTCCGAAACTCCGACAGGTAGAATCAGCCCTTAAAGAACCATCAGATCTCAGAGTGTCCTCAGCTGCAGCAACCATGAGTGCTGCCTGAAAAACAATCAGGTCAGGACTTCTGATGTTAATACAGCACACACAGTTCCCTTTCGAATAATCACAGTGCAGACCACACACTACCTGCATGCTGCTTCTGGGGGGGGGGAGGGGGAGTGCCTGGCATCCACTCTCACAACCAGCATTCATCTGAGGAAAGGAGAGGAGCCACCTGCATGCTGCTCCTGGAGTGGGGGAGAGCCTGGCGTCCCCTCTCACAACCAGCGTTCATCTGAGGAAAGGAGAGGAGCCACCTGCACGCTGCTCCTGGAGGTGGGGGGGAGTGCCTGGAGTACACTTTCAAGACCAACGTTCTTCTGAGGAGAGGAGCCGCCTGCATGCTGCTCCTCAGGGGGGGGGGTGCCTGGAGTCGACTCTCAGGACCAGCATTTTTCAGAGAACAGGAGCTGCCTGCATGCTGTTCCTGGAGGGGAGAGAGCCTGGAGTCCACTGTCATGATCAGTGTTTGTCCAAGAAGAAGAACCACCTGCACGCTGCTCCTGGAGGGAAGGGGAGCCTGGAGCCCCCTGTCATGACCAGCATTCATCCAAGGGGAGGAGCCACCTGCAATGGAGTTAATTCAAATAGTACACCAAAAATCATTTTTAAAATAGGTACTCAGAGTGCTTGCTAATTTTAAAACTAGAATTGGAACCTTGTCTTAACTTACTTTTCATTCAGTAGACACAGTGAGTAGATAAATAACTTAAATGTTCTGGTGCAGTTACTATGACTCATCTCAGGCAGAAAGATGATTAATAATTAGTATGTCCACACAATAAATTTTACATAAACAATTGAGTCTGAGTCAAAGTGGCTTGATAGCCTAAATTTGGATAGTAACAGTTCTCTCACTAGTCTCTACTTAATCATGCTACTGCCTCCCATTGCTCTACCAAGAGTCATCATACCCATCATTGGCCAATAAAGTGCTTTGTGACTGCAGAATCCTGTTAGTGCCTTGTTTTGACCTGCACTCAGTGGGTATATCTGTACTTGTTTTGCTCGCTCACAATGTGCTCTATGTTTACACAAATATATCACCTTTTGTGCACCAAACACAATAGCACCAGCAGGAAAGGCTTTGCTTGACACTAACATCAGCCTTCAAAAATGGTACCTTTTGTCCCTTTTTGTGAACCTGCTGCCGCTCCTAATTTTGTGCCAGGTAAAACTTCATTACTCAGTTACAGAAACATAGAAACATAGACTTTGATGGCAGATAAGGACTACTTGGCCCACCCAGTCTGCCCATTTCCCCTACCTACTGGATAAGCTGCAGATTCTAGTTAATGAACAGCCTACTTCCTGCACCCCCCCCCCACTATAATTGTCTTGTGTCTGTCCCATGCATGTTAGAATTCCCCCACTGTTTTAGACCCCACAACCTCTCCAGGAAGGCGGTTCCATGCGCCCACCACTATCTTGGTGAAAAACAATTTCCTCACATTACCCCGAGCTGTCCCCCGTCTAACTTTAAATTGTGCCGCCTTGTTCTTACACATCTCTTTTTCTGAAAGATGCTACCCTCCTGGACTTTGTTGATTCCCTTGAGGCACTTGAAAGTTTCTATCACGTCCCCCCTGCCTCTCCTTTCATCAAGGGTATACATATTAAGCTCTCTCAGTCTCTCTTCATATGGTTTCTGATGCAGACCCTGCACCATTTTAGTTGCCCTCCTCTGGACTGCTTCCATCCTGTCTATGTCCTTGCCTAGATGAGGCCTCCAGAACTGCACACAGTACTCCAGATGGGGTCTCACCATCTGTCTGTATAGAGGGATAACCACTTCCCTTTTTCTACTTGTGATGCCCCTTCCTATGCATCCCAGTATCCCCCTGGCTCTCCTTACCAATTTCTCACATTGCTTACCCACCTTTAGGTCATCTGATATGACATCCCCCAGGTCCCTTTCCATTTTTGCTGTTGTTAGTACCTCCCCTGCTATTGTGTACTCTTCTCTTGGGTTTTTCTTTCCCAGGTGCATTACTTTGCACTTCTTTGCACTGAATCTTTTTTCTTTTAATTCAAGTTTATTGAAATACTGTTGGCACAAGAATGAAAACAGTACATTACAACAGATTACATGTGACAGAGTAATGCCACTTACAATGTATGACAACGAGAAAAGCAAAACATTTTTAATAATATTCTTACCCCCTCTATATAGTCACCTTACCTATCCTCTCATTCCACCGCCCTCCCCAGGCTGTAATGCTTAAGACAGATCTGTTCATCAGTGTACATGCCAGAGTTAACTTGCCTTGCAATAATCGACTAGGACTGGAGCAAGTAAAGTGTGTGAAAGGGGCTCCATACCCACTCAAATTTCGAAAGACTGTCCCTTCTCATAGCCCCAAATTTTTCCATGTTTAAGTTAAAAAGTAGTTCTTGTAACCATTCCGCGTAGTTAAGTGAGGTATTGTCCAGCCAGTGCTTTAGTACTATTTTCTTGACAGAGGATGAAATCAAGGCCATATAGTATCTTCGGGCTTTAACAGTTATACAAGTATAATCACCTATCAGGCAGATTTCTGGGGTAAAATAATGTTCAATGCCCAGTAGAGGGTCTGCTTTATGTTTAATTTGGTCTCACAGCCCTTTTATCAATGGGCAGTCCCAGAAAATGTGAAATAGGTCTCCATCAGCCTGAAGACAACGGTAGCATGACTGGTCTGGTCTATGTCCGATTTTATATAATTTGGAAGGGGTCCAAAACAGATTATTTAAGAAATGGTATTGCATGACCCGTAATCTATCCTGGGTGATATACTGGTATGTGTGTCGCCATAGTACATCCCAGTTCCGCTCCTGGTCCCCAAGTCGACCTAGCCAGAATCTGGGTTTATTATCAATGTCTGCGTAGACTTGGTCAAACAGTGCTTTATAGACTTTGGAAACCGCATGCGGTTCCCAAGCCATATGGGCCAGGGATTCAAACCATTCCCTAGTTATATACCCCTCTCTTAATTTATTCTTGAACTTCTCCAGCAAGTGTTTGAACTGATATACTTTGAAAGTCTGGTTAGGGCCTATATTATATTTAGCTAGTATCTCTGCAACTGAAAGGCACCTGTCCCCATGCATAATATCCGCAATCTTTAAACCTTTCAAGTGGGGAAGCCAGGATTCGCTTATCATTCTCCCACCAATCTTCAGATTGGGGTTGTGACATATTAGCTGATGTCTGTCTGTATTCGGGGAGTAATGGAGGGAAGCACATAACTGAATATGTATGCGTAAGGAATCTTTTATTGGGGTGGCTGCTAGTTTAGAGGGCAGAGTTCTTAAAGGGGAGTGGAGAAGAACTTTCGGGTCCATGCCCACACCCTTTATCAATTCCATTTCCAATTTGACCCAAGAGGGTACATAAGGCAATAGCTCCAAGTCCGTGGAGGGCCTGAACCATCATAAATATTTACAGACACTACTTGCACAGTAATATAACCCAAAATGTGGTAGTCTTAATCCAGCTTTCTCCCTGGGGGCAGCAAGTTTATAATAAGCTCTACAGGGAGATTTCCCTCTCCAGATAAAATCTGAGATAGTTGAATGTATTGCTTTATGCCATTTTAAAGGTAGCCATACATTGAGCATATTTAGGGGATCGTAAATCATTGGTAGAATATTCATCTTGATTATATTAATCCTTCCCCAGAGAGAGAGAGAGCAGAAGTCTACCCCATCTGTCAAGATCTTGTTTTATAATTTTCTTAAGAGCGTACAAGTTAAGTCTCACTAATTTGGATTCCGATCTTGCCAGAACAATTCCAAGATACTTCAAGGTGAGTGGGGTCCACTGTATACCCATGTCCACTACATCCGACTTGTAGACATTCATGTTAAGAGGGAATATCTGGGTTTTCCCTACATTTATTCTACAGATAGTTTACCATAGTCCGCAATAACTTCGAGTACTGCCGGTACAGAGGTTCGGGGATGGATGATGTGAAGTAAAATATCATCCACGTATGCTGAGATCTTAAACTCCTGCGACCCAGTTTTTATCCCCATAACCCTGGGATCCTGCCTGATTTTACACAAAAGGGGTTCTAAATATAGGTTAAACAAAAGGGGGGATAAAGGGCATCCCTGTTTGGTGCCCAAAAACAAAGGGAAGCTTGCCGAAAATACCCCATTGCAATATATTTTTGCAGACGGGGATCTATATAAAGCAAACAAACTTTTAATAAAGGGAAGTGGAAGGCCAAACTTCTCCATAGTCAAAGACAAAAACCTCCAATCCACTCTGTCAAATGCTTTCTCAGCATCGACCGACATCAGTCCGCATTGGAATTTACTATCCTTGGATGCTGAGAAAATGTGAGATAGCTTACGGAAATGGTCTGAGGCCATTCTACCATTCATGAACCCCACCTGATCCTGGTGGATTAACCTAGGCAGGACCTTAGCTAAATGGGCTGCAAATATTTTCACTAAGATTTTAACATCATAGTTGATTAATGATATAGGTCTATAATTTGGGACCTTATCTGGCTCTTTCCCTTCTTTGGGGATAAGTACTATCGGGGATTCAAAGAGGTGATTGTCGACCATGTCAGAAGTAAGAATACTATGGAATAGACTTTTTAACCCTGGACATAACTGGCTCCCAAAACATTTATAAAAATTTGGAGAGAAACCATCCAGTCCCGGGGCTTTATCTGTTGAGAGCGTCTGAATTGCATTTAGGATTTCAGTCTCTGATATGGGGGAGGAGAGCATCTCTTTCTGATCCTCAGCTATCACAGGCAAATTACAAGTGGAAAGATAAGCCTTTACCTCCTCACTACCAGGCTGGGTGGGCATAGGACTATATAAATCCTTGTAATATTCCTCAAATTCTTTAACAATCTCATGGGGGGTGGTTTTAATGGACCCATCTGTCAGGGAGGAAATACTTTGAATAATTCTGGATGTTTCTGTTGCTTTTAGTCGCATAACGAGAAGATGACCTGCTTTCTCACCTTGATCTAAATATAAGACTTTAATTTTATTGATGGCATATTCCGCTTTCTCTCTCAAAATCTCATCGTTTTGGTGCCGAAGTCTGACTAACTTTTCCCTAGTTTCAGCCGGTGTGTTCTTTGAAAGGGTGTTTTCTATTTCTCTAATATGGGTCAGCAATTGTCTGGCCCGACTCTCTTTCTGTTTCTTCCTCGCTGCAGCAATCTTGATAAGTTCACCCCTTAACACACATTTCAGTGCACTCCATTCTATATCACCCCTACCCGTCGAGTTGCAGTTTTCTTTCTCGTATTGTGCGATTCTCTGGATTATACTATCTCTGATCTCCGGAGAACGGAGAAGTTGGTTATTTAGTTTCAAGATAGTCTGCCTAGGAGTATTAGGGGCGAGGTTAAGGGTGCAGCTGACCATAGAGTGGTCCGAGATGACCCCTGGAATGATTTTACAATCTGTCAGACCAGGGAGGATGCCCTGGCTCATCAAAAAGTAATCGATGCGAGACCTGGTTTTATGAACCTCCGATAGGAATGTATATTCCTTATTGGAAGGGTATAAAACCCTCCACGGGTCACACAAGCCCAGATTGTCTGACAGGTCTCTAATGGCTCTCTGGGCCGGAGAGAGGCCCCTGCCTCACTTGCCTTCTCTATCCAATTCTGGATTAAATGATAAGTTCCAATCTCCACCCAACATTATAGGAAGGTGAAGAAAGGGGGACAGGACATTTAGTAGTTCTGTGAAAAAGCTGGGTGAGTCCCCGTTTGGGCCATATACACTACCCATCACAATCCTTGTTTGGTTTATGCGACCTATTACTATTATGTAGCGGCCCTCAGGATCTGCCAGTTTTTCCTCACACACAAAAGGAATATTCCTAGTTATTCAATTAGCTACTCCCCTACTAGCGGTTCTATCTCCCGCAGTATATACCTGACCCACAAGATGACGCCTCAATACATTAGATTCCCTTTCCAATAAATGAGTTTCTTGCAAACATATTATCTGGCCCCCTTGCAGCTGCAGATGTCTCAGAACCTTGTATCTCTTTATTTTCTGCCTAGCCCCTTTGATATTCCATGTGATAAATTCGTGTATACTACCCATTGTCCATGTGTTCCATATAGTACCATCGTGTGCTAGTCCACATCATAGCTCTCCCTTTCACCCCTAGCACCACCTGATGAACAGATCTATCCATGCAGTTTCCCTTTGACACACTTTTAACTCGCCTCCATCCCTCATCTCTATTCCCCTTTCTGAATCCAGATATTCCCCTTCTAAATCCCTTATCCCCCCCATAACTCTATTACCTTGAACCATACCTTTTCCCAATAGAGTCTTTCCCCATCCCCTCCCACCAACAAAATGACCTTTTGGCCCATGAATTCCCAAGTTCCAATCCTCCCGATCTCCCTCCAGCCTCTCCTTCCCGCTGATGATATAAAACTGGGTTCCTGTTGGGTGAAAGCTTTTCATATTACCATGCCTTTATACCACTTCCCCCAGGGACCTAAAGCTATAAACCAAAGCTGGAGAAAATCAACCCAGCATTCCAAGATAAATCCCCCTAAGGCGAATCTGAACCTAGAGCTGCAACCCATCAGAACATATTATTAAATTATTAACCATCCCGGGTGATGCGGGACTCAAGGAGATCGGATCCGCTTTACAGCGTTGGGACAGAAGTCAATACCTTAAACTCCCTGTATTGGCACTTTAAATCCCCCTGTGGCAGAACATCCAATCATTCAACAAGTTTTTGAACTAACATATAAGCAACCCCGCTTATTACATGGTCACCATGCACATTAAGTGAGACATACTTATAGTAAACAAACCAAGAAGTTGTACCCCCCTTTTCTAAAAATGTGAGACCAATCGAGGGAAAAGTAACCTCTAGCCTGCTTGTATGTCTCTCAAGTCTCTGCCACCTCTAATCACAACTGTTCCCCAAGCCATTATTTGGGGATACTCTTTATTAAGAAAAAGGAAAAATAAAAATTAAAAAATACAAAGTAGAGAGGGAGCGAGACCAACCAGCCCTTCGGCCCCCACTGCCAGAGTCTCAGAAAGGAAAAAATAATGTGGGAGCTCCCTCTTGTGGTTGTTGCACGGTACGTTCTGATTGTCGGTTTGGCAAAGTAACCAAAATGCTCCAAACTGAAAGACTCCGTGAGTGGTACCCACCCCATTCTGGCACCAAACAGCCGAGCGATGCTGCTGGGGACTACAGGAAACTCCCCCATAGTCTTCCTCCAGGGTACCCGAGCGATGATTAGAGCAGTCCCCACGAGCTCCATAGGAAATGGGATCCAACCCTGAGTACCGAAGTGAGCCACCAGCAGAGAGGTGCCGAGGTCTGACACAGGATCAGGAGCCTTAACAGCAGAAGAAGCACCCCGCCAGAACTGCAGATTAAAGAGAGGTGAGGAACGTAAACCGCTGCAATTACTTTGAATGTTGAGACCAGTTCACAGAGAAGTATAGTGTGCTAGGATCTTGCCTATCCCAGCCAGCCCTCGGTCCTCCGGTTTTCTATGGGGTCCCATCGAATTCCAAACACCACTTTCTTGTTAGTTCTCTAAAGGTGGAAAATGAGATCCGTACTGCAAAAGTAAAATAAAACTAATTTGAGAAAACAGCGTCCCCCGGAAATAACGATTATGTGGCACCGGGTACCTGATAAGCAAATTCAGTACTTTTCCTGTGGTCCCCCGACTCTTCATATCTTGGGGAATCCCTAAATTGTTTCACTCTTCTCTTTAGCCCTTCTGGGTTTAATTTTTTATTACTTTCCTGTTTGAAACCCTTTATAGGCTTTACTCACCACATTCACGTCTGATTAAAGAAATCTGGGAGGGCTTCCCGCAGCCCCTTTGCTGCTGACTGGGCATCCTCAAAAAATGACCACTGGCCGGACAGTGCCACCTGTAATCTCGCAGGGTACCCCATTCTGAAACAGATACCTGAGGCTATCAGTTTAGTTATGATCTGGTGGTATTCAGCTCTTTTTTGGCGCACCGATAGCGGGAGGTCCTGGGTGATTCTCAGCAAGGTACCCTCCCATCTCACTTCTTTGAGCTCTTTAATTTTAGATAAAATGAACTGTCTCTCCTGGAAGTTCAGAAAACGAAAAATCAAAGTACGAGGAGGAGATCCTGTTGGAGGCATTGCCTGTAGCGCCCGGTGAGCCCGCTCAATTGTGTAGTTTACGCCAAAGGGCGTAGGGCCAGCAATCCAACGCAGGAATTTCTGAATGAATGCGACTGTATCAGTTCCCTCTTCTTTCTCGGGGAGACCGATTACAATCATGTTGTTCCTCCTGCTCCATCCCTCCAGGTCCTCGATTTTCAAATCCATTTTTTTGATTTTTTGTTTCAAGTGCACTAGCTCTGGTTCTTGCTTTGCAACTCGTTTCTCCAAGGAGGTAACTTTGACTTCCGTATCTCCCGTACGATGAGATAAATCTTCTAAAGCCTGTGTTACTGCCTTCAGTTCCTCCGTTACCGAACACAGTTCTGAATGAAAGGGTTTGAACTCTGCCAGAAATTGTGCCAGTGTCAGGGGCTCCTTTTCTGGGTTGTTACTTTCACCTTCTGGGCCTCCTGTGAGCACCGCGGTCCTGGCTTTTTACGGCAAGGCCTTGGCTGGGGACACCGGCGGGGTATGTTTTGGTGGAGATTTTCTCATCTCTGCCTCCATCTGTCCCCGAATTCCATGCAGGGCATTCTAGAAGCTTTTAGGTGGACAAATCCGATCTTGGTGTAGCTCCTCTGTAATTAGCTTTAAAAAAGGCTTATAATAGAGTAGGAGGCTGGAGCAGTTCGATCAGGTAACTACCATGGAACCTGCATCACGTGACTCCCTCTTTGCATTGAATCTAAGTTGCCATATGTCTGACCGTTCCTCCAACCTTGCCAAGTCCCTTCTCATCTTTTCTACCCCCTCTTGTGTATCAACTCTGTTACAGATCTTTGTGTCATCTGCAAACAGGCATACCTTTCCTTCCAGACCCTCTGCAATGTCACCTATAAAGATGTCAAAGAGGACTGAGCCCTGAAGTACTCCACTAGTAACCTCCCTTTCTTTGGAATGTGTTGCATTCACTATTACCTTCTGCGTCCTGTTGTGCAGCCAGTTTGCTACCCAGGCTACCATGCTGGGACTCACTTCCAGGCTGACTAACTTGATTATAAGTTGCTGCTCCTTCATTAAGCTCCATATATATATATATATAACATAATTTCAGACCCAGCACTGCCCCCTGCAGCACTCCACTGGTCACATTACCTTCCTTGGACACAAAACCATTTATTCATGCCATTAGTATGCTATGACTGAGCAAGTAGCCTATCCAGTTAAGCAATAATGCACAACAGGGTGTGTGTTGTGCTGGGATAATGTCATGCCTGGAGTGATTAGGCATGAGGCCGCAGACCGAGTGAGACTAATCACCCCAGAAGTGATGTTATCCCAGCACAACACACACCCTAGAGTGCATTATTGCTATTATACAATGGCTCGTTTATAAGGGAGAAAAAACAAGCATTTGTCAATGCCGAATGTTTGCTTGCTGGCACTGGCATTGGTAGTGTAGAAGTTACAGAGCTGCATAATAGGAATGGCAGCAATGTACTGAACTGAAGCCAACCCCACTACCACCCTGCAGGAAGTGGCAAGCATTGGGGTGTGCCTTTGGGTCATCAGGCATAACGACCACGCAATTTCACCACACCCTACCCTGCAGACACTGACAAGTGTCATGGTGTGCCTTGGGGTCTTTGGCCCTTATGCGCACCCCATTCTATCAGGAAATATGGTGAGATGGGTGCGGTATAGGAGAATGGGGTGAAGTTTGGGCCCGAAGAGTCCAAGGCACACCTTGATGCCTCTCACTGGCTGCAGGGTGTGGGTGGGGGTGAAATGGTATGAGCATGACAGGCAAGAATCCCAAGTCACACCCCTGATGCCTGTCATACTCTACAGGGTGGGGCGTTATGGTCGGAAACCCTAACGCCTCAGGCATTTGTTGGTATTTTCACTCCAAATTTTCAACATGGTTTTTTTGTGACCCCCACCTCATGAACAGTGGCAATATCAGTTTGTTAGCCGAAAACTGCTTTTGCACAGCGACTATGGCATTTGGCACCACAGGTGCAAAAACACATTCCGAACAGGATGTGAAAAATGACAGCGGTACTGTTCATGGGGAGGTGTAAAAAATCGCAATGTTGAAAATCTGCTGTGAAAGTCTTAAAAAAACTGGTGAAGTCACGAGTGTGAGTAGAAACTGTGCAACGCACACCCGTAATGTAACTAGTTTGGGGATTTTTTTTACAGTAGATTGTTAACACAGGCATTTTGGAACCTCCGAACATGAACAGTGTCAGTGTGATTGTCTTTATCTGTCCCGAACAATGATTTCCCACAGTGACCACGCAGCTCTGCACTGAAAGTGTGAAAACACATTTCGGCCATGTTGTGGAAAATGACAGCTGTACTGTTCATAAGGAGGTGTAGAAAAATGCCACTGGTGAAAATCTGGACTGAAAATATTACAAATTCATGAACTTACGAGGGTGCGTGGAAACTGTGCAATGCTCACTCGTAACACAGTCATTTTATGGAGTTTTGTCACCAAATTTTCAACATAGCCATTTTAAGACCTCTGCTCATGACCAGTGTCACTGTGATTTTCTTAATCTGTCCCAAACATTGTTTTCGCACACTGACTGTACCATTGTGCACTACATGTGCGGAAACACATTTTGGGTGAGATGTGAAAAAATGGTAACTGCACTGCTCATAAGGAAGTGCGGTAAAATGGCACTGTTGAAAATCTGTTGTGCAAATATTACAAATTCGCAAACTTGCCAGTGTGCGTAGGAACTGCGCAACGTGCACTCCTAAAACAGTCATTTTTGGGAATTTTTTCACCAAATTTTCAACATAGCCATTTTAACACCTCTGCTGCTGACCAGTGTAACTGTGATTTTCTTAACGTGTCCCATACATTGATTTTGCACACCGACTGCGCCATTGTGCACTGCATGGGCAGAAACAAGTTGTGGGTGAAATGTGAAAAATGACAACTGTACTGCTCATAAGGAGGTGTGGTAAAATGGCAATGTTGAAAATCTGGAGTGAAAATATTGAAAATTTGCGAACTTATGAGCATGCGTAGGAACTGTGCAATGCACGCTCGTAAAACACTTTTAGGAATTTTTTCACCAAATTTTCAACATAGCCATTTTAAGACCTCTGCTCATGAACAGTGTCACTGTGATTTTCTTAATGTGTCCCATACATTGATTTTGCACTTCAACTGCTCCATTGTGCGCTACATGGGTGGAAACACATTTTGGGTGAGATGTGAAAAATGACAGCTGTACTGCTCATAAGGAGGTGTGGTAAAATGGCAATGTTGAAAATCTGGAGTGTAAATATTGAAAATTCACTAACTTATGAGCGTGCGTAGGAACTGCGCAATGCACACTCATAAAACAGTCATTTTTAGGAATTTTTCCACCAAATTTTCAAAATAGGCTTTTTGAGTGCCCACCTTATGAACACTGGCAGTGTCATTTCATTAATCATTCTGGAAAGGTGATTTTGCACAGTGGCTGCAAAATCACCCTTCAGGCCTGAGTAATGCCATGACAGTGCAAGAATTCATGAAGAGGGGTCCCAAAAACCCCATGTTGAAAATTTGGTGCAAAAATTCCAAAAAATGCCTGAGATATGCAACAAAGTTGAAAAAACCTATCTATCTCATTATACAGCTTACCGGCATTTCCTCAGTTCGCGGTCAGCTTTGAAGAGTGCAGACGTGTTCCAGGTCCACCGAAGATTGTTGCGCTGGACTCCAGAGGTAAGAATGGGGTGAGGAGGGGTGTGGAAAAGGCAGGGTGTGCAATGGGTGGGTGCAGGTTGTGGGGGAGGTAGGGAGACTGCCAGGGACCATTTTTTTCTTTACATGTTTTTTTTGTTGAAAAAGACGATGTGGGACGTTTGCCACACTGGGGTGGGCTCCCAGCATAGCAGAAGGACTGCTGGGAGGCATGGAGCCAATGGGGGATTGGGCACCCCCATCGGCCATGGCATCTGTTGCCATGCTGGGGTGGGCTCCCAGAGTGGCACCCTGTACTCGGGGGGTAGACAGTGGAGCCGACGGGGGATTGGGCACCCCCATCGGCAACAGCATGGGGGGAGAGACAGTGGAGCCGATGGGGGATTGGGCACCCCCCGTCAGCCATAACATCATTTTGTCATGCTGGGGTGGGCTCCCAGCGTGGCACCTAGATGCTTGGGGGGGTGCAGCCGATGGGGGATTAGGCACCCCCGTCAGCCATAAAACATTTTGCCACGCTGGGGTGGGCTCCCAGTGTGGCACCTGGATGCTTTGGGGGCGTGGAGCCAATGGGGATAGGGCACCCCATCGGCCTTACAGTGTGGGCGGGAGGGGAAGGCACATGAGCACGCAGTGCGTGCGCGACATTGTGTGTGTGTGGGGGAGCCTCTACCTCACCAAGCGGAGCTATCCCTTTCAACTGTATGCCACTGCATTTTCAGCTGTCATAGACAGCTGGAGCAGTGATTGGCGCTCTGCGACTGCGCCTGTAAATACACTGACTGAATTGTAAGAGGCTGACACACCTCTGGAAAACTTGTATGATGGCACTATGTTTCTTGCACATGCGTGCAAGCAGACATAAAAATAAAAATCTTTTTTATTTACTTGATTTTTAGGTTATTTATCAATGTGGAGGTATTTGTGGGGGGAAAAATAATCCACTTCTAGCCAGTAGGTGGTGCTGGTTGTATATGACTGGCTAGCTACTTCAGCTGTCTGTGCCTCAAACAGTTTTCTGTTGTTGTAGGTTTCCCCTTCACTCTCAAACTTTTTTTGTTTATTCCTTATATTTTTGTCATTCACCATTCCAATGAAGTTTAATTTGACCAGCTGTTCTGACTGCTGTTTGATCAGGTGAACCGCACATTGGGAGCACGTTAGGAAATGAAGCGAGACTTCCAGTGTTGTGATATGGGCCAGTAAGTACCTGGTAGTTCCTGAGGGGGAATTGTATTTTACGTGGCCTCAGCATCCAGTAGTTGCTGATGGCACCGGTGTGAAAATATATTTTTTTAAAAGGCACTGCATGTGGTTCTGTGGGAAACGGGCGAGTGGCACAGAACAAGCGCGTGCTACGCTGAGGCATGGAGGCAGTGCAAGTGAAGATTGTGGTGCTAAAAGGGTACGTGTTTAATTTATTTTGTGTGTTTAATTGTTTAATTAGTTTTTCTGGAATTGCAAGGAAAGGGCAATGATTTTTGCTGGACTTGCAAGGAATGGACATATAGGTTGCTGACAGGAGGTTACTGCTGCTGGGGTCACGGAGTGATTCGGTAAAGGATTGATGCGGTCATCTGCCTGCTGGGACTAGACCTGTGATGCTGTACTGGGATTACATCACAGGTCCAGTCCCAGGATGATCAGTGAGAGGCCACTATTATTTTTTGCCATTGTATAATTTACTGTTTTACACCTTATCTCAATTAAATCAACTCTGTTAATTAATTCTGCACACCACATCAAATGCTTTACTGAAGTCCAAAAATATGACATCCTACCATTTACCAGTTACTTGACTTTTTATACAGCACTAGTTTTCAAATGCTATATCCCTGATATGGTATGTTATAGCATACTATTCACAGAAATTGGTAATATGGTATGTTGTATTATAGTATTCACAGTAATTGGCAATACAGCATGATTGCATTATTTCTGGCAATATTATATCACAGATGCATTCACAGCTCAAATGGTGTGTGTGCATGCGTGCGTGTGTGTGTGTGTTGGGGAAGGATGCATGCTTCAATCATATTTGCCAGTCACCTGTCTAGTAGTCTGTTCTTCCGTAATGTGTTGTTTTTTCTCTCAGAAAAAAAAATACCAATTTATCCCTCAGTGTTGTAAAACCACTGAAATGTAGTTCAGATGTAATTTCTGTTTCCCCTAATCAAAATAAGAAATAGCATTTTAAAAGTATATGTTATTGCTTTCTCAAAGATATAGTTACCAGTAACTGTATCTCAAAGGTGGTATCCCATTGTTTGGGTGCCATGATTAGGGCACCACAACAAGGGCATGAGTGACAGGGGTGATCAAGATTTAAGATCACCCTGCACTCACACCCTGTTGGGCGTCCCTACAATTTCTTTGTCCTTCATGGCATGCCCACCCCAGAGGATGTGATATTTATTTTTGGGGGGTGTGGGGTAACTATTTTGCAGGACAGTCATTTGGTGATGTAACTTTCGGGTGCCAGAATGTCAGCCACGCTAATGGAGGTGACATATTCCTTGCACCCTAGGTTACCTCACCCACATTGCCGCACATCATCATGGTATTGCATCGTATTGCTCTTAGTACTTATTTTAACTATTTATGTATTTTAATTTGTTTTAAGAATCGTAAAACCACTTTGATATTTGTGAACAGCACTTGTTATAAACAAACACACATTGACAACCCTCAAAAATACAATTAACTGCAAGTATAATTTTGTGATGACATATCTATAAGTAGATCCATTTACCTAGAGATGGACAGCTACAGTAGTAGCTAAAACGTATTGTCTGATAATACTTTATTGCATGAACTATTTTATGTTATCCATGCTTTCCCTTATATCTTTATACATTCTTTTATTTATTTTATTTGGTTTTTGTTTACTGGGTAGGTGTACTAGACAATAGAATTGCCTATTTTCAGTCATGAGCTGGTAGGGCTACAGGCATGATGACAAAAGTCATATGGTGACAATACATTTCAGAGCAGAGCACATGAAGTTGATATAGTGATAACATGACCTCAAAATGCAGGAGACAGTATAGCGCAGTGGTTTAAGGCTCTGAGCTGCAAATCTGGTGAAATCCAGAAAACCAGACCTGGGTTTGAATCTCACAGCTTCCACTTGCATACTGTGTGACCCTGAGCAAGTCACTTAACTTCCCTGTGCTCCCAGGTCGCTCCTCTAAAAAAGCTTTCAGCTTAGTCTGCTACTCCTGGTTAAACTAAAAAAATGCATTATGGGACAGAACAGTTAATTATGGTATAGCTATAGCAATATATTACAGAACATAGAATTTAAATGTGGTGCAGCAGTGCAGTCAGTTATAAGGGTCAAAACAAGATACTACAATCAGAGCTTGGAGGAAAACAGCAGGACAAGAACGTTAAACAGGATGCATACAATCAGGTCCAAAGCAAGCAGACAACATTAACTAAGCATGTACATAGTTTGAACTCACTGCCAAGGATATATGTACCTGAAAGTAACTATTGAAACAGAAGTGTCTCAACAAATAAGCTAAGCTGTTTCACAATTCTAGTACATTTTTTTTTTACAGTCAGCCATTCTGATTAAAAAAGAATATAATGGATATCTGCTGGATTATCTGTTATTAGATATCAAATACTCAATCATTTCCATCCACCCTGAATTACATAGACAGTACAGGATCAGCAGTAATCATATACATTATATTGTGACCCAAAATCAGTTTCATGTGACTTTTCTGCAGAATTAGGCAACTTCCGGGAAAATAAAGCATCTCCCTTGCAACCAGAAAGGGCATGAGAATGTACTGTAAAACCAATATATGCAAGAGGAGCTCAATGTAATATATTAAAGAACCACTGACCTCGCAGGGAAAACATTGAAAACATAACAACAAATCAACTTATTATTCAGGCGTCTTCTGTATACACCTTCTCCAAAG
The DNA here is from genome assembly GCA_016271365.2 of Neoceratodus forsteri. Lineage (NCBI taxonomy): Eukaryota > Metazoa > Chordata > Ceratodontiformes > Ceratodontidae > Neoceratodus > Neoceratodus forsteri. The sequence continues at coordinate 893,557,051 of CM028137.1, read as the reverse complement.
CCTTTTTTATTGAAGGTGTTATGAAAACTGTAGCTCTGTCACTTAGTCCTCATATACTTTGATTGATGTCTACTATTATGATATCATAATCATTCGCAGATCAAACAGTAGTGATGCTACCAGAGACGTTTTATGTTACATGTACAATAGAAACCAGAGCAGGTGACAAAGTGACAGAGATATGGTTTTCCTAAACATGTCAGGTTATGAAGTATGAGAGGGAGTTAATTAAAATACATATAGGCTACATAATGTTATGGGTGCTGCTATTATTTTAAAGTTATCTTTGTGGTGTCAGAGACTTTTAGAGCTCTATCTTGTATTTTGATATTTTGGAACTTTTAAACTGCAGGTCTTGCCTTTAGGTCTGTATAGTTCTATCTACACAGTCCCACTGGCTTCACAAAACAATAAGGGTTAATTTATTTTACATATCTTTATAATTATTGTGGACATCAAAGCAAAATGATTTAATGAGACTTTTTTTTATTATTTCTATTTATCCTCCTCCTTGCTGAGTGGTCCCAGCGATTGACCAGCCATTGGTACCCACACCCCCCGGACTAGGTCTAGCACATGAATTTATGCCCTTCCACACAGGCCGGCCAGTAAGCAGGATCCCCCTCCATGGGAACCTGTAGCACAGAAACCCAGTGGATGCACCTCTCATGTCTGGGGGTGCAGGACATGACCATCAGCTGCCGCGATTTCCCTAAAATTTTCCACCAGTTTTACTCCCTGAAGGAGCCGGACATGCAGTGGCATCAACGCACAACAATGCGGACACCCACCGCACTCCTCCCCTAGCTGTGCACGAAATCACCGGTGTGGCACGAGGTGTGGCATCCAGCACCTCAATCCTCAGCACCACTGGGCCAGCTATTTAATGAGACTTTTTGCCAAAAATTGTGAATAGGATTAATTTAACAGAAAGGAAGTTACCCCTTGCTACAATACATACATATAGAGATAAAGAAAGAAGACACACATGTACATGTCAATATAGGAGTGTTTGAAGAAAATTATCATAATTCCATTTTAGAAAGCCATGGCCCAGGTTACTGGAGGCCCAGCTGGGGGAGAGGGATTGAACGTCCAGCGATGGTGCTCCCTCTCCAGGGGGGAAGATGGTATAGTGTTCAACATTATGGTTACACCTGGTGGAGACCTGGTGTACTGTATCCATGCCAACACCAACACGTTCGGGGGTGGGGCAGACACTGGCCATCATTGCACTTCCCTGACCCCCCGTACAACAGGGAAAAAAATGCTGCAGCCAATCACTTTCATGATGCCCACCCTCTGCTCTAATCAATCCCAGGCAACTCCCTGACCTATTCCAGCATTTGCACCACTGTAGGGGCCAGTGCCATGACCCTGCCCTGGGAGGCAAGCCGGGGGGTATCAGTGAGTCACAGCTAATGTGGGACGCGGGAGAAGGAGGGTCCTTGACCGGTCGGAGGACTGGTGAAGGTGAAACTGAAAAAAAAGCCATGGCCTCCTCAAAAAGGAATCTGGGGACTGTGGGTAAAAATACATTTCTGTGTTTTGATCCAAATCAAATATATAAGTTTCAGTGCGTGATTTATTTTCTGTCTTGTTCAGTGTTACTGCTGTCATGTATCATCTTGTGCTCAAGCCCCCTGCACTTCTTGAACTCCTCCTCAATCCTGTGTTATGCATTTTGAACTGTCAACCTGTGTCTCCAAAATTCATTAAAAAATAATAATGTACTGAAACTATTCTCTCCCATTGAGACAGACATAACATAAGATACTCGAGAAAGAGGTGGGAGTCCTGTCTGAGAAAGATGTGACGGCACTGTCGTTAATCTCAATCTCTCTCTCTCTTTCTCTCTCTCTCACTCAAATTAAGCAGTTGTTAAAAGAATTAGGGAAGTGCAAAATGAAATGTAAAGTAGGATTTTGTTTGCCTTCAATGAAATATGACAAAATATGTAAAATCAATTTGTATCTTTTATTAAATTGTCAGTCATGTTATTTTACTCCTGGCTTGGCGGGGGGGGGGGGAGCTAACAGAGTTCCAAAAATTGCAATTTTTCATAATGTGTGACCTAAAATAAGTGGTGTAATTGGAGTGAATATGCTTATAAGGTTATATATGTCATTTATTTGTGCAGCCGGATAGTGTCTTCCTTGAGTGTTAAACTATCAACTCTCAGAAGCAGCACATGTCTGCTTGTCATGTACTGGTTCTATCAATATAAGCATTTAAATGCAAGTATACTCTGTATCCATGCCAATGCCTTCCCTAAAGCTGACCAAACCTGCAGCATACAGTACATTTGATGGGACTGTGTGTTTTTCTGGCGTTTTTTTTTGGGGGGGGGGGTTCTGGCTGTTCCAATAAGTAGCTTATGTATTCTTCCAAATTGAGAAAGAAAGAAAGAAATAACTGCTTAAACTGATATCATATTGATACACTATTCCTCTGTTGAAGCTTCTGTAGTAGATTCCATCTACTACAACACCAGCAAATTACAGTTCATGAATTTGCCCTTTTTTTATTGTCAACAAACATTAGACAGAAAAAAAACATACATAATTTTTATGTCAGATTTAGGTTTAGTTATTCTTAGAGTACCAGATGCATCACAGATTCATAGAGTGAGTACAAGTTCAATGGGCAAAAAATACCCTTTAAAGAACTCGCCACCGTATTATTGGTGGTATTCATATTTTTTGTTTCCCATGTAGAGATCTAGCCTTGTTTTAAAGGTATTCAAGGTAGAACTGGACACTACATGTGCTGGTAATTTTTTCCATAATCCAACAATTCTCTGGGTAAAACAGTTACTTCTCTTTGTGTTTTTTATAAATTCACCTGTAATTTTAAGTCCTTTAGTTCTGGTATTAGCAGTAGTATTACACAGTGTCAGACCAATTGTTGCTCCTAAATAATTATCTTTTAAAGCTTTATATGTGAAGCATAGGTCCCCACAGATCTGTCTATAGCCTGTAGAGTATAGGTTTAAGTTTATTAATCTCATTCTAAAGTCCAGATATTTTTTTTCTTTTTTTGTGTATTTTTGTTGGACTCCTTCAATCAATTTACTTCTTTTCGAATAAGATTTATTAAATTGAGAACAATACTCAATGTGTGGCCTCACCAAACTGGAATATAGTGGGATTAGAACCTCCTCTTCTCTACTTTTTATATTTGTTAATATAGAGCCAATTATTTTGTGGCACTGCTTTACCTTTAAAATAGTATTCTTATCAAAGCTAAGATCATTTGATATTGCTGTGCCAAGGTCTTTCTCTTCATATACAGTCTGCAATAGGGTAGATTCAAGGCTATAACTGTAACATGGGATATTCTTTCCTAGGTGCATAACTTTGCACTTTTCTTAATTAAATTGCATGTGCGTAGTTTGTCCCCAATCTGTGAGTAAGTCCAATTTTTTTGTATAATATTCTTATCTTTAATGGTTGTTACAAGTCCTTCTAACTTGCAGTCGTCTGCATATTTGGCTAACCAGATTCCATCCAAAATAGATATGGTTGCAATTAATATATTGAAAAGAGTTGGGCCCAGGACAGATCCCTGAGGAATGCCACTAGTCACATTACCCCATGAGGAGAAATATCCTTTAACAGCAACCCTTTGCTATCTATGGTTTAACCAAGAACTAATCCAACTTACGATATTTGGTGATAATTCAGTCTTCATTAACTTATTAATTAATATGTGGTGGGATACTTTGTCAAAAGTCTTAGCAAAGTCTAAATAAACCACGTCATGAGGAATACCTTTATCGAGTGCCTGACAGATGGGCTCAAAAAAGTAAAGTTGATTTGACAAACTTTACCAGATTTACCAGGAACAAATCCATGTTGGCTATGATCCATCAGTCCCTTATTTATGAGGTGCTCATTAATTCTCCTTTGTAACAATTTCTCCATAACTTTACCAATCGCAGATGTTAGGCTGATTGGTCTGTAATTCTTAGGTACATCTCTTTTGCCTCCTTTATGGATAGCAGTATCGTTGCAATACGGCAATCGTTCAAAGCTGTACCATCCTGTAAAGATTTATTATAAAGATAGGTAAGTGGTTCACTTATTACTGGAGCTAATTCTTGAATCAATCTTGGAGATATCCCATCAGGGCCAGGTGAACTATTCACTTTCAAAGACTGCATTGTTTCATAGACTTCTGTAGTACTAATACTGAGTATATTCATATTAGTCAAATCAATATGTTGAATCTGGGGGGTTTTGTTTTCAAAAACACTGAGAAAGTACTTATTTAAAGTTTTGGCAATCTTATCCTCACCAGTTAGTACCCCATTATCCATTTTTAAGGGTCCAATAGTATTGGAGTTGTCTTTTAATGTACCAATATAGTTATAAAACCTTTTTTTATTATCTTTGACACCTGTTGCTACCTTTATTTCTTTTTTTTTTTTGCCATTTTTATCATTCCTTTTATGTTCTCATTACACTTTTTAAGCTTGTTTAGTAATTCTGGAGTCTTTGATTTTTTTAATTTTTGAAATAGTTTTTTTCTTTTTCCAAATGTATTTCTTCATTTTATTATTCCACCATGGCGCACTACATTTAGTTTTACAGTATTTTTATTCTTTTTGGTACAAATTTATCAATGCAGTCAGTCAAATGTTGTTTAATTAATTCTGAGGTTAATTCAAGTTTTTGCCTCTAAAATATTCCTGCCAATTCCATTTACCCAAATGAGTTCTCATTTTCTGGTAATCTGCATTATGGAGATCACTTACAACAGTCTTACCTTTAATGTATTCAATAGTATTTATATAGTAGGCAATGATTGTGTTGTGGTCAGAATCTCCAAGAGGTGGAAGTAGTTGGATATTATGTATTTTCCCATCACAACTGGTTAAAATTAGGTCTAGTGTGTTATTTCCCCTAGTTGGCAAATGGACCAATTGTTCAAGATTTAACTGAATAAAAAGATCAATACATTTTCTTTCTAATACTACTTTACTATCTAATGAAGTCCAATCAATGTGAGGTAAGTTAAAATCCCCCATAAGCACATAATCATATCATGTCCCCCCCACCCAAAAAAAACAAGTTCAAGTGTTCCCAAGGACTTGTTCCTGTAAGGGGTAAAAAAAGAAGACACTGATTCTAATATACATTTCTATGAAATTAATGATTCCATGTCAACAGAGCTAAATACAATCTGACATGGTAAAATATGGCATGGTGAAAATGCCCCAAGACAAAACCATGCATCTGAAAAACAGCTACGCCAAAAACAGCGAACATATCCCTCAAGTAAAGATTTACTATTAGAACATCACACTGCCATGGATCACCACTTGAGTGAAATTTGAGGTTGCACGGTTAAGGCACCTCTCTATTTTGTACACCGCACTCTTCTGACTTTCATAATGTTGACCACACGATATTGACCATGCTCCTTTTGTCTGCGAGGACTTGACATTCTACCAAATAAATACAGTGTAACACAACATCTAAATGCAGGTTTAGAGTCATGTGTGCTTCTCCAATAATTTTCACAACATAAATTAACTTATTCAAAATAAACTGGAAGCAAAACAAGTAAATGAATGTAACCATTTCTTGACTTCACTACATGGTGTGTGTGTGTGTGTGTGTGTGTGCATATGTGTGTGTGGTGTGAGTGTGTGTGCATGTGTGGTGTGTGCATGCATGAGTGTGTGTGTGTGTGCATGTGCATGTGTGTGTGTGTGTGTGGTGTGGTGTGGTGTGGTGGTGTGTGGTGTGGTGTGTGTGGTGTGTGTGTGGGTGGTGTGGTGTGTGCATGTGTGTGTGCGTATGTGGTGTGTACATGTGTGTGTGTGTGTGTTTGTGTGTGTGTGCCATCTCTGAGGATTAGCTAGATTTGGTGCAGTGTGACACCAAGCACATTAAGTTGTACTGGTGACGGTATCGGTAGTGACTCGGTTATTGGATATATATGTGTGTGTATATATATATTTATATATATATATATATATATATATATATATATATATATATATATGATAGTGGCACAGTAGTGGCACTATAGGTAGGGTTGAGTACCCCAGTTAAGATTAAAGTATGAAATTTTGCAGCTTAATAACTTTGCCACCATATGACAAATTTGCCTAAAATTTGGCATGCACAGAGCGGTACCATAGACCTCTGGATCTGCCAAGTTTCACAACAGTCAGGTATATGGTTGTGGAGCTGTAAAGCACAATAAAAAGTCACATTTATGCTTTTTTGCGCATTCTTTGCTCACACCTACAGGTCGCATGGTTTGTGCGACTGGTCCTAAAACTTCAGGGATCATGTGGCCAGGGTCCCCGATGTGCCTTTCAAAGAGTTCATGAAAAAATATTAAACTGTTCAAAAGTTATTCAAAAACCAAGTTTCCCATTATAGTCAAAGGGAAAAGTTAACAAAAAGTTTGACAGTGTCGCAAATGCAGTTTTTAGTGTCGCAAATGATCCCTGTAGTGTCATGAGTCAGCCTTTTTTTTTTCAGTTACTGGTCACAGAAATGCTTGGCATTTAAAATCGGGACCCTCTAGGGACACAATTCTTTTTGTGTTCACCTAGTCGAGCCCTGAGGATGCTAGCCATGTCTTTTTTGGGGGGTTAAACACTCCAGAAACATGTTTTCAAAATTTTTCTAAACTATAGTGTCACAAAGTAGTGTCGCATTTGTGACACTTCCGTGATTTTTTTTGTGAAAGTGTCGTGATTTGCGACACTACTTTGTGACACTATGCCTAAAAGAATAGGAAATCTTTGCCACCCTGCTGCAAATGAACGGTTTGGTCTTTTGAGCTACAGTTTGGAGGGAAGACAGCCAAGATCCCACAGATGTGCCTTTTGGTGGTTTGGTGACAAAATATTACAGGGCTGCAAAGTTACAGTACTCCAAAGTTGATGATTTTTTCCATAGGATAATATTACAGCGTCCGCTGCGCCTTTCAGGGCCCGTGTCTCATTTTCTGCTCCGAGGCCCATCATTATGCATACATTCTCTGTATTCACTGTGTTTCTCTATGCAGCTTTTGGGGACAAAAAGGCTGTGCATTTTCGTTACTGTTACAGTTAGCGTTTCCACTTGCCTTTCCATTACTGTTTGCATTAGCGTACCTGTCTATGCCACAGTGTGCGTTATCCTCTCCGTTTTCGTTTGCTCTTGCATTTGCATTACTGTTTTTGTTAGCCTTTCCTTTCACATCATCATGTGCATTTCCATTTGTGTTTGCGTACGTGCTTCCGTTTGCATTTCTGTGTCTGTTTGTGTTTCCTTTCGTGTCATCGTTGCTATTACTGTAAGTGTCTGCATTTCCATTTGCGTTACTGTGACCATGTGAATTACAGTTTGTGCTTCCGTTCACACTTGTATTTGTGTTTCTGTTTTCATTAACATTTGCGCTTGCGTTTCTATTACTGTTTGTGTTATCATTTATGTTTGCATCACCATGTGCGTTAGCATTTGTGTTGCCGTTACTTCACTATTTATAGCGCACATTCTCAAAAAGAAGGGAAATTCACGGCAAAAATCTCTGTTTAACACATAAGTTAGGGTTGTTCCACAGTGACAAAAGTGAGGAAATTCGATGTTAGGGTTCCCACCCCCTTGCACCCCACCCCCAACCTGCCCCCACCAACAGGCATCGGGGTGTGTGTCAAGGTCATCGGTTCTAACTCTCACCCCATTTTCCTATACTGCACCACCTCAGCTTGTTTACACATGGGCTGGGGTGAGAATTAGGACCAAGGATGCCAACGCACACCCCGATGCCTGTTGGTGGGGGCAGGGTGGGGGTGGGAACCCTAACATCGAATTTCCTCACTTTTGTCACTGTGGAACAACCCTAACTGATGCATTAAACAGAGTTTTTGCCATGAAAAATATATATATATATATATATATATATATATATATATCTTGACTATTTGTCTTTCTGTGCAGCATGCACTATCTGCAACTTGATGATTTTAGCAGTTGTGCTATATTTGGATATTTAAGATTAAAGAACAGTATTAGTGGATTTTACTGAGAGATCTTTTATCATCTGGAAAATCTGCACTATGACAAAGGCTACTTGCAATTAACATAGTCACTCCAATTACATCACATACTTTACATCAAATATTGTGATACTGCCATTTTTGGAGCTCTGTTAGCCACACACCCAAACTCGGGAGTCAAATAAAATGACAATTAGAACAAAATCTTACTTTGCATTTCACTTTGCTCTTTTTAAAACAGCATAAACACTGCTTCATTAGAGAGAGAGAGAGAGAGAGATTTACAAAAGTAGTCACATCTTTTTCAGACAGCGCTGCCACTTCTCAGCTGTTAGTTCACAGACTGACACATAGTGGGCTGTACTGTTTTATTGCTTCACTGAAGTGTTCTACATGTTGCATCACTAATTTAAGGCTGTTGTTAACAGAGGGTAGATGTAAGCCATTAGCAATTTGCTAAGATTTTTGTTTTCTGTAAAGTGGAAAATGCACATTGCCCCTGGTTATACAAAGTGGTTAGGGTCCCTGGTATAAATAAGTTTTGCAGTTGTTAGATATTTTGCAATAGCTATAGACATAAGGGAAGGGGACAGATGTGATGCATGAACACACTCAATGAGGCATCTCTTAAAAGTGGGAAACAGTTTGGCACTGTGCACCAGTCAGACTGACAGCCCCCATACTGTTTTGCATAGGTCTGGCTGAGTGAATGCCCCAAAGGGTTCTGTTTTTGAGGCAGATAAACAGCAAGAGCAACTGGTGTACTCTGTCCATATAAGACCTAGTGGAACTTCTTCCAGGGGTCTCAACTGACTTATACTTTCATGCCAATACCATTTGCTGCATACAGCATGCATCCTTGGTTTCTTGTTAGCTGCCCTCTCATACAGTTCCCCACATGATGCTCACTCCCATCAATCAATACCTGCTTAGCAGTACAAAAAAGGGGTAACCTAACCACTCTTGATAGTATCCCCACACCTCTTCTGACAACTACTGCTCTGTCCCACCCACCTCGAGTTGGTGGCTGACAAACCATGGTGGCCCAGCATGCAGGGGAGGGCAGCCTCCATGAGGGCACCCTCCAACTCTGTTATGTTCCTGTTATCTTGGGTCAGTTTAGACAATAGGTAGAGTCACTGAGCCATGGTTCTGTCTGCCTGGTTTAAACAGGGGGAAGTTCTACTTACATGCACATTATATATGGGGCACCCATTAAAATGAACAAGCCTGCTTTGGTCTCCTGTCAGTCTACTCACCCTCCAAAAGCTCCCAGTGGACAGGGGATGCACAGGGGATGCACATGGTATTGTTATACCTCAGAGGGACTGGGAGTAACTACCTGCCTACAGTATAGTAAAAGTTCCCTCAAGCCTAAGCTAACAAATGCTTTCCTGACTTCCAGTCATATATAGGGATGCAGGGAAATAAAATTTCTCCAGTGAAATTGTGGCAAAATCAGCAATTTGGCCGCACAAAATGTTTCGTGAAATTTTGCAATTTTGCCCACAATTTCACCAGCTTACCAGTCCACTACCACCACATCTAGAAAGCGAAATTTCACCCAAGGGTGGTGAAGTTTTGCCCGCAGGTGGTGAAATTTCACCCATGAGTGAACTTTCACCAGCCTGGGGGTGAAGTTTTACTCACAACTGCAGGTGAAATTTCACATTTCACCCAGTGAAATATTTAGCGAAATGCGCAAATTACGCAAAATATTCTCCTGGTCAAAATATTCCAATTTCGCACAACACTAGTCATATATGGCAGTGACCCAAATTGAATTGCCTGGTTTATCAGTGCAAGGTTCAGTGATCAGTTTAACAACAGAGCATGAGTACCACTAGTGCACTAGCCCTCTGCCTAATACCTCGGTCTAGTAGTGAACCTCACTGTTTTTCTTTATTTCCTGTCCATCTACTACAGTACTTATTCTTGAGTTATTGTGGAACCCTTCCCTCCACTGTCCCAAGGGGATTACCATTTCACTGCTCCAGCTGAACCTGGCAGCACAACTCCAACTGTGGCTTCATAGTTCAAGAAATTCCCACTATTTTCATTATGTAGTATGTGGTTTAATGGCTCCTCTTACTAAACTGGGCATTCAGGGTTTTCAGCTGCCCAGAAACATTATTCCTGGGCAATTTTCAAACAAACAACAGACTCTATCTAAACAGGTCCTATTTACCTAGGTTCAGGTGTATGTTTTTTTTGAAAATATATAATTTTTATGTATTTTCATTGTTTTTGAGTTTAAAAAGAAGATAGCAGATGTCATGATCTTTTTTTTCTCATTACAAGTAAATCATGAAAATATACACTCACGATCAGCACTGTTTTACTGTTATAGCATCACAGTTATCTAAAAAATCCTTAGAACTCTGCACCCTATAATATTTTTTCACAAATCCTTCAAAAGGCATTACCTTAGTACAGGCCACATCTACCCTGAAAGTTTCATGAAAAAATTCTGCACCATCTAGGCTGTGCGTGAGAACAAAAAAAACAAACACCATTTTTTTTTGCATTTTTTGTTGTTCCCTATCTCAAAAACCAAACAAGTTGCCATCAATAAACTTTTTGCATATTTTGAGACTCTACCAGCCTGACCCCACATGTGAGCTATTTTATCAAACGCTGCCTAAGTTATTAGCTATGAAAACTGTGGTTTAACATTAAACAGCCTACTCAACCTTAAGTATGAGATACATATATATGTAAGCAATAAGACACAAGGGGGTGTGCATTAGACATTTCTAACGCACGGTCAGGGGCGTAATAAGGCACGAGGTCACAGAGGCCGAGTGCATTTAGCCCTGACCGCATGCTTAGAAATGTCTAATGCACACCCCGAGTGTCTTATTGCACTTATAAAATGGGGATCTGCATTTATATATATGTAAAATTAATATTTGTTGCTTTAAATACTGAAAAGTTAATTATTTGATGTATTTTGACCTAAAATAGTTCCTCCGCCTGTATGACCAAAATGTACTTTTTTTACTTCAGGATTTTTGTTCTTCTAGTGCCTCTGTTTATGTAGTTTTTATAGTGGTTGCCCCCACCCCACCCCCAACACACAAGACTGACTTCTGTACGAAATGACAGTTTCTTTGGGTCCTGCCTGGTCACAGAGAAGATGAGCAGTGTAGCGTTTGGTGATGGGGCACGGTAAACACTTAACAGGAGAAAACAGGGCTAAAATAACTAACTTCCTTTGAAAGCCAGCACTGTGTGTGCAAGCAGGTATTGAGCGGATAGTGGACAGTTAAGAGGAAATGCGCGAACAGAAGATGACTAACACAGGATTGGTAAGCAGTAAAAAAAAAACACAGCAAGAAACAGGATATTTTTTTAGATTACTGCTGGCTAGGGAATTCATGGCAGAAGGAGAGTGGGTATTTTCTGACAGAAAGCTGAAGCACTTGGCCGAGAGACTGGCAATTTAGATGGGTTCCGAGAGTACAACTGGAGCTGTATTTTTTTTTTAAATGTTGCAGTTTACAAGACGTGGCTTCTGAAGACAGTGGGAGCCATGGAGCTGGCACTACGAGTGGGAAGGGCGCGAGCATTGATGCTCGTTGTTGCGGTGGTTGATATGGCAGTTTTTTTAATTCAGGTACGTATGAAAAGATGCAATTTGGTTACTTTATTTTTTATTTAAGCGCTAGATGCAGAGACTTCACTGTAGGGAGAAGTGCTCGCAAGTTGTTACATGCTTTACTGACTGTGTGAGGGACTACGCACTACGAGCGGGAAGAGCGTGAGCGTTGATGCTAGTTGTTGCGGTGGTTGATATGGCAGTTTTTAAAAATTCTGGTATGTATGAAAAGATGAAATTTGGCTAGTTTATTTTTTATTTAAGTGCTAGATGCAGAGACTTCAATGTGGGGAGAAGTGCTCGCAAGTTGTTATTTGGTTGTGGTGTCTCCCTTGCTAACAGAAAAAATGGCTGCTTTCAAAATGAACATTCTATGTGGCACATTCATTTATTTGGTACGGCGTCCTGACTTGGGAGTATTTGTTTTTACCTGTGCATTAGACAGATCTAATGCACAGGTAACAACCAATCAGGATGCAGTATTTTCCCTTCCCATTTTATAAATATACTTAAATCACTTTTCCTGCGTCATTTCTGTTTTATAATTCTTCAGTTATTTGTGTGTGTACAATATATTATACTGGCATGGTAGTGCCAGTATAGTTAGGGTTCAGTAGGGTGTTTAGTGTTAAACCCTAATGCTGCATGTGTAGTCTGGTTGGTAGATTCTTGAGACATTAGAAGTGAAGTGACAATCTGTTAACTAGATTCTATGATCCAGTGAGTCAAACAATGATAAAAATTCCACTTTTTTCTGCTTGGTAATGTTGTTATGTGTTTTTCTACTCTCACCTGCAGCCTAGACGGTATAGAATTTTTTCCAAAAACTCAGGGTTGATGTGGACTGTGCCAAGGTAGTGCCTTTTGAAGGTTGCATAAAAAAAAATTACAAAATAGGCTTTTTTATTTCCTGGCATTTGATTGGCTAGTACCTTTGTCAGGGGCGTACATTAACTTACAATAGATGTCCAGGAAATAAAAAGTACCAGCCCAAGTGTCCCTTCACCCATTTAGGCATCCTTGTGCCCACCCTGCTTCCTCACTGGCCAAATGAGCAGAGTAGCTCATTTGAAAATGCAGACCCACCATTTTTTTCTTCTCGATAGCTGAGATTCCCAGGAAGTCATATTGGGCAGTACCCCCAGACCATGTATCAAAAAGATCAGCTATTTAAAAAAAATTAAAAAAGCCTTTTACAGCCTCAGCAAAATGCCCTAGTATGAGAAAGCTAGTCGCATTTTATTTATTTTATTTAGTTTTTGTTGACTGGGTAAGTGCACTAGACAAATCCTGCCTATTTTCAGGCACGACCCGGGGGGGGGGGATACAGATGAACGCCAACTGATCTTGAACCAGATTAAGCTGTTGGTGGTATTTTTAGTGAATGAGGGAAATTTAGTCAGGACACTGGGTAAATTCCCCTACTCTCCAGTAAGTGGACAGGCTGTCTGACTGCAAGAAAGCCACTTGGAGGAAGACTCCAGAGGAAGAGGAGGATGTTCATTTGGTGAGAGAGTTGGCCTCCTCTACCACTGATCTATCACCAGAGGCTACCCAGGCCACAAACTTAGAAAATGATTCTGATGAGGTATTTCATGAGGCACTTATTACTACAGAGGATTTTGACAAACTTAATGAGCTTCTTGAACCTGATATTTGTTGTGTAAACAAGAGTAAAGAAGCCTTAATTACTGCTATGCACTCAACAACAACTCCCAAGCAACAGACAGAAGCTTTACAGGATTCATTCCAGCAGCCTACATCAACATCAGCTGTACCGCTTGTCAAGCTCTCAGAACAGCCTGTCAGCAGAGGCGATGACACGGAAGCTTTAAAACGCCAGCCGGCAGAGGGTGAGTCATTGCCTTTCACAACAACAATTTTATTGCAATCCCAAAGCAAGGATGCACTTTTTAAGGCTGGCAGACAAAGTGATGTATTTCACGGGTGCCAAAAGCCTGTGATTCTTGCTACTTCATCTGCAGAAGTTAATTACTCCCCTAACCTTTCATTGTGGCAGGCAGAAGGTGAATTGGGGCAGCCTCCAGTTGTAACACACTTTGTTTCTGGCCCGAATAACCCATTGTCAAAAATAACTGGGTTTGTATTTAAATCACCAGTAAACAGTATGGACATGCACAAGTCAAACCCCCCCCCCCGATAATTTTCCAGTCTGATACCATGCAGCAAATGGAAGTAACTGAATTCACCTTTGGAAACAATGGTAAAGGCATTAAAATGCAACATATTAAAACTGGGAACATGGGGGCAATTTTTCAAAAACAGCTTGCTGTGCAGCATGACACGGATTCTCCAAGAACAGACAAAAAGACAACTTCATTACCTGCTGTTCATGATAAGACTTGGACACCAAAGAAAGCGCTTTTAGGGGTGGGTTGGGAACAGACATCATCCGTGACTTGGATTCCTGACCCAATTTGGGACTCAGCGTTGAATTTAACCCAGTCTGATCCCAATTGGAAACCAAAAAATTTACTTAAAGCTGAGAGTACACAAATGAAGGAGCAGGTTGTTACCTCTATACCAGCTCTGCCTCCTAAATTGGTTCTAGCTTCCCCTAAAATAGCAAATATTTCTATTAATAACTCAGCTGAGCTAATGGTTCTTACACATCTTGATGTACCTCCTACAGCTAGTGAGGGGCTCTCAACATTAAATAATAAACCCTTGATGTCGGAACTTTTCACTAAATCAAGACAAGAAGCTGCCCCACGAAGGAATGCTGTCTGCATTCGCTATAAGGGAGGATTGGCAGAGCACCCTGATAGATATTATGTTGGGAAATGTCTACTGAAAGATTCTATGCACTTTTCCCTCAAAGATGTTTTTGCATTTATAAATATCTCAGGGGAGGGCAATTTCATCATGAGCTTTAGAACATCGTATGCTTTAGATTTGTTTTGGGAAAGGTATGGGTAGGTCAAGTTCTCCCCTACATGGACCCCTTTTTTATTAATTTTTATTTATTTAGCTTTTGTTGACCGGGTAAGTGCACTAGATAAATTCTGCCTATTTTCAGGCACAACCCGGTGGAGGGGGATACAGATGAACATCAACTGACTTTGAACCAGATTAAGCTGTTGGTGGTATTTTTAGTGAATGGGGGGAAATTTGGCCAGGACACCGGGGAAATTCCCCTGCTCTTTTCGAGAAATGCCTTGGGATCTTTAACATCCACCTGAACTACCACCAGAATAGGCAGACGGGACCTCAGTTTAATGTCTCATCAGAAAGTTGGCACCTCAGGAGTGCAGCACCCCCCACATGCTGCACTGCAGTGTCAGTATTGGGATATTAACCAAAGTGCCTGGTGTGGGGCTAGAACCCACAACCTTCTGATCTACCGGCCTCAGAGGCGAGTGTGCTACCTGCTAAGCCACTGACACTGCCCTGTCATTCCCTTTACAAAACCTTTAATAAAATTTGTTGCTGTCATGTTTCAGAATGAGGGGGTCCATATAGAGAAAATAACATATTGGCTCTCACAAAAATGTGATGATTTGTGTGCACCTGAACCAATTCTAGATTCAGAACAGTTTTGGACAGGGGGATGGAAGTATAAAGTGAAATTGAGACAAACAATTCAGGAATTGACCATGTTTCTAATTCCTTTTTGTTGGGTAAAGATAGGGTTTTTATGGAGGCCAGCCTAGGGCCTGTTATAAATGTGGCTCTAAAACTCACCTCTCTAGTGTTTGTGATAAACCTAGATGTGACAACTGTGGGGGAATAGGGCATGTAACAATGTAGTGTGCTAATCACACAAAATGTGACCTTTGTGAAGAGTTCAAGCAGGTGTTTCGAGAATGTCCCTGGGCAGCAACAAATAAGGCCTCCTGCATTAGTCCTGACTTGCTGATCCAACAAGCCCAGGATGCAAAACCAGAGGCACCCCCTCTTCTGAGCCTAATGAGTCTTCCCTGCAGATGGCTGTGATGGCTGGCCCCCCTCCTCCCCCCTCCCACTGCCCTCCTAAGGAGGAGCCATCAGTAATAGTACCCTGTCCTGTAAAAGAAGAAAATGTTGTGGGAGAATCTTCTGATTCTTCACTCTTGACTCCAGTATGCTATGTGGATCCAGTTGGCCTTGACAAAAATTTGGGAGTTACTGAACCCATCTCACCTTTACCTCCTAGAAGGTCATCACGGAATCAAAAAAACAAATCCTCCCCTACCCCCGCTTCATTTGAATCACATAATTCCTATGCTGCCTTATTCACTAATTGGGGAGATACTGAAATGGACCTAGGAGATACCGATTCACAGAAATCTGTACAGAATCCTTTGGGCTTGCCTGTGGAGGAATATAAAGGAAAAAAAAGGAAAAAAAGGAAAAGACGAGGCAGCTACTTTTTCCAACTAGGCCATGGTAATGCAGAAATGGGGGTAATTGAATACAAACAGTATTTTGAATGCTGTGAAAAGACAGGCATTATTACAGTATTTGCAAGATGAAAACATTTCTCTGAGTTTCCTTCAAGAGACCTGGATGTTTTACATCGAGCAAATTGCAACTTTTAGAAGAGACTGGCCCTGGCGTCCCTCTTATTGGTCCTTTGGCACTGATAATGCGGGTGGAGTAGGAATTTTGTTTAACTCATACCAATTCACGCTTTATAAGTTAATAGATCTGATTCCAGGAAAAATGTTAATTCTAGATGGGAAATGGTATAATAATGATTGTAGGGTTATTAATATTTATAATTCACAGACAAAAGCTGACAGAGTAGCCTGCATGAAAGTGATTCAGCCTTATTTGATTTCTTCCTATAGGATTTTTTGGGGAGGGGATTTTAACTGAATTAACTATTGAATAAACTATTAAAATAACTATTGAATTAACTATTGAATAAAGGACAACCCAATAAAAAAATCTATTGTGATTCACATGCATTGGAGGCCATTATTAAATCAGCTGGGCTTACAAATTGCCTTAAGTTTCTGAATGATGGGCCTAGCTGCACATATATAAGAGGGAAATTTCAGACTACAATTGATTACACGTTGGTATCTCCTTCGGGCCTGGTGGGATCTTTCCAAATGTTTCCTGTAGAATTCTCAGATCATTTTCTTTTAATCTGTACATTAACACCAATAACTCTGAATTCACGAATACAAAAAAGATGTAAGTTGAACACTTCCATTCTCACTGACCCTCAAGTTAGAGGCACGATTCAAGCTATTCTCAAAGCTCGCCCATCAGTGGCCTTTTTATACTCAGATTTGGGGGACTGGTGGATGGATACCAAATCTGACTTAAGAAATTGGTTTCAAAAATATGGAATCTCTAGGAGAAATTTTAAATTTTTCAAATACCTGTCACTTAGAAAGCAGTTAAAGAAGATAATATCTTATTCTTACATTTCTAAGTTAGATTACTCTAAACAAATAGAAAATATTAAATTGGAAATGAGACAGTATCAATATGATAGAACTCAAACTATCCAAGCCATGCTTTCTAGTAGCACTCAGAAAACCCTGATAGGCGATCCTTCTGAGGCCTGCAAAGCACTGGAGGATTTGACTAATATTGAATTTTTAATGAAAGATGGTATTAGAAAGGATAATGCGATTGAAACTGGCAATGTTATTAAATCACATCATGAATCCTTATATCCTAGTTCACCTATCTCCCAACAAGATATTGATACATATTTAAGATCTATTCAGTTTTCTCCCTCACCACTAGAGGCTACCAAGACGCTTGAGACATTTACTGGTTTTGAAATAGAAACTGGCATTCAAAACTTAAAAAATGAAGTCTCTCCTGGATTAGATGGGCTTCCAAATTTATTCTATAAAACTTTTAAAACAGAAATAGTAGCTTGTTTACTTTTGGTATATCAATTTTTTTATGAAAGGAAATACCCTGCCTCCCTCCTTTTCAGTCAGATTAATAATACACATTTTTAAATCTGTAGAAAAGAGTGACATAACAAATTGGAGACCAATCACTCTTTTAAATTCTGATTACAAGATTCTTACAATGATATTTAAATAATAGACTTAAAATATATGCGGAGAAGGTAATATCTCTTCATCACTATTGTGGTTTACCAGACAGGTGCATCCAGCCGGCTATCATGATTATAAGAGATATGATGGAGCATTTGTCACTGGAGGGTAAGACGGGGTACTTAATATCTGCTGATTTTGAAAAAGCTTTTGATCGAGTCTGTCTCCCTTATTTGTTTACAGTTCTTCGATGTTTCAGGATTCCCACTCAGATTATAAGTTTAATTCAGTTATTATATAAATCCGCCTTAGTTTTTCCCTTTATTAAGGGAGTCCAAACAACAGGATTCAAACTTCAAACTGGTGTTCATCAGGGATGTCCCTTAAGCCCTCTGTTATATATATTTTCTCTAGAACCTCTGTTACGCTCACTAATTTTTTTACCCAGGTGGACAGGTATCTCAGGTCCTGACCCAAGAAGGCAGCTTCATCTACAAGCATATGCAGATGATGTATGCTTGTTTTTCTCCAATCATGATCAAGTTCAGGAGTTTTTTGCAGAATTTAAGATATTTTCTGGGGTTTCCAATGCTAAACTAAATATTGAGAAAACAAGAGGCCTGATCACAGGGGCTGGGAATCATATTAATATTTGGAAAAATAACATTCATATAATTATGGAACCACTTCGAATTTTAGGAATACTTTTTGGCCCACAAAACCTACTGGAAGATAATTGGGATGAGGCACTGAAAAAAGTAGAAATAACAGTTTCCCAATGGCGACAGTGGAAGCTTGCCAAACAGAAATGCATTCAAGCCTTAAAACAATTTTTAGCGCCTTGTTTACAATATGTAGCAATGATCTTCCCTTTGCCAAATCAGTATGAGACTAGGTTGTATAGCAGTTTTTTCCAGATGCTTCGGGGTAACAGATTAAACCCTGTAAAATGATGTTTCACTTACCTGGAAAAAAAAAGGGAGAACTTGGAATGATGGACCTGATAGTGCTTTTTCATGCTATATTCATTGCCCACTCAATTAAGAATGGACAAATTAGATCTAACGGTGAAGAGAGAGATTGGATACAAATTTTATTAGGACATTACTTCTAGCATGGCACAACATGGCTCCAAAATTAAATCCCCATATTCAAATTCCTATCTATTTCAGACCATCTGTTCAAAAGCTTTATAAATGGCAGATTACTAAAGAAATGATTAGCACAAATAAAGTTAAAACATTATATGGTAGGATTATGAATCAGAGCTACCCAACCGAACCTTGTTTTAAAAACTCTCCAATGGCCCAGAACCCATATATCTTGAGGCAACTTAATAATTCCAGAATTCTGCCTTATATGTGGGAAACACAGTGGCTTATTGTGTATGGTAGATTAAATGTCAGGGGGAATGCTAAATATAAGGTAAAAGAAGAACAGAACTGCCCATATCCTGACTGTATTAACCAAGAAGAAACTATGGAACATTTTTTCTGTATTGCTCCTATGCAAAAGCTTTGTGGGGTTATTTAGCAAATAAATGGAAATTCCCTTGGTTAACTACTATTATGTATGAGATCTTAGTTATAGGGATTTACCCCACTAGTTTAGTGCCATTTCATCCCAGTACATTAGCAATATTTTTTGGATGTTTGAGATTTTATTTGTGGCAGATAAGATGCCAATGGGTCATCTATCAAAAAAAAGTTGCATATGAGGGGATTTTATCAGTTGGTTCAAAATGAATTATTGAAAATATATTTGAAGGAGACCCAAATGTATAACTCAGATACGGCTAAAAATTGGTGGAAAGGGTTCTCTCTTATTATTAAGTATAAATGATAGGGTAATTAACACCCTAGATAGAAAAAGTTGTATACATTTTGAATAATGGTATATTGTATTTTTTCTTTGTGTTATGGTTTATGTTTATTAGTTAATAAAAACTCCCCTACTCTTGTCAGTAGGGGGAACCCTTGTTCACCAAATTCCAAAATGGAGAACGGTCATACGGAAGATGGAGCACCATCACGTTGTAGGACTGGATTTGCTCATCTTGGTATCGAAGAAAGCCCAATTACAGAACAAACAGATTTGGATTTATCCTCCTTTACTGGCTTAGAACAAGACAAATGTACTGCAGCTTCACCACAAGTGCAATATCCTTTAAATGATTTGGGTACTGACCCTTCTGTTGTTGCTATACAGCATGATGCAGCCCTGGGTACGATTTTTGAAGAAACTCTGCTCAGAAATGCTTTACAAAAAAATAAGGAGTACTTGCTGAAATTGTTGCATGAAGATGATGGTATTTCTTGGCCTCTGGACAATGTTTCTTCTAGACGCGAGTCCTGCTCTGCTCCACTGTCCATTCTTTCACAACTCTTTTCACCTGTGACTGAGGCTTCCTCTCCCATGTCAAGCACTGTGCATCAGCCCCCTTGCTCTGTGATTCCTCTGGTTTCCCTACAGAATGGCCGTGCAGAGGATCCTGTCCACGACCACGATACTTGGTCTCCCGAGGCAGCTGTGCATGCTGCAGGTTGACAGCAGACAGCAGGGGGCTCTGCCTGGTCCTCCCCTCACCCAGTTTTGGCGACTGATCTCCAACAGACTTGTAACTCGGCAGGTCATACGTGCACTTCAGAGACTCATGCCCATATTCAGGGAACGTCAACAGCTACTGCATCAATAGCACTGGGCGGACTTTATACACATACGGGTACTCTGGACTCTGATTCTACCCTATGCAACATTGTCCCAGGACACAAAGAGAATTCGGCAGCTCAGGCTACTTTTGAAGGTCCAAAGAGACTCCATATGTCTGATTTGTTTAAAAATAAAGGGGAGCCTGCTCAGCGGCATAATGCTGGGAGACTGAAGTTTACTGGTAATATTAATTTGGCTCCTAACAGGAAGGTTTTGTTACATAAAATATTGAAGGAGTGTATGGGACTCCAACCTCATGCACTCTTTGCTGTCATACATGTTAAGGGTGAACCCATATATGATGTGAGTTTTAAAACTAATCAATCTTTGGAGAGATTTTGGGCCAAATATCCTCAGGTGTCTGGTACTAATTTATGGCAACCTTTTTTTTCCCTATCCCTTTGACAAAACCTACTATAAAAATGATTACATTGCTATTCAGGAATGAAAGTGTGAATATTTCTGATGTGCAGTACTGGTTGTGACAACGTTGTTCTATTCTTGAGGCCCCCATCCCCATTCTAGATGAGGACTTAGTTTGGACGGGGAACTGGAGAGTTAAGGTCCAACTCAGCAATACTGATTAAGGTATTCAATATCTCCTGGGGAGTTTCTTTATTGGGAGGGACAGAGGTTTGTGTTTTTACCAGGGGCAACCAAGGACCTGTCACAAATGTGGTGCATGCACACACCTGAGCTCTGTGTGTGACAAGCCTAGATGCAACCTTTGTTTAGAATATGGGCACATGAGTTTAGGCTGCCCAAACCCCCTGAAGTGCAGCCTTTGTGAGGAGAATGGCCATTCATATCAAAGCTGTCCCTGGGCAGAGAAAACCACATTAGACAGAGCAAAACAGGACCCTGTTAATTTATTAGAGAAGTGTCAAGCTCAAGAAGCAAAAAAGAAGTCTGAGGTTCAGCTCTCCCAGGATCCTGAACCTGCACAAATGTCTTCAGACACACCTTTTACTGGTCAGGCAGACCGGGAGGCCCTTCCCTGGGACAATTACCAAATACAAGATGAGGCCTGCTGTGCAGGGCCAGAGGACATAGAGACAGCATCTATGCTACCCCCCCCTTCAGATCTTTCTCAGTTTTACCAAGTTGGTGGGAAGAATAAAAGAAGTAAAAGAAAGGCAGAACAAACACCCCCAAAGGTTTCTTCAATTATCACAAGAAATAAATTTCAGGCACTCACTAAGAGACGTCAATTGGGTGACATAGTGGAGGATGAGGGAGACTCAGATTCTTTCTCTTCCTCAAGGGCAGAATATTTTTTGGACCCCCACACCTCTCAGATGGGTGAACAGAGGGATACTCATCATAGGAAGGTTCCCTGAATGCTCCTTTCTAATTCACTATGGAGAGGGGACAACAGCTTTCTGTTCTTACATTGAATGTTTGCAGCATTAAAACCTATAGGAAGCAGTTGTCCACCTTTCAAATCTTGAAGGACCTCCTGAAAAACATTATTTTTCTTCAGGACACTAGGTTAAAAACGTTTTCTGAAATCCAACAAGCAAAGAAATCTTGGGATATGGGTTCCTCCTTTTGGTCACAATACCTTGACACCTGTGATGATGTAGGTTTTCTCCTAAGTGGAGCTGACTTTTCAATACACAGGGTTTTGGATATCTGCCCAGAAGGGGCTTTATTGTTGGATGGTTGTTTTGGCCCGCTTTCTTTTCAGCTTGTGAATGTTTATGCTCCTCAAAGTATTGCTTTAAGGTCAGAACTTTTCAGGCTCATTCAACCTTATTTACATACTAGTAAACATATTATTCTAGGGGGAGGTTTTAATTGCTCGATCTCTCTGGCAGACAAAGGGGGGACATACAGCAAAGCTTTTTGGGGACACAAACTGTTTGAACTACATTTTAAAAACAGCTGATTTACAGGATAGCTACATGGAAATACATAATGTAAGGGCTAATACTTTTCTTAAGGGCCCCTTAGCTACGAGAATCGATTATGTTTTTTTGTCGAAATACCTTAGGACATTTCGGGCTTCCACTATCCCTTGTGACACTTCCAATCACCTGGCTGTCTCAATCTGTTGTAGTCTCCCTTTCAAGGAGCAGGTTCATAGGAAGAAATTCCCTAGGTGGAAGTTGAATAATTGACTGTTATCTGTGCCAAATATTGAGAAACAATTCTTCTCGTTATTGTCAGCTAGATACTCAGTTTTGGAGACCTTTGATTCTATACCAGATTGATGGATAGATACAAAACAGGAATGTAAGAATGTTTTTATTCACACTGCGGCACATACTTCACAGTCCCAATATTTTCAGTATCTGGGCCTCAGAGAACAGCTTTTTTCCTTCATTTCTCACTCTTCTGAGCATGGCATAGATTTAACTCAAGCTATTCAGACATGAAATCACAAATGGCATCTAAGCAATATAATAGGGCTGAATCTTTAAAAAAAGAAGCGCAGTTTGGTATGCAGGGTACTAAACCATCCTTGGATAGATAGATATACAGTATATATATACATATATATATAAGCTGTCAGGATAGAGTTAGCCACATGATTTTAGACCTTGTGAAAGATCCACTTTTAGGTGTATTGTTTTCAGATAGGTCCCGTATACAAACTCTGACCCAAACACAAGTTTTTAATATGGTTGCCACCTCTGCTAATGCACAATGGGATGACACCTATCTGAATGATTTACATACCCCCCCCCCGGACCCTAGTCTGCTTTCTAATTTATCTGCCCCACTTACCCTGGAAGAAACTTATGGGGCTTTATCCAGGTTAAGCAAAAACACAGCCCTGGGACCTGATGGCCTGACTATAGAATTTTATGCCACATTTTCTAAATATTTAGTCCTTATTTTGATGTACGTATATACTGCTATTATGTCATCATGATCTCTCCCAACAGACTTATCCCGGGCATTGGTAATTTTATTATACAACTCAGGGACTAAAGGTGATTTACAGAATTGGTGTGCCATTAGTCTTTTAAATGTGGACTATAAGATACTAGCTACTGTCTTATTAAATAGATGATCAGTGGCTGCAGAGGCACTTATTAGTCCAATGCAGTCTTGTGCTTTACAGAGGAGATCTATGTATCATAATTTGGCACTTCTGAGGGATTTAATATCCAAAAACAGGGATGGGGACACAGAGTGCCTTATTCTCACTTTGGATCAGGAAAACGCTTTCGAAAGGGTTGATCATCACTATCTGTTTCAAGTCCTGGCAAGCTATGGGATTCCGGAATCTTTTATTTCATGGATTGGAATGTTGTATGACTCCTATTTTATTACTCCATATATTAATGGGGTTCAGGGCAACACCTTCAAAGGCCTGAAGGGGTTTGACAAGGTTGCCCCATGAGCCCTCTATTATATGTCTTTCAAATAGACCCTTTTCTAAGAAACATTCTACATTGTAGTGGCATTCCCAGAATCAGTGGTGCCATTTCAAACATTTACGCATATGCAGATGATGTCTGTATCTGCTCTATCCCACATTTAGATGAGTCTGCACTGCTTAGCGAAATTTCAGATTTTGAAACTATATCAGGTTCAGAATTAAACTATGGCAAGAGCATGGGGCTGCTACATCTTTCTGAGATTATTCAGGGTTCCCTTTCCTCAGCTTCCTTTGCCAATATCACAGTATCTACCATTCCAGTGAAAATACTTGGTCTGAAATTTGGAAGCCAGGACAATGCTTCCCTAAATTGATCAAGTGCCATTTAAAAAGTGGAAAATACTGTGGCAGCTTGGAAAAACAAGACCATTTCGAAAAGAAAGTGTTTCTTTACTATACTCCTTGGTAGTTCCACTGTTTTTGCATGTCACACACATTTTTCCTCTGCCGGTTCAGCTTGAGGTGAAAGTAATGAATGTTTTTTTTTTTTGTGGGTTTTGGGGGAGCAGGTTGAATCCTGTAAAATGGATGTATACCTATCAGGATTATAGTTTTGAGGGGGGGAGTCAGGATGATCCACCCTGTTCTTTTCTTTTTTTTGTATTTTTGCTTATCACAACATTGTTCCTATTCTTTCAACTCCATGTCCCATATGGTTGAGCACTTTCAAACTGATATTACAGAACTTTATAGTAATCTGGACTTCTTCCCTAGGTTTACCTAAATCATTAATAAAACCAAATCTTCCCTGTTATTTCTCTCTAATTGCTAATAAAATAAAAGCATGGACTGTTTCTACATTACGGCTTACTATGAATTCCCAAAGATCCTTTTATTCTGCCATCATAGTGGAGCATTTTTTTTGAAACCCCAGTTAAACTCTTACCTTACAAGGACCATCTAGATAGTATATTCCTACAATTAACTGATAAGCAACTTCCTCTTAAGTATGGGATATCACTGGGCTTTCCTGCCATGGTAGGGTAGGGTTGGGGAATTCCATAAACATGAGTTTAGATGACCGTATGTGTCCCAGATTGTCTTGCCCAGGGATATTAGAAACCCAGGAGAATTTTTATCTCACATGTCCATTCTCCTGAAGCTTCGGGTCTAATATTTCCAGGGTCTGGGGTGATAAGAATATTGCCCAACCATTCTATGACATGAATGTGTTAGGTTTGTTCCCGCCTTGGTTGAATGTTTATAATTCTAGTACACTAAGACTATTTTTTTCCCTTTGTAGGTTTTATTTGTGGCAAGCCAGGTGTACCCTAATATTACAACAGAAGAACTACGGGGTACACCAAGTCATAATACAGGTGACACACAATTTAAGGGATATACTGTATATGATAAAGAGTCTGCAGGTCATAACTCTACGGCCTCTGGTTTATGGCACAGATTTCTATGGTTTAAAAATGTTTAGATGTAGTAGAAGAATGGTTTTGATAATCAGTGGTCTTTCATTGATTTCATGATAAATGTATATGGTGTCGTTCCACATAGTGGACAACTGGTTTTCTGTCTGTATATAAGTTTCCATTGCTAATTGCTTCAAGTCTTTTACATTGTTTTTCCTTTTTTTTTTTTTTGGTTTTCACTGTATATGGTGCTATGTGCTTATGTTTTTCTCTTTTCCTTTTCTTGATTTGTGTTAGGTGACTTGTTTGCTTGTATTTGATTTCCCTCATGTTTATCAATAAAAAATTCCCCTACTCTTTTTGATAAGTGCCATAGGATCTTTAACATCCACCTGAACTACCACCAATCCAGGCAGATGGGACCTCGGTTTAACATCTCATCTGAAAGACGGCACCTCAGAAGTGCAGCACCCCTCTCATGCTGCACTACAGTGTCAGTACTGGGATATTAACCCAAGTGCCAGATGTGGGAACTGAACCCACAGCCCTCTGATCTCCCGGCCTCAGAGATGAGTGTGCTACCTACTGAGCCACTGACACTGTAACATCCCCCACTAGCCCAAAAACCAGCCAATCTACTAGGATGTGTGAGTTGGCAGTGCATTTCCATATCTCGGCAGTGAAAGTTATGAACCTGCTGACTTCGCTTCTGCCCTGATTCTCCTGATCCTTTCACAATTAAAACTGTAGCCCTCCTGAGTACCCCACTCATTTATTTTTGCATTTTTGTGTAATACAGTAAAGCTATTACCGGTAATCCAGATCACTCTTTTACCTGAACTGAGTCTCCTACCCCGCTCTGCCCCCCATCCCCATTGCTACATGCTTCTCAAAAGAACTCACTTATTCATGGCAAAAACTAAATGTATAACTTGCACCAACTCAATTCTACAGTGATCACCGGCATTGCTTGCTGTCACCCGCTCTGCTCCCAATGTCAGGATTGTGCACACAATGCAAGCTGCCATTTAACTGTGAAAATCCCACTCAAGATGGGCCTTGCCTTGCATGCTGTTTCCCACCATTAGAGAGAAAAAAAAAACAGGAGCAAAAATGAATGGGGTTGGGGGATTCTCCATTTAGAAAGTAGAGGGGGACAAAATCCAAAAAGGGCAGTTGGGGGGAATAACAATGGAACCAATCAGTCTTAATCAAAAGAAAAGTGTCTTAAAAACAGTAGCACACTCTACTGGTAATAGTGGGTACTGGTTTAACTAGTGGAGGGACTACTTTACATGAAAATATTTGTTATCCTTTTTTTTACATTTTTCAAGTGATTTTATTTTAAGCATTGTATATATCATGACACAAACACCCATTTTCTAAGCACATCAATACCTTCCTTACTACTCTGGAAGTAATTACATAAACAATAATACCCGACAGGGTGGGCAGTATTGGGAAATACCGGACCTTACAGGGGCTAAGACGCCCTCCGCCTGCAGCGTTGGGTCTCATTACGCCCCTGGATGGCCTCTGGGTGGTCTGGTATTGACCAATACTATCCACCCTTTTGGGTATTATTGCTTACTTAATTAATTACTTCCAGAGTGCAATCAATCAATTGTTTTATTGTGTAGCTAAAAAGAAGTACAATACATTCATAGTGCAACATTCACAAATTGATACATAAATAGCATATGGAGTATAATACAATAAATAATACTGCAGTACAAATGTGAATAAAAGAAAAAATATATATAAATAGTTTAAGCTGACATTTTAAATGGTACATGCTCTCCATATAAACAGTTAAAAAAAGACGTATCTGTAAGCAACCACCCAGGTTCAAGTTACAATTATTCGTTTTCTTATTCTGTTAGTTACAGACAAATATTTTGCTTCCAGACTTGTAAGGATTTAAAGTTTTTATTCTGGGCATGCTCACTAGGATTTTAGGATAATCCTCTGATATGACACAAAAATGTTCCTTTCAAGAGAGTTTTACTTTCACAACAATTATTGTTTTTCATGTCATGAGAACAATTTGTGGATCATGATGGTTGCAATCTTGTTTTCTTTTCAAAACAAAAAACATGGTAAATACATACAAATTTTGATTTTGGAAAAAATAAACCCTTGAACTTAGGTAAACATGACACGTTTAGATACTGTACATTCTGGTGTTTGTTTTTTCAATATTGAAAAATTTGGCCCAGAAATACCCTTTCTGGACACCCCAAAATTCTGGGTGCAGAGGTTAGTGACAGGAGACATTTTTCAGGCCATGAGCCCAGAATTACCCTGTCACATGCAAAGTGGTGTGACCGGAATTTTTGCCTCACACCCCAAACACTGATAGTCACATGTTGTGTGATACCTTCCCCTCTCAGCTCCCCCAGCACTTCCTCATCTTTCCTGATGCTCTCCCATATGTAAACTGTATGCACCCTCCCCCTCCTGGCTTAACCAATCCTCTCTTGTTCTTAGGATGCCATCCTTCATGCTCCCTCCCTCCCTCCACCTCCCAGCTCAGCCAGCCCTCCCTCCCTCTTGCTTCCTGATGCTGGTTTTGTAGGTGTCTGAAAGCAGACCAGGGTGCCCACCCCTGTACTTCTTCATAGTAGCCCCCCTCCTCTCCAGGTCACCCGGCTCTCCAAATACATGGGTGGTGACTACATGCCAAACATTGGGTTGTTTAATCCTCAGTGTGGGTCTATCCCTGTAAAAAGAAAACTCCCCTTATTGGTTTTTGTAAATTTTATGTCCCTCATAAATGTCGTCCCCACACCCTCCACCACCCCATTCAGCACCCACCACCCCCTCAGACACCCTCACTCACCTAAATAGGGTGCCATGTCATAAATCCACTCCCTGATTCAAAATACATCTTCCTCTAGGTATCGTGACTGCAATATGAGCAAATAAGATTAAGTCTGGTTAATCTGTTTAATGCATTTTGAACTTTTACTCATAACTGTGAATTTTTAAATATTTTTACTCCAAATTTTCAACATGACCTTTTTGGGAACCCACCTCATGAATAGAACTGGTGACATTTTTCAACTCCATCCAGAAAGGTGATTTTGCAGTCTCACTGTGACATCACCATACAGGCAGGATTGAAAAATTTTCAGCTACTACCTGTAGGCTCATGTGGTGGGGTCATAAGAAGACTATGCTGAAGATTTGGTGGAAAAATATAACAAAATGGCCAAGTTATGAGTGAATGTTGAAATATTTCAGTGTTTACTCATAACTTCACTAATTTTTAATATGTTACCACCAAACTTTTAACATGGCCTTTTTGGGACCCCACCTCATGAATATGGCAGGTTATTTTTTTTTTCTTTTTTTTATAATAACAACTTTATTAATAAAAGAGAAAAAAGTTTATAAATCATTATTTTACAAGATTAATATATATCAATAGCATAGAACACATTATAAAATACTAATACAGGGAGGACATCACATGACTGAAAACTAAATTATGTGTCAAACCAAAGTGCAGGCAATTACACACTTTTACAAATAAAACCAAAACTAGAAATATCCAACATTAGTAGATGAAATAGGCAGAAAAACAAAGCAACTAAAGCATACCTCTCAACCTCCTGCCTCACAAATCAGGGACAAGGCTTAAAAAATTGGGGACAAAGCACCAAAATCAGGGACACATCTTTAAAATAGGTGATATCCACTCATGAAGCTGGTAGAATAAGGGGCTTAATGTAAAATACATTTTCTAAGGAAGAACAAATCTGTAACTTTAATGTTCGACATTATTTTGTGCTTATAATACCCACTGTTTGGTCATGGAAACACATTTTTTAGGAGGGACGGAGTAAAATTTTGAGGCAAAATCAGGGACATCCCTGAAAATCAGGGACAGTTGAGAGGTATGCACTAAAGCAAGGCATGGGCAGGTGGAGACTGCAATCAGTTTTTACAGGTAACATCCAACTTATTCACTGATTTCATCCTGGTGCCCAAATCCAAAGTCCTAAGTGGTTTATGGAACAAACTCTGGGCTCAATTTTCAAATGTTGAACCCAGCACTGTGCCGAACACATTGTCACACCTTGCCTGAATTTTTATAGGTCAAGTGCATTTGTGACACTTTTTGCTTTTTTTATGGTGGTTTGCACCATATATTTGATGCAAGCCCCGTAAAAAGGTCCCATGACTGACACAAAGTTAGACCAGCAAAAGCTGGTATAACTCATGACATGGGGTCTGCAAGATCAAGAATCCCAAATTCCTGCCATACTGGCTCGTTTGAGAATTGGTCCTCTGAATCAGTTTGTAATTTGTAAAGCGTGCAATGTCTCTAGGTCTCCTCAAATGTCTTTATAGTATTTAAAAAATAGTGCATTTGTTTTTCTAATTGAGAAATATTATCTATTAGTGCAACCCATTGAGTAACCAAAGGAAACATAGGCTGAAGTCATAGGGCTCGAGTCTCAAACATTGACACAGAGCTGTCAGAAGCCCTGCATCAAACCCTGAGCTGCCCCAAACACATTTCCACACCCTGCGCCTGATTCACAAAGGTCGTACGCATTTGTGACAGTTTATCTCATTTACGGGGCTTGCGCCAAATAAGTGCAAACCCCGTACAAAGGTCCACAAAGTTAGACCCACAAAAGTAGGTCTAACTCCCGGCATATTGCATATGGGATCAAGAGTCCCGATTGCTGGCCAGGGAATGCAGCAAGCCCTATGTGCCATGTGTTCGGTGCACCCGGGGCTTGCAACTGTCTAACTCTTTTGAGAACTGAGCCCATAATTTAATAATCATTTATTCTGAGCAGACCAAAAGAATCAGCAGGAGCTTAAATTAATATGGGAGAAAGAGGTTGCTTGGTTAGGCCACACCTCGAGTATTGTGTACAATTTTGGAGACCACATTTAAAGAGGGACATTACACTCCTAGAGATGGTCCAAAGGAGGGCAACCAAAATGATCTGGGGCCTGGGGGAGAGAACCTATGTGGAGAGGCGCCAGGAGCTTAACATGTACACCCTGGAGGAGAGGAGGAACAGAGGGGACATGATAGAGGTCTTTAAGTGCATGAAAGGGATCAATAAAGGAGGCCCAGTCAGGGTGCTCCAAAGGAAGGAGGGTGGGGCAACAAGAGGTCATGGGAGTAAGCTAGAAGGGGGCAGGCTAAGAGGGGAGAGAAGGAGATGTTATTTCACTGAAAGGGTGGTAGAGCCATGGAATGCACTGCCCAGGGAGCTGGTAGAGATGGAGATTGTGGATATGTTTAAGAGGGAATTAGACAGGTACAGGGGGAGGTTAAATCTGACCAAGCACAATACAGGCGGAACATCTGGGACTGGAGACAGTATAACCCACGGGGAAGGGGGAACAACAAAATCGGCCCTCAGAGTGGGTGCTGAAAATCGAGCAGACTTGAGAGACCATTAGGCCTATTCTGCTGGCATTTTAGTATGTTAGTATGTAACATTAACCAACAATGCTATAAAACTTGAAATGGCCATCCAATAAGACTGCAGGAGAGGCAAGACAAAATATATGAGCACGGTCTGCCCTAGATTCACCAGAAGCCCACCAGCCAGCCCCAGCCCTCTCCCATAAGTATTTCATTGAATCCACTGGGGTTTTAAAGAATCATATCCAACTCTTTCAAGCAAATTCTTTTAAATATGGCACCATCGAAAGTTTGTAGGTGGGAAGGGAATATCTGTCCCACAGGATAGGGTCACAGGAAATCTGTAGATCGTTATTCCACTGATTTAAAATAGAAAGTGTGGAGTCTTTTGACTGATCTCAAAGAGTGATAAGTGATAGATAATTTGCCAATCAAATGCTCTTGTATCCCACCATGTTGGTTAAGCTGGATCTGTGCAGCCAAAGCTGGGAGTGAATCTGGGAGCAGTCTGCATGAGGACGATAATGTGTGTATATAAGCATGACTCTGTAAATACCGAAAAAGATCGTAAACCAGTCAGAAGTGTATGGCCTGTAGGTCTGAGAAGGGATGTACTCCCTGAGGATATAGCATCGGATGTAAAAAAATCAGACCATGCTGAACCCACCGCTGCAAGAAAGGATCAGAAACATTTAATGGATCTGATTGTGCCTATGCCAAAACATCAAGAAGGGGTGCACACTCCCCCAGGAACTTCATGTGAATCACATGCCACACCTGAAGTGTCAGTGCTGTATAGTGAAAAAAATTAAAAATGGGGAGAACACTGGGAGGAGAAGATTAAAGGATTCGGCCAATGTCATGAAGGTCATTGATGGCAAATTCTGTATCCTTCCAGTGAGCTTAATAATTTACCAAAGTCTGAAGACAAATTAAATGAATCTAGGAAGCTAATGTATACAGGCATAAATTAGGCAAATTCATCCCACCCTGAGCAGGAGATAAATGGAGTAAAGAGAGTCACATTCTAGATCTCTGTCCTCGCCACAGAAAATGAGATATCAATCTGTGCCAGTCACAAAAAATAATAACTAGCAGGGTAGAGTGGAAAAGTTTGCAAATAAAATAATATCCTAGGTAATATATTTAGATGAATGACTTCCACCCTCTTCAAAAAGGAAAGGTCTAACTGTGACCAACAACTCAAATCCTCCACCACAAATGCCATCAAGGGCTCATAATTAAGCAGCTCTAAGTGATCCAGGTGTTTAGTTTGAAATATCACAAGATATTCAAAGAATTACGATTCCAGTGAATATTAAATAAATCTTTGAAATTTCTCGGGCTTGGGTGTAATTAAAGGCTAACACCTCCTTTTAATGCTGATTTAGGTGAAAGCTAGCTACAGCGTAGAAGCGAGCCAAAATTTCAGATACCGCTAAAACAGATCCCATAGGATCAATATTCATGATCAAAATATCATCTGCAAACGATGCTATCCTATAGTCTCATCCACCTAAGGGAATTCCCTGTAAGCTTTGAGAACGCCAAACGTGAGAGGTTAAAGGCTCTATATACAAAGCAAACAGTACCAGTGAGAGAAGGCAACCCTGCCATGTACCTCTCCCTAAAACAAAAGGCTGGGAAATAGTCCCATTAATTTTAACAAAAGCAGATGGATAATGATGATGAGATTGCAACATTGTGAGGAAATCTGAAGGAAAACCGAATGCATTTAATGTGGCCCATAGAAATATCCATGACACACAATCGAAGGTCTTCTCCACATCCAAGCTAGCCAGGACCAGGGATATAGATCATTAATAAATAATAATAATAATACCTTTATTTTTAAAGCACCTTTCAGAAATATCAAGGCGCTTTACATCAAAACACAATATACAATATCAATTTTAAACATATACAAATAAATGCATTAAAACATCACTCAGTTAAAACAAACCATGCGATCATCCATACGATCAGCAAATATTTACAAATAATTTCCATTAATCATCCAGATAAGCCAAATCCCATAAGTAGGTTTTTAAATATTTCTTAAATACCTCCATGGAGGTGCACTTCCTTAACCGGTGTGGTAGAGAATTCCAAAGAGTGGGTGCAGCATAAGAAAATGCTGTACTACCAGAAGATTTTAAATTCACTCTTGGAAACTCTAACAACCCCTCGTCGGCCGAGCGGAATGATCGGCTGGGGCAGCAAGGCACCAGAAGTTCTTTCAGATAGGTCAGACCCTGATCATGAAGGGCTTTGAAAGTCAATAAAATGACTTTAAAGGTGATCCGCCACCATATAGGAAGCCAGTGCAGTTCGCGCAGAACTGGGGTCATGTGATTGGATCTACTTGTCCCAGTCAGAACCTGGGCTGCAGTGTTCTGCACCAGCTGAAGGTGACAGATTTCAACCCCAGAAAGCCCAAAGTAAAGGGCATTGCAGTAGTCCAAGTACGAGGACACAAAAGCGTGGACCAACGTTGGTAGGGAGTCAGACGGAACAAGGTGACACACCCTGGCAATATTCCATAGATGGTAAAAGGAAGTACTGACAATGGCTGACACTTGAGATTGAAGGGTCAGTCTATCGTCTAGGACAATCCCAAGGTTGCACACCTGTTCAGAGGTCGAAACTGACACACCACCAAGACAAATTCCAGAGGGCGTGCCAGCATGCGACCTCGCTATCTGACTACCCGGGTTCACCACTAACACCTACTGTCTTCTCTGAGTTCAACTTTAACCAACTAGAATCCATCCACCCTTGGATTTCTTCCAGACAGTTATTAAACACCGAGAGTGCTCCATCCTGGTCAGGTGCAAAGACAAGTGTAGCTGGGTATCATCTGCATAGCAGTGAAACCTCTGCCCATACCATCTTATAATGTCTCCGAGGGGCAGCATGTACACTGCCAATAACATGGGTGACAGCACTGAACCCTGAGGCACCCCATACAACAAAAGAGCTGAGCTGAAGGAAAGAACCCCCGACACAACTCTTTGTGATCTCCCAGTAAGGAATGAAGTGAACCATTTTAAAACAGTTCCCGACATTCCACAGATTGACCTCAGGCATGCTAACAACACCAAGATGGGGTCACGTGATGGCATCCATCTGAGCAGCAGCTGAAGTCCTGAGCTCCCCCCTCTGGCCGCCTAATTTGCTATTTAAGGTGCATTTCAACTGGTTTTTTTGAGGAAATCACCTAATTGACCAGCTTTTCAACACCCCGTGATTGATAAGGTGTCTTGATCTGGGATTTTAAGCCCTTGCTGGATCGCGATGGAGGTGGACTTGAAGCAGGCCCTCACTAAGCATACCCCTCCTGCATCTCCTGAGAAGGCCGCAAAACAACAGAGGAACCAGGCCCCAGTTAGGCCGGATCGTAGTAGTGAGAAAACAGTGCAGCCTACACCTCTATCGGAGGATAAATTCCTCCAAGAGCTTGGCCCTGTGAAGGAGCTTCTTGTGGGATTGACAGGAGAAATTAAATCCCTGCGTAGCGACCTCTCTGATGTTACTAGGAAAGTTTCAGATGTCGAGGTAAAGGTCGCATCGGTTGAAAATTGGAGAACCAGAGCCGAAGCTGAAATAATAGATCTAAGGCAGCAGGTGAAGAGGCTTCAAATCAAAACTGAGGACCTTGAGGGGCGAAGTC
This sequence comes from Neoceratodus forsteri, assembly GCA_016271365.2. Lineage (NCBI taxonomy): Eukaryota > Metazoa > Chordata > Ceratodontiformes > Ceratodontidae > Neoceratodus > Neoceratodus forsteri. The sequence continues at coordinate 893,522,929 of CM028137.1, read as the reverse complement.
GCCATAACAACTTGCTAATAATGGGCCTTCCAGAGCTAGAAGAAGGCCCAGACCTCATGGCTTTCCTACAAAAGTTCTTGGTGAAAGTAGTAGGCCCATCACCTATTAATGCCTCCTATCACCTTGAGAGGGCCCACCGTTCGCTATGTCCTCGACCGGCAGCTGGTTCCCCCCCTCGCCCGATCATTATTAAATTTTTGAGTTACCTGGACAGGCAGCATGTCTTCGTGAAGGCTCGGAACTCAAAGAAATTTTGTGGGTGTTTCAAGGATCCGATTACCCGAGACCTCCCCAAGGAGATTCGAGGAAAGAGAGCAGCTATACCACATTGTCCAAAGCTTATCGCAGCTGCAATCCCGTTTAGGATGATATATCCTGCCACCTTGAAAGTAACTGTTGGAGGCATGGCCACGAGCTTTGACACCCCGGAAGCAGCTTTCAAAGAACTGGCTGGCAGATTGCCTGATATTTTTAAGGGATCTGGCTGCACGCATTATTTTGGACTCTCTGATACTGAAGCTGCCTGATTGTGTATATTTTATATGTGGTTAACAGGTCTGTGCTGTTTTGTCGGTGAATGTAGTGGCGTCCCCCCCTGACCCTCTGTCCCTGTCTTGTGCCTCCCCGCCCTCCCTGTCACATACCTTGGTTTGTATTTTATGGCAGTGCTCTCCTTCGTCTGGTTTGGTTGTCTTGTCTTTTCCTGTTGGTCTCTCTGGTGGGTGGGCGGTGGGATGTGTGGAGTGGGGCGTTGTTGGTCTAGGGCCTGTCGGCGCTTGTGGATCCTGTCCCTTCCCTTCTTATGGGGCTCTGCTCCGTGGTGGAACGTTTATTTCGCTGTGGTTTCAGGGGAACTTCCGGGAGTGTAAGCGCATTCGGTCCGGCTGCATTTAGGGTCCCCCGGAAACGGCAACCGCCATAGGAGCTTTCGGTGATTCTTCCCTCTGCCTCTGATCGTGGTGTAATGGCTAGGTCTGGTCTCCTGAGCTGGATTGATGGTGGCACGGGTAAGTGGCTCACCCATTTTTCGCCCAACTATATGTCTCTCGGAGGCACAGGGACGAACTCTTGGGGGGACCACCGGGGCTGAGGAGGCCTAGGGGGCTCTATGTAGCAGGGGTTCCTTTTCTTTTCTTTTTCCCTTTAGGTGTAGGTTTTTCTCCTTCCCCCCATTCTCTGTTTTTGTTTAATTTTTGACCTTTGTGTTTATGGGTACGTGGGGGACTGGGAATTGGGGGTGGCTGGAGGGGGATTTGGCGAGCTAGCGAGTTGGATGTGGGATCGCAAGCTGTGCGGTGAGGGGGTTGCTAATCTCTGCCCGAGGCCTAATTGCAGAAATCATTGGTGGGTAGTTGTTAGGGTCAGTACTTTGCGGTGGGAGGCTTGGGTCTCTACAATATATGGCTACTGGTTTTTGGCTCTGGGGGTTCGGAGATTCGCATGGGGATTCCGGGGGTTTGTAACCCGACACAAAGACTGTATTTGGGATTACGGATATTCGGCCTCCTTCTGTACATAGTTTTTGGGGGCTGGTGTTGTGGAGTGTTTTGGGGAGGGGGTTCTGTTATTGGTTACAGAATTTGGTTTCACTGTCTTGTCTGGGGAGGGTACCTGCTTGTTTGTTACTGAATCTTGGAGGTTGGATGGGGGTGGGGTATGGGGGTTACAACATGCTGTTTCATGTTACCTTCATGGGGACTGGGTTCTCTTTGTAAGGGGTGGGGGAGGAGTTCTAAAAGGGGCGTGGATTGGCTGTTTGGGAGGTGCACCCTGCTATAATTGGTTGGATTTATGTTACCTGGATATCCATTTACTGTAAGATATTTTTGAAATGGCTAGGAATATAGTTAATATTGCATCTTGGAATGTGAGAGGGCTCAGGATCGGGAAAGGCTGCAAGTTTTTAATCACTGTTCCTTGCTTGGCACAGACATCCTTCTTTTGCAAGAACACATTTAGGCCGGGATGAAGCCAATCTCCTCTCTGGTCTGGGTTCTCTCAAGTTTATCTCGCTGGAACTCCCATTTCAGTAAAGGGGTGGTAATTTTAGTTAAAAACACGTCTTGTTTATCAAGGATTTGGTTTGCTCAGACCCGAAGGAGATTCATCCTAGTTAAGGCAATTTAAATGGAGAGAGTGTGGTACTGGGATCGTGTACGGACCGGTGGGAGGTAACCCGGACTTCTTCATGATGCTGACAGATAAGCTGGCTGTTTTTTGCCAACTCAATATGTATTAGAAGGGGACTGGAATGTACCTTTCCCCTCGTTATTGGATAGAGAGCCCCTAGATAGGCGAGCACCCTCCTCGGCACAGAAAGCCCTTTGTGAAATGGTTTCGTTGTTAGGTCTCGGCGACCCGTGGCATGTTGCTAACCCTTCTTTTAGGGCCTTTTCCTTTCAATCACAGTCGCACGGCACTAAATCAAGACTGGATATGATTTTAGTTAGTCTCTCCTTTCTCCCGAGTATCTCTCTTTCTGGTATAGAACCGATCATTGTGTCGGATCATGCTTTGGTCTGGGTACACCTTTCTCTTAGCCCTGATTATTCTCGTGACTCCATGTGGAGATTAAACACTCAACTATTAAAGGACCGTCACTGTGTTTCAGAGATCAGCTCAAGAATATCCCTGTTTCTGGCAGACAATATGGACTCTACCCCTAGAGTAGATATGATATGGGGAGCATTAAGGTGTTATCTTAGGGGGGATTTTATTAAGATGGCTTCCCTTAGGAAGAAAGCACGGCTGGCTAGAGCGTTAGAGTTGGTGGGCAGGATTAGGGAGTTGGAAGGTAAGTATTCACTAACCTCTTCGGTCTCAGATCTTAAAGAGCTTCTTTCAGTTAAGAATGATTACTCGGACCTTCTGAAAGAAAAGACTGAGTACTATCTGGTCAAAACCCAGGCTAAGTATATTGATCTCGGTGAAAAATCCGGGAAATTACTGGCTTTGCATCTCAGAGCGCTTGAAAGTTCGAGGATTATTCCCTCTCTGCTTTCTTGATCCGGTGCTATGGTTTCTTCGCCCAGAGAGATTGCTCGGGTTCTGCGGGAATACTATTCCAGTCTCTATAGTCCCCCTCCTACATCCCACTCTGTAGGTGATCTCAGGAATTATTTAAGAGGAATTGTTCTTCAAAGTATACCGGAATCCCAACAGGCATGTCTATTGGTGCCTATCTCAGTTGAGGAGATCCAGAGCACTATTGCTTCCCTTGCCTCAGACAAAACACTGGGCCCAGATGGATTTCCAGCAAATTTTTATAAAGTCTTTTCTAAGGACTTGACTCCTATCCTGCTTAAATTATATAACTACTTTCAGGTTGCTTTGGAACTTGACCCGGCCTTGTTTGAGGCCACTATAGTCTTAATTCCTAAAGCAGACAAAGAGCCCTCGGATCCAACTAGCTACCGTCCCATTTCTCTACAGAACTATGATATTAAGATACTAGCTAAAATACTTGTGGAGAGGATTAGAAAGATCTGGATGGCGCTTTTGAGCCCTTAACAGGCAGATTTTGTCCCAGGGAGATCAGCAGCTGATCATCTGAGGACACTGTCCCATATCTCGCAGTTTGCCCGGTCTGCTTCAGAACCAATTGTACTGGTGTCTCTAGATGCTGAAAAAGCATTTGACCGGGTTGACTGGTCCTTTTTATGGGCCGTCATGGAAGAAATGGGCTTCCCGTCCCCTTTTAAGGCTGATCCAAGTACTTTATAGGTGCCCTCTGCAAAAATCTATTGCAATGGGTTTTATCCTCCTTTCAGTCTCTTGCTGGCACTAGACAGGGTTGCCCCTTTCTCCTTTATTGTTTAACTTATATTTGGAACCTCTACTGACTCAACTTAAATCTTCGCCTCGGGTGAAAGGGGTCAAGATTTTAGGGAGGGAGCTAGTTCTTTCTGCGTACGCTGGATGATGTTCTGTTACATCTGTCTGATCCGTAGCATCGTTAGAAGCAGCTCTGGATATTATTAGGCAGTTTAGTTCCCTTTCTGGCTATAAGTTAAACACATCAAAGTGTGAGATCTTCCCTTTAAATAATTACACTTTCAAGAGTGGGTTCCTTCCCTTTGGAATGAGATGGACTTCCAGTTCACTTAAGTACCTGGGGATTTACTTTTCCACTGACCCATTTCTGCTCAAGAAATTAAATCTAAATAAGATCAGAGATTCGGTTAGTCAAGACTTGCAGCGTTGGTCATCTCTTCCTATCTCCTTGATGGGCAGAATTAGTATCATTAAAATGAATGTTCTCCCCCGGATTTTCTATCTACTGAACCTTACCAATCTCTGGCTTCCTCTTTCCTTTTTCCAACAGCTCCACAGTATGTTTTCCACTTTTATTTGGATAGGGAAAGGGGTATGTTGCTCTTATGGCTCCCTATCGCTCCCTAAAGAAAGGGGAGGCCTAAGACTTCCCAATTTTCAGCTATATTATTGGGCTGCCCACCTATCCAAATTGGGACGGTGGTTCTCGGCAAAGCCTGAGAATTTCTCCCCAATATAGCTTCATTTAGAATCGACCTTTCTTTCTGAGCTTAAATTTGACATAACCACTCTACCCTATCTTACCCCGAGTTTACTTTTCGCATCTGATTTCTAATAGCACAGTGGCGGTTTCTCTTAAAGTGTGGGCCCAATGTCTTAGGTTTTTCCGGATCTCCAATCATACAGATTTAGGACAACCAATTACCCTTAATCCCAATCTTACTATAGGTGACTCGAAGATAGGAGTAAGTTGGCTCTCACAATTTAAGGACTCCAGGGTAGAACATCTGTATAGTCAAACTTCTCTTCTCACGTCAAGTGATATCTTAGCCAAATTTGGCATTCCAAGCAGAGAGACTTGCAAAGTGTTTCAACTTCGACACTTGGTTTGTAGTAAGTTGGGGTCGGTGTTTAAACCATCTGTGGTACACCCCTTTTTCTCTAACATCACTATGCTGGCATCCCAACCCCATTCCATTTCACAGATTTACTCCTATCTTTTGACTTTTAATTTGGGGGAGGAGGTTGGTGGTCCCTTGATCTGGACACATCTTCTCCCGGAAGATGTACCATTGTGGAGAATCCTTTGGCCTAACTTGCATAGATATCACACTCAGGATAGGTTTCGTTTAGTGCAATATAATATTGTCAATAATTTATATTATACTCCAGTCAAGCTTTTTCAACGTAAGATGATCTCTACCCCACTGTGTTTCCGTTGCCTCCAAGGTGAGGGCAACTTGATTCATGTTTTCTGGGAGTGTGCTAAAGTGGCCCCGTTGTGGTCTTCTATTAAAGATAATTTAGATCCCCTTCTGGGTCTGGGCAGGTTTTTCTCTCCAGGAATCTGTGTACTTGGTGATTTTTCTCAGATAGATAGTGTGGAGCGTAGGTACCATGTGGCTCTGATATCTATGGCAGTCAAAAAGTTGGTTTTAAGGCACTGGAAAGACCAATTAGTATTATCCTTTGCAGATTGGTTAAAGGAATTGATGTCATACCTCCAGTCCGAAAGTTTGATTGCCAGTTATAAGAATCGTATGGACCTATTTTATAAAAGATGGGGCAAGCTTCAGTCTTCTTACCTACCAGGAGGATAAGGCTTGTGGTCTGATCCCTGGACCCTCATTCTATGTGACTTCCCTGCTCCTGCAGTTCCTCCAACCAGCGGATCTGGGCCCTCGAGGTATAGATCGCCGCTGTCATTCCCTTGGCCATGGTACCTTCGATTTCGAAAGTCTTTTTAAGCATGTCCTCAATCTTCTTGTCGGTAGGGTCCTTGAGTGCTATGGTCCCGCACGGCAGCATGGTCTTCTTGCTCAAGGCTGCCACTTGGGGGTCGATGGAGGGGGCCTTGCACCAGGCGTCGGACTTGTTGCCCTGAATCGGGTACATTTTGAGTAAGTTCCTTCTGTTCGGCATTCTGCCCGGATCCATGGATTGCCATTCGGTGTGAATCAGTTCCTCAATGGCCGGGCAGACTGGGAAGGTCTCTGGGGTAATGGTCCTTAGCTGGATCATAGGGTCTAGCTTGGATTCCGTCTTCTCCCCTCCTTGTTCCTCCATGGTGAGGCCCATGGTGGCCTTGATGACCTTCATGAGACCGGGAATAGTCTCGAATGCGCACAGTTTAGAGGTCAGGGACGGAGTTGGCTCGAGGTCCTCTATGTCCGAATCCATGCCGTGTTCCTCCTCCTCCTCCCCCTCGTCGAACTCATCCTCTTTCTCCCTCTCTTCAGTGTTGCCATCCTGGGGAATGCTGGGGAGTGGTTCCTCTGGTGCCGGTGGCTCCTCTGGAGGGTCTGTCTGACGGAGAGGCTCCACGTTGGATGGTCTAGCTCTGTTATGTGTAAGTGACTCCAGCTTCTCCATGATCTTCAGCATGAAGTTTTGCTGGCTGTCCATCATGGCCACCGCAGCTTGTTGGTTTTGAGTCAGTAGGGAGCCCGGGTCCACCCATGTCGAGTTGCTGGGGCCGGGTAGTGAAGGAGCCTGTGGTGGAGTTCTCTCTGTTAAGGACAGCTCGTCGTCCATGAGGCAGGCTGCGCATAGGGGCCCTGGAGTTTGAGGGAGGAGGTTCGCGCTGCATGCGGTGCACTTCTTGCCTTAACCATCTGCAAGATAAGAGAGAGAGATCTGAGTGAGGAAAGGACTCCATGTTCCCCTTAGACCCAGTTAGAAGGCTTCTGTGGTAAAGGCGCTGTGAGGGCCCTTATCCTGAGCTCAGGTGGAGACTCTAGTCAAACCTTTCCCCCTTATCCCCAGGTTGGCGATCCTGCTCGGGAGAGCGGGCCCGCTGTGGGAGGGGGCCACGACCCCCTGAGCTGGGGAATGAGGATCGCAGGATCTGCCTGGGTCGCTGTGTGAGGTACCCGGGCAGTAGCTCTGCAGTGTCCAACTGGGGTCACTATGGGAGGGACCCAAGTGAACTGTTAAGTCTCACTTTTTTTTTTTTTTTTGCAAACGAAGGAGGCCAATGAGTGGCTTGAGGCCCCTGTGAAAAAAGGCTGCTGTCCATGGATGGACCCCCCCATTGCTGGCGTCTCAGGAGACAGTGGAGATCCGCACAGGGAGGAGCTTAGGGCCAGAGAGTGCACTGCAGGGCCCTAAACCACTGGCCAGACTGCCTGCCTGCTTGTGGAGGGAGTGAGGGGGATAGAGGTGGTCCAGGCAGAGGCCTGCATGGGCGTGGGCCCACTGAGTCGCGTCCCTAAAGCTGCTGCCCAGGTTAGAACCTGGATCCTGCAGTACCAGAAAATCATACACTGCCTCCACCAGACCATGTAACAGCTCCTGTTCCCATCGTGCTCTGCTAGGGGCCTGGGATAGAGGCGGATGGACGTCCCCTGAGCTCCCCCGATGGACGTCCCCTGAGCTCCCCCGAGGGATCGGGAGGCCGGTGTCTGGCCCAGGAGCGTCACGCTGTCCACACCCCCACCCAGGTAGGGATTTTTTTTGGGGGGTGAGGAGTTCTAGGTGGAGTGCGCGCTGGGGCGTGAGGGTAGTAGCCACGGAGTCGCGGGAGCAGAGGTGACTCATGTTGTGGATTAGGGCCGAGGCCTGCAATTTTGGTCGGCCCGGGGAGTGGCCGAGAGTTCGCGGAGTCACGGGGAGCAGAGGCGACTTGTGAGGCTGAAAAGGGGCCGTGGCCTGAGGGTGAAGGGGGGCCGCAGAGGTCCAGACGACCCGCGGAGTCGCGGGGAGTCGTGGGCCTAGTAATAGGCCTTGCAGCAAGGGAGGAGGTGTAGGCAATCCGTGGAGTCGTGGGGAGCAGAGGTGACCCGCGAGGCTGAAAAGGGGCCACGGCCTGAGGGTGAAGGGGGGCCGCGTAGGTCCAGACGACCCACGGAGTCGCGGGGAGTAGAGGCGACTCATGGGCCTAGTAATAGGCCTTGCAGCAAGGGAGAAGGTGTAGGCAATCCGCGGAGTCGTGGGGGGCAGAGGCGACTGCTGAGAGTTCCCTGGCGTGGGCCTGCTGGGGGGCGTGCCGTGCTGCGTGGCTGCGGAGGAAGGCAGCACGCTGGTTTTTGGTCTGAAGGGCCCACCAGGGAACGACGCTTTCATGCTGTAGGAGGGCTCAAGATGCCTGGAGAGGCCTCCAGGAAATGATAGAAGCACATATCTAGCCACATGAAAGAGAAATCCCCTAAAACGAATGGACTGTATTCATGTAGAATTTCTGGGAGCCAGAGGCTCCTTTATAAACAGTAACACAAAATGCTATCCATAGTTCTTGAACAACAGCCCAAGAAGGCTAAATAAAATGCATTTCCTACCTTAAAGGATGAGAGCAGACAGGGGTTCTCTGGATGCTTCTTGCCTATTCAGATGCACAAATTACAACTGGAGAGCAGGGGTTCCTGGGACCTGGATATACTGGAAATCTGATCTGGGTCATGTGCATCATTAGCCTATCAGGTGGGCTGTAACCCCATGAGGTAATGTCTGGAGTGCCATGAGATGCCAACCAATCACAATTGCTGTTACTTTAATATAAGGCTTTAAAGTGATCTAGCCATGTCTCTCTCATTATAGTTAGGCTTATTGGTTCGGCCATTAAATAGATGGTTTGTTAATGTGGATATCCAGACTCTAGAAGTTGTTAATTTTGTTTTGAGCGAGTGCACCTCGGGAAGGGGGGAAGGGAGGGGGGTGAGGGGTTTGTATTTCTTGGGTTTCTCAATTGACAGACAGCTATGTTATGGTGTACTTTCTGACTTTCAAATATGTCTGTTATTTACTATATGTATAGTTGGGAGGGGGGGTTGACTTGATTTAGGCTCATTGATTGGTCTCCTAAACATTATGGTAATGGTTGTATTTTTTCTGTGAAATAATAAACTTAAATTTCAAAAAAAAAAAAAATGCTAACAATACCAAGTGATCCACAGTGTCAAAAGCTGACGAGAGATCAAGAAGAACTAGAATGGAACATCTCTTTTGATCTCTTGCCCTCAGAAGATCATTAAGCACCAGAACCAGTGCACTCTCGGTGCTGTGTCTTTTACAAAAACCAGATTGGAAGGATTCGTAGACATTATGGATAGTTAAATGGTCTTCCAATTGGGCTGCCACTACCTTCTCAATAACCTTCCCAATAAGGGAAGGTTAGAGATAGGTCTGTAGTTTGAAAAACAGTCTGGGTCCAGAGTAGCTTTTTTCAAGAGGAGTGTCACTACCGCCTCTTTCAGGGAGTTAGGAAACTCACCAGACTCTAAGGAGCACCAGACTATTTGCACCATAACTGGACCGATGGTCTCAAGACAACCCAAAATTAGGGGAGTTGGTCCAGGGTCCAAACTACAGCTCTTAGGCCACACACTATGGATGATCCGCATAATATCCATGACTTCCAGTCGGCAAAAGGAACTCCAAGAGAAATGAGGTATTGTGAACTCACACTGTTCCACAACATCACCCTTGCAGATTGCCGGATGAAAGCCGGCCCTGATGTCGGCCACCTTAGTTGCAAAGAACCGAGCGAGCTCCTCGCATTCTACTTGAGAAAAGGCTTTTCGGACTTGCAGACAGGCTGGGTTGCACAGTCTGTCTACAGTCCAAAACAACTGAGCCAGTCAATTCTGTGCAATTGCAATCTCTCTGGACAGGAATTCTGCCTTCTTATGGGTGATTGCAGATTGATAGATAGAATAATGTTCCATCAGTCTAAGGTGGTCAGCATCAAGGGCGGATTTGTGCCAACAATGCTCTAACCTTCTCCCCTGTCTCCACAACTCCCTCAGTGTCCTATCAAACCAAGGGGACCTGGGGTGAAGGGATAGGGGCACTCACGAACAGGAGCAATAAGATCCAGGGCCCCCGTAATGGCCCTATTATAGGCCACCACCAGTGCCTCTGGGTTACTGCTAGTCAACACGAGGAATGAGAGGTCAAGGACCACTACAAGGCCCTGGGAATTAATATTCTATAATGGGCGGTACCTGACCATCTCCACAGGGGAAGGCCTTCTCAGTGGGGTGTAAAAATCGAACCTCACGGTAAGGTGGTCAGACCAGGCAACTGGTTCCACCCCCACATCGGATAAAGCAATCCCTAAGAGGAAGACTAAATCCAAAGAGTGCCCAGATATATGTGTAGCAGTGGAAACTACCTGTGTAAGGCCCAAAAAAGACATAAATTGGAGGAAGTAATTACCAAATTGTGAGAGTTCATCATCAACCCTGGGGTTAAAGTCGCCCAGAACCATCTATCTCGGTGACTCAAATGACATATTGATGAGGAAGTCTGCTACTTCCTGTAAGAAGAATTAATGAACATAGTCTAAAAGAAGCAATGCTTATTTATTTATTTAATGTATTTATTTATTTATTCCACATAAAACCCTTTAGGCAGGGCCTATTTACAAAGGGTTTAGAGTCAGCATCAACAGGAAAAGTAGCAGGTGAATACAGTACAATTCAGTGAAACACAGAGGCAAGGCAATCCTTACAGCAGTTCAGACAAAGACAAGCTATATATTATGATTCACTATCTTGTTAACTAATACATTTATTTTATTTAAGTGCTGCCACACTCAAGCTGTGGGCATCTCTTAAAACAATTAATAAATAATATCAGTTCACAATTTATAACAGTTTATAGTAGCTCATTTATTATCGGCAGGTCCAGATATGGAGACAGGAGAAGAGAGCAGATTTAAATTGGGAAAGGGTGCAGTCAACTTTTAAGGAGGGAGGAAGTCCATTCCAGAGTTTGGCAGATCTGTAGGGAAAGCAGGCCAGTCCTTGAGATGTTTTCCTTAGGGGAAGAGCAGGATGTGTTGTACAACTCCCCTGGTGATGTAGGTTTTATCCACAAAGCCAAACACGGCTTGAAAGCCTGGGGACAGAGAGCCATAAAGTGCTTTTTGTCCAGTGATTAGATATTGAGGCACAGCAGGGATTCCAGGTTAAGCCAGTTTAGGCTAGTGTACAGTATACTTGTATGCATGTCGCATTTTAGGCCGAGGGCAATGCGGCAGGCTCAGTTGAGGACACACCGAACTCTATGTAGCTTACCATCATTTGCAGAGCCATAGACAGTAATCCAGTAGTCTATCAAACTGATGATGTCAGACCTTACAAGTAGCTTTTTTACTTCGGGGAGGAAGCTGTTTCTGAGGCAGAAAAGAAGTCTGAGCCTTCTATTGAAAGTTTTGACTAGGATGTCAATGTGGGCAGTGAAGATGAGGGTTGGGTCTAGGGTGACTCCTAGATACCCGAATGTGGCCACTTGCTCAAGAGGAGTGTCAAATGAGGTGCTAATCAAGAGCTTCTGTGAGGAAAGGGAATAATTGTGTATGATGAAGACCATACATTTAGTTTTCTTTGTATTCATAGTGGATTTTCAGACCGTGGGTAGTTCATTTATGAAAAGGCAGAATAAAAGAGGACCAAGTACGGACAATTGGGGAACTCCAGGTTTTACAGGTTGTGTGTTGGAAAGTGCTCTATGACATTTAACTGCTTGTGCTCTGCCATCCAATTAGTTTGTGAACCAGAACACCACTTCAGAAGAGAGGCCCAGGTAGTGATGTTTCAGGCAAAGGAGGGAGTGGTTAACAAGGTCAAACACCTTGGTGAGGTCAATATATATGGACCTGGTGATTTCACCTTTGTTGAGGGCACGGTGCAGAGCATCAGAGCTGTCATAGTGTTGTGATTTTTCTTGAAGCTGTGTTGCTCCCTGGTGAGTAACCCATGTGTATTCAAATAGTATGTGAGCTGATCATTGATGGCTTTCTCCAGGATTTTAGACAGTGGGGATAAGATGGAAATTGGGCAATAGTGGGTGGGAAGATTTGCAGCACCCACCTTATGCGCCAGAGTGTTGTGAGCTTTTTTCCACAGCTCAGGGACCTTGCCAGTGGAAAGGGACAGTTTAAAGATAATCTGCAATTGCTGGGTGACTTTCTGTAGGACATGTTTGAGGAGTTTCATGTTAATGTTATCAGGGCCTATTCGGGTAGTCATTTTAGATTTAGTAAGGTAGGTGTATACCTCCTTCTGAGTGAGCTTCTTGAAGTAGAATTTGGGCCTAGGTGGAGGGACAGGAGGCTCATTGGGTGAGGTGGTATGGGTTGGAGGGGCAGGTATGCAGGGTGACAGGTCACAATACATTTTATTAAATAAGTTGGCAATGTTTTTATCACCAGATACCATTGTGTTTTTACGTTCACTTGCGCGCATGCACAAGGAACGTTTTAGGAGAGTAGCACACTTTGGAGGTATGCCTCTCCCATCCAATGCACTGCTACCTTGAGCAGGCGTGGCGGTCCTGCACCAATGGGTGCAGGAGCTCTGTATGACAGTGGTGTTCCTCTGCTTCAAAGGAAAACACTGCTGCCAAACTGAGCACCGCCGCCGTCCCCCCCTCGTGTCATGCACTCCCCGGCACATGTCACGCCACCCCCCCAAAGCTTTGGTGCCATGCTGGGAGCCCACCCCAGCGTGGCAATGCTGTTTGCCAACGGGGTGCCCAATCCCCGTCAGCTCCACGGCCCCCAAGCCATCCTGCTGCCATGCTGGGAGCCCACCCCAGCGTGGCAGCAAATGTCGCATTTTGCTGCCGACGGTGCCCAATCCCCATTGGCCCTCTGCGCCCCCAGCTCTGCCACATTGAGAGCTCACCCCAGTGTGGGCAAATGTCCCACATCGCTTTTCTTTTTTTTTAACCAGTAAAAATAAAATGGTCTCAGGCGCATCTCCCAGCCCCCTCACAACCGCACCCACCCACTCGCACCCAGCCTCCCCACACCCCCACCCATACTTACCTCCGGACTCCGGTGCGATGATCTTAGGTGGACCAGGAACGTCTGCACTCTTCAAAAGGCGACCGGAACTGAGAAATGCCAGTAAGCTGTATAATGGGCCAAATAGTGGGGTTCAACTTTATTGCATATCTCAGTCATTTTTGGAATTTTTTTTCAAATTTCAACATGGGTTTGGGACTTATGAATGATTCGACTGTCATGGCGTTATTTGGCGTGAAGGGTGATTTCGAGGCACCACGCAGTCACCGCGCCGAAATCACCCTTCAGGCTTGAATAACGCCATGACAGTGAATCATTCATGAGAAGGGGTCCCAAAACCCTGGTTGAAAATTTGCAAAATTCCAAAAATGACTGTTTTATTTAGCGCTATGCGCAGTTCCTACGCAGGCTCGTAAGTTCATGAATTTTCAATATTTGCACTCCAGATTTTCAACATTGCCATTTTACCACACCTCCTTATGAGCAGTGCAGCTGTCATTTTCACATCTTGCCCAAAACGTGTTTCCTCCATGTAGGCACAATGGCACAGTCGGTGTGCGAACTCAGTGTATGGGACACATTAAGAAAATCACAGTGTCACTGTTCATGAGCAGAGATCTTAAAATGGCTATGTTGAAAATTTGGTGAAAAATTTCTACAATTAACTTTTACGGCGTGTGTTGTGCGAGTTCCTACGCTACAGAAGTTCTGCAATTTTCAGTTTTCACTCCAGATTTTCAACATGGCCATTTTACCACACCTCCTTATGAGCAGTACAGCTGTCATTTTCACATCCTGCCCAAAACGTCTTTCCGCCCATGTAGTGCACAATGGCACAGTTGGTGTGTAAATCAATGTATGGGACACAGTAAAAAATCACAGTGACACTGTTCATTAGCAGAGGTTTTAAATGGCAATGTTGAAAATTTGGTGAAAAAATTCCTAAAAATGACTGTTTTACGAGCATGCGTTGCACAGTTCCCATGCACGCTGGTAGGTTTGCGAATTTTCAATATTTCCACTCCAGATTTTCAACATTAGCATTTTACCACACCTCCTCATGAGCAGTACAGCTGCTATTTTTCACATCCTGCCCAAAATGTGTTTCCGCCCATGTAGTGCACAATGGCGCAGTCGGTGTGAAATCAATGTATGGGACACATTAAGAAAATCACAGTGACACTGATCATGAGCAGAGGTCTTAAAATGTCTGTGTTGAAAATTTGGTGAAACAATTCCTAAAAATGACTGTTTTACAAGTGTGCATTGCGCAGTTCCTACGCATGCTCGTAAGTTTGTGAATTTTCAATATTTTCACTCCAGATTTTCAACATTGCTATTTTATCACACCTCCTCATGAGCAGTATAGCTGTCATTTATCACATCCTGCCCAAAATGTGTTTCCGCCCATGTAGTCCACAATGGCGCAGTCCGTGTGCAAACTCAATGTATGGGACACATTAAGAAAATCACAGTGACACTGTTCATGAGCAGAGGTCTTAAAATGGCTGTGTTGAAAATTTGGTGACAAAATTCCTAGAAATGACTGTTTTATGAGTGTTCATTGCGCAGTTCCTATGCACGCTCGTAAGTTTGCGAATTTTCAATATTTTCACCTCCACATTTTCAACATTGCCATTTTACCACACCTCCTTATGAGCACTGCAGCTGTCATTTTTCACATCTTGCCCAAAACGTTTTTCCACCCATGTAGCGCACAATGGCACAGTCGCTGTGTGAACTCAGTGTATGGGACACATTAAGAAAATCACAGTGTCACTGTTCATTAGCAGAGGTTTTTATTTATTTATTTATTTATTTAGTTATTGTTAACTGGGTAGGTGCACTAGCCATAAAATGACTATTTTCAGGCACGACCCGGGAGAGTACAACAAAAGGAGAACAGTTGAACAACAGCAACATGGGTACAATAGTACAAATAGAGGAACAGTACAGCAGTGCTACAAAAATACAATGGGTAGAAACAACAAAAAAATAATGGCAAGCATTATACAGATAATGGCAGTAAGATATATAATAAGTGTAGAAACCACGGACCCGACCTGTGGAGTGAAAGGGTTAATAAGATAGTAAGGTTATATAGAGAGAAATGTGAGGAATGTTCAAATATAACAAGAAAGACTGACAGAAGGAAGGTCAGGGGTGGTAATTGGCAAAACAGCAGTGGATGGTCAGCAACAAGGTTCAAGAAGGAACAGAGCTAGTAGTCAAGAAGTTATTTACAAAGAGAGGGAAAAATATGGGGAGCGGAAGAGGAGACAGTCTTGGAGCTGGATTAGAGCAGGGGTGACATTACTGGTAAGTCTCAGGAGCTTCAGGTTGGGTCAAAGCATGTACAAGCATCAGCTAAGGATAGATAACAACGATATTCACTTTTAAATCCAAAGTGAGACTGAGACAGCCGGAGGTTGAGTGAAAGAGCATTCCATAGCCTGGGAGCAGAGAATTGGGAAGGCCCCTGTGCCTTTAGTCATCCAACATCTCGGAACATAGAGCAACGATTTGTCAGCTGATCGCAGGCCATGGGAGGATGGTTGAGGGACCAGCAACGCCGCCAGCTGGGACGGGTTTTTTTCCCCCGGATGATTGAGTCCATTAGTGATCCAAGGTAGTATTGTCTACTGGCAGAGGGTGAGAGCCAATTCAGATCCTTATAAAGAAGGCAGTGATGTTTGAGTCGAGGTGACGAAGAGGGAAATCGGCATATATTGTTATAAGTTATGTCCCATTTTAGTAGGGAGGTTTTATGGGCAGAGGTAAGAATAGAGGCACCATAGGTAAGGATTGGGAGCAAAATACCTCGGGCAATTGCTAATTTGGCCCGAGGGTGTAAGCATGTAGCTCGTTTTGTAAGCTACTCCTAGTTTCGAGTTTACAGCTTTGCACGAGGACTGAATGTGAAGATTAAAATCCAGGGACTGGTCCAGGAGGATCCCAAGGTACTTGAAGGAAGTTTTCAAGTGGAAATCCTCCTGGGTGAAGAACCTCCAGCAAACTAGAACAGGTCTTAATCTTCAGTGCAGAACCTAGGAGCATGGCTTTCGTTTTCTTTTCATTTAGTACAAGCTTACGGTCTAGTAGCCAGTCTAAGACCTTATTGAAGTCTGAAGTAAGTGATGTGTTTATGCAGGCAATGCTAGAAGAACTAGAGTAGATGATCAGGTCATCAGCGTAGAGAATAGCTGAGCAGGATTCCAGGACCTCAGTTGCATTGTTGATAAAAATTGAGAACAGAAGGGGCCCAAGGATAGAGCCCTGGGGGACCCCAAGGTTGATAGTAGACGTGTTGGACAGGGAGGAGTTAAATTTGACAGCTTGCAACCTGTTTGACAGGTAGCTACAGAACCAGTCCACAACAGGGGTAGATAAATGGAATTTATGGAGAGTGTAGAGAAGCAGGGGATGGTCAACAAGGTTGAAAGCCTTAGTGAGGTCAATGAAGATGGCACCTGTGAGTTTTCCAGAGTCCATGTTGGACAGAATACCAGTAGTTAGTTGAAGAAGAGCTGTGGTGGTGCTATGACCTTTTCTGAAACCATGCTGAGTGTCTGAGAGGAGATTGTAGCATGTAAGGTAGTCAATATTCTGTGATGCAACTATTTTCTCTAGGATCTTGTTAAGGACAGAGAGAATTGCTATAGGTCTGTAATTGGCCATGTCCTTTGGGTCACCTTTTTTAAAGACAGGCGTTACTCTTGCAGATTTCCATAGGTCTGGCACAGTGCTATGGATAAGGGATAAAGTGTAGATTCTGGCAATCGGAGAGGCAATGAGCGGAGCAGCCAGCTTAAGAAGACGAGGTTCCAGTGAGTCAGAACCAGAGCTGGTATTGGCAGATATGGATCTCAGTAATTTCAGAACTTCTGCTCTTGATATAGCCTTGAAATAGAATGGTGGTACTGGAGGAGCATCATACGATAGGGCAGTATGGTTGTCTGATGGTAGTGTGGTAGGTAGACTGGAGTGCGATCCACTAGGTTGTAAAGCCAAGGTATAATATGAAAGATCAGAGAAAAGATTGTTAAAACTGTTTGAGATCGTCCTAGGTTCATTACAATGTGCCCCATTTATGATCATTTCATCAGGAGTAACCGACTGCGAGGTACCGAGAAATGTTTTGACATGGGCCCAAAATTTCCTCGGGTCGCAGGTTGAGATTTGTAGAAGGTCCTTGCAGTATTTGCTAAAATGCCAATGTTGAAAATTTGGTGAAAAATTCCCTGACAATGACTCTTTTTACGAGTGTGCATTGCACAGTTCCCAAGCACACTCCTAGGTTTGCAAATTTTCAATATTTCCACTCCAGATTTTCAACATTGCCATTTTACCACACTTCCTTATGAGAAGTACAGCTGTCATTTTTCACATCCTGCCCAAAATGTGTTTCTGCCTATGTAGCGCACAATGGGGCTAACAAAAAGGTCATGCTGACAATTTATTGTCCAAATACCAGCAATTGGACAGGGCATTAGGGTAAAGCACCATACATGCCAAACACCACTGCAAATGCCTGCAAGCGAACGTTCGGCATTGACAAATGCTTGTTTGTTATAATGGAGCTGGGCAGGGGCTTTTTTTAGGCTACCAAGCATTTCACTGATGCTTCCCAAGAGTTGCTTAGGGTGGCAAAGCAGATTTATTTGCTGGGATCTGCGAAAGTTGGCCTTGAATATTTTGATGAGGGTTTCAACAGTATTGCATAGCTCCTTGTATAACTGAGAGTATTTTGGGCAGCCAAGTTCTTTGTATTGGGTCTATGCTTTGTCCCTTTCACCTGTCAGTGACTTAATGGCAGGGGTGTACCATGCCTGTGAGTTGCCGTTTGCGTTTAGGGTCTTAAAAGGTGCCACAATGTCACATATTAGTTAATTTGGAGAGAGAAATATTCTAATACAGCATTGATGTTCTTGGTATGGGACAGGTAGGACCAATCAAGCAGCTGGAGAAGCGAGCAGAAATACAGGATCTGGTGTATACGATATACATGGGCTTTGATGGACGCAGGTTCACCCTTTGCAACCTTAGCAGACCATCTGCAAGTAACAGGGAAGTGGTCACTAAGGAAGTCTGGGAGTATGGCAGCTGAGATGACTCTGTCTGGGTGTGTGATCAGGATCCAGTTCAGCAGAGTGGAGGTACCTGTTTTATAGTTCACCTTATCTGGGAGGAGATGACTTGGGTGAGGAAAATGCTTGCTAGCTTGTCAGCATAATCCTTGTAAATGCTGGACAACCAGTTACAGTTAAAATCACCCAGAACAATCTTTTTATAATTCAGAGGGAGTCCAGAGTTGATTAAACAGTCAAAGCCATCACCAACAGTTTTGGGAGACATGTAGGCAGCAATGAGGTTAAGGTTTTTCTCCAGTTTGGGGCCAAGCTGAATTACTTAATTTACTGCCAGAAGTTCACACCCAGTAAGATCATGAGAAAGGTGTAGTAGGTGGGAAGAGAGGAAAGACTTGATATATAACAGGCAGCCACCCCCTATCTTTGATCCCCTGTCCATCCTATACAGGGTGTAGGCGTTGATGTCAATCTCTGTGTCAGCTATCCTGCTAGTTAACCATGTCTCAGTGACAGCAACCATGTAAAAATCTGAGGTGCTACCCAGACCTTGAAATCATCAAGTTTTGGTAGGAGCCCACCAATGTTAACACGAGCCAACTCTAGGTATCATCAGAAGGAGGTGGTGTTTGTCAAAGGGCCAGAGTTAGGATACACATTACCCCCAATGAGCAGGAGAAACAGTACAGTACTATTTGCCTGGATGCCAGGAGAAAACTAGCTGCTTTGGTTATGGACATAATATTCTTCCGCAGCACTTTATGCTGAAGGATGCATGATGGGTGGCAGACTTTCAGTATGATGCTTTCGATAGTGTCCCTGCAGTTGAGGCGGGGTGAATGCATTTGGGTGCAGCCTTTCAGGGAGAAGAGTGTTGTCCAGGGCATATAGGAGGGTGCCATGAGTTGGCATGATTAGTTTCTCCCGTGTCATACTGTGCTGGGTACAGATCCATGACGGGTATTCGACAAAATATTTGTCGAATGCCCCAACAGCGAAACCGGCAGGTCGATCGCAGTTTGCAGTTGGCTGCTGGGATTCCAGTGGCTGGCTGTGTTTTCTTTGGGAGGCTTCACCCTCGAACCCCCCCCCACTTATGGATTATCAACTCCAAGTTGGAGCTGATTTGGAGGGGTGCAGGAACCCGACAGACAGCGCCAGGTTCCAGCGGGTTCCCTACAGCGACATGGTGCTGTAGTCACTATAGGGGAACTTGCTGTTGAACTGTCGCTGTCGGGTGGGCAACTGGCTGGGTACTGTAAATAGGAGAGTGATAGGCTATGCTAAGCAGGCCAGGTAATGTTATGGAAACAATTACACAGGGATGGCTACACAGGGACCAGTAATTGCGCATATTGCTGGGGAGAAGGTCAGGCAGGTGTAGTCTGGCACATAACAAAAAGTAGGCGGGGTGGGTGAAACAGAGTATGTCATCGAGATGTGATGGGAAAAGGGTAGTTGGAGTCACTAGTGAAATGGTCCTACTGTAGGTGGGGGTGGAGGTCTATAATAAGGGATACGGTGCAAAACTAGCAAGCAGTAGAAGAAGTGGGAGCGAACTGGGCTGTGAATTACCATTCAAAAGTTTAGTTGAGATGCTGGTAGAGGAGGCTGAGACTGTGTTGGCGAGTGGCACAGTCAGCTCACTGATAGATAATATCACCTGAATTCAAAATGTTTGTAAGTCCTTGCTGTGGGCTTCTGTATATAGTGGGAAAGTGGAGCTGCAGTACTAGGAGGTAGACCCACAGCTGAGTATTGATGGTATGACCCAACTGTGTATGGAGTGGGGGGGGGGATTAAACCACAATGAGAGTCTGGGAGAGGGGTCGTAAGTGAGCTAACTGGTTTACACAAGTACTGGGGTGCATATATAAACCAGACTAGCTTAGGGTGGGAAGTGCTGTGCAGCACCACAAAGCAGCACTGCACTAGAGGTGTGCTTTGTTTCCAGAGGTGAGCAGCTACTTGCAGGGGAACACAGGGAGAGTGAATGGTAACAGGGGTTGTGGGGGAGAACAAGAGAGACAGAGGGAGGGAAAATGCCTTACAACAGATAATTGCCTAGAACAGTGAAAATCACAGATTGCACAGTGAAAACACCTCTGGTGCTGGAATCACTGTACGCTAAGCCTTTGAAAGCAATCGGGCAGCACTCATCAAACAGGCTGTTAAATATTACTTTGAACAGGCTTCTACAACATAAAAATACACTGTAAAGAACAGTTAATAGTCAGCTAATTTGCTTAGAATCCGTTACATCATGGACTGGATCAGGAAACAGAGAAACTATCAGAACAACTATGTTGATATTAAATAACAAGCAAGCAATCCTTAAAGCACTTCAGGCATCCACTAGAGGTGGGTTTTGTTTCCAAAGGTAAGTGGCCATGAGCAGTTGGAGTAAAGGTGGCACCATTCACTCTTTCGGTGTGTGCAGGTGGAATAAAGATGGCATCACTCACCCTTCTGGCATGTGCAGGTGGAGTAATGATGGCACCGCTCACTCTTTTAGTGTTCTACAATGTCCCAGAGACCCAGCAGGCAAGCAGGTTCTTCAATCATTATCGTGGGCTTGATGCCATTGCATGAAACCTGCCTGGTCCTGGTCTAGCTAAAATGGGAGAAGGCCCTCCATACATAAAGCCCAAAAAGTTTAATACAGAAATAGGGTGGTATAAGGCTGGTAGAGTAAGGCCTTTGCCCAGTTCAGAGAGGACAGTTATAATGTCATACTGCCAGGAGGGTGGAGAAGCATCACCCTCTTGAAGGGAACAGTAAAGGTGAAGAAGCAGAGGGGTGAGAAGATTACCAATAAGGGAAGTTTTGTAAATATCCAAGGGGAAGCCATCTATACCTGGGTAATTTCCCAATTTGGCTGAACGGATACAATGAAGGATCTCATCTGAAGTGGCATGGGAAATGAGTGCCGGAGCCTGCTCAAGAGAGAGTATAGAGAGGCGGGCCTGGTGTAAAAAAATAATGTATCTGATGCTCTGAGAGTGGGGCCCCCTCCGGCGTATATAAAGTTGAGTAATGTGTTTTTAATATGTTCAAGATGTCAGCCTCTTGATGGGTTATTGAGCCTGTTTCTGTATTACAGAGCTTAGTTACAGTGGCCTCTGCCTTGTGTGCCCTGGGGCACCTGGCCAATGTGCAGACACCTCTGTTACCACCCTCATAATATATGTATCTATGATAAAAAGGGGCATGTTCTATCTTCTGATCAAGGAGCTTCAGAAGTTGGGCTTTAGTGCCCAGAAGCTCTGCACGGCCCAATGTATCTCCTTGCATAAGGAACATCTGTAGCATATGTAGAGTGTGTTTCAGGTCCTGCAGTTAACATTCTCGCACATTGTGTAGGGCCGAAGTGTGTGCTATGATGGTGCCACAAAGGATAGATTCAAGTGTGTCCCATAAGATTTTTTTTTATAATTAAATATAGTTTATTGATTTTAAGAACAAAACCAACAATTAGCAAAACCAAAAACAGTACATCATAATCAAAAAACAGCAACACCAAAAACAGCAAAAAACAATTTATGGCCATAACAAGAAAACAGAGAAACATACAAGCCCGCCCCCTCCCACTCCCTGGAGCTCGGCAAATAGAATAAATGACACGGGGGGGGTTCGACAAAATGCTAAAATACAAATAGGGTATCTCATAGAAGGGGGGAAGGACAACACAACAATGTATAAATCGTGAACTTTAGTGTGTTAAGCATGGCCTTGTGGATGTGAATGTAAGCAGCGAATATAACGATTCCCATCTCTTCCAGAACTGGTCTGGGCATCTTCAAATAGAAGCAATATGCTTCTCCACCATTAGAGCTGACAAAATCTTCTGGTGCCACTCTCTGAGCAAAGGGATGGAAGTGTCTCTCCAGTGGCATAATAAAATTAACTTTGCTTCCATAGATATCAAAGCTACTGTATATGCACCTTATGAACACTAATTAGACGTGGTGGAAAAAGACCAACTTATCTGATTTCTGGGGAAAAAAGGTCTTCCAGACCCAGAAGAGGATCTAGTGAAGTTTTTATAGCAGTCCAAAAGGGAGCTATCCTTTCACAGTCCCAGAGTACGTGTTTAAGAGTACTATTTACAAGGCCACATCTGGAGCATGGAGGGCGAAGATAGTTTTATTTTCATTCTGTATAACTTGGATGGGGAATAATACATATTGTGTAAAATGCAAAACTATTTAAAGTGAAATCTATCCTGTTTTATGTACTTGTAAAGAGTTAGCCATACGAACGCTGCATTAAAGGGTCCCCCTGAAGGCTTAATCTCTGTGTCCAGTAAAAACAAATCCCAGCGGGACTTTTTAAATCCATAGATTGAAAAAGTTTATATTACTTGGACACAGAATGGGGGCTGTACAGCTGTGTCCAGCAAATGGCTGAAGACTGAAGAATCCCACCAAGACCAAGGTCTTAGACCCATAAAGGTAGAGATTGCATGAGTCAATTGAAAATATTTAAAGCTGGTGGTGATAGGGGGGTGATAACATTCCTTTAGGGAAGTAAAGGAGGAGAATTTATAGCCATCCAGCAGGGATTCAATTGTGAGATCATTGAGCTGAGGGCAAAAAGAGGTCAAAATAGGCTGCCCAGCAATCCAAAGATTTGGATTGCCTACAAGAGGCTGAGTTGCAACCTTGGTCCACGAATGTCCTAAATATACCATCAATTGACAATGAGCTTTCAGTGACCAATGTAAGGGCATTAATTTGAGAGGACAAGGGAGTTGGGTAGGGGTTATATAAAGCAGACTATTAAGTCATATACCAACAGTATGACATAGAGAGCATTCCAGACTCAACCAGAGTGGGATATATGACCTGTCTGTGAAGGCCTCTTCTTGTACACCCTACAACAAGGATTTGCTGCAGTGAAGAGTGCCATAATATAGGAAAAATTGGAGAGCTGTAACCCACCTGACTGTTTAGGGATCGATAATTTGAAATAAGCTTGTCGAATAGCCCCTGACTTCCAGAAAAACCTGTTAATTATTGATTGCAAATGGGTTAACCACACCTTCGGGAGGTAGACGTTCAACATACCTAATGGATATAATAATCAGGGCAACACATTCATTTTAGTAACAATAATACATCCCCAAATAGATTGGGTAAGGTAGACCACCCCTGCAAATCCTGTTGAATAGTGTGTAACAAGGAAGACAAATGTTCCTTTATTAATTGCGACGGTGAACTTAATAAGCGAAGACCCAAATAGGTTAGGGATTTAGGGTCCCAAGACAGACCTCGATTAATAATATCCTGTTTATGGACCAGGTTATTAAGAGGGAGGACCTTGGTTTTAGTTAGATTCAACTTATAACCCGAGATAGCCAAAAAACAAATTGCCTGTAATGCTGCCTGTATAGAAGCAATGGGGTCTCCTATATATAATAGTAAGTCATCCACATAAGTAGACAAGACATATCTGTGCTCCCCAACTCAGATTCCTTTGATGTCTGGACAGTGCTGTAAATGATCAATCAAGGGCTTGAGATATAAACTAAATAGGAAAGAAGAGAGTGGACAATCCTGTCATGTACATCGCTGTAGCTGAAAAGGATCAGATAAAACCCCATTGTATCTAATATGTGCCATTGGGTCACCATATAATACAGTAATCCAAGTTAAAACTTCTGGAGGAAAACAAAATTTACATAATACTGCAAAAAGGTAGGGCTAAGCCACCCGATCAAAGGCCTTTTTGGTGTCCAAGGAGACCAAGACTGCAGGGTTTGTGCTCTCCCTGAACGCTGAAATAAAATAATGCCATGTACGAAGGTGGTCGCTAGAAAGACAAAACTTTAAGCCAGCCTGGTGGCACTGAGGGCTGAGGTACTGGACACCTTACCTCGTGCTATGCTAGCAAACAGTGTTCAGAAACAAGCATGGGCTGCCAGGGCTTGGCAGGGTTGGAGGAGGATTGAGCATCTGAGGGACTGCTCTCCTTCTTCAGGGAGAGGGGACGCCAGTGGTCAGTGCTTGACTGGCCCCTAGCAGAGGTTAGACGGCAGTGCACTGATGCTGCAGAAGAGGGGCAGAGATGGGGCAGATGCCTGAAGGAGCACGTGTGGACATGTGCACGTTCCCTCTGCAGGCGTTATTGCATGCCCCTCTCCACAAAAAAAAATACAGCAGAGAAAATGGAAAAATGGGAGTCCTCACCACAGATGATGATTGTCCCCCTCGCAGCACCACCAGGAGGGCATCTCCCCCAACTGGATCTGGTCTGGTGGGTTGAGGGTCTCCCCATCCCCTGCCATGAGGGGTAAGTTGTGGGGGCTGAAGGGGAGGGGGGTCTCATACCCGCTTGGCTCGGGGGGGCATCAGATGACAGGCGGGGCCACCAAGAGAAACAGCACCAACAAAAAAAAAAAAAGACTTGTGCTGGACTCATCAGAGCATCCCCATCCCTTGAGCCCAAATTTTTGACATTATATTTAGGTCCACATTGATTAGGGAGATTGGATTATAGCTGTCAAGAGATGCTTCCTCTCTACCTGACTTTTGAATTAAGGTGATTCAGGCTTCTGTAAAAGAGAAATTAGACAAGCCTGAAGAATACAAGTATATATATACATGGGCCAACAAATGGGCAATTTTGTCTGAGCAAGCAGAATAGAAATTATTAACAAAGCCATCTGGCCCAGGCGCCTTATCAGATGGGAGTTGTTGAATGGCTTATAACATTTCCAAAACTGTTATCGGGCCTTTGAGAATGTCTTATTGTGGCATGGTGAGGACTGGTAGAGGAATGATATCAAGGTATGCAGTGGTGTGAGCTACACTTTGGTCCTCAGGTGGATCACTGGCACATAACTTAGAGTAAAATAAGTGAAAAATGTCAGCTATCTTTTTGGAGTGAGTAACAAGCTCTGAGTTGGGATCAGTTTGTATACCCAAGATCAAACTGATGGAGGCCATAATACAGAGCCATAAAGCTAAAAGCTTACCAGCCCTTTCTCCAGCCTTGAGATACCAAGTCTTTATCCTCTGTATGGCTAGTTCTGCTTTTTGAGCCATAAAATCTGCATCTTGAGTTCATAGTTGATGTAACCTGGACCACTCAGCTGTAGGACAGTGTGAATGGAGGGTGCGGTCTAACTGTCTGATGTCATTTAAAAGCTTCTCTTGGTGTGCTTGCCAAATTTTAGACCTCTTGGAGGCTAATCAGAAATATTCATCTCCTGAAGCACATTTTAAGGCCCCCCACAGCATATCTATTGCATCGACAGAGCCTTCATTTTGTTCCAAAAAATTTTTTTCAGAAGGTGCGTATGAACTGGAAAGTCTCAGAATCCTGAAGTAGCTGTGTATTAAGGTGCCAGGATTTGTCATTCTTCTCCATACCACCGACAGTGTAAATTAAGTTGACTGAAGCATGATCCAATATAACCAATGGCAAAATCTTTGAGGAGATTAAACCAGGGAGACATTCTTGACTTATAAGAAAGTAATCAATTCTGGAGTGAGTACTATGCGGGGAGGAGTAAAAAACATAATGCCTGACAGTTGGATGGAGGATATGCCAAGGGTCCATTAAACTTAAGCTGTTCACTAGATTTCTACAACCACATTGGCCTGGAGAGAGTCCCCACCTAACAAAACCTGATTTATCTATGTCCTATTATTAAACAATATTTCAATCCCTGCCAATCAGTAAGGATGCACAAGTCAAAGGAGTTAATATGGGGAGTAAGCTTGTATAGAAAGTGGGGTAGTCTGTATTAGGACTGTAAACTGAGCCCAAAACAACTTCAGCAAGTCCCAGTTTCCCGTGGAGAAAAATAAATCGCCCTTCTGAATCCTGATATTCTTTTTCCAAATGAAAAGGAACATGCCTGACTATCAATATGGCTACCCCTCCCATCTAGTACAGTGACCTGTCCCATAGGCTTGACCCACCCTCTCCTGCCAGAATAAATTGACATCTTACCTCTTGGTGTGTGTTTCCTGTAAATAAGCAATCTCTGTCTGAGTTTTTTTGGGTGACATAGCACCATATAATGCTTTCTTTTATCTTGCTCCCCTTTTGTATTCCAAGTGGTAAATGTGTAATTACCCATTATATCTTAAGGCAAGAAGAAAAGTTCACATTATGAGAATCCCCACAGAACACAAAAATTGACCAAACCAGAACACCCATGCTGAGCTCCATAATACCCACCCCCTTCCTCCCATAACCTCTTCAACATACAATAACCCATACATGTGAAATACCAACAATGACAGCATTAACAGTTGAAAAGTATGGGAGATAAGAGAAGCATTGCGCCAA
Organism: Neoceratodus forsteri; assembly: GCA_016271365.2. Classification (NCBI taxonomy): domain Eukaryota; kingdom Metazoa; phylum Chordata; order Ceratodontiformes; family Ceratodontidae; genus Neoceratodus; species Neoceratodus forsteri. The sequence goes on along the minus strand of CM028137.1, from coordinate 893,496,793 downwards.
TCCCACACAAGGAGACAAACCGCCCAAACAGCAAAAGGAAAAATTCCTGTACCACTAAACAGTAAACATCTACAGACACCATGTCCCAAAGACCACACATCATACCTCTTTCAGCTCATGATCAAATACTCCCATATGCTGTTCAACACCCCCTCACCCCACCCCCACCCAACAGTTAAAGAGAAACAGTATACCCATACTGAGCAAAAAGGCTCTGCAATTCCTGCTGAAAAACAAAGGTCAGGAATACACATCTGAACCTGTTAAACGTTCAAATGGTAACTATAAAATGAGTAGCACCCATGTAAAATACTATGAATTAATGTTCCTAAGTCACATTAATTAGATAATAGGTCTGATCCATCTGAAAGCTCTAAAAGGTAAACACTGTCTTTAATATAAAAGAAATGGGTAAAAGTCCCTAGCCAGGAACAGAATGTTCATAGGCAATTTAAACAAAGTAAGGAATTGAGCAAGCTTTCCCAGCAGAAAACCTTTAACAAAAGATGAGTCGGGAAAGCAAAAAGGCTGCTGATAAGCCACAGAAAATGAGTCTATATGCTCCAGAAGTCCCCTATAATGAGAGCTACGGTCCCAACTGAGTAAACAGGGATTGCAACAACAAATCAAAGTATCTATAAGGAATGAAATGCTCAGCAGTCAGCTAACAGAATGAATGAAAAAAATACCGAGAAGGAGACAAATTCCATCCGAATGTGCTAGAGCTTATAACAGCATAATAAGAGGAGCCAAGCAAGGAACTCTCCAGTCGCAATGGTTAATATATAAAATCAACCAGCCTTGGGCTACTGAAAAAGCAGTATCCATATTATGCTGTGAACAAACAGGACACTTCACTAGTATGAAGGAATCAGACGTGAATATAACAAGTGGTGAAATGTCCTGTTGTCTTTGCCAAGATCGCTTAAACTAAAAACATGGACCAGGAAATAAAATCACTGCTGATCTGATGATAAGCCCTTTCTACTTTTTCCAACAACTGTCAGGAGTGAATGACGATGATCTCTGTAAGGGAGAAAGAAGTTGTGGCAGCAGTTCAAACACTGGCAAAAAGCACCTCGGAGGAATCGGTCAAGGCGCACAACATAAATAAGCAGACTAGTTAAAGAATCTGTACAGAAGTATCCAACTGAAGAAGCCAGTCATCAAAAACACTGTCAGGTATCACACATTGTATCTCCCAAATATGGTCCAAGAGGCCCTGTTTTAATAAAATAAACATACACCGATCCTGCTGAAGGGGCTAAACAATAAAGAAATACTTGCTTCCTAATCAGCAGCAGCCCTGTAGATCCTGGAAAGTCTCGACTTTTAGCACTCTGCTCCGTGAATGAGTAAGAAGAAAAGTCCTTTGCCATATTCAAGTATTAGATTTGAACAGGTCAGGGAACATTTTGGGGAGTTCATCTTTTGCTTGGTCATATGTATCAAACATTTGAAAAGATCCCTGGCAGCCCACTTGAAGCCTGGCGGGGTATAACATGCGGAAGGGAATGTGGGCAGCAATTAACTTGGAGACCATGGGGCTGTATGCCACTCTCTTCTGTCTGACCATCAAAGGTAAATCCTGGACAATTCTCAACTTATGTCCTTCCCAAGTTACTTCTTGCAAGCTTTTTATTTTTGCCAACAAATGTTGCTGGTCCAAATAGGTTAAATATTTAAAATTAAAGGACATGGGTTTGAGCCAGCTGGGGCGGGGGGCAAAGGGTCTGATGAGCTTGTTCTATGTGTATGCAGGCCCATTGGGAGAGGGACCCGCTAGCCATTCACACAGGTTTTGAACGATTTGCAAAGTGTTAGTGCCCTTGGCTCCATCCAGTAAGCCCAGGATGACAATATTATTGTGGTGATTACGGATCTCAAGATCTTCTAATTTTTCCTCCAAGCAAGCCATTTTTCTGCAGAGGGCTACCAATTCCAGATCCAGCCGTGACCTTCAATCCTCTATAGAGCTGACTCGTGCTTCAGCATCGGTGATCCTTCTAGCCATGGTCTCATGAGTGGACTGAATATTTTTTAGTTCTTTGGTAATAAACTGAAGAGCATCCTTTAGAGGAGAGATTTCATGCAGAAAGAGATCTTCATTTAATTCTGCAGGAGCAGAATTCTGGCATTATGCAGATGAAGCCTGAGTTTTAGTTCTTTTTGATGCCTTGTCCCTCTCGGGTGTGGAGGAGGGAGTGTGCCGTACTGTAGCAGTCTTCATTCCTACGCGAATAAACACTCACCTGACTGCCTAGGAACACTGGCAGGGCTATATGAGCAGTTACAAATGGGTACACTTACTGAAAGCTAAATAATTAAATCAAAAATTGGGTGAAGGGAACAGAGCAGTTTACAATGAGTGCTCACCCACTGCAGCGCATCATGTGACCCACCGTGTGTCCCATAAGATACTAGGGGTGGTATTCCCATCATTGTTATCCTTAAGAAACTGAGAAACTTGGCTCAAGTTTTGCAAGAAGCTATTGATCAGCAAAAGGCCCTGGTGTAAGTTCCAAGTGATTTGGCATCTAGGTTTCCCTAAAGAAAAATGGGCACAAAGTGGGTTGTGATTAGATAGATGTAACAGGCCATGCTGGACTTCTTGAAGGCTGTCCACATGCTCTGTTGTTGTAAAGAGATAGTTCAACCTAACATCTGCCATGACAAAATAAATAATGTGTATAATCCCTTTGCAAGGGATGGAGATGATGCCAGGTGTCAAGGAAGCCTGGTTTTGAAGGGTGCTTCATAAAGGTATCCAGTGATATGGGCAAGTTAGACTGAGTAGTATGCTCGACTCAGTTTGACCACCTACAATTAGAGTGAGTGAGAAAGGATAGCAAGATTGGTAACAGCAAGTGTAAGGGACAAAAATCGCGAAAGAAAGAATATGGCAAGTATCAGAGGGAGGCATAGTTATGCAGGATATGGGAGGTAGTGTGGTTAGGCAGTTCCCAGCTGGCCATTTGGTATAATGATAGGAAAATATACCTGCAGTGTGAAAGGCTCTGGGCTCAGAGCTAACTGTGTGCACATAATTTTATTTGCATGTGTTTGGGACTTGATTTTTTTTTCCCATCTGAGTAGCCCCCACCTGATGTTTCACATGCACCCCAGTGTCAGGCCCCTCCAGAGTTGATTATAATTACAACGGGGGGGTATGGGGCCAAAGCCTCCCACATGGGGGGTGTGGGAGGCCTGAAGCCATTTGCATAAAATAATGTAGTACATGTTGTCCGATCATCACTGTTTTTAGATTCAATGTAGTGCACATCGCCGCTTTTGTTTTCGGTAATGTACACTCGCGCATGTGTTCCTCATTCTTGTGTCATTGCCTTTATCACATGGAACCCTTAATAAATATTTTTGCACTGCAGAACACCAGTAGGACTTCACATTAGAAGCATCCAAATCAGGATTCAGTGTAAATGTCAGGTCTCCTCCCCAAATGAGTTGCCTTTGCAACCATCTAAGTAGTGTAGTAAAAAAGGAAGACAGGACTCTATGGTCCATACCGGGAGGAAAGTAAGTATTCTCTAGCATAAGGGGATGTCCATATAAACTGCCTGTGACAATAACATACCGTGCTGCTGCATCCCCTCATAATTATAAATTTCAAATGGGAGCTCGCATTGAAGGAGCATCAAGACCTCCTTCCTGTGACCAGATTTAAAGGAAGAAACAATAAACCTGACTGAACTCTAGCTTTAAATATTTTCTGTGTTCATCTAAAGACAGATGAGTCTTTTGGAGGAAAATAATATTGGCACGTTGTTGCCAAAAATAATGAAGGAGGCAGTATTGTTTAACAGGGTTATGTACTCCATTTGCATTGTATGACAACACATTAGTAAAAGATTTCATGATGAAAGATTAAGAAAGCATATTTCGGCTCACTGCTTCCTTCTCTATCAGAACGCCCACTAAGTGGAGTAATACGCATGCCTTGCTGAGTGTTCCAGTGTAGTGATACCCAAAAAAAGCCCATAGTATTTGTCCATCCCAAGCAAAAAACTGAGTGAGGAATATTCAGACCAAAAAAACAATCTGACAACAGGGTAGAATCCTAATTCCAGAAATATCAAAACCACAATAAACAAACTCTGGCCAGAGCCGATACGACTGTGAAGTGCTACCAAGTGACGAAAGTTAGATATATGCGTAGAAATTATTCAGCGCTCAGGTGTAACTTGGCCATATGTTGGAGGTGTTGCACTAAATTTTCAACATGGCCTCTTTTGGTTCCCTCCTCATGAACAGTGCCAGAGTAATTTTGTTCAATTGTCCTGAAAGGTGATTTTGCAGATCAAATGGGCTATTCTGCACCGCAGGTGTGAAAACATGGTTCAGGCAGGTTGTTGAAAATGTTAGCTGTACAGTTGTGAAGGAGGTGTACAAAAATGGCTATGTTAAAAATGTGATGTAAAAATGTTAAAAATTAGCGACGTTCGTAACGTGCGTAGAAACTGCGCAGTACATGCTCGTAATGCAGTCATTTTTTTTGAATTCTTTGCACCTAATTTTCAACATGGCCTTTGTTAGACCCCTCCTCATGAACAGTGCCACTGTCATTTTGTTTAAATTTCTCAAAAGGTGATTGTGCAGAGCAAACTAGCTATTCTACGCCACAGGAGCGGAAACACATTTCAGGCAGGTTGTGGAAAATGACAGCTGTACTGTTGTTAAGGAGATGTGCAAAAATGACAATGTTAAAATGTGGAGTGAAAATATTAAAAATTAGCAACGTTAGGAGTGTGCATAGAAACTGCACAATGCACACTGTAACGCAGTCATTTTTGGAATTTTTCACCAAATTTGTATAAGTGGGGACCCCACCTTATGAACAGTAGCACTGTCATTTTATGAATCAATCCCAAAAGGTGATTCCATGCAGTGACCACAAAATCACCCTTCCGGGCTGAGTAACAAAATGACAGTGACAGTTTTCATGAGGTGGGGTCCCAAGAGCCCCATGTTGAAAATTCAGGGCAAAAAATCCAAAAAATGGCTGAGATATGAGCATAAGCTGAAAATCCCATTGACTGGCTGCACGCTTACCTTGAATTCTTCAGTTCGCGGTTGGGCTTTGCAGAGTGCAGACATGTCCCAGTCCAGAGAAGATGACAGCGCTGAGCTCCAGAAGCAAGTATAGGGTAAGGGGGGTGTGGGAAGGTGGGTGCTGAGTGGGAGGGTGGGGAGGAGGACCGCAGCAACAACGAGGGACCATTTTCAGTTTTGCAGGGAAAACAAAGTGACAACAAGGGACCGTTTTCTAATTTACAGCACAACAAATGTTTAGGCACACTGGGGTGAGCTCCCAGTGTGCCACTTGAATGTTAACATGGGGACTGGGCACCCCGAAGTCAGGCATGGCGTGAGTCCAGGACACAAGAAACGAAATGAGGGACCATTTTTTGATTGACAGAGAGAAACCAATTTTGCACACTGAGGTGAGTTCCCAGTGTTGCAATATACTGATATTAGGGATGGCTTGTGGAGGGGGGGTACAAAATAATGAATGGCATTGTGCCATTCACAACATGCCGGCGCCACAGCACTGCACATGTGCTCGACTCATGAGCATGCACAGTCCATGCATCAGAATGCGGAAGTAGCAGCTGAAATAGTGCAGCTGTTCCTCATGTCGATCGTGCTGGAGGGCTTTCAGCTCCGCTGGGCTTTTGGAAGGATACTTCCAAATGTCCAATGGAAGAGGTTGTGAACTCAGCCATTTTCAGAGCTAAAAAGCTCTTGCAAAATGGCTGTAGTCTCCGCCCACAGCCCTAAAAACAAGATAAACCATAATGAGATTCCAATGTAGGGGGGCGGTTTATACCACATACAGTAGCTACTTAGTAATGTCTGTAGATGGAAAGACATTACAGGGTGTATATTAGGGTCAAGCCCATGCTCCCAAGGTTCAATCTGAACTAGGTCCAAAACTAAGCAAACAACCATATACATGGCTATCAGAGCAACCGTTCCCAATACCCCAACGCTGAGTCAGTAAAGTATTGAGGGGCCTGGAAAACATAGAATTCAAGGGCCCAGAGCTAACAAGTGCCCATTACCCACTAGGTATCTCCTGTCAAAGGCTCCCCTATTTCTTGAATGCTCCAATAAAACTAAAATGGGATCAGGCAAAACTACCAAGGGTAAATCGGACACATCGATACACAACAGTTCAGTAAGGGGGCCTGTGTCAAATTCAATTAAATGAGTACAGAAATAATACAATAAATGTTTGCAGGATGCAGGGGGAAGGGAGTGTATGTATATATGTATGTGTATATATATATATAGGCACATTCATTAGGGTTGAGTAGCCTGATTAATGTTAAACCTCAAATTTTTGCACATTAATAACTTTGCAACTGATCACTGGATTTGCACAAAATTCAGCATATGCAGTCCCGTGGGGTAGATCTGTTGATGTGGCAAGTTTCTTTCCGGTCAGATGAATGGATTCTGAGACTCGAATAGTGCTAAAATCTTAGAAGTCACCATTTTTTGCAGTTTTTCCTCATCTCCTTGCACCCAGATAATGTGGAATTTTGGTGTGATTTTTTTTGTGATAGAACCAGCTTGGATAACAGAACTGCCATGCTTTATTTGGTGATCTGTTGCAAAGTTATTACATTTTTAAGTTCCCATTGTTTTCAATGGGAATTTTCCTGTTCAAATTAGAAGGATAAAGTTTGACCAAGGATTCACCTCATGAAAAAGGATTATCTCGTGAGACCTATTCCTTTTTTGTGAGAATAAAATCCTTTTTCGTGGGTGAAAAAACCTTTTTCATGAGCAGTCATCTTGTTTTTTTTCTTCCACCAAGTGAAAAACATGGAAAATATATAAAAATGTTGTAATTTTAAAAGACAAACATTAGAACCTAGGTAAACTGGACCCATTTACCTCTGGTGTTTGTTGGTTGCAATTAGGGCCAGAAATACGTTTTCTGGGCACCTGAAATCCCAGGTGCCTGGCTTAGCGAGAGAAGCCTTCCGCCACATTCTCTATATGAGAACAGCATATTTTATTTAGTTTTGCAGCCGCAGCTGAACTCCTGCTGTTGGCTGCAGTGTTTGTTGTTATCCCCCATTTTCCCTGGTGTCTAGTGGCACCCCTCACTCCCTGATCACTGCCCCTATGTATTCCCTGGTGTCTAGTGGCATCTCCACCCTCCGGTCACTGTCCCCTAGTCCCTGTTTATGTATTTATAACATCCAACACCAGGATGCCCACCCTGATTTTGGATCCCCCCCCCCACTCCCAGGCCATTGTTTTAATAATTAGCCGACATCTGGGGGCCCAATCCCTGTGTTGGCATTTAGCGCTCCCCAGCACTGTGGGACACTGGGGAGCCTGCCCTCAGTGAGCTGAACTATTTCTTTATCAACTCTGCAAAAAGAAAACAGTCTCCCGATGTTTGTTTTATGAATTTAATCTGAAAAAAATAAAATGATCCCTCGTCATCCCCACCATCCACCTCCCGCATGCTGACCCTCCCACAGAGCACCCACCACCCCACGCCTCCCCTTACCCTATACTTACCACCAGAGATCATAGGCTGTCATCTTCTGTGGACTGGGACACATCTGCCCTCTTCAAAGCCAAACCATGAACTGAGGAATCAAGGTAAGTGCCATATAATGTATTTCGGTGGTGTTTTGAACTTATCTTCATAACATTGTCATTTTTTGGAATTTGTTCACCAAATTTTCAACAATGCCTTTTTGGGACCCCACCTCATGAACACTGACACTGTCATTTCAGTAATCAAGCCCAGAAGGTGATTTTATGGTCACTGCATGAAATTATCTTTCATGCCCAATTAACGAAATGATAGTGCCAGTGTTCATGAGGTGGGGTCCCAAAAAGGCCATATTGACAATTTGGTGAAAAAATTCCTAAAAATTGCTGAGTTATGAGTGTTCATTGAAATTTTCCTATGCACATGCATAACTTTGGTAACTTTCAATATTTTGAGTCCACATTTTCAACATAGCCATTTTTTTCACACCACCTCATGAACAGTAAAGCTGTCATTTTTCACATCCTGTCCAAAATGTGTTTTCACACCTATGGTGAGAAATGGCATTTTGGCACAGATTTGAACATTTTCACCTATGGAATTTATGAGATTGGGTCCTAAGAAGAAGTTGAAAACTTGGGGTCAAAAATGTGAAAAAATGCCAAAGTTATGACAATTTGTTGCAATTTCCCTATGACCGCTTGTAAATTTGGAAATTTTAAATATTTTGACCCCAATTTTCAACGTTGCCTTCTTATTACCCCACCTCATGTATGTCACAGCTGTCATTTTTCAAATCCTGGCCAAAATATGTTTTCACACCCAAGGTGTGGAATGGCACTGCAATTGTGCAGAATTACATTTTGAAGAGGATTTGAAAATTTTCTGTACCACGTAAATGAGGTGGGCTAATAAGGTGGCTATGCTGACAATTTTGTCACTGTTGTCCTATAATTGGAAGTGCAGGGCCCTGAGGGCCCTGTACTTCCATACCTACATGCATATATGCATCTACGGAGGGATGTGTGATATATATATATATATATATATATCTGTTACAAAAAAACAGGCAGGCAGGAGAGCAGGTGTGGGGTGTGTTTTGGGCTTATCAAGCCTAGCGCTTACCCCATTCTCATAAAGTCTACACATCTGACCCTATTTACAGATGGAATGGGGCGAGTGTTAGGTTTGAGAAGCCCAAGGCACACCCCACACCTTCTCTCCTGCCTGGTTTGGGATGGTGGGGTGTTAGGGAAACCCTAATGCCTCATTTCTCAACTTCTGTTGATTTGACCCTAATTGGAGCATTAACAAAGTTTTTGCAACAGATATATATACACATTATATATACAGTATATATATATATATATATATATATATATATATACAATAGGGGTGAGTGGTAAATGAGTGAGATAAAACAGTGTATCATCCACTGCAGTGTGATATTTTTACCCTCTGCTCTACTGTGATGATATGAGACATTTACACACACAGGTCATGAAAGGTCACTGATATCATCACCCTAGGCAGCTTTCCCCTCAGCATGAAAGAAACACCTGTGCTGTTACCATAGACACAAATGCAGAACTACCTGAGAAGTCTCACTGCTGCTTACAGCTAACTCAGTGAGCATTACAAAACACACCTATCCCCCCCAACTTCCAGCTCATTACTGTGATGCTCTCAACTTGATGCAGCCAGAATTCCAAACAGCACAGCTTCACAGAACAGTCTAAACTACTGCCTGCAGCTAACTCAGCTACCACTGAAACACACTCTCACTTGTTCCTCAAACTCTGATTCTCACCCATTACAATTACTGTAACAATTTCAACTTCACTGCAGCCAGAATCCTAAAGAGCACAATTTCAGAGAACACTCTGCACTCTGCCTGCAGCTAACTTAATTACCACTGAAAACAGTATCAGCTGTTCTGACACTCTGCCTCTCAGTTCATTACAATTACTGTGATGCATTTAACTTCACTGCAGCCAGACTGCTAAACAATACATCTTCACAAAAGTATGTTTCTCATTCCTATCTAAAACTAACTCATTTAGCATTGCAAAACACACTTGTGTATCTCAGAGTTTATAACACTGCCAGACCATTCAGAAAAGCTCACACACAGAATGAGCAAACACATTAACAGGAACAGAACACAAGACAGCATAACAAAACTTCTGAAACTCTTGACCCTATTGTATATATTGAATACATGATGGGCATATCATGTGCTATGGCAAATATTGTCACTCCTGCATCGTGAGCTTGGATATCTCACTCGTGTCTTTGGCACTCATGAGATATCCAGAGCTCACTCTGCAAGTGACAACTATTACCATATCATGCCCATCATGTATCTATATATTAGAGGCAAAAACTCCATTTAATGCATTAGTTAGGGTTGTTCCACAGCGACAAAAGTGAGGAAATTCAGTGTTAGGGTTGAAAGCCCAGCTTGGACCCCCCATCCACACCCCCAACTGGCATCGGGGTGTGCGTTGGGGTTCCCCGCCCTAAATCTCACCCCATCAGATGTGTGAAGAAGCAGAGGTATAGGAGAATGGGGTGAGAGTTAGGACTGACAACCCCAACGTGCACCCAGATGCCGGTTGGGGGTGTGGGCGGGGGGGTCCAAGGGGGGCTTTCAACCCTAACATTGAATTTCCTTGCTTTTGTCGCTGTGGAACAACCCTAACTAATGCATTAAACTGAGTTTTTTGCCTTTAATTTCCCTTCTTTTTGAGAATGATAAGGAGAAGTAGTGAATGTAATGTGGCGGTGGTAGCGTGGGGCCCAATGCGGTGGCAGGAGTGTGGGGCCCTTTGGGCGCCACGTTCCCACCATGTGATGTCTTGTCACATAGTAACATTGTGCCCGCAAACGCAAGTGGTAGTGCGCATGGTGACGCAAAGTGAAACAGAAAGAGAAACAGTACTGTAGACAGAAATGTTAAAAACAATGCAAAAGCAAGCGCAAATGAAAACGCAAAGGGTAACGCATATGGTGGCGTAACCGGGAACGGTAAGTGAAATTGGTATGGCACTGCAAGTGGAAGCGGTAACAGTAACAGTAATGTAAGCGCACAGGCTGGTTTTCCCCAAAAGCTGCATAGAGAAAGACAGTGAGTAAAAAGAATGTATGCATAATAATGGGTCTCGGAGCAGAAAATGAGGAGTTGGAATACTAAATTGCTTATATCTCAGGAACCGTACTACGCAGAAAAATTTTTTTAAAGTCATATGATTTATGACTTTCCTGGATAGTTTTCTACTTAGCCCTGTTTAGGGGGCTAAGAACTTTTCCAATGAAAAGTTTGTATCTCGCACCGTTTCCGAGATACGGGCCCTGAAAGGTGTGGCGAACACTGTAATGTTAGCCTATGGGACAAAAAGAGAAGTTCAGAGTGCCATAACTTTGGCTCCCTGTAATATTTTTTCACCAAACTACTGAAAGGCACATCTGTGGGATGTTGGCTTTCTTCCCTCCAAATTTCAGCCCAAAAGACTAAACCGTTATTTTGCAGCAGGGCGCCAAAGGATTCCTGTAATGGGGCAGACGCCATAATGTTATCCTATGGGAAAAAGCGTTGACTTTGGACTGCCATAACCTTCCTGCCCTGTAATATTTTTTCACCAAAAGACTGAAAGGCACATGTGTGAGATGTTGGCTGCATTCCCTCTAAATTTCAGCCCAAAAGACCAAACCGTTCTTTTGCAGCAGGGTGCCAAAGAATTGCTGTCAGTTTCCCACAGCCTGGAAAAGTACTGTCGAACTTTACGAAAGCTTTCACAAATTAATTCGACTGTGTCATGCATGCAAAAGTACTTTATGAAAGTATTTTTTCCAGAAATTTGAAAAACATATTTCTGGGGTGTTTTACCCCAAAATAAATACAAGCCTAGCATCCTCAGGGTCCGACTAGGTGAATACAAAAAAGAATTAGGTTGCTAGCAGGTCCCAAATTTAAATGGCATGCATTTTTCTGATCACCAACTATAAATAAATTGGCAGATTTCCGACAGTAAAATGGCCATTTGCGAAAGTAAAAACTGCATTTGCGACACTGTCGAACTTTTTGTTAACTTTTCGCATTGACTTATAATGGGAACTTGTTTTTTGAATAACTTTTGAACCGTTTAATATTTTTTAACGAAATCTTCAAAAGGCACATCGGGGACCCTGGCTGCACATTCCCTGAAGATTTTGGACCGGTCACACAAACTGTGCGACCTGTAGGCGTGACCATAGAATTCCAAAAAAAGCGTAAACGTGCACGCAGATCATGCTTAATAACTCCGCAGCCATATATCAGACCAGTATAAAACTTGGCAGGTCCCAAGGTATATGAGTTTTGATTGTGTATTCTAAATTTCAGGCAAATCCGTTAAATGGTTGCAAAGTTATTAAGGTGCAAAATGTTAGGTTTTACATGTAAATGGCTCCTCAACCCTAACTACGGTAGCACTACCGTGCTACCATAATATATATATATATATATATATATATATATATATATAGTCACACTCACCAGGATTAAACCCAATACTACAGCATGCTGCAGCACAGTTACTGCAGTAAACAATGCAATTTCAGTGGGAATTAGTCAGTTTTGTCATGCAGGAAACTGTGTCACTGCACTTGATCCTAGTGGGCTTAGAGGGAGTCAAAGCAATAGATGCAGGGTCCCTCACATGACATCAGGAATAAATAGTAAACAAAACAAGTCCATTAACAAGAAAAATAACCCCCTTTTACACTACATCACCCCAAAATAAAGTTATTGGACTTGATTCACAAACTTCCGTGAATGGTGCAAGAGGCTTGCATCACAAGGAATGGTACAAGGTGCTGCTTGTGCCAAAACAAGCACTGAGAGCAATTCACAAAATCAGCCTGCATCAAATGCAGGCTGAATTAATCAAAAGAGGCTTGCACCAGCCTTGTACCACAAAATGGACTGTGGCATGGCACTAGGGGGGCTTGCGGCAGACGCAAGCTGCCATATCTCCTAAATCAGGATTAATGAAGCCCTCCCAGAGGGCAACATTCTAAGTACCATTAGATCAGTCTGGGCTGGTCAAAGGGTACCTAGAAGTGTGTCCTCTGGGAGGGATAGAGTTACCATCTGCCACCCCCCGGTGCCCTCCCCATATGGGAGGGAACTTGTGCCTGTGACCGCCCCAGCCCTGATCCCCTGTTTAGGAACAGTACATATGTCCCTGGTGGTCTAGCAGACCTCCCCAATACCCAATGTCCCCCATAAATATTTATCATTTCCTGCTGGTCTAGCAGACTCCGCCAATCCCTGATGTCCCCCATAAATATTCATATATCATTTCCTGGTGGTCTAGTGAACCCTCCTCCCTATCCATGATTTCCCCCTTAACCATTTATATTCCTTTCCCTGATGATCTAGTGGACCCCCCACCCTGGCAGGCAGTGCCCCACCACTCCCCCCATGCCAGGGACCAGCACAGCCCTCCACTCTCCACTACGGCGCACACCAACTGAGCTGTCAAGGAGCGCATACTGTATACAGTATGTGGTCATTGATTGACAGTTCACTGAGCTGTCATTCAATGAGTGGGTACTGTACAGAGTACATGTTCCTTGACAGCTCAATTGGCAGCCGGCTATGGTGGATAGTAGAGGGCTGTGCCAGTCACCAGCTTGGTGATGGGACAAGAGGGAGCAGGATGGTGGGGCACTACCTGCTGGGGTGGTGGAGGTGAGGGGTCCACTAGACCACCAGGGAAAGATATATAAATGGTTATGGTGGAGATCATGGATGGGGGGGTCTGCTAGACCACCTGGGAATGATATTTAAATATTTATGGGGGGGGCATTGGGGATCGGGGATCTGCTAGACTACCAGGGAATGATATATAACCATTTATGGGGGTGGCATTGGGGATCGGGGATCTGCTAGACCACCAGGGAAAGATATATAAATTTTATTGGGGGACATCGGGGACTGGGGGGGTCTACTAGACTGCCAGTTGCTGTCCATGGGCAGCTGCTGCCCAACCACCTCATAGCTTGTGGCAAACCTCGCAGATGCACCATCAGTGTAACGCATGGCCACAGTTGCTGCAAGCTATGGGACTTTGCTGCCAGTACCCTACCCGATAGTAAAATGGGCACAGGGTCCCTAGCGCACCAACAATCGGTGCAAGCTGCCTTCAGCACAGCTTGCACCAACCTTTGTGAATCAGGCTCCTTATTTTTAACATTTAGAAATGCAAAATTTTTCCCCTCCAGGTATGATCACTGTAAAAAAATCCAGAATAGGTAATAGTAATAGAAAAAAACAAGTAAGTACATAATATCTATGCTATGGAAGCCACTGAATGGTAAAAATAGACCAAAGTAGAAAAAAGTCTTATCAATAGTGCTAGAGCAGCCTTAATTCACTATATTCAAATAAATCTTGTCCTATTTTCAGGTGCCATATATAGCCCTGGGAGGAGAACAAACAAAGAAGTTCAAAACATTGCAATAGCAAACGCTGTGCAAAAACAATTAGGGAGGAGGGTGATACTATCATGCAAGTGTATTAGATGACTACCTAAAGCTCCTTGTAACCTGTCTGTCTCCCCCACTTCTACAGAAACTCATCTTGGGTAAAAGTTCTGTATCTTGCCAAAAACAGGCATTGTATACAAAATCCAAGACTCAGTAACTAAATAAAGTATAGCCATCACTGAGTAAAGAACACAGACCATAACACAGTATGCTGGCAGGTGCTCCACTCACTAAATAGGACTTGAAATGCCAAGAAGGGCAAAAAGCACGCTATGTTAAATTGTTCAGCGTGGGGGGGATGAAGAGCCCAGGAAGTGGGGAATAAGTTCAGCACTTAGCAATGTTCAAATAAAAAAGGCGTATAAACCAATAGTTACCCAGTCTCAACAAACTATCCCATAAGGATCGCTGAAACACGTACTAAAAAAGTCCATCTAGTCCACCTGGTATGTTTTGTTGATAAACCAAAGTTGTTCCAAAGAAAGTACATTAGCGGAGCACAGCAAACAAGAAAGATCGAAGGAAGTCCATTCACTGTCCAGTCAAGTCTGTGACTGCATGCATCCCAATAGGAGAAATCAGCCCACCTGAGTGATTATTATGGGATTGCTCTTGGCAGGAAGATTAGAGCAGGGCTTTTATTTCATTCAAAGCCTGCTCCACGTGTCTCTTTTTACTGTGCGGGGAAGATTTGGTCCAGGAATCCCACTACAGAGTCTGTTTTTCCTGAAAGTCTGATTGATCCATGGGTTCCTCCAGGATGTCATACAGTCTCAAGCATTACTCCTGCATTGCTGCCTCCAGGTCATCAAATATTCTAGTACTTTCTGAGAAATATATGCAAATATATGCATAGAAGCCTTCATCTCCCCTCCTCGGAATGTATCACTATCCTAGGTGGCTATAGACCCCCGTCTGGTGGTGATGAAGTCCTTAATCTTTTGAAATCCATGTTCGTAGATGCAAAAACTGAAACAATATTTCTAGGAGATCTAAATATGGACTGGCTGTCACCTAAATCACACAGCCTCAGATCCCTTTGTGACAAGCTAGGTCTTGGGCAATTAGTCAGTGAACCCACTAGGAACAACACTCTAAATACTGCCAACAGTTCCATTCTAGATGTGGTACTAACCACCCATCCACACAAAATATCTAATTCGCAGTGTTTCACAATGACATGAGCGATCATGGAATTGTTGCTTGCATAAGATCTCACATTAAGGCCCGGCCGCAGCCCATCTTTATAGCAAAAAGATCCTTTTGCAAATTCAGTGCAGTAAACTTCCTATCTGACTGGAACATGATCAGATGGCAAGATCTCTACCTAGCCAAAGGTGTCAACAAGGCAGCTTACATCCTTAATGACAAACTCACTACAATGATACATAAACATGCCCTTTTCATCAAAGTAAGGGTACGGAACAATTCCAACCCCTGGTTCACCTCGGATCTCAAGGCAGCCCTTATAGCTCGAGATAAGCTCTGGGCTAAAGCTAGACATTCCAAAGAATCTTCAGATTTGCAGGCCTTTAGAACAGCCAGGAATAACTGTGTGAAAAAACTTCGCTCTGCTAAAGCTAACTATTATATTTCTATTCTCGAACAAGCTAAAGGTAACCCTCATAAAATATGGAAGACTATCAAAGCTATAGAAGGACAGCCCATGGCCCCCTCTGTCCCAACAAAGATAGTTGCAAGTGCCAAGATTGTGGAAAACAAGTCCCTAATCCTGGAGGAACTTAACTCCCACTTTGCCACAGCTGGATTAGCTTTTGACTCGTCACCTTATGCTGGTGCTGTGGTGTGCTAGCATACCCTTCCCCCTACATCTAGTCCTGCACCCAGCCCCTTCCAATTGTGCGAGATAACTTATAAAGAAGTAGAAGATTCTCTTCTTAACTTAGACACCAAAAAAAGCGCAGGGGTCGATGGCTTGGAACCCTTTTTCCTACGGTCAGGCTACGCCCATCTCACTGCCCTAATTCTCCACATCTTCAGTCTTTCCATTACATCTGCTACTGTGCCGTCCTGATGGAAATCAGCACATATCCTCCCTCTATTTAAATCTGGTGACCCATGCGATGTAAACAACTATAGGCCTATCTCCATATTGCCTATCCTTTCTAAAGTTCTCAAAAAAACAGATCCATATTCAGTTAAAATCTCACTTGGAAACCTTCTCTCTCATTAACCCAGCTCAATCCGGTTTCCAGGCTAATCATAGCACAATCACTGCACTAGCAAAAGTAACCAATGATTGGATCTCTGCTATAGATGCTAAGAAGGTAACTGGCGCAGTCTTTTTGGACCTCATCAAAGCTTTTGATACTGTTGATAACAAACTATTAGTCAATTGCCTTGCAAAGTTGGGTGCCACATACCATACCACCAAGTGGTTCTCTAGCTACCTAACTGGAAGATCCCAAAAAGTAAAGGCGGAAGGCTTTTTTTCTGCTGCCTTGCCAGTTACAAGAGGAGTCCCCCAATGATCCATCTTAGGCCCCATCTTGTTTTCTTTGTACATTAATGACTTAGATGCTAACATATCTATGTCCAATCTGCACTTTTTTGCGGATGATACTGTGTTGTATACTTCTGGCTCATCGTTATCTGAAGTCAAGGGAGTGCTTCAAGCGGACTTCGCACAACTTGAGCATAATCTAATAAAGGCAAAGCTTCTGCTCAATGCTAAGAAGACTAAAGCGATGATATTCTCCCGCAGTGCTGTCACAGGCCCCCCCAATACCCTTGCCCAAGACTTCATTGTCACCACGCTAAACGAGCCTCTGGAAGTTGTAACCAAATTTAAATATCTGGGTATCTGGATCGACAATAAATTATCTTTCAATGACCATGTCGAAGAAGTCTCTAGAAGGTTAAAAGCAAGGTTAGGTTTCTTCTACAGAAATAGGCCCCTTTTCCCCCTTGAAACTCGAAACAAGCTTGTACAGGCCACTTTTCTCCGCCTACTCGACAATGGTGATGTAATCTATTCCTCCACCACTCTTGCAAATCTAAGTAAACTGGACATCCTTTATCACCGTGCGTTACAGTTCATTACCAACTCCCCTTACCGTTCGCAACACTGTGACTTATATGCAGCTGTTGGTTGGACATCCTCTACTACTAGACGCCTGCTCCATGCTGGGCTATGGACTCTTAAACTGCTCCTGCAGAAATTGCCAAGCTATCTCTCTTCCCTTATTAGTATCTCACATAGTGCATACTCGTTAAGAAAATCTGGCTTTATTATGCTTGACATACCAAGGACGCGGACCTCCTTTGGTAAATGTGCTATTGCATATGCCCTTCCCTCCATTTGGAACCAATTACAAACCGTACTGAAACTAACTAGCACAGTTTCAATAAACTTCTACAAATCGCTAAGTTCAGCCAAAATAAAAGACACCTGTAACTGTCATTAAGTCTCTTCCTTCCCCATGTGTGCCATATTTATCCACTGGTAAGGTATAATTGCTTTGTCATATTAACTGCTTTCCCTTCTACTCCTGGCTTTATCTATGCTTACGCTCCACTGCTACTCTATCAAATCACTCCTCCCCTCATATCAGTTGTAGTCTGTTGTTTTTTCTAGCTGCCAAAATGTATGTATTGCACACACCAGTCATCATGTTTCATTAATCAGTATGCAACCTGTAAGTCGCTTCCCTGTGTCATATTAATGTTTACCACCTGCAGTCACCCTATGTGGTACCCTTGTATGTATATCCAGCCTGTATCATGTAATGTGCATTTCATGTATATACTGTTATTACCTATCTATGTTTGTACTTTAAGTGTTTATATCACAGGACCTCCTTGTGAATGAGCTTGCTCAATGGAGTTTTCCTGCAATAAACTTGAACTTGAGATAGGGAGTTGTAAATTTGATTTTATGCATTTTTAGGAGGCTTGGGACTGGGATATAGGCTTTGCGCTTTGCCAACAGTGTTGAAGAGTAGTCATTATCAAAGTATAACCAGTGCCCCTTTTATGTGATGGCCCCTTTGTTCCGAACTTGAAGACGTAAAGCATGTTTAATAGAAAAGTTATAGAAATGAACAGCTTAGGAATGAGGGCTCGGTGTTCACGTTTGAGAGGCTAGGGGCAGAGATCCTTCTCATCTAAAATCAATGGACATGGTGTAAGTCTATAGGAAACAGAGCATATCACCACCCTCTTCTCCCTCTGGCACACCACAGATGCAGATATTATTTCTCTGCAAGCAATTCTGCAGGTCTTCACAGTGGTCTGCCAGGCATTGCTGTTCCTACATTAATCTTAGCAGGAACCGCTACACATGATCCACTCAAGAATCAGTGTCCGTAACATGCTTTTCTAAGTCACTTTCTTTGGTTTCTAAAGCCAACACTGTTTCCTTGAGCTCATGATGCAGTATTCGATTTTCAACATGGAACTCACAGAGCTCTTCTAAAATTGCTGCATTTGTAGGCTGCACTGCTGACACTGACCCATTAGCCACCATGTCACCCATACTGCGTATCTGTGAAGACCCAGCTGGGGATAACAGAGGAGGCAACA
Source organism: Neoceratodus forsteri (assembly GCA_016271365.2). Taxonomy (NCBI): domain Eukaryota; kingdom Metazoa; phylum Chordata; order Ceratodontiformes; family Ceratodontidae; genus Neoceratodus; species Neoceratodus forsteri. Next base: position 893,478,174 of record CM028137.1, on the reverse strand, counting down.
TGGAGGAGCTGCTGCTTTTAGATTTCCTACCCCCCCCCATCAACTAGGATTGCTTCAAATAAAAGACTTGGCCAAAATAATAAAGATTTGGTCAAAACTGGAAGCTATTTTACCAGGTGAGGATGGAGTTCCACTCTTACCCCTCGATACTGGTTGGTGACATCATCGGAAGTCAAGGCAGGTGAAATTTTTCAAGTCTGGGTAGATATGTGATTTTGCATTCACTAAGCAAAATATTCTTTGGGGTGGTACTTGAAAAATTTCACCTACTGGGTTCATGAGATGGGGTAATAAGAAGACTATGTTCAAAATGTGGGGTCAAAATATAAAAAAAAGTTATGAATGTATGTTTGCATTTTCCATGCTCCCTCACAACTTTAGTAATTTTCAATATTTTAATTCTAAACTATCACCAGCTGAAATCAAACATTTCAGTAGTGTAAAAAAACATGAGCGCAAATACACATTCGCACAGCTAAGAAAAACAATAGATGTTACATAGCAGCAGCAAATACAGTGCATCAGGTACATAAGAGATATGCAATGAGGATGAGTAGAATAAATGATTTATCTGCACAAGAGCAATTTGACCTTGGGTAAACTCATGAGTGGCGTAATCCACAAGTGAGGTGTCAGAGGTCAAACCGCTCAAATGCAGATAAATCATTTATTCCACGAGTTCCCCATTGTATATCTGATTTATGCAATAGGGATGCTTTATTTTGTTTAGTTATTTATTTTTTTGTTTTCTTTGCCTTTTTTTTAGATAAAATAAAGAGGATTATGTTGCGGTCTCCTGTATGTTAATGCACTCGTTTCCACAGGTTGTTAGGGATGAATATATGGTTGCTAGGGACTCCTCATCCCTACGGTAACAGTGCATCTTGTCATAGCCTTTTAATTCTGTGTGGGTGGGTTACAGATTTTGAAAAACATGGTGGCTCCCTCTCTCATTTAACGAGATTCAGAGGTGGTTGCTATAGTTTGGAGCTGTGCCTGTTTGTGTTTTTCATTAAATGTAATGTATTGTACTTAATTTATCTGGCTGATCCTGCCTTTTATAATTAGCTTTTTCCACCATAAGCTAGTGAGCACTTACGCATGCATCTGGTCGGAGACCGAGAGCCTCAGGTTGGACATCATGTCAGCAGTGCTAGTAATGCGAACGCGGTTTGGCGGTTAGATAAAAAAAAGGAGAAATTGCATCTTTTTTTAAAAATCAAATACACTTTATTAAATGTTCAAACATAAATGTACATCATAAGCAACAACTAAACACTTCCAGAGACAAGTGAACGGTGATGCTGACATTGATCCCCCAAAGGAGAAAAAATAAACACAACCTCTTCCCTCCCAAAGAGAAACTGTATCTTACTTGGTGTCCAGTTTGGCATGGAGAAGAATCTGGAATGGAGAAGCAGAGTGGTTGTTTTGGTGTTGTGGTGTTTTTGGGAGGAAGTGCCAGATCTGTACTATGAGAAGTTGGCAGGTAGGAAAGAGTAGGATCCTAGTCCAGAGTGTTTGAGTGATGAGAGAAGAAAATAAGAAATGTGCATAAGAAATGAGGAACAACATTGTATTGTGGGCACACCGGTAGACAAGAGATGAGGATGCTGCAGAGATTGTTGTAGTGCTGTGTTGTTTTTTTTAACAGCTGAATCTTGATTCCAGGGTGAGCTGAGCTGTTTGTGTTTGTGGTGTGTGTAAAAGCTGGAAGTAGTGGGGGCGGGGGAGATATATATATATATATATATATATATATATAGCTTGTGTTTATCCCACATATGTGGGATAAAGTTTGGGTGTTGAGATTTATCCTACATATGTGGAAATAAATGGATTCATGTGATGGATTTTAGCTCCACACCTATTGCATAAATGGACATTTGTCAGAGGACAGTAGGAACTTTCAAAGCTCACCTTTGAAAATTGAATGAGATGGAGAGATCCTACAGGTGGGTGGAAGTGAGTTCTAGAGCTTGGGACATAGCATGAAAAAGCCTGCTTCCCATATTTGTAGCACATTTGGGCACAGACGTAAGTGACAGATCACTAGATCTTGAAGGATAAGCCTGCTCAAGTCTAATGAACAAGTCAGCAAGGGAATCAGGTTTACCTGATCTAATGATCTTTCCTATAGTGCAGCCTAGAGTATATAGCTATCAGGAGGTAGGGAAAAGCCGGCCTATGTGCAGGCAGAGGTAACAGTGGTGAGTCAGCCTAGACACAGATAGCGCAAATGGCAAATGTTGTTATACGTGGTGTTCCATTTATCTAGGTTACATTTCTTTGCCTGTGAATAAGGTATAAGACCTTAGGTAAGGCTTGGCAACAAAACACTATGAGCAATAACTCGTCTAGCATCAGGTGTTAGGACATGTCTGACCTTATAAGTAAGCCCTAGTATATTACTCACATATTGTATGAAAGGGCTAAAAAATAATTATGTTCCAACTATCTCTTGTATAACAATAACACATTTAGCACAGTGAATTGTGTTATATTGAAAAAGTTGTATTTATACAGCATAGCGTTTTTCATATACACTTGTAGAGTGCTTTTCAAGCAATGAGACTGGTAGAGCAGAGACTATACATGTGGAGTGGCAGCCAATCTACTCATCAATTTCCACACAAAGCCAAAGCTTGAACCAGTTAAAGATGTTAATAATAACAAGAAAAAAAACTCTACTGCATTACGTGTTTTTTATTCAGGCAAAATTCCCATTACCAGCAGCAAAGAAACGGCATTCAACACAGGATAGCACATGCCAAGCACTTGTTGCAAGTAAAAAACTGGGTTTATTTCAGTCTTTGACCATCAAGGACTTGCTCCAGTGCTTCAACCAGCAATTGGTCTTGATCAGGAGGGTCCCATTAGTCCAGTGTTTGGGATTATGAACTTCCCTTGATACAGAAATTCATAGGGCCCATGTGGCAATGTTCCCAAGAAGACAGTCTAGAGTCACCTGCCCCCCAGCCCCGATCACCCATCATAGTTGCTAAACATTCCCGGTAGTCCAGTGGCATCCCCCCCAAGCCCCAATCATCCGTCATATGTGCTTAAATACCTCTGTAATTATGAAACATCAATAATGTACATTAAACACAAACAAATATCCCCGGTAGTCTAGCAGCTTAGCCACCCCCAATCTCTGATCGCCCATCATATTTGCTGAAATACCCCTGAACTTACCAAAATTCAATAAAGTACAAGGATGACACAAAAATATCCCCGCAGTATAGGATAATCCTCTCAGCTCCCGATCACCTGTTAGGACTATTTATTGCTGGTGGTCCAGTGGATCTCATTTGTTGTGCTCCTCACTGTTCTTTCTCTCCCCATTCCATAGATGTTACTGGCACAAGTTTCACTCACTTCACATAACCAGCCACTGAATGAGCTCAGAACAACACATACTATATACAGTACTCACTCATTCTGAGCTCAGTCAGTGGCTGGCTGGGGTGGTGAGCAGTGGGCTGTGCCAATCATCGGCTTGTCTATGGGATGGGGGAACAGGGTGGTGGGGCACAGAAGTGTGGCAGTCCACTGGACCACCAGAAATAGTCTAATAGCCCTAACGGGTGATCAGAGCTTGGGGGGAGGTGCCAGAAGACTACCAGGGATATTTACTTGCATTTAATGTACAGTATTAATGTTTAGCAGTTACAGGGGTATTTAAGCAAATATGACAGGTGATCGGAGCTTGGGGGGGGTGCCACTAGACTACCGAGGATATTTGTGGTTTTGTGTTAAATGTACATTATTTGTGTTTAGCAAATATGGGGATATTTAAAGAACTAAGATGGGAGAAGGGGCTGGGGCTGGGGACTGCGGCACATTGCCGAAAAGTGCTCCAATCACCAAGAGGGTGAACTTATAAGTACCCTTAGACCAACCAGGCTGGTCTATGGGTGCTGAAATTCAGCCTGGGTGAGTTTCTGGCGAATCCCGATTGGGAGTTTTGGCACCTTTATGTCTGCCACAAGCTCCCCAGCCAGCCTGCAGCAGCCCATTTTAGGCAAGGGCACACAGGCAGCACAAGACCCCTTTGGTGCAGGCTGCATGTGGTAGAAGCAGGCTGTCTTTGTGAATCACTCCTGGAGCTTCCTTTGGCACAAGGGGCACTCTGTGCCCATCATTGGGATGCAAGTCCCTTGTGCCACCCCAGGATCCTTGAGAATCGGGCCCATAGAGTTCACTACAACAGGGGTTTCACAGTATTTGCATAGTGGTTTTCATGGCCACTCATTATTTTAATTGATCTGATCACAGAAAAGCTCTACACTGTGCCAAGGACCAGTGGTAGCATGTCATGCTGTCTTGTGGGAAGCCTGAGTTCAGAAACATGTCCAGGTATCTGCTTGTAAAGTGGCCTCAGGGTTGGGTTGATGTATATGGTGGTGCTTCCTAGACTGGCAGGAATGTGCTGTCTTCTTTCATAGCAACTGCTGTGGGATGTCAAGGAGTGTTTTCTCTTCCACAGAGACACTGCAGATCTCAAACATACTGTATGTCTGTGGCACCAGAAAGAGGTGGAAAGGCAGGGATAAAATTTGGAATGAAATCCTTACCAGCAGAATGATGACAACCCCTAAGTTATGTTGGGCCCTGCACAGATCATACATGAAGTGGAGTCAGAACTGGGAAGTTTTCTTGGGTTGTTAACAGGCCTGCACCAATGGTGGGAAGTGATTAAGGGCAAGAGTTAAAAAAAAAGAAGAAAACCACTACAGGAGTTTGCTTCACATCTGGTACCAGCAGCAGAAGAATTTTGAGTTGACTCTAACTCCTATGGTATTGGATCTCACACCAGGGCAGTCTAGTGGTGGAGTGTTTTGAGCTAATCAGAGTGCATCTTCCTCCTGCATGTAAGAAACTCCTATTCTGTAAAGTGAGTCTCATATATAGGTGCCCTAGAAATGGGCACATTCAGGGGAAATTTTAAAAATGTTTACTATATTAATGATCAACCTCAGTCAATGATATATTAATACAGCCATGGTCTTACTTACATTATTTGGGTATCAGAACTGCTCACCTTTCGTTTGCTGTTCTCATACCCAAAGAATCCACATGAGACCACTTCATGGTCTCTCCAGCCATATTACTAGATAGGTTCAAATGTTAAACATAGTTATAATTTGTGGTTGCTGGCATACTGTGGAACCTGAAGCAAAGTAGAAATGGGGCACTATTCTAGCAGAGGGCTTGGGGCCATGTCGCTGAAAACAAAAACCATGCGGCAATAAATGACACAAGGAAAACAGTGGCCTCCCAAGCAACGTCGGGTACAACAGTGACCCGACAGAAAAAGCTCAGCCCCATAGAAAACAATAGGACTTCTTTGTTTTTGATGGGGGCTCCGCCATCTGCATTACCCGACATGGGGGGCTTCGCCCCACCATCCCTTGATTTAAAATAATCACCTCCGGGGGGGTCATGGAGTTCAGGAAAGGGGAAAAAACCATGAGGGGGGAAAGTTGTTATTTATAAAAAAAAAAGTTTCAGCAGGAGGACGAGACCTAGCCGGAACCAAACCATGGTCCCAGAACTGCTTTGCCATGTGCTGGTGCACTAACCACTCCACCGCGGGAGTGGCTCAGCCAGGCATTCCAGTACACAGTAACTTGATCCCTTCCAGTTGAAGTGCAGAGCAACAGGGGTAGTGATACTTCCCTACCACTATTCTACTTCCATCGCTCTAAATCCTTTTGTGCTTCACACAGCACGGTTCCTGTAGCATTCTTTCTGGTGTGCTGTTTTGACCCGGTACCCTTGTGGCGATGGTTTCCAAGGACTTATTAAAGGGAAAGAAATGAGTGATGAAAGGGCAGCAGTTTCAAAGTAGGGTTCCACAGCAGACTGCATGGACTTTGCGTCTTTATCTGATCGTACCATTCTACAGCAGAGCCTGCCCCGATACAATGCAGTAACTTGCAGGAAATGCCATGTCACAAAATACTGCATGACTAAGAGGCTTCATTGCCACTGATTTACATTTTTCCCTGCAGTATACTGCTGCATTACTGCATTGCAGCCTGGCTGGTGATGTTGCTGTTTTGAACTACTACTGGCTGGCTTAAAAAGATCTGCTGTTATTGACCTCCAGATCAGCTGACATCATTATGGAGCAAAGTCCCCTAATGGACTTTTGCTCTGTAAGTAATGTAAATTGCCTGCCAGACCAAGAAACAGAATCTGAAGGATGAGTTATTATGATCCTCATAAGCATACACATACAGCTGCAGCTGAACCATCGCTTGGGTGCCATGCCACGTGATCTTGTTGCCACCAGGGCATGCCATTGTGTCTGCTGATAGGGTGCCACATTAACGAGGGTTAGGACAAGAGATAAGGGGGAAAGTGTGAATACTGAAAATCCACCGCTCACCAGCATGTCTCCTTTGAAGAATTTCATAAATAGTTTCAATCTTGTTTTAAAATATTTCACAGAGATGAAGTGGCTACAGCAGTGAATGCATTTCTTAATTGAAAAAATAATAACTTCATAAAACTGAAGGTTTTTACCATGACCATAGGATTAGAATGCAGGTCAGTTACCTGAATAGTCCTTTCTACGCACAGTTATGGCTCAACAGGCTCTTCTTGAGCTAAGCATCTTTGGATTTCGTTGTCCTCCTGGAAATAAGATGTTTAGCACAAAACTCAAGAACATGGATAATTAAGGGACTACAGCTGAGCTCCAGATAAGACTGTAGAAATGGACTGACATACCATATTTTTTGCATGGTATGCTTTTGAGAAATGAAACATTTTAATTAGTTTGTATTTTTTAATGTGATGTTTGCCTGCCACTGCATCTCTCTCTCTCTTTCTCTCTCTCTGTCTCTGTCTCTGTCTCTGTCTCTCTCTTCTCTCTCTCTCTCTCTGTCTGTCTGTCTCATATATGAAAGCAAGAACACTTACATTAAAAGGAACGGTGACCTTAAGGAGTAAAAAAGTATTCTTCAGGTTTGGTGGTCAGGTAGCTACCAGACCAAAATTTTAGTTGCCTTTGCTGTCATAGCAGTATTGAACAATAAAGCCCAATGTAGTAGGACTTATGTGTCAGAAAATGCCCTTGGGGGGCATTACACCTTTGACACTGACTTTCACACAGGCATTATCAGATAATTAAAGCCCAATAAGAAGGATGTTCTTGCTATTATAAACCTTTCAACTGTGTCCTTAAACTAAAGCAATACTAAAAAAAAAGAGTGATTTTAACAACTGTAATAGAGCTAAGCGTACAGAAAAGCCCTGGTGTTCTGTTTACACTAATGGTCATTTACTAGTGAATGAGGACCAGTGGTGCTTCTTCAGAGACTAATGAGTACTTGTAATTCAAAGGCTTATATACCTCAACACCACATGACAAAAAAGTGTTTTGACCAATCACCATTCAGAATTTTCTAATACACACCAAATCACAGTGCTTCAAATTAAATTAAAAAGTGCAACATTTTTTAACAAAAAAAATTCAGTTTTTAATAAACAAATGTTGTAGAATTCTTTCATGTGTCTTGCCTCTTTTCTTGATTTAACTGTGTCAGTTTCATACACAGACCCCAGTTTCCATAGTGTAGTGGCCCTCCATCCCGTTCCCCGATCCCCATACTAGTACCCTACATGTGCTCCAATCCCTGTTGCATATAATTATACCCCTGAGCAGTGCCAGATCCCCATTCGAACTACAGTAGTACCTCGCTTATGCTCTGATCCCCGTTGCACATAATTCTACCCCTGAATAGTGTCCAATCTCTGTTCAAACTACAATAGCACCCCACATATGCTCCAATCCCAGTTTGGCACATAATTATACCCTAAATAGTGTCTAATTCCCATTTGAACTACAATAGCACCCTGTATATGCCCTGATCCCTGTTCCCTAATCCCAGTTCGTACTAGGATTGTGCCCCGAATACCTTTCATAGTTTAGTGGCCCCCCACCCTGGTAGGCAGGAGCCCCTCCCCATCTCCCACACCACCTGTGCTGGCTACTGGCACAGCCCTCCACTCACCACCATGGTCAGCCTCTGACTGAACAGTCCAGGAATGGTACTGTTCAGAATACACGCTAAACCAATGAGCACATATTCTGAACAGTGATGTTCCCAGACTGTTCAGTCAGCACCTGGCCGTGGTGGTGAGTGGATGGCTGTGCCAGTCACCGGCATGGGTGGTGCGGAGGGGGTGTGGGGAGGGGGTCCTGCCTACCAGGGTGGGGGACCACTACACTATGGAAAGTATTCGGGGTACAATCCTAGTATGAACTTGGATTGGGGAATGGGGATTGGGGCATACACAGGGTGCTATTGTAGTCCGAACAAGGATGAGGCACTATACAGGAGTATAATTATGTGCTGAATGGGGATCGGAGCATATGTGGGGTACAAGAACGGGGGATCTGGGAATGTGGTGGAGGGCCACTACACTATGGTAAATGTGGGTACTTTTATTAATACCATACAGGGCTTTGGATGGGAGGGGGGTACCACTATACTATGGAAAATGGACCTGGAGCATCGATCTGTCCCATTCCTGATAGGGATTGGGGTGGGAGGGGGTACCATTGTATTATGGAAACAGGAATGGGGACAGTATGGGACTTCTAATGGGGTTCGGCCTGGGGAGGTGCCACTAGACTACCAGTTGGCGGGCTGTTGTGCTGCTCTGTGCACTACCGCAGCCTGCCTGTGGGTGGCCAGATGCTAGGCATGCTTTTTCCATGCCTAACTTTGTGCTGCTCATCTCCTGCACTTGGGCAGCCCATCTCCTTTCAATATTCCAATGTGCAGAATATTCATGGGCATGCACCTTCAACTTGGGCTGCATACATTAACTTTGGGCCGTGGCTCATCTCCCTCCTTTGAATATGGGAGTTTGGAGCAATTTGTGAGATGAGCGGCTCAACTTCATTTGTTCCAGAGATGCGCTCCTCATCTCTTTTGAAAATGGGGGCCTGAATTTTGTATGTTAAAATATTTTCAAGTTTTGAATTTAATTTGAAGCACTGTGATTGGATGCGTATTAGAAAATACAGAATGGTGATTGGTTAAAACATTTTTTTGTCATGCAGTGTTGAGATATATAAGCCTGTGGATTACAAGTACTCATTAGTCTCTGAAGAAACCCAAAGAAATGAGAGAAACATAAGACAGCAGTGCTAAGCACTGCCTGTACCTGATTGTACTGCTATTCCATGCTTGGGATGCAATAAAGCATTTAAACAATATGTTGGAATCTCACTTGTTTCTGTTCCAATACAGGGGCGAGTGTTCTCTGTTTTGGATGAACTTGAGCTGAATTGTAAGAGAAGCACCACCTTCCTAGTGATCACCATTCACTCTACACAAAGGACCAGTAGTGATTCAGTCAGAAGACGGGATTCTGTGCTTACCATTTCATGATGTTTATAAATGGCTGGCACCCAAACTCTGTGGTCATATGGTCACCTAAAAGCATTATTTTAGCTCTGAATAAATGTGTGTGTGTGTGTGTGTGGTGTTATGTATACATGTTTTTGTCCCAAGGATATATACAGGATAAGGGGACACATTAGAATGCATTACGTCACAGAGTTTGGTTACAATACTGACTTCTCAACCCAGTAAGACTGTGCAAGCTATCACTATGCAGGCTTTCAAAACAGAACTACATGTAAGGGATGTGAAGTCAAGTTCCAATATACTGCACCTTCTTTGTATTTTTTGGCACGAGGCATGCCCTCAACGCAACCCGTGAGTGGAATATTAGAGCCTGATTGCACACCCCAGAGTGTGGTATCCCACTTATAAAACTTTTCATCATATAGTTGTTTTTTTATGGCTCTGGGGTGGAGCCCTGCAGATGTCTTTCTATCACTTGGGGAAAAAGGACACTTTAGACCCCTTCCAAAGCACAATTTAGTAGTTGAAACATGATCCTTCTGCTATCTGAAATCACTACACTGATGGGGGAGAGAAAAAGTTCCTTTCCTACATGTCCAGAAGCAAATGATTTGATACCTTTTATTGGACCAACATAGATGTAACAAAAAGACAAAAAGCTTCCGAAGAAGGACTGGGTTGGTCCAAAAGCTAAAGCACTGTGTTCTTTTTGTTACTTCTATGTTGGTCCAATAAAAGGTATCAAATCATTTGCTTCTGGATCTGTTCTTACGTGGACCAATACGGCAAAGACTAAATTTGAATTTCCTGCCTGTAGCATTCTCCTGCCAGCTCAAATTACAGTCAGTGGAGTGTAAACAGCACAGGCAGCTTGTTTTAGTGTTAAAGAACACCTAAACTCTTTTTGCACATTTTTGTCTTAACAATGCCTTGTTGGCATGGGTGAAGTGATCCCATACTTCTTGAAGTCTTCGATGATTTTTTTATGTAGTTCTCAAGGCAGCAGTCTTAAATCAGCAACTGAACAGTCTTGAAGCAGAGCTGTAAGGGACTGTTGATCTATACTGTAGCTTCTCTGCTGAATTCCTTCAGAGAGGGGCACAAGGTTATTTGAGATCATGCTTCAGCCTGTGGAAGTTGGGTCAATGGGCTGAGACAGGCAGACAATCATTGTGATGAGCCTCCAATTGAGTAAAACTGGCAGTCTAATTTTTTAGTAAATCTGTTTGTTTGCTAAGTTAAAACTACTTTCCCTACTAAGGTAAGTAAAGATCTTGCAACCCTCTGTCCAGGTTTTGTATTGACAATCCTGTGGAGACATCTGGGTGGCCACACTCTATTAGCATTTGTAAGAAGTTTATTTGCAAATACTGCTTGAGTGATAATAAAGTGGCAGCTGTATTGGTGCCTGAGTCTAATAGCTATCTTTCCTCTGTGACTTGCAAGGTACTGTAAGCAAGAGTCTCCTTTACTTAGTATTACAATCAAACATGTAACCAGCAAGACAGAGTAACTATGACATTAAACTGGGATTTCACTTAGCTGATATCTGCGCTACGGTGGTGCCTAATTATGCACTTGTGATAGCATGGACCCTGGAGTTGAAGGCACTGCTCTATTTTGACTTGTCATATTGTCTCCTACATATCTACTTGTGTGATGTTTTTCTGTTTGTATTAAAGGAAGCATTCGGCTGACATGGTAATGCTATGTAGGTTTTCCTGTCCAAATAAACAAGCATAAGTTAGTGTCAAACATGCTTGCTTTCAGACTGTTACAGGTTGGAATAACAGTATCTTGAGGCTATAGGCAGACCTTTCTTACCCTCATGAGCCATTGTTTCATGGACATTGGATTCCACTGAACTAAGGAGTAGAGGCCCCATATTCAGAGCTGGCCATGTTCGGTCTGTGGCAGTTTGCACGCAGCCTGCATTGGAAACAATATTCAGACAAATTAGCTTAATGCATCTGGAGCATGCAAACTCTAAATATGGTGCCAAGTCGATACAGTGCATAGTGACTTTGCGCTCTGCTAACACAGACCCAGGATGAATATGGCTGACAGGAGGACAATGGAGGTAGCATGGATCAAATGGAATAGCGGCAGGGTTCCTGTGGTCCATATTTAGCTCTAACATGCTAATGACCCCTTTGGGCATGGAAGATGATATGGCCCATTTGCATGCCCATTACAGGACCATTAACATGTGGGCATTGCCTCCCCCACTCTGTAGCTGTCTTATATATTCCTTGTAGTCTAGTGGTCCCCCAACCCCACTATTCACCTGTCCTGTAGCTGTCTCAAATATTCCTGGTGGAGTAGTGGTTCTTGTACCCCCTGATTGAATGTCCTGTATCTGTCTTGAGTATTCCTGGTAGTCTAGTGATCTCCCACCCCATATCACCTCTTCTGTAGCTGTATCGAATATTTCTGGTAATGTAGTGGTTCCTGTACCCCCAATCAACCATCCTGTATCTGTCTTGAATATTCCTGGTAGTCAAGTGCCACCCTCCCCATAAGGGCATCTGATCTTCTGTCAACCCACCTGCTCTGGTCCCTCCTCCCCACAACACTCCCCCCAGCTCAGGTCACCTAAGCCAAAATATGGCAATAGTGACAGCAGCCTACACAGCCCTTAGCTCACCATTTTGGCTGGCCACTGGCTGGTTGCCAGTGAGCAATGATGAGTACAGTAGACACAGATGTTTGTACAATACTTGTGATTGTTCACCGACCATCAGATTGAAGCCAGTTGAGGTGGTGAGCAGAGGGCAGTGCCAGTCATCACTACTGCTGTAGTTTGCATTATGTGACCATGGCTGGGGGGTGCCTGAGAGGATGAGTCAGGATGGGGTCAGATGCCCTTATGGGAGGGACCACTAGACCACCAGGAATATACTAGACAACTACAAGACGGGTGATCTGGATGCTTTTACAGTGTATTTTCCCAGGACAGATCAGCTTACATGCAACATCTGCTTTTCAGTGGGGTTCTGCTGTAGGGTCCTGCTTTTACAGTTTTACAATATATTTACTCAGGAGAGACCAGATGAGTTGTGATATCTTGTTTGCAGTGGGGTTCTGTTTGACCCAGTTTTTACACTGTATTTACCCAAGGCAGTACAGCGGAGATGCAAGATCATTTTTTTTTCTGTGGGGTCCTCCTTTTACACATTTTTATAATACATTTACCCAGGATAGCCCAAGTGAGTGGCAATTTCTCATTTTCAGTGGGATTCAGCTTTTCTATGTATTCTTCCAGGATAGAGCAGTATAGTTGACTTATTTATTTAATTATCTTATTTAATGTGGCAAAGCAGTAGTGAATGCTTAAATGTCTTCTCCATAAAGGATTAGTAACTTAACCTGGCAGTGAAAACTTTGTTCTCATCTTGAAGTTGGTACTTTTTGTTCATGTGAAAGATAGATCTGCAATCTGGGGAATGTCCTGCAGAAATCCTCTAACCCAGCAAGCAGTTAGTTGTACCTGTGTGACTGGAGGTGCAACTGGTACCATGTGGATTGCAAGCTGGGAGCAGCCGACTAGTCACGCCATATGAGCCTCTGAGGGATTAATTCTAACAGTCAGTAGTTAGGACTTGGCTGGGACCGAGTGAATTAGACGGTTGGTGCCAACAAAACAATCTGAATTAATACCCAGCCTGGCTTTATCATAAAAGGTGCAGTGAGGTAAGTGTGCTGTTTTGTATTAATAATTTTGTTTGTATTGAATGGCCTTATCTGATGGTGAGGGACTGGGCGGGGTTGCGTCCAGCGACTTGAGTGATATCTCTTTCCACCAAGCTTGCCCCTTGCTGCCAGCATCCCATCCCCACACTGTGAGCGAGCATGGAACCCATGAAGTGAAGTCCACATGCGTCTAATGGTGGATGGAAATTCTTCAGCATTAAAGTCCATGCTACATTCTGGTAAGGCATTAGGTCATGTTTGTTTTTTGACTTTGGTATCTGGGATGACTTCTGAGTGTGTGATTAGGATGGAATGAGCCTACCACTGGCATTGCCCCTGCCTTTGCCATGAGACTGGGCTGTGTACATGCCACCAGACATGCTTAGCATTAGGCCATCACCTGTTACAGTTGGTTGTGCACCCCTGTAGGTTGGCTGTCATGTGTGGGTTATACTGGAGTGCTTGATGGTGTTGTGGTTCTTGTAACATGCTGGGCCTTGAGGGACTCTCAAGTGGGTCCTGTGTATCAGTTCCATTCTCTGGCATGGATGGTCTGTTTATGTGTCTGCTGTGTAACAGACAAATGTACCTCCAGGCTGGTGTTTTCTGTGCCCTTCTCTCTGCCTTGTGTGTCTGACTGCATGGTGTACTGTTGGACTGTTTGGGGGTGCAGAGTCTTATGTTTAGGTTGCAAGGTAACAAGTGCAATGTCTGCTGCAGTGATAGCTGACTGTACTCAAGGGAAGTGGTATATAGTCGGATATTTTAAGGGTGGCTGGAGTGGGATTTCTTGCTTTAGTTTTGACAATTTGTTTAAAGAAAATAAAAAGTAATTATTTTGATAGTGATATTGGTTGTTTGTAGCAAGTCAAAAAACGCTTTGAAAGCAGCCAAATAGTCTTAAAATGACCCTCAAAATGCACCAGAATGCATCTAAAACATGATAGCTTCTGGGGGCCTAGGCAGCCCCCAGAGGCTTAGCTTGTGGGGGGTTAAGATCATCGTAGTTCATGGAGCTCCTACACTTCTAAATTCAGCTCAATATCACTGCTTATTGGTCAAAACTGAGTTTGGACTGCACTGCTGTAACAGACATTCAGATCTGTCTCTCTCTCTTCTCTCTCTCTCTCTCTCTCTCTCTACCAGGCTTATACAGGGAAATGCTGAAAGGTGAAGCTCACCAAACATAACTTACTTGACTTTTTTGGCAACTTAAACTTTTAAATAATTTCCCAGCCTTTTACAAATAAAGTTTACTATGTGTACTGAATGGAGGCTGATGACTTGAATAAAAATTATACACTGTAAAACCGGTAAATGAAACGCAAAGCAAATTTCACATTTACCGGCTCCCAGAACAGAACATGCAAAGCTTAGTTTATGCAACGCATCACCCGTGCACTATAGTAACCCAGGTTACCCGCTTGTCTACAACCATCCACTAAAAAATGTGTATTTTCTATTTTCTAACCTCCAGTTACCTTAATGTCACCTGGCAAGCTTCATCCACTCACCAGAGATAGCTGGTTTTAAAATGGGTGTCAGTTCTGATCTGTTCTGCTGTAGGACAGTTCGGATTCAGATTTGTTGTGTGCTGCGAGCTGAATTTTTTTTTCAAGTTGCGCTGTATGCACAAGCTGTAATAACAGTACGTCTGTTGTGCAGTGGCTACAAAAGTGCAGACCACTGAAGCATGATTGCTCTGTGCTCAAAGAATTAACTGCAGATTCTTTAAGCGAGTGTACTCATGACCCATTGAAAACTGCAGACAGTGTCATAAAAGAGATTTAAACAGCATCCCCACTGGTTAAAAGATGACGCACAGCGTACGTGACCTACTCTCCTGAGGTTTGGTTTGAGATGGGTAAATATGCTGCCACATATGGGGTACTGAATGCCATAAGGCATTACTATTCAAAGTATAATAGTACCATTAACGAGAGTACTATAAGGAAGTTTAAGACACACTACTTAAAGTAAAATCTGTTCGTGACCCATCACTAAAGCCTACTGTGCTCCCCACCAAACCCAGCGGCCATCCCACTCTTCTTTTGGAAGATGTGGAGACTGAATTAAAACCAAAAATTAAGAGCATGAGAACTGAAGGGGATGTTGTGAATGCCAGAATTGTAGTTGCAGTGGTTGTGGGTGTGGTGAAAGCCCATAACCACAAACTGCTGGCAGAGTATAGTGGTCCGCTTGTGTTCTCTAGACAGTGGGCATGGTAATTCCTTAACTGGCTTGGTTTTTGCAAAAGGAAAGGCACCAAAGCCGGAAGAACCCCCCACACACACACAGACTTCCCACAACTGAGAAAGAAATTCATTAAGAGAATAAGCACTGCCAGTATGCAGGAGCACATACCAGCAGAGCTAATAATTAACATTGATGAGACTGGGGTAACCTTGTTCCATGTTCCCAGTGGACAATGGAGGAGGTTGGTGCAAAGCATCTGGAGGTCACCGGGCTGGGAGATAAGAGGCAGGTCTCCCTATTGATGGAGAGCAGTCTAGCAGAAGACTATCTGCCCCCCCCCAGGTCATTTTTTCAGGGTAAAACCAACCACAGTCACCCCACATACCAGTTTCCACATGGCTGGCACATCACGCACTCTGATAACCACTGGGCCAGCTCAGATACCATGCCGCCGTATATCAATCACATTTTGGTGCCATACATCATTTCAGTTATTCAGAAAAATGAACTGCCAGCAGAACAGAGATCTGTCCTAATATTAGATCCCTATAGAGCCCACACTACCCGACCAGTGCTTGACAAGCTGGACAATTCATCCATTATCCCAATTTTCATCCCTGCTTCTTGCACGGACTTGTTACAGCCTTTAGATATTTCGATCAATAAAATTTATGAAGACAATCTAAAGGCTTGTTTTCCCAACTGGTATGCTGAGATAAGCTTGCCTTGGGAAAGCCATTTGAGAGCATTAATGTGGACCTCCAGATGAGCACACTAAAGATTCAGCATGCTAAGTGGCTAGTGAAATCTTTTGTAGAATTGAGTGCCAGAAAAGAAGATTGCCTGTGCAGTTTTGAGCAGGCAAGCATAAAAGCAGCCCGTGATAACTGCCTGAAAACGATCGTATGTGCATTTCTTATTGTTCATTAACAAAATACAGTGAATTCAAACATGTACTGTATCTTATTGCTTTGTAGGTTAGTGAGGTTTCTAGTATGCTACAACTGTTGGTAGAAAGTGATCTGGAACTCGGCAATGTGCAAGGTAAGCTGACAACCTAACAGTCAGTTAAAAATGATTTTTTGATACTAATTCATAATGTGTGAGATCTATGACAGTCGGTCAACAAACTATTTGTCGAGCCGAGCGTTACAGTAAACTCCTTATGTTGACTGCATTTGTGGTCTGCATGAAGGGAGTGACAGGACAGATTAAGCCAGGGGTCACTAAATCCTTTGATGCGGGGCCCACCTCGCTACTAAAAATAATCAACTATGACTCAGAGTTGTTTCAGGGAGGGGATGCAATACCCCCGGAAAGTAGTGGCGGGGTCCCGCGCCAACACTATAGTGACCTGGCACTGTTGTCGATGTAGTGTCAGTCGCTCTCAAATTGTCGAGGTAGCGTCAGCATACCTAATGTGTCCTGTGTCCATTTCTGCCCACAGTTACCCTGACAGTGCCAGACAAACATGAAAGGACTGCAGAGAATGAACAGACCATGGCAGGTAAGGAGATCAAGTAAACTTTGTATAAATGTTTTTTTCTGCTCAATATTTTCTCTCTCTCTCTCTGCTTTTTTCCTGCAGAAATGGAGGAGGAACCACCAAACACAACCCCCGAACTTCAGCCACAAGGAAAAACAGAAGAGAGAAACTCGAAGAGGAGAGGTAACAAAACAAAAGACTGTTAAGTTCGTATATCAGTTTCCAGCACACTAAATTGTTCTCTCTCTCTCTCTCTCTCTCTCTCTCTCTCCTCTCTTCTCTCTTCTCTCTTCTATCTCTCTCTCCTGCCTGCAGTTACTAGAAGTTCAGTTAGGGATTTGGCAAGAGAAGTTCAATCTAACAATGAAACACATTGACAGGTAAGCTTACTCACAGTGCCCACGAACACCACTGCATACCACTGCTGAATGCTGAACGTAATGCGTTATCTCTGTCTTTTTGTTCTGCAGATGGACCACAGAGGAGCAGAACACCAACAACAGTGCCTGCTTAATGACAGAGATAGTCTGGGATGATGGGATTTTATTGTTTAATTTTTTTTTTTGCTAATTGTACCATTATTTCAGTTAACAAATATTAAGCTTAATTACTTTTGCATCCATTCTTTATTGCTATCAATTTACATTCATGCTGCTAGGCAACACGCAAATATAGCGACATTGAATTTCAGTTTCATTAATCAGTTTTACAGTATTTCTGAAATCACTGACTGTTACCTACAGAAGATGTATGTAATGTTCATCACTGCTGGGCTTGATGGAGTGCATAGTATTATGTGGCACAGGTTATTTTGTTTTTAGTTTTGTTTGACCCTCAATCCCACATCGCCTTACCCCTCCCCCCAACAACCACCACACACATTTGTATCTAAACTTGCTCTGTAAACTAACTGCATGAGTCCAAAACTGTTACAGTTGTGTGCCTTAATGCCTGTTTGGGGGTTTGGGGCACGAGGCCTTTGGAGTGGCTTAATGCATGTGTAACATGGCAAGCGCTGTTGAAAACATTGTGGAATAAATGAGTAACTTAGGGTACAATACAAATGAGGAGAAACACTAATTTGTACTTTGTAGCATCATTTATGGTGTTTCTGTGATAGTGCATTGAATAGGCAACGTGCGCATGCACATTCTGCCTGCTACATACAGTGGAGTCAGCCACAATGAAGCTCAGTAACTTGCAGTAATGATATGTCACAAAATCCTGCATGACAAAAGGGCTTAATTGCCATTGAATTACAATGGCTCCTGCAGTAATCTGTAGCATTCTGTGATTTTCTGCAGCATTTCTGTGTTGCATCCTGGCTGTCACATCTGTACAAAGGAGGCAGTATAGCGCAGTGGTTTAAGGCTCTGAGCTGCAAATCTGGAGACCTGGGTTTGAATCCCACAGCTCCCACTTGCATACTGTGTGACCCTGAGCAAGTCACTTAACTTCCCTGTGCTCCCAGGTTGCACCTATAAACAAGCTTTCAGCTTAGTGTGTCTGACCTGGTTAAACAATTGAAAAAAAAAAAACATTGACGTAGTATCCAGAAATTGTTTTTTTTTTTGCTCATGCACCACTTGTACACCACTTTCTACCATTCTGTTTCAGACAAAACATGATATAAAGAACAAACATTATCTCCATTGATAAACACACTGTTTTGTGGACTTGTCCCCTTCATTTTCCCTTGCCAGTCACTACTGCATCATGGGATAGAAACATAGAAACATAGAAATTGTAGGCAGATAAGGACCATAGGCCCATCCAGTCTACTCGTAGGCCCTATAGATTGCATGTGACCACTGACCGTATGTGATCAATGGCTCTTCATCACTCCCTTCCCTCTGAAGCTTCCCTTGTGCCTGTCCCAGGCATGCTTAAACCCCTCCCCTGTGCTTGCCCCCACTACCACCTGTGGCAGACTATTCCAAGAATCGACTACCCTTTCTGTGTAGAAAAAGTTCCTCACATTACCTCTTAATCTACCCTCTTCCAATTTCATATTGTTCCCCCTTGTTCTAACACTTTTTCTACATTGGAAAAGGTCCCCCACCTGCACTTTGTCTATGTCCTTGAGGTACTTGAAAGTTTCAGTCATCTCCCCTACTGTCTCCTCTCCTCCATTGAATACATATTGAGGTTTCTTAGTCTCTCCTCATGTTTTGTGGTACAAGCCCTGCACCATCTTTGTTGGATAAGTAGGAATATTTGCATATCTTTGTATTTAAAAACATGCTCTAATACAGAAATGCAAATCTTTCTACTCTGCCCATATTGCATTAGAGAATGACAAGAGAAAACAAAGGCAACAACTTTACACAGCACTGTATTTGTAATATGCCAAAGTTAGAGGTATCCCCTGCAAGTTCCCAGTAGTCCCCAGTTTCCCCCAGATACCCAGTAAAGTGCCCAGTGCACACATTACATGTGAAAAAATAATTATTTTAATGCAGCACAAGCAACAATGGCTTGGATGGAATGCCGTGCTGAGCTGCTCATGCACAGCATTCCACTCCAACCATTCAGGAAACAGAAGCTCTGGTTTTAAAATGTTTAACTGTTTTAGTGGTAGTTTCTGCTGGCTGTGGAGAACAGAGGACGCAGAAGGTTGAGGGGAACCGGGAAAAGGGCTTACCTGGTGGTTGAAGCTGTTCCCAGAGGGCCGTTCTGCTGCCTACTCTGATCCAGCTGATGAAGATCCCAGAAGAGCTCCAGTGCGGTCGGTGGTGCCATCGGAGCACCAAAAGTAAAGAAAAGCCATCCAGTGTGGCTGTTGGACTGAGAACCCCATCCATTTTGTTATTTTATTATTTTTAAAAGTTCCCCAGTCCCTGTCGGTGGCTTTGCCAGAGCCGCAGTCTGTAACCATGCTGGCCGTTATGAAGTCCCGGTGAGACCCCAAGCTGTCCCTATTGTGCCTGAAGCCCTCTTTCTACAGAGAGACTTCCCACCTCCCGATCCAACCTCCTGGCATCCCCTTCTTGTGTGGCGAGTTGGTGGCAGCACCTACGTTGTGCTGTCTGCCCTTCAACCAAAGACTGTGTGGGTTTTTTTGTATTTAAAAGTGCGCAGTAGGCTCAGAAGGAGCGACTGAGCACCACATGAGAATCGGGTCAAAGGACCCTTAATTTAATATTGAAAACAGCTGTACAAAGTTGCCACCATCTCTATTCCCTGGCTCCCTCCCGATCCCTCTCTTCATAGAACAAGTACAGGTTCACATTTATGCACTGTAGCAGGCAGTAGAAACCAACAAGGAAACAAAAAATTGGTAAAATTTGTGTTTAAATATAGATTAACTCAAAGATCAGGGGTAGGGCCTAGCAGTACCTTGGATCAATCGTTGTAGATTCTGGCCTGCTGCAGCCCTGTTGCAAATCAAACTTACATCTCAAAGGTTACTTACAGTGATGGTGAAATAAATAAATTTGAACTTGATATCTGCTGTGATCACAGGCCACAGGACTGTAAACAATCAAACAAACAAAATCTGCCCCAATCTTTTGATTTAATCTTGCTTTGTTTTTTGTGTGTGTGTGTGTGTGTGTGTGTGTGTGTGTGTGTGTGTGTGTGTGTGTGTGTGTGCAGAATGACTGAGGAGTTTGCTTCCCAGAGTCAGTCTAAGTGTATTATTTTTTGCCTCTGTGCTA
This sequence comes from Neoceratodus forsteri, assembly GCA_016271365.2. Lineage (NCBI taxonomy): Eukaryota > Metazoa > Chordata > Ceratodontiformes > Ceratodontidae > Neoceratodus > Neoceratodus forsteri. The sequence goes on along the minus strand of CM028137.1, from coordinate 893,457,745 downwards.
TCTACACATACCGTGACAACTACACAGCAAATACAAGCAAGCAAACATTCAGCACAGAAAAATGTTTACATTTAATCACCAGTGCTTTAACCCCATCCTGACAATATGTGCCTTCTCTACTTCTGCTCAAGCACCACCTTGCACAGATTTCCTTTCCACTCCCATTGCTTGGCACCACAATCTGTGCCATTCTCCCTTCCTCTCCTCAAACCACTCCACCCCTGAGATCTGTGCATAAAATTAACAAAAAAAAACTGTCCAAAGTTGCCACCATCTTCTATTCCCTGCCTCCTTCCCTCCCTGTCCTTCTCCTCAAAACCAGCCACCAATTTCTAATTACCCAGATTCCTTTTCCTCTCCCTGATCTCCCATGTTAAACACTGCCAATAACAACTGGATGCGCTATTAAAAAAAATTACTTGAACCGAACTGCAGCACTTCTAAAATATATTGTGCTTTGATGTGCTTCCTGGGAAAGGGGGTCTCAGTTGCCAAACTTAATGGATACACTAGTTTGTAACAAGTGAAAAAAAAATGTTGGGGGGGGGGTGAATCAATGAATTGCCCTTTTATCAAACAATGTTATTTTCAGAGATTCTAATTCAGAAGTCCTTTCACATTTGCAGATTGTCAAACTCCAGAAATCAGCTTAAAAAGCAGTTACGTTTATAGTGCCAACGCTCACTAAAAGGAAAATACCTTGCACTTAGTAATATATTAGTTGTTAGCAACATAGTAGTTTAACATAATTCAAGTAATTTAGCAAAGATAATTATGGCTTTTCTGACCAATGTAATATCAAATCAAGAACTGATAATCAGATTAGTAGGATGATTTGATTCATCGGTGCAAATTCTGAAAATGGAATTTATGCCCTTTTTCATCAATCAGACAACAGTCTCCAATACGTTTTGTGATCAACCCTATGAGCGGGGTCACATATCTGCAGCTTGTCCTTTGGCTTTCTAGTGATCTGTTGAATTATTGGGATCTGTTAAGACACCGAAGTTTTGAAGTACAACAGCTGGAAGCACTATGGGCTACAAAAAGGAGCTCCAGTTTCATCCCTTACAGATGGACATGCCCTACATCAACTTGGTTCAAAGACTGAAGCAAGTTTCTGAAGCATTCAACATGGCTATGGAAGTATAGCACATGATCACTATGGGTTACTAATACACAGAGGATGCTGCTTTCAGTCTAATGTGAGTAGCTTGTGAGCGTTGTTGGGCATACCTTTCAACCTCCTGACTCAGAAATCAGAGTCAACTAAGCTTTTTAAGAAATCCAGTATGATTAAATGACCAAAATCTGTGACACAGCTGAAGAAAATAGTAATAGCTTAAGCAGCTGTGTTGCTTAGTGTAAATAGCATTTTCTTAATATGAACTAGACCTGTAATGCTAATGATTGTCTTATTTTCTGAATAATGCACACAATCCTCAGGGACTGAAATTTTAAATTAGATTGTTTCTCCAGAGAAAGTTATGGTTTTAGGCATACCTCTCAACTGTCTCTAGTTTTGCCTCACAACATTTCCTGTGTCCCTGTTAAAATTGCACTTTATGTGACTAAAAAGTAAGGATTTGAAGCAAGAAACTTATAGCAAACATTACTGTTACAATCTGGATTTCTATTAGAAAATACTTCTTATATTAGACCACTCACTGTAGTAGACTTTTTGAGCTAATAATTAAGCAATAAGGCATGACACAGTGTGTATTATTGTGTAATAACATTATGCCTCAGGCAGTTGAAGCACAGGGCTGCAGGCCGAGTACATTCAACACCCAAGAAGTGATGTTATTACACAATAAAACGCACCCTGGAGTGCCTTACTGCTATTATACAATGACTTATTTGTAGTAATAAAAAAAATACTTTTAAAAATATCTTTCTTATTTAATTTTTAACTGCATAGGTATACTGAAAGAAAAAAAATAGTGTTGCTGTAATGTTTGTGTTCAACATGGTGTTGTTTTACAGTGTGCATTCCTGTCTTGCTCTGACCCAATCCCACTTCCCCCCATATGCCAGTTTTGGCTGTGGAGGTATTGTTTTGAAGATCTTATAAATTTATTTATTGATTGCTTTCCTTATCAGTGGTTTGAAATAGGAGCGGGACCGGACACTACTTCAGGAGCAGAGATCCTCCTTCTGGTGCTTCAGAAGCTATTTCAAGTAGGAGTGAACAAAGAAAAAGTAAATTATGCAGTGTGACAGTTTTTTATCCATCTGGGTTTTTTATTTCATTTTGATTTCTTTACTTAACCCAACCTTAACCAATGTAGCAGTTTCTCTATGGATGGAGGAGACCAGTGCTGCGTGGAGCGAGGTTTTGAAACCGGGTGGGCACTATAGCTAGGGAGGAGGTAACAAGATGCTGTTTCAATTGACAGCTTTTACTCAAACATTTTTTTTGTTTATTGAACAGAGCTGTTGCTGACAAAATGGAATAGCTTAATTAAGGGAACTTTTTTTTTTAATTTAAGAAAGAGACGCTGCATGCAGTTCTCTGGGGTGGCAAGGAACGAGCTCATGCTTCATTGAAGCATACAGCCAGCAAAGTGAAGCCGGTGGCACTAAAATGGCTGTTTCACAAATTAAATTAATCTGTTTTTCATGTTGACTTTAAAGTGGTGAGTTTCCTGGAGTTGCGAGGGACGGATTGTGTGTGTGTGTGTGTGTATGTGTGTGTGTGTCTAGTGTGTGTGTCTGTGTGTGTAGGGGGAGCAGTGGCGGTGGAGAAGGTGACATGCATGGTTCAATAAAGCCACTCGGTTGGTGGGGAAATCAGTGGAGATGAGCTGTGCCATGATATCTCAGTGTGGTATGCGGTCATGTGTGTGCCTGAACTGCATATAGTGATGTTATACTCAGAGAACATTACTGTCTCAGGCACACACTGACCAATCAGAGCACAGGAAATTTTATTGACATTGTATAATATCATTTTTATATTTCCTTGTACTTGCAAGAAACATTTTGTTATGATTGACAGCATTTTCAGAGGTGTGTCACTGCAGAAAGGGAGAAAGAGTAGAGTCAAATGCAGAGGTCCACGAGGCTGAATTACACTGCAACATTGCTATTGAAATTGTGTCTTTTGGGTATTATGGACACCCCTTATGATGACAAATATGCTACACAAAGACTAGACCTTTATAAGCAGCTTTGACTGAAGTTGGAATCCTTCTTTACTGCTGTCATAACTGCCTGTAGCCACAGATTTGTAAACTCTAACTGATGAATTGACTCCCCTCTCCTCATCGCCTCCTCCCCCTCCTGACTCCCCTCACCCTTCTCTAGCCTATTCTATCTATGTTTGCTGCATATTTCTGGGCTGGCCGGGGGATTCAAAGAAACATTCAGGGCTTTTATACTATTGAATCTGCACAACTAAATCCTGACTTTTACCAGTTGTGCCACTTCTTCTCTCCCTTTATTTCAAATAAAACAATACACCCCTGACACATACACCAAGCAAGGAAACATTCAGCATTGACAAATGCTTGTTATGTTTGCTTCACGCTTTCCTTATTCAGTTTTTACATATATGAATAAATAACTGTTAGCCTGGTTGTCTGCTTTTGTACCTTGGCTTCATCCATTGCAGTGTCAGTGGCTCAGTAGGTAGCACACTCACCTCTAAGACTGGGAGATCAGAGGGCTGTGGGTTCAGTTCCCACATCTGGCACTTGGGTTACTATCCCAGTACTGACACTGTAGTGCAGCATGAGAGGGGTGCTGCACTTCTGAGGTGCTGTCTTTCAGATGAGACATTAAACCGAGGTCCCATCTGCCTGGATTAGTGGTAGTTCAGGTGGATGTTAAAGATCCCATGGCACTTATCAAAAAGAGTAGGGGAATTTCCTGTGTCCTGGCCAAATTTCTCTCATTCACTACAAAATACCACTGACAGCTTAATCTGATTCAAGGTCAGTTGGCATTCATCTGTATCCCCCTCCCCCGGGTCGTGCCTGAAAATAGGCAGGATTTGTCTAGTGCACTTACCCGGTCAACAAAAATAAAATAAATAAATAAATCTTTTCTTCATTATCTTTCATGTGCTTCTCCCTCCCCTAGCCTGAAAGCCCTGGTATCTGCAGCACCTCCTGACCATGGGATGTCCTAGAGTGGGTGAACCCAAGATTGCACCTGAACAAGGGTTGCCCTCATGGTAAACTGATACTAGAACACTGGCCTCTCAAGGTGGCTCAGCTAGCTTTTTTAGTTTTGCTTTTTTTCTTCTACCTCTGTTGTCTTATTTTCTATGTTACTATGTGAGGCAAAGTTCCCCATTCCCCAGAAAAAATTATGACAGCAAAGCTCTCTCATTCACCCCAGACCAAATGGATGCAATAGTTTTAGCTCTTTTCTCCCCCTTCCCCCAACCTTGTAAAAGAAAAACGTTCTCCTCCTCCACTCCTCACCTGTCTAATGGCAGCAATGCTCTGTCCTCCCCAATCCACCTAATGGCAGCCATGCTCTGTCTCTCTCCCCTCTCTTCCCCCAGACCTAATGGCAGCAATGCTCTCTCCTGTCCCTTACATGATCCTACCCTCTCCCCACAGCAAATAGCTATGCCTGATCCATATTTTTTTTTGGCTACTTCCTGGCCCCCCGCAGCTCCACTACTTAAGGTTCTCACATGCTGGCCCCTGCCTCCACTCGGCAGACCCAGCCCCCACTGCAGTGCCTGTCTTAGCTTCCACCGAAGCTCTGCTGACATTCCCCAGTGGTGGTCTGGCTTAACCATGTCAGAAGATGACAGGGGGACAGAAAGCGTCCATTACTCTGGGGATGTTGGTCAGGGACCAGGCATGGTGTGTTGGGTGGTCGGCGGCAGGAGGGGTCCGACTGAAGGCCATCATCTGGCACTGCAGGAGGCCATTTTTGCTTTTTGAGACCCCACCCACTTCCCACATGTGTGGCCACGGTGACATCCTGGGGGCAGGGGCACTCAGCTACCTGTGGTCACTCACGCAGCTTAGATCATCTCCATGAGCCACTACCAGGAGCCACTCCAAAAGCAGTCTACACCCACCCACCTCCTGGGAGGGAAACATCCAAAGGACACCCTTAAATCCCTGCCTGCTGGCCTCCACTCCTGACACCCGGGCTCGGGATGTGAACCTGGGTGATCCTTGTTTTTAAAATCCAGTGTATCCAAACCTTGCCCATCTCAGCCCCCTCATCCAGCCCAGGAAGGAAAGGGATAGTATATGAAATGCTCACAAAACAATTTTGTCATAAAATATTGATGCACTTGGGCTGACAGTCTAACTAGGGAAGTGAAAGAAATAGGACTGCCAGTTCCACAGAGCCAAAATTGGATTCAATCACTTGAGTATTCCATTTGTACTGGCTCACACTACTAGCAGTGCCTGGAGTTAGAAACGGAGTTTATTTGCCACAGATCTCCCTGTCATCACTGAACACCTAGAGAGAGACTGTATTCAGAGACTGCTTATGAGACTGCACAGCTTATGCCTGCTACCATCATTGGCAATGCATGACTGAGCCTGAATTGCACAGGGATCCCAACGGTGTGAACTAATGCCTGTGAGCTGTTGTGCAATACTGTGACTGTGTGCTGCTTTCTACTGCACTGTTGTTAGCCCTATTTTGTGTGTTTTATTCAGGGTGACTGTGCTTCAATTCAAGCCCTGACACTCTCCCTGCTTGCAACTCCCCAAGGTGTTTGAATCACCCACCAACGATTCTGACCCATCAATCAGCTGTGGTGGCAGGGCAGTTGTGAGTGAGACAAGAGAACTATTTAAATTAATAGCCCTAAAGATGCAGCGGTGCCTTTGAAGTGGCAGCAGCTTCATCCTGCAGCATCATCCTCTGGCTGAGTACTCCGCCAAAGTACGGAGGCTCCTGGAGTCAGCCAGGGAAGCTGGGAACTGGGACTGGGAACTTTACAGGTGCTTTTTATATGTGTTTCAATACCCTACTGTGATTTCTTTTGAGTTTTTTGGTTTTAATAATGGGTTTTATGATCCATCTGTTTGTTTGTGGTTTGTTTGTTCAATGGTAAAGTACGTTATGATAAGTCACACCATTACATTGATCTGAATTTGCAGAATGATGAATTTTCTAAACAATTTAGAGCTGCTAATACCGAAGATGATTTTAAGGAAATGCTACATTCATTTAGCACTCCTTTTATTAATATCACTGGTTCAGCAGGGAGGGCAGTTATATGGCAAATGATGTCCAATTGGTATTTTGTTACTCAGTGTACCTACAGCCATTCTTTTACCAGGGAAAAGGTTAAAGTAGGTATTAGCCCACATCGTAAACATTTAGTGATCCTCCAGCTATTGCTTTCCTTGGGGTCTATCCATCCCAACCTCAGGCCAGACAACAGTGAAAAGTGCATTATGGGGGATTTAAAAAAATCACTAGCTTTGTGCTTCTAAATATACAAAGCCTAATAGCCAAATGGGATGGATTTGAGACTTGGGTGCAAGGTAATGGATTTGATTTTATTGCCCTTTCTGAGGCTTGGTTATTAGAAAAAATTTTGAATTACTCAATTAACCTTAATGTGTATAGAGAGGACAGACAAGGATGGAAGGATGGGGGTTGTATATTGTACGCAAAAGAACACTACAAAGTCAGTTGGTGTGAATTTGTAAACCCCTCAACTGATTGCAAGCTCCTGCCCTTAGACTAGTTTTGGGTAGTGAAAAAAATTATTTCTTTGACAGTAATTTATGCCCCTCCTGGTGTCTATCTAACTGCTATTGACACCATTTGTAAGCTTAAAAATTAACTTCTTCAAAAAAGAGAAATTTTAATCATGGCAGATATGAACTATAGTTGGAAAGGCAACATTGATCTTAGCATAAAAGAAGCCCTTACTAATGTTAGACTCAATCAGATCATTGAGAAACCTACTAGGTATAATTACAAGATGGGTAGCTCTACTACTATAGATTGGATCTTAGTTTCTGAGGCACTCAGGAGCTCTTGCTGATAGCTTAAGTGACCACTGTGCAGTCTTTTGTCTATGAAGTGCAAGGAGGTCAACAGTACCACCAGTATATATTTGTTTCTAGGAACTTTAGAAAGTTAAATATTCCACTGTTTTGTGAAGCAGTTCAAAACATTGATTGGTCCTGCTTAGATTTTATAGCCACTATTGATAGTGCGATCTTCCAATTCTGCAGTTTGTTTAACACAGTTTGTGATAAATTTGTTCCCCTGAGACAACTCAGAATTAAAGATAACAGACAAGAATGGGTAACACCTCAGATAATTGAACTGACAAGGCTGAGAGACAGGAAGTGGAAAGACTATAGGAAAACATCTGCAAATGTGGTAGTAATTGAATACAAATCATTGCATAACAAATGTAAATCTCAAATCTGTAGATTAAAGCAGGAATATTTGTTAAATTTTTTTATTATTATTTATTTATTTGAATATTGGATACACCATTGAGAACACGCGCATTACATAGGTACCAAGTCAGGTTTGAACAATACAATATAGTAAACAAACAGTAAAAACAGTTCATTACAGTAACATGTCAGATGTAAAATTAAATGGCCGTACAGTAGATCAAATCAAGACACAATAACATGTGGAAAAGCACAAGTACAAAGGGTGTACGTGATATATATATATATATATATATATATATATACACACACACACACACAGTATATATATATATATATATATATATATATATATATATACACAATGCAATTAAGCAGAGGCTATACTGGGGGAGCTAGGACCATCCAAACTGACTAATCAGAGAAACAGAGCAATGAATAGGCAGAGGAAACCATGGGGGGGGAGAATTGCAACCCAAGGGCTTCATCAGCTGAGTAGGGATAAGTAAGGCTAAGTAAATGAGAGGACCAGATAATTTCTGAGTGGATAGAAGAGAAAGGAGGAGAGGGACAAATTAAGGCTAAGTAAAGCATAGGAATGGAGGAGAATTACAAGGTAGTTGGAAGAGAGAGGAGGAGAGGGAGATGAGGAGAAGAGAGGGAAGGGAGATTGAGAGGGAGTAATGGGTAGGCCAGGATGCAGAAGTTAGGCCAAAATGCCGGATTGGCCGGTAAGTAAGTGCAAGGGACTAATGGCTGGAGTAGATTAAAAGCAATCACAACTAGCTTGGGCAGTTAGATGAGACTTAAAATTTAGCTTGAAGGTGCCCAGGATTTCTGCCGAGGTGACTTTGCAGTCCAGGGAGTTCAACCAGAGCGGGGCACAGTAGGCAAAGGACCTTTCACCAAGGGATGTGCGACAACATGGGATGTTGAAGAGTTGACTATTAGTATTTCTGGTAAGGCAATGACAGTCTTAGTGGGTGTGAAGCCTTTGTACCCCAGTGGGCAAAATAAGTTTGCAGGTAAAGATGCTGCTGCCACCTGAAAACTTATTGATGAGATGCTAAGAAAGAAATCATAGGATTTGTCCCAATTTACACACAACTTCATTTGAAAATTACACTGATCCCTATAATATTGCTGAGGAATTTAACTTAATTTTTACCAGTTTAGATAAATACATTCCAGAGAGTAACTCTAGTTCACATTCTCTCAGTTTAGAATTGCCTCAGAATAATGATCTAGTCCCTAAGTTTTACTTTAAAGTTCTTACCCCAAAGGATGCGTATTGTTATATTTCTAAGATGAAATATACCTTTGGTAGGATTTGATAAGGTAGACTATAGGTTTGTTAAGGTCACTGCAGATATTTTGTGCTATCCCCTTGCAAAAAATTGTAACTATTCACTTTCCTTGGACAGTTTCCTGAACTATGGAAAATAGCCACAGTGGCACCTTTACACAAATCTGGTGACACTGCAAGTTTTCACAATTACAGACCTATTTCTCTACAGGCTCCCCTTGCAAAAGTATTAGAATTAATTGTCTTCAATCAATTTCTTGACTATCTCACCAGGTATGAGGCCCTAACGCCGGCCCAGCACAGCTTCCACTTCGGACATAGCACAGAGAAAGCCTTGATGGGATTCACAAAGTCTGTACACCAGGCACTGGATAAGAGACACTTTTCTATGGCTGTGTATGTGGCTCTCACCAAGGCCTTTGATTTAGTTAATCATCAGGCCATGGGTGACCTGTCTTGTTCTGAGGCCGTGCTGGGCTGGTGTCAGAACTACCTGGATTGACATTTCCAGACAACTAAAATCTCTAATTGTTTTTCTTTCTTGTCTCCCTTATCCCTGGGGGTTCAACCCTTCTGACCATGGGGGCGCCGGTGGCTCAATGCCCGTCATTAGGGCTCCACTTAGCCAAATTTGCCGCCCCTCTCCCTGAGGTCTGCCCCCAGAGTTGGAATATTTAGAAAGGTGGGAGCACGGGGGTGCAGGGGCACAGCCCCCTGCAAATGGAAGGGGTCACAACATTGGAACATGGCACACTAATGACCAGGTGTGTCACGAGAGGCACCGTACATGTCTGGAACTGGAGTTACACAGGGTTCAGTACTGGGCCCCTTGTTTTTTTAGTTCGGTTATAAATTTCTTCCCTAAGGACTGCACAAAAGCTAATATTCTACTGTGTGCAGATGATGCGGTGATTTTTGCAGGTGGGGATAGTCTTGAGGAATTGCAGGATAACATTGTTTGACATTGGCTTAGTACAGCAATGTTTTTGTCACAGAAACTTGTTGTGAATGCAACAAAAACTAAATTTATGTTTTTTCATAACTCAAATTAAAAAAATGCCTGGTAATATCAATATTGCCATCACAACCTAGAATGGTAATATTGAACGAGTTTCTGTTTTCAGATATTTGGGTATTTATATTGCTAGTTCCTTAATGTATAGTTTTCACATTTCATATGTGATTAAGATTCTACATCAGTGTGATTTGTGATTCATATGTGATTAAGATTCTACATCAGAGACTGGGTGCACTCTACAGGCTCAATTCATTTCTGTTACCATCAATAATGCTTCTGTTATCTCAAAGTTTTTTTGCTCCTGATTATTGATTATGGTTTATTGTTATGCACTGCTGCTACTGAGGTTGAGATTACTAGGGTCAAAGTGTTAAATAACCAAATTGCTAGGTTTGACACTTAATTGCCAGTTCCCACATTCACTTCTAAAAACAGCTCAGTGGCATACTTTAAATGCCAGATTTAAGATTCATTTTGGTACAATTGCGAGAAAAATAGTGCTAAAGAAGATGCTAGAAATCTTGTAACAATATTTTCAATCAAAAATATCATTGATACATATTACATCATCATTGTCTGCTTATTTCAATATTCCCACAGTAAAAACTAGCTTGGGGCATCTGTATCTGCTACCCAGCTTTTATAATTCCCTTCTCCAGAATCTTATCCATGAAACTTTATGGAGCCCCTGACACCATTAAAAAAACTTGAAAAAAATGTGAGATTTACGTACAATTCAGTTTATATGTCTTAAATTTTCTCTAATTCTTTCCCTGTTCTTATCACTGAGGACAACAGTATGAAAGAAGATTGCTGTCCCTTAGACCTAATCTGCGCTTTCTTCTTGCCTACGCCTAACTTCATAATCCCATTTATGGCAGCATAATTATCTCCACAGCAACAGATTGTGATGTCATAAACAGAACTGTGATGTCAAGTGTAGGCAAACAGCCAGAAGAGATAGGGCAGCATTCCTGTTTACATGTAAATCTCCTTGGTAATAAAGAATTACAGAAAAAAATTATTAAATATAAGCTAAATTGCATCTAGATATTACATTTTTTCAAAGTTGTTACAATGGTGTCAGGGTCTCTTTAAGATTACCTGTTTTCAAATCAAGGCTTGTAAAATATTTATTAGCTTCTGAATGTTGTAATTGTGGCTGATTTTGCTTGCACGGACATACTTTCATGACTAACTTACACATTCTGATAAGTTACTCTGTTTATCTTGTATAAGTTATTTTATTTATTTATTTATTTTTAGTTTTTGCTGACCAGGTAAGTGCACTAGACAAACTCTGCCTATTTTCAGGCACAACCCGAATGATATATGTAAATTATGTGTGTAATTTATATTTGGTCTCCCATGAAAATGGGCAGTATTGCTTATGGTTTTACCAGATCTTAAATAAATAAACCAACCCAGACCAAACCAAGTAGCTCCCATCCTCAAATAATTATTTGATTACTGTATTGAAAGGTCAAGCTATGCATACTTAAAAAAAAAACTTTGCAACTACATTGGTGGTCTTTGAGTAAATCTACCGTACTTGTCCCTCAGCAACATTTTAGTTGAAAGCAAAGCAGAAACTGAGGAGAAGATAGTCAGAGAGGTCAAAAAGAGAGACAAAACCTGCTTCAGATACGTCAGCGACAAAAGAAAGAAGAGTGGAGGCATACTCAGACTGGAAAGGGAAGATGATAGGAGGATGATAAAGAAGAAGCCAAAATCCTCAACAGATATTTTTACTCGATTTTCACCAAAGAAGGGGAAGTGAGTGGACCACCCATGCCAGAAAAAAGTACAAGCAGCAGTGGAACTGATTTGAAACCTTTTGCAGAAGAATGAATCCTGAAGGAACTAGAAATGCTTAAGGTGAACAAGGCTATGGGGCCAGAAGATGTTCATCCAAGATTACTGAGAGAGCTAAGGGAGGAACTGGCAGCTCCCCTGACCAAGCTATTTAGCCTATCTTTGGAATGTGGAGAGATACTGGAGGACTGGAGGAAGGCCACGGTTGTTCCACTTCACAATAATGGTAGCATGGAGGGTTCTGGCAATTACCATCCAGTTTGCCTCACCTCAATTGTGTGTAAAATAATGGAAGCCCTACTCAAGGAAATAATTGTATCCTTTCTCAAAGATAATGGAAGATTAGACCAAAGACAGCATGAGTTCACTGCTGGGAGATCATGCAAGACAAATATTATCGACTTTTTCAACTGCGTGACCCAAGTAGCAGACCTGGGAGGCCCTGTGGATGTGGTTTACCTAGACTTCAGCAAATCCTATGATTAGGTCCCACACAGAAGGTTATTAAATAAACTAGGCAACATGGGGGTAGATAAAAAGGCTGTAGACTGAATAGAGAGTTGGATAAAAGGAAGGACACATAGGATAGTGATAAACGGCTCCCTATCCAAAGAAAGGAAGGTGATTAGCAGTGTACCACAGGGCTGGGCCCTATCCTATTCAATATTTTTATCAGTGACATATCTGAAGGTATGGAAGGCAAAGTGAGTCTTTTTGTAGATGACACAAACTATGCAATAGGGTGAACACTCCCAGTGGAGTGGAAAGGATGAGAACTAACCTTAGAAACCTAGAAAGTTGCTCACACACATGGCAACTAAATTTCAACGCTAAAAAGTGCAAAATCCTGTACATACAGAAGAGTAATCCAGATGCAGAATACCTTCTAGGATGGGTTAAATTAGAATCAACAAAGAGGGATAGAGATCTTGGAGCATTCATATCACATGATCTGAAAACATCCAACCAATGTGAGAAAGCAACATTAAGGCAAATGGAATGTTGGGCTGCATAGGGAAGGGAATTACTAGCTGAAAAAGAGAGATTATCATGCCACTTTACAGATCTTTGGTGATACCACATCTGGAGTACACTATACAGTTCTGGAGATCACATCTCAAAAATGATATAGACAGACTTGAGACAGTGCAGAGGAAAGCTACAAAAACGATAGAGGGACACTACGATGTAAACATTCAAATACGTGAAGGGAATAAACAAGGTACAGGTGGTTCAGGACTGTTTTCAGTTCAAGAGTCACACAAGAACTGGAGATCACAGCATTAAACTAGAAGGGGGCAAATTTAATTGCAACCCAAGAAAATTTTTCTTTACAGAGTGGGTGGTGGATGCGTGTAACTGAATGCCACCTGAGGTGGTGGAAGCAAAAACAGTTGGAACATTCAAAAAGGCTTGGGATAGGTACAACATAATCATAACACTGTATAACAGTTACGAGAGGGGGATAGGTTTATGGGCAGGCTAGATGGATCTGGAGGTCCTCTTCTGTCATCACTTTCTATGTTCCCATGAGATGCAGAGACCCTGAACTCTGACTTGCCCACACATCACTTACCCACCCTTGCATTCTGTACCATTACTAATATAATATCGTCCCGGTGCAACACATAAATGTAACTGGGTTGCTGTGGGTGTTGCAGTTACTATCCCTGCCTCATGGGTTCAAACAAGGTTGATGGCCTGGGTTCCTATTATCCCAAATGGGGGGTTCATATCCAGATATTTTAAGTTTAGCACTGTGCCTCCACCCAGAGTAAAGATTAAGTGGGCCTGGTATCAGACCAGAACTGGTACAATGCAAACTACACTGACCGGTACACTGCAAACAGAAAATGATCAGGTGTGTCAGAGGAATTATTTGGGGTGCTGTAAATTGGAGGCTAGTACTAACACAAGTCCAAGCAAAGAAAAGTTATAGCACTAATAATCACTCTGTCCCAGTGGAACACTTCCAATAAAATAATTTTTTGTTTGCAATAGTCTGGATTTGAAGTATCTTCACTGGACTTGGAGTGCTACAGTATAACTTTTCTTTGCTTATCAGACCGGTACAACATTCTGGTATGCAGTGCCTACTCATCTTCCCACAGTGTCCCCCTAGACATGGAAAATCTCCTCCAGCCTACTATTAGAGTACCCCCAGGTTACCACATGTATGGGCCAGAAGGCCTTCTCCTCAGCTGCCCCAAATCTATGGAACAGCCTAGCTGTTCCACTACAGATACTGGGATCACACCTTCATATTTAAATCCCACTACAAGACTTCCTTCACTGCTTCTGTCACCTGCAAATGTCCACTCTAATGATAAACTGACCCTGTCCAAGGGTGAAGTGTCTGCTCTCCCACCTTGTCTTGCTGTGAAAACCGGGGTGCCACAATGACTCTAGAAATTGTTATTATTATGATGTTTGACTCTGGCAACTGTTGTTAATGTAATGATAAATGTTGGGCACTGCGCTGCCACATAGACTCTGTACACTATAATTGCTTGCACTAAGGTCACTTTATACCCAATTTGCTCAATTCTGTACCTTTTGTTTCATATCACTTAATGTACTGTAACTACTTACTGTACACTGTATATTTTGTACCTGTTTTCCTTTTATCTTGTTTGTGCCATCTTTGTGACCCACGGTACACCTGAAAATGGTGCCTTGGATTAGTGTGCCCACCCAGTTAACAAACTAACAAACAAATAAATAAACGTATGATCTCCTAGCTCATAGGTGTTTAATCCGAGATTTATATAAATAAATAAATAAATAAATAATGAACAAATCAAAGTACAACCTTAAAATCAACAGAAGTGCAAATAATGACTAAATACTAATAATATGCCCACAAGACAAAATGTAAAATACCAATGAAATACTTATCAGGGAGTATTTACAAGGGATGGGGGAATGCAAAGCAACTCTTTTTTTTGGGAACTCTTATGAATGCTTGGGTACTGAGATGGAAAGTAGGTACATGACTAGGCTTGGCCTGTAAACACCCTTTAAATCAACAGTAGCTCCCACCCCCTTACCCCCATCAGGCAATGCAAAACAGTGGCTACGCAAACACTGACTTTTAGCATTCCTAGCTCACCTGTACTGGGGGCACTACCCACTTCCCATTGGAACCAGCTTAAACCCATTTTAAGCTTTAGGGAGCTCCTTGTGCTTCACTGGGTACCCAGCAAGTGAAACAGTGCAGGCCTGTTGCAGTTGCAGTTGTTTGGATGGTGGCAGATTAGAATTAATACCTTTGAGTCAGAGACTCACTTTCAAAGGTTCCAAGTCAAGGACAAAACAATACAAAACAGTACGGATTACAGGGTAAGCATCATGAGAACAAATACAATGTCACACGAGGTTCAAGACTTGATGGTTACAGGTACAGCTTAAAAATTATTTTTATGTTAGTATAGGCGTAGGCAAAAGCAAAGTGCATTTGTTCATTGGCAGCTAGGTAGGGATAACCATAGTAGGAAATAGCATATCAGCTTTTCAGTGGGCTGATAGGTTGACAGATGGAAGAGGGAGGGGTAAGCAACCCAGAAGGTGTTGTCAATAATAGTTGAGCAGTGAGTAGGGGAAAGGAGGAGGGGTAAGGCAGAGCAGGGGAGGAGGTGCGATAGGAAGGGTTTGTGTGAAAAAGCAGGGGTGGCAGAGAAATGCCAGGGAAAAAAGAGGATCTGTAGAGCATTTAGTTGGAGCAGTTGCAGGTTGAGGCATGTTTTAGGTGGAACCGTAGCCCTTTTTACGTTCGCTTGCGCGCATGCTCAAGGAATGTTTTGGGAGAGTAGCACACTTTGGAGGTGTGCCTCTCCCTTGCAATCCAGTGCTCCGTTGAGCAGGTGTGGTGGTCCTGCACCAATGGGTGTGGGAGCTAAGTATGACAGCGGTGGTCTTCGCTTCAAAGAAAACCACCGCTGTCATACCGAGCACCGCGGTCACGCTTACCCACCCTCGTGTCACACGCTCCCCTCACGCCACGCGCTCCCCCACATCACGCCGCCCCCAAAGCTTTGGTGCCATGCTGGGAGCCCACCCAGCGTGGCAACGTTGTTTGCCGACGGGGTGCCCAACTCGGCCGGCACCACTGCCCCCAAGCCATCCTTCTGCCATGCTGGGAGCCCACCCAGTGTGGCAAACATCAAGCGTAGTTTGCCGACGGGATGCCCAACTCGTCGGCTCCTCGGCCCCCCCAGCCATCTTCTGCCATGCTGGGAGCCCACCCCAGCGTGGCAAATGTCCCACGCCGCCTGTTTTTTTTTTTGTACCTGTAAATCAAAACGGTACCACGGCGATCTCCCAGTCCCCTCCCACAACCTGCACCCACCCACTGCACCAGCCTCCCACACACCCTCACATTCTATACTTACCTCGAGCTTGGCACGACTATCTTCGTGGACTGGAACACGCCTGCACTTCTCAAAGTTTCTTGTACCTAACTGTGGAATGCCGTAAGCTGTATAACAGGCTAGATAGGGGTTTTCAACTTTATTGCATATCTCAAGCATTTTTTGGAATTTTTGCACCAAATTTTCAACATGGGGTTTTTGGGACCCCTTCTCATGAATGATGTCACTGTCATGGCATTATTCGGGCCCGTAGGGTGATTTCACAGTCACTGCGCAGTCACTGTGCAAATCACCCTTTGGGCATGAATAGCACCATGACAGTGACATTATTCATGAGAAGGGGTCCCAAAAACCCCATGTTGAAAATTTGGTGCAAAAATTTCCAAAAAAATGACTGTTTTACGAGCGTGTGTTGCGCAGTTCCTACGCACACTTGTAGGTTTGCGAATTTTCAATATTTCTACTCCAGATTTTCAACATTGCCATTTTACCACACCTCCTCATGAGCAGTACAGCTGTCATTTTTCACATCCTGCCCAAAACATGTTTCCGCCCATGTAGCGCACAATGGTGCAGTCGGTGTGCAAACTCAATGTATGGGACACATTAAGAAAATCACAGTGACACTGTTCATGAGCAAAGGTCTTAAAATGGCTATGTTGAAAATTTGGTGAAAAAATTCCTACAAATAACTGTTTTACGAGCGTACGTTGTGCAGTTCCTACGCATGCTCATAAGTTTGCGAATTTCCAATATTTTCACTCCAGATTTTCAACATTGCCATTTTACCACACCTCCTTATGAGCAGTACAGCTGTCATTTTTCACATCCTGCCCAAAACATGTTTCCACCCATGTAGTGCACAATGGCGCAGTCGGTGTACGAAATCAGTGTATGGGATGCAGTAAGAAAATCACAGTGACACTGTTCATTAGCAGAGGTTTTAAAATGGCAATGTTGAAAATTTGGTGAAAAAATTCCTAAAAATGACTGTTTTACGAGCGTGCGTTGCACAGTTCCCACGCACGCTTGTAGGTTTGCGAATTTTCAATATTTCCACTCCAGATTTTCAACATTGGCATTTTACCACACCTCCTCATGAGCAGTACAGCTGTCATTTTTCACATCCTGCCCAAAACATGTTTCCGCCCATGTAGCGCACAATGGCGCAGTCGGTGTGTGAACTCAATGTATGGGACACATTAAGAAAATCACAGTGACACTGTTCATGAGCAGAGGTCTTAAAATGGCTGTGTTGAAAATTTGGTGACAAAATTCTTAAAAATGACTGTTTTACGAGTGTTCATTGCGCAGTTCCTATGCACGCTCGTAAGTTTGCGAATTTTCAATATTTTCACTCCACATTTTCAACATTGCCATTTTACCACACCTCCTTATGAGCAGTGCAGCTGTCATTTTTCACATCTTGCCCAAAACGTGTTTCCGCCCATGTAGCGCACAATGGCACAGTCGGTGTGTGAACTCAGTGTATGGGACACATTAAGAAAATCAGTGTCACTGTTCATGAACAGAGATCTTAAAATGGCTATGTTGAAAATTTGGTGAACAAATTCTTAAAAATAACTGTTTTACGAGCGTGCGTTGTGCAGTTCCTACACATGCTCGTAAGTTTGCGAATTTTCAATATTTTCACTCCAGATCTTCAACATTGCCATTTTACCACACCTCCTTATGAGCAGTACAGCTGTCATGTTTCACATCCTGCCCAAAATGTGTTTCTGCCCATGTAGTGCACAATGACGCAGTCGGTGTGCAAAATCAATGTATGGCACACAGTAAGACAATCACAGTGACGCTGTTCATTAGCAGAGGTTTTAAAATGCCAATGTTGACAATTTGGTGAAAAAATTCCTAACAATGACTGTTTTATGAGCGTGCATTGCACAGTTCCTACGCACACTCATAAGTTTGCGAATTTTCAATATTTCCACTCCAGATTTTCAACATTGCCATTTTCTCACTTCCTTATGAGCAGTACAGCTGTCATTTTTCACATCCTGCCCAAAACGTGTTTCCGCCTATGTAGCGCACAATGGGGGTAACAAAAAGGTCATGCTGAAAATTTATTGTGCAAATACCAGCAATCGCACAGGGCATTAGGGTAAAGCACCATACGTGCCAAACACCACTGCAAATACCTGCATGCGAACGTCCGGCATTGACAAATGCTTGTTAGAAATGGCTCAGCTTAGTGTCTCGTGCATACATTACCTAAAAATAACAGTATAAATTTTTGCTTACTCAAATATTTGCTGGCTAAGCTAAAATGAACAAATGTGTTAGCATGGCATAATGTCATAGGTAACACATGGCAGGGCATCCTTCACAATACTTAATAACATATAGAATAACACATGGGGTGGTGTGTTTAACAAGATTTTACACATACCGGAAGTGTTGGATGCTATATAAACTCTGTGAGTGAAGCTCAAGGGGTTTATTTAAGCATCCAACACTGAGGGAGTGTATAAAATTTCAAGTTAAACACACCACCCCATGTATTATTTTATATAATTATTGGGGAGTTTTCTTTTTGCCACAACAATTATATAAAATAAAACAGCTGCGGTCCAGTTGGGATGAAGTGCTGTCTGTGCACGGGCTGTGGCCACATGGCTGCTGAAACCTTTTGTTTTCCTTTTTTTTTTAAAGGATTAACCAAGCATTACAAAGGACTCAAACACTACTGCTGAGAGACAATAATGGCTTTTTTTGTGTGTTAAATTCACTTACCGCTGAGTGATAGTGGCAGTCAAGTGCCCGGCATTGTGTAGGGGGAGAGCGGTGGCAAACGCATGCATGGAGTGAGGGAAACCCAATGCATGTTCGCCATTATATCCCACAGGTTATAAAAGCAAAGTATAACCGGGTCTCCTTATGGGAGAAAACGCTCCCCAGTTATATAACACAGTTGGAAGTCTTGTGTAATGTCACACATAGCTGGATGTTGGGTGTCTTGTGCTATCCTGCCCAAGGAGTTAAATATTCATTTTCAGGATACATTTGGCTCACCTGCTGGTATCAGGGTAGAGCACATTGATTGCACTTGAACTCAAGTCTCCCAGGTGGCAAAAGGAAGTGCTCCACTATGCCACTGGGTGGCCCATGAAAGGGAGCTTGCTGTCAGATACTAAAGGCCTCTTTACATGGTCACCACCCAACACACAGGCTGATCCGCTCTGATGCCACTGAGACCACCCATCCTGATACATTCATGTTTAGACAGCCCCTCTTAGCACCAATGCAAACTGTGCTGGAGACAGGTCATGAGTGCGGGGGGTGCGGTCGGTTGTGTGAGGCTGGATGTGTCAGAGCTAAGTGGTGTATCCTGTCCACGTGGCTGGTTGCACAACTTACTCTGGAATGCATCCCCAGCCCTGCATCGGCTCCAGAAGAGGAGCAAGAATAGACTTGCCATGATTGGATAAGTGTCCTCACAGCCGCATTTGCTCTGCAGCATTCTGGAAACTCAGGCCTTAAGGGTGTTCCCATTTATACACTTGCACTACATTCAATACAAACATTCTTCCAATTTTGCTTTTATGTTGGCCCAACTGTGAAGTTTAATGACTGGACAAAATTAGATAACGCACAGCCAAATACATAGAAATAAATGAATATTTCCCCTAGAAGAGTTCCTAGATGGCCATGCTGATAGTACTATTTCTTCTACAAGGATTAGTATAGTTTATGGAACATTTACAGAAAACAAGTAAAGACATTTCCTTGACTGATAAAGCTATTATCTAATGTACCTGCCTTAGTTCATTCAGCTGCCTGGGATAAATAATTAACCTTCATGAGTCTCTACAGGGTTTTGCTTTTAGATTATGATCTGATCTGTCAGGTTAAAAAATTGCTTATGTTAATTGTCATGGTCAAGCTAAATCACATGTAGAATTCTGACCCTCCTCACAAAGCTATTAGCAAGAATGCTGATGTGTTCCAATCTGCTTTCGCGCTGTGGCTTGAATAATAAATGTCTGTACAGTGTTTTAAAAAAAAAATCACGAAGTTCTTTTTTTTATTATCATGAGCAGTAAACCAAAGGCCTATAAAGCAATGCTTGTACATTTTGGTTTAAGTGGAACTTCACTATCAGCTCATTGTCCCGGGATATGCTCACTTCTTAAGTGACATGGGTTTGAGCATGGGGAAACGGTTGGTACATTACATTAGGGACAGCATTAAAGTAATGAAAGTCACCAACCAGGAAGAGGAGGGGGACAGAAACAATGTGGGTGCTGCTGGTTGTTGAAAAAGGAAGAACCTCAGGGTGGCAGTAGCCTACAAGCCACAAAAACAGTCCGAGGGGGTGGGAGAGGGAGCTAGTTGAGCAGATCAGAAGTTCTTCCACCACCTTAGGGAATATGATACTACTGTGATGTTAATCTTTCAGATGTGGACTGGGAAATATTATCAGCTAGGGTGCAAGGAGCTAGGCCCTTCTAGATTCATT
Organism: Neoceratodus forsteri; assembly: GCA_016271365.2. Lineage (NCBI taxonomy): Eukaryota > Metazoa > Chordata > Ceratodontiformes > Ceratodontidae > Neoceratodus > Neoceratodus forsteri. Next base: position 893,437,398 of record CM028137.1, on the reverse strand, counting down.
ACAAGTAAGTTTGTATAGTGGGTGAAAGAAGCTGCCAGGGACAGAGACATCCTTGACCTGGTTCAGTCGTACAGTGAGGGTGACATGAGGGAAAGGGAGCCCATGGATATGAGTGACCACAACTTGGTCTGGTTCACCTTAACCCTAGAAGACAGGAGGGCTAAAGCGTAAGATAATGGTTTTAGACTTCAGGGGAGCAGAGTAAAGAACAGTCACAGAGAACTTCCAAGATACACTGGGGAGTGAGCTCGGGTAGAAAGGATAGAGAGGGTTGAGAAAATGTGGGAACTGTAGTTTTCTGGAGGTTACTAAAAAAACCTATCCAAAGCAGGTAAGTAAAAACAGAAAACTTAGGAAGCCTCTCTGGTTCTCCGGGAAAGTGAGAGAAGAAGTCAAGGCAAAGAGAGCTGCATTCAAAAAATACAAAGGGACTCAGTTTGCAATATAGCTGTGCTGAATGCGAAATTCCACTGGAGGAATTCAGGCAGAATGGTAATGAAGTGTGGGACGCTACATAAACCCTGACAGCAAAGCTTGAGGGGTTTATAAAAGCATCTCACACTGGGGTGGGGGGTGTGCAAAATTCTGGTTTATACACATCCACACAGGTTTTGTTTCTTATCATTACTAGAGAGCATTTTTAACCAATGTGGGGTTTCTGTGATGATGTCTGTGGTGACTGGCAGTAGTTGTGTTGGCGGCAGTTGTGTTGGTAGCGCTCATGCCAGAGCGTGAGCTTGGTTAACAGACACCGAGTACAACTGCCCAGTTGTAATGTGTAATTACAACTGGGCAACTGTATGCAATTTCACAAACTTGTAATCTGGGCATTAAAAATGCTCCCTAGTAACTGTAATCAGGTAGCATAATATATAAAGGCAAGAGTGCATCAAGGCAATGTACTGGTAGCTAATACAGTCAGGACACCTAAAATATACTTCAATGTAAAGATTAAATACCATGACTTGCTAACTACAATGCTAAATAGATAAGACAAAACAGATACTAATAGCAAGAGACCAATGTGGATTGCTGCAGCCAAGTACGTATTTGCAATAGCACTAAATCGCTATCTGCTGTTAGACCTGCCTGATAATGCAGCAGGTGCGAAGCCACTTGTCATGCTGGCATCCCAGGTTTGTGACTCAGACTCTGATTGTTGCTGCTGTTGCTGTGGGCTGGTAGTGGAATGGAAAGGAATCAGCCCGGATGTCATCAGCCTCCAGGGCTGCGAGGCAGTTAAGACCAATTCTCATTTGCTCCCTGGTGACATGAAGAGCAAATACACTAGTGGCGTCTTACTGTAGGGAAGGAGGGTATCAGTTGACTCCATGCCAGCATGCCGATGCATGTACCCACTTGCAGTCTGTGCTGCAGAAATCCCACAAAACAGAATTCTAGTAACTATGTAAGCAACATTTTATTTATGAAGCACTCTGTCCCTGAGGCTCAGGGCACTATACAGTATATAGAGAGTGAACAGTAAATCACAATAAATACACATTACAGTTTTAAAACAGCATAAAACAGCAGCTGAGTGAAACAAAACTAAGGCAAATAATAAATATTGTTGGCTTCCCTAAATGGATGTGCCTACAGACCCTGCTTAAAAGCCTTCAATGAGTGGGCCCTCCCCTAAATGACCTTAGAAGCAAATTCTACAGGGCTGGCCCAGCTACCTCGAATGCAGGGTCACCTAATGTTTTAAGCTGAGCCCTAAGACTTTCTAGAAGACCCTCAGAGGAGAAGTAGAGAGAGCACTGAGAGCAGTGGGAAGTCACGAGGTTACTCAGGTAGCCAGCACCCAGACCACACAGAGCTTTGTAGGTGAGAATACCCAACTTGAAGGTAATTCTCCACATCACTGGGAGCCAGTGCAGATCACACAGGACCAGGGTCACATGACAAGACCTCAGAAGGCCTGACAGCAACCTGGCCACTGTATTCTGCACTAGCTACAGGCCATGCAGGACCCATCCACTAACCCTGAAGCAGAGAGCACTGTAGTAGTCAAGTCTGGACATCATGAATGAATGCACTAGTTAGAGAAGGTCATCCAGTGGGATTAAGGGTTTAATTCAGGTGATAGTCCTCAAGTGATAAAAACTACTTCACACAACAGATAACACCTGAGCCTCAAGTGTCAATCTGTTGTCAAGGAAAATACCCAGATTGTTCACCTTGGTAAAGGCCACAAGTGGGGTAGGACCCAGCATCAAGCTGGTTACCGCTCCAGTATTCTCCGCCTCCCACCAATGACCAGACTGTATCACCAGTACCTCCGTTTTGTCCAGGTTGAGTCTCAGCCAGTTAGAGGACATTCAGTCCAGAATCTTGGCCAGACACATATTCAGACATATATAGCTGAGTATCATCAGTATAGCATTGAAAACCCATGTTGTAACAGCTATTGATCTCTCTCAGTGGCAGCATGTACACTGTGAACAACATGGGCAAAAGGATTAAGCCCTGGGGAACTCTGCAAGGTAAGGGGTTAGGGCAGGAGGAGAAACACCCTATTACCACCCTCTGCATCCTACCTGTGTGGAAGGACTCAAACCAGCTGATGACAGTGCCAGGAAGTCCACAGAACCCTTTAGGCGATCCAACAAAACAGCATTGTCTACAGTGCCAAAGGCTGAGGAGAGATAGAGGAGAACAAGAATTGACCATTGTCCTCTATTCCTGGCCCAGACGAGATTTTTATACACCCTGACTAAAGAAATGTCAGTATTGTGTCTTGACTTGAATCCCAGCTGGAGTGGATCATAGATGTCAAAAGCAGTGAAGTGGGCTTCAAGCTGCACAGCCACTATTTTCTCGATAAACTTACCCAAAAAGGGAATGTTAGAGATAGGTATATAATTCACCAAGACACCAGGATCAAGGGATGGTTTCTTCAGGAGGGGCTACACCAGTGCCTCTTTCAGAGTACTGGGGAACAACCCCTCCAAAAGTGAGCACCGGAGAATTTTGGTGAACACTGGAATAACAGGCTCCATGCATCCCACAAGGTGATATGTTGGGCCTGGGTCCAGTTCATAATATGTGGGCCACAGCGTCAAGATTACCTCGGCGACCTCCTCCACCTGCATGGGCCTAAACTCACTCCAGGCAAATGGAGTGCTTCTAGCGACAACCATCTGACCACTGCAGGGCTGTGACTGCCCCGTTGGACAGAGCCAGGATCTGATAGAGGGCAATCTGACAGAGAAAAACAGAGTGAATGCTTTGCACTTAGCAGCTGAAACTGCACTTTTTGAATGCAGACAGGCCTGTCTAGAATCTTAAAGAGCTGAGCCAGTCTATTCCTCCCTGCATCAATCTCCCTGGACAGAAATGCTGCCTTCTTATGGGAGAGTGCTCTTTGATACTCACTGTAGTGAGTTCTCAAAGCCAATCTATCCTCCTCTGATCTGGACTTCCACCAGCAATGCTCCAACCTCTGACCCCTGGTCTTCATCCCTTTGAGAGCCCCATCAAACCATGAGGATCTCAAGAGAGAAGACCTGTGTCATACATGGAATGGTGCAACAGAGTCAAGTGCTGATGTAATAGGCCTACTGTAGGCTGACACCACCTCACCCCCACCTGCCACATAAGCAACACTCACCTCCAAGAGGTTCTTTACAGCAAACAGTCCCTCTGGGGACAACCCCTTTAAAGAGCAATAATGGACCATCTCCCCAGGGAAAGGATTACTGAGGGGGGGTCCCTGAAAGAGAACCCTACTGTGCAGTGATCCTACCAAATGGCCTGATCAATCTTTAGATCAGTGATCTTAAGCCCCTGTGAGAATACTAGGTCCAAGGCGTGCCGGTGTCTGTGAGACACAGTAGCAAATGCTTGTGCAAGGCCCAGTGAATTCATTATATGGAGGAAGTCTTGTCCAAAGTGCCATAATTCATTGTCAGTCAAGGCACTGATGTCCCCCAGTATCAACCACCTAAGCGACTCCAACACCCTTTCAGTGAGAAAGTCCACTACTTCCTGCAGAAATTCCCCCTCATGCCCAGGAGGCCGGTGAACCAGAAGGATTCTGCAACCTGCACCTGGAACCCTTCTGCAGAGTTTCAGAAAATTCTGCTGAATTCTTCCGGTAGCGGAATTCTGAAATTTTTAAAGTGGTATGTTTTTTGCAGATTAGTAGAAGTGGAAATGTTTTTTTTCCCCATTTGTGACATCATCAAGTAGCTACCAGCATGTTACATGCATCTGGCCCTACTTATGAGTTCTCATGCTTTTCTGTAGACTTCTAACTACAGATAAACAGTAACAAAACCATTTTATACCATTGCCGTGTACAGTGCTTGCTGTTTGTGTGCTCAATACCTTTGCTCTTTGTGCTCTTTATTACTCCGAGTACTGCTGCTGTGTCCCTATGCTGGCCTGCATTGCTTGCTGCTGGATTAGTAATATGCAGTTTACATAAATTGCTGCAGATTAGTGCTGTGCTGAATTTTCAAATTCCAGCAGAAAGAAATTTCGCAGAAGTTTCGAAATTCTACCAGAATTCTGCCAAGTTTCACCAGAAACAGAATTGCGGAAAATTTTGGAATGAGATTTTCCACATTTCTGTGAAATATTTTTCCACAGATCTCAATATTTTCCACAGAAAGGATTACAGAATGATTTTTCATTTAAAAAAATGCTATTCCGCGAATATAATACCACAGATCACACCAGGCAGAATTCCGCAAAGGAAGCAGTTAAATTCTGGCAGAAATTTCGCCAACGGAATGGTCATTCTGCGCTAATTTTCCTGGCGGAATTTCATGTTCTGCACATCACTACTGCAGATTCCTCTTCTGCAAGGCACTGGAAATTTATTTTGTGGTTTACATGATCTGCAGAAAGTTATTCCATAGTTTACATAAAAAAATGCTTTTTGGAATTCCGTGGAATTGAGAACGAAGTTCCTTAAAATGATTTTTGAAGTGGAATTGCCATTTCGCACACATTTCCCTGGCAGAGTTCTACATTCCATACAGTGCTACTCAACGCAGGGAGCAATGTGTGAGACACAGGTTGGGTAACATGTTGTCTGGGCTGGGGAGTCACATGACAATGACCAGAAAGGGCCACCTGGGTCCAAGAGCACAAATAAAAGTTAGAAACAAATATTCTGCTGTTTCTGCTTTGTAATGATATCCAGTTTTCCGATATGCTTTGCCAGGGTTTCTTCTGTGAAAGAAATAGAGTGTTTTTTTTTTTGTTATTAATTTGTGTTGCAATCTGTCACTTTTTGCACTTTATTTCACTGTTTATGCTTGCCCATTTCAGTGGTTCTGACGAACTGATTGATGTCAGTTTCAGAATTCTGAACTGCTGAATGAACAGAGCTCAAAGGGGAATTGACATCATTGGTGGCTCAAGTAACCTCAGAATTTACCACTGTAAATAGTGAAGATGGGGAACAACAGTGAGAGGAAAAATAAATAAAAATATTTTTTTTTGTACCAAATTAAAGCTCCTAAAACATATCATAAGAAAGGACTAATTTTGTTAAGAAGTGTGGTGTAATGTTTAGAACGCCGGCTTGGGAATAAGAAGATCACTAGTTCAGACTCTGCTAAAGCCAAAATACCTACTGTGATCTCGGGCAAGCCACTTAAAATCTTGCTGATCCAGTCAGCCCAGCTGTGAAAATGGGAAGAAGTAGGACTGAGTATTCCTGAATTTGGGGGCCAAGGAATATGGAAGTTGAGAGTAAGAGATGTTCTGAATGGTGTTATGCTATTGGGAAATGACCTGAAAAGATGGGAGGATTGAGCACAGTGTGTGCAATTGCCCAGAGCCAGACTGTCAGACTACCCTCTGGGGAAGCTGACAGCAGGAAGCATGTAGATACAGAAATGATGTCAGTCTGCACTGAGAGTGAGTTGTCAAAGACCTACACTACATCCAGCACGGAGGTGGTGACTACTAAAAGTTCAGTCTCTACTGCAGCTGGCAGCTGCTTATAGGAAATTCCAGTGGAGGGTACTGTCCCTTAAGGATTAAAGGGGAACCACAGTCATAGTTTACAAAACAATATGCTGTGCAGAGTGTTTTGATTTGTGGGTGTAGTCATAGTGTACCCTTTCTTTGTTTGCCATTAGGAGGTTTTTCTAAGTTTGCCTACTAGTTTCATGGCCCCTGGGGCTCTTCAAGCTTGCTTTTTGTATTGTTTTTCTTTTTCCTATAATACCTCCTGTCCCATGTGACTGCGAGGCTTCTGTGGCCATAGATTCATCAAGTGCTGTTTAGTGTCAAGTTTACAGCAGTAGAGCTGTGATTTTATGCCCCTCCTTATCCAGAGAGCACTTTAAAGACTGAACTCACAGTTTGGCAAACATCTGAGGTATAATTTAGTGGGGTATTCTGTAAAGAAACAGCTAGAGTCTTCACTAAAGATAGCATTGATGACCTGGGGTGATTTCTGTGCTTTTATGGCTGTACATCATTTGATGAAACAAACAGCTTTAAAAACAAAACATTTACTCCTTCTGGCTATACCCAGACACATACCAAGACAACAAAAATATTGGATTAGAAAGAGTTATTTAGTCGAGGTCAGAACACCAGGCTCCTAACAGCAGATTGCTGCTGCAGCAGCTGTCATTCACTGAATCAATGGTCATGCATCATAGTCACATGGGACAGGAGGCATTGTATGAAAAGGAAAAACAATAAAAAAACTTCAATTATTCAGATAACCAAGGGACCATATAACTAGCAGGCAAATGTAGGAAAAACTCCTAATAGCTTACAATGGAAAGGACACACTAGGACTACGCACACAAATCAAAACACTCTGTACAACATATGTTTTTGCAAAGTTTGAGTGTCAGTTTCCTTTAATAAGCAGCCCAAAAATGTAAACGAGACTTAGATGGGGATGAATCTATGGGAGTTATGAAACAAAGCATCCAACACTGACCCTGATTCCCAGGAAGGGGGTCAGAGCTGGGTATACAGGGTGGATTGCTCATTTTATAGGAAGTAGGTATCTCACAGAGGTACAAAGGCTGGCTGGTGAGCAAACAGCTAGTAGTGCCTAGGGAATCCAGGAAGTCATTGCCGTACTTTGTCCATGACATTCTATTTGCAGGATATGTGAGGGTGGCAAGGACAAAACTGAGGTTGACACAAAACTTCTATTGACCCAGAAGTTAAAAGGATGTGGTACTGTCACACTCATAACCAATGCAATACAGTGGGAAAACAAGGGGATATGAGCAAGGAAACCTTATTTCTGTTTTATTCAGTACAAGTACCCTTCCAACTAGGACAGCTTGAGATTGGGGGACTCCTAGATTTTATGCAGGATGAATGGAAGGGCAAGCTTGCCACTCCAGTGAAATCAGTTGTAGAGATGTTGTGAAGTTAAACTTTGCCCGCAAATTTTATGTGAAGCACCGAAAATGCATGCTTTGCAGAATTTGTAGAGTTTTGGAAAAACTTTGGAACTTCGATTTGCGTGATTTGCACAAAATGTGCACCAAAATCCGAATTTTGTTACCATGAAGTGCGAATTTCATGGGTAAAGCGCAAAATTCACTGGTGACATTTCATGTTTTGCGGATTCATCCACTAAATTCACGGCCACAAATTTTGTGAAATCGCTCCGTGAAATCTGCAAAATCCATGAATTATCTTTGCAGAACGAATTTCGTGGACTTTGCACAGCTCTAATCAGTGGTGAATTATGCTGTGGACATCAGCTAAAGGAATTCATAGGATTAGACCAGGATAACATGGCCGTGGCACAGCAGATGCAGAAAATCTTTTATAACTGTTCAATCATGAGGTTGGACAGAAGGTGAGGTTGCACCTCCCTGTCCAATAGACTATGCTGCAGGAAGCAAGAGACTGGACATCTGTAGTGATGAGACAGGTAGAGGAGGTGAACTGATTGTGGAATTGCCCAACAGGAGGTACAAATACAGTGTGTACCACATTGATATGATTAAACGCTATCAAGGTTGAGACGGCCATGATGGTTAGCACTTAGGTAGATGCTGTTAGGAAGGAACCCCTGTTAGGCCTCTGAGAAGAGTGTATAGTAACAGGAAATGTCAGTGGACTCTGTCCCACTCAAAGAGCAGCTGACACCTTAACAGGTGACATAAATGAAGGGGGTGCTGCATTCAATCAGAACCTCTTTCTCAGCATGACTGGGGGTATACCCTTCTTGCACACCAGGTGGGCATGAGAACTCAGGCACTTCTAACGCAGCATGCCTATAGAGGCCACAGAGTGTCAAACCTGGTTTGGGAGAGATACTCAAAAGAATGCTAGCTGAAAAATGGACATGCTGACTGTCAGCTTCACATCTAGCATTCTTTTGAGTGAAGTGAATTTAGTGACGTATCAGGTGGGCGTGACAAACGTGCCATATGTAGGACATTGAGGTGGGATATGCAGCTCTGGCCTGAACCTACAAAGGTGGAGGCTAAACAGGGATGGCCTAGTCCCACAGCCAAGAAAGAAGTATGAGAATTTTGGGGGACTACCTAGTTCTTCAGGTGTTCTACTAGTTTTACTACACCTGCAGCTTTCTTCACTGATCAAACAAAATTAAAAAAATGTTTTAAAAAGGTGCACTGAACAGAATACAGTGAGAAGGTCTTCTGTCAGTTGAAGCAGGCCCTGTTCCAGCCTTCTGCATGTGCTGCACAGTCCTTACTATGGTCTGAAATTCATAGTATACACTGATGTGTTATGTTTTGGGGTGGTGGTGAATTCCAAAAGTGAATAATGTCCAGTAGTTTGCTTAAGCCAGAAACATCTGGCAAGGGAAGCGGCATACAGTATGTCATTATTGAAAAGGAGTGCTTAAGTGTTGTTTGGACTTTGCAGAACTTGCAGCCATACTGTGGTCACAGATCATAACCCGCTGACAATGCAATGGTGTATGAGGGGCAAGAATACCCAACTATTGTGCTGGAGTCTAGCACTGATGGAGTACACCATGAGCACTCAGCATCACAAAGGTTCCAAGAAGATAAACACTGATGGACTGTCCCACCAATTGACATAGTACAGATTATGAAATCACAGTATGGTGCAGCCACAAACTGATGACTTGGGAAGGGAGGTGTAGCGTACATGTTTATAATTTTTATTCTGAAAAATAAATCTCAGTCATATGCCTTTGTTTTCAACAGCTAGATCTCTCCAACTGGCAGAATGTGTTTTAAAGTGAGAATTTTATTGCTGTTTGAATTGGCTGTATGGAACTCTGTGTATCAGCAAGGTACTGAGCCCTTAAGGTATAGATGCCTCACCGGGGGGGAGGGGCTCTTAAGGTATAAATGCCTCACGGGGGGGTACGCTTTTATGCCCCATTACTAACTTCAGTGTTAGTCATAATTCTTGTAAGAGGGGTCCCTTTTGATCGTTGAAAAGAAAATCAAATTTTAAACGGTTAGCATCTGACTGTCTGTATGTCTGTTTGTCTCTCTTAGGAAACAAGGTTTGTCCCTTAAAGACAGGCACCATTGTGCTAGGCCTGGACCCATTAAGGAAGCTCAGTAGGTAGTAGAGAGAGAGAGAGAGAGAGAGGGCAAGGGGGAAGGGAGGGCCATGACATCAGGTAGGGGCAGAGGAAGAGAAGACAAAAGGAGAAAGGGGCTCAGCTAAGGGGCTAAGAGGTCAGAGAGGGGATGGAGCAAGGGACACTAGGGAAGACAATTTGGGTAAAGGAGGAGAGAGAGGGGGGGGAATTAGAGTTAAGAGGGGAGGGATTTGAGGGGGTTGATAAGGGGCTGTAGGTGAGGGGTCTCCCTCACTTTTGCTAGCCAGAATTTTTGTTTTGGTCAGCACATCAGTCAGTGAGGTGATTTGATCTTGTGATACTCAGGTAAGTTTGATTCCATTTAAAACTTTTTCATCAACAAATTGTGAATATGTTGTGGAATTTATGCAATCTATATTGGGTAGTTGTTTGGCTAAGTACACCTAGAAAGCTTAATTCGCAGGGTTTGGGGTTTTCTTGTTTTTACCTTTGACACTAGGTTTTGCTACCTTAATGTATTTAACAGAAAAAAAGAAAGAAGCTGGTATTGTAGTTTATGTGGTGGTAGCCAGGGTATAACAGACTGTGAAAGGCCCTGAGCTATGAGCAGTTTGAGGCTAGGATGTTTGCAGTTTGATAAAGGCAGAATGGAGGGTTTGGACAGGCTGGGCCTGTTTTAGCTACATGTTTGGTCAAGGTGTGGTCAGGGAATACTGGTGGCTCTGAGAGCTGGCATTTTAGGTAATTAGGAATTGCCACTCTTTGGCATGCAGCAAGGAAATTTTTTGTTCAGGAGAGCACCTAAAGCACAGAGAGAACACCGGGTTGTTACTGGGTAGGACCGCGTGGTTGGGCAGTCACGTGGGGGGGCCACAGAGCCCTACGGGAAGAGGCGAGTGGGCAACAGACACAGAAGTGTGCAATTAGGGCTGGTTGGGCTGTAAGATGAGGATGCAGCTGATTTGTTCAGCGGTCAGCCACCCGAGCAGTGGAGGCATTTGTTGTGGGGATTCAAAAGCTTTTGAAGTATCTTGGGGGATCGACCACAAAGAAAGCCCCTGGGGCTTTTGATCCAGATTTGGCTGGCCTTCTGATTCTGGGCTTCTCTGCCAAGAGGGAGGCAGGGAGAGTGGAAGGTCCATTCAAGGAGCCCACTTTGGCCCACCTCCTGGTGTCGCCATTGGGACTCATGCCCAAAAAGCAGCTGAGGGAATATAGGGTGATCCATCACCTATCATACCCGTAAGGGAATTCAAGTCAATGATTACATTAGGGAAGAAGACAGTAGGGTGTCATATGGTACACTGGAAGATGTGGTGGCATTGATTAGGGCCTCAAAAGAGATGTGGCTGGCCAAAACGGACATAGAATCAGCTTTCCATTTGTTTCTAGTTAGGAGGAAGGACTGGGAACTGTTGGGATTCCAGGTAGATGAGTTTGACTATTTTGACAAGGCCATGCCCATGGGGTGTTCAGTAGCTTGTGCAAGGTTTGAGACATTTTCTACATGGTTCCAATGGGTTTTTAAAGACAAAATATGGTTATAGGTCGGTAGTGCATTATTTAGATGATTTCCTTTTGATAAGTGAGGGCAGACAAGGTGTGGAAAAGATTCTTAAGGATTTCAGGATATGTGCCATAAGATGGGGGTTCCCTTAGCGGCAGACAAAACAGAAGGGACTAGCCATTGTTTGGAAGTCTTAGGGATAGAGATTGATGCTGGCAAGGGACTTTTCCGTTTGCCTGCAGATAAGGTGCAGAGGTTGAGGGAGCTGCTGGGAGGCATAACACAGAAAAGGAAGGTGATTCTTCAGATGGTACAACAGGTGCTAGGCCAACTGAATTTTGCTTGTCAGGCCATCGGACCTGGGCATGCGTTTACACGTCTCCTGGCCAGGGCTACGAAAGGAGCCAGACGGCCGCACCACTGAGCTGATATCACGAAGGCAGTTAGGGAGGACATGGTGGTATGGGAACACTTCTTACAATAATGTAACAGGATAGTATTTTGGCAGGAGGAGTGGTTATTCAATACAGACCTAGAGTTATATACAAATGCATCAGGAGGGATAGGTGTGGAGGCTTTCTTTAAGAGGCAATGGTTTGCTGAGCTGTGGCATCAGTCTTGGAGGGAGAGGGGACTCACTAAGGACATCACCCTGTTGGAAATATTCCCAATATGGGAAGCAATGGAAGTATGAGGGGAGGCCCTGCACAACCAATGGGTGACTTTTTGGTGCGACAACCAAGCAGTAGTGGATGTACTAAACAGCAGGGGGCTGCATCAGTCACAGTCTTGCAGGTCTTGAGACAATTAGTACTACAAGGTTTACAGCTTAACATGAGTTTTAGGGCACATCATATAGAGGGAATACAGAATAGTGTGGCTGACAGCCTCCCCCGTCTGCAGATGGACAAGTTTTGGGCCATCGCTCCTAAGGCAGCCGATACAGGGATGAGGATTCCAATGGGAATGTGGAAGATTGGCTGGAAGGAGCAGAGTTTCTACTTCAGAAATCTTGGGCTGACAGCACCTTAAAAGCATATGAGGGGTCTTGAAGAATGTTCCAGGCTTTTTGGGTCAGAAACAACATGGAAGTAAGTGGGGCAATCACAGAAGAGCAGGCAGCCAGGTTTGTAGTTTTGGGATGGCAGAGGGGAGTAGCCCACACAACTATGAATGTGCATTTAGCTGCCATAGGTTGGGTCAGTACCCTGAGGGGTTGGGGGGACCCCAGTAAAGGGCAGATCATAAAGTGTATGATGATGGGATGGCTAAGGGTGAAAGGGAGAGAGCAGGACAAAAGATGGCCCATATCCGAGCACATTTTGGGGTGGCTGATAGGCACCTTAACACAGCTACTTGACGTATGTGGCAGTTTTGCTCACTGCAATATGCATGACAATGTATGGTGGGGCCTTTAGGGTAGGGGAGTTGCTGGGTCCTGCACAATTATCACAGCGAATGGGCCTACAGTGGGGAGACATTCAATGAAACAAAGAGACAATTACCATAATATTAAGAAAATCCAAGACTGATCAGCTGGGAAAGGGTGACAGGTTTTCCTACACAAAAATATGATAAGGGTCATTTGCCCAGTACAGGCCGTGTGGGACTACACAGCCATCAGGCCGCAGAGACAGAGTATGATGTTCATACCCAAAAATTGGACAGCAGCCATGGGGGCCCATTTGGCAGGGATTTTGAAAAAAAGGATTGCTGCTATAGGACAGGACCTGGGGAGATACTCCTCGCACTCATTTTGGATAAGTGCAGCATCTGAAGCGGCGGCAAGAGGGGTTCAAGAGGAGGGTCTGAAAAGTCTGGGAAGATGGATGTCCAGTTTTTATAAAAAATGTGTTTGATGTATCAATGACTAATGGATGTTGTTGTTTTCTCTTCACAGGACCTGGATGCATATGGGCAAACATAGTTTACAAAAAAGTGAGGGGGTGGGGTTTTTACCAGGGTGCATCTCACATGTTTCCTTTATGTATTTTAGGGAACACCCAGCATTTAGAGATTTGGATTGTGGGACACTCCTACAGTTATTGGGCTGAACAGCAAGCAGAGAGAAAGCCGAGGGAAAAGCAGCTTTATTTCAATCACTGAGAGGTGCGCATTCTATGGAGAGGAATACGGGGGATACAGTGGGGACAATTCTTGCCGCTTCTGAAGGAAACACGCAGGATCAATCCAAAGCCGCACTTAATCATAATTAATTTGGGAGGAAATGATCTGAGCACTCAACCTTGGTTGGACATTTTTTATCAAATCCAGGAGGACCTGGAGGTTGTGAAGAGGTGGTGGCCTAATGTTACCCTCACCTGGTTGGAAATGGTGCCAAGAAGTATGTGGCAATATGCAAAAAGCCATAAGGCTACAGAGGGAGCCAGGAAAATGATGAACAGGAGGGTGGGAAATGCTTCAAGGGCCTTGAGGGATCAGTGGTGAGTCATGAGGAGCTAGTCAAGAGGATTGTGGTGTTGTATAGGGTGGACAGGCTCCATCTATCAGACATGGGCAATAACATTTTTATAACGGAACTCAGGAGGAGCAAAGATGCATGGCATAAGCAATAAAGGGATATAAAAAAGGTGGGGAGAGTGACTTTTCGGAAAAAAGGGAGACACTTTTTAGTGAAGGGGGAAGACCAACTTCCAATGCAAGCTGGAGATGGGCTAGTTGAAGAGAGAAAAGAAGGAAGGAAGTCCTTAACAGGGGAGGGGGGAGGAACCCAACTTTGGTGTACACCAAGGTGGGGGTAGGAGGGCTACTCTGAGGTGTGGATACCCAAGGTAGCAAAAACTGGGGGTCAGGAATGTATACCTGGCCCAGGATTGAAGAAAAAGACCCCCTCAGATTTATATCTGGGGGTGAAAGGATAACAAAGTGATGTGATGGGAATATGTAATAAAAACTGAAATAAAGGTAAATAAATTAGGATGATGGTACGAAGTGGATTGGAATTAAATGTATTGAAAGGTTTTGTGAATACAAGGATTTTGGAATGTACTATGATGATAAGGAAATTGTTAAGAATTTTAATAAAAGGTGTGCCGACTGAGCAACCGGCATAATATCATATGTGGTCTCATTTCATTGGGGGTAGGGCTCTAGAACAAGAAGGTTTGTCCCTTAAAGACAGACACCATTGTTCTAGGCCTTGACTTGTGAAGGAAGCTCAGTAGATCAAGACAGAGAGGGCAAGGGGGAAGGGGGAGGGGCCATTACATCAGGTAGGGGCGGAGGAAGAGAAGCCAGAAGGAGGAAGGGGACTTGGCTAAGGGGCTATGAGGTCAAAGAGGGGGCGGAGCAAGGGACAATAGGGAAGACAATTTGATTGGGTAAAGGGGAGAGAGAGAGAGGGGGGAATTAGAGATAGGAGGGAAGGGATTTGAGGCGGTTGATAAGGGCTGCAAGTGAAGGGTCTCCCATACTTTTGCTAGCCTGAATTTTTGTTTCCAACGCCCATGAAGAGAGCAAGAAAGAAAAAGGAGGCAGGACAAGGAGATCAGTCAAAGGGAGTGATTATGGACTGCTGAAGGTGGACAGCAGGTGGCGAAGAAAAGAAAATAAGGAAGTCCTTAACAGGGAAGGGGGAGGAACCCAACTTTGGTATATGCCAAGGTTGGGGGTAGGAGGGCTACTCAGGGGTGTAGGCACCCAAGGTAGCAAAAGGGGGCGTCAGGAATGTACACCTGGTCCAGGATTGAAGAAAAAGACACCATCAGATTTACATCTGGGGGTGAAAGGATAACAAAGTGATGTGATGAGAATGTGTAATAAAAACTGAAATAAAGATAAATAAATTATGATGACAGTATGAAGGGGATTGGAATTAAATGTATTGAAAGGTTTTGTGAATAAAAGCATTCTGGAATGTACTATGATGATAAGGAAATTGTTAAGAATTTTAATAAAAGGTGTGCAGACTGAGCAACCAACATAACATCATGTGTGGTCTCACTTAATTGGGGTAGGGCTCCAGAACAGAGAGGAGAGCAGACCTCAGGCATCTGGCTACTCATTAGTTCTGTCTTGGATACAGAACAAGGAAGATGAAAGAGAGACCGCAAAGAGCAATTACAACTGATGTGGTCAGGCAAACACAGAACTTGTGTATAGTGAAAAGGTTTTGTTTTTAGCTGCAGTAGTAAGAAAACAAGCATTTGTCAATGCCAGAGTTCATCGTTGGGATTGCTGTTGGTACGCACTGACTGGCAGGACTAAGTTCCCAGCAGGAAGAACAAGTTATGCCACCAAATTCACATTCCCATTAAAATACAGTGAAGTGCATACCTGTTTCCTCAGTTCATGATCTGGCTTTGAAGAGTGACGATGTGTCTGCGGTTCAGAGAAGATGAGGGCACTGGAACCCCACCATGGGTTGAGGGGGATGCTATGGTTAGAAACCCTAATGCCCCAGGCGTTTGTTGGTATTTGCACTACAAATTTTTAACATGGTATTTTGTGACCCCCACCTCATGAAAACATTTGGGACCTCTGCTCATGAACAGTGGCACTGTGATTTTGTTAATCTGTCCCAAACGTTGATGTCTCGCAGCGACCATGCCATTCTGCACCAGATGAGCGAAAACACAGTTCGGGCAGGATGTGAAAAATTACAGCTGTACTATTCATAGGGAGGTGCAAACAGATGGCAGTGATGAACATCTGGAGTGAAAATATTAAAAATGCTCGAATGCATACTTGGAAACTGCACAACGCACTCTCGTAACAGTCATTTAGTGGAATAATTTCACCAAAATTTCAACATAGGTATTTTGAGACCTCTGCTCATGAGCAGTGTCACTGTGATTTTTGTAATTTGTCCCAAACTGATTTCCCACAGCGACCGTGCTATTCTGTACCAGAAGTGCGAAAACACATTTTGGCCAGGATGTGAAAAATGACAGCTGTACTGTTCATGAGGTGTAAAAATACAGCAATGTTGAAAATCTGGAGTGACAATATTACAAATATGCAACGTTACAAGTGTGCTTTGAAACTGCACAGTGCACACTCATAACAGTAATTTTTTGGAATTTTTTCACTAAATCTTCAACATGGACTTTTTGGGAGCCCACCTCATGAACAACACACTGTCATTTCATTAATCGGTCCCATAAGGTGATTCCGCACAGTGACCGCGAAATCACCTTTTGGGACCGAAGAACCACATGACAGTGACTGAATTCATGAGGTGGGCTCCCAAGAACCCAATGTTGAAAATGTGGTACCAAACGCACTTACCCGGTTACCAAAAGCAAATAAATAAATAAATAAATAAATAAATAAAATTCACAAAAAGATAAGCACCAAAGTTGAAAAAAAAACCCATTTATGCCATTATACAGCTTACTGGCATTTGTTCAGTTTGCAGTCAGCTTTGAAGAGTGCAGATGTGTTCTCGGTCCACCGAAGATCATCATGCCAGGCTCCGGAGGTAAGTATGGGGTGAGTGGGGTGTGGGTAGGTGGGGAACGCAGAGGGTGGGTGTGGGTTGGGGAGGGGCCACCGCACTCAACGAGGGACCATTTTCTTGTTTACAGGTTTAAAAAAAAAATTAAAACATCATGGGAAGGTTTGCTTTCTTACAGGGGCATTGACATGCTGGTGTGAGCTCCCAACATGCCACCTGAGTGTTTGTTGGGGGGGACTGTAGCCGACAGGGATTGGGCACCCCCATTGGCACATGCCGAGTGTTGGTGAGGAGGATAAAAGCCAAGGGGGATTGGGCACCCCCCTCAGCACACAACAAATTGAAGGGGAGGGACATTATGCCGACGGGGTGTGGGTTCCCCCATCAGCAAATGAACTGGGAGGGGCATGCTGACAGGGGGACTGGGCACCCCCATCAGTTTGTTTGTTTTTTAACGGTGGGTGAGGGGCCATGCTGACAACCTGGGCTCAGCACATTCACACTGCTGTAAGCTACAGCAGTGTGAATGCACAACCAGGAATGCAATGCAGGAATGCAACATCAAAGGACCGAGCCTCACCACTATTGGTGTGGCTCTGTCCTTTGAAAAGTTGTCCAGCTCTGCCCCAACAGTTGAAAAGGAGTCATCACCAGTCTGCTGACTGATTTGCCTGCCACTGACCTGCCCCTAGAAACAGAGCTCTCCATTGGGCACACTCCTGTATAGCACCTCTTATAGCAATGAGTTTGTCTGACCCTGCGTGCCACGACAAACTCAAAAATGATTCTATTTTCTAATTGTCTAATGCAACATTTGTACTACTAAGTTTCTGCCTAAATCAGTCTAGAGTTACAGTATGTATTTGCATTTACTGTTTAAAACCTTTATTGACATAAGTCTTCTCATCATCGTGCCTTTTAATCCTGTTTACATTAGTAAATATTTTGTTAGACAGCAACTACTTTTAAAAATATAAGTGACTGATACTGCATTGTAAAAAGGATGTTTTGTGGGTCTCTGAGGTATCTTTCCTATAAAAGAGACACACTACCAAAGTTCATCAAAACCAATCCTTCTAAAACTAGGAAGAAATCTGGTTCGAGAAGTCAGCTTTGGCTTGATCCAGGGGGAAGTACTGGTGACTGGGCTTATGGATCCAGGTGTCTGGGACATACAGATTATGCAGAGGAGTGCATGTGAGCACAAGATCTAGAATGGAGTGAACTGGTTTGAAGATCTGTGCCAAGTGGGTGTAAGACGTGCGGTGGCAGTGTACGGACATGTGGTCGATAACAATATGTAAGTAATAAGGTACAACAGGGCGTGGATTGTCATGTGATAAACGCATGCCCAGGTGCATTCTGAGGCATGATGCTTTTATAATGTCTTTCACACCTGAAAGTGCAGTCATCATGCAACAACCCACACCTTGAAATGTCTTATTTTACTTTACAATTTGGGTAAACTGAAAAAATTATAGAAACAAAAAAAAAGGCAACCTTTTAAATTAAAAATAGATATTTTCTTTAGCCCCTGTGCCTGACTGACCTTTTACTGAATGAATGAATGTGCCTGAAACAGAATGTTAAAACTGTTTCAATGTTAGCTATTTTTATCGCTCACTTAGTGAGCAATCCACCCCCGCTTTGCCCTGATTCTTCCGGTCACTTCACTCGCTTGTTCCCTCGTAAGAACTAAAAACATGACAGCAACCTAGCATCATAATGGTGCCACTTACAAAAAATGTGAAAGTAAATGGAGCACTCTGTATTGTCTTCTGAGCCATGCTGTTGCTTTGAATTGATGCAGGCATCCCCCCCCCTCACCCCTCACATCTTCACTGCTGTGTCAGATAGATCCTAATGCTAGAGCAAGCCCTGCTCCTCCTGGCCATCTATTAGGTCACAAGAGAACCCCAGCTTCAGACACCTGTAAAGGGAATAAATTACCCCCAGACCTTCAGTATAAAAATCTGTTCAGACACTGGTGGTGTCCACCGCTCCAATCTGTATTGCCTGTTGCCAACCGTGTTAAAGAGATCACACTCTTAAACCATCTAAACAGACAGGAGGTCTTGTTCCCGACCAGTACTACAACAATCAAAATGAGGGACTGGTGGCGCTGAGGGTTGAGGCACTGGACGCCACACCTCATGCCATGCCGGTGACCTGAGTTCAGGAATGAGCTCAGGCCATCGGAGGTTGGCAGGGGAGGAGAGGATTGAGTGTCTAGAGGACAGCTGTCCTCTCCTGGGGAGGGTGGGTGCATGATTCCCCAGCACTAGCAACTCCAGGCAGAGGTTGGGGGTGCAACAGCCAGGGGATCATGCTGACTTTGGGTGGGAGCAATGACGGAGAGGAGTGGGAGTATGCTCAGCCCACGCTGGACATCATTGCATGTCCTTGCTCCTGGGGGGGACTCACGCTCATGAACAAAGAAAACCACCCATTGGCTGGGAGGAAGACGTCACCTGCCCCCACCTCCAACTCTGGACCCTGCCCAATGGATCTTGTCTAGCCCTTCACCTCCACCCAAGGAGTATCAGAAGAGGTAGCACTGAGAAGCTAAAGGCAGCCATGCTCCGTGGGTGTGGACCAGAGGACTCTCCAGAGGTGTGTCGCGGGTGGAGGAAGAAATCGAGAGCACAGCTTGGGAGGGTCTCAGAAGGAGGGGAATAGGTAGGACAACCGATGGGGCCCCAGCCAGCGGTGACAGGAGGGAAAAATAGTTAATAAAAAAAAATAAGCAATCAAAATGAGGAGGTGGCAGATATGTACCTGCCTCACATGTTGATGTTGCTATTAAGGTACACAAGTCAGGGTTTATTTAACTCTAATAACAATAGGGCTAACATGACAATATAATATAGTCTTTGCCAAAAACTGTGTTACTGCACCAGTTAGTGTTTAGATTAAAGTGACAAAAGAAGGGAAATGTGGTATTAGGGTTTCCAACCCTAACTTCCCACCCCGCCTCCAAGCAGGAACCCTAACTCCCCACCTCCACCCCCAAACAGGAAAAGGAAAAATACATTACAGTTTTCAGTGTCCTGACTGTTGGTGAATCAGGTGTGGGGTCTTCCTTGGGGTTCTCAACCCTAACACTCACCCCACTGTGATATAGTCTTCAAACAAACAGAAATGTTTCTCCCCACATGTTGCCAACAACCTGTTGGCTCTGCCGGAAGAAAACATATTACATGTCACCTTATTTGGTTATGGAATGGGGGAGCATTAGGGTTGAAAACCCCATGGAAGACTGCACCCCTGATTTACCAACAGTCAGGACTGCAAAAAATGTATTTTCTTCCTTTTCATACTCAGGGGGTGGGGTGGGGAGTTAGGGTTGGAAACTGCAACACCTTATGTCCCTACTTTTGTCACTTTAACCCGAACCCTAACTGGTGCATTAACGCATTTTTTTAGCAAAGAATCTCCTTACTTTTTAATGTATTAGAATTTTATTCTCATTCACATAGGTTCCTTTGGGAACTGCATGAGCACATCCATCTGACTAGAGAAGCGCAGGGCCCTCTGGGACCTGGGCTTCCATCCCTCCATAGATGTACACATTCATCTGGCTGTGGAAGTACAGAGCCCTCTGAGCCACGCACTTCCATGCCTCTAGAAAAGCATTTTATGTGCTTGGTTGTAATTGTTTTTTTGTGGGGCTCACTTCAAAGGAAAAAATATAGTAAGTGTCCCTGAACTGCCAGCAGTTAATTGTATATGGACAAAAAAATGTTTTTCATTTTGTTACCCATAAGTCAATGAATTTATGTCAGTTTGCTCTGAAATTTGCTATGGTTATAGTGGAAGATAAGATACATCTTTGATAATAATCAGATATTAATTGTAGATTTGGTGCCATTGTGAAGATTGGAGGTAATGTGGGGGGTGCATTGCGTACCCCATGAATGCTAAGGGGGGATTATGTGTCATAGAAACATAGAAACATAGAATTTGATGGCAGATAAGGACCGCTTGGCCCACCCAGTCTGCCCATTTCCCTACCTAATGGATAAGCTGCAGATCCTAGTTAACCAGCAGCCTACTTCTTTCTACCCACACCCCCTAGAATTGCCTTATGGCTGTCCCATGCATGCTTGAATTCAACCACTGTTTTGACTCCACAACCTCTCCGAAGGCCATTCCATGCATCCACAACCCTCTCTGTGAAAAATACTTACCTTACATTACCTCTGAGCCACCCCCATCTTCAAATTGTGCCCCTTGTTCTTGCACACTTTTTTTGAAAGATGCTACCCTCTTGGACTTTGTTGATTCCCTTGAGGTACTTGAAAGTTTCTATCATGTCCCCCCCTCCTCCTTTCCTCGAGGCTATACATATTAAGCTCCTTCGTCTCTCTTCATATGTCTTCCGTGCAGACCCTACACCATTTTAGTTGCCCTCCTCTGGACAGCTTCCATCTTGTCTATGTCCTTGCGGAGACTGGGTCTCCAGAACTGCACACAGTACTCCAGATGGGGTCTCACCAGCTGTCTGTACAGAGGGATAACAACTTCCTGTTTTCTACTGGTGATGCCTCTCCCTATGCATCCCAGTATTCCCCCAGCCCTCCTTACTGCCCTCTCACATTGCTTGCCCACCTTTAAGTCATCTGATATGACTACCCCCAGGTCCCTTTTGGTCAGTATTGTAGCACTCATTTGGACTTTTTTTCTGATACATAGATTGTCCATTTACTCCAAAGAGTGACAGAGTTATGGATTCTTAAAGTCACAATGTTATCCTATGGGAATTTTCTTTTTTTTTTTTTTTTTTTTATACAGCCCCTAGATTTCTTTTTTGGTGGGGGGTGTATTTTGTGTTAGTGTTGTAGTACTCATTGAGACCCTTTTTTCTTATATAGATTGTCCATTAACTTCAAAGACATACAGAGTTACAGATTGCTAAAGTTGCAATGCTATACTATGGGAATTGGAATGTTTAAATGTTAATGTTTTTATATGGCCCCTGAATTCTTTTGTAAGGTATTATGTCTTAGTGTTGTAGTACTCCTTATGACCTTTCTTTTGATACTGTATATAGATTGTCCCGTGGGGGATACTTCCGGAGAGCAAGGTGTGTGGATGTGTGTTGTAGAGCTCTGCTGACTAAACACTATTTTTGCCATTTCAGTTCTTTATTAGGGCTGCACAAACTCAGTCAAAGATTGTGAAAGAAGCTGCCAAAAATAAGCCTGATTCAATTGAAAAGTTTCTGGCTTCAAAGTTTGGGAAAGCAACCCTGACAAGGGGAGCTGTAGGCGCTCCCAATGTAGTCTGGGAAATGGCTTCCCCATTCCAGGTCACCCTAACCCAGGTGCAAAGCTGAAGCAAACTTCAAAACCAATGCTTCAGTCCATTCAGAACTTTTTAACAGAGTTTCAGGGTGAGATGCGGGCTTCGATGGATAAAATACATACCTCACTGGATGAGATAGCTAACTGCTGTCATCAAATTGAAGGGAAGATCTTTTCCATGGAAGAAAGGTTGGACACCACTGAGAAAGATATCCAGAAGCTTTCAGCCCGAGTCCTGACCATGAAGAGTGTGGTTAATGCTTCACAAACAAACAACTCTCTACCATTTCCAAACTTGAAAATATTGAAAATACGCTATTGTTAAAGAACTTGCAGCTTATTGGTCTGACAACTGATATAGACACAACAGCACTTAAAAACAACATTGAAGAATTAATTCCAAATTTTTTTGCACTAGATAATCCTCTGGTCATGGAATAGGTTTTTAGACCACAGGGGAAAGCAAGTTCCATGGATGTTTTTTGGGGAGAGACCACGTGTAAGATATGTAACCTGCACCTTCTGCTCAATTGCTGAAAGAAATCAAATTTTGAAAATGGCAAGACAAAAGAAGGGATTCATCTACAAAGTAAATAAACTGCATCTCTACCCAGATTTTTACATGATAACACAACGACGGAGAAAACGTTTTCTGGCAATTAAAAGTGAATTTAACCAAGCCGAAGTACCTGCGGTCCTGCAAGCTTCAGCAAAACTAAAAGTCATTTTTCAAGGAAAGGATTACTATTTTCTGGATGTGGATGCAGCTCGAGCTTTCTTTGAAAAAAATGTTACACTTCCCATGGAATTAGGATCAGAATTGGAGGAAGAAGAGGAAGCGGTAGAATACGCTGACAATATTCAATATCTGCCGATGGCTACCTAAGGACTCCAGATGAGTGGAAATCTTTTCAAATTACTTAAATATATCTTTAGAACCTGTTTTTCTTGACTCAAGACTCTAATGAAATGCTTTGGTTGAATGTTTTATTTTATTTCCTTAAAAATGAGGAATATAGCTTGGCGCATATAATAAATAGAATGAATTATGTAAATGCTCTGATAGATGCTCTCCAATTATGCTTTAAATGCTATAAGTTACTTTTTACCCCCCTCAAATTAGAATATTATGCTTTCAGAATATTTCTGTTATAATTTATTTTGAGATGAACTGCATTGTTAAAATTTTCTCTGTAATAAATAATGTTATCTCCCGGAATAAAAATAAAGTATAAAAAAAAGATATACTGTATAGATTGTCCTGTAACTGCAGATACTGATGGAGTTATGGCTTGTTAAAGTTGAAATGTGGAGAAAAACACTAAGTCTGAATTTTTTCACATGAAGGAATTTTTCCTTGTGAGATTGTGTCATTCTCATGAAACAGGATTCCTTCATATGAAAAAACAATGTGAAAAAAACTAAGTCAAAATTCTTTTTTCATTTGAAGGAATCCCTTTTCATGAAAGTGACACAATCTCATGAAAAAGGATTCCTCCATACTAAAAAAGAATGTAAAAAAAAAACCTAAGTCCAAATTCTTTTTTCATTTGAATGGATCCTTTTTCACGAGACAGTGTCATTCTCACAAAACAGGATTCCTTCATAGGAAAAATAATGTGAAAAAAAAGTCAAAATTATTTTTTCTTATGAAGGAAACCTTTTTTGTGAGAGTGTTTCATTGTCACAAAATAGGATTTCTTCATATGAGAAAAGAATGTGAAAAACTAAGGGCCTCATATTCAGGGCCGGCCGGTTGCACACACACGGGGGTGCCACATGAAGAAAAGAGGGCTGTCCGGCTATGGCACCATATTCAAACAGATAGCATGATCTGAACTGACAGTGCTAGCCATCTGAATATTGGGGCATGGTAGTTTGGTGCAGAGCCAGCAGTCGCCGTGCTGTGTACCGCACTACCAGAGAGCCAAGCCAAAGACTGCTAATAGGGGTAGAGCACACACTGGTTAGCACTGTGACCCCTATGGGTGATATTCAGCCCAAACATGCAGATGAGCCCATTAGGCATGCATGGTGCTAGCGAGCCATTTGTATGCCCATTATGGGCTCATCTACATGCCATTGCAGCAGTCCCTCCCATGTCCTGATCCCCGACTATGTATATAAAAGAAATTCCTAGTAGTCTAGCAGTCCCTCCCCAGCCCTGTTCCCCAAGAGTTGCCACAAAACTGCAATCCCTGGTAGTCTAGCAGTCTCTCCCCAGCCCACAATCACCCAGAATTGACACAAACAGTAAGCTCTGGTAGTCTAGTGGTGCCTCTTGAGCCCCGACCCCCCTCTATATATATACAACAGAAAAATCCCCAGTGGTCTAGTGTTCCCCCTCCCTAACCCTGACCTGACTGTATCAGATGGTTCTACCATGCCGAAATGACAACAATGTTGTCAAAGTTTGGGACAGCGAGATCACCAATGTCAATAGGTGAAATTTCACGTCAGACATTGTGTGTTTTCTATTGGGGGGCTGAACATCCCAAACCACCCATGTGGGGGGCTGTGCCCCCACACCCTCTTCTTAAGATATCTAACTCCAAGTCAGAAATGTTTCAAGGGTGGGTGAAAGATGGTGAAAGGGCAAAATTTCACCCTCAGGAGTTCCTCACAGTGATAATCTCGAAACCTGTCGAGATTGTTGCTGTGAGGGATTTCACCATTGTACAGTTGCTGTACAAATGGCACACCATATCAGACATATACATGTCCCTAGTGGTCTAGTGGACCCCCAACCTGGCAGGCAGTGCCCCGCCATCCCAACCCCAAGAGCCGGTGACCAGCACAGACCTCCGCTCACCACCATGGCTGGCTGCAGACTGAGCTCTCCTGGCACGTGTACTGTACAATCTGATTGTGCAGTATGGATGCCAGGAGAGCTCAGTCTGCAGCTGGCTATGGTGGAGAGCAGAGGGCTGTGCTGGTCACTGGCTATCAGGGCTGGGATGGGGGAGAGGTGTGGTGGGGCACTAGCTGCCAGGTGGGGGGGTAGGGGGTCCACTAAACCACCAGGGACATGTATATGTCTGATACAGGCATGTTGGGGTTAGGGAGGGGGAATGTTTGACCGCCAGGGATTTTTTTTATTATGCATACAGAGGGGATCTGGGCTCAGGATGGACTGCTAGACTACCAGGGCTTATTGTTTGTGTCAGAGCTGGGGGATCAGAGCTGGTGAGGGACTGCTAGACTACCAGGGATTTCAGTTTGTGTCAACTCTGGGGGATCAGGGCTGGGGAGGGACTGTTAGACTACCAGGGATGTCTTTTTTTAACATAGTCAGGGATTGGGGCAAGGGGGGGACTGCTAGACCACCAGATTACCCAGCTCTAGATGGTGCATGGACAGGGTGTGGGGCACCCACCCCTCTGCTCACTGTTAAGGGCTGTATTTCAGAAACATTAAACTGCATCATGTTTGAGGCCATTTAGTGCTTCTGAAAACTGAGAATATCATGCTGTGCTGCATATGCATAGGGGAATACCTCATTTGCATATGCACAGCATGATATTGTGTGACACAACATTGTCGGGGATGCACTGTGCATAGGTGGCCTTTGAATATGGCCACACCCCTGATGGCTGGTGCTATTCTTGGTTAGCATAGCATACACCAGGTTTGTACTGCACTTACCTTTTGAAAATGGTGCCCTAAGTCCAAATTCTTTTTTCATATAAATTTAATCTTGTTTTGTATGGTCCTATTTCCATTTTGTATGGCCATATGAAAAAAGAAAAGTGCATCACTAAAAATAATTTGTAACTCTATTAAAAACATATTTTTGGGTCATTTGTTCCCAAAACTAAGTGTGGAATCCCACCCCAGTGGCAATGAGGGTTGAGGCGCTGGATGCCACACCTCATGCCATGCCGGTGATCTGGGTTTGGGACTGAGCTTGGGCCATTGGGGATCGGCAGGGAAGGAGAGGATTCAGCATCCAGAGGATTGATCTCCTGTCCTGGGAGGGAGGGGGGGAATGTCCCACACAGCTAGTGGCACCCAGTGGAGACCGGGTGCACTACAGATGCAGGGACCATGCTGGAAAGGGAACGCTGGGCAGCCATCTTCCGGACATGTGCAGGAGCACTCACGTAGTGGGCTGGGTGACATTTCACATCCCACATTTGGGGGAGGGATAAAACAAGGGAAAAACCTCCTTCCACTGGTAGGTGGAGCAGACATCCCCCCCTGCCGGGTGTCATGATGTCAACTCCAGTTCCCTCCTCCTGTGACAGATGCCCTCTGATACTATAGGTAGGGCACCTGTAGGAGTTGACGGTCCTTCCTCAGAGGACACAGACCTGGGCGGTTAGGGCAAGCTACACAAATAGTGGGGCTGCCCCTCCACCAGAGAACAGATGGGCTAAGCTTCAGGCAGGACAGACAGATCCACCTGACTGAGAGACCTTGCTGGAGAGAGGCCAGTTGGTAAGGGGAGAATAAATAGAGTTACAAAAAAAAAATGCTAAGTGCAGAATCCAGCTATTGGGGCCCCAATAAGCAAGACAGATGTGTTGGTGTCTTTACATGAATAGATTTTTATGGGTTTTCAAAAAAAATATTTTTTAAAAAAGGAAATAAGATGGCAACAATATGAAGAAAGAATTTTTTTTCTCATGAAACAGGATTACGCTCCATATGAAACAGAATCCTTTTTTGTATGGCCAAATTCTTTTTTCCTATTAAACAGCTATCCAAAAGAGTGTTCAGAATGACAATTTCAAATCCTTATAACTCTGGAATGAGTTACTTTATTTTCACCAAGCCAAGTAAAGGCCAAGTCCTTTCTACCCTGAATTTTTCAGACCAAAATTCCAAACCATATGGGTGCTAGGGGATAACACAAAAACAGCAAAAAGACCAGATTTTTTTAATTTTTTTTACTATCTGGATCTCAGAATCCACACATCCAACTAGACCGAAACTTGGCAAATCAAGAGACCTTGATTCTGAGACTGTGTATGCAAACTTTTGTGCAAATCTGTTGCCCAAGGTTGAAACTATTAAAGTGCAGAGTGTGGAGTTTAACATTAAACAGTTTACCCCACCCTAAGTATAGTGATGCGGTAATATGTTATACAAGCATGGTAGCACCTGTTTGTAAGGGCTGAGTTAGTGCTTGTGTCAAAATCAACTTTTAGTTCAGCAATTCTAGCCATAGCTGGTGTGCATCGTTTCAGTTCTAGGGGCTAATCTATTGGCAAGTTTGGTGACAATTCATTCAAAAGTTATTAATTTGTGAGTTTATGTAAAATATATCTGATTTATTTCAATTTTTTTGCTTACAGGTAGTGAACACATTAGGCAGAGTTAAATTATGGAACTTGCAAGTTAGTTAAAGTTTGACACAATGAAGCGATGGGGTTACAATGACATTTTAAAGTAATTTGGGTTTAAAGTTTGTTCGTGCATTGAGTATTTTTGTTTTTCTTTTTTTTAAGTTGAAAATATATGAAGTTTTGTTACTCATTAATGTTGGTCATGAACACAAATTTTGAAAGCTAAAAATATAAAAAATACTTAACTCTAAAGGTTGACAGTTGTGTGGTTTGGCAGAACACACTCTAATATCACAGCTGATTTCCTAAAAACATAATTACAGTTATTTACTTAAAAAAATTAATGTTCATGATTACATCAAACAATAATCAAGATGGACTTTAATAAGCTCAGCAAGTGCTTTACAGACTGCATGTGTGCTTGGTAAGACACACACACACACACAAAAAATTACTGAGATAAAAATAGTCATGAAAATGACCAAAAATTAAAAAAAGAAGCTTGTTCTTTGGCTCATGAGTTACCGTATTGTGGGAGATTGTATACTTGTTGTGAAAAATGAACTAAGACCCACACAAACAAAATGTTTAAAGCCACGGAGTGTGAGAGACAGTTGAGAGCACAGCTAAAAAAAAACAATGTGCATTTTGTACCACAATTAAAGTCATAGATGACCAACATATTAAGAAAGTTATGTCATCTCCTGCTTTGTGCAAAGAAAGTTAAGATTCATGTCCTCCTAAGCACATGGCATGAAGGGCCCTGCATGCTGTCCTTTGTGCATGCCCACACCAACCCTATGTGCAACAAATCGGACTCACTTCCTGCTTTGTTAAGGGTCAGGGCCCTGCATGAAGTAACTTACAAATCTACTTACTCACAAAGTAAGGGCATTTATTGCAAAAAAAACAAAACAAGTAATCAATATGTTTGGGTTAAAAGTCACCAAAAAAGAGGGAAATGTGGCATTATGGTTTTTCAACCTTGCTGCCCCACCTCTCCACAAGCCCCTATTCTTGCAATCCAAGGCCAAGTTAATGTTCTGGAGCTGTGCCCCACTGCTGTGCTGTTTCAAACTATTGATCTGCTGCTTCAAGCTACAGGCCTGGGGCCCTGTTTGAGGAAGGTTATGACTCATCTTATGCTTTAGGCAGGGCCCATAGAACCCTGCATGAAAAAAGATGTAACTGATCTTCTGCATCTGAGCCCTGTACAAAGGAAGTTGTCACTTATCTTGTGCTTTGTGCAGGACCCACAGGGCCTTAAACAATTAAAGTTATGACTGATCCTGTGGGCCCTATGTGGAGCAGCAGACTTGTGGGGCATGACTCTGAAGCTGAGCTTAAATCAGCAGACCTACAGGGAATTTCCCAAGACCTGTAGTTTGCCCTTCATTTATGAGTGTAGGGGCTTGGGGAGAGGTTTAGGTATTATGGTTGAAAAAAATTCTAACACCTCATTTCCCTCCTTTTGTGGCTTTGTAACCTTAACATATGCATTACCATGGTATTGTTTTTGCAACAGTTAGATACATACTGTAGATAGATACATATATTGTTGCAAAAACTACATTCATGCACAAATTAGGGTTCATTATTAAAGAAGAAAATGTAAAGAAATGCAATGTTTGGGTTTTTGGAACCCTAACTCCACTCACCCCCGTTCACCCCTATTAACCCTACCAAATTGAATGCCAAAGCACAACCCAGGATTAAGACATATGTTTTAACATCGTAAGTAAATAACATACTGTATAACAAGAAATGCAGTTGCTGTCCTTGACAAACACTGCACTTGTACTCTATGTTGTGAGACGTAAGGTAGCAGAATAAATGTTTGTTGCAATGTGCAAATCAATGCTTCATTAAAGAACCCATCTCTATAATTACTATTTATAAATATTTTTTAGCTCTGCTGATTGCATTTCAAACTCCACCTCATTACAGCATTTATTTTTTAATCTTAAGAATTACCAATAAAGGATACGAGAGATTATGCTGGCCTGATGAGCACTGCTTGTGTGCAATAAATTATTGCATGCTGTTGGTTGGTTAAAGCATTACAAACCTATTTTTTTTCCTCGTTAATCACAAATAATATGACGTCCAAAATGTTTATGCATGATGAGTGTACTGTGTATGTAAATTGAATGGTAAAACTATTACATTCAACATTTCCATAAATCTCTCCACGCCATCCACACTTCCATCACATATTCATAAGACATACTTCATCCACACCTCCATCCTGTATTCACAGGACACGATCAATAAAGTTTGACCAGTGCACCACATTCTCCTTGAAGTAATTATTGGAGCCAAAGATGGCTCCCTCCTCCCAGTGCCCCAAGTACAAATTTAAATAGAAGGCAAACATTGTTGTGCCATTCCACGTTTTTGTAGAAAATATATCTTACAAAAACATTGTTTACAGTTAAGATAAATTCAACAGCTTGTACTTACAATACATCTTGTGGTGCACTGGTCTCAGAGACTAAACTAGGTGACTGATCTAATGCCTGGATGTCCTCTGCACATGGGATGGAGGTGCAGAGGTATATCATGTCAATGCTCAACTATAGGCAATTAATATTCCATTCTACATTTAGCAATTTTCTCAGAATGTCCACGGAATCCCTTGTGTATGAGAAGAGGTTCTTGACATGGCTCTGAAAAACAAAATACACAAACTGTGAAAGGGTCTCAGTGACAGACCTGATCTACACATACCCAGATTGGCACTGCACATATGAAGCTTCAGAAAGAAATAAAACATTGGTTCAACTGGATGTTGAACTTTTAAAAAGTCCGTTCTTTTTCTGTAATCCAACCTCTCATAGAGCACTGTCAATCATTTCAAACAATTCAGTCTGAAATCTTGAGGTCTGTGAGATAGATAACCAAGCTTCTACTTTGTCTATGGCGATGGGGATCATGAGAAAATCATGGGCCATTTGAAAAGCAGGTGCCTCACATCACATTAGTTGGGGGCTCCACTCTCCGAACCCCCTTTGTCTTTTTTTTTAATTTTGGGGGGTGGGGAAGCCCCAGAGTAAAATAAAGTAGTGGAAAAATTTAATTTAGTCAAACCAGACTCATGTACTTTCATTTTTATTACTTCATGTTGTATTTTCATTTTTTCAATACTTTATTTTACTTTGGCGGGATTCACCCCAACACACCACTCCCATATTAAAAAAGACAAAGGGTGTATGTGGGGGGGGCAGAGCCCCCTGACCAACGTGATGTGAGAAAATCTTAATCAGGGACCTCGCAGCTTACATAGCATAAAGAACACAGCCGCCTGCTTGATGCGATACTGCATTGTATTCCCAAAAGCTTTATGCTATGCAGGTAGCACTGGTCTGATAATCTCCACTATCACCCATGACCCTGTAGTCTATATGCAAAAAAGAAGCCCAATCATTTATGGGTCCAGACCTGTAACTTGTTTTGTACATGGCCTTAAGGGCCACTTTCAAAGCAGCTGGCTCATTAGACATAGTCCTGAAATTGTTGCTTGCTTTTGTATAGTCCTGCAATGCCATCTGTAATTTTTGCATATTTGTGATTAAATTTTCACTAAAGGATAACTTGTTAACTCACAAAAATGGGTTGCATGTCTCAAAAACTGGCCCTGTTCATTGTTTTAAAAAACATTTGGAGAAACATGATTACACTCTATTCTGTTGACCATAATAACTCAAGCTCCCAGCAGTTTTTTTCATGCTCAAACAATTCCCATTTTTCCACAGTACAAAGTTACGGCACTTACCCTCCACACTATATAAAGTCAGAGTCCCACACGGTACTTCGATTCAAGTACTCCAAACTTTATTTGACAAACGCAAGTAAAAATGACCACAAGGGTCCTGGAAAATGGGCAATACACAGCTCTGATTTTTCACTTGTCTTTAGGCTTTTTCAAAGATAATGCCCCCTAGGGGAGAATCACATTTATAGTCAAACAATTGTGGCACATGACTACCTTTCTTAAAGTGCTATGCAGTTATTTCATTTAATTATACTAGAGGGGTTCATTGAGTACTGTACCTGCATGGTACAAATTCTAACTTGTGGTTTGTGTACAGTGCAAGTCATACAGAGGTGCCCTTCTTGGACCTTAAAATACAGGTCATAAGAGATGGTGAAATAAATATAGCTTTATATAGAAAAACAACTGACCAAAATTCTGTATTATTGGCTAGTAATTGTCACCCCTGTCAGACCATGGAGAACATTCCCAAAAGCTAATTCCAAAGAGTCAATTGTAGTGAGGTAGTGGTTCTAGAAAAGGATTTTCACAACTTGGAGAAGCGCCTTAAAACAAGAGGGGATGCTGAATCCACAACTGGTAAAGCTAGAGAAGCATGTAACAGTGTGGACAGAGCCCGTCATGGAAAGAAATAGGATGAGTACTGGGGATAGGGACACTCAGAACAGAATAAATTTTGTTAATACCTTCAGTATCAGATCATGGAAGGTAAAAGATATTTATAAAAGTTGATATGTCCTGGGTGCTGACTCATGCCTTGAGGAGACAGCTAAAGTGCCCCCTAAAATGGCATATATACATTTCCAAAATCTTAGGGATCTCCTAGTCCACTTTGTCCATTTAAGACCTCCTTCATTGGCCTCTTGCTGACAGCTAAGGAGATCAAAAAGGTTAAACTGTTATAACTTAGTTATATTTAAGCAATAAGGCATGACCAGGGGTTATGTTAATGGTCTGTTATTCACCCTCTAGGAGTGTAATGTGGCACGAGGCATAGCCGAGTGCTACATGCCCCTAGAGGGTGATTAACTGACCATTAACATAA
This sequence comes from Neoceratodus forsteri, assembly GCA_016271365.2. Taxonomy (NCBI): domain Eukaryota; kingdom Metazoa; phylum Chordata; order Ceratodontiformes; family Ceratodontidae; genus Neoceratodus; species Neoceratodus forsteri. Next base: position 893,405,553 of record CM028137.1, on the reverse strand, counting down.
CCCCTGGGAGTGTCTTATTGCTATTATAATAAAAATATATTTTTTTTAAAATAGCGTTAAACCTTGTTCAGCATATGATTAAGCTGTACATGTATGTTAATCAAAGATTAACATAGGGCTAACAGAATGTTTACAACCAATCAGAAAGCACTATTTCTCAGACCCTTTTTACAATGTCCAGGAAACCCCAAATCATTCTACATTTAATTTAGAAATTGTAATTATATATATTTTTACAAACCAGAAAACTCAGTGTAATGTAAAGATCTGCACATATTTCTATAATATAAGCAAGGTAGAGACAGAAAGAAACAAAAGCAGTGTGACAGCGGGGTGGGAACGTGAAACTGTCGGAGTGATCAAGTCCTAGATTTCACATGAAAATTTGATTGTGCAATCAGACAGACAAAAGACAGAAAAGTGAGGACAGAAAAGATCCCTGCTTTCTAAATAACCATTGAGACAGGGTCTTATTCAGCCCTGTCACAAACCTTAGTAACCATTGTCTTGTCGACTATGAGTTCCACCAGGCTAACAAGTATAGAGCTGAAACAATGGTGAACAGAATATAGAACATCTTTATATGTTCACCGTTTCTTCATACATTTTGGTGTTGTGTGACAGTTTTATCCCAAACTGTCAACATTCTTTTTATGACCACACGTTATAATCAAAACATGTGGAATTGTTTAAATCCCCTCTGAAAGGTGATTTCATGTAGTGACTGTGAAAACATGTTTCAGAGGAGAGTTTAAAAACTACACCTCCCTTGTTCATGGAACAAGATAAAAAAAGGCAATGTTAAAATTTGGTGCAAGAATGTTAAAAAATGACGAAGTTATGATTAAAGTTTAAATTGCATTAGAAAGCCACTGATTGGACTTAGCTTGCTTTAAGTCAGTTTTCTTTCACATCAGTAGGAGCAAGAGGGTGTTCTTAAGAGGAGTTCAGTGGTGGACCAGACATGTAAGTGAGGGGTGAGAGTGTGTGGAGTGTGGTTGCTGAGTGGAGGGCCAAGGTGGTGTTTGGAGGGTCCAGGGGGCAAGGAAGACATTGAGGGATTGTTTTCTGTTTTTATAGGTACAAGTTAGAGGACGATTAGGGATTTTATTTTCATTGACTGACACAGGGGATTGGGCACCCCAGTGTCAGTGTGTGGTTTGCCAACACTGGGGGTGGGCACCCTTCCATTGCATGCTATTGGGGGGAGCATTGTCCAGCAGCAAGGTTAGGTACTCAACCATCAGAGTTACTTGGGAGGGGCTGTGGGTTGATTTTCCAGTGGCAGGATTCAGCAGCTACAGTAACTGCCACAGTTACTTTGGGTGGACTGTGGGTTGTTTGTTCCAGTGGCAGGGTTTGTCACACGACTTTTGGAGTTATTGTGGGGGGGGGATGGTTGTCTTTGCTGGTGGCAGAATTGGGCACCCAACTGCCAGAGTGCATTGGGGGGTTGTTGTTGCTGGCAGTGGGGATAAGCATCCAACTGCTGGAGTGAGCTGGGTGGGGGTTCTTGCCTTGTCTGGCAGTGGGGTTGGGCACCTGACCACCAGAGATACAGGAAGGCTGGGTTAGGTGGGAGGGAGATATGGCTGGTGGGATTGAGCACCAAACACCAGTGTTATTTACAAGCTCCGGCAGGAGGATGATGCTGCTTTGCTGGATGATGGGGGGATATGAAAGGATGAAGCTGCACTATGATAGGTGTAGCTTTATCCTTTCATATCTGAGAAGTTTCCTCCCATCAGTCAGTTCAGCAGCATTAGCATCAGCCTTTTCAGGATTGAGTATTCACATGCACACCTTCTGCAGACTCAACTGCATTGGCTGCTTACAACACACACCCGGCCCCTACACTGCCAGTGTGTTACCAATATCTTTTGCATATGCTCACAAGCAAACATAAAAAAGACCCCTGGGCTAAAGTCTAACTTAAACTAAAAGTTTCAGGTTTCAACTCTCAGCTGTTTTTGAGCTGTCACAGAACAAGAATGAAACCCTTAAAAACATATTGTTTCATGTTTTTAATTCTAGAACTTTCAAACCACCAAAAAGATAAATACCAAATATTCAGAATCCAGAGATCCTGAGGCCAAGAATGTGCATGCTAAATTGAAGTCATACTTTCCAAGGCATCCGCAGTATTAAGGTTTACGTATCAGAGTTTAACACAGAAATGCCCCTTCAGCTCTATTACTGCAATTACTCCAGCACTACCAAACCACTATAATATCCACAATGTAGGTGAAAAATAGCCTATACAGATAAAATATTTATTTTAGCAACTAATGAGTTCTAAATGAAGATACATTATTCTTCTTAATGTTATGTGCATCACAAGCCTTTATATCCATACTAAATTAAATAATAAGGCAAGAGAGGGTGTGTTTTATACTGGATTTATGTCTACCTTGGGTGTGGAGTCATGGAGCTGAGTGACTGTAATCACCTGAAAAGTGACATTATCTCACCATGTCACAAAACACAGAGTGCCTTATTGATATTGAAAAAGGCTACTTTTCTGTTTTTAAAATGAAAATATATTTTTGTTGCTGATTTTGAATCTTAAGCACATGTAAGAGTTTGTGTTTCTGTTGATTCCAGCAGGCAGTGTTGTTTCACTTATTATACAGGTGTGAGGTTATGACTACTAGTTACCACCCCACTTCAGCCCCCACTCCCATCCCACATATTATAGTGGTCATGACTTGGAGCAGGGAGCATGCACAACTAATGTTTCAAGCCATGCATGTGCAGTTGCTGTTTACCTGCTGCTTTAAAGTCTGACTGCATGCTGTGAAGGTACTTGGAGCATCACAAAAAAGATATTGGGGCAGTCATACCTCTGAACCTTCTGAGTCTGAAATGAGGGACACAGACACTCAAAATCAGGGACAAAAAGTTTGAAAACTGACTTCCATAATGAGGGACACATCCTTAAACTTGGAGATAGATGTGCAGGGCACTGTGCAAATCATTGTGTTTACTTGTACAACATTTATTTATAATGACTGTATACACTTTCTCCCATAGAGAATCCCAGTTGTAATTTGCCATTATAACCAGCTGGTTATGACAGTGAACACACACCAGGTTTCCCTCATTGTGCATGTACATGCAGTGCCACAGAATGGAGTTGTTCACTGCCACCTATGCTACTGGACAGAGATATCTAGCATTGACAGGACGGGGACACATTAACTGATGATCTTTTCTTACCTGCCTACATCAATCTTCTGGGCAGCAGTTTGTGGTTCAAGGTAAAAAAAAAGTGAAATTAAGAAATGGCAGTTCAGTCTGTCCACAGCTGAACTACTGTTACCTCTAAGTTTGGCAACCTATGGAGAGAGAGAGAGAGAGAGAGGGAGAGAGGAGCAGAGAACTGGAGAGAGAGAAGAGCAGAGAACTTGAGAGAGAGAGAGAGAAGAGAACTGAGAGAGAAAGTGACAAAAGAGCAGAGAACTGGAGAGAGAGAGAGAAGAGCAGATAACTGGAGAGAGAGAGAGAGAGACAGAAGAGCAGAGAACTGGTGAGAGAGAGACACAGAGAGAGAAAGGATGGGGTTAGTGAGCACAAATTTGTGGTGTGGAGTATTTCAAACAGCAGCATCAATGCTGCTGTCTATAAACACTTGCACCATCTACTGTCCACACTGTTCTATTTGTATTGCAATAATTGCTATGGTGAGAAAACACTCCACAGCAATGATATAAAATAAAACATGAAGTGGTGTGTAAAACTTGAATTTTACACACGCTTAGTGTTGGATGCTTAGGTAAAGACCTGGAGCTTCACTTTCAGGGCTTATGTAGCATCCAATACCACAGTTGTGTGTACAATTCTCGTTGTACACCACCTCATGTATTATTCTATATATAATTTGTGGTGTATTGTTGTTCCGCATGGAAGTCCATGCCTAGAATAGGGTTGTTGTGCTGCACTAGTGACATCAGTCTGTTGTTGCGCTGGTGTAGTGATGTCACCACTGCAGAACAACAACTTAGAATGCTGCTGCACAGCTGCTTTCCTCTAGCCAATTAAGCTGGAAGCTGTTTTTTTTTTAAACTTGAACTTGCAGAAACAGCTATGGCTGCAGTTGCTACCAGCACATGAAATCAGTAATTTGAGCCTGCCACCAAGCCTCAAGTGTCTCCTCCTACCAAACTCCACTTCACCCAAAGGAAGCAGAGTGTCTGAAATGGGCTTGGATGACCATACACTGCAAACAATAATGCATGGGCATCCATGCACATACAAGCCTGTGTCTTCATCTCGAGTTTCGTATGTTAAAACGAGTGATCGAGCTTCACTCTTGAGGTTCCTGATTGTCATAGAAACATCTCGATGCAGACGCTGGCATGTTGTGTATGGCTGCCCATTCATTATCCTCTATGTGATTTAACATCTTAGAATATTATGAATTTCTGCTTTAATGTCTGAATTTACAGCACATTCTATCTGAGTGCAGCACTTTTTCCAAGAGGGATAGATGAGGAACAGAGCAGGCCTGAGGGGTAACATGAGGGATATCTCTCATGATCAGGGACAGTTGAGAGGTATGGTAGCAGTTTCTGGAAAGGTCGATATACCTACTGTGTGTTTGTTACTTTTGGTTCCATTATGCTTTTCCATTGATTTTGATCAATGCTAAGGTTGAGGAAAAAGTAGGCCCAGAGCCATTTTTGAGATGGTGCCTGAAAGTTCAGTTCAGCTTATTCATTTTGGCTGAACCACTTTGGCTCCCATTACAGTAATTGGCTTATAGTAAAACAAACTACAAGTGGGAGGCCTTATGTTCAGCAATGAATATTTATTACTATGGCTCAGGGGTAAAATGGGGAGAAGGGTAAGGAGACCCAACACTTTTTAAAATCAAGTCATTCATTTAATATCTCCCCCACAAAAAAGTTATGCATTCTAGAGCATAAACACAGATTAAAAATTAATTCTGGCATTGCTGGGAGTGGAGAGCCAGACTGTGGTGCTGCCAGTGCCAATGGGAGTCCAAGGAGACTTGCCAGGGGGGACATGCTAGCAAGAGGTGTAATATAGGACTGGAAACAGTAGTACAGTAGATGTGACTTGTTGGACATGGGAATAATCAAATGAATAGCTGAAGCTGATCTTCGTAAGCTGTGTTTCGGAAAGACCAAACATTCAATACTGGTGGGGTCTAGTCTGGAGGAATGTGGTGGAATGATATTACCAGTTGTGCTGAAACACCTTTCTGGCTTAACTGATGTTGGAGGGCATCAAAGAAACTATTAAATCAGTTTAACCAGTGCTGGCCAAATGACTTTCCACTTGCCAGAATTTGGTTGGATTACTAGTATGGCAAACAGTGGCTCTGCTAGATAATCCTCCATCGTACTCTGATGAGATGTCTGTGCCTTCCTCCATGTCTGTACAGCACCAGCAATCAGTGTCAAAAAGCTCCCAAATGTGCCTTGTTCATTCTGGGTCACCACTATCCTTATTATCTTTCATGTTGCCATGCTGACACCTGGCACTGGAAGCATGCAGAGTCCAGAAAGCAGTAAGAGTATTATAAGCAGGAGGAGGTGGCTTCTTAGTTTTTTCTTCACACTGTTGGTTCTGCTCTTCTTGATATATATGCAAATGTTTCTGCATGACATAGTTGATGCAGCCAGACAGAATGCACATACATTTATATTTTAAATCCAGTGGTGTTGCCATGTCAAATCGTGTGCCCAATCTAGTGCTTTCACATCTGTGTGAAATTTGTCTCAGAAACAACTCTGCCACTTCCTTAATGAGTACTGTGTCCTGCTTGTGTTGCTGTTAATAGGACTCTGATGAAACAGTGGTGTCATCATCACCTTCTCCACCACCATTGTTATTGTTGTCTATCTCACCACCTCCACCAGTTCTGAATCCTTGGTGACCACAACCACCACCACTAGTCTTGCATAGAAAAATAGAAACATTAAACCATATTCAATGTTGACAAATAAAGCCCATCAGTCCATCAAGCCTGTTCTGTTTTTTTCCTATCTGACTCAATAACCTATTGTCTAAACAGTATTTTTGCCCTCACCTGCCCCTTTGCTCCCTGCGTTACTGTTACCCACTGAGGAAACAGGTTGCTGAACATATGATCCTTCTGTTGTTTGATTATGGGGATGTCATTTACAGTTGCAGCCATATACATGGGCAGATATTTCCTGAAATGTTTGTGATATCTTTGGAGAAATTCCCTGCCTGCCTGCAGTACCACTGTGGGCCACCAGAGATAATTTCTTTAGATATATTGTGAAATATCTGGAAATATCTGAACATATCTATGGCTGCAGGTGTACTCTGGGGCCACATCAGCTACTTTAGCCAAGCTCACCACATTGTTCAATGCCCTCTGCAGATTCTGCCAGGCATGCCACCCCCTACCCACCACTGTACCATGCACAAACAACTATGTTGGGCCCCACCCATGAGACTCTCTCTTCCTCTCTTCACATCACCTTGGTGGGCACCAGATATTGATCAGACAAACTGCTGAGATACCTCACAGACCTCTTCACCCCCCTCTCCTCAAATCCATTATACTCCTTATGGTCTGAGGAAGGCTACAGTTTCCAAATCCTATGCTGCAGTCATAACTTAGGGCAGGCTTCTATCAGGTATAGACTCCCTAACATCTGAAACAGACTTCCCTTTAAACCAATTATTCCCCCAACTTTCAGTCAACTAAGACCTTGATCACGGCCCACTATCAGACCCTTCTGTCCTGGTATAACTTCCCATAGCTATAGCTCTTGCCTCAGTGCTTCTGAGATAGTTTTGGCCCAGCCGTTCTTCCCTGAGCATGCTGTACCAGCATTGCCTAATGGGAGACTTCATCGCTGCCTTGACTAACTGGGTACACCAGGATTGTGTTCAAAGTATATTTACAGTTTGGTGAATAAACGCTACATTTGCCACTAAGCATGAGTCTCTAGGCTAGCTGCAAATGTGTATAATTTTCCACAGTGCAGCAATATGTATGCATCACCTCAGTAACTCAGTTGAGAATGTAATGCAAAGAATTCTTTCTGTATTATATTATATCCGTGACTTTGATCAACAGCATAATGCAAATGTATATCTTCACTATGTATCTAAATGTAATACCTCTGCTGTCCTTGCCCCTCCCCCAGCTCCCAACTGGAAACTAGTCCTCATGGGCTCTATTTGCTTACCTGGTAAAGTATGTGTTTTCATTTAAGAAAATAATAAATAGTGGCCCCTATTGAAAGGCAATATGCAGAAGAACTATAGTCCATTGACAATGTTTTTTAAAATATTAAGCCCTTTTCCTTGTCACAGCAGTGCTTGATCCTATTAATGGTTTTTGTGCCCACCTCCTCAGATTGTAGGCTGTTATACATCTCAACTACTTTCTCTGTAAAGAAAATGGTTCTCTCATCTCTCCAGAATCTCCCCCAACTTTCACTCATGTCCCTTTGTTGTTGGTATGCCACTTCTGATGACTAGTTTATAGTAGTTTACTTTGTTTATTCCTTTCAGGAACTTGAAGGTCTCTGTTATGCTGCAACTCATTCTTCTGGTCTCTATCAAGTACATATTCAGTGCTGTAAGCCAAAGGATCTGCCCTGTTGGCCCAGAAACATTTTGATTACTCAACGCTGCTCAATGTACCATCTCCAGACTGTGTCTGTCCTTCCTTAGGTTGGGACTCCAGAATTGGATGCAGTAATCCAGATGGAGTCCTACCAGTTATCTACAGAGGTAGTATTACCTCTTTCCTCCTGCTATTAAATCCACTCCAAATTCACCTCAACATTTTGGTTGCCTTGCTTTAGGCCTTGTTGTGTTGCCTCATTTGTTTCAGGAACAGGCTTAAAATGACTTACATGTCACTTTGTTCTGAAGTACAGTGCAATTCACATTAAACTGCTACATTACTGGATTTCTTTAGCATTGTTTCTCCAGGAGGCATGTGGAAACAAGCTCTGGCTTAGTGTGTCTCTCCTGACCAAAAATTGTAAAAGAATTATAACAAAAAAAAGATTTAAATGCATTGAAAACTCACGTTTTTCAACCCTTTACCAAATAGTGACTATTAGGAAATGGTTTTGCAGTTCAGCTGAAATGCATCTTACTTTCTATCACAATGCAATACAAAACTGAATTGCAACATTTAAGACAACAGTTTTTGCAAGGCTTTGTTCTTGATCCAGCAACATTTATACAACCTATGGCGAAATGCAAAAGCAACTCATTGGCATAATAGCTTAATGTGAATTGCACTGCAGTGCCCAGCTTAATCCTTCCAATCCAGTACTCCATCCTGGGTTTCTTTTTCACTATGTGCATCACCTTGGACCTTCTGGCATTGAATTTCAACAGCCAAAACTTGGATACCTCTCTAACCTTTGCTGGTCTCTCTGCAACACTCTTCCCCTCTCCTCACTGTCTACCATGGCACAGAGCATAGTGTCATTTACAAATGACACATCTTACCCTGTATTACTTCTCCTATGTCACTATTGAACATATTAAAAAGAACTGGTCCCAGAACTGAACCGTGTGGTACACCACTCATGCCCCCCCTCCATTTTGACCCTATTTATCCTCACCCTCTGTTTTCTCCCACTTATCCAATTTCCCATGCTTTGAACTAGGTCCTTCACTGCTCCCACATCCTCTAACTTCTTCAGCAATTGTATGTGTGGCACTGAGTCAAATGCCTTGAAAAAGTTAAAGGTGAGTAGATCTACTGCTTGCCTCTTATTCACTGCTTTAGTTAACCAGTCAAAGAATACTATCAGGTTGGTCTGACAATACCTCCCTGCCACAAACCTGTGCTGCTTACTATCCTGGAAGCCATTTCTCTTCAGGAAGTCCACTAGGTCCTCTTTGTCTAGATTCTCTATCAGTTTACCTTTAATGTAGGTAAGGCTGACAGGCCTGTAATTACCCAGTTCCTCCCTAACCCCTCCCTTGTGAAGCAGCACTAGGTCCACTATCCTACAATCTCTCCAAACTGCCACTTACTTTAGTGAGCTGTTGATTAGCCCTGCCAGGGATTCAGTCTGTTCTAATGCCTGCTTTGTTGGATTGTTGCAGAAGATGCCACATAACAATGTTTGTGTCACTCAAATAGATTCACCAAGGGAAGGACCATGCTATGGGTTGCTGATTGAGCACTGGCATTATTGGCAAACTGTCATTAAGGTTTAAGAAGTGGAACACACCCGCATAGAAAAGATCAATATATTTTTTTAATATCAGAAATATATCCTTGTATCCCCAAATATATTTCAAACTTATGTCAGATACAGTCACATTTTTCAGATATACAGTATTTTGAGATATATTCTACATATTGGCAGAATGATCCAAGATGTATCATATTTGGAAAACATCTAGATATATGTATTTGAAATATATTTTTTGCTATTCAATATTATGTCCTTGCATAAAATAAAAAATACTTATTTTTGCATACACATTATTGCGATTTCTACATATTTTGCATTTTAGGCAAACATGTATTTTTAATCTATTCAACATATATATTGTGAGTTACTTATACCTTTCCATTTTTGGTTTCCCTTGTAAGATGCTAAATATATAATAACCACAAAATATATATTAATAACATAGTTTTCAATTATACCTATGTGGAAAAAACATATATGCTGTTAATATGTAGACTATATCTGAGTATGCCTAAAAATATCACATATTTCAGATATACGTGCATTTTTCAGTTGTATTTTTAGGTATTTGCAGAATTCAATGAGATACTGTATGTCTTATACTTGGCATTGATATGCTAAATGTATATATTTTGTTATACTATGAAAGAAAATATTTTGTTTTACTTTTTAATGTTTTTTATGGACTCTAATGAAAAATTCTTATAGTTTTATGCAAGCGTAATTTTACCCTGTAATTTCTACAATAAGTGTATGTTAGGAAGCAAATATTTTCAATATATTAGAGATGTATATTTTGAGATATATTTCATATACAGTATGTTAAAATGTATTTGGCCTGATATACATCTGTAAAGTATCTGAAATATGTGTGCTATTTATGATAGTTTTAATGATGCACCTTCAAGACTTACAGTTTATACATCTATACTTACACATATAACTTTCCTCTTGATCTCACAATTCATAGAGGCTCAAATTGGAATTTATACCACCACTTTGTGGTTCCCTTTTATGTTGGGGTGACTTACTATATGTACTTGTTTTCTACTCTTTACCTTCCCCCCGGTCTGTAAGTTAATGCTGCCAATTCAAAATTCTTTTAAAAATAGAAATTGCAATGATTTTGGTTGATAAACTGTACTTCTGAAATATGCAAATTAGTTATGCAAATACGTACACAGTACCAAAGCAGGCATTTACAAACATACAGTATATTTGACATATATAAAAATATATAGTTTACATATGTTCTACACATACTGTATCTTGCAAGCAAGCAAGATAGATATTTTAGTCACAGCAGAAGTTAGGTACACATACACATGCACACATACACATATACACACACACACATGCACACCAGAAAGAAAACATCATAAAACTAAAGCCAAAAGTGGGAATAGCAAAAAAGTGACTTCCTCACGGGACCAACATTTTACATTGTTCTTGAAAAAGCGTGAGAATAGTGCAAATTGTCAACCTCGTGAGGAGATTAGTTTTTTACTATTGCTACTTTTGACTTTGATTTTACAACATCATTTTTCATACAAATAAACTTTGTGGGGGGATGTCTAGGGATTGTCTTCTGAAGTTCCTGATCTGGTTTATGTGTGTCTGCCTAACTTTTGCCATGAGTGCTGTTTACATTTATGTTGTAAGCATCACTACATTTTGGAACTGCCTTCTTTGTTTGCATACATATTTTACTATACGAAGATATGTAGAAATACTGCATTTAATATATATTTACAGAAAGTAATCCATATATATTATAAAGATATATGTAATATATATTCTGGTCATATTTATAAACTATAAAACATATGTATTTGCTATGTAAAACATATATTTAAAATGTATTGTACTGTAGATATCTATATGGTTACTAATAATAGGAATTTCAAATGTACAGTTGAAGATCTGTTACATCAAGATTTATCTGTTGTCTTTTTGTCTTGGTATTTTAAGATATTTTTGCAATGCATATATTTAAAAATATTTTAGATATATGTGAACTACATAAAAAGTATATATATTAAATATTCAAGATATAAGAAGAAATATAAAATATATAGCATGCACCTATAATAAATACAGTATATCATAGAGATATATTTATGATATATATTAAATATATATCTCACATATAGTTCTTAGTTATCAAATTTCAGCCGTGACTTGAATAAGCCAAACCACATAACAAGGATTCAAACACTCACCTCCTCACTAAGATGGATACTACACAACTTCTTGAAAAAATTAAAAAGTTATTTTAATGACTATACAGACTCAAGGGGTACAGGCTAACACTCCTGCTAATGCCTGCTTGATGCATTTCAGACACACTGTCCTTTATCAAAAGCTTTTGAAATGTGTTCAAATTTTGAAATGACTTTTTAATCTTTTCAAAAAGCTGTGTGATGTCCTTCTCATTGATGTGGTGAGTGCCTGAATTTTTGTTGTGTATCCCTGATAGTTTTCATGAGTACCAACAGACTTGTGTGCACCTTTCGTGTTCTACAATAAGTCAAACCACCACTGACCTCTGTTAGTTCAGTCCTACACTGTAAATCATTTTTGAAATTTACTTTGCTGATCTGAGTTGAAGTACTGAAAAAAAAATCATCCATCACAGGCCTATGCAGGCAGTTAAGGGGAAGCACACTGGACTTCACTTTATTACTGATATTAGTCCAATTGCACTTCACTTGGTAGCACTGGTTCTAATGTCAGAGCCTCAGGCATAAAGAAACACAATTCCAACCAAGACACCGGGCTAACCAAGACAGGCAAAGGACTCCAGAGCTTGGAGTAAGGTTAAAACATTTTATTAAAAATAAAATAAGAAAACAACAGAGATGACTTCTTTCTGTAGGTGGTGGCAGGAGGTAACCTCTGTTATTTTATTTTTAATAAAAAGTTTTAACCTTACTCCAAGCATTGGAGTCTTTTGCTTGCCTTGGTGAGCCCAGCTTCTTGTTTGGAATTACTGATATTAGTCACAACCAGGAGCACCTTTGAGAAAATTAATTACATTTACGAAGCCAGTGTTGAGCAGATTACACTTTGGATTGGTTAATGATTCTGGAAAGCAGTGGCTGCTTCTTAGTGATTGGTTCCCAGAAACTGATGGAGACACTAGTCAAAGAGGACCTCACAGACAATCTGGAGAGAAGTGGCTCCAGGATAGTGAACAGTATGAGTTCATGGCAGGGAGGTCTTTAGAGCAACCTGATAGTATTCTGTGACTGTGCAACAAGGGTAGTGGATAAGGGCCATTCTATTGATTTACTCTACTTTGATTTCAGTAAGGCTTTCAACTTGGTACCACACAGAAGGTTGCTGAAAAAACTTGAGGATCTGGGTACAATGAAGGACATAGTTAAATGGGTGACAAATTAGTTGAAAGGGAGGCAGCAGAGGGTTGTGATTAATGGAGTCAAATCAGAAAAGAAAGAGGTCAACAGTGGGGTGCTGCAAGGATCAGTCCTGGGTCTAGTCCTTTTCATTATGTTCATCAGTGACATGAGAGCTGGACAATCCAGGGCAAGATATGTCTCTCCACAGATGAGACTAACTTTGTGGCAGGGAATACATTTGTGGAGGGGATTATGGAGATACAGAGAGACTTTTCAAAGGCTGGAAAGGTGGTCAGTGGTTTGGCAGTTGAAATTCAATGCCAAAAAATGCAAGGTGTTGCACATAGGGAATAAGAACCCAGGGCAGAGTAATGGATGAGGGGGTAAAGCTGAGTATGACCTCTGAAGAAAGAGACCTATTCATCATCAGTGAATCCCTAAAACAAGCAAGCCAGTGTAACAAGGCCTACAGTAAGGCAAACAGGATGCTGGGGTATATAGTAAGGAACACTGAAAGGAAGGAGGCATTACTAGCTCTCTGCAGATCACTGGTGAGGTCCCATCTGGTGTACTGTTCCCCGGACTGGAGTCCTCACCTAAGGAAAGATATGGACAGGCTGAAGACAGTACGGTGTAGGGTGACCAAAATGATTCAGGGACTTCAGGGCAGATCTTACAAGGACTGATGCAAGGCACTGAACGCGTCCTCATTGGAAGTCAGATGAGAGAGAAGAGATATAATAGAGACCTTCAAGTTCCTGAAAGGAATGAACAAGGTAAACTGTGAGGAACTATTTAGCATAAGAAGTGGATCAAGAACATGGAGGTACAAGTGGAAATTGATGGGAGTGGGGGGAGGTTCAAGAGGGAAGTAAGAAAATTATATTTTACAGAAAGGTTGGTGAGGACATTAAACAGTCTTCCAGCTGATGTGGTTGGTGTCAAAACTATCAATGGTTTCAAACACAGCTGGAACAGCTTGAAGGGCTTAGTGGTTGCTCAGGGTGATAGCGGTAGGGTGGGGAGCATGGGGTTGGATAGTGTGGATTAGAACCCTGTATGGACAATAGGTCCTGGGTTTGTTAGAATATATGTGTAGACTGGATGGACCAATGGTATTTTTCTGCCATCATTGTCTTTGTTTTTATGTTCTATGTTTCTATCTAAGTCAAACAACGTACATTTCAGCTTTAATTTAGTAGTCAATAAACATATCTTTCAGCTTTAAGTAGTCAATAAATGTACCTTTCAACTTTAATATTACATGCATACCTCTTTGCAGTGTTTCTGAGTCTTTTCAAAACTGCTGAGAGCAGGACCAGGTTTGATTAAGTTATATTAAAATGCCTGGGAGTGAGAGCTGATGTGATACACATCTGCATAGGTGACAGGCAGAACCAGAAGTCCTTTTATTTCTAATGCATTTAACATCCGTCATGATTCTTATACACTGGATATGGATCCTGGGCACAAGGGTATGTGCACAGCCTGGTAGGTCCAGATCAAACTGTCTTCATCAAGGGGAGTGTGCTACAAGACAGTCTCAGGAGGGTGCCAAATATTGTTCCTCCCAGCAGCACTCTAAACAACTGCAACTAGCCATGTCAATGGGTGCTGAGAAGGCTTTTGACTTGGTCAGGTGGGAAGATCTTAAACAGGTATTACAGGGGATGAACTTTGGTCTGGGCTTCCAGGACTGCATGCAGCCTTGTACAGGGAACCAGGGGCAGTGATAAAGGTTAATGGGGTCAAGTCCCAAAGATTCCCCCTGGAGAGATGTATGACACAGGGTGCCCCTTGTTGCCCTTGCTCATTGCCCTGTGTACAGAACCTTCAACTATCAAAGTAAGGGATACAGCAGCCATTATGGGCATAGACTTAGAAGTAGAGCAACATGAAATCTCACTCTATGTGCATGATGTCATATTATTCATCAGTCAACTCAGACCTTTATCCCAGCACTCCATTAGTGCTTGCAGGATTCTGGCAGGCTCTTTGGACACAAAGTTAATTACAGTACATCAGAAGTGGTCCGTCTTAATGGTGTATGCTCTCCTGCTTTAAAGGAGGCCTTCCCATATACTTGGGCTTAAAATAGCACTATCTGGTATGTGGGCATTAGGATCTGCTTAGGTTGAACTATGAATAAATTCTTCTGGAAATCACCTTAGACCTGAAGAGGTAGCAACTCCTCCTGTCTCTCTTCTTGCTAAGGAGGGTGAGAACACAGAAGATGAATCTTCTACCCCATTTGGGGTTGGAACAGGAGGGAGGGACTCTAGCTGGTGAGTTTGTAACTGTGTTTGTAATTGTATTTGAGATCTTTTCTTAACTGCCATTTCTGTGTGCTTTTCAATTTAGTTTGGGCAGGATTGAGGGATTCTATCTGACAAGTTTGTGACTGTGTGTTTGAAAGTGGCTGTGTCTGGACCATGGTGAGTGGAGTGAGGAGTCTCTGCCAGAGGACTTTTTGGCTGATTGCTTTTGGACACAGCCTGTGGTGTAGTCCCACCCTCCCACCGCACTACCCACCCACCTCAGGGCCCATCTTACATTTAATGGGTGGATCCCATAGTGTCTTGCAACATCCTGCATCCATACAGGAAGTAGCAGAGTGAGGAAGCATAACAAAACACAACATAAATAAAACAAATATTTAGGAGATAACAAACAGCTGTCTTAAGCAAGTAGTTGATTGAGGAGGGAAACAGACATGATGGGAGTGGTGCAGTGAAGTGGTTGTGGAGCAGCTGTCTTCAGAAAGACATTCTGGAGGCTGCGTTGCTGCCCTCTCTGCAGGCACCTCTCTGGGCTCACAGAGGAGGTTGCCTGTCTCCAAGCAGAGTTGGCCTAGCTGAAGGCAGCATCCACCCTCACCCAGAGACCACTGGGTCCACAACCTGTACCTCAAAGGATGCCAGGGAAGAGGAGTGATTGGACTATGGTGGGCTCAGAGAAGGGAAGGGAGGGGGATTGAAAACACATCCCCAACTGGTCCTGCTTAGTAACTCCTACATTGTTTTGAAGGACCAGGAAGGCCTCACTCAGGAACCCGAGGCTGGGACCAGGAAGGATGGGAGGGTCCTCTAGGATGGAGCCTCAGGGAAGGGAGGGAGGCAGGGAACCCCACAGGAGGAGGAAGCTTCTCCTAGTGGGGAACTCTATTGTCCAGGGAGTGGAGTTAGGGTCACCTAGCAGGGGAGAGAGGGAGGTCAAGTGCCTCCCAGGAAGCACTGCATGGAGGGATGGGAAGTGGATCCATAGGATTGCTACGGTTATAGCTAGGAGAGAGCAGCTGGATGTCATTGTCCACCTGGGGATCAGTGACCTGGCCAGGAGAAGAGTGGAGTTAGCCAGAGTCCAAGAAGATTTCAGGAAGCTGGGGGGAAACCTGAAACAGATAGCATTCTCTGTCTCATTTTTGGAGGTGCTACCTGTCCAGGGCACAGGGGAAGCTAGGGCACTCCACATCCATACCTTCAACTCCTGGTTGAAGGATTGGTGTGGAAGAGAGGGTTTTGGCTTCCTAGGGGACTGGGGCCTGACCCTGGGCAGATACAAGCTTATCTAAGGAGGACAGCCTGCATCTGTCCAAGAAGGAGACCTTGGTCCTTTGTGAGAAGTTTAAATGCTTCAGCTGTGAGCATTTGAACTGGTCAAGGGGGGGGAGCCAGGAGGGTCAGGTGGCTTAGGAAACATAGAAACATAGAAACATAGAATTTGATGGCAGATAAGGACCGCTTGGCCCACCCAGTCTGCCCATTTCCCTACCTACTGGATAAGCTGCAGATCCTAGTTAACCAGCAGCCTACTTCTTCCTACCCCCACTCCCCAGAATTGCCTTATGACTATCCCATGCATGCTTGAATTCCACCACTGATTTTGACTCCACAACCTCCTCCGGAAGGCCAACACCTCCCCTTGCCTAGGAAATAAGGTTCCAGACCCGGAGGCCTTGTTGGCAGATGCAGACCTTGACATAGCAGCAATATCAAAGGCATGGTACTCTGCTAATAATGGCTGGGAAGTCAATGTACCACACTATACACTATTCAGGAGGGACAGGGAGGGTAAAAAGGGTGGCGGAGTGGCCCTGTACATTAGAGATTTTATAAAGGCTACAGAAGTTCAGGAAAGACAGTGGGAGGCTGAGGTAATGTGGGTCACCCTGGAGTCAGGGAATGGAACAGCAATATGCACAGGGGCAATCTACAGACCTCCAGCACAGAGGGGGGAAGTATACAGGGAACTAGTGGAGAACATACACGACAAGGCAGCTAAAGGTGAAATCCTGCTACTGGGGGATTTCAATACGCCAGACGTGGATTGGACCACCCAGATGGCTGCTTCAGCCAGAAGCACAGCCATCCTTGAATCCATGCAAAGGATTGGACTCAGGCAGCTGGTGCATGAGCCAACCAGGGACAACTCAGTTCTGGACCTGGTATTGACCAATGGGAACAGAGTTGAAGAAATACAGGTGGAAGGGCAGCTGGGGTCCAGTGACCTCTACATGGTGTGGTTCAGCATGGAGACATGGACTCAATTAAGCCACACAAGAGCAAGAGTGTTAGATTTCAGGAGAGTGGATTTCACTGAAATGGGTTTATGTATGCAAGTAGTCCTGGGGAAGGGAGAGGTAATAGAGGGGGTGGAAGAACAATGGGAGAAACTGAAAGGAGCCATAGTGGAGTTAACAAACCAATGTGTTTGGATAGTGGCCAAAGGGAAAAGAAGAGAGAAACTACTATGGTTCTCCAAAGAGGTGAGGGACAAGGCCAGGGCTGAAAGGCTGAGTTTCAGGAAATATAAGGGGAGCCAAAGAGAGAAGGTCAGGGAGGTGTACCTTGAATATCTAAGGGAAGCAGGGAAGGCTGTTAGGAGGGTGAAGGTGCAGACAGAAGAGGGCTTAGCACAGTCTGTAAACAAAGGGGATATGGCATTTCATAGGTACATCAGTGAAAGAAGAAAAATCAGGGGGATCATGAGGCTCAAAGGGGAGAAGGGGGCATGTAAGGAGGGGAATCTGGACAAGGCAGAATTACTGAACAAATACTTCTGCTCAGTATTCACTAAGGAGGGGAAGGGGGAGGGTCAAGGACCACAGTTGGGATGCAGAGGCAATGGGGGGGAGAGAGGTGGACATCAGTTCATTCACAGTGGAGAGAGTTCTGGAAGAACTCACAAAGTGAAGGCGAATAAGGCCATGGGGCCAGATGGCAGCCACCCAAGAATATTAAAGGAGCTGTGAAGGGAATTAGTGGCACCTCTGGTGACCCTGTTCACAGAGTCGCTCAACACGTGTGTCATTCCAGAAGACTGGAGGAGGGCAAATGTAGTCCCACTACACAGAAGCGGCAGTAGGGAGGAGGTGGGGAACTACAGGCCAGTCAGCCTCATTTCAGTGGTAGAAAAGATCATAGAGACATTGCTGAAAGAAAGGATAGTGGCACATATGGAATCCAGCAGTGCTCAGGATATGAGACAACATGGATTCACAGCAGGAAGGTCATGTCAAACGAATCTAATAGATTTTTTTGATTGGGTGACTAGGGAACTAAATCAGTGAGGGGAGGTAGATGTCGTCTACCTAGATTTCAGCAAAGCCTTCAACACTGTCCCACTTAGACAGCTTATTAACAAGATGGGTAGTCTGGGCATGGGAGACAAGGTGGTGAACTGGGTTAGGAACTGGATAACAGATAGGAGACAGATGGTAGTGGTAAATGGGTTACAATCTGTGGAGAGTGGGGTGACCAGTGGGGTACCACAGGGATCAGTACTAGGACTAGTCCTGTTCAATGTCTTCATTAGTGACATTGCAGAGGGGCTAGAAGGAAAGGTCTGCCTGCTGGCAGATGACACCAAGATCTGCAACAGGGTGGATACTTCAGAAGGGGTGCAGAAAATGAAGATGTACCTGGAGAAGCTTGAAAGATGGTCAGAGGTGTAGCAACTGAGGTTCAATGCAAAGAAGTACAAAAGGATGCACCTGGGTAGAGGGAACCCTGGGGAGAGCTACAGGTTGAGGGGGGGAGGAACTGACTGTCACCAAATAGGAAAGGGACCTAGGGGATATCATCTCTGATGACCTTTAGGTATCAAAGCAATGTACAAAGGCACCAGGGAGGGTCAGTGGCATGCTGAGGTGCATAGGTAGGGGTATCACTAACAGGAGGTGGGAGGTGGTGATGCCATTATATAAAACATTGGTAAGGCCTCACCTGGAGTACTGCATGCAGTTCTGGAGGCCACACCTGTGCAAGGACATAGATAAGATGGAGACTTTCCAGAGAAGGGCAACAAAAATGGTGCAGGCTTGCACCACAAAACCTATGAGGAGAGACTAAGGGACCTCAATATGTACTCACTGAAGGAAAGGAGAGGAGACAGCGGGGGGACATGATTGAAACTTTCAAGTACCAAAAGGCCATAAATGAGGTGCAGGTGGGGGACCTTTTCCAATGTAGAAAAAGTACTAGAACAAGGGGGTACAGTATGAAATTGAAAGGGGGTAGAATAAGAGGTAATGTGAGGAGGTTTTTCTACACAGAAAGGGTAGTCAATGCTTGGAATAGTCTGTCACAGGAGGTAGTGGGGGCATGCACAGTGGAGGGGTTTAAGCATGCTGGGACAGGCGCAAGGAAAGCCTGAGGGGGAGGGAGTGATGAAAAGCCATTGATCACATAGGATCAGTGGCCCCATACAATGTATACTGCCTACGGGCAGAATGGATGGGCCTAGCAGTCCTTATCTGCTGACAGTTTCTATGTTTCTATGTTTTTATGTTTGCTAAATCTTCTATACTGTTTGGTGTTCCTTTTTCAGACATTGCTCTTCCTCATTTCCACCTCTTTCTGGAACAGGCATAGGTTTCTGTAGGGAGACAAGAAAGCAAGGGAAGGTCAAAAAATCTTGTCCCTGCTGAGTGAAGAGGGTGGTCTGGGATTGCTGGACCTCAGACTATATTATTTAGCAGCCCAGGCTACAGAATTAATTACCTGGGCAAAGCACCACACACATTCCAAATGGTACCAGATGGAAAAAGTGTGTTCCCAATCCCCTTATATGCAACTTTAACATTTAAAATGACCCCAGAACTGAAAAAAAAATAGGTATAAAACCAGTGGGTGAAGCATTCCCTGGTGATATTACAGAAGGTGAGGGCCCTCTCAAACACCCATAATTAGATAGCATGTCTTACCCTCCATAGTGGAGATATGCAACCAGATTCACAAAATGTCCTGGGACTAAGTTCCACTCTGCAACTCTAGTTGTGGACCGAAATCTCCACAGCTGTGGAGATTTGTATTCTCAATCCACTGCAGCTGTGGGAGATGTTATGCCCAGTCCTGCCATGTGTAACATTTCCCACAGCTGCAGGGGAAGAAACACCCACAAGCTGTCGTAAATTGTGGAGCTGGTTGTAAACTGGCTCCACCTTTGTGAATATGACAACTGCAGAAAAACACTGCAGCACTGCAAGAGGCAACCCACTTGTGCCAGTTTTTCCTGCAGCTGAGAGGTTATCATGGGCTTTGTGGATCCAGCCCATGGACTTTCTGCCCAGACATACAGACATAGAGCCGGATTTACAATGCACCAAAAACTTTACAGCAATGGGAAAAACTGGTGCAATTGGGTTGCCACTTGCAGAGATGCAGTTTTTTCTGCAGATGCGACATTCACAAAGGTAGAGCTGATTTACGACCAGCTCCTTGATTTACGGCAGCTTTGGTGTTTTCTCACAACTGCAGAAAATGTTACACCCAGCGGGATTGGGTGTAACATCTCCCACAGCTGCAGTGGACTGAGAATACAAAACTCCGCAGCTGCGGAGATTTCAATCCACAACTGGAATTGCAGAGTGGGACTTAGTCCCTGGATGTTTTGTGAATCCAGACCATAGGCTCTAAAGCAGTTATTACAAATGAGCAACTAATAGAAGGGGATCACTGCATTTCCTCAGTCCCCAAAGGATAAATGGCCACTAGGCATTCCTTGACGTCTACAGATTTTTATTTATTTATTGAATTTTGTTGACCGGGTAGGCCCACTGAGACTAGAAGTCCCTTTTTCAGGGGAGACCCATGGGGGGGTACAGATGGTAACCAACTGAAACTGAACCAGATTAAGCTGTTGGTGGTGTTTTTAGTAAATGGGGAAAATTTGGCAAGAAAACCGGGGAATTCCACCTACTCTTTTCAAGAAGTGCCATGGGATCTTTAATGTACACCAGAATAACCACTGGAACAGGCAGATCGGACCTCCGTTTAATGTCTTATCTGAAAGACAGCACCTCAGGAGCGCAGCATCCCTGTCCTGATGCACTACAGTGTCAGTATTGAAATTTACCCAAAGTGCCTGGTGTGGGGCTAGAACCCACAATCTTTCGATCTGCCTGCCTCACAGGTGAGTGTGCAACCTGCTGAGTCACTGACACTGCAGTTATAAGTCCTTAGTTACTTCCTAGAGGCTAGCAGGCTACACCATGTTAGCAGGGCAAGAACCAGATAGAAGGACTACTTATACTGGTCCACTATGCTAAAGGAGAGCTCAAAATACATTTCCCTGGTATATAGACTGCTCCTGATGGAAAAGGAAACAAACCTTCTATGAATTCAGGACAAATGGCAGGAAGGGTCAGAGCTGGTGATCCCAGATAAATAGTCATATAGCTGGCTAGCAGGAGGGTGAAAGGTCATGGCCTCCCAGAACTACAGGGTATTCCTCTGGAAGATCATGATCAGATGTTTTTACATACCAATCATTACCAAGCATTTTGGTACAACCAGTACTGATAGATGCTGAAGGGAATGTGGTGAAAAAGGTGAGCGTTTCCATATATGATGGTCTTGCCCTAAATTGATGCCATACTGGGCTCAGATTTGGTTTACGTTGTCCAGGATCTGAAGGTTGCAGGCTACCATTAGACCTTTTAACATATCTTTTAGGAACTAGGGTTGCAGGAATCTAAACCAGGAGAAAAACAGAAATGTTTCATTGCGTGGTACTAGCAGCACTCAAGACTGTCCTCTCACTGGTTGAGCACTATAGTAGCAGGAGTGGGAAAATGGAGGGAGTGTCACACATTTATAATATGAAACAACTCACTGCCTGCCTATGCCTTACAGGTGAAGCATTCAGGGAGGTGTGGAAACCCTGGGGACTTATACCATCCCAGCAGGTTCCAAACTTATCCTATTTTTCCAAGGGTACCAGCAAGTGGATGTGGGACTAAATATATATCTGGGATTCAACTGCTGTCTGAGGAAGATGAGTTATAACAGAGAGCCTTAATAAGACACTAGAACAGTATAGACATATAATGAAGGAGACACACACACAAGTTCAGTTTGTATGATTGTTTACCTTTAAAATGTACTGTTATCAGTTTATTGTTTTACAGTGTTTTAACGGTTTTTATATTTGATAACTTCTTAATCTGGCTGTCAGTTTCTTCTCAATGCAATATTTGGCATAAATTGCTAATTGAGACGATGTCTGGGGCTAGGTGCATGCACTGCCTGAGCTGTCTGGCTGGATGGATCATAACATGCATTTTGGTAAAGACAACAGAGTACTGTTTCAGTGAAATTGATTACAGCCTTTCTGTAATTAACTTTATTAACTGATTGATTGAATTTTGTTGACTGGGTAGGCCCACTGAGACTAGAAGTTCCTTTTTCAGGTGTGACCCCGGGGGGGGGGGGGTGATACCAATGGCAACCAACTGAAATTGAACCAGATTAACCTGTTGGTGGTATTTTTAGTGAAAGGGGGAAATGTGGCCAGGACACTGTGAAAAATCCCCTACTCACAGGTAGGGGGACTGGCTTTCTGTGAGCCAGTTGGTACCTGTGTGTGCTAGGAGGAGGTCATGGAGGAGACTGGGGAGTTGCAGGCTTCTGTATTACTAGATTCCTATGAAGCGGAAACCTTTTATGATGCAGAAGGCCTTTTCTCAGACGATCCTATTTCTGGGCAACAGAATGACCCTTCTATGGAGTTGTCGGATGAACAAGTACTTTCTGAGAGAGATATTCAGCAGTTTTCTGCGAAGGTAAAGCCATTTCAGTCAACAGTTTTACTACCTATTAAAATTACAGAAACTACAAAACCTTTACTAATGCAAGATACAAGTGCTACTAACTTGGACTTTTCTGTTTCTGACTTAGATGTGCAAATGGCGACTGGTGGGAGTTGTCAAGAGCCATCCCAAAATACTCCTTCTGAGACTGTTCCTAACGACCACTCAGCGGTATTGAATCTTCCCCTTCAAATCAGATTAAAGCTATAGTGTTCTTCTTTTCAGCATCTACTGACAAATCTCGGAAGAGATCGTCTGCAGAGTCTGCTTCTTGGGTAGACTCAGATTTTGATCTTAATGAAACATGGACGGTAGAAAGCTCTTTGCAAGCTGCTGGCTGGGTTCGTTCACCTACGAATAACCAATGGACCTCAAGTTTTGCTCCAGTGATGATTCCGGGTGTCCGTCTTCCCTGAGAGGGCCTTCAGTCAGGAGTGAGTTCTATCTCAAGTGTACATTCTTCAGTATATGTTGTGGGACAAAATTCTGTGTTCTCTGACTTCCTACCTTCTGACTTTGCCTTAACTCAAAATCCACGGTTACATTTTAAAACCACCTCGCAAGACCAAAATCAGCTTACAGTAAATGACATTGTTACCGCTGAAGAAGCTAACAATATAACTTTGGATCACACTACTAGAAGTAGCAGAGACTCTGGTCACGGTGGAAATAAGGATGGTGGACAGAAAATAACTGGGGGGGATTAATCAAATGATAGATCATATGCCTAATTTAAAAAAAAAAAAAGTCTTCCCTGCCAAATGGCATAATGCGGCTAGATTGATTTACAAAGAAGGTTTTGATATCTTTCCAGATAGAGTGTTTGTAGGTAAAAAGTTATTGCAAGATAATTTAAAATGTTCTGTGACTGAGCTTTATGCTCTTATCCATGTATCTGGTGAAAAAACATTTGATGTTAGTTTTAAATCGCAAGCTGGTCTGGATAAATTTTGGGCGCGATATAATCTTGTTAAAGATACTCCTCTATGGGTAGCATTTGATGTTATCCCATTATCAAAGCTAGTGCATAAAATGATTACTGTTCTATTTTTGACTTAGAAAACATTTGGACAACTGGATGTGAGTTCGGATTATTCTACAAGTGCTTGATGGAGAGATACAGCATTTACCTAACTCCTTTTTTGGGGGAGATAGAGGTGTACTATTTTACCCTGGACAATCTAAGAGTTGTTATAAATGTGGGGATATGGGGCACATCAGTAATGTTTGTGATAAAGTGAAATGCTCTTTGTGTGGGAAATTAGGACACTTAAATTGGCAATGTGTAAATGAATTGATTTGTAATCTTTGCGTAAAACTGGTCACACTTACAATACCTGCCGTAAAGCTGCTCATAGACAAACTGGGTCTGGTGATAGTGAAGAACAATGATTGCTGGTTGCAACAGCACAGAGGAAACGTACTACACAAGTTTTCAACTCTAGGTCTGAACCTATTCTAGCTCCTCATGAGCAAGATATAATTCTTGAGACTATACAAGATGGAATACCTTCTGCTCCTTCAATAAAGGCAGTGGAAGATGTTTCAATTGTCAGTGCTGCGCCTGTTGACAAGTTATCATCTCCAATTATCCAGACTGTAACCTCGGCAGACACTTCTGCGGTTGTTAAGCATGATATGCCCCCCCATCACTTCACATATCCCTGCTTCTGCACCTTTTATGGATACTGAGAAAAGGGTTACTAGGAGACATGTCTGGCAGCAGCCTGCTCCAAAAGTAAATAAGATCTCCGAAACCAGAACCTCTAATAGATTTCAACCGCTTTTCAAATCTATACCAGTCTCTGGTCCTGAGTCTGAATGTTCTTCAGAAGATTTGAATCAAAGGGAGGTATGTTCCGACTCAGATTTCAGTGAAAAGGGTGATGAAGGTACAAAACAGGAGCTTAAAATGAAATATAAGTAAAAAAAAAAGGAGCAAATGTAGGAAAATAAGGTCGCAAACCTCCTTGAGACATTTACTGCTGGGGTCTTCTTTGAAACTTATCTCTATTAATGTTAACAGTATTAAAAATAAAAAAGGGGAAGTGTTTTTTCACATCTTCTTTTTACACAAGCTGACATTTTTTTAATACAAGATACCAGATTACATACTTTATTGGAAATTACACACACTCAATGTGAATGGTATAAGGGTCCTTCTTACTGGTCTCTAGGTTTAGAGCCATGTTCGGGACTTGGGATTTTATTTTCTGTACAAATTAAACTTATCAAACTATTGGATTTATTACCCGGTAGGGTACTGTTATTAGATTTTGTTTTTGATGATATTTACTATTGATTGATTAATGTTTATGCGCCGCAGACCAAAGCAGCGAGAGTAGATACTTTTCAGTTGATTAAACCATATTTATTTTCTTCTCAAAATGTGATTTGGGGGGAGATTTTAATTGTGGGCTAAATAAACAAGATAGGGATAAAGATACTATTACAAATAACATTTTTTCTGACTCTCTTTTTTTATTTAATACTTTACAGGCAGCTAATTTATGTGATGCTTATTTTTCTCATACTCATAAAAGAGATCCGACTTTTCAACGTGGTTCCCATGCTACTCGTATAGACTTTGGCCTGGATATTCAAACTGCGCTCAAAACTGGCGCAACAGCAGGAGCAAGCGCAAACCAGTTGCACAAATGCTCAAAAGGTGCGATATTCAAACATGGTGCACAGCAAATTGCGCGAAGCAACCAACGTCTAATATCGCATGCTGCGCCATGGTAACAGGAAGGAGAAGCTGAGCCAAAATGTTGCGTTATGGTGCAACCAGGAAGCTCAGCTGAGCAATACCAGCTGCCATAGCCAGCACAGCCCCCCAGAGCAATGGAACTGCATATCCAGGGAGGCAGGCTGGGGCCACGCCAGCCATGCCACACATGGGCACAGGAACACACTGCAGAACCCACACCACCCGGCACACCCCAAGCACAGCATCACTGGGGGTGGGACGGATGATCCACGTGCCCATGGGGACAAGCCAACACAGCATAGCAGAGCCCTGACACAGCAGCACAACCACTGGCAGGCGGAGTGCCACACACAGGGGTTGACAACCACAGTGCACAGCAGCCCCTGTATGCACAGCACAGCCTGCACTGTGACCCCAAGACACCACCCATGTGCAGTGACTGGCACTGCAGGAAACCATGCAGTCCCCCAGCACACGTCAGCCCCAACACAGAAGCCTACAAGCCAGACACACCCTGTGCACCCAGCAGTGGGTGGCAAGATGGAAAGACCAACGAAGTCACTGCCATGCTGGAGATACCTCCCCATGCACACACATGCACACACACACACACACACACACATACCCAGGACCATACCAGCCCAGATGGCATGTACACACCTGCAACTGAGCACCTATAGCCAGCTGCAAATCAGAGACCGACACAGTATTCATATATCAAAATAGAAATGTATATTGAACATAGTGCAACAACAACGATAAAAACTATTTACAAGGGGGACGGGTACAAGGAAGAGGTGTTCAAGGGAGGATTAAAAACTTGGAGAGGGAAGGCAGGGTGGTAGGAATGGGAGAAGTGGGATGGGTGATGACGGCTACGCGCCCAGCTGGCCCCTGTCCTCCTGCTGGCGCACCGTCCTGTCACCGCCCCTGCCGACGTCCATGTCGCCGGGATGGCCTGCAGGATTCCTGGTTCTCAACGCTGACCTGTGCAAGGTGCCTGACATCGCTCGACAACCTCCTGAGAACCTCAAGGCCAAGGAAAATGGGAACACAGTCAATGGCTGTGACTGACCACAACCCTGAACACCACCCAACCTGCAAGCCATATAGCCCAAAGTCCCGCACCTGTGATGGCATACACCCACCCACAGTGAACATGCACATGGCCATCACAAACAGGCGGCACCAGCGATGTGCACCACCACCCACACACACTGCCCACATCAATCACAGTACAAACTAGGCTGGCAAGTGATGTGGCAACATGGTGCAATGCCAGTTACACAGCTATGTGCCCAGTGCATGCCTGGACCACCAGTGACGCATACACAGACTTGCTGTGCTACTGCACTGTGATGCATGTCACCTGTGTCGTGCCTCCATACATAAATACATAGACAGTGTCGGCAGATAAGGGCCTATGGGCCACCCAGTCTGCCCATTTGACCTTGTAAGTTCACTCTGTTTTCCTATAAGTCTGTTGCACCTTACCCCTGACCTCCAGAATTCCTGTATGGCTATCCCATGCATACTTAAATCCCGTGACCAAGTCAACCCCCACCACTTCCTCTGGCAGGGTGTTCCACTTGTCCACCACCCATTCTGTGAAGAAATACATTCTCATGTGTCCTCCGAATCGTCCCCCCTCCAACATTATCCCATGCTCACTAGTTCTGGAACGTCTTTACGCTGAAAAATAGTGTTGTCATGCACTCTGTTCCCCTGTAAGATACTTGTATGTCCCCATCATATCCCCTCTCCTCCCCTCCTCCAGGAGTACATGTTCAGTTCCTTCAACCTGTCTTCATCGGACTTGTGGCAAACCATGCACCATCCGTTGCCCTTCTCTGAACCCTCTCTACCCAGTCCATGTCCATAGTAGGTATGGTCTCCTGAACTGTACACTGTACTCCAGTGTGGGGCCTCACTAGTGTCTTGTATAGTGGAAGTATGACCTCCCTTTGTTGTGTGCATGGCTGGTGGTCTTGCCCCCCCAGCATGCAATAGCATCCATGAAGTAATGATACTCACACTGCTCCAGCAGCTGGGTCTGCCGCTGCTGCTGCCACTGCTGCTGCTGCTGCTGCTGCTGCTGTGGTTGGGGCACAACACCCCCTGGCACCGGGGCCCTGGCACGGCCCACCTCACCCTCGCCCGGCGTCCTCAAAATCCGCCCTGTGGGAGACATATGTTGAGACAAACATCAGTGTGACTCAAAAGCAGAGTGCCCCCTGCCCCAGTGAGAGTGCCTGCCCACACAGCCATAACCATCCATCGCACAGCTGCACACACTGACACAGCCAACCGTGTCCGAGCCGGCACCTATGCACAGCCACCCAAGCACACACACACCCCTACAGAGAATATAGGTGCATAGATGGTACACTCACCTGGCCTAGGGACTACACCCCACCTGGCATGCGACCGCAGCCACGTCAAAAGTTCCGGCTCCCTCCGGCGGAGGTCACTGTACCGGTGCCGGCACTGCTCAGCTGACCGGCCCTGGCCAGTGACCTCCACCAGGTCAGTGGCCACTTGCTGCCACACGTGTGTCCTAGGCATGGTGAGGGGGGCCTCACCATACAGTGCCTCACAGTGGGGCTCCACCAGGGCCACCAGGTTGGCCACCCAGCTGGCTCCAGGACACTGCCTTCTCCTCGTGCCATGGCACCAACTTTACAGCAGGCAATATGGCGCCCACTGCGCCGTAACCCCACATGGAGTTGTTGCACAATAGACCACCACAGGCTCCAATCGCGCTGTTCGAGCAGCGCTGTCACTGTACATAGCGCTGTCACCGGACAGCGCAATAGGGACGTGCACATGGCATGCGAACAGCGCCAGGGGTCAGAGGCCATACACAAGGTCACGGCAATGACGCAAGGCTACGCACAGCACCACTGGTCATATAGGCATCCTGCGTGACTGCAGAGATATGCACCAGCCACAGTGGACTATCGCGCAGTAGTGCCTCAGCGCCATATAGTGCCCAGTGCTGTAGCGCCACTGGCACAATGGTGGCCATGGCCTGAATCGCCTATCGCGCTCAGCAGGTCTGCAGCATGATAGACGCATGCGTAAGCTGTCTGGGCATGCACAATGCAGTGTGGCACGCAGCCACAAACCTGCGCCATTGGCTCAGCCGGACCTTCCGTATTGCGCAAAGTGCAACTACGCGATATTCAGCCGACATATGCAAATCATCCGATCAGCCATTCAAAGGCGCAGTGGCGCGATTAGCATGTCATTAAAGTTGAGCCACACCTCATTTGCATGTGTTGCGCTATAAAATGCGACAGTGGGTTGTGCTGGCCAGATTTGGTTACTGCAGGTGAGAGGTGAGTTACATGCTGTGTGATGCTCAGGACAATGCTCATGGGCGGAGGATGATAAAGGCTGAGGGGCTGAGCATGAATGGGCACTTAGAAAGGGACAAAGGGCACCCTTTCTATCAGTATCTGCCATGCAGAGGAAACGGGGCTTCAGCACTCGGCCGCAGCTATGCTCATGGGGTAATGCTGTTGACTGCACAGTGACAGGTGTCCACTTCCACCCATACAGATCACCATGACTGACCAGAGCAAAGCTGAGGGTGTGGACGGTGGGTGTGAGGAGGCGAACTTCACCGCTGCAGAGACAGAGGCCCTCTTCCAGGCCTACCTGGAGGATGAGCCACTATTGAGTGGACGGAGGCACCCTCAGGAGCGGCAGCTGCATGGGAGGGAGTAGCTCAGGCCATCAACCTGCACGGAAGCCACCAGCGCCCCGTAGGAATGCAGGAAGAAGATGGGGACTGACCGCAGGAGGCTGAAGGAGAAGGTGGCAGCCTCAGGGCGGCACGTGCTGGCACTGGTGGGGGCCACCAGTGGTGTTGCAGCTGACCCTCTACAGAGGAGACACTGGTCGCAGCCATGCAGCCGAGTGCCATTGCGGGCGATCTGCTGGAGGATTCCAGACAGGTGGAAGCCCATCACTGCACGGGTATGACATGGTGGTGTTGTTGGGGGGCTGTTGTTCACATGCACTCACATGTACTCTCTTTCTGTTACAGATCCTGTTCGCCTGCAGGAGACGGTGGTGGTGGTGGGTCCAGACAGTGAGGCAGACCTGCTGGACGTGGAGGAGGGA
This sequence comes from Neoceratodus forsteri, assembly GCA_016271365.2. Lineage (NCBI taxonomy): Eukaryota > Metazoa > Chordata > Ceratodontiformes > Ceratodontidae > Neoceratodus > Neoceratodus forsteri. The sequence continues at coordinate 893,376,078 of CM028137.1, read as the reverse complement.
CCATCCACTCCGCCACCAGCCTGCAGGCACTGCAGCAGCATGCAGGCTGGGCCGACAACTCCAGTGTCAGTGATACGGGTGCAGGGGTGACAGCCTGTGTCACAGCAGTCTGGCATGCAGGTATGCCAGCATGCTGTGCCTATGGCAGTGGCACGCACCTGCACCATTGATGATAGCAGGCCTGCAATGGGCAGTGATAGGTGTGTGTCCATGACGGACACATGACAGGCCAGCACATGCCCCTGGGGCTTCCTGGTTCACACCTGTGTACCAGCATGCTGGCACAGTCCCAGGCTGTGCCTGTCAGCACTGGTGGGGCAGCACCAGTGGCTGTGCAGGTGTCTGGAACTGTTGTCAGCATGGAGGTGGAACAGGTGGACCTGGGGGCTCAGCAGTTGGAGGGGCAGCAGCAGCAGTCGCATACCAGGTCTGGGGGTACAGTGTCAAGCAGTGGCACATGTCCACCGCTCTTTGATCCGCCCATACCTGGTCCTGGCGAACAGCGCCCACCCTCAAGGGGTGCTGTGCAGCAGGACTGTCCACACCCTGGGGGTCACGATGCCATTGGGGCACAGTACCCATTGGATGCGCACACCCGCCTGCTGCAGGAGTTGGTACAGCTGCAGGGGCGGGTTGCAAGGTCCTTGGAGGCACTGTCTGTGTCCGTGGAGTGGCATAGCAGGGAGTGTGCTCGGGACCAAGCCGAGCTGGTCCTTATGCGGACGGATGTGACCGCTGCCATTGACAGGCTGACCCAGGCAGTGGTCTCTGTCGCGGGGACGCATTGGCCACACTGTCAGGTGCCCTGTACCACACCCCACACAGTGCACTCTCCACCCGTTCCCAGCGCCGTGTGACACCAGGCCTGTTGATGCAGGGTTCTGCTGTGGGCATCCCGAGCACCCCTGGTGCAAGTTTGTTTGGCAGGATGCAGACCCCTGTGCGGGCAAGGTCACGTTCGCACAGTGGGACCCCTGGTGGTGCACCAGCGCCACCCGATGTGGCCCCTGCTCAACCTGCCAGTGCTGCTGGGCCATGGTGGGGCCGCCCATGCATCCGTGGTGGCCGTGGGACAGTGCTACCTGACTGAGCTGTCTCCCAGTGCAGGCCCTGTCTGGTGCTGCTCTGTGTGCAATGTGTGTCATGGTGGGCAGTGCACTGCTGGGTGCTCTGCTCACCAAGCTGACACACGGACCACCTGCACACTCTCCCAACTGCTGTCCACAGGTGCATGTGCATGATGATGCCTGCATTGCACTGTACACCAAGGTGCAAGGGTGCCCAGGTCCTGACACATGTACGTGGACAGTCCAGGTGGTGGGGGTGGTAGGTGGTGCTGTGTGTTGGCAATGTCATTTCCGCAGTGCTGTGCTGCTGCCCATGTATGCTGCCTGGTGTGTGTGTGTGTCTCCATATGTGTGCTCACCCTCTCTGCTGGTGTGTTGGTATGCCTGGAACCTTCACCTCCCTGACCTTCATGCACGGTGTGTTCCCCTGTGTGCCTGTGGTTTGCGATGGACAGTGTTGCCTGCACATGTCCCCTTGCCTTACCTGTGTTGGGCGTAGTGCTCTTCTGCAATGGTGTCCCAGTGCAGCTGGGCCTGCCGGGTCAGTCAGGGGTCCCTCCGTCCTAGGGGGGGCTGCTCATCACCCACATCACCAGCGCCACTGGCGTCCCCATCGCTGTCCCCCTCTTGGACCTGTACAACTATCCCATGGTCTTTGGCCATGTTGTGCAGGATGCAACAGGCCGGGAATATCCCACAGGCCTTTTGGGGGCTGTACTGTAGGGCTCCGCCGGAGGTGTCCAGGCATCGGAAGCGTGCCTTGAGCATCCCAAACACCCACTCTATGATGTTACATGTTGCGGCATGTGCCTCATTGAAACATAGCTGCGCTGGGGTCGGGGGCGCCGCACGTGTGAGCAGCCAGGGACAGAGTGGGTATCCGCAGTCACCTGTGTGGAGATAGTGGAGATCAGTGTCATGTCAGGTCCATATTGGCCATATCCTTGTGTGCCACTACCATGGCACCTGTGTCATTCCACACCTTGCCCAGGGTTTGCATTCCATGCATGTGACTCACCCACTAGATGACCCGTGGGATGTTCCCACTCTCGAATCGATGGCACAGTGCAGACTGGTGCCATATGAAGAGCATCATGTGCTCCACCAGGGTGTGGCACAGACATTGATAATGCGCCCAGTGGCATCACACACCACCTGGCAGTTGACACTGGAAAAGCTCTTCGGTTCCGATAAGCCTGGCCGCCGGGGCCAGGTGGCGTGCGAATGGCCACATGGGTGCAGTCTATGGTCCCTAGCACGCCAGGCATACGTGCTACCCTGTGGAACTCCTGCATGTTTGCTGTACACTCTGCCGCGGTGCTGGGGAAATGGATGTACTCCGCAGCATGTGGCAGCAGTGCGCTGAGGAATTGGGTGAGGATGCGTGACGTGGCCGACTGTGTAATGCCTGTGGTGTCCCCTGTCAGCCTCTGGAAGGTGCCCGTTGCGAGCAGGCACATGCAGGCTGTCACCTTGGTCTCCACAGACAGAGCATGACTCCGTTGTGAGGGTGCCTGCATCACATCACTGCACAGCTCGCAGAGCCGTCTCAATGTATGCCCTGTTCAGGCGGTACCGGCCACAATCTCGACATCTGTGTGCAGTCAAGCTGATGCGGCACGATATTCACTTGTCAGGTATACACCGACGGGCCCCTCCGCTGCCATGTCCCCCTGCAGCATGGTGTCTCACCTCTCATTACAGCTTCCATGTGGAAGCTGACACTGTCCATCTCCCTGGCTTCTGCCCCCCCGGCTGCTGTTCCTGTGTTACCCCACTGCCCCCACTGCTGCTTCCACTGCACCGGGCACCCCCCACTGGCCTCTCTGTCCTCCTGGACCCATTGTCCCTCTCTGCCCTTCCAGCTCCTGTCTCTCTCTCTCTCTCTCTCTGTCTCTCTCCCCAGTTTGCGGCCTGCTAGGGTTCTTGCGCCGCTTCCTTGAGCCTTTTTATTTTGGCTCAAATCCGATTACTACGCAACTTCGTACAAGCCACTCTTGCGCGTGCGCAGAGTGTTCGGATGTCGCATTGCGCGCACTTGCATGGACCCGCCCCCTTCGGTTGCACATGCCTTCATTTCCATTGCGCTGCTGCTCAGCATGTTTTCGGTGGTGCAACTGGCCCCTTCTGAATATCGCAGAATGGCGCATTTTTGGAGTTGCGCACGCGCAACCCTGTTGCGCATGGCGCAACCCTTTTGAATATCCAGGCCTTTGTCTTTATTAGTAAAGGTATATCTGTTACACATATGTCTACAGAATCAGTAGAATATTCGGATCATGAAGAACTTGCGACGAGTCTTGGAGATTTAACACCTCAGAATGGTCCTAGTTTATGGAAGTTCAATACGTCTTTGTTGAACTCAACATCTGTAATTCACCAAATTTTATATCTTATTTGTGGACAGAAAATCTTGTTTCCTATTTTTGAAAATCCCTTGCTTTGGTGGGATAATGTTAAATTAGTGCTAGGTGTTTTGTTACGTTCTTTAAGTAAACATAATAGTGATGAACAGAGGTTAAGGTATCAGTATTGTAGAAAACATTTACAACGGCTGACTAAGCACAATTTCTATGATCAAATAACAAAATTATAAACAGAAATGAAACTTTTTCATAACAAACAGACAGAATCTCTACAAATGTAACAGCAATTTGGCACTAAAGGCAATTTGGATTCTGTTTGTCCCTTTTTTACTTGTAAATTTAGAACCCAAAATATAAAAAAATGGAGGCTGTTTGGGATGAACAGCATAATACTGTCACTTCTCCTCCAGATATTTTGGTGGCAGTTGCACGATTTTTACAGCAACAATGCACAAAACAACATACTGACTTAGCAGCTTTTTTATCTCTTTTTCAGTCCATTCATATTCCAGATATTCCTCAGGAAGAATTGGATTTTCTAGTACAGGATATTTCTGTTACTGAAATTACTACCACTGTTAACACATTTACTAAAGGTAAGGTACCTGGTGCAGATGGTATTCTGGTAGAAATTTATAAATTAATAATTCCAACTATTGCTGAGGAATTAGCACAAGTCTTTAATTATTTACTTCAGGTGTCTGGTTTTCATTTAGATATGTTGACTGGAATCACTATTTTTCTGTTTAAAAAAGGTGATAAGAAATGTTTAGAAAATTGGAGACCCATTTGTCTTTTAAATGTTGATTTTAACATTTTGACTAAAATCTTGAGTACTAGACTCTCGCGTCTAGCTCAGTGTATTGTTTCAGGATGGCAATTTTGCACAATCCCTGGTAGACAGGTGACCGACATATTACTTTTGCTAAGATACATTTTTTAAATCAGGGACTTTAGGTTTTGTGTCAGGTTGGTTGGTATCATTAGACCAAAAAAAGGCTTTTGAGTCTGTGGATCATGATTTTCTATGGTTAATACTGAAAAAATATGGTGTACCTGAGGATTTTATTTCTTGGTTACAGCTTGTATACTGCACTGCAGTTGTTCAACCCTTAGTAAATGGGGTTTTAGGACCAATGATTTCTGTACATACAGGAGGGGTACATCAGGGATGTCTTTTAAGTCCCTTGTTATTTGTGTTTAGTACAGATCCTTTATTGTGGATCTTGAATGACAGATGTTTATTTTTTCCATTGACTATTTCTTCTGTACACTTGTCAATTATTGCAGTTGCCTATGCAGATGACTTATGTCTTTTGTTACATTCTCCTGATGATATTCAAACCACTGTAAAAGTTTGTGATGTTTTTGGTCAAGCTTCAGGGATTTGTTTAAATAAACAAAAAAGTAAATGTAAAAGAGTTGGTTTACATCAGGATCTGGTGAGTGATATTGTGGGAATTCCTATTGTTTCGGGCCCTATCCGTATCTTAGGCGTAGACTTTGATTTAGGGAGACAAGCTCTATCTAATTGGGATGTGCAGTTTCAATGGGGTAGGTAAATGGTGGGTAATTGGAATAAATTTACTATGACTAAAATGAAGAGAATTTATTTGATAAGAACTTATTTGCTGCTGGTTTTTCCTCTATGTTTGTGTGGTATTTCCACCCCTGAAAGAAAGGGAAACTACATTGTTAAGTATTTTCTTTACTGCGGTATGGGGGAGTAGGCTAAATCCATTAAAAAGAAATGTTTTATATTTACAGACGAAACAGGATGGATTGAACATGGTAAACCCAGTAGTTTTTTTGTACCTTCATTTTTTATTTATTAATGTCAGGCCACTGTGTATAAAAATGCCTTCAGCATGGTCTACCTTATTTTTAGGAGAATTGGCAATGTGGTTCCCAGGGTAGGTTGATGGTACTCAAAGAGTTTTTTGAACTGTTACATTTGCTCCTTCTTATTATAGAGAAGTGTTTGTTAAATTAAATAAATGGCAGGTTACACCTTTAATGTTCCTTACTAAATCAAAGAAAAAGACTTATCATATAATCCAGAAGACTCATTTTTCAGAAGAAATATTTTTTTCTTTATGCCCTCCTGAATTTCGGTCATCAGTTCTTCGTCTGAATGTTTGTAATAGAGTGCCAATTAAATTTAAAGATATCTTATGGTTATGTTGCCATGAAAAATTGAATGTAAAAGCAAATCAAAAACATAAGATGAAAGAGGACCAACTGTGTTCTAGACTAAATTGTATAACTAAATTAGAGACTATGGAACATTTATTTTTCTCTTGTTCACATGTTGCACAGTTTTGGGAGACTATTGCAAAACACTGGAATATGCCTATATGGAAAACAGTAAATTATGAAGTTTTGATTTATGGGGTTTATGATTACCACTGGGCAAAATGGGATTCTGACACATTACATGTCATGTTTTCAGTTATAAAATGGTATATTTGGAACATTAGATGTTTATTTACGTTACAACAAAAGTTGATTTTACATGATGAATTAATAGGAAAGATATCTTCTGATATTCGAAATATTTATTATACTGAAAAATCAAAACAGACAGCAGAGTTTATAAGTAGAACTTGGAGAAATTTATTGTGGATTATGGATAATGCTGTACCTGTTACTTGAATGTTATTATTTGTTTCTGCATTTATGTATCTGCTTTGTTTCCTCTCATTGTTATTATTTGTACTTATGATGTTGTTTTGTGATTACTAAGTGGACTTTAATAAACAAAATTCCCCTACTCCTGCGAATGGGGGGGTCTATGAGTGTCTTACCAAGATGGCTGCCATAGGGGGGCCAGAGAAGAGGATGGAGGATGGAGGATGGATGATCTGGGGAGTTGGTCTCTTCCCTGACCCTGACTACCTCAGAGGCCATGGAAAATGCAATGGCAGTAATGGACTGGATGGAAAAAATGGATTTGGACACCAACAAGATGATTTGCCATCTAGCAGCAACTGCACAGCTGCACAGATAAAACAAGAAGGAACTACCACTGTATCTATAGGTCCTGTGGAAGCACAGACCAAGAAGCTATGGATAAACAAAAAAACCTGCTCTTATTGAAACTTAAGGCTATAGAAGCACAGTTTCAGCAGCAAAAACATTTGTTACAGATGGAATTGGATAAACTGAGTGCACTACAAGAAGCAGAGGAGAGCAGCAACATTGACACTGACATTAATGAGCCAGCAATACCAGCCTGCTGTAATGTAGGAGCAACAAAGCAAGCCACAGCTCTGGCTGCTGACAGTTCTACCTCTGCAACGCACGACAGCAAGTAGCAAACTGACCATAGCAGAGTGCAACAGGAGTGTTCAAAGGAGCTTTTTATCAACAGTAAACTTTCTACAGCAGGAGTACCACTCGGAATTGCATCTTTGAGCTGCAAATGGCTTGGCCTACAGCAGGACCTCATGCAAGAGCTTAAACAGAAAATGACAGAAATTACTCAAAGTACACAGCCTGCTACTACCGAATGGGGTGAGTCAAGCTTACATTCCAAACCTAAAAATGTTGATGCTGACTTTTTATCTTCTACAAATACTGAAGAGCCTATGGAGGTTTTATTAGCAAACATCCCTCAATTGCTGCATCAGGTTGTTGGTCGCCAGAGAGGGCCCTAGAGAAAGCAGGCTGGGTACAGGCAAAGACAGAGGAATGGATTCTGAACCCCAGAGACCCAGTCATGCAAAGGTATACCACAGAGTTTAGCCCTAGAAGGAAGCCTACATTAGAATGTGTGCACACTGAAAGACTAGTAAATGATAACACAGAACTTGTTCAGCTGAACGAAGAAAGCTTAAATTTACATGAACCTGATGAGGCAGAAATAACATTGGCAGAGCCTATAGAAATACCCATGGAGGGGCATGTAATGGCTATAAATACTGAAACAAGACCTGGAAGTTCCACAACACAGGGCCCGATTAGACATGGACCAGTTTCTAATTTGTTAAGGGGTCCAACACAAGGAGCATGGCTACAACCCATGTTCAAATTATCAGATTCATTCCAGAATAAAGGGGAGCTGGCTTCCAGACGTAATGCAGTCAGGTTAATTTACAAAGGTGGACTGGAACATTCTCCTGATAGACTGCAAATTGCAAAAAAGTTATTGAAAGGATCAATGATGTTCTTTGCTTCAGAAATATTTGCTCTGATTCATATTGGGGACTCACATTTTGACATTAGTTTTAAGAACATCTCAGGATTAGATAGTTTTTGGGCACAGTACCACACCCTTAAACATAACCCCTTTGTGGATCCCCTTTTTAGCAATACCTCTTACCAAACCTGCAGTTAAAAATATAACGGCAATGTTCCTAAATGAAGGGATCAACGTGGAGGACATATCGTTTTGGCTTAAACAATGCTGCGAGATCCTAGAGAGACCTACCCTGATCCTTGACAGTGAACAGATTTGGAATGGGGGTGGAAAATTAAAGTTAAACTTTTCACCACTAATACAGGTATTGTCCACTTCCTCAGCAGCTTTGTTTAACATAGGGTAGTCCAAGTCCTGCCACAAATGTGGAGGAAGGAATTATCTTAGCACAGCATGTGATACCCATTGTTGTAACCAATGTTTAGAGTATGGACACTTGTCAGCCAACTGTGTAAATTTAATCAGGTGCAACTTATGTGAGCGAGCAGGGCATACGTATGGGAGGTGTCCATGGGCCTCCCATAACAGAGAAGACTGTCCCTCTCATGAGGGTATTATTTTTAGGGCCCAACAGCAGAAGGCAAAACAACGCTCTGAACAAGGATTAGCAGACCAGATCACAATTTCAGAAGTACCTTCAGAACTACATAGAACTAATGAGGAACCAGTGCAAGAGGGAGGGGGAGAGGAACAGGTCCCTGGGGGATGAGGAACCAGAGATGGAGATACAAGTAGCAGAAGAGGATTCAGGGAACCTACCTAGCAGAAGCACAAATACAGGTAATTCTTCAGAGCAGGGAAACCCTAGGAAGGAAGTCATCCCCCCCCCCAGCACAACCTTCAGCATTTACGGCTGTTGGTCCTGAAAAAGAAGCAGATGGGGAAAATCTCTTTCTACTGGCCCATTTAAAAGACAGAGAGGGAAAGGGAAGACTGACACTATATGGTGAAGTGGGAATAAATATTCCTCACTAGCTAAGGAGAGATCTGGGGGAGAACTGGAGGAAGACGACTCAGAAGTCTCCTCCATTGCCTCATCAGTACCTGAAGGGTTATCTGACCTGGAAAAAGGGGAGGAGGATACATCCATAGCAAAAAGGACCAGGCAGAGGAGGCAGTCCAAGACCCCTTAGACAACAGATTTAAAATTGTCTTGGTCAATCCCTTCATTAGCATACTGATTAATAATGGCCACACTTACTATCACCACACTCAATGTAAATAGTATTAAGAGCCATTGTAAGAGGGTACTAACATTGCATACATTACAAGATGTAGAGAGTGACATTATTTGTTTACAGGATACCAGACTCAAAACACCATATGAACTACACCATGCATCACAGATGTGGACCAAAGGATCCACATTTTGGTCAATAGGGAAGGGGACTTGTGATGGTATAGGCATATTATTTACTAATCCATATTGGTAGACATTTTTCTAGGCTGAGTCTTCCTATTGGACACCAGCTATTTACGAGAATGGTTCAAACTGATATCAATCTATGCACCCCAGACAAAAGCTTCAAGGGTGCCTCTTTTTAAAGAGATACAGCCCTATCTTCACACATCCGGAATGGTAATATGGACAGGAGACTTCAGTTGTGGCCTAAGTAAAGCAGATAGAGGTCTCTAAACAGACAAAATGATTTGTGATTCTGTTGCACTTCAGGGCATTTTATCGACTGCAGGGATAGTGGATGCCTAGAGATCCAGATATCGGACAGAAGGACACACATATTTTAGGGGGTCACTTTCCTACTTTATCGATTTTGTATTTCTGTCTCCAACATTAATAACACTAGGCTTGTACATGAGGGGTTGGGAGTTTACAGACCATAAATCGATCACAGTACAGCTACAATGGGAGCACTCCCTGAGGTGTAAGAAGAACAGCTGGAGACTGAACAACTTCCTATTGGAAAAGGAAAAAGTGCAAAAAGAATGGAAAAAGAAATGGGTAGCTAGGATGTCTGTTTTAGAGCTATATGACAATTTGTTAATATGGTGAGAAGACAAAAAAATGCACGGGGAGTCTTTTTTCAAGAATTTTCAAGAAATATGGCAACAGGAGACTATCTAAAATACTTATGACTCAGAGAACAATTGCAAAAACTTATTTCTAACACAGAGTTACATAAAATTGATTACAATACTCAAATCAGAACTATAAAACAACAGATGGGGGAAATTCAATATGACAAACCAAATCAATAGAGCAGGAATTAAGATTTGGTACATCCATAAAAAGGGGATCTTTTGATCCCTTCAAAGAATGCAAGGAATGGATGGACCACAGGGATTTTCATAAACTAGAGGCAGATAGTGGTCAAGTTGTTACCACACCTCATGATATGCTAAATGTAGTAGAACAACATGTAAAAATAACTTTTGGAGTCACACCATTTATAGATAGAGACATACCGGTAATAACTCAGTCAGGATTACCACAGGTTACCCCACAAGGTGCTTTATTATTAATACAAGAGATTACAGGAAAGGAAGCATTGAGAGCCGTCAGCACCCGAAAAAATAATACCGCTCCAGAGACAGTTGGAATAGGGACAGAATTCTATAAGACCTTTAAGGCAGAATTAGCACCTGTTTTAATACAGTTGTGTATTCATATATTAAGAACAGATACACTTTCCATGTCTATGGGCAGAAGTATCCTGCTAGTTGTACACAAAAAATGCCCCAAGGAAAATTTAAAAAAATGGAAACCATTAAGTCTCCTAAACACTGACTTAAAAATTCTTAGTAAGATACCACTGCATATGTTAGCCCCAATAAGAGATAAATTATTGAGCCCAACCAGCCGTGTGCTATTCCTACAAGACATCAGCAGGATAACTTACTAATTATAAGATAATTGTTTTCTTGTGGAAATAACAACACACTGCATGGATGTGTTATGGGGTTGGATCAAGAGATGGCATTTGATAGAATGGCCCATGAGTTTTTGTTCTCAACACTCCAGGCATTTGGTATACTGGATACCTTTGCATCCTGGATACAATGTCTGTACATGGATGTGTTCATAATACCTAATGTGAATGATTGGTTATGGAGAGAAATCCCAGTTTTCAGGGGTGTTCGACAGGGATGTCCACTCAGCCCTTTGTTATATGCATTTAGTCTAGATATTCTTTTGAGACAAATAGCAAGTAATACAGATATCAAATGATTAATACCTTAATCAGATGATGTAGTTTTAACTCTGGCACTAGACTCCTGCGAAGTTGCACTGGGGAATACATTGGGAAAATTTTCGAATATGTCAGGCTCAGCAATTAACTATGAGAAATGCAAAGGGGTCCCACCCGGGAACACCCCATTACCCCCAGGGGGAAAGATATCAAATATTGCAGTAAGACAAGAGCAAATTATGATCTTGGGAGTCAAATTTGGTGCAGGAGACATGGGGCTTAGAAACTGGGAGGCTGGGATAGACAGAGCAAACGGATTAGTAAATCAATAAAAGGGAAGACAAATCTCCAAAAATAAAAGAGTAATGCTGATTAAATCCTTATTCATCCCAGTGTTTCTGTACATAAGTCATGTGTTTCCTCCACCACAAGCATTAGTAATGACAATATATAGTGGGGGTTTTTTCAAGCCTTTTGGGGAAACAGGTTAAACTCCATAAAGAGAGAGTTCACTTATAGGAGAATACAGGAGGAAGGAATAAATATGGTCAACCCTCTGGCATTTTTTGAAGTATACTATATTTCTTCACTACAATTTTAGCCTGGCATTGGAGCCAGGGAATAAATCCTGGAGATCATTGGTGATGACATAGTTAGAGACTTGTTTACAGGCCTGGAGAACTCAGAAGACTAGATTGTTAACAGGAGCACCTTCCCTCCCACAGTATGGCAAAGAACAGTTAAAAAATGTGATGAAATGGGGACTTACAATAGCTGAGTTGTAAACAATGGATAAGAAAAGTCTCTACAATATTATGCTGCTGACAGAATGCCAGGGAACAGTGACATTCCCTCAGTGTCCACAAAGTAGGATAACCTTTGTGTTGCAGCAACTAACAAATCCTAGACCTCCGGTGTACGTATGGGACAATACATAGATTAGTAACTATTGTTCGCTAGGGGTAAAACTAATAATAAACACAAACAGCTAGTGGATAGATATTGCCCGAGAGATAGTTGTCAACAAGTTCTGGAGGCAAAAGAACATTTATTTAAAGACTGCCCCTACATAAAACCATTTTGGGCTTTATTGGTACAAACACGGGAAAAAAGATAATTTGAAGGAATTAATAGGGGCTAATGTACGATATTTTACCAGTAGGCTGGAGGAAATATAATGAGGAAATATTGTATATCATTTTTGCAATTATTAAGTACCATATTTGGCATGCCAGAGTTTTCTGGGTCACACAATAAAGGATTATTGCTAGCATAGAGTTATTGAATAACATACAGTGTACAGTCAAGAAAGTACAAATAAGAGATGGCTTGTTATGTACTAAACAAAGTAAATTTTTACTGGGCAAATTTTGTGATCTTCTTATAAGATGATATGGCCTTAGTGGAAAAGGCATTGTTTTTTTTTCCTGTATAAGCTGAACATTATGTCCTGCTTTTGTATCTTTCTTTGAAGAAATGTATGACTACATATATGTTTTTGTCGGATATGTAAATATATTGTAAATGTGTTTTATATGTAGCCCTCCTTTCTAATAAAAATTCTCCTACTCTTGCAGTAGGGAGAGCCACTGTCCGCTTTCTTCCAAGATGTCGGATGCTCTGGGTGTTGGAGTTGGAGGAGCTGGAGGTGGAGGAAAAGACAAATTGATGCAGGATGTTTTTCCTCCTGCTGGTTGTACAGTTACTGGAATAGATTTGGAAAATATGGCTCTTTCTGAGGAGCAGATGAAGGATCTAAATAATGACCTCCCTGAAGAAGTGGTAAGACAGGTGTTGCTTGATAACACTAAAGAAATCTCTGTTGACTCTGATGACCTACCTACCGTGGATTCGGTGCCTAGGATGGCTTTTACTGTTCTGGGGGATTTTCTACAAACTACCATTAGGACTCACAAAGACTGGATTTTGCGGTTTCTCTGGGAAGTAATGTCAGCCACATTGACGCTTTCAAAAGGCCCATCTCCTATGTCTTTGCCACTTGATTTTGCCGCTAGTTAGGATTCAATACCTTCCCAGCTGGCATCCGCACAGCTGTTGGGTGTTGAACATACTCTAGACACTTCTCCAGTGGAAGGGCCAACCCTCAGGTGGGATTTGCCACCAGCAGTACAGCCGCCAGTGTTGCTTAGGAAAGGAAGATCGTAGGAGGATGTTAACCCAGCTTGGAATGTGGAGGCTGTACTTAAACAGTGGGATAGCAAACACTAATTTCTGGAGCTGGCTGGGTATCCTTGGATCCAACTGCTGCTAAGGAAACTATTGTCCAGGGACACCATTTGCCTCCACAAGTCTCAGCTTTTCAGCAGCCGCAGGATGTTTATTTTAAAAAGCATTCCTCGGGACAAAAAAATAAGCACTTAGCCTGTCCCACTGCTGCGGGTGCCATTGTCCCAGACTCTGTGTCTGGATGTTTGATTTTGGAATGGCCACCAGCCATCTGTACTGCATCTCAAATAGAGCCACACATGGGTCCTATTGTCACCGAGCCTTAGTCTGATGGCCGGTCCTCAGAGCTGCAGACTACTGCTGAGGAGACTCCTGTAGCTTTGGACACAGATGCCACCGAAAATGTGGGGAAAGACTGTGTGCAGAATGCTACCCAACCTGAAACATTTAAAATGTCTGATTTGTTTCAACAGGTGGGTGAACCAGCTTAGAGGTGAAATGCCATTCACCTCAAATACAGTGGAGATGTCACTACAGATCCCAATAGAAAGACTGTGAGTCATACTATATTGAAAGACACTATGGGAATACTAGTGAATGATTCATTTGTTTTCATTCCTGTACCTATGACATCAGCTTTAAGTTGATCCAAACCTTGGAAAGGTTTTGACTGAAGCATCAGTTGGTTAAGTTATGTTAAGTGCCCACCACCCCAAAACAGAGCCGGTGCTGGCACAACCCTCCTCTCATCTCCACAGCTGGTGCCAACTGAACTGTCACTGATGGCATACTGTAATGTGTACGCACTCGTTGAATAATCAATGAACGTGTACACATTACAGTATACCATCAGTGACAGTTCAGTTGGCACCAGCCATGGAGGTGAGAGGAGGGCTGTACCAGTGCCAGTTCTGTTTTGGTGTGGTGGGCACTACCTGTAGGAGTGGGCAGGTGGGGGCCTCTCGACCATTAGGGACAGGGGGTATACTGATATGTTTTCTGATAAGCAACATCGGGAATCGGGGGTAGAGCTATAACATGTATGTTATATCAGGCATCAGTGAGGGAAAGGGAAAGGGAACATTGTTTAACCAGGAGTAGCACACTAAGCTGAAGCTTGTTTCCAGATGTGACCTGGGAGCACAAGGAAGTTAAGTGACTTGCTCAGGATCACAGAGTATGCACCTAGGCAGCTGTGGGATTCAAACCCAGGTCTCCAGATCTGCAGCTCAGAGCCTTAACCCACTGTGCTATACTGCCTCCTTAAGTGAGGATGTGAGGATCAGGGAAGGGGGGCTATGTTAGCTATATTATACCAGGCAACATTGGCGATCAGGAAGGGGGGGACTATTTTAACTATATTCCAATGAGCAACATAAGGGATGGGGGGGACAGCTATACTAATTATAGTATGCCGAGCATCATCAAGGATCTGGGAGAAGGACTATATTAACTATACTATACCAGGTAACATCAGGGGGGGCATTAGACTACCATGGACCTTTAAATTACTATTACAGGCAAGCAGGACTTGGGGGAGGAGGCCACTAGACTACCAGGAATGTAGTATACTATTTAATTGACACCGGACTTGGGGGTCAAGTACTTCAGTGAATAATCAGGGGATCGGGGATGGGTGACCGCTTGTGTTTTCCACAAGGTGCCTGCAGCAGACTCTTCCCGTGTGCCATGTGTTTGCCACATGGAAGAGGTTGCCACAAGTGTGGGGGCTTAGGCACCGGGACCCCACCTGTACTAGAATGTGGTGCAGGGTCCCTGGCACACCAGGCTTTGGCATAAGCTGCTGTTTGTCGCAGCTTGCGCCGATCTAAACCCCATTTGAGAGTCGAGCCCACTGAGCTAATAAACACATTGTCAAATGCTAGTATAGATACAAGCTTGCTAAACTAGATAGGCTCCTGGCTCGAGAACAGGAAATAGGGGGTAAATGTAAGAGGACACTATTCAGGATGGGCCATGGTGACTAGTGGGGTGCTGCAGGGGTCAGTTTTGGGGCCCCCATTATTTAACATATTTGTAACATCAATGAAATGTAACAGCAATGCATAGTTATGCAGGTTCGCAGATGATATGAAGATGGGTGTGCTGGTTAACACTAGGGTAGATGCTTTGAAGTTTCAAACAGAAATAGATAGGATTGCTAGTTGGGCAGCCAATTTAGAGCTCTTTTTTTTAATGCTGACAAGTGCAGGGTGCTACATCTTGGGACAAGAAATATCAGGGCTCAGTACTACTTGAGTAAAACTGATGGCAACTAAGGAGGAGAAGGACTAGGGAGTATATGTTAACCCTTAGACTGCCAACAGAAATAGAATGTATTGGAGTTCTGGACTGATAAATCAGTCCATGATCCAGCAAGGGTTAATGATAAGTTGAAGTTTGACAGGCACTGTAAGGAAGTAGTAAACAAAGGGAGTAGAATACTAGGGTGCATTGGCAGGAACATAAGAAGTCAGGATAAGGAGGTGCAGGTGCCAATGTATAGAGCCTTGGTTAGGCCCCATGTCAAGTATTGTGTCCAGTTTTGGCTCCCTGTAGTAAGGGGACTATAAGGAGTTGGCAGGACTGTAGAGAAGGGCAACCAAAATTAAAAAAAAATGTAAAGGGTATGAACTGTGAGGACAGGCTGCAAGAACTGGGTTTGTACTCACTGCAGTATAGAAGGTTAAAGAGGGGCCCTGTGTTTAGTATATAAAGTCCAGAAAATAGGGAGCTATGGGAATGTTTAGGGTTACTTAGGAAGGAAAGCCAAAAAGAAATCAGAGGGCATGACCTGAAACTCAAGGGGGAGAACTACAAGGGGAATTCTAGGAGTCACTGGTTTAATCAGAGGGTGGTTGCAAAATGGAATGGCTTGATAAATGAAGTAGTTCAGAGTACAACTATGACTCAGTTTAAAAAAAAGCATTGGATAAGGTTATGGAAAGAAGGGGCAGGATGGGTTTCAGTATCTAGAGAGACAAGTCATTACGGCTAACAGCTGCTGACTTGATACAATCCTATGAATCCTATGAACTTTCTGTGAAGCAACAAGTTAACCATCTTGCTGAAATCAAAGTAGATTAAATCCAGATTGTGGCCCGTATCCACTACCCTGGTTCCCCAGTCAAAAATATTATCAGGTTTGGCTGACAAGATCATCATACTACAAACCCATGCTGTTTACTGTTCTGAAATCCATTGCTCTCCAGGTAGTCCTTGAGGTCCTCATTGACTAGTGTCTCCACCAGTTTATCCACAGTAGAGGTAAGACTGACAGGTCTGTAGTTACCAGGTTGCTCCTTGCCCCCCCCCCCCCACCATGAGCGGGACTACATCTGCTACCCACCAGTGCTCTGCAACTACCACTGTCTCAGTTGAGCTACTGAATAGTTCTGCCTTGGGGTCACTTAGTTCCATTGCCAATTTCTTGAGCACTCTTGAATGCACCACATCTGGCCCACTGGTATTATCTATCTTTAGAGCTGTAAGCTCTTTCTGAACCGCTTCACTGGTAAATACTTATTGCCTCATCTCAGGGATCCCCCTTATAGTCACCTTAATGTTATTATCTGGCAGGGGACCTCTGTCTTCCGTTGTGAATACTCAATAAGAACAGCAGCTTTCTGCCCATCTGCCTTAATTACCCTACTTTCCTGTTAGTCTAGCAATTCCTCCTCACTTCATTCTTTTTTCCCTAATATATCTAAAGAACTGCCCCCCCATTTGACCCCCCCTCAGCAAAACACATCTTTGTCTCTGCCTTTGCTTCTCTGACCACCCTCTTGATTTCCTTTGTTCTCATTTGCTACTCTCCCCATTTTTTCTTCCCTTGTTTTTCCTTGTACCTGGTTAAGGTCTTCTTTTTGGATCTCACTGTTTTCCCCAACCTTTTCAGAGATCTATATTGGTCTCTTGTACATGTTTCTTTTGATTACCATTCTCATGTAAGACTGTTGCCTCTGGAATGGCCCCCTGTTTGCCCCCGTCTTTCCTCCACTTCCCCTGTTTCTGTCCACTCCAGCTAACTTGCCCCAGAACAACTCCCTCATAGAGTTGAAGTTGGCCGTTCTGAAATCTAGAACTTTAGGCCTTTGATGAGGGACAGGTTGAACTATAAAGAGTTATGGCCACTAGACTCCAGTGGCTCCCCTACCCTCTCTCCTCCTACCACTTCTGAGTTATTGAGCACCATATTGAGAATGGTAGCCTGCCTAATGGGTTCTTTAACCAGCTGCAATGTATCCACCAGAACCTGCTTTTTGGAGCCTCTAGCCCCAGCAGTGGCCCAATTAATATCTGGCAAGTTTAGATGTCACACCACCACTACCCCTCCCTTCCTAGTTCTGACCCTAGCTCATTCTCATTCTCTCTCTCTCTCTCTCTCTCTCTCTCTCTGTCTTCCTGTCCTGGAGGTCTATAGATCACCCCTATCCATGGTTTGTCATGCTGTGAGCTGAACCCACAGGGATTCTGTTTCTCCATTACTGCCCCTTATGTTTCTATCTTTCACTGCCTCTTTTCCTTTCCTGACATATAGGGCTAAAACTCCTCCTTTAACTTTTCCTCTATCATGTATAACAATGGTACAGCCTGGGACTATCAGGTCCCAATCATTATTCCCTGTGGTCTAAGTTTCTGTCATGTCTACTATGTCCATCTCAGTGCCTGTCACCACTGCCTGGAGCTCACTAATTTTATTTCCCCGACTTCTCACATTAAGGCAGACCCCACTCCATCTTTCCCTGATTCCTTTTATCTTTTTCCTGTTCTTTCTCCCTTATTCTTTTCCAGTCACCTTAATTTGTTATCTTTCAAGCTAATTGTAGGCTTTGTTAGCTCTCCCTCATTGGCCTCTTCCCCTAACCCAATCTGAACTTCAATCTTACTGTTACACACCTTGCTGTTACTAGTCCCCTGTTAAGGGGTATCCTTAGTTAGGTTCCCCACCTGTTATCCCTTTTCAGTGGTTTCCCTAGTCTTTGTCCACTTTCCAATGTAGACATTAAACTTCTGCCCCAGTGCACTGGCCCCCTCTCTCATCAAGACCATCACCCTTGAACAGCTTCCTGTCCCAGAAGCCCCTCCAACCCCCACATAGTGGTATCTGTCCTCCTGACACCCTCCCTTCAGCCACACATTAAACTCTTCAGTCTCTCCTTTTCTTATGCTATCATTCCTATTTCCCTATTCCACAAATGGGAGACCCTGGAAAAAAACAGGTAAGCCTAGTATGCCTTCAGTCTGTCCTCCAGCCACTTAAAGTTCTACTTCACTGCCTCCACAGGCTGGTTTGCCAGATCGTTAGTACCCAAGTGTACCAGCACCCCCAGCTCCCCTTCCCCCTTTTCTGCCATCTTCCTTATCCTATCTATATCCTGATGGCTGATGCATCAGGAAGGCATCTGACCATTTCACTTTCCTCCCCTCCCACATCCTCTAGTCTCTGTACTCCCCTAATCATTGAGCCCCCAATCTCTTAGACTCTCCTTGCTAACTTCCTCTGGCTCATCCCCTTTTGGTGCCACCAAGTTGTCCTGCCCATTTCTCCCAACTGACTCAGTGCCCCATTGATGTACTCAGGTAGCTGAGCCTCCTCCAGGGGTGCAAGCAATTTGCCATCTGGATGGTGTGAGATTGGTTGCTTCCTGGGTGACTGCCCCGACACCGACCCTTCTCCTTCCTCTTCCCCAACATCTTCCAGCCCCTGTAGCAGTGGGCTGCTGAGGAGTTAGGGGTGGGGGCAGACCTCAACTGATCTGGTGACACAAATGAGATATCTCATCTTTTGTTGCTACCAGATAAGCATTGAACTCCACAATATTCCTGCAGGTGGGGGCAGTGCCCTCTCCTCCAGAGCATAACCCTTGATAAGAGTGTCCCAGAGTCCCAGCAACCAACTATCTCCCAAATGTACCTCATCTCCATACTGATCCTTAATGCATTAATGAATACAAAACAAAATCACTAGCTGAGCTTCAATGTATGTGCTCTTTCTGACAGGTAGCAGGCTAACTGTCCCTCTCATCCTTGGCCATCAGTGGTTATACAGTACAAACTCCATAGGGGGAGGTAGATGGTACTACTATAAACATACAGGGATGTGGCGGTGGGGGGATGAGCCCTTGCAGAGCCATCAAGCTGGAGCTTTCTGCAACTGGCATTGGTAATGGGGGGACCCACTGACTGTAGGTTCACCAGTTGAGGGGGTGAAGGGGTTAAATTGGGGTAATCCTGCTAGGGTATACTGAAATGGATCCCTTATTCCATCCAGGTTGCTAGCCTTCATATTTGTGAATGAAAGTGAGCCTAAAGTAATGTGGTAGGTGACAGAACCCTTTGAGCTGAGGTGTCCAGGGAAGACAAGGGAGTGGAGGAAACCCGGCTTCAGAGGAACAACGCATCAAGAAATTGTTACCTGTCTGAAATTCAAGTAACCCCTGCTAGAACTTGCACTTACATAACAGAGAGTATTGTGGGGCTGTAAAACCCACTTTCTAAGTTATAGGCAAGGTGAGCTATAAACAGGGTAACACATCGGCTATTATTCCAAGTTCATTATGAGTCAGTGTCAGTGGCTCAGCGGGTAGCACACTCGCCTCTGAGGCCGGGAGATCAGAAGGCTGTGGGTTCTATCCCCAAACCAGGCACTTGGGTTAGTATCCCAATACTGACACTGCAGTGCAGCATGAGGGAGATACTGCACTCCTGAGGTGCTGTCTTTCGGATGAGATGTTAAACCAAGGAACTGTTCTGGTGGTAGTTCAGGTGGATGCTAAAGATCCCATGGCACTTCTCGAAAAAGTACAGGAATTTCCCTGGTGTCTTGGCCAAATTTCCCCATTCACTAAAAATACCACCAACAGCTTAATCTGGTTCAGTTTCAGTTGGTTACCATCTGTATCCCCCCTCCCCGGTTACCCTACTGGGTCAACAAAATTCAATGAAAAAATTAATAAATTATCAGATTATTTATCAAGGAAGAGTCAGTTCATAGGTGTAGCAATACTCTAATAGCAGTTTGACTTCATGAGGGAGTCATCAATACACAGGAATTATTTCTGTTCTAAAATTGTCTTTAGTTTTAGATTTTTAAGTTTTCGTTCATGCCAACTTCAACTCAGAAAAAGATTTATGTTTTTGTAGTTATATTTTCAAGTGGTCCATGCATGTGCAAGAATTTAAAGCTTGTGTATTGTTTTCAAAACATTAAAAAGGCCCTATTACGGTTCGTAATCTAAATTGGTATTTTATTTATTTATTAAATTTGTAAACTAGATAAGAACCCAAGAGGATTGCATGCCCATTTTCATGGGAGACCCTTATGAGGAGAGAGTGAGGGACCTCAATTTGTACATGCTGGAATAAAGAAGGGAGAGAGGTGACATGATAGAAACATTCAAGTACCTCAAGGGCATTAACAAGGTGGAAGGGTACAACATATTCCAGATTAATAGTAGTGCCAGGACAAGAGGACACAACATGAGACTGAGGGGTGGCCACATAAGAGGAAACATCAGGAAATTCTTTTTTATGGAAAGGGTGGTGAATGCATGGAATAGCCTGCCCCAGGAGGTGGTGGCAGCCCATACAGTGGCAGGCTACAAACATGCATGGGACAGAAACAAAGGAATACTAGAGACAGGAAGAAAAAGCTAAAGCCAATGATCAGATAGGGTCACTGGATGCTTCGTTAGGTAGCTTCTCTAGGCAGACTGGATGGGCCTAGCGGTCCTTATCTGCCAACAGCATCTATGTATCTATGTATATATGACCCAAGTACAAAGTATAATAGCAAATAGTTTAAAGTAAAAGGAAGATAATGTACAGATTCACCCTGCATACAATGAAGTAAATCACAAACATCTAGACATATTCATGGAACGTGCTTTAAATGTAGATTTAGGATTTCCAGTGAAGTCATGGAGCAGCAAGGCATTTAATCACTGTAGATCTGTGCTCGTCCTTAATTAAAATCCTCCAAGAAAACTGTTTTATACCCGAAATGAGCCCCCGAAATGCAGGAGGAGGACAGAAAGACTCAAGCAGAGGCAGAAATCGCAAGAAAGGGAAAATTAAAAGCAAGGATGGCAACGGATTGGTAGAGGAATCCCCAGCAGGTCAGTCTCTCCTATGAGTTCCCACATGGCTGACTAAGACATGGATGGTGAAAATGAGCAGCTCTCCCACTCACGCTTTGAAACCCTGCTTCATGAAATTAAAGAATCCAGGAAGGAGAATAAGCAGAAGTTCCGTGTGGTACAGAAGCAACAAGCCGCAATGGAATCCCAGATGGGGCAAGTCGAGGACTGGGTTGCAGAGACCAAGGACAGCACAGCCCAGCTTTCTGAGATAGTGCAATCCCTCCTGGTTTAGATGGGGGAGTTGCACGCAAAATGCCTTTATCTTGAGGGCCGCTCTCGCCGAGACAACTTACACCTGTACAGGCATGGAAGTGACTCCAATTGCACCCTTTCTTGAAAATTTTCTGAAAGACATCCTAGAGCTGCCCCCAACATACCCCCTCCACATTGAATGTGCACACCGCTCCCTCCAAGCCAAGCCTACAGACCCAGCTGCTCATCCACGATCTCTGGTATTTAAAGTGAGTTCCTTCAGTACGAAAGAGGACATTCTGCGATGGGCATGGGCCAAAAAAGAAATAAGCTACCTTACCCATCGCATGTTTCTTGACCATGACTACCCACAGGAGGTGCAGCAACAGAGACTGCATTACCTACCAATTCTGAGGGTCTTGCAAGAGAAAAACATCCATTTCCATATGCCCTACCCATCCAGACTGAGGGTGTTTTGGGAGGAAGGCACAAAGGTGTATTCCACGGTCGAGGAGGCCACTGCGGCCATTAAGGAGAGGCAAATCTTAATCCCAGATGATCAGAACTAGAAGGATGGGTGTAGCGGACCTGAATGGCAGAGTGCAATAGGAAGGAAGCACCCCGCATCCAAAACATTGGTGCACTCTGAGGCCCTGTGAAGGATCCAGCAGCTACTTAAGAAGAAGATAGTTGCCAAGGACAAGCTGACCTGAGTTGGCCAGAATACCCTAACTTGAGGACTTTCTCTACCTCCCTAGGACTCTTCCCAGCTCCTGTTTACAGTTGAGTAGACAGTCTGAACCATTGATTAATGGTTCCCTTTTCTCTTATCATAGAACAATGGTTTGAAAGGCGGTGGTGGGGAAGGGGGTTGAGGGAAGGGAGACACTCTAGCTCCCCATGCACAAAGGGGTTATTTCAAATTAAGCATCGCCAAACATCCCTACTCTAGAATATACAAATACAGATTGGATGGTGGCCCTCTTCTAAGAACCCAATCAAGCAATTCCACAGACAGCATTGTTATTGTATTGTAGAATTACAGAAATAGCAAACTGGGACTTTGGGACTTGGTTACTTAAATGAGTCTACTAGTCAAATAGATATTATTTATGGGGCAACTACCCTCATTCTCATGCCCCTGACTTGTTGCTCTTCTTGGGAGGGGGTACAAAGGATCTAGAGGGGAGCATGCTGGTGGTCAGTTTCCACATCTGCCTTCAACCACGTGAAAGTTATTTGAAACATAGGTCGGGCTGCATGAGGAGGCTAGCACTCACATGCACTCCATGACGATGTGTACCATTTGGTACTTTTTTCTAGGAGCCCCTATAGATCACAGCTCCAGAGGAGGACTTTCTCGACAGGAAGCACCAGTTTACCTCCTCAGTCTTCACGAATCTGAGAAGGCACAGAGGCTAATACATTCTGTTAGCCTCCTCCCTTGGAAGAAAAAGTTTGTTCTAAGTGATACTGTTATTAGAGTTGCCATGTTGACATGTTTAGTTCTTTTACAGTTTACTAGGCTAGAGGAACCACTGACTTATTCTATTAACAGAGAGAGAGAGAGAGAGATGGCTGAGAGGGTGTAAATGAAAGGGGAGTGGGTCACGAGGAGGACTCACTGTGGAACTGAGTAATCACCGTGGAGAAGGTGATATTATATAAAATTATGGTGCAAACATGCAATATTTACACGTACAATGTGCATGGTATAACCAACCCCATAAAAAGGACTAAAATATTTAAATATCTGAAAAGGGCAGGAGGGGACATCCTGTCACTGCAGGAGACTCACCTCTCTCAGATAGAACACAAGAAGTTTGAGAGATTTGGGTTTTCTCACATGGTGGCATCCTCCTATAGGGGAGGAAGGAGGAGGGGGACCACAGTATTAATTAGCAAGGGGTTTTGTTTGATATACATGACCGCATTATTGATAAAGAGGGAAGGTATGTTATCATCAAAGGCACTCTGGAGGATCAGAAGATAACTACAGCATCAACCTACTTTGCCCCTGCCTCGGACCTCATTCTCTATAGGACGTTCTTTCTTCATTTAGCCCAATGGGCGGAGGGACAGGTGATCTGTGTTGGTGATTTTAATTTAAATATCTCTGATAGAGCACAGCCTCACACTCCCCAGAGTAAGGTAAACAAAACCACAAGGGAATTACAGAAATTACTGAAGGAGTTGGGGTATGAGGATGTCTGGAAACACCCGAATGGCACAACACCTAGGCATACCTTCTTCTCTCAGGCCCACACCACATATTCCTGCCTGGACTTTTTTCTTGTTTCCCGAGAGCACTTGAGAATGTCTCAAAAAATGTGGTTGGAGGACTTTGTGCTCTCTGACCATGCTCCAATATTTTACAAATTTTGAGTGAGTACAGGCAGGAAAAACACATTCTGGAGATTGAACCTCTCCCTATTGAGGGACTCAGGAGTGAGTGAGGAGGTGGATAATACCATAAAGCAGGTCTTGCAGGACAATGATAATTATGACACCACAATGGCTATACTCTGGGATACTATCAAAGCCTTGATAAGGGGGAAATTAATAGGGATCTCAGCTTTTAAAAAGAAACACAGAGAGGCACGTAGAAACAATCTCAAGCTGAAGATTAAGGAGCTGGAGGATCAACAGTGTATATAAACAACAAGGGCAAGGAACCAGGAACTTATAAAATTAAAGGAAGAACTAAATAATATTCTTGACTACTCAGTAGAGCAAAAACATGTATTTTTAAGACACAAGTTTTACGAAGTGGGACCTTGGTTTTTAAAATTAGTGGCCAGCCGCTTAAGAACTCAGAGGGTGAAGGCCACCATTTTGAAAATCTTAAACCCCCCTCACTGGAGAGGTGAAGAACATGACCCAGGGCATCTCAGAAGCATTTCTGAGATACTACATGCAACTATACTCCCCCTTCCCCAATACAACCAGAGCAAAGCATACTTGATTTCTTGTCCCCCCTCCAGCTTCCCACCCTGACAGAAGGGCAGAAATCCCAGTTGAGATAGGCCAATTAAAAATGGGCAAATGCCCGGGATCCGATAGACTCCTGGGGTAATTTTATAAAACATTTTCTAAGCCCCTAGCCCCCTTATTAAACAGAGTCTGTTCCTTTATAGCCACAAAGGAGAGAACAATTCCCCCCTTCTGGAATGAAGCCATAATTTCTGTTATCCCGAAAGAAGGCAAGGACCCAACCCAATGCTCTTCATACAGACCTATATCTGTATTAAACACTGACTATAAAATATTTTCCTCTATTCTAGCCAAAAGACTAGTCCAATTCGCCCTCAGTTTCATTAACATGGATCAGTGTGGGTTCATCCCAGGCAGGCAAGCTCAGGATAATATCAGATGCACCATATATCTGATTGAACATATTCATACCCTATGGATCCCGGTTCTTCTCCTAGGGCTGAATGCCAAAAAGGCATTTGATATGGTGTTGTGGGATTTCTTGTGGGGGGTCCTTGCCTCCTTTGGTTTTTCTGAACAATTTTGTAACACAATTTTCATATTCTATAAAGCCCCTAAAGGTTACATAACAGCAAATGGCCACATCTCCAAAGGTTTCTCCCTATACAGGGGTACCCGACAAGGCTGTCCCCTGTCCCCATTACTTTTTGCTTTTTACATAGAACCCCTTGCTCAATATATTTGACTTTCTCCAGACATAAAGGGTATCCCATTGGCAGGTACGGACCACGAACTGGCCCTATTTGCTGATGATATCCTAGTTTACTTAACAGAGCTGGACTCATCCCTACCAGCACTCTTTCAGAAACTTCAGGTCTTCTCCAAATTATCTGGCTATTCCCTAAATGTCAATAAATCTGAGGCCCTCCCCTTTGGATAGACCTCCCACCACCACCACTTAGAACCCTATACGGGATTAAATGGAACTTACAGGCCCTTAAGTATCTGGGCATTAAGATTCCCACTGACTTATCTCAACTTTATACATCTAACTACCTGCCCCTGGTAACAGTGCTAAAACAGGACATGAAAAGATGGAATATTCTCCCCATTCCATTTTATACTCGTACCCTCTTGTTGAAAATGAACACCCTCCCCAGATTCCTCTACCTGTTCCAATGTGTTCCCTGCCTAATAGACCCTAAAGAAATTCTATCTTGGCAAAAAGCATTTGGTGTCTTTCAGTGGAACAACAAAAAAAAAACAAGTCAGTCAAAATAAGTTATACTTCCCAAAAGTGTTGAGAGGAGTAGCAATTCCATCATTAGCAATTTATTGGGCTGCAGCTCAAATGCATTTAGCACTGTTGTGGGGCAATAGCACCTACCAAGCTTACTGGAAGCAAATACTGTAGATCTTGCCAGACAGCTAGCATTTCCATTGCAGGCCTCTCTATTTACACCCCCACTACTGCACCAGGCCAAACAGCTAGTCCCCAAGGCTACTGCCACCATTCTGGAGGGTTGTCAGAGGGGCACACAAAAGAGAGTTGCCCAGCAGCACTTTTGGCTCTTCCAGTTGTTTACAGAGACCCCCCGTTCTCCTCCAAACAATACAGATACTGGTACAATGGCCAAATTACACAAGGCCTTGTGGCCCCTTGGCAATTACTCTAGGGAACCATGGTGCTGAGCTTTGAGGAAGCACAGGCAAGGTTTCACTGGACAGAGAAAGATAGATTATATTATTACCAAATAAGGGATTTCATTACCAACGCATCTCAAATCAAAAGGCTTGGTAACACAAAGATGGTTAGATGAAACTCCTTTCATTCAAATCTGGACTTCCCTAATGGGAGAGAAGGCAGTTTCAATCATCTACAAATCTTTAATACTCCAATTAGCCCACAGTGTGGAACCAGTCAAGGTAAGCTGGGAAAAGGAATTCAACCAGCCTATCAACCCCAGGGATTGGTAGAGAGTTTGGAGAAGGGTGTGGTCTATGTCTTCCTCACCCATGTGGAGGGAGTTTATGTGGAAAGTCTAGGTCAGATTTTTCCTGATCCCCTTGGTGGTGGCACTGAGAAAACCAGGGACATCTTCTGAATGCTGGAGGAGATGTGGTGAGCAATCTGTCTCCCATGAACATATATTCTATGAATGTCCTAAATTGTTCAGCTTTTGGGAAGGAGTCTCCACATATATATCCGGCATCCTAGGATTCCCCCAGACCCTACCAGGAATCAGATACCTGCTGGGTGTCCCACCAGAGGGAACCAGGGATAAGAATATCCTGTATCTGTGGTCGATCCTTGTGTGCTGCTTATAAATCTATTACTAAAAAATGGCTGCAGGAGAAGCCTCCTACGATACAGGAGTGGAAATCATTGATTCTCACTATTCAGCATAATGAGCAATTGTCACATGCTCTGCATAACAGAATATTCTCCTACACCTCTCGGTGGACAAGGTGGGAGCTGAGATTACTGCAAATTCAGTAAAGGCACTTTAGATAAGATACGAGCATTAAACCCCACCCCTACCACCTGTGGGGCATAATGGGGTTCACACAGATGTAGACATACATCTATAGTCATATTCTTACTTCCATGTAATGTAATTAATTAAGTCCAAGCCATCTTCTTCCCCCTTCCCCCTTTCTTTTAGTTGTCTCTGTCTCACTCGATAATAGTTGAATCAATTCTAAGTTTTCGAATTTATAGTCTCAGAATGGTCTGATAACTAATTATTTTCTGATTTGGTTCCATTAACAATATAGTTTATTGTTAGTAAATTCCTTCTAATGTATTTGTTTACATAGGCCTAGCCCAAGGTTAGTAGTTTATAGTGGTTTTCAGATTTAATGAAAGTTTCTTTTTAAATGATTGATATCCAATATGACTTTTTTGCTGAACTTGAAAAGTGTGTAAGTTTGTATAGTTCTGTAACAGTGTTGTTAATCTGAGACATACTCAATAAAAGAAGCATGTAAAAAAATGTAGATTTAAACCTAGACTAAGTTACAATTTGATAAAATTCTTCAGACAAAGAATTCCAGTCTACAACTGACTTAAGTAAAACACAACGTTGACCTGCAACTGTAGGATAACGAGGGGGTTTGATGTTCCCACTTTCCACTAGGTCTGTTGCATTCCCTGAAGAGTAGGGAGTTAAGGAATTCTTAAAATAGAAAATAAAAGGGCATCTAGAGAATCTCCAAAATGTAAGTAGTCTGAGACAGAAACATCATACTTCAAAGGAAGGCCAATTTAGTTTTGAATATAGCTCACAGTGATGTGCACAATATGGACTTAAAGCGACAAATTGGCATACCTGGTTATAAAGGACTTCAGCCCTTTTTAACATAGCTTTACTAGCCACAGAATAGATTGGAAGGCCAAAATCTATAAGAGATAACAACATAGCTTGGGCTAGAACTCTCTGTTTGCAAGTGGCTAGACAATTTCTGATTTTATGCAATAGACCCAGTCTCATGTGAACATTCTTAATCAAGAGGTCTGTATCATGATTAAATGACAAGGAACTATCAAGCGTGAGTCCCAGATATTTGAATTTATCCACCCTCTCTACTGCCTTAGTATAAATGTCATGGAATATTAAGGCTGATGAACAAAGTAGACAATTTAGTGGCAGGCCTCAAAACCATAAATTTGATTTTAGCACCATTCAGGACCAACTTATTTTTGAGCAGCCATTTTTGTACCAGGATGAAATCATTCTGAACTTTAGCCATTAGGGATGGGGCGCAAGAGACATTAGTAAATAAAACTATATCATCCACATACAAGAGAATATGGGTCCTAGTGACTACCTGTGGTAGATCATTTATAAACATACTTGTGGTAGATTATTTATAAAAAAACTGAATAGAACAGTGTGTAAAATTGATCCTTGGGGTACTCCAATGTTTACATTTATTTTATTTATTTATTTAGGAAATCAGAATTACAACCCTTTGAGTCATAGACTCGTTTCCAAAGACTTCATGCCAGAATAAAACATAGACATTCATACAGTACATACATAGAATAAATGTGGGTGAGCAATCATACAGAGTATAAATACAATGAGCACGGGTTAATGCCTGTGGATTTGGTAGCTAAAACAGGGCAGAGCTATTGACATATTTACCTAATGAGCGGTTAAGACCTATACAATTGGTAGCTAAAGCAATGCATGATATGAGTTGGCAGTAAGCCACCTCAGGGAGGCCTGGTCTTATACATAATACAGTGCATTCATAGTCCAGTGCAACTATATGGTAACTGAGGGAGGTGAGGAGCCTGTAGGCTAGAAATACTGAGAGCTCTCCACTGCCTGGGGAAGATTTAATAGTGCCTAAGGCAACCCTTTCTTTTCTGTCAGTTAAGAAATTAGAAAACCAAGGGATCACACTATCAAAGAAACTAATCAATCTAAGTTTAGTTAGCAATAAATTATGACTTACTAGGTCAAACACATGTGATAAGTATAGAAACACTGCAGTGGCCATATCCCCATTGTCCAAGGTCTCATTCAGGAAATCCATCAGTTCCATTAAGGCTGACTGGCATGTGGTCATAATGTCACACGGCAGAATGCTGTACGTCTTAATCGCATTGCGCGATTACATTTAAATCTTTGTTCTGTGGGTGGCTCTGCCCCACACCACCTGTAGAGCGAAGCCCCAGACCCGCCACTAAGAGTCTAACTCTGGGGGGTCCAGCACGGAGAGCAGACAGGTCCGGGGTGCGCCATAATGCTGTACGCTATTAAGCGTATGACATTATGACCTGGTACGAGGCTGACAGAGTGCTATGGTCTGGTCTAAAGCCATGTTGATAAGGTATGAGAACATTCTGTTGATGGAAGTAATCCTTGAGTTGATCCAGCACAATCCTCTCAAAGACCTTGGACAGTAGGGATAATAAAGAAACTGGTCTATAATCCTTGATCAATGTTCTGTCATCTGATTTAAATATGGATATTACACTTGCTAGCTTCCATAAGCTAGTTCAAGTGGTTAAAGAAAAGTTAAACAGGAAATTTAAAGGATAAGCCATAAGGTCCAATGCAAGTGCCAGTGATTTAACTTCAGTTAGATCACCCATGGTATGGACTTTTACATTCATGTTTTTAAGATAATTAATCATTTCACATGAAGGGAAATAGTATGAAATTTAAACACTCAATGCAATGATACATTAGAATTAACATAAAAAATAACAACATCAGAATCCAGGCTGGATATTAACCCAGCCATATTTCAAAAATTGCAGTTCAATTCTTCTGCCATTTCTTTTGCCTCCACTAGTTCATCCTTAGAAGAATTCAAAGAGGTTATAGTTGTATTCTGTGATCTGCCTAATAACTCATTTAGTATTTTCCAATTTTGTATTGGCTTGTTTCTATTAGTGAACTGTTGATCCTGAAAATAACCTGCTTTGCACTTACTAACAGCTGCTATGCAAACATTTCTAAGCCATTTGTAATCATTAAGAGTTTGAGTTGTTCTCTCCCTCCTAAAGGCTTTCCAAGCTTTGTCTCGTTCACTCGTTAACAATAATAAATCAGAGGTAACGCAAGCATGATTACTGTTTTTTATGCGTAATCTATGGACAGGTGCAAACTGACCACAGATGCGACTGAATTTAGTTGCAATAAAATTTAATATTGTATCAATATCAGGAATACTAGTCAGATAGGACCAATCTAATGCAGTGATTTGGGATCTAAATCCATTTACATCGAAGCACCGAGCTGAGCACGAGTATATAGGTTTAGGTGGGAGATGTGGTTTCTTAGCCCTCCAGTAACAGTGAACTGGGCTGTGACCACTTACAGAATCAGAGAGAGGTACAGCAGAGTATATTTGATCAGGCCTGTTTGTTCAAATCCAATCAATGACTGATCACACATCGAATTTATAATAAATTTGAGTGGGACTATCAATCTGCTGTGTTAGGTTCGGTCCAATCAGCCTATCATTAATTTTAGTACTAGCTTTATCAATCCAGTTTATATTGGCATCACCTAACAAGGTATGTTCTTTAGAGTCCATAGATTCCAGTATATATTTAGAAAGCAAAGTGAGACCTTCTTCAGAAAAGTTTGGGGGGAAGTGAAATGTGCTAACATATAAATGTTTAACTCCTCCTAATATAAATTTAACAGATAAAAAGTTACAGCCACTACTAGAATCCAAATAATTTTCTTGTACAGCCACTAAATTGGTTTTAATAAACATTAACCCTCTCCCATTTATCTATCCTATCCTTCCTGAACAAGTTATAATGGGGCAGTCCTACCAAGGAGTCAGCAATCTCAGGGCATGGTCATGTTTCAGAGAGGTAGACAATATCAAAATCATGAGTAGCAATCCAGGCCCTAAGCTCATCTAGTTTTGAAGGTAAACTGCGAATGTTTAAATGTATGATAGGTAATGCCCCTTTAATTTTATTATCCCCAGTAGTATTTGGGGCACTATTCGGGATTCCATCTTGACAGGATCCACGGTTAACATAAACATTTCCAGAAACTAGCAGCAGCAAAAGGATCTGTAGGCATTTAACATTAGCAGAGCTCAAGAGTTTGATTTCTGTCTTAGTGAGACATGTTTTTATTTCGAAAAGTAAAGGTTTAACACAGAGCCGAACAATGCTCTTGAGGAAAACTCCAGCCATTGAAACACAAGCTGTCCCCATAGATTTTTCTCTGTTATATAGCAAAAAAAGTCTTTATCTTGGACTTTTTTTCCATAATTTTATCCTCTGGGCTGACCCTGACAGCTTTAGCCCTCTGTGGAGGGACTTTCTCTCTGGTCTCGCCGCTCCTGCACTTGCCGATTCTCTGGAGTTCCCCCATGGATTGCCCCCCCACAGCGGGGCCAGGAAGGAGGTTGCTGGCTTTTTCTCCCTCCTGGAGATGGCTCTCAGTAGTGGCAGACCATCATCGAGGCTGCAAGGCTCATTTTTCCTCCATTTTTTTCCCATCCCTCCTCCCCTACCGACGTGAATATGTTGGATCGAGCTTCCTGAGCCATACTGCCCTCCAGCCACCACCAGAGGGCAGTCAACATGTGGGATGACAAGTCTCCTTCCCCCCAAGAGAGGACAGCAGTCCTCTGGATGCTTGATCCTCTCTTCCTCCTGCAGACCCCCAGGGTCCCCAGGCTTGTTCTCAAACCCAGGTCACTGGTGTGGCGCGTGGTGTAGTGACCAGTGCCTCAACCTCCAGTGCCACCAGGCTGGCCCTTGTCTGGGACTTTTTATATTCTGGAGTTTCACAAACTAAAAACTTTTGGACTGCTAAATCAATTTTACTGAACAGTTAACCCCTTTGACTGAGACTGAGCACACCAAATTTCACAGTCTTAAGGGTTATGGCGACTGAGATATTTGCTGTCAAAAACCCAGTTTTTGAAACAAACACTAACAAAACCCAAAAACTCAGATGCTATATACAATAAATGGTATATTGGGTTGCAGTGGAATAGCATATTTTTCTACATAAGTGAGTGGTGAGACTCATAATACATAAGTGGTGAAGCCAGGAATCAGTTATGATGGTCTCACCAATTGCCACACATTTTTATGGAGATGTGTTATTCCACTGTAATCCAGTATGTACTTCATTTCAATTGAACGGTTTTTAATGTTTTTAATTTTGTGTTACTTTGTTTTAATATAGAACTGCTTTTCCATTGTAAGCTTTCTATCTGACCCATTGTTTTCTGCATTATACTGTAGTTCCAGATTCTAAATAGAAATAACATAGTTTAAGTGAAATAACACATTTCCTAAGTGTAATAATGTGTTCTAAAAGTAAATATCATAAAACAACATGATTTGTTTACCTTTACCCAGTGTATTCACTTCCAGAAAATTATTGGTTTTAGTCCATTCAACATTCCAAATTAAAATAAATAATTTATTTCAATGTTAGGTTGGTCATCAGCATTCATTTCCACTTTGGGTTGGTCACAATAGTGCTATTAACCACCAGAACAGTTTGTGCAATGTCTGATGAGAACACAATGGCCTCTGCTGTACTCAAATGAGATCAGTAAGTAAGCAATAAGACACAACAGGGTGTGCATTAGACAGTTCCAGTGCATGGCTAGGGAGGCATAGTGAGGCATGAGGGCAAAGGCCGAGTGCATCAAGCCCCCAACCATGCATTAGAACTGCCTAATGTACACCTTGGAGTGGCTTATTGTGCTTATAAAATGGGACTGAGTAACTATTTTGACATTTAACATCCCTTTTTGTTCCATGCTATCCTCAGAAAAACACAGACACCCACATACTTGACCATTTATTGTATTAGTTTAGTTTGTTCAGTTTTAATTAAAATTATGTCAACAGAGTATGTGAGCAGTTCCTAAGTACGTTGACAGTTTTAGCTGTGAGTTAGTGATCAGGCAGGCAAGCTGGCTCGGCATTGGGAAAGTGCGGTGACACAGCTGAGCTGAAATTGCTTACATTTTGGCTATGCTTCTTGTTACATTTAAAAATCCAAGCAGTAACAACCAGCTGAGGCATGGGGCAAAGTTGTTTTTGAAGAAGAGAACTGAGGTAACGGCTTTGGTAAGTAATGACAGGCAGAATCAGTTGGAGCTGGGCGAATTTGTGGTTGCTGGATCTTCAGCTCCCAATATTTGGCAATACGGTCAAAAATTAAATAAATATATTTTCAGAAAGTTCTGAAGTAGAAAAGCTAGACTTCTGTGTGATGGAGGCATTATGACAGGATCAAGCGGATGGTGGAAGAAACAAGCCTGCAGTGAATTCAAGATGCATGATCTCAGTTTTGCAGCCCTAATAACTTTAAAAATGTTGATTGTCTCAAGTGTATTCATTGGTTTTACTTTGCTTGATGCAGGCTCATCCTGAAAAGAGTTTAAGAAGAGGTTGTACGTAAAGGGAGCAAATGGACATCCTGAGCCACTGCCACGGGGTTGCTGAGATCACAACGTTGTTCAATATAGAAGAAAAACCAGTGAAAACAATGGAGTTTTGGTCTGCTTATCTATGTCTTTGTTTTGTCAGATGGTATTAGGCAGGGTAACAGGCAGCTGCTGTGAAGCTGAGAAGGAAAAGGATTGTGCAGTCTCCCTAAGCCTGGAAAAACTGGTGGCTTTTGCTTTTTAAAAGTCTGATGCTCAAGGTTTTAAAAACATTTTCTGTGTCCAGGTTACGAGGACTAGATTTTAGTCATGCGTTAGACACTTCTAACACATGGCGAACAACCAACCAGAATCATCCAAATCCCTTCCCCAGGTTATAAAATCAAATAGAAACAGTTAAATCTTCATTAAAGAACCAATCTGAAAACTGTACAATTTAAAATATATTTTATAAACTGGACACACAATGGCATCACTCAGACTGTGACATTTAACATCACTTGTGAGGAGGCAAGACTTTCATAACTCATGCATGTTTCTGCCACTCATGAATTATGATCCTAACCCAACATTTATGGGGCTTGATTTTCAAAAGTAAAACTTTGGCATAAAGTGCCTGCACCAAATGGCTGTGAAGCAAGTGGCAACTTGCATCAAAGTTTTTGGTCATCCTGATTTTGAACTCAGGCTGCGTCGAAATTCGGATGCGATGCACCTTGTGGCAAAAATGCCCTTGTACCAGGTCACAAGGGGTCTTGCACCATGGAAGGACTGCACCATCCACTTATCTGGAATTCCAGAAGACCCAGCATAGTCACAAGGGCGGGGGCTCAGGTTAGACTAGCAAGGAGGTGGTCTATGTGTCCTGCACCATTGCCTGGCAGGGAGGCAAGTGGGGGGGGGGGACCTGGAAGGTGTAGACTGGGTGCCGATGGAACAGCGGGGTGCCATAGGGGACAACTGAGGTGTAGTGTCAGTGAGTGGGAGCTGCAAAGGCACATGGAGGAGGTGTCCTACGCAGTTGCACACAGCTGATCAGACTAGGTAGGGAGGTTGGCACAGCAACATTATTATGACCCAGACCCTAGGTGGCAACAGCCCTGGCCAAACAACAATGCAAAAAAATATAGCTCACATTAAAGAACGAGTGCTGGAAAAACAAACATAACTTTTTAGAGAAATAACCAGCACTCCAGACTGTAATTTCAAACAAGAGTATTTTTACTATTAAATTATTAGATCCACACTTATTTATTTATTTATTTATTTAGAGGATTTGGAAAATACCTTTGAGCACATGCTCTTTTACAAAAGTTCCATGTCAGTTGAAACAAACAAAAAGTCATTATTACGTACATACATAATACATTAGCTGGTGCAAGCATACATTAGATTTCAATCATTTCACTATTATTCCTAGTACCAGAGAGGTACAGCATCAATAGGATTAGAAGCAGTGGAGAGGTACTAGGAGAGCCAGTGTGGGTCTGGGGAGTGAAGGGCGGGCATGAGTTAGGGCCTTGTCAGGGAGGATGGATGGAGGATAATGGTGTTGGTTTGGTGCCAAAGGCTGTGGAGCACGAGACATGGAGAAGTTGCTAGCAGTTACTAGCTGGAGGAGCAGGGGCTAAGCAGACTGCTACAAGGGTTATCATGGGGGCATGGTGTGGCCGGTTAGAGCCTTCAATAGCAGTCACACTCCGTGTTTGTGAGGTGTTGCCTTAGGCCATTTTTGAAGTGGGATAGGCAATCAGAGGTTTGACTGGACATGGAGATTTCATTGAGCCATAGGGGGCCCTGTAGGCAAAGGTGTGCAAAGGTGTGCTGTCCCTGTGTGGTTTGATGGAAAGGTGTTGATAGGGCCCCCTCACCCTACCCCTGGTGGCATACTTGCTAGCATTTGGTGAGAGGATGTTAGATATGTAGGGTGTGGTTCTGCCCATTAACGCCTTCTTACCAAGGAGGCAGGTTTGGTACTTTATCCTATTCTTCAGAGGTAGCCATTTAATCTGCTTGTACAGAGAGCAGGTATGTGTATTATGATCCACAGCCAATGTGAGCCTGCAAGCTTTGCTGAGAGCAGTATGAACTCTATTTAGTGCTGTATCCATGGCTGCACCATAAATCACCAGGCCATAGTCTAAGGTTGAGAGGATAGAATTGGAGACTGAGAGGCTGAGGGCCTTAGGGGTAAGATACTTCTTATGCCTATAAGGACACCCAGCTTGGTGTTAACCACCTTAACCACTGAGTCAATGTGCTGGGTGAAGGTGAGGGTGTCATCTAAGGTGATCCCCAGGTATTTGAACGAGTGTACTTGTTCCAGCGGCTGACTGTCTTTGTTATAGATGGGGGGGTCTTTTTCAGCTAGGGGCTGGTTATGAGAATAGCCTTCAAACATTTAATGTGTATCAAAAGTGTGTGTACAGTAAGAACATTAAAGCCAATACAGTGCTAATTCAAGCTCCCACACATTGAATCTCAGCCTGTGTGCTTCGGGGTTCTGACCCCTTCCTTAGGAGGTGTGACCACACCACAAACCCATAGTGATTAAATACAGTTAAAGACTGGTGTAACAAATTACATAAGGTAATAAAATTCATAGTCAAGCAAACAAGTAAATTAATCAAATAAAATCCAGTGATGTCATTGGGTAACATGGGTCAGTCATTCAGTGCAGCTCTCGTTAGTGAAAATGGGTAAGGAATTGAGTTTAAATGAACTCTAATCAAAGGTAATTACCTTTCTAAAGCCAAAATCGCTGCTGTCCTGACGGGCAGGCTGGTGGACCCATAACATCACAGTGTTACTGTCTGAAAAAGCATTTTATTAAATTACACATTTACTATGGTGCTGTAGTAAAACATTTTCCCATTTATCTATTATGTCAGTGATCTTTCTACAGATGCAGAGTACGTATTTACAATAACATCCATAATTAATCATAAACCAGCATTTCAGGTATCAACATTAATGAATGAATAGTTTCCAGTCCATAGAGTCATTAAAACCATTTGGTTTGAGAGTTCTTAACCTAAATATCCATTTTGATTCCTGTTGATCCAGCAGTAGATTTCTGTCCCCACCCCCACCCTCTGGAACAGGTACATGATCAAACCCCATGTATCTAATAACATGGATTGCAATCAGGTCACCTCAGTCAGGCATTTTCCTATTGGATGTGATAAATCTGAGTAAGGATTACCCAGATGCGCTACCATCCCTGTATAATAAACTTCAGCAATAAAAAAGTATAACTCAAAGCTAAAAATGAATAAAACTAACACTAAAAATAAACTCAGTTAAATGACTGAATACTTGGTAAAAAAAAAAAAGTCAATTCAAATAACAATCAACTAACTAATTGGGGTGATAAAAGCTCCACAACCTGAAACACCTCACATTGGCTGGCCCGGTGGCATTGAGGGTTGCGGCACTGGACTCCACACTTCACACTGCACTGGCAACCAGGGTTCAGGAACAAGCCCAGGTTGTCAGGTGTCAGCAGGGGGATGGGAGGCAAGGAGCGAGATTGAGCCACCCCAATGCTGCTGTCTCCTCCTGGGAGGGACTGGAGGCTCCCCAATCACTGGCTGCCACCCTTTGGAGGATGGATCGTGGTGCCGACCTGAGGGAGCTCCATCGATAGCCATGTGGAGGGGCAGAAGGGGCTGAGTCAGCTTCACGGGGCATGCTTGCAACTCCACGAATGCACAATGCCCATGTACTGGGACCCCAGGAACAGGGTAGAAAACATGGCAAAAAAAATGCAAAAATTGTAAATAAAAAAAACTTCACATACAAAATCAAAATGGTAGAGAAGATGTCAGACATACTGAGGCAACAATTTCATCATACAACAAGATCATAAAAATACTGCACTAAATAATGACATTGACACCAAAGTATTAAAACATTACCTCACAACAACTGGAAAACAATGAGTACCACTGTACAACAAATACTGGTAAATAACTTGGACAAGCACATTGTAAATGTCATCTTCACCCACAAGAAACTTGATGGGACAGACTATGAACCCAGAGCATTCAGAGAGATACTAGGAAGTCTGGATGGGCATTTTGAACAAAACAACTACCAATATGCCATATACAGAAATAAATCCACAACATTCAAATAAACTTTAAAAACAATAATTGCAAAACAACCATTTGTAGCAAAGAAAGAAGGAAAGGGAGCAGACCAAATCATGCATGACCACTAACAAATGTTGAAATAGAGCTGCTACACACAACCATAACTACAGGCCTCCATAGTCCCTCTTTCTTTCTTTCTTTCTTTCTTTCTTTCTTTCTTTCTTTCTTTCTTTCCTTCCTTCCTTCAGTACAGGACTTAATTTTGCACTGTGCACCACAGAACAGTATAACTTAAAATGGGGAGACATAAAACTACTCAGTGATGCAAAAGAACAGGCATATTTAGAGTACAACAAAGGATAAACTAAAAGGATAACAACTAGTCAACCCACAAGATATAAGTATCTTCAGAGCAAAACTATATTCAAACAAAATCAATGCAGAAAAAAATAGAGTCACAGCTTTCAAAAAACTCAAAAACCACAGCAAATGAGAACACTAGACTGGAGATATGTGAAGTTGGCAAACTGCTTCTCAAATTAATCCATGGAGTTTGCCAAATTCATGAAGTGCAACACAACAACTTCACAATGTTTTTGGCAGGCAAAGTGGCACTTCTTCAAGTGAAGTCATGCAAATTCAGCAGTGAACTTTACCTGAAAATTGTAGAAAACAAAATAAGAAACATGATGAAATACACAAAACAAACTGTAGAACTGCAGCCAGATAAATGAATTACCAGCTACAGCAATAAAAAGAAACTCACTACAAATGTTTGTAAACCACAGTGTACCACCTATTAAAACACTGTAGCACAACTGCCTGGACATAAAAGTCTCCAGTCAATAAATAACTATTCCATACTATCTGACCACAGACAAAAGCTAGTATTAAAATCTTAGCACAGGAACAAGAAACCAGCAAATTTCAATCACAAACTACCACAAAATCCAGCTCAAAACAATAGGACTGCTTTTCCAAAATAAACTAAACTGTAATAGACTGGGATAATTTTTGGAATTCCAACCTGAGAAAGAAGCCTGGCAAAATGAAATTCTAACATTGCACTCTACCAAGCAGAAGAGCCAGGAACCAGCTGATTCAAGAGCTGCCCTGGAGAAATAAAGCATTTGAAAACAGAAAAACAAATGAAGAGACCAGTACCGTATAAACATGTCGACTGCACCACTACCATGCACCCTTTGTTTCCTCCTGCCAAACGATAACCTGCAGCTAAAACACCTCCTTATATACTGCAGGACTTAAATTTAAAATTGTCCCCAGCAACCAATTACAAGAGAGAAAGAGACCAAGATACATGAATAATGTCACTGCACATGATACACAAGGCTGAACAAATGTCACTGCGCATGACACAACAACCCACAGGAATCAATCTGAACAGCCAAAGAACACCAACATAAGGAAGCACATCAATGCACATATCGCAACAAGGAAACAAATCTAAGCACAACCAGCACACTGACACTAATAACTATAAAACAAACAGGACATACCAAAATGGACAAGAAAGGTACTTCCTCCAAAAAGTCTGCATCACCATGAAGGGTATCACTCATCAACATCAAGGAAGTCTAACATGAAATAATGGCAAAATGCTCTTACAAACATCACCAGACCACAGCAGTATGAGGCACAAAAACATAGGACACTCCACTTTATATCCCCCTCTCACAATCCTCCTCAAACACTGAACTAACAAATCAGGGCAACAAAACCCTAACAATGAGGCTTATTCACAAAGTGTGTGGAGCGGCCATGCACCATGTAAATGCGGTGGGTAGCTGCTCCGCGACCTTTGTGCCCCATGCGTGGGATGCACCAAAGGAGTGCACATCCCGTACGCACCCAGTCCCCCAGTGGTATCCATAGTGGCTAGGGATATTTTTAATAACAGTTATGCATAGGTCACACAGCACAGTGTATTTACATTACATATTAGTTTCCACCTCAAGGGCCTAAGAAGACCCTGAGTCATAGTTGTGAGACAAGTCTGGTTACAGATTCGGAGGGTCATTAGCAGAGCCCTGAGTCAGAGTTTATTTACAGCTAGATTGTGGGACCTAAGGATGTAGTCATAGAATAAGCTGAATCCATGACAGGAGTCCAACAGTATTTCTGTCGAACGCCCTGTCAGCGACACCAGCTGGTCAACCGCATTCTGTAGTCGGCTGCTGGTTCGCTATCGTGTTCTTTGTTTTCTTTGGGGGGCCGCCCATGAACCCCCATGCATGGGGCTGTGCCCCCCCACAACCCCCCACTTAAAGATTCTCAACTCCAGTCAGAGCTGATTGGGGTGCAGGACCTGACAGGCAGCGCCAGGTTCCAGCGGTCTCCCACCACGGCTAGGCACTGTAGTCGCTGGAGGGACCCCGCTTGGCAAAATGTTGCTGCGACGGGGTTAAATGGGATAAGCTAGACCTTTATCCTTAACTTTGCCTTCTTTTGGTATACGGACAAGGGGGAGGAGTATTGGCTACAGCCACAAGCATCAGAGTCAAGGAGAAGGTTCATGATACCAGTTTTGAATTGTCCAAGACTAGGGGACAGGGCGATGGAGGGTGGTAGGTTGTTGAGCCAGAGTGGAGCACAATAACGGAAGGACCTTTGTCCTAGTGAGGTTCTACAGTGGGGAACTAGGAGGGAGGTGCTTGCAAGGTGTCTAGGGGCCCTCCTGTGTGGGACTGGCTGGATGAGGGGGTGGAGACCTATGGGTGTTAAGTTCATAAGTATTTTTTTGGCATGGAGGCAAGTGTGATACTTAAGCCTCCCTTCAAAGGTCAGCCAGTCCTCCAGCTTGAAGAGCTCACACGTGTGGGTTAATGTATCACAGCCTGTTGCCAGACGGCATGCTCTGTTGAGGGCTAGGTTGATGCAGTGTAGGGCAGTTGGGTCTGCGGTGCCATAGATTACAATCCCGTAGTCCACCAATAAGAGGACTGAGCAGGATACAGTGAGATGTAGGGCCTGAGGGGGTAGGCAGTGCTTATGTCTATATAGAATCCCCAGCCTGGTGTTTACAGTGGAGGTAAAGTGTTGAATGTGTGTGTGGTAGGTGAGGGACATGTCCAGAGTGACACCCAGATATTTGAAGTTTGAGACCTGTTCGAGAAGGAGGCCCTGTGAGTTGGAGATGGGTAGGGGGGCACTACTGAGAGGGCTTTGGCGATGGGCAAAGATCATGGATTTTGTCTTGTTGTAGTTGAGTACTAAGTGATGCTCAGTGAACCAGGACTCTATTTCTCTGAAAAAAACCTTGTAGGGCAATTTGGAGGGAGTGAGGGTGGGGATGTTTCCAGAAAACTACTGCATCATCCGCATAGAGTGAAAGCTTCCCACTGCAGGATTGCGGGAAGGAGTTTAGGAAGAGAGTGAAAAGCAGTGGCCCTAGAATAGACCCTTGCAGGACACCAGTTAGGACTGGCTTATTGGAGGAGATGGTGGGGTTGATTTTGACCTGTTGTGTCTGGCCAGAGAGATAGTCTTTGAACCATTAGATGGCCTCAGGGGAGAAATAGTAGGAGGGAAGGGAATGGAGAAGTAGAGCATGACTGACTGTGTCAAACGTTTTTGTCAATTCAACGCAGATTGCATCTGCTACTGACCCTTGTTCCAGGGCCTCGTATATGTACAATGTAAATTTGAGGAGGGCAGTGGTTGTGCTGTGACCCCTCCTGAAGGCATGTTGTTCTTGGCAGAGCAGATTATGTTTGGCTAAGTAGTCTGTGAGTTGGTCCGACACAATTTTTTCAAGAGCCTTTGGGGAGGGCAGGATCGAGATGGGTCAGTAATTATTAGGGGGAAGTGGGGTCACCACTCTTCAGGATTGGTGTTATAATTCCTTTTTTTCATAGAGCAGGGAATTGACTGAGGCGTAGTGACCAGTTAAGTATTTTGGTAAGATGTGGCAAGATCACATCCAGCATTAATTGGAGTATTTTGAGATAAAGGGAGTCACTGCTATAGCGCGAGTTTGCCAAGGCTTTGGAGAGGTAGTGCATAGCCTCCCTGCAGGAGATGATTCATAGCTGGAAGGGGGGGCTAGTTCTGGGAACATTTCGGGGTGCATGGCCGCACTCTGTGCCATTCACAATGGTGCGGAGTTCTTTGCGTGGGGTCTCCGGCTATACCAGAAAAAGGTAGCCGTAACTGGTATGCAACCCCCCGGGATGCCACCGTGGGCTACAGTGGGGATGTCAGGGCACAGCGAACCCTCCAACATACCATTCCAGCCCTCAGAGACCACAATGAGGGCTGGAGGTGTCCAACCAGGCACCTGCCTGCTGCAGTGCTACGGGCATGCCGTGGCTGCCTGCCATATGGGTGCACCACGGGCACAAGGGATCCAGTGGTGGACTGGTTCAGGGCATCCCACTGGAAGCCTGCCCATGTACACCAGACAGCCCCTGTGCACCTGTGCACGGGGGGGGGGTTGGAGCTATGAAAGGAAGAGGCATAGTGACCATGAATACAGCCACCATGCAAATTTCTGTGGGTGCGGAGCTTCACAGCTGGGATACATGCCTTTGTTGCGTACATCCTGGGCCATTAGTGAATAGGCCCCAATGTTTGGAAGCACATGCAACAACTACGGCAATATCAGCATAAAACTATACAACATACACGAATTAAAAGAAAAAAGAAAACCAAACAGAATTATAGAATGTGCCATAGACAGTAATTAAAAACGAAAATAATGGACATGCCTATAACTGAACCTACCTGTAGTGGCAGAATGAAGTAGTACTGTAGTAGTAGTAGTAGTACTGTAGTAGTAGTAGTCGACTTATTGTTTGACAGTTTTAAAAACAGCCAGAACAATCAGTTTAAAAAAAAAAGATTTATAATACATATAAAATTGGCATGGTCTTACTATTTCATAAAGAATAATATATAGGCAACTGTGTGTTATGAAGCTTTTTTTACACACCCGAGATGTGTGATGCCTCGTAAAACTCGACAGTGAAGCTTGAGAGGTTTATGTGGATATCACACATATCTCGGCTGTGTAAAAAAAAAAAAACCTCATAAGTACATAGTCACTTATGTTTTGTTGTTTTTATAATAACTGGTCCAGGCACATAAGCACAAACAAGAAGATAACCAGGAAGATCCAGGCAAGTCTAGATTCCCACTGTTGAACTGTGGAAGGAGAAGGTGAAGCATGAGTGCTGAAAATGCCATAACTGGGTATGTCATCACACCCAGTTATTACAATGTTTGATCACACTGATATTCAATGTGATAAAGGGGGTCACCAGTCACTCTATTTACTTACAGCAACTCATTAAATCAGAATGTCATTGGACAGCTAGAACGGCTATGAGTATCAGTAGATTCGGGAAAATTGGTGAATGAGCACTAGTTAATGCTTATAGTGAATTAAGCATGTACATTAAATAAGAGTTCCATGGGAGTTTGGGTCTCACCCCATGGATTGTTAACTCATTTAATTATCCCTGTGCTAAATAAAGGTCTAGGCATATAAAAAAGCTTATTCATGGAGTTGCCCCTGCATTACAAACAAAATACTTAGTTTTTTTCTAATAAAGGCATTATAAAACTTTGAAATAGCTTCATCTTCAGATACAGTCATTGAATGAAGAAGGATAAAAGTAATATCACATAAAAGATTAAAATGTATTCAGTTTGTTGCCAATAAAACATTCCCTCCATTTATGATGTCGTGGGCACTGAACAGTAATATGATAGCTTGTTTCTTCAAAACCTTTTTACATGGACACTCCAATCAGAGGAATTATCTTTTTTATATCACTATTCTAACATTTTAATTGGTATTAAATTAAACCTTGAAAAAGTAATTAGATGTCTGGGACCAAATTCACAAAAAATCACAAATGGCAATGCAAAAGTTGGCATTGTGATTTGCGATTGCCCAGTTGTAAAAATGTGTCATTCACAGTAGGATAGTGCACCACGCAATCTGATTGTGAATAGGGCTAGGAAGCATTGGCAGTGAATCCCTGTACTGCTTGCACCACCCGACTAATACCACCCCGACCTGTAGCCAAGTGAATAGCCCTGCAATGGATAGCGCCCGTGCGCAATTCCCAATTAACTAAAGCAGCCATGCAAATGAGCCCATTGGTCATGCAAGGTGTTATGTGGCCATTTGCATGCCCATTATGGGCCCATTTGCATAGGCTGCGGGAGACTTAGCATGCTCCCCTGAGAAAACAAAAGGTTGTCTCCATGGTGGTCTAGTGGTCCCTCCCCATCCAGGATCACTGATCACCATCCCTGTCATAAGAAAAATTATCTCCCTGGTGGTCTAGTGATCTCTTCCCATCCCAAATCACCGATCACCGCCCCGTCATATGAGAAATGATGTGCCTCGTGGTCTAGTGGTCCCTCTCCCCACCCAATCCCTCACCTGTTATACTAAAACAAGAGTCCCTGCTGGTCTAGTGGTCCTTCTCCCTATCCTATCTTGTCTCTCACTCGTTATACTAAAACAAGAGTCCCTGGTGGTCTAGCAGTCCCTCCCCCACATGATCACCCACCCAATAGCACATTGAATGTTCCCTGGGTTCCAGTGTTCCCCCATCCTGATCCCCTGAATAGATAAGTAAAACATTGCCCTGGTGGTCTAGTGGACCACCCTTCCCTGATTGCTGATAGCTGTCCCTATGAGAACACTACAAATATCTCCTGGGTGGCTAGTGATTCCCTCCATCCCTGATCCAGTTGCTGTAAGAGAAAGAGATGGCCATGGTGATCTAGTGGACCCTCAACCCCCCTCCCCAATCCTGGTAGGTAGTGCCCCACCACCTCATTCCCCCATCCTGAAACTGAGCCAGTGACCAGCACA
This sequence comes from Neoceratodus forsteri, assembly GCA_016271365.2. Lineage (NCBI taxonomy): Eukaryota > Metazoa > Chordata > Ceratodontiformes > Ceratodontidae > Neoceratodus > Neoceratodus forsteri. The sequence goes on along the minus strand of CM028137.1, from coordinate 893,331,981 downwards.
ACCCTCCTCTCTCCACCATGGCCAGACGTTGACTGAGCTGTCAATGGAGTGTGTACTGTATATAGTACAAGCTCATTGACTGACAGCTCAGTGAGTGAGATGTCAACCAATGAGCACATACTGTATACAGTATATGCTCCATTGACAGCTTAGACAGTGGCCGGCCATGGTGGAGAGAGGAGGGCTGTGCCAGGTGCCGGTCCAGTTTCAGGATGGAGGGAGTGGGGTGGTGGGACACTATCTGCCACTGTGGGAGGATTCACTAGACCACCATGGCTATTTCTTTCTCTTACAACCACCGGCTCAGGGATGAGGGAACCAGTAGCCACCAGGGAAATATTTGTAGCGTAATCATATGGCTGCAATCAGCGATCGGGGAAGGGAGGTCCACTAGACCACCAGAGCAATATTTTACTTGACTATACAAGGGACTGGGATGGGGGAACACTGGAACCCAGGGGACATTCAGCATTCTGTCGGGCAGGTGATTGGGGGAGGGACCGCTAGACCACCAGGAACCCTTGTTGTAGTATAATGGGTGAGGGATCAGGTAGGGGGAGGGACCACTAGACCACCAATGTCTCTTGTTTTAGTATAAAGGGCAAGGGATCGAGTAAGGGGAGGGATTGCTAGACCACCAGGGTACTGAGTACATTACAAACAAACTTAGATGCACAGGATTTAATTCAGAACCTGAGTGAAGGGCCCATGAAGAAACTGATCATAGGGGACTCAATTATTCATTACACAGACAGTAGGGTGTGTGAAAATAATGAACTGCACACCACAGTATCATGTCTTCCTGGGGATAAAATTGTTGATATACTGTACGTAATGCAGCAGACAGACTAAAGCTGGTAAAAATTCAGCAATTATATTGCATGTTGGAACTAACAATGTAGGAAAATCACGCGAGAATGATATATGTCTAGATTTAATGGACCATGCCAAACAGCTCAGGGCTAAGGGCAGTCATGTGGCAATATCAGGAATACTGTCCTTCGTTAGAGCACACTGAGAAAAACAGCACTATATCCAGAATCAATGCCAAACTCAGCAACTGGTGCAGGCAGGAGAGTAAACTGTTTATAGACAACTGGGAAACCTTTGGAATAAAGATACTTTATACTCAAAAGACAGGCTTCATTTGAAAAGGAAGGGTGCAGACTTGGGGGATAGCTTGACGGCTGCACTCAGTAAGCTGCCTTTAAACTAAAGAATAAGGGGGAAACTAAGTAAGCAATAATACCCAACAGGGTGGGCGGTATTGTGCTATACCAGACCACCCCATGGGCATGATGAGGCCCAATGCTGCAGGAGGAGGGCATCTTCGCCCTGGGTGGTCCGGTATAACACAATACTGCCCACCCCGGAGGGTATTATTGCTCTTAGAAAATGGGTAAACTGTAGCAATAAAGAGACACAGACATGCAAAATGTTGTAACTTCAATAAATAGTAGTTTATTAATACTTCTTTTAAACTTTTTTGTCATTGGGGGATAAAATAGTCCCTTTTTGGGACAGGGTGGAGAAAACAATAAAACTGTATTAAACCTGAATGTTGCACAGTGAGTTGAGGTTTGGGTAAAATAATGAACTGTGACCCATTACTTTGTGATCTCCATGAAATTCACTGGTGCTGTTAATGTGCAATTCAACAGGTCGAACGGAGATCTTGAGGAGACTGTTGGTGGCAGTGAAGAGCTGCAGCACGGAGTGTCTTCTGACTTCATGTCTTCAGCTTTCAACTCTTCTTTTACTGGTTTGGGCTGTTCTCCGAGAAGGTTGCTCTGTTTCTTTTTGTCTTCTGTGGATGCCGACCAATAACTGCTAAGGCCAGACACACCGGTAGCCAGTGATCATCATGATCTCTCAGGACTGTAGTCCTGCATTAGACAGGATCTGCACAGACGTGGCTCTTATGCTATGGTTCATATAGCATTTGTTTAGTTCTGCTTCTTTACTTAGTTTGCTCATGAGAGATCCTAAACAGTTTTTCCCCATAGGCTCTTTTGAATACCAGACATCTTGAGTGTCCAGGAATGCTTGTGGGAGCCTTCTTGGGTGTAAGTAAAATGCTGTAGCATCACTCGGTCTTTTGCTGGTGTATTCTTTTTGCAAACAGTTTGACAGGGCAGCTAGGATTCTGTGCCTTTTCAAATATGCAGCCTCTGGTATTCTCGTTATTTCTTTCCAGTGGATTGCTGTGGTTTTCTGAATGCATATTGTGTGCTAGAGTAAGGTATTTGCTGCCTGTTTCATCCACTTTGATCTCAAAAGATTATGCTGTCAACTCTCATAACCCCTCACAGCCCTGACGGGCCATGTGTAGTTGGATTGCTAACCAGAGGCATTTCACTGGACCAGGGGTAGTGGCAGGATCTAGAGCTGGTGATGCCCAGAGCTTGAGCAGATCCGTGTCTGATATGCAGGGTGGTGGGTCACTTTGCCTTTGTTTCCTTTTCTGTACCTTTTTAAAATACTTATAAAAACATTGTTACAGCTTCGGAATATGGGGCCTGATATAATGTTGTGGGAACACACAATCGAGGGGCTGTTTAAGTACCTGTTCAAGCCCGCTCGGATTGAACACAGTCCCGACACAGAGTACTCTTCACCTGCGGTAGTTCTAACTTCAGCATAGAACTGCCATAATATTTGATTTAAATTTTGGGGCGATTTTGTGTGGAGGCTTACTGATATCCCTTTTTTGATTACCCAGCCATCGAAAACGCCGACTGACCAAGCTGTGTTGTTGGGGATATTTTTTTCATCACGGTCTATTTCAATAGCGTCAAGCTGCTCTGTGGTAACACTTATATGCCTCTCACTGTTGCTGAAAGGATTTTTTCTATGCTTCTTTTTTAAAGGTGGCATCGGAGATACTGCTGTTTCACTCTCTCTTAGGATTTCCGACAACTGCTCAGTCCCAAAAAGATCAAAGTTGACAGGTACATTGTCCGACACAGTTGCTATTATACTGTGATTTCTGCGTGGGTCAGAAAAGCTGTTGGCTAAATTGTGTGGGTCACAGAAGCTGTTGGCAAACTGGCATTTTTGACAGCTGGCTGTCTTGATATGTCAGGTGATTGGGCAGCTGTCACTGGTACTCATTCTGATGTGGGCTCTGTTGCCACATAGATGTAAGCTCTGCCAGGGCTTTTGACCAATCACAGACCTAGATTTGTCTTACCCATTTTCTAACAGTCAATCCCAAACTAGGAAATGTGTGTCCAAATATACAGAGAATAATACAGCAGGTGATAAGTTGAAAAACAATAACATCAAATGCTGATGTTCAACGCCAGAAGTTTAAACAATAAATTCAACAAACTAGTAGTGATAATAGAAAAGGAAAAACCTGATATAATAGGAGAGACAGAGACATGCGGAGTGACAATTGTGTATAGGAAAAAACATATACCAGGCTACACTATGTTCAATCAAAACAGGAACAACAAAAACGGAGGTGGGGTCGCATTGTTTATAAATAATAATTGTAGACCCATAGATATAACAAATAGCAAAATTAACAGAAGGACATCTTTACGGAAACCATTGAGGTGCACATCTTCTCAGGCACACCAGATAAGTTCATTGTAGGGGTGGGTCACCACCCCCTGTCTCATCTCTTGAGGTCACTGAATGCATCAGTATGGAAATGGAAATGACCTGTAAAATATGTAACAACTTAGTCATGGGGAACATGAACCTGGGTGAAATTGATTGGCAGATGCCAGCTGCAAATTCAAACATAAGTAGATCCTTCTTAACCATCTGCTAGCAACTCATGTTACTTCAATATATGAATGAACCTACCAGGGGCAATAGCATTCTGGATATTGAACTGGGAACCCCGGGTTTAAATATCACTAACTGTAATATAGGTCCTTCATTGGGAACCAGTGATCACAACCTGAAATAGTTCAATTTAAACCTTACATCTTGCATAATAATAAGACATATTTCTCTAAATACAAAAAGTGGACACAGATAATATACAGACTATGCTATCATCTGTAAACTTGGTACCCCTACTCCGTAACTACGACACTGAAACCAAATGGGAATGAATAAAAAAAGATAATCTTTGAAGTGCGTAACAACTGTATCCCCAGGATATAAAAACAAATGACAAGTGTAAATTGAAACCAAGATGGCTTAATCATAATATTAATAAACTCATTAGGAAAAAACTAAATTTTTTTGAGGCATATTGCAAAGCACCAACAGCCTTGAACTGGAATAAATATCAACACGTCCAAAAGCAATGTAAAAGGGAAATTAAAAAATATAATTTGGCTACTGAGGAAGACTTAGGAAAACAAGCTACTAAAGGCAACAGTAAGGCATTTTACAGCTATGTAAACCCACTAAAAAGAACAGCACGTAAGGTAGGACCACTAGTATACGAAGACCATGTTGTGCAAGAAGTAAATAAAATGGCAGAACTGCTCAACAATTAGTTTTCTAGTGTACATGGCAGTAAAGCAAAGTCACAGTCTACATTGAACACAGCAATCTCTGAATATAAAACTATCACAATTAAACACACAGAAATTGTTAGTTGTGCCTCACTTATTTCACCCAAGCAAGTGACTTTTATGGAAGGGCGTCACTTCAGCGATCAAGTGAGGAAGTTGCTCCATCTCATCTCTGCATCCAGAGACAGCAGGACCACAGTGGCCCTGGTCTCTCTGGATGCAGAGAAGGCTTTTGATCATGTGTCCTGGCCCTTCCTTTTTGAGGTATTACACAAGTTTGGAATTCCCCATAATTTTAATACCTGGCTGCGAGTGTTATATACCAGTCCTACAGCAAGAATGTGTTGCAATGGACTTTCTTCTGCCGTCTTTCCTTTGGGAAGAGGCACACGACAGGGCTGTCCCCTTTCTCCTTTCTTGTTTAATCTCTATCTAGAACCCCTCCTTTGACATTTACAAATTTCCCCTGACATCCAAGGTATCCCAGTAGGGGATCAGACTTATAAACTCTCTGCCTATGTGGATGACTTGCTCCTTCATGTCTCAGATCTGGTCTCCTCCATCCCAGCTGCACTAGCTGAGAGTGAGGCCTTTCTTTAAACTAGTGGGTTACAGGTTGAACCTTGAAAAATCACAAGTTATGCCACTCAACACCTACTTCTAAAGCAAGATATCCTGGGGCTGGGTTTGTCCTGGGAACCTAAGGCTATTAAATATTTGGGAATCTTTCTACCCCGTCATCTCCCAGACCTAGTCACTCTTAACTTCCTGCCCCTTCTTCAGAATATTAAAGCTGATTTAGCTAGATGGTTCTCCCTCCCTATGATGTTCTGGGGCCATTTTAAAGTCCTTAAGATGAATATCCTACCCTGGTTACTATACCCGATAGGCATGTTGGAGATGTATTTTTATAAGGTCTGGTTTACTACCCTGCAAAGATCACTGAACCGCTTCCTCTGGAAGGAGGGGACGGTTCATCATGCCTACCATAAACTTACTGCCCCTCAGGATAAGGGTGGATTACACCTTCCCAATTTTTATCTCTACTATTTGCTCTTCATGCTGCCAAATTCCTGCACTGGGGTTCTGCTCCAGATGGCAGGGGTTATTCTCCACTCTGGCTCCATATGCAAGTAGAGTTGTGCCAGAAAGCAAGTGTATCTTGTGCTGGCCTTCTATACACTAGGTTTACCAACCTTCCAGCTTTTTTGAAAACTCCCCCTATCTTGTGGTCTATTAAGGCTAGAATGCAATTGGAGCATTTTCTTAAGGAGGACTGGTCCCTTTCCCTTTCCCAACCCATCCTGGTGAATCACAACATTAGAATCTAGGGCCGTCGGATACGTTATATTTTGTTCCCAGCTTAGAACTGTATCAGTCTCCTCCATTGTCAAAAATGGGAAGATATGTTCCCATTGAAGGCTACAAGAACTATTTTCCATTCCAATGTTTCACACATTTAAATATTGGCAATTGTCCACTGCCCTCACCTCGGTCCTCGGTCATACCCCCTGGGCCCAGACAGAGGCAGGAGCTCTCTCCCAGCTATCCCCATTGGCATTCCAGCCCCACTCTGTAGCCCAGCTATATGTGTGCCTACAGGCCTTTGATCCTGAAGCCCTCTCTGGTGTTGGTTTCTACTGGCAGCAGGGTTTTTCAACAGCAACCAGATACAGGTCACTGGAAACACATCTGGCGTAACCTGTATAGGTTAATTAAAAGGGATCGCTATCGGTGGACCCAGTTCCAGATATTGCATAACCTGTGCTACACTCCCTCTAAGTTATATAAGATGGGACGATCAGTTACATCACTATGTACTTGATGTGGGACAGCAGAAGGTCATCTATATCATATGCTAAGGGAATGCCCTTAGGTAGCCCCTTTTTGGTCTAAAATCAAGGCCTCATTAGATCCTCTATTGGGCTTGGAAGATGCCTTCACTCCTGAGATTATTTTGGTTGGGGACTGTCCACCCTCTTTGTTTGGGAAACGCAAAGCTCATATGGCTCTGATTACCATGGTGGCGAAAGTTATTATCCATCATCACTGGCATGCTGAGCTTACTCCATGATTACAGGAATGGTATGGTGAGATGATGCAGGCATTGGCAGTTGAGAAGCAGATTACTAGACTTCATCAATGCCCTGACCTCTTCCAGAACAGATGGGAGCAGCTTTATATGCTCCTTTCCATTTTAAGACTCCCTGATTGAGTAGGTGGGATGAAATGCCTCTTTTGTGCAGAGCTCAGGCACAAAAGGTATTGGAATACCACTTTCCTTCAGTTTAGTTAACCCATATGTAGGTTTGTTCTGGAGATAAGGGAGTGGGGGTATCTGGGGGATGGAGGGAGGGGTTATGGGGAGGTTTGGGGATAGAGCTCTTGTTAATCAAATGGGGGGGTTAACTGTTTTTGTGTAGTGTTCATACTTTTTATGATACCCCCTCACCACTTGTTCTTTGATTAATGGCATTGGTTTATGGTTGTTGGTTATTATAAATTTAATAAAGTTTAAATTACAAACGAAGAAATAGTTAGTTGCATATTGGTTCTTGTAAGCATAGATCCAGAAACAAATGGTTTGATACCTTTTATTGGACCAACATAGATATAACAAATTAAAAAAGTGCTAAAGCTTTTGAAACAACCAAGTCCTTCTGAGGTCCAAAAGCTTGGTCCAAAAGCTTAAGCACTGTTTTCTTTTGTTTTTAATTTATTTATTTATTACAGTAATTAGAAATACACCTCACCATCCCATCTTATATAACCGGGTTAACTAAACTTGTTACATCTATTTTGGTCCAATAAAAGATATCAAACCATTTGTCTTTGGATCTGTTATCACAACTGAAGAAATCAAAAATAGAATAGATCATATCAGGGCAGACTGCTTTCCAGGACCTGACCTCATAACAAGAAATATGATAAAACTAATGAGCCAGCACCTGTTACTTCCATTTAAAATCCTACTTGAGAGCAGTCTAAATTCAGGACAGGTTCCTAAAGACTGGAGGCCAGCACACATAATGCCATTATTCAAAAAAGGGGATAAACAAAAGGTAGAAAATTACAGGCCTATTAGCTTGACCTCACTAGACGGAAAGATCTTGGAGGGAATTGTGAAGGAAAGACTGGAAATACAACTAGGTGTAATAGATAATTCCCAGCATGGTTTCACCAAAGGCAAATCATGCCTTACAAACATTTTTTGTTTTTATGAGAAAGTTAGCAAAAGTCTAGACAAGAAAATCCCATGTGATGTTATATACATAGACTTCGGAAAAGCCTTTGATACCGTTTCGCATGATGCTATCTCTGAAAAGTTAGCACAAATAAACAAAGATGCCAAATATGTATTATGGATCTCAAAGTAGCTGGAAGGAAGAATGCAGAGGGTACTTCTAAATGCTTGCCTATCACAGGAGGGTCAAGTGTCAAGCGGTGTACTGGTCCCATATATCTTTTGTATCTTTTTAACCGACATCTAGGATGGATTAATGAATGAATCTAGCCAATAAGCTGATGACTTAAAAATAAATGGGGCATGTCAAACCATGGAAGAAACCACAAATATTTAGGCTGATTTGAATAGGATTGTTGTGCAGGCAGAAAAATAGGGGTTGTGCTTCAGTGTGGTGAAATGTAAAACCATTCATCTTTGTCTAAATAACACTAAGCAGGACTATTACCTAGACAATAGTACATTGTCCACAACATAACTCGAGAGAGAGAGAGACCTGAGGGTATATATCACTGAAAAATTAGATTTCTCAAAGCAAACAAATGAGACAATCAGTAAAGCCAGCAGAATTATATGAACAATTATAAACAATATAAGATCTAGAGATAAAAAAAATTATCCCCCCTCTCTACAGATCACATGTCAGGCCCCATATAGACTATTGCTCACAGTTCTGGTCACCATATAAGAAAGAGGATATTAGACAGCTTGAAAGGATTCAGAGGAGATATACGAAGAACATCAAGTGTTTAAAAAATCTGGAGTACAGTGATAGGTTGAAAACCCTGAATTTAATGTCTCTTGAGACTAGGAGGCATAGAGGTGACCTCTTCTTTGTTTGGGACATTGTAAATGACCCCAACTTGTTTGTGGAAATGGGGTTTCAATTCAAACAAGATATTAAAGTAACAAGAGGTCATCCACTCCAATTACATGGCTTTGGTTTTAGAACGAACATCAGGAGTTTTTTCTTTACGCAAAGGGTGGTGTATGAATGGAACAGCCTACCTCTTGACATTGTTATTAGTAAAAGCAGGCACATCTTTAAGGATAGACTGGATGACTGGCTACAGGGTATTGTAGTAGTTAAGGTGTCTGAGATGGGAACTAACTATGAGCATTTTGCCTTCAGTTCCCTGACTTACCGCAGTAACAACATTTTTTTTCTCGGAGATCAGGGACAGGAAGAAAACACTAGACCACCAGGGACATCATTTCTCATATGACCGGGATGGTAATCTGGGACAGGGAGGGATCACTAGACCACGAGGGACTTTCTTCAATGTATATTGGACCGATGACCAGCAAGGGGGAGGGACAATAGACCACCAGGGTATTTCTTCATTTTATATTGACCCAGCAATCAGCAAGTGGGGGGTCACTGGACCACCTGGGCCTTTCTAATTTATATATTGGGCTGGTGATTGGCAAAGGGGAGAACACTAGACCACCAGGGAGAAAGCCTTTTTTTATTTCTCAGGCCAGAGATCAGCGATGGGGGTGCCCCAGTACCTCGGCAAGCCACCAGGGTTGCATAGAATACCACCAGGTCTCAATCAGCAGTATTTGCTCTGCACAAGGGGGCTACTCAGGAGGTCTTTGCATGGGGCAAATGCTTTTTGAATTGTGAAATACTAATATTTTCATCCCCTCACCCTCATTTGCATTGTGACCCCCTCCAGACTTCGCTCTAGCACCAACCCAGTTTGCAGGTGCAAACTGGGATTTTGTTAATACCAGCTTGGCACAAAACTCAGTTTGCAGCACACAAACTGGGTTTGCACCAGGGCAAAGTTTGCACCAGGGCAAAGTTTTGTGAATCTGGCCTCTGGATTTAAAGGAAAAAGATATTCTTCTAGGCAATGTGAAATTGTGTTAATACTATACCCTGGTGCCTCTTTTGACTATCTTGTTCACTTCATATCCACTTGTTGAGCTTTTCTGTATAATTTAACATTGACCACATTTCTATAAGTCAATGATATATTGATATTTTTAGTAAAGTCAGTCCATACAGTATATGTTTTAAGTTAATGTTTTCAAGATCATATATCAGAGATTTTAGATATTCAGACTGAGTATAAAGATTACTCCAGTAATTGTTTTTCCAGTAGACATTCCATTGGTAATGTGTTTTGTTGATTATTATTATAAATTCTAAACTAATATGAGATGATTTGCAGTTTTACTTGAGGATATATAGTTGGCAAAGTTTTCGTAGTTCTGATCTTACCAATGCTGTTGAAGTAGATGTCAGTGCTCATAATAAAGCTTTATAAAAAGCAATAAAGGGGATACTAGTGCTTTGGTCTCTATGGACCCACATACTTCAGCGCTACAGAGTAAAACTCGGGTTATTTTCATTTTCCTCAGCTGTAAGAGAAGGTGCCAAATAATTTCCACCAAATTTATGGTTACATTAAAAAAAAAACTTTAGTACTATGTTTAGCCTTTTTTACTTTGATTCATAATATGTTTTTCCCTGTTTCCCATTACTGGATAATTTAACACCCAAATATACATATTCCCTAGCAACTTCTATTTTTTTCAGTTTCATAAGAAAATATTTTTATTATTACTAGCAAAAATTAAAAGTTTAGTTTTGCCTGGATTGATATTTAGTTGTAACTGGTCACACAATTATTTACATTTATTGTTTCCCCTTTTAAGACCAATTACTGATCATGAAAGAAGAACCCTATTATCTGCATATGGCAAAAATGATTTTTTATCTTTTTGTTGTCACAACAAATTTACCTACTGCGTCATACTGCAACCTTTGCCCCTAACTGTTTTTGCACACCAACCTTTTGACAGGGACCTGAAGATTGACAGCAGGTACAGCCCTCAAGTTATGGAGATTGGGGTAAGAGAAACACACTATCCAAGGTAGGTATGTGGGACAGTGAGGGTAGGAAAAATTGAGAAAGGATACAACACCCTATCTGAGAAAGTTATGTGGGATAGTTTAGGACAGGAAAAAGTAGAAATGGCTGCGACACCCTATCTGGGGTAGGCCTGTGGGACAGTTATGGTAAGAGAAAAAGTGGGAGAGGCTGTAACACCCTAACCTGGGTAGGTCTGAAAGGCCATTACGAGGAGAGGAATTATGGTAGGTACAGAGGAGCACTACCAATGGGTGAAACAATAAAGCATAGTAGGTAGGGAACAAGCTGTAAGGGATAGGAATAAAACAGGAAGGGCAGTGGACTATAAGGAGGGCTCTGCTTCTGTTAGGACAAGCCCTTCTACATGAGGGAACTAAAGCTCCACAGGGTGGGGTCCAACACAAAACAGGGAAGGGTAAAACATGGTAGGATGGACAAAACAAGGTATGCAGAAAGGGTAAAGGGGTGGCTTGTAAGCTGCAGGGAATGTGGAACAGCAGACATAGTGAGGATACTCTTTTCAGTTTCAGATTATTTAAAAGACTTGGTAAGACCATGAGCAAAAATGTCCATTTCCATGGCCAACAAGGATAAGAAGCTAAAAGATATAAAAGAAGCACATATAATACATAACACAAGACAATTAATAAACTAGGATGTTTCAAAACAGGAACAACTATTTCTATCAAGCAGATATTTATTTAAGTTACTTCTGAAATCACAGGAGCTACAAAATTAACATTTCCATCGATACAGTATTTACAAAAGATGGAACCAGAAATACCAATGAATCCTGTCCTGAGGATGTTCACATAAAAGGAACTTTGTGACACAATGTGCATGACTATCTTGTAAGAACTGAAAACCGTACATGCCTAAATAATGAACTGATGGAATCTGACGGATCAAAATATACTGTAAATAAAAAAACACAAAGAATAAAATTTAAAACACTGCTCAATTGAAAAGCATTGCCCTGACTTCAAAAGGCCAAAGTGATCCATGCACAAAGGGGTTTGATGAATGAACTGAATAATTTTATACAGCAATATTTCAGTTTTTAACATAGTTGATTTCAGGGCAGCTCCAGCCATAACACATAAAACGATAATCCAAGACAAAAGCAGAAAGTTATGTGCCAGTAGTATTCTTGTTTCAGGCAAGAATGGTGATGTAATTCTATACAACATCCCTAAGCATTTATGAATAGTTTTAATCAAACAATTTACATGGTCACTATATGTTTAGGAAAAGTCTAAGATCACCCTTGGATTAGAAAAAGAATTAACAAGATCTAAGCTATCCCCAGCTAATGTGACTATTTTAAAGCCACTGAGTTGATCAATTTGTTTTCTTGCGTTCCAAAAAACACTGAGCCCAATTTTCAAAACCCTATTTAGATAGGTGCAAGCTGCAGCAAACAGCAGCTTACACTAATCACTGGTGCACCAGGGACCCTGCACCCAGTTCCAGTATGGGAAGGGTCCCTGCACCAAAGGCAGAGAATTTGTCGCAATCACTCCCATGCGCCGAACAAGTGGTGCACGAGAGGAGTTTGATGGAGGCAGTGGCACAAGGGAGCACTGGTGCCAGCATGGGCACCAGAGGCCAGCAATGTGCAGGGGCAACATGGAGGTTGCCAACCATGCTGTCTCACCGGAAGGAACAGTTGGTATGTTGCTGCCCTATGTACTTATCCCCTCCAGGTGGTGCTGGCTATATCATTGTCAATGCAGGCTATGCAGATGTGGAACAGTGCCACTCACAGTCCCTCAGGTGCACCAGTGCACTGTCCCAGCTGGCACACAGCAGTCAGGCAGTCACGTTGAAAGGGGGTGCCAGCTATTGTATAGGGGCACTGGCTGGCACAGCGTACATGGGTGGACATCACAGAGGTGCATGGCACATGATGCAGTATCTGCCCCGATAGACATGGCCCCAGGAGAGGCTGACCATGGTACAAAGAGTGGGTACATCAGTTGCACCACTTGGCATGTCAGGTAATATCTCCAATGGCCCCCCACCCCCAGCCCTTGATGGCTATGAGCCATGGTTCCCCATGCTGTGCCAAGTGCCACTTGCCATGACAGGACTCATAGATGGACACTGGCATGACAGCCAGACAGGGATCTGAGCACCACCCATGTCCCTCTTCCACATGTGCTGACAGTGGTGCCCTGTTGTGGTGTTCGGGGGGATGCGATGGGGACCCATTGACAGGGGTACTGCCAGATGAGAAGTGCAAGGGGACTCAGACCAGCCCTGGGCTGGTCTAAGCCTGAGGGCATCCAGACCACATCTGGAATCCCCAGAAAGGGTGTGGTGCAGCAGCTTCCTGGCACAAGCCCCCCTTGCACCATGCCACACCAGGGTGGGTGACACAAGCATGGTGCATGCCACTTTGGTGCATGCTGACCCCTGGTCGCCACAGCTTCCCTTCCAAAATTGGAATGTTGCAAGATGTGGTGCAGTGACCCACTTGCATCATTTCTGTTTGATGAAAGCACCTTGCATCATTTCCAGGGTTTTGAAAATTGGGCCCATTATCTTTTTTTTATATTTTTTTTTTATTTAGAGAAGTACAATGATCTATAAGCTAATGTTTTGGAGAGTTAAAGTTCACCTGAAGTTTCTCCTCAAGCTTTCCAGACTGTTGTCACTGCAGTACAAAATTGCATTGCCTGTATAAAATATTACCCCAGCAGGGCCACATGCTAGGAGGAGTGAATTCAGATATGCAAGCAATAGTACCCAACAGAGTGGGCAGTATTGGGCAATAATGGGCTGCCCAGGGGTGTAATGAGGCCCGACACCACAGGTGGAAGGCCTTCTAGCCCATAGAAGGTCCAGTATTGCCCAATACCACCCACCCTTGCGGGTATTATTGCACTTAGAAAATGGGCTATAGGTAATAGTTTTGTTTAATATTTAAAAATGGCAAAAATAAAAATAAAAACTCAATTAAAAACCAAAGAAAAGTCAGTTTTGCTGTAAATTAGTTCCTCTACTAGTATATAGAAAATAACCAGTACAGGGCACCAGTGCTTTTCAGAGTCAGGTTGTTTGCTGTCCATCTACTCCAGCCCAACCCCCACCCATAACAGTTGTTTTGGGAAATGGTTTAAGTTTCTAATGTTTATGGCCAGTTCTTGATTTTTGCGATTAGAAGTAACCAGTGAGCAGAGCCTGAGGGATGTTTATCGTTGCTATCAGATGTATTAAATGCATTGGGTCCATTTTCGGCCCAAATGTTCATGTATAGAGTATGTGTACTATTGTATCTCATGTTTTCCTAGGTCTCTGATTACTGTTGTCCATGCCTGTACAATGATGTTATCTATCTTCTGTTGTAATGTATATTCCTGATGTTCTTGTATGTACCTTGTAATCTCCCGGGTCGCACCTGAAAATAGACACTTGGTGGTCGAGTGTGCTCACCTGGTAAACAAAAGCAAATACATAAACTAGCATGAGCATCGCAGTACTGTTGAGATAAAGGTAATCGCCGCTGGTAGGACAGCTATAATGTACGAGTGAGTAGTGACAGCAGCTGTTCTGATTTTTTTTTTTCCGGTATAGGAACGAGAAACAAGAAAAAAAGCAGTGGACAAGAATACTTTGCTTCTCCCTCCCTATCCCAGCCCGAAGTTGTTGCCAGTGTTTTGTTTGGCAGTACATGGATTGCGACTGCGATCCTAAAAAGACTAAGACTTAGAAAGGCAGCCCTTTGAAGTACCAGCACTAAGAATATAACATTATGTTTTATTGTAGTGGTTGTTGTGACAGGAGTTGTACCGAAGAAAAAAAGTCAAGTTAGTGGTTCTGGCTTGCCCCCTGAGTTTGTAGTCTGCATTTTGGAGTCAAGCCCTACTAATCAAAAGCAGCTTTGATTTTTGGGGAGTGAGTGGCTGCTGGAGAAGAGAGGACAGAGAGCATGGTCAGCTCTCATAGATTCATCCTACCAAAAAAAAGGGCCATGGGACAAGAGGGTAGTGTAAAAAAAAACTAAAAAAAAATGTAGTGTTAAATGAGTACAGAATAGGTTGTGATGGTGTGGGGTATCATTGGGCAGTTGGCAGTGAATGTGTGGGGGGAGTATGTCTTGCTGAGCAAGAGAAAAATATGGCGGCATTTTTCAAATTGAATGGGGTGCTTTCAACTAATGGGCAAGCAGGGTGGGCACAAAGATATTTTAATGGGTAAAGGGCCACTTGTGATAGAACCTTTTATTTGCAGGAAGTCTATCGAAAGTTAATGTACCCCCCTGCCAGGGGTACCAGCCAATCAGAGCCCAGTAAATAAAAAGCCCATTTTCTAATAACTAATAACAGACCCCAAATTGAGCCTTTTGGCACACCAAGAGAATTAAAAGAAAAAAGAGAGAATTTATCACCAATTTTTGCTCTCTGCTTTTGATCATGGAGATAATCCCTGAACCAACAACTAACTGCAGTGGAAAGACCCAACCCAGATACAATTTCTATTAGATTCTTGTGGTGTACCAAAATGAAAGCATTGGTTAGGTTCACAAAGATGGCAACCACCACATCACCAGCATCCAATGCAGTGTGCACATCCTGTATGAATGTCACCATGGCTGTCGTGGTACTGCATTTTGGCTTAAAACCATGTGGTGCATCATTCAAGGTTCTTATTTTATTTATGTACTCTTGCATCTTGATTAAAATGTTTTGTTCAAGAGCCTTTGCTAATGGGCAAAGCAATTCAATTGGCTTATGGTTATTGATATTGGTTGAGTTTCCTGATTTGAAAGTGGGAGCAATGATAGCCTGCTTCCAAATAGAAGCGATGTCACCAGACTTTAACACAATATTATGGATTTAACAAATTGGTATTGCAACCAGATCAGCTGTGAACTTTGCCACAAGCAAATCAATTCCATCTGAACCTACTCTAGGACTTTGTTTAAAGTACTGTATATTAGATACTTACCGACTTCTCTGTTGTCAGGTAGTTAAGATTAGAATTTTGCAAATTATGTATTTTACCTCAACCCAAGTAATCGATTATGTCATTATTAGCCTTCTTTGAGGGTGCATAGGATGAGAGTTTACAAATAAAATTGTTAAATGATTTGGCTATTCTTTCTTGGACTGTGCATACTTCCTCTTTTAACTTTAAGCTAGTTATACTTGAAGATTTGTTTCTTCCAAGTAGTTTATTCCTCTTTGAACTGGGGGGGTGCTTAGTCTGTAGGAGGTTTGAGGTCATGATAATGGAAGTGCACCAGCTCAGGGCAGAACTTAGCAGACTGAGTGAAACACAGGGGGTCTCCATGTCCTGGCCCGCTCCTGCAGCAATGAACTGAAAGGTCCAGATGGGCCAGCTGGAACAGGGTGGAGGAGGAGACAGATGGGGAGACTGGAAAATAATAACACCAAGATAAAGCAAAAATTCATATACAATTCATCCACAAGCAATACCCATCACCGAAAGTGAGTTCAAGTACAATTAATATTGTCATCACATATATTCAAGCAAGTAAAAATCAATCACATTGCTTTATCTTGGTATTAATGTTCTTATTTTCACTTTCCCTTCTTCCTAGAATTCCCTTTCTGTAGTCCAGTGTCTGGTTTTCAATTGACTCCTCCAGCCATCGGACTTCTGGATAGAATCAGTGTGGCTTCAGTCTAGCTGGAGCTGAGTACTTCTACAATCTAATATTATTACCTGCTTGCCTATTTCTAACTTTTATAATATTGTGCACTTAGTTTTTTTTGTTTAAATTTGATTTATACATGGCCAGCCCGGTGGCACTGAGAGCTGAGGTGCTGGACGCCACACCCCGTGCCACACTGGCAACCCGCATTCAGGAACAAGCTCGGGCCACTGGGGGTTGGTGGGGAGGAGATGGCTCGTGCATCTAATGGACAGCTCTCCATCTCTGGGGAAGGGGGTAACCTTCAGTCAGTGCACGCCTGACTCCTGGCAGAGGCTGGGGCTTGGCTCTACGCTGCCACAAGACAAGTGGGGTAGGAGCATGGCTGATGCTTTTTTGGGGCCCTTGTGCGGGTGTATGCACGAGCCCACTGTAGGCATCATTCCACACCTGGCTCCCGCAGGGGAAAGAAAAATATGAAAAATACCCTGGTGGCTGGTCATTGTGGCTTGATGGCAGTTCCTGTTGTTGCGCTCGGTTCCAGAGGTAATGCCCTGAAATTAGATCCTGTCAGTGGGTGGGGGTACCCACTGTCCCATCATGGGGGGTAAGCTGTGGGGGTTACAGGGGTGAGGGCCTGAAGGAACAGAGGCGATGGATGGAGGCTGGATGAGGGCTGACCAGGGCCAGGGTAGGGGAGAAATAAGAAGCAAAAAAAAAAATCTGATTTATACGTAACTTATTTTTGTTTTTGTCTGCAGCTAGTTGTTTGACTACTTTAAACTGGGTATCTCTGTTATCATTGTTACTGTGTCTTTAATTCTATACTTTAAATTCACTCATGACTCATACTGGTAGCCTGACCACCTTGAGAAAGAAACTGTAGAAGTTTGAAGTGCCTGGGTTCAGTGCTGTCCTTTTTTGTTCCACCAATAAACCCATTTTGCAGCTACACTGTGAGTTTTTGCCATGTCTTTGCACATTCTACAGTTCTTTCTGTTTTAATAGAGATGGTTCAAGACAGCTTCAAGTGGAAACTCAGGGAGAGGGCAGAAAAAGTTTTATTTTCAGAAGTGCTACTGGTACCCATATCCTGTTTGGATAGCAAGCTCTACGGATCTCAGACTTGAACAATTGGCTCAAGAAGAGGTATCATCCAGAAGGCAGCATGGACAGGGAAACAATATTTCCCTGACCTTACACAAAAGACCAGGATGTTATGGGAATGGGATATGGGGCTGCAGATAGGGGAGGATAATTAGAAAACAATACTAACTTTGCATATGGGAATTGTAGTATGTAATAAATTCAAAGAGTCTTATTACAAATTTGTCAACCAACTCTACTGCCCTCCCTCAATAGTACATAAGTTTCATCTGACAGTATCCCCTGAATGTGGTAGATGTGGTAGGAATGTGGGAACAAGCTACCATTGTTTTTGGGCCTGCCCAGTCTTGCAAGATTTCTGGAAGGCGGTGGTGCTGGATATGGAGAAGATGACAGGGAAAACATTCCATCTGGACCCTCTCCTATGTTTATTTAGGTTGGAGAACTTTGATGGGGAAGAGTGGGTGCCACTCCCTAGATGGAACAGGGATCTCTTAATATTGGCTTTACAATGTATCCAAAATACTTGGGTCTCGAACGCTCCTCCCACGTTGAATCAGTGGTGCACCTTGGCTATTCAAAATCTTGTGCTAGAGAAGCTTACATTCATGGGCAGGGGCAGGGGTAGAGTTTCCTCTGCACCTGGGTGCCTTACCTGGCTTCATTGACACCAGCGGAAGCCCAGGTTATGCAGAAAGGCTTGGAGAGGTAAGAACCTGGTGTGGGTGGTGAACGCCTATGGGGGAAGATAGATTTTTAAGGAGGACAACCCATTTCCCACCCCTAAATGTGGGGAACCTCTAAGTAGTGAGACACACCCAAAATGAATAAACTCAACTGTAAATGTGATGTTTTTTTTAAAAAGAGAAACTGTACACCCATGGATGAAATGTATGAGGAACTGTTTTTGTATTACTGTTGTTTAGTGTGGATTGTTGTGTATATGCAAAACTTTTACTAAAAAGATTATGCAAAAAAAAAAGAAGTGGTGTAGTTAGGAAAGCTATGGTTACATAGGAACTGAATATCTGGGAGGAGAAAGCCCTTTTCTTGATGAACTGGTTGCAGCTAAGCGGGGGGGTTGGACCCTAAGGAACAAGCTAGGGAGTGTATGTAATTCAAACTATAAACTCAAGGGGAGATTACTATGGGTAAAGGGACCCTAAATTTTTCCATAGATGGGGCTGGTAACCCCACTCAGTGTGTGGATGCATTGGGAAGGAGGGCCCTAGAACATAAGGGTGCGGGTGATGGAGGGTGTGGGGAGACAAGGGAGGTGAAATCAAGCAGCAAGGGGGAGAAGCTCAAGTAGGCATGGCACAAAGGGAATTGGGTCAGCAGCTGAGGGATTAGGGAAATAGCAGGGAACACAAGGGGGATGATAGGCATCATGGAAGTTGGTTTCAAATAATGCTAGGATCTTAGGGAACAAGATGGATGACTTCCAGGCCTTGGTGACAGAGGGCTGTTTGGATCTGTTTGCAATCACTGAGATTGGGGCATCCCCAAACCATGACTGGGAACTCTTGCATCCCAAAGTTCACCCACCACAGGTAGGACAGAGCAGGGAAAAGCAAAAAGTTGTGGTCCTATGTGTTAGCGAAGGGATTTATGGACATGAAGGAGGATTTGGGGGTACAGAGACTTTCTAGGTCCAGGCCCAAACAGTGTTAGGGCAAAAGGTTAAGGTGGGGGTGGAATACAGATTAGCAAAATCAGAGCAAAGTCTCAGACCAGGAGCAAGGAAATATTAGTGAGGCTTCAAAACAAGGAGATGGTAACAGTGGTTGACGTCAACCTTCAAGATATAGATCAGAGCATCCCTAAAGCCAACAGTAGGATCCAATCTCTCCTGGATGCATTCCAGGGTTGCTTCTTAACCCAAGACGTGAGTGAACCAATTAGATTGGGCAATCCTGTACCAAGTACTGGCAAAATACAACTACTGTATGTCAGGGAGATCAGTGTAGCTGATCCCCTGGAAAGCAAGAATTGCCTGTCAGTGAGGTTTCATCTTGATGTGATAGAAGAAAATCCAGAACTTTAAACATGTGTTCTGGGTTTTTAAATGTCTAACTTCATCACAGCTGGGTGAGTACCTGGCTGAGCCTGGCAGAGGTGCATGGAGTTAAACGAAAAATGGTCCATCATTTGTAAAAAGATCTAGGAAGTCACTAGCACCTGTCATGTATAAGGGTGAAAAAAACCTCTTGCACACAGGAGAGTTAGCAAGAGAAGTGAAGGAGAAAACTAGTTATTTATTTATTTAAAGTTCATAACCAGGAAAGGCGCACTGAACTGAAGCTCGATTCCAGGTGTGACCCGGGGCAGGGGCAAGGGTATAATTTACAACTGAAACAATTTACAGTAAGTATGTGAACAGTACATGACAGTATAAAATAGGTACAGATTACAGTTGATACAAAAGTAGTGCGCAACAGTTAGAATTTGGTACAGACAGCTACGGTAAATGACATCAGGTTAAAAATAGGTGGTGGTATGAAAGCATCCAGTAATTAGAAGACGTGAGATATACAACAGATAGACATAAGTACGGTACGGTCCATAGGCTATAACAAAGCAGCGGAGCAATGATGCATCAATGTGACAGTCATGCAGGTAAATTACATGAGGTGAGCAGCAAAGGGAGTAAAGGTTACTTACATGCAGCAATAAGAGCTTATGTAGGTGGGACGAAGGGAAGGGGGAGTTTGATGGCTGGGGAGCAGGGAAGGAAGCAAGGGATGAGGGATTAGGAAGGAGGTGGCAGAGATAGGGTGGGGGGAAGAGTGAGACACCTGAAGTAGTTTTTGATAGACACTGCACTAGGCAAACTGTGGACAGTGAGGGGTAGCGAGTTCCATAAGGTGGGGAGCCAGTAGATGAAGGCTTGTTTCCCTGCAAGGGGGTGCGGCGTTGTTACTGAGAATGAGCGTTGGTCATGGGAACACAGTCCATAGCCGAGACTGGTGGCAGGGGCTAAGAGGGAGGATAGGTAGGAGAGGAGGGCATTGAGCCAGAACTTGGAGATGAAGGATACGCAGTGTGCAAGCTGGCAATTTGCAAGGGAGGGAAGGGAGATGGTGTGATAAAGGAGGCAGTGGTGTGTGCGATATGGGAGATTCGTGGTGAAATGGTGGAAGGAATTGAACAGTGGGTCAAGTTTGGCAAGGCAGGATTGTGGTGCTGAACTATAGACCACATCAGTGTAGTCAAAGGAGGTGAGGATAAGCTTGGATAATATTTGTTTCCTGATGGGTAAGGAGAGACAGTTCTTATGCCTCAACAACATGTCTAGTTTTGGGCGGAGCTTGTTATGAATGGAGTCAAGGTACAGCATGAAGTCCAGTTTGGGGTTGAGCCATACTCCAAGGTACTTATAGCCAGGGTCGTCAACAGCGTGGGTGCTGAGGTGCTAGAGCACCCACAAAGTTCAAGAGAGCACCCTCAAAGCACAGACCAGCACGGTAACATTAAAATTCCCTTATCTGCAGCCCCAATCAGTGCATAGCCACTCACTTTCACTGTCATTTCTTCAGCTCCCACCTCCGTCTCCACATCTCACTGTTAGCTCCACCCAGTGGCCCGACCATGAATCTCCGATGTGTGTTTCCAGCTACTTGCTGCCTGTTGTCTGCATCGTCCCGCCCTCCTTTCACATCTATTCAGTAACCCTCTAAGGTGATTGTGCCCAGTCCAGCCGTGATCCATCCAGACCCACATACAACATGATCAGACAATGGATAGCGGGTCGAGTGATGTAGACACAATCTTGCTCTGCTCCCTATGGTTAGAATATCACTGGACATTCGGGCCCCCATTGTGTTTGTCCATCCAGGTGGGCTCCTCTGTCCATCGGCTTCAGGAGAGGCTCTGTGTGCACTGTGCAGATGGCAGTCCCCAGATGCTTTCGGGTCATGTAGGAAATAAAAACAATCCAAACAAGGTGAGTAAAATCCAGCTGGCTGCAGCACATGCAAGCAAATGGGCTCTACTCATTTGCATTTGAAAATGATGTTTTGTTTTACTTAGCAAATCTCTCTGCATCTGTTGGTGTGCAGTAGAAGCATACTACAAACACAGCAGCAGCATTGTGACTTAAGTGAATGAGAAGCTGAGATCCTTAGGTTCCTCCCTGACCCCAGCCCAGACCCTTTCTCTAGCTGCGACTCAGTCCACTCCATTCAGCTCAACAGTGACAGTTAAGTCATGTGTGAGAGAGGATCAAGTATATTTTCTGTCACAGCACCAACGGAGATTTATTTAGTGTAATTTGTTTTCAAATTCAAATGCAGTTTTCTAATTAAAGCATAGAAGCACTTAAAAATACACACAGTAGATCATCAGTTGCCTAATATCATTAGAGAGCGAGGGAGGTAAAAAACCTTAGTGGGATTTTATTATTTTTTTACCTAGTCATGTGTGTGAGCTGTGTGGGGAGGTGTAGAGCAGAAGGGCTGCTGACTGAAGTGTTTGAGGACTAACAGGCCACTGTAGTCCTTCATGATCATCCTGTCCAGAAGTGTCCACACTATGTTAGCCTACAAAAAACTGAGTAGGACTGGGGGATAAAAAATATTGGCACCGAATGGCAGTGGTCTGTGGCTGTGGCCTGTGTGTAAGGGTGTGAACTGTTGAGTCCTTCTGTTCAGAAGAGTCCACCCTAACTCAAAAAAAAAATTCAAAGAAATTCAGTTTGGGGGTTGAAAAAAAAAGGAAATAACATTGGAAGAGGTCTGTGGCTGGATGTGCGTATGACGTGGTGGAATGGAGTGTGACATCATGTTGGGGAACTTGGGGAAGGGTTGCTTGTCACTTGCCTGCAGGCAGAGATATGTACAACATGCAGGTATTTTTGTCAGCATATTTGAAGCACCGTGGCTGGTCCAGTCGGACATTGTGGGGACTCAGGGAGTATGTTTTTTTGAGGTGGGGCAGCAGAGCTTTTATACTGTCTGGGTCAGGAAGGCCAACATTTTAAAGGCAGGAACAGGCTGCTGCTTCTATAAAATGCAATGGCCTGCTTTGCTGATGTGTTTGTGGCATTTGACTTTGGTGATGGGTGCAGGGGCTAGACAGATAAACAAACATGCTAGAAGAAAACGTTAGTGATTGGAAGGCCACATAAGAAAACAAACAGTGTGGAGCTCTGTACCTTTGTGTGTGTGTGTGTGTGTGTGTGTTGGGGAGGTGGTAACTGGGCCAGGCAGGACAAAATTCAAGCATGAGGTCACCTAACAGCAAATATTAACTTTTGTCCACTCCACACTGATTGTTTTCTTACATGGCTTCCAATCACCAACATTTTTTCTTTCTTCTGGGTGGCTGCTGTTTCAAAAAAAGTTTGCTGTCTGCTGATTTGTGGTTCTTTATTTTTTATTTGAGGGGCGCTAAAAAAGAAAACAGACTTGTATGTGATTGGGGGAATAATAAACAGCATGGAACTGACAGCAAAATCTATGATTGGCTGTTAATGGAAGTGCTAGCAGGTAACAATGAATGTATTCAGATTCCGAATCTTGAGAGAGCAGTGTGGACTGTGGTCGAGAGGGAAGGGCTGCTGCCTGGACTTGAAGTGTTTGCTACAGGTCAGACCCACTGTCTTGGAGATCACTTGTCCTCCTGTCCACCCTATTTAGAAAAAAATAAAACCTACAGAAACACAGGATTAGAGGGTGTATTAAAAAAGGAAAATCAGTCTGCACTTTTGGCAGTCTGTGGCTGTGTGTTGAGGCTTGGACAGGCAGTGTAGGAGTGAAGAGTTTCTTGCTGCCTACAGAACCTCTGTGGTTTAAGGAACCACGTGGCAAGAGTTGCATTGCACAGGGCCAGAGCTTGGTACATCAAGCATACCTGAGTTTAATTCCAGCAACCTCCACTTGCTTCCATATTTTGTGACCCTAAGGCTGAGCAAGTCACTACTTAACCTCCTTGCAAATAAATATTTTTAGCTGGTGGTCTGACTCTGTTGTGAGATGAGGCAGCAGCAAGCGCAGGCCTTGTGGGGGTGAGAAAGGGCTACTGCTTGAAATTGAAGTGTTCATGACATGCCATCTTGGTGGTCCTCTTGTCCATCTGAAAAACTAGATTAAATAAAACCCACAGAAACTCAGTAGGATTCTGGGATTATTAAAGAAAAGGAAAATCCTTATTTAATGCATGATTTCAGTACCTGGAGGCAGCAAAGAGCCCTCAAAGGCACCCTTGAATCCCTTGTAGTGATGGTGGCATACACATTCTAAAATGCATTAAAAGACCCTCAACATGCATCACAAAGCATGAAACCTCCTATAGCTGCTGGGGGCCTTGGCACCCCTGCTTGTAGCTGCTGTCTGCTAAGATTTTAGACCCATCAAGGGCATGGAAGGAGGGAGGCACAGTGAGTTTGGCCAACTTCTAGGTTGAACCAAAAGCCATGGTGACTGTTTTTCTGGTGTTACATTTGATGAATTTTGTGTCGAGCCAGCACAGCAAATTCTGGAACTCAGCCTGGAGGACGGGTTCAAACTGAGCTATGGAAGGGCCAGAGGTGAAAATCACTGAGTCATCAGTGTACATTTGCACCTGGGAGGCAGGGCAGGCAGAAGGGAGTTTGCTTATGAAGATAGAGAAAAGGGTGGAGCCTAGGATCGACCCCTGCAAGACTCCAGCTAGGGTAGGGAGGGAGGGAGGGGGGAACTAGTTTTTCCCAACTGTATAAACTGAAACCTGTCAGAGAGGAAGGCCTTAAATCAGTCGTTGGTGGGGGTGAAAGGCCTATAGATATGAGGTCCTTTATAAGAATTTTGTGAGCAACGGAGTTAAATGCTTTGGCTAAGTCTATGATGATTGCTACAGTCAGATGTCCCTTGTCCATTGCCGAGTGAATATGGTTAGTGAGATGGAGGAGGAAAGAGGAAGTGGAGTGGTATCACCAAAAGCCGGATTGATAAGGGGTCAAGATGTCATTTGTGGCCAGGAAGGAGTTTAGTCATTTAGAAATAAGGGATTCCAATATCTTAGAGGGAAGGGAGTAGTGAGATAAACCTGTAGTTGCCCAGATTAGGGGGATCTCCCCCTTTGTGTAAGGGAATGACCTTAGCAAGCTTCCAGACCTTGAGTAAGGAGCCAGACAAGAGGGAGAGATTGAAAAGATGAGTGATGGGAGGGTCAGTAGCTGGAGCTGATATTTTGATGGGTAATGGGGGAAAGTATGGTTGGGTGGTAGGGAGAAGGGGTGGGAGAGTGTGCAGTGGGACGAAGAGTGCAGGTGAGTGTGGCTGAGAGTTGGGGTTGAGGGGATGGGTTGATGGGTACAGGGGGGCGAGGGGTGGGGGAGTCCCCGAGAGAAGAGCACAGGTGGTGAAGTAGTGTTTTATGGAAGTGGCAGCATTGCTGGTACCATCTGGGGAATGAAAGCTGGGAGGAGGGGGGTTGAGAGAGGGAGCCTAATAGGGAGTGGACAGTCTTCTAGAAAGTGGCTGGAGTGGAGCAGCAGTCATCAAGCTGGGCTTTAAAGAAATTGGCTTTAGCAGAATGCAATGCCTTTGTTCGGGCATTCCGTAGAGTTTTGTACCTTTGGAGGTTGGCGGTGTCTGAGGATGCATTATAGACTTTCCATGCATGGTCTCTGTTTTTGAAGAGCATTACCAGGTGGGGAGAGATCTAGGGAAGGTGCCTTGGCCATAGTCTCAACCTTTTGAGTGGGGCATGGGAGATCCAAATATTCAGGTAGAGTTGAAGGCAGCCAGTGTGATGTCAATGTCCAGGGAGGTGAAAACTCAATTTTAGTGCACTGGGTGCAGTTGCAACACTTTCTATGATACTTGACGCAAGCCCTGTAAATTGGATGCCCCAAATGGCAGAAGTTAGACAAGGGAAAACCTGGTTGAACTTGCAGCATTTGGTTCTCGGGATCGAAAATCCTGATCTCCACATGGATGAATGCCGCAAGCCCCATCCGCTAAATGATCAGTGCACCATGGCCTTGCAGCATTTATGGGGCTTTGAAAATCAAGCCCAGCAAGTCTCCAAGAGAGGAGAACAGAATGGACCACCTATACGAACTCTGCTAGCAGGGAAGTGAAAAAGGCTAAAGACGGAGCTGAATTGAGAATTGCGGGAGGAGACAAGGTAGGTGACAAAACCTTTTTTTTGGTATATCCAGAAAAAACGGCAGATAAAAGGCGGAATTATCAAACTGAAATGGACACAGGGTATGGAGTGCGTAGAAGACAGTAGAGGAACGGCAGAAGTATTAAGAGAATACTTCTGCTCAGTATATTCAATATAGAGAAGGATGGGCTGATACCACAGGGTGAGAAGAGCAGAGGGAAGGACAAGGTAGTGAAGATGTGCCCATTCTGCCCAGCCCAATTCCCCAAGGGTGCTGAGACGTAGCTGTTTTTTGTTGTTGTTTTAAATCATTTAGTTTGAAAAATGTTTAGGTATATACTTTTTCTATTCAAAAACTTTACTTTCAGGTTGGTGAGTAATCACTTCAGCTGACTAAATGAAGTATTAGATGCAAAAGCAGTTAAAATTTAAACCTGACACCACCACCCCTGCTGCCCAGTCCAATTCCCTGAGTGTGCTGATAATATAAATAATGAAAAGAAGTTTAGGCACATACCAAATGAAAACTGCTTTCAGGATGGAGAGCAGTCTTCAGGTGATGGAAAGGCTGGAGAGAAGCATGGGTGGTTAAACTGAAGCATGAATGGCTACAATGAAGCACTGTGGGTAGTTTCCTTACTGAGACTATGAGCATCAAAGCAGAAAGAATATGCAGCAGTGCAGCATTCATTTTCAGATGCTGAAATCTTGGGGATTCTGTGCAGTGATATGCAATTTCTGTGAGGCACCATTGGTAGAATTCAAAATCCAGAAACCAGGCAGGATTCCATGATTTTTACCATTAATATCATGAAAAATGGAAAACCAGGGTAATCGGCATTTATTAGTACCCTGAAGCCCGCTACACAATGCAGTAAAGCAGCAGGGAAGGCAAACAGGATGTTGAGTTGCGTAAGTAGGGGGTTCACAGGCAGACGAAAGGAGGTCACACTGCCTCTGTACAGATCCATGGTATTGCTGCATCTGGAGCACTGTGTGCAGTTCTGGAACCTTCACCACAAAAAGAAAATAGAACAGCTGGAGGATGTGCAAAGAAGGGACACAAAACTTATTCAAGTGCAGCAGGGGCTTGCACAGGAACAGAGACTGGAGAACTGAATATGCACTCTCTAGTAGACAGAAGGGAGAAGGGAGGCATGACAGGGATATTCAAATATCTAAGCAGACTCAACAAGGCACTGTAGACACTAATGAGTTTTGTAGGACCAATTGCAACACAAACATGAAGGGAAGCAGCTGAATCCTGGCTTGGGAGCAGGTTCCAGAGGAAAGCCAAGGGACACCTCTTCATGGGGGAGAGTGGTGTGAAAGTGGAACAGGCTTCTGGAGGATATAGTAAGCATACAATTCATGGACAGCTTCAAAAGGGAGTGGGATAAAGTAAAGGGGAAGGTGAAGGTGTTTGGGGAGGGGGAGTAGCTTTTAACTTAAGATGCATTGGCTCCATGTTGGGTAGACTTGGTGGACCACAAGGCCTTCTTCTGTTGGCAAGCTTCTACATGTAACCCCCAGGGGACGCTACCCCAAGGTCTACTACCCCTGCCTGATTTGCCACTAACAGGTTGAGGGGCCTGGATCCGATGGCAGGTGCCTCCACCCAGAGGTCGGGGTTAAGACAGTCTGATATGACTTGGTCACAGCCCTCTGGGTCACTGCAACCCTCCTTTCTTCCCACTAGTGGCCCACACAAATACCCTTGCAATATACACTTACCCCCAGGATTGGTTCAGTCAGCTTGACTCTGGGGAGCTCCTGTAAAGTAAGATGCAGTTATACAATAACCACTGTACAGTAATTCAACATAGACACACAGTTCAAGCAGTGCAACTTTGCTAAACAACCAAATCTGATTTATTTAGGGGACAGTAACAAGGACAGCGGGAAATCAGGTTAATTGATTCAGTCACATTAATAATCACAGTACTGTGCACATATTTCAGAGTCCCAAATGTCACTCTTACTGGGTACCCAGGCAATAAGAGGCTAGCCTATTTGGCGCAGTTGGTCGGGGCCCTGAGGATGGAAAATGCATGCACAATACCCACTTTGTAATCCGGAGCAGGTAGGCTCAGTTCGTGAAGAAAGAAAGGAAAAGTAATCAGATGGAACACTTGCAATTAGATGATGGCAGGGAGCTACCCTGATTTGTACTCACAAATTCAATGCTGAAACTGAATGGAAGGCAGATTGTCCTGGATTGCCAGGAGGAGCAGACCATGTGGACAAGGTCATTGTGACTGGACCTCACAGCAGTTCAGAGCAAATGGATGTAGTCTGGATTAAGCTGGGGTTTACTTCCAGCTTCAGGCACTCAATTCACTGTACAGATTTGAAATGCGATTCCCCACAAGCACTACACACATTTATATGTAAAAGAAAAGTACTATACCAGGCAGGCTGCTTCTCTATCCCGATCACAATTACTGCACAACACCCGGGTAGGGTTGCCACCTTTGGATGGGGCAAAAACGGATCCTAAGTTCTGCCCCTAGCCCCACCCCTTTTCATGACTCATCATGCATTGTTCCTCCTAGAAGGCCATTTGTTATATCAATAAAATGACAACACTTAAAGCAGCAGTTCAACAAAAATGTTAAGATACTGTACTGTACCAGTTAAAGTTACTTTCCTAGGTTCTTCCTACTTATTTATTTACCTATGTATTTGCTTATTTATTGACATTGGTGTACCAAATAAACATACAGGGATAAAATAAATATCATTTACAGATATGATCTGGGGGGAGACAAGGGACATGCTGTAAATAGCATACAACAGTCTACATGGTATATAATAATACTTAAGAAATAGTTTATTGTAATGTGTACTTTATATCTTTTTCTGACTCCATTCCCTGTTCGTGTCCACAGTATTATTTCAAAGCCAAAGAAGTGACCATACCTTTTTCTTGAGGAAAAAAATAATTTAAAACATTTAAAAATGCCTAATTCTGTTACAGATGAAAATGTATACCAGCAAATGAAAATGGAAGACAACTGGCTCTGTTACTGTTACAAAAGGTGGGGGCAGCTGTGCTGCTATGTCACTTTAAGATGTAGTAGAAAGATTAGGTTAAGTAAGTTCTAATGGTGTTAATGGCCATACTTTACACCTCCCAGGCTGACAGCTTTCACAAACAAAGGGCTATATTGACAACAGAACTTGTCTGTAAGCTGGACATGTAGCTGAAACAATGAATAATATGACAACATTTGTTTCAAAAGTATGTGAGCACTCAAAATGGCTCAAAAACCTGACCAGCACAGAACAAAACCAGATTACCTGATAGGGACCTTGAAAACCTGATCACCAGGTAAAAAACCTGACAGGTGGCAACCCTACACCCGGGAGAACACACAGCAGATTCAGTTCCTGACAGACCGAGAGCGATTCAGCAATTTCTCCAGTCTTCTACAAGGTAAGCCTGGTTTCCTGACTTCTGGTGCTTCTTTCTCCTTATAACTCTGATTCAGTCCACACTGGCACTCACAAACAGTTGTAGGCCAAACTTCAGGACCCCACACGAGCTTCCCGCGCGAAAAACTCAACAGCACAGGAGCCCGGAGCTCCTTCCCTCTTCACAGTCACAACTCATCTGATCTTTCCAGTAGACAGACCCGGGCATTTCCTTTGAGTTCCACCCAGTTCAGTTGGCTGGTTTGGATGTCACTCACAGTAAACTCCCCCTGTTGGTGGAAAAAGGTGCCGAAGTCTAAACTACAATTCCCAGAAGCATTGGCCATACAGTACATAGGTGGCTGGCTCCACAATAAGAGTTCAAGTTCTGATTTGCCAGCAGCAGGCTCCATTTCAAAGGTCCCCCCACACTGATTGGTCCAGTTCAGCAGTTCAAAACTAGAATGGGGGACTAGGCAAAAACAGTTCTGACTGCAAAGAAAAGCAGGTTAGACAAACTGTATTTTCGTTATTACTCTAAATGATGTCTGGCAAACAGTTATATCTTTGAAAAGTGCTCACTCTGCCCATTTAGTGCCGGCAGAAACGGAGCGATTTTGGCAGCAGCTCGAGTGGGACTCAAACAAGGAAACACACAGAACCCCATCCAAATTAACTATGTCTGCAGGCAGACAGCTCTTAAAGAGACAGTACCAGAGGCTTTAAAAGCACTCACAGATAAACGGCTTAGACACCGAACACCATCCAGGCTTGGAGCATTCAAGCAAGCTCCTGGAAGACTTTTGGGAACCCCCATTTGCAGGGGGATTACATACATGTTATTAATGTTGCTGTTACATATATTATTAAAGTTGTAATAAGGTGGTTTATAGTGTGTTCGTTAGGTATCAATGTGTTATTAGGGTGTTAACACATTAATAAAGCAGTAGCAGTTAACTAAATGTTTTGTGATAATTAAGTACCATTATATATGGAGAAACATCTGGTGACTTTTTCCTTGGGGATGAGGGCTCTGTAATATATATATATCTGTCTGTCTGTCTGTCTGTCTGTCTATCTATCTACCTATCTATCTATCCACCTGGCAGTTTGTGATTTTGTGGGCTTGATCTTGTCACCAGGATTAGCTGGCTTGTTGCTGTGTGGTGGCCTGATGATTATATGGTACTGTGACTTTGTTAATGTTTGATGGGCTTTCTGGGCTGATGATTTCTTGTTTTTAAAAAAGGAATTTATTGAAAATATTTTTTGAGCTAGAATCAGGCTGTTGCTAAGAACCAACTTTCCTGGCATAGTGTTCTAACTCTGATAGAACATCTGAAGTAGCAGCCCACTGAGCCCTAGAATAGTGAGATTTGCTGTTACATTTGGATGGTGACAGTGAAACAGAAATGTATATATTTTTGAATTTTATAGTTATGTATAAATGGAGGCTAGGAGAAGCTGGGCTGGGAGAATGTGGGGGGATAGGTACATGCATAGGAAGCAGGAGAGTGGTAAACTGCAATAGTTGTGGGGCAGCAATCTTTCTGGTGATGATGTGGAGTAAAGGGGGCTGTCCAGTATGTAAGAACTTGAAGCAGCTAAGGGCTGATAAAAGGCTGCTCAGATGGAAGCTGGGAAGATTGGTGTGGGCAGTCAGAGGAGCAGAGCAGTGGAGGGAAAGGCAGAGGGGTGGTGCCCAGGGGAGCAAGGGCAATAGGCAGGGGATGGGAGTTTGTAGGACCACCCAGTATACAGAAGTATCTCTTCCTCAGAAGACCAGGGATCCCAGGGTGGGGGAATGGCAAGTGATAAGGGGAAGGGATGGGAATGTGAGTGTTGCATCAGAGGTGGGAACTTCTGAAGGGGTGCCTTTACTGAATAGATTTGCATCACTTTCAAGAAGGAGGGAGGGAGCAGTGGGGCTACAAGTGTGCGGTCTAAATTGTGTTTGCCTTTAACAGTGACAGGGGTAGAATAGCGAACGTTAGTAACTGCTACCCCTGTTGCTGTAAAAGCAAGGCAGGAAGTGGAGAAGTAGGAGAAAAGTGCACAGGCTGTCCAAGCTACTTCTGTGCCTCCCTTGGAATTATTTATATCAGCTATGGGGGTGTGGGAAGCAGAGACCCCCACATTGAGGGGGTGTGGGGGTGGAGCCCTCTACAAAACCAAAGTTTGTTTTTTTAGCCATGATAGTGTTTGTCGGTATGGATTTGGACTGCTATCATTGGCACTGTTGTCATCTGACATGTTTTGGGCTAGTGCTGTTGTTGACAGCACTGTTCTTGACAGTGCTTTTGTTATTGGCACTGTTTTAACCTAGTGCTGCAACTGTATAATAGCAATAATGTACTTCAGGGGTATGTCATGCTGGGATAATGTCACTTCTCGGGTGTTGGACACACTCGGCCTGCAGCCTCGTGCCCAACCACCCAAGGCATGACATTATCCCAGCACGACACACACCCTGTCATCTATTATTGTATAAACTGACGCATAATAGCCTCACCCAGAATGTGCCATTTATCACCACTTGTGAGGGATAGGACTTTCATAACTCACTTGTAGCTCGTGAGTTATGGTCCTGCCACCTCCTTCATGATGATAAATGGCATATTCTGAGTCTGCCCATTATGTTTCCCATATATATATACAACAACAGTGGAGATAAAAAGTGATATCTTATACCTAACTTGTAAGATATTATATTACCTTGAAAGACAGGTATGTCACAGATTACATCACGTGCATCTAGGTTGCATCACATTGGAATACTGAACCAATCAGAGAACAGTTTTCACAATGCTGATGACATCACAATAGCCATGCCGAGCACTGAAGCCAGTATTTGCACAGCAGATTCAAAAGCTCCAACTAGTAAACCGAGGTACTGTATATGTCAAATCTGCAATGGTCTGACCCAAAAAATGCTATTAATAATCCCTTGTGAGTAGGAAGGACTTTCATAACTCACTCTTGGCTCCACCACTTGTGAGTTATAGTCCTAACCCCTCACACATAGAGCTAAATAAGTGACAGATGTATGATACATGGATGGACAGACAGGTAAATACTGTACGCACACTGTACATATTTATATCGGAGAAAGGTATAAATATTTGCTGACTGTTATTCTGTGTAGACTACAAAGAGAAAGTGAAATTGAAAAACATAAAAGGTTTAAAGTGAGCAATTCTAAATGTATTTTAAAATCTTGTGCAAAACACGATTTAAATAAAAAAAATCTAGTTATCTGGGCACTTGCACGGCACCCAATTTAAATATTACTAACCTTGCATTTTCGCATTTGATGCACAACAACTAGGATGCTAATAGTCTTTTTTTAGTTTAGCAATCCTTTCACCCTCACTTCTGGCTGAAGATTAGGGAGGCAGCTTTAAGAAGATTTAGAAAAAAAAACTTCTGAGCTGCAAAAAATGGTTTGTGAATCCAAAGCTTCAGGCAATTCATCATAGAAATTGGGTTTCTTAGGCAACATCATGTGAATCCTTTTGGCCCTGTCAACTTTTTAATACATTACATTGAGAATGTAAATCATGTTTTAAAAAAACTTCCTTTCTGGATTTAGTGTGGAGGAAGCTTGAGGGCTGTAATTCATATTAACAAAATAAAAAAAGTGGAAAAACTAAATCATATTATCCTTCTTAAGTGGAGATTGCTAGAATTTTGTGGACCTAGGCACAGATGCCTTTTCTTATTTAACGAGTTTGTCTTTCAATGACAGAACAAGCACAAAGTGAATGCTAAGTTGACGGCAATGATAATTGACGTGTTGAGTATGGTAATTGAAGCCACAGTACTATTAAAATGGAAAACGCACCCTTTTTTTTTTTGCATTCGCTGACATCATAGACTCCCAGCATGTTCAAGCTTGTTCAGTTAGGTAGGCCTCTGCGTAGACTAAGCGTAGCATATAAAACAGCACTGGTAGTAGAGTCCATATCTCTCAACTGTCCCTGATTTTCAGGTATCTCCCTGATTTACTCTCAAATATTCCTTCTACCTCTCCTTAAAACTGATGTTTATCTCATTGAGAAGTAAGGATTTAAAGTAAAACAAAATGGCCAGACATAAATGATATAGTCTATTTGCTCTTCAGAAAGGTCCATATACAGTAAGCCACTTTTTCTAATACAGTAGCTTCCTAATTTAATATTATATTACAGATTTGTAAGGTTGTGTCCCTGATTTTGGTTATTTATCTATGATTTTTGCAGGCCTTGCCTGAAAGCTGCAGTGGAACAAAAAAGGTTTTTTTTTTTTCAAAAAGTTAGTTTCAGCTACAATTAATGAAATATCAGCATACTGTCAAATCCACTTTTCTAGGCACCTCCTGTGCTGCACAGCACAAGTTTCTTTTTTTATTGTCTCAAATCCTAAGCCCTGCCCAGTCTGCAATGTTATTTCTAAGCGAAACGTGGCAGCAATCTTTTTTTTTTTTCAGAAAACCCTAAATTAAAACATTAATAAAACACTCAAGTTTTGGTGGAACTAGAAAATGTTACCAACAAATAAACTGTAAGATGCCTTGAATCTTTTACAGAGGAAAGAAGGGAGGATCAAATTTTTTGCTCAGTTCTGTTACACTGCTGCTTTAAGTGAGCCCACATATTGCAGTCACTTTATGAACTTTCTCAAAACTTAGAGTTACTCTCAGCTCAGCCTATCTCTGAAATGGAAACAAAGCGCTGACAGGGCTGGAAAGGCTGCTGCACCTTTGATCCTTCCACTGCTACACGTAAGGCTATTGGATTCTTTAACACAGATGACAGTGTGCTGTGAGCATTTACTCCATCCTCATGCCAATCCCTGCCAGTTCTGGTCAAGGAGGAGTCTGCCATTTGATTTGAGGAGACTTACTGTTTACTTGAGGAGGGATTTGCATTTGCATTCATTAATACAATCCAAACCCACTGCCTCCCTCTGCTGTTCTTTCCCTATTTCCTCTGATCTGGCCCCCATTTAAATCAGTGCCACCCCGCCTGCCTCCTGACAGAACCCCACACTTACTGTTACAAACTTTCACCTGCTGCTCATTATCTTGTCAACCTCCAAACATAACCCCAGCCTCACAGCAATGAACGCCCACCAGCTGATCGTTATCCTGCCCATCTCCTGACACAACCCCAGCCTCACAGCAACAAACACTCACCCACTTCTCATTATTCGGCCCATCTCCTGACACAACCCTGGCCCCGCTACAACACCCACCCACTCACTGCACATTATCCTACCTATCTCCTGACACATCCCTGGCCCTGCTCCAACAATCGTCCACCCACTGCTTATTATCCTGCCCATCTTCTGACACAACCCCAGTCTCACAGCAACAAACACCAACCCAGTGCTCGTTATCCTGCCCATCTCCTGACACAACCCCAGCCTCACAGCAACAGACACCCACCCACTTCTCGTTATTCTGCCCATCTCCTGACACATCCCTGGCCCTGCTCCAACAATCGTTCACCCACTGCTCATTATCCTGCCCATTTTCTGACACAACCCCAGTCTCACAGCAACAAACACCAACCTAGTGGTAATTATGCTTCCCAAATCCTGGAACAACCCCAGATACACTGCAACAAAGACCTCTTGCTGACCACATTCCACACTCTCAGCCCCAATGGTCTATGTTCCTTCTGGTGGGAGTGGGGGAAGATATTGCCATGCAGCTTTGAAGTGGTGCTTCCTCGCATGATATCTGTGCTACTCTTTAGGGGGCAACACTGGGCCAGCCAACCCACAAGTGGTGCAGAGTGGCCCTAGCCATAGCCTGCAGTACAGCATTTGGTAAGAAATAAAATCTGAATATTTATATTTACGTGCGTATGGTAGGGTCTGTATCTATGTGATGATGTGTATTTGTGTGTGTGCATGTGTGTACAGTACGCACACCTATATCTGATACTGCATCTTTGTGCATTGTGTGTGAGATTATTGTATCCAGTAATGTGAACATATTTATGTAAAGTGATATGTGTGTGTGTGTGTGTGTGTGTGTGTGTGTGTGTGTGTGTGCCTCTAGACAGCCAAAGACATCATTTTTGGATGTGGGTATGTAAAGGGGGGGTGCAAGTATCTATGGCTTAGTGTGTGCATGTACAGGTGGAAGTATAAGCATTTGTGTATAGTGGGGTCTGCAAGCATCTGTGTACCTGTAGTGGACTCTGTGAGCATTTGTACATGTCGCTGTTTGGCTCTTCGGATTTAACAAAAGTGTTAACCTGTTTAAAGTGTACCACCACCAACCAACAAGCTGCAACTTCATTAGCCCTGCATGTTTTCACCAGCTGGTTAACCAGTGAAGCACAGGGAGATCTCAAAAGGTTTAAAAAGGTTTTTAAACTGGTACCAATGAGTAGGGCCCCCAGTACAGATGGGCTGGTAATAGTAAAGGTTATAGCATTCATATTGCCACTGTATTGCATTACTTGGTGGTGGGGGGGGCACTACTGCTGATTTAGAGTGCATTAATAGGCCAAGCCTAGTCAGAAACCTAACATCAGCTGCAATACCTTAACATTTACAAGTTTAAGCAAAATAGAATTGTATTGCATTCCCCCATCCAATGTGAATATCCACCAATAAATATTCTGTCAGTATTTTACATTTTGTCTTGGGGCATATTATTAGTAGTAAGTCATTAATTGCACTTTTGTTGATTTTAGGAATGCCTTGTGATTTTGCACATGTAGGGGGTACTGTGAGGAGATGGGTAGGTACTGCATCCCAGAGGGTTGTGCCACTCTCTCACCAGGCCCACTTCAACTTAACTCTGGGTGGAGGCACTGAGCAAACCAAAAATGTCTAGATAAGAACCCCTTTCCGAAAAATAATAACCCAATCTTCTCAACCTTGGTTGAGCCCACAAGGCAGGGGTAGTAACCTCAACATCCACAGTGACCTGGTTACAAAAGGGACATTTTTCCTAATTGGGAGATTCCCCTCCTATTACTGCTAAAACAACTATGGAATTACTGTCCTACTCACATTCCAGTCAGTTTATAGGCTTTTGTGTCTAGCAGATGCGTTTCACAGAGAAATGCAATATCAGTATTTTGGTTATATAGTTTTTGCAGCACTCTGAATCTCTTGATGAGTGAACTGAGACCCTTAACATTTCAGGTACAATAATTAAGATCTGTCATGTTGTTAAGCATATTCATTTGTTATGATATAGTTTTGTGGAGATATACATTAAGAATTTACTTATCTACTAATGTTTTCAAATGTACATACTTTTAGGAATCAGAACTACTAGAGTTAGTAACTTCTCTGACTTGTTACTATTCTATTTCTCATGTTGTATTAATCTTATCTATTATGCAGTTACAGCAGTACTGTACTTATTCAAAAAATTTTTGAATTTGCTATATGAACTGGTATTAAACTTTAATCAGAATTCTTAGATAACACAACCCAAATTATAAGAAAACATATATTTACTACAACTAAATTAAGACTAAACTGAAAGTGTAATAACATAATTAGAATTGTGAAAAGAAGTGAGGACAAACTATAATCTAGACAGACGAAGTAGATTAACTCATACAGTTCTAATGGAACAATTGAGATCTTACCCAACTAGATCGGGTCTACTAAAATCCGATATAGTCCTAAAATAGTAGATAGCAGATTTTAACATTATGAACATCACAAAATCACTATTCAGTTTAAATACTATAATTTAGATTTATGGTGTTTCTATCCCAGTTTGACTTATCAGTTATTTGCAGGAAACCATTTCATTTCATTTTGAGTATCAATAAGTATAATTTATAGCTTGAACAATCCTATAGATTTGCAATCTGAGTAAAATAGCAAACAGTGTTATAAGATTCATCTAGCTTACTGTATTTTGGACAGCAGATAAAGAAATGTGAGTGAATAACCATTAATTCTGTAAAAGAAAAAACATATGGTAGACTGATTGTACATCAGTCAATTATGTATCTAACAAATCAGACAGACTGTCCATTTACTGTGCTGAGTGAAGGCATGTTGGACTGAATGTACATACTTTAAGAGCTATTTGTTCCAAACTGATGCAGTAAGCCAGTTTATAAATAACACAGAAACATAGAATCTGTTGGCAGATAAGGACCATATGGCCCACCTAGTCTGCTCATTTCCCTACTCACTGCTGCAGCCCCAGATCCTATTTGATCTGCGGCTCTCCTGCTCTGCACATCTAAGACATTTACATACTATATATATCATATAAGAGTCATTTACATATTTTCTTGACATATTCAGTATATTTAGACTCCATACAATTTGTGCAAAATTATTCCAGATTAGTTTTACTAATGCAGATTGTTTCCCGCCTATGTTAATAAGATCCATGGTTTGCAGTAAAATTCAGGGCATGCAGAAAAGGACAGTATCATGCAACCATCTGCTTAAATTCCTGTGCATTATTAGAATTACCATTTATTAGGCCTCGGTCAAAATTATTAATCTGTGCAAAGGCAATGATGCTACCATATTCTGTATGTTACAGAGTTTATGTAACTACAGAATGGATACACAAGGCTGTGTGTTTTCTACAATCTTTTTGTAGAAAGTTTCTGAATCATAGTGAGTAGGGGTGAGGGGAAAGAGGCATTTTATTTATTTATTTTATTTAGTTTTTGTTTACCAGGTAAGGTGTCGTAGCCACAAAATATGACCATTTTCAGATACAACCCAAGGGGTTACAATACAAAATTGGCAGACAAAACAAATAACAGGTATAGTT
This sequence comes from Neoceratodus forsteri, assembly GCA_016271365.2. NCBI lineage: Eukaryota > Metazoa > Chordata > Ceratodontiformes > Ceratodontidae > Neoceratodus > Neoceratodus forsteri. Next base: position 893,294,360 of record CM028137.1, on the reverse strand, counting down.
CAGAGGTAATCAACCATACAAGGAAAAATCTACACAATGTTCTGTGATGTAAACAGTATTGCTAATATAACAGAGACAATGGCAGAAAAATACACAATAGTACAAAACATAATAAGCATAGAATCATAGTGCAGTAGAGTTCTAACACATAATCCATGGCAAGTGCTACATATAACAGTAACAAGGGGTCAGAGCAAAACTGAAACATTTTGAGAGCTGAGGAAGGTGGAATTCAAACCCAAGAGCCAAATTAGTTTATTAAAGTAGAAGCTAGCTTTTTCTCTTCACCCCTTTGTTACTATGTTATTATATATTAGGCTGTTTTATAATTAAGGCACTGTAATTTCCCATGCTACAGGAAGGGTATTTTCAGGTAGCTATTTTAGGTTTTCTAGCCAACGCTGTCTTCAAATCTGATGTTCAACAAGTTTTGGTCATTTTTTGCCTGTTAATCTAATGGTTGTAGCAGAGTTCCCCTCAGAAGCGTCTTTCTGGCCACACCCTTCCCCCACACATTTTTTGACTGAAACTAAGCAATGGGGAAGCCACACCAGGCTGTGACCACTGACAGTAGGAAGACCAAGGGTGATAACCTGCAGGAGCAAGTGGGTGATGGTGAGCAGAGCCATGAGGCTGCAGAAAGTATGGAACTATCCAACACAGCACTTTTGAAGGCTATCAGAGACTTAGATAAACAAGCATTTGTCAATGCTGAATGTTTGCTTGCTGGTATTAGCATTGGAAATGCAGGAGTTAGAGAGATGCAGAATAGGAATGGCAGTGAAGTATTGAACTTCACGCCAACCCCACCTTCACCCTGCAGAGACTGACAGGCATTGGGGTATGTTCATGCCATTTCACTTCACCCTATCCAGCAGACACTGACACGTGTTGAGGTGTGCCTTGGGGTGTTCAGCTTTACAGTCACCCCACTCCATAAGGACATACGCTGAAATGGGTGCAGTATAAGAGAATGGGGTGAACTCTAGGGCCGAAGAGTCCAAGGCACACCTCGATGCCTGTCACTGGCTGCAGGGAGGTGGGGTGGGGGTAGAATGGCATGAGCATTAGAGTCGGCAATCCAAAGGCGCACTTGGGACTTTATGGTTAGAAACCCTAATGCCCTGGGCGTTTGTTGGTATTTGCACTACAAATTTTCAACATGACCATTTTGTGACCTTCACCTCATGAAAGTATTTGGGACCTCTTCTCATGAACAGTGGCACTGTGATTTTGTCAATGTGTCCCGAACTTCGAGTTTCCACAGAGACCGTGCCATTGTGGGCCAGATGTATGAAAACAGACTGGGCAGGATGTGAAGAATAACAGCTGTACCATTCATAGGGAGGTGTGAAGATCTGGCAATGTTGAAAATTTGTAGTGAAAATATTAAAAATGCTCAAACTTCCTAGCATACGTGGAAGCTGCGCAATGCATGTGCATACCACAGTCATTTATTGGAATTATTTCATCAAATTTTCAGCCTAGGCATTTTGTGACCTCTGCTCATGAAGACTGTCACTGTGATTTTCTTAATCTGTCCTGAACATCGATTTCCCACAGCAACCGCGCTATTCTGTGCTAGATGTATAAACGCATATTTGGGGCATGATGGGAAAAATGACAGCTGTACTATTCATAAGGAGGTCTGAAAAAATGAAAATGTCGAAAATCTGGAGTTAAAATATACAAATTTGTGAAGTTACGAGGGTGCATGGAAACTGCACAACACATACTTGTAACACGGTCATTTTATGGACATTTGTCACCAAATTTTCAACATAGGCATTTTAGGACCTCTGCTCATTAATAGAATCACTGTGATTTTACATACGAACATATGGATCTGCCATCAGAACATACCTATCGGTCTATGTAAGTCTGCCCAAGTGTGCTGCTAGCACCCTAGATTTCAGCTGCCCCAGCCTCCTCCCCCTCAGTTCATCCCCCGCTTGTCCCAACCCCTGCCCCCCTGACTCTTCCTCTTGCTTTATCCCACTCCTTCTTAAAGTTATTGACCATCCTACATGTTACCACCTCCTCTGGCAGCATATTCCAACTAGACACCACCCTCTCAGAGAAGTAGTGCCTCCTCATTTCCCTCTTGAAACATCCCCCTTCCAACCTTAGTCTATGCCCCCTCATCTCTCTTCCAATCCTCAGCTTAAACACCCCCTCGGTGCTAGGTTTGTTTACCCCCTCAGGTATTTAAACACTTCAATCATATCCCACCTATCCCTCCTCTCCTCCAGTGTGTACATGTTCAGCTCCTTCAGCCTAACTTCATATTCCTTTCCTTCCATCCCCTTTAACATTTTTGTTGCCCTCCTTTGCACCTCCTCCAGTAACTTTATATCTCTCCTCGGGTATGGCCTCCAGTATTGCACACAGTACTCTAGGTGTGGTCTGACCAGTGATCTGTAGAGAGGTAGGATCACATCCCTGTATCTGGATGAGAACCCCCTTGTGATGCACTGCAGCATCCTGTTTGCCTTCGCTGCAGCTCTCCTGCACTGGGCCGAGTTGTTCATGCTCCTCATTACCAACACTCCTAGGTCCTTCTCCTCCTCTGTGATCCCCAACCAATAGTCCCTCTTCTGGTTCTTAGCCCCAAAGTGCATCACCTTACACTTCTTTGCATTAAATCCTAGCTACCACTACACCGACCATACCTCTAGTTTCATTAGGTCCTCCTGCAATTTTTCCCATCTATCTTCTTTGTCCACCACTGCCCCCAATTTGGTATAATCTGCCAACAGACTAACCCTGCTCCCCACTTCATGTGCTATATCAGAGATAAAGAGGCCAAACAGCACCAGGCTCAGCATTGACCCCTGCAGCACCCTGCTTGTCACTGCTCTGGGTGCCAAGAGCTCCCCACCACCACCACCCTCTGCATCCTCCCCTGTAACCAGTTCTCTATCCATTTAGTCATCTTTTTCCCCACCCCACCTCCACCCTCACTGCCATCAGCTTCCCCCCCAGTCTCCCATGAGGCACTGTATCGAAGACCTTACTGAAATCCAAGTACAGTACATGTACTGCATGGCCCCTGTCCAACTCCCTTGTCACCCAGTCATAATACTCTATTAGGTTGGTTTCACAAGACCTCACTGAGATGAACCCATGTTGCCACCCATCTTGGAGGCCATTACTCTCTAGGAATGCCACCAGCATCTCCTTCAGTATTACCTCCATAAGCTTACCCACTATGGATGCGAGAGTTACTGGCCGATAATTTCCTGGCTTCTCTCTAGGCCCACTCTTGTGTATGGGCACCACATGGGCCACCCTCCAGTCCTGGGGCACATACCCCATTTCAAGGGAGGTGTTGAACAGATCTGCCAATGGCACAGCCAACAGCTCCATCTCCCTCAGCACCCTGGGGTGGATTCCATCAGGACTTGGTGCCTTGTCTACCCTTACTGCCCTCAGCCCCTCTAGCACCCTAATCCCTGTGACCACTTTGTCCATCACCTCCTCCCCCTCTCCCCAGCCCATTCTGGTAGTGGACCATCCCTCTCCTTAGTGAAAACAGAGCAGAAGTACTCATTTAGAATTTCCATTTGCTCTTCCCCCTTTTCCACCCAATTCCCTCTCCGCTTTATCCTCACAATATGTTCTTTTCCCTGACATACCTAAAAAAGTCCTTTTCCCTTCCCTTTATGCCCTGTGCAGACCTTAATTTCCTAGAGGCCTTAGCTTTTTTCACCCTCCTAGCAACCTCGCTTGACCAATTCCCGAAAGCCTCCTTATCCTCTCCCTTCCTGTTCTCCTGTACTTCCGATGTGCAGCCATCTTTGCCCTCACCCCTTGCAGCACTTCCTTGTTCAGCCAGCATGGTTTCTTGGCTCTGCTCTTCTTACTCCTGACCCTGGTGCAGGCTACTGTGGCCTCTGTTAGCCCAGTCTTTATGACTCCCCACTTTTGTTCTGCATCATCCCTGGCCTTATATCCTGGAGTCTCTCTTGCAGTATTGCTCCCATCCTCCCAAAGTCCACCCTAATAAAGTCCACCACCTTAGTGCCTGTGCCTCCTGTCTCCATGCCCAGCGTGACAAAGAGCCACACTGGTTGGTGGTCACCACCTGCTAGTGGGTCCTGCACCCTTGCCTCCCTCACTGCCTCCCCATTTGCCAGTACTAGGTCTAGAGTGCTACCAAGCCTTGTAGGCCCACTTACCAATTGCATCAGAAGGCCGTCCTGGAATGCATCAAGGAGCACCTGCTCCCTGGTACTGCTAGTGGCCGGGGTGCTCCAGTCAACCCATGGAAGGTTAAAACCCCCCACTATCACCACTCTCCCCCTTCTACACACCCTCCTTATCTGCTCTGCCAACACCCCATCCAGGTCCTCGGATTGGGCTGGTGGTCTATACACCACTCCCAGCTTCAGCTTTCTGCCCTTGGAGTCCAGGAGCTGCACCCAAAGCATCTCTGTCCTCTCCTTTTCTCCCTCATCCCTTACGAATTTAATCCCTTCTCTCACATAGAGTGCACCCCCCCCAATCACACGGTCCCTCCTGTATATCCTGTATTCCGGGATTACCAAGTCCCAGTCATGGTACTCTGTGGCCCAAGTCTCTGTCACTGCAGCAATGTCCACCTTCCCTTAAGAAAGGAGCACGTGAAGCTCTGCAATTTTGTTCCCCAGGCTTCTTACGTTGAGAGAGACCACCTTCCACCTGTACCCCTCCTTCTCCTTACTCTTCTCCTCCTTGGCGTGTGCCCCTCCTCCTGGTAGTCCGCACCCTTTCTCCTCCTTATTCTTACTGGGTGGTGGTGCCTTCTGTATTACACTAAGACCACTCTTCCCGCCCCCTCCCAGGGTTACTACACCTCCGCCTTTACCTATACCTGGGGGGGAGCTCATTAGGCTCCCTTGTCTAGACCTTTCTACCAACCTCAGTCTTTTGGCCACCCACTCTCCCAACTAGTTTAAATCCACCTTAGTAGAGATATGCCCCTCTAATCCTGCCTTTAATACTCCCTTCCCCTTACTGCTCAAGTGTAGCCCACACCCTGCGTACAAGTCACTATTCCCCCAGACCCTACCCCAGTTAGTCACTAACCCATCATTTTTGGTGTGGCACCAATACCTCAGCCACTTGTTAAACTCCTCAATCCTACCCTTCCTCCCCATGCTTGCACATGGTACCGGGAGTACCTCCAAGAATGTCACCAACTCCCCAACCCCCTCACACTGCCTGCCCAACTACTCAAACCTCCTCCTCACTACTTCCATAGTCTCCCCCACCAAGTCATTGTACCCACATGCAACACTAAACGAGGTTTCTTCCTCCCGCACACTTGAGCAGTGCCTGCACTGCCCCTCCTGCAGTCAACCTGGGGATAGCTTCAACCCAAATACGGCTGTACCATTCCCTCCTTCCGCCCCATCTCACCCCTTTCAGTATAGAATCCCCCAGGATGAGTACACCCCTGTCCCTTACCCTCTTTCCCTTCTAATGCCCCTTCCACCACCCAGTATTCATTCTTCCCTACCCCATATCCCTGCCAGTTGCACCCTCGTGGACTTCTGTATCAGTACCCCCTACGTCCGCCTCATCCCTTTTCTCTGCCTTATTCCTCCCATCCCCCTTGAGCTCTTTCCCAGCCTGTCTACTTCCTACTGGGTTTCTCATGTCGGCCTCCCCTCCTCCCCGGCTGATTTCCAACCCCTCTCCTATCCCCACTTTTGTCGATTTGCAGCCTCCATTCCTTTCTTCCCCAATAGTGATGCCCATCCCATCCTCCCCCCTTCCTGTAGCCTTCTCTCCTCCAGTCACCACCCCAACTTTCTTACTAGCCCCCCTTCTACCCTTTCGTCTTCGCTATCTCTTCCGCTACCTGTTGCCATCCCTCTCATGCCCTGCTTGTCCTCCCCTCTTCAGGATGTTCCTGCCCCCCCATAGCAGAGGCTTGAATCTATTCCTAGTCAATATCCCTCCTACATCTCTTCCGCCCATCGGTTCCCCCCTCCTACTTGTTCCCCTCCATGCCACCCTGGTCCCACCCTGGTACCTCCCTACCCGCAGCCATTTGCTCTCTCCCTGGTACTCCTTGGTGGTCTCTCCCCCCATCAGGAGACCTTCCCCTCACCTCAGGCACCCCTCCCTTCTCCTCCTCTCTTTTCTGCCGGTGCCTCTGATACTGGGGTCAGTTTCAGTCCCTAGTTGTTCTTCCTCCGCCCCCCTGCCATCCTTTATTCCCCAAAAGATGCCTACCATACTCATCTGCCCTGCCACTTAGACTCCTCCCTAACCTCCACAGTTCCTCCCTCAAACTAGCCAGTCATCTACAGACCATGCACCCCCCATCCTCCAAGCCCAGTCTAGGATCATGGTAGACCTACATCCTGTACACCCTTCCAAAGATGCCCGCCATATTGACATGTGGCACCTGCCCCATTTTGGCCCCCATCTTATGTTACGGACTCTTACTCCCAGTTTCTGTACCCTACTTCAACTGTTAGGCCCCTGTTTACTCAAATTCCTGGTCCCCTTCCCCCACTAGTCCTCCTACTGCCCCCTTGCCAACCAGGTTAATTCAGTCTCAAATCTCATCAGTTAGATACTGTATTACTGTATAAATCCTAAAGCCTCCTTGTCTGTTTTTCACCCCTCAGCTACCATACTTTTTGTTCTCAGCCCTCATATAGTTTCACTTAGCCCAGTTATAAATCCTATTGCACTCCAAGTATTGCTCAGCTCTGTTAGAAAAATAAACAGAACAAATAAATATGTATAATCACAGCAATCCTAACAGTATAGCTCAGTACTTAGCTCAGTTAGAGAAAGAAACAGACCAACTAAATCCGTATTATGACAGCAACCCAAAAAGTATCCAATCATTGCTTTGTCTCCACCCCAGAGACCCTGCTGTAATATAGGACCACAGAGGATCTTGGCTGGGACGGTGGGCAACTATAAAGTCCTGACAGAGTTCTGTTGAGCTTGCTCACTCCCCCTCTCTCACTTACTCGTTCTATTTCTCCCAGCGCTGCAGGCTGCCCTTTTCGTACTGGGTTCCTGCCTGCGTTGGCCCCTTTTTCTGCCCACAAAGAAATCTGCAGCAGTCCCAACAGAGCTCTCTTGAGCTCCCCCTCTCTCACTTGCTCATTCTGTTTTTCACAGCACTGCAGGCTGCCCTTTTGTACTGGGCTTCTGCCTGCATTGGCGCCTTTTTCTGCCCACAAAGAAATCCGCAGCAGTCCTGACAGAGCTCTGTTGAGTTCGATCACTCCTCCTTTCTCTCTCACTCGTTCTGTTTCTCCCAGCGCTGAAGACTGCCCTTTGTACTGGGCCCTGCCTACATTGGTGCCTTTTTCTGCCCACAAAGAAATCCACAACAGTCCCAACAAAGCTCTGTTGAGCTTGCTCACCCCCTCTCTCACTCGCTCGTTCTGTTTCTCCCGGCACTGCAGGCTGCCCTTTTGTACTGGGCTCCTGCCTGTGTTGGCATATTTTTCTGCCCACAAAGAAATCTGCAGCAGTCCCAACAGAGCTCTCTTGAGCTCCCCCTCTCTCACCTGCTCATTCTGTTTTTCACAGCACTGCAGGCTGCCCTTTTGTACTGGGCTTCTGCCTGCGTTGGTGCCTTTTTCTGCCCACAAAGAAATCTGCAGCAGTCCCGACAGAGCTCTGTTGAGCTCGATCACTCCTCCTTTCTCTCTCACTCGTTCTGTTTCTCCCCGCGCTGCAGACTGCCCTTTGTACTGGGCCCTGCCTGCATTGGTGCCTTTTTCTGCCCACAAAGAAATCCACAACAGTTCCAACAGAGCTCTGTTGAGCTTGCTCACCCCCCTCCCTCACTCGCTCGTTCTGTTTCTCCCGGCGCTGCAGGCTGCCCTTTTGTACTGGGCTCCTGCCTGTGTTGGCATCTTTTTCTGCCCACAAAGAAATCTGCAGCAGTCCCATCAGATCTCAGTTGAGCTTGCTCACTCCCCCCCCCACTAGCTCGATCTTAATCTGTCCCAAATACTGATTTCCCACAGTGTCCGTGCTATTCTGCGCCAAAAGTGCGTAAACACAATTCACCCAGGATGTGAAAAATGACAGCTGTATTGTTCATAAGGAGGTGTGAAAAAATGCCAGTGTTGAAAATCTGGCGTGAAAATATCACAAATTTGCGAAGTTACGGGGATGCGTGGAAACTGCGCAACGCACACCTGTAACACAATCATTTTATGGACTTTCGTCACCAAATTTTCAACCTAGGCATTTTAGGACCTCTGCTCATGAGCAGTGTCACTGTCATTTTCTTAATCTGTCCCAAAAACTGATTTCCCACAGCGACCACACTATTCTGCGCTGGAAGTGTGAAAACACATTTCGGCCAGGATGTGTAAAATGATAGCTACACTGTTCATAAGGAGGTGTGTAAAAATGCCAATTTTGAAAATCTGGAGTGAAAATATTGCAAATTTGCGAAGTCACGAGTGTGTATGGAAACTGTGCAACGCACGCTCGTAAAAAAGTCATTTTTTGGATTTTTTTTTGCCAAATTTGCAACATAGACTTTTTGAGAGCCCACCTCATGAACACTGTCACTGTCATTTTGTTAATCAGTCCTGAAAGGTGATTCCATGCAGTGACCACGAAATCACCTTTCAGGACCGAATAACGCAATGATAGAGGCTGAATTCATGAGGAGGGGTCCCAATAACCCCATGCTGAAAATGTGGTGCCAAAATTCCCCAAAATGCCTGAGATATGCACCAAAGTTGAAAAAAACCTATTTATGCCATTATACAGCTTACGGGCATTTCTTCAGTTCGCGGTCGGTTTTGAATAGTGCAGATGTGTTCCCAGTCCACCGAAGATCGTCGCGCTGGGCTCCGGAGGTAAGTATGGGGGGCTGTGGGGAGGCAGGGTGCAGAGAGGGTGGGCACGAGTTGGGGGAAGGGCCACAGACTCAATGAGGACCGTTTTCTGTTTTACAGGGTTACAAAAAAAAATAAAAAAAGCATTGTGGGACTTTGTTTTTTTCAGGGACATTTGGCATGCTGGGGTGGGCTCCCAGTATGCCACCTGAATGTTTTTTGGGGGGCTCTAGTGAATGGGGATTGGGCACCCCTGTCGGCATATACCGAGTGGGGGGGCAAGAGCCAATGGGGATTGATCACACCCCTCGACAGACAACAAATTGGGGGGGATATTATGCTGACAGGGAGTGGGATCCCCATTGGAAAATTGAACTGGGAAGGGGGGACTGAAGCCAATGGAGATTGAGCACCCCATCGGCAAAGATAGACTGTTGGGGGGGCACATGATGCCGAGGGGGATTTGGCACCCCCTCGGCATACAATAGAAACTTGAGGGTGGGGACATCATGCCAACGGGGACTGAGCTCCCTGTCAGCAAATGAACTGGGTCAGGGGCTTTGTGCACGGCAAGGTACTGCCCTGCAATGATGGGTCACTCCCTCATTGCAGCAGAATGGCTGACACTGCAATGATGAGGCAGCCCCTGATTGCAGTGGCGAAATCATTTCAAGGTGGTGGCATGCTCGCTGAACTAGTGTCAGCAGCAGCGTGCCACCGCATTGGGGAAAGAGGGCCAAGCCTCAAAAGGCACTGGGACCATTAGGCCTTAATGTGCTGCACCTCCAAAACCCTGCTTCTCTCCTAAGCTGTGCCAAAATGTTTCTTGCGCATGCGCAAGCAAACATAAAAATGAATTCCCTGAATGCAAAATTTACTTTAATGAACAGCAAACATTTTCTAGTTTCAAATCAGGCTACAAATGTGATGGAATCAGCACACAAAGTGGCAACAGCAGTTGTGGGAATGTTGGCCAACTACAAATAGATGAAGCTCTGACTGGAACACCTGGAAAACGGCACCAGAATAGGAATAGTGAGACTCCTAGGGGTACCCGAGGGAGTCAAAGGACAGGACCTGATTGATTTTGTCAAATCCTTGGTAGATTCCAGCTCGGGTCTAACAATCAGTCAACACCTATTAAAAACATACAGAATTTCTCTGAGAAGGAAACTGTCCAATGTGGAGCAAAGGAGAAAAATCCTTATAGTAACAGCAGGTCAACACATCAATGATATTATTCATCAAGCTACAAAGCAGAGAGGCCAAATATAGATGCATGACAACTCTCAAATCTTTTTTTTTCTTTCTAAACCTAAGTTATGCAATGAGGCAAGGAGGAAAGGGTTTGATGCGGTCAGGTCTGGTCTCCATACTTTGGGTATCTCGCACACACTGCAATTCCCAGTCCGCCTTCAGGTTTCTTATGCCAGATTGGATCCAACAGAGGTTGGCAAGAGACTGGACTTAATTAAGCAAGAGTTTGCCCACAGAGAAAGAGAGAAAATGACTCTGAAGGGGAGGACTGAGCTGTGCTTGGACTTTCTCTTTTATTGTATGTTCATAAGTTACTTAGGAGGGGTGCCTGCTAATTCTTGAATAAGTTAAACAATATACTTTAAAATGTTTTAAGGGAGATTGGAGCTGTTTTAAGGGAGGATGGGAGCTATATGATGAAGTCTGTTTAGCACGGTGGGCAGAGATGCACCAACCTGTCACACAAAAGTTTAATAAAGAATGGTTTTGGCTTTTCCCACAGGGGTTCTACTGGAGAGTGAGGATAGCCGGGCTTTTCAAGATGGCCCCCGACCTGTGGTGAGTTTACCGCACTATATCTGTGGCATGACAGGTCAAGATGGCACACAGCTTGAACTAATAGGTCAAGAATCCAGTGAGCGTGTGCTCAGTCTCCCAATACCATTCCCCGTAAGTAAATGAAACTTTAAAATGTGTGTTACATTTTTAAAGAAAGCTGCTAGGGATGCATTTTATAGTGGTTCTGCTACAAGGTAATATGATATGTCAGTAAGGTTAGTAATCCAGTTAAAATGTTCATGGTTGTATGAACTTTTTGTCTGCTAACATTATATAAAAATGGTATATTATCCTTGAACGTTAATGTGAGAAATATGGTTAAAAGTGGAGTGTAATTCACAGAAAGGTCTTGTGCTATCCAAATCAATCAACTGAATATTGATTTATTCACGAACTTTACCACCATAATAGATGGCATAACATGGGTACACTGGTGGCATACCTTACAAACTTTACAGACCTCTAAAAGCTAAATTAGTTTGTGGTCACTGCTACGTGCGTCAGTTTCTGGGACTTTTGAGGATCTGAGTCTGCATGGACTTAGTATTTACTTTACCGCATGACCCCTGGTAGAGGTAAAAAAGGATGAAGAGTGATCTGAAATACTATGCATAGCATATGGAATTGTATCCATTTCTACACTTGGAACCAAGAATTTATGCATCTGTACTTTCCTATGTATGAAATTTAACGAGCATTTGTCAATGCTGGATGTCCGCCACTGGTATAGAAGCCCTGGGGTACTAGATACGTTGTGGTGCACTTTGTGGGTTATGTATTACCAAAGTTAGGAGCCTGCATTTGTAAATTTTAATGCAGGCTCATAACTTTGTTGTTTTTTTAATATTTTTGCCCGAGATTGACAGCATGTCCTTCCTATGACCCCACCTCATGAACAAGTACAAAGAAAATTTTCAACACCTGCCTGAAAGGTGATTTCGAACAGCGACTGCAAAATCACCTTCCGGGACACAAACAACACATTTGGCCAGGATCTGAAAAATGACAGCTGTCACATTCATGAGATGCTGTAATGAAATGGCTATGTTGAAAATGTGGGGTACAAATATTGAAAATTGCCAAAGTTTCGAGCATATTGTACATTTGCAAAATTTAACATAAGTTCATAACTGCATACTTTTTAATATTTTTACACCAGATTTTCAACATAGCCTTCTCATGACCCTGCCTCATGAACAAGAACAGAGACAATGTTCAACTCCTGCCCAAAAATTGATTTCATGCAACAACCACTAAACCACTTTTTAGGACAAGTTTGCTTAATTTCACTGCAATTGTTCATGAGGTGATGTCCCAAAAAGGCATGTTGAAAATCTGGGGCACAAATATGCAAAAATGGCCAGGTTATGCCACTAAGTTCAAAACCCCATTGAAATATACAGTATTGAACGGTATACCTGATTTCCTCAGTTCGTGGTCTGACTTTGAAGAGTGAAGATGTGTCTGCGATCCACAGAGGATTATGGCATTGGACTCCAGTAGGTAAGTAAGGGCTGCAAGGGTGGGGAGGTGAGTGGTGAGTGAGAGGGTCACATGTTGGGACTAATGGCACAACCAACATTGATATATAGTTTTCTTTTTTACAGGGTAAAAAATGAGGAATGCTTTTCTCTATTTTTTCAGATGATGACAGCGTTACTGGGGGATTGGGCACTCCCAGTGTCAGTGTTATGTTTGTGGGGGTGGGTGCTGATGGGTAGGCAGGACAGTTAAAGAGGTGGCAGCAACAGACATTAGGTTTTACAGGGTTAACAAAAATTAAACAATGAGGGATGCTTTTCTTTATTTTTTTCAAATGACAACAGCAATTCTGGGGGATTGGGCTCCCCAAGTGTTAGTATTGTGGGTGTGGGGTGGTGGATGCTGAGAGGAGGGTTGGGTGGGCAGGACAGTTATAGGAAAGTAGAAACAACAATGCATGCAATGGGTGGGACAGTTACAGGGCATCAGCAACAGACATTAGGTTTTACAGGGTTAAAAAAACAAGGGATAGAGGGGGTGCTAAGAGAGAGCATTGTGTGGGTGGGACAGGTACAGGGGTAGCAGAAACATTGATGCATACAATCCCCCCTTCAATGTCCCACCCTGCAATAAATACCAAATAAGCTCCCTAAAAACATTACTGACTGCCTGCCTCTCTTCCAGTCAGGGAGCGACCTTCTCAGAAGTCTCTCGTATTCCTCTCTTGTAATTCCTAAGGTAAATACTTGTTTTGGCAAATCAGGCATAAGTCACTTTCTCCCTGTCCTATGCAATAATATGCAAAAAACCCTAAAAATTGTCCTTCCAGTGAAAATAACCTTTTTCAAAACCATCTTTGCTAGAGCCTTTAAAGAACCTTGCAACTGCCCTCGCTAACTTAACTACCATGGAGCTCCTCCCCCCTTTTAGTGACCCAGTTACATCATTATTTCTACTTTCTGGATAATATGTCTTCTGGGTGACAATTGTACTATACGATTTATGTATTCTCTTGCATTCTATGTATATGTTGTGCAAACTGTAACATATTTGTAAGATTGTACTTATTATGCTTTGTATCACATGTTCTTCTGTATTTTTTGTCTGTTATATTCCTGTACCTGACCCAGGTCCACCTTGTAAATGAGCTGTCTCAACTGTGTTTCACCTGGATAAAGATTGATTGATTGATTGACTGATTGAAATAGAAATTAAATTGAACTTACTACAAATGCAGTAAGTACTGTCTCACTGGCAAAGAAGAAACATGCCAACTCGGCATCTGTGCAATTCAACTATGAATTTGGTTTCCATGGCAATGGCAGCAGTCAAACATTGAAATGGAGACCAGTGTGGGATGTTTAAAATTCCTCAGCAGGCTGATCATGACATAGCAGCTCTGCTTGCTGGGCAACGTAGATCAAAGGAAAGAGTTGGTCCATGATTGGGTTGACTTTTTCTTTTTAAGTACAGGACGACTCCTCCCAGAAAGCCCAAACTGTGTCATGATCAGCCTGGCTGATGATTGGTGTGGCACTGACATGCCTCTTGAAGACTGCTTTGCATTGGATGGACAGTGTCACACCTCTCAAAACCCAACTCTCATAACAAAATGTTCACTGCGTGCACACACGAATGGCAAACATAAAAAATAAATAAAAAAAATACAGCAGAAAGGGGAAGTTCTGTTGGCAAACTATATGACCACAGATCAGAACCTTTAATTTCAGTACTTCCTTAGATTGAAAGCATTGTGAAATAAGGGCAAGCTGAAAAGGCTGTCCCATCTCTTGAGACCCCTGTATAGCGCATCCTTTTATAAGTAGTAACTAGTGGGGGATTATGTGATGCAGGCTTCCAAGTGGTAGCGGCTTTGAGAGTCTTCTGCTAGCCTCAGCTGTTAAACTTATATTTTTTCTTAACTTTGCAACTTTCCCGCTCCCATTTACTAGATTAGTATTTGTTTACTGTTTTTGTGTCCCGTTTTGGGGGTTGCTATGGAGTTGGGAGCCATACAAGAGTCAGAGTCAATATCTGCACCTTCTGCACCACAAACACTCGAGGATCGTGAGTCTGGGCCTAAACACCCACCCTTAGAAGTGGCCCATAGCTTCCCAACTTCACCTACCCCTGAATTGCTTACAGTGGACTGCTTTCATTTAGAACTTGGCAGTGTGAAGGGTGCCCTGCTGGACAATGCCTCTGAGGTCTGTACCTTTTGTCCAGTGCTAGAAGAGTTGTCCTGATGGATCGGGGACACTGAAGCCCGTCTTGTTTCTGTAGAGCACCATCAAGACAAAATGGAACCAGAGTTCATCACCTTGAAACGCAAACTTAGCAAACTTGAGGATCACTTAGAAAACTTAGAGGGGTGCAACAGGCACAACTATTTAGTTGTAGTTGGCATCCCTGAGAATTCGGAAGACTCAGACATGCTCATGTTTGCTCAAAAAGTGATGCTGCAAATTGCCAGCCCTTCCCCATATAGGCCTCAGTACATTATTGAACGTACTCACCGTTCTTTATAGCTCAAACCTTTAGAGAGTGAGAAACATCACCCCATTAAATTCTGCTTATTAAATTACTTGGACAAACAACATATTCTACAAAATGTGAGATCTCTGTGAGAACTTTTTTGGGATGGCCATCAGATTTTCATCTTCAAGACCTTTTCTCTACTGTAAGAGTCAAAAAGTGAGAATACAGAGAACTGTTTCCGAAACTACAGGCTACTCAAATTTGATGCTGTTTTTTGTATCCTGCCCAGCTCTCAGTCATGCTGCTAAAGGGTCAGAAGATGTTTCATACTGCAGGTCAGGCTAAAACAGAGCTTTGAAAATTATTGCTCTACTTGTTTAATGCTGTTCAGAGAGATGGTTCTGGACGGGCACAGAACATGGATTCCAGGCCAGCCTGATGGCACTGAGAGTTGAGATGTTGGATGCAACACCTCATGCCATGCCAGTGACCCAGGCTCTGGAGTGAGCTCAGGTTCCCGGGGGTTGGCTAGGGAGAGAAAGGATTGAGTGTCCGATGATGGCGCTCCTCTCCTGGGGAGGGGAGAATGTTATTCACTTCCTTGGCTGCCTCCTGATGGAGGCCAGGTAGCAGCATCGTAATTAGGGAGGCAAGGATGTGGCTATGTGGCATGCATGTGCTTCCATGCTCATGTATTTATGGCCACTAGGGGGAGGGATGAAAAGGGGAAAAAAGAAGAGTGACTACAGGCTCTGTGAATCCCTACCAGACAACCAGCATCCTGCTCTGCCCGAAAGTCTCAGTCTGGATTGTGTTTTGGGTGGGTGGGAGGACAGCCCTCCCCCTTCCCAGCCCCACCACAGGGGGGGACATCCGTGGGGGAAATGGGGCTCAGTGGTACCGGGGAGGAGTGGTGAAAGATCTCACGTGGAGGATAAGGTGGAGTGCCCTGCCTGTGGTTGCCTGGGGAGGAAAACAAATGATGAAAAAAAATGAACATCGACACTGGTAATGCTCCTGCATGATCATGTTCCAGTTTGCACCATGGACATGGCTCCTTTACTGACTTTTCGCAGTAATGCCCAGAACTTGGAGAGTATTTTTATTATTATCCATAGTGTTATCTAGTTTTTCTTCACAGTTTACATTTGTTGGTCATTTTTGCAGTTCATTAATATTTGATACTTGGGTTGTTACTATTACTACTGTCTTCTGGATTGTTCGTTGGTATTTTACTGTCCTATGGAATAAAATGTTGGGAGGGATGAGGGGACACACTGTTGGCAGTTTTTTATTTTATGGTACTTTGGTTGTCTCTATTATTATCTGGGGATTTTGCTCATTTTACTCAACAGTCTGTATTACTGGATTATATATGTTTGTTACCCCTGTTGATTTTGTCCCTGCAGACTTGCTACCCTCATCCTTTTAGGTTTATAGTAGGAAGATGGACTTTTTGTAGGCGTTCTCTTTACCTGTTGGTACTTATCTCTCCTGGTTTTTATAAACATTGATTTTCATCTCTTCTTTTTTTGGAATTAGTATTACTTTACTCTAAAACTGCTTTTTGCTTATTTTTTGCTTGTGCTTGTTACTGTATTTTATGATGGGTAATTTTTTTTTTGGAGGGGCTCCTCTTTAACACTGGCTTGGAGTTTAAGTTATTCTCTTCCTTTGCTGTCTTTAGTGGAGCTTTGGACCAGCAATATGGCCCCTCTGGACCCTTAAAATGATCAGTTATTGGGGACCATTTTGTTTAGTCTAGGATTTTTTGCACTGCATATGCTGGAGGTGGTTTCTAGATTTACTTTCCCTGTATTTTTATTGTGATGCCTATTGTCCAACTCGTGGTATTTCAGGGATTTTTTTTGCTGTTGGTCACTTTTCTAACCTTGTTGTTATTTAACTTTGTTTCTATACTCTTATTCTATTATATCTTTGCTTAGCATAGCTATGCCACCATTTAATGTTAGTGGGATGGTCGCGACTTTGCATGACTGGGCTGGCCAGAAACCTGTGCACCATGCCACGACCTCATTGCGGATTGTTGGGGAGGGTGTTCAGTCTCTTGGACCGGTGTACTGTTGTAAGATTTATGGAATCATTATTCAGGGACTTAAATTTCTTGAGTGGCACCTGTGGTTCCTTTTACTTTGTTTTGGGGGATTTATTTTGGGTTTGTGTGGGGAGAGGGGGAGGGTTTTTTGACCTACACCTATTTGATGGTTTACTGCTGAGTGGTAACCCCTTTTATGGTAATTATATAATCTTTCATCTTGGACGCTTTGTACTTCTGAGATGGCTACTGTACTCAAGATAGTATCCTGGAATACTAAAGAAGGTCTGGCCAAGGGAAAACAACATTTCATTTTGAAGCACCTGCACTGTATTAGTTGGACAATTGCATGCCTACAGGAGGCCCACTTTCTGTCTGACCAAGTGCACAGGTTTAGACATGAATCGGTGGGCCAAGCCTTTGGTTTGGGTAACAGCCCCTGGTAGAGGGAGGTTGCTATTTTAATAACTAGTCAAGTTCTTTTTACTTTGATTCAAGAAGTTAATGATCCAGAAGGTTGGTATATTTTCTGTGGGGAAGATTATTGCAAACTGAAGTAGTGCTGAGGTCAATCTATGGCCTCAACATTGACTCCCCTGCTTTTATATGTCTCTTACTACAGTCCCAGACCCCTTTGTTCCTCTTCCTTTTCTTATTGGAGGTGATTGGAATTTGGTCCAGACTCCAGACCTTAATAGATAGGAGCGTCACAGACAGGGATTTTCCCCCAGGTCAGAGAGCCGTTAGAGACTTAATGGATACGCTGGGTCTCCTGGACCCCTGGAGAATCTTGTATCTACATGATATGTCTTATACTTTTTATTCTCGTCCTCACAAAACCTTTTCTCATATTGATTATTTTTTGATTAGTACTGAACTTTTGCTTAATGTTCAGATCAGTGAGATTAAGAGATGGTCCTCTCAGACTATTATCTGGTTCACCTCCAAGTTGATCTAGGGCTTGGAAATTCTTTTTTTTTTTCAGTATATTTGTTTCTCCTTTGGGTCCCCACCAGTTGGCATCTATCATTCAGCCACCTGTCCAGCCCATGTCCCGACCTCAGGCAGCTAGCCCCTTCTTCCCCCAAGGTTTTACCCTCTGTGGCAGGGTGGTAAGGATCCTCCCCTTGCTCAACTCAGCTCAACTAGGACCCAGATTCCAGGAAGAGCCATTCAGGGTCAGGGCCTGCAGTGGGTGGCTGCCTTCATCCTGCTCGACCTGGGACCTCATTTTCTTGTTCTGTGTTTCCCCCTGGGTGAAGCGTGCTAAGTTGGCAATGGCCGTACCGTGTGCACTTCTGCCCATGGGCACGCCGCCTGACTGCTCCACCCCCCCTCACTGGTAACAGGCTCATGGTGTGCTGGAACCCAGCCTCTGCTAGCTGCCAGAGAAGTGCCGAGCCTGTGCTTCCCCACTCCCCATGAGAGGAGAGCTGTCCAACAGATGCTCAATCCTCTCCCTCCCCAGCTGACCCCTAATGACCCGCTCGCACTGCAAACATGGGTCGCCGGCATGGCAGG
This sequence comes from Neoceratodus forsteri, assembly GCA_016271365.2. Classification (NCBI taxonomy): domain Eukaryota; kingdom Metazoa; phylum Chordata; order Ceratodontiformes; family Ceratodontidae; genus Neoceratodus; species Neoceratodus forsteri. The sequence continues at coordinate 893,276,186 of CM028137.1, read as the reverse complement.
AGGTAAGGCACTGATGCCTCAGCCCTCTACGCCACTGGGCCAGCCTGGGCTTGGAAATTCTAAGGACAAAACAAGGAAACTTAACACAAGGCTGTTGTCTGATCCTTGCACAGGGAAACACTTAAAACTTTGATTCATCAATATTTTGGGACCAATTTAGAACCTGTTTCGCGGGCAGATACACTCTGGTGTCCTGCTAAAAGTGTGTGGAGAGGTATGCTGATTTGGCTGGCCTCTACACAGAAAAAGCAGAAGGAAGCCAAAGCATGCACCCTTCTGGCCAAAATTAAATTACTGGAAGTCTCACTTTTCCGGCTTATGCCTAAAGCCACGTAGTGCCATCTTAATTCGTGCATTCTTAATATTCGGCCTTGATGCAGGAGAAGGCAGAATTAGCTATTCTGTGATTGTGGACTACCTATATTGAACAAGGAGACAAGGTTGGCAAGCTACCGGCCCTTCAGCTTCGACATCAAGAAGCCCAATGTATTATTAGAGGTATTAGGCACCTCCCTGACAAACCCCCTAAGGTCTCAGCTAGGGATATGGAAGAGGTCTTCACAGGATTTTATCAGGAGTTATACAAGACAAAATGTGGGCCTTCAGATCTCAAGGAGGCCATTGGTGCTTTCTTAGATACTGCTGACCTGTCTCGTCTGACCCCTGAGCAATGTTCCCAATTGGAAGGTCCAAATCAACATGAAGAAGTCTTAGCTGCTATCAGGAGTCTGCAACTCGATAAATCTCTGGGACCAGATGGGTTTCCATTGAATTTTTATAAGACATTCTCAACTAAACTGGTCCCATATCTAACTATTATATTTAATCATTTTATTGATGAAGGCATTCTGAACTCAACTCTTCTCTTCTCTCTTCTCTCTCTTCTCCTCTCCTCTCCTCTCCTCTCCTCTCTCTCCTCTCCTCTCCTCTCCTCTCCTCTCTCTCTCTCCTCTCTTCTCTTCTCTTCTCTTCTCTTCTCTTCTCCAGGCTAGGATTACTGTAATCCTAAAACCAGGCCACAATGACACCCTCCCTGAAAATGACTGCCCCATTTCTCTTATATATATGGACTTTAAGATCCTTGTGAAGATTTTGGCTCATTAGCTAGAGGGAGTCTGGCAGGCTACAACTGGTCCTGAACAGGTGGGCTTTATAGCCAGATGGCTGTTGAGTGATCATCTTTGCAAGGTACTTCATCTTGTCTGCACCTCTGGAGAGACTGGCCCAGCTGCAGCCTTGGTCTCCCTAGATGCAGAGAATGATTTTGTTTGTGTAGCCTGGGATTATTTTTTTTCTATTGTGCAATGGCTTGCTTTTCCAGGGGTCTTCATCAAATGGTTTCAGCTACTATACCATTCTCCCTCAGCCTGTATAGTTTGTAACGGAGTACTTTTTGCCCCTCTTCTAATGGAGAGAGGCACCTGTCAGGGCTGTCCTCTTTCCCCTGTTTTATTTAACTTGTACTTCGAACCCCTTATTCTCAAATTGAAATCTGTAGAGGTGGTTACAGACATAGCCATTGGTTCCCAATGTTGCTCAGTTTCTGCATACACAGACAACCTTTTCTTGCACCTTGCAAATCCTAATATTTCAGTCCCTAAAACTCTGTCAGTTATCAAAGAATTCAGCAGGTTTTCTACTTATGAAATTAATATTCATAAAATCTTTGTACTCCCCCTTAATACACAAGTGGATAAGCGAGCTATGACTCAGATCGGTTTTAAGTGGGAATCTAAGTTTTTGAATTATTTAGTGCAAGCCCCCCCTCCCCGTCTAGGGATATAGAGATGGTAATTGTCCTGGGGAGGGGGGCACTGTACAGCCAGAAACACACAGTCCAGAAAAGAAAGATGCTCATTGCCTGGTTCTTGATTGTTGCGAGATGGCTTCACATTGCTGGGGAGTAGGCACAGTGCTTTGTCATGGAGGGAAAGGCTGCAGGCGCAATGATTGTTAAAGGCACATACCATAAAATAGTTCTCATTAGGTAAACTCAATGTCCACTCTGGAATCAAAATAGAAAAACTCATTTAATGTAAAGATTAATTTGATAAACCACGTCATGGAGCTTGGGGGGTTACATGATAACAGTGGAAACATTATTTCAGGCATGTGACCTGATCATAAATCTGCATGCAATCTCTTTTTCCAGCAGATTGACTTGAATCTATGCAGTAATCCCCTTGAGCAAAAAAGGCTACGTTTCCTGACAGCAGCAGTTAACTGCGGGCTGAAAAGGTCTCACACAGAGATACTTGGACTATTAGCAGCACTTCTGTTTTATATTCTTTCCTTCATTTTTTCCCAACAAAACAGGCTTAATTTTAATCTCTCCCCTAGTCTCAATCACACTCAGATGGAGGTAGTACTGAGACAGCACAAGACATTTTTACTGTCCCAATCCAATTCTTCAATTGCCTTCTCAACTTGGGGTTACTTCAATACAGCCGGAAACACTTTAAACTGTGACGTTCCTGCTTGCTGTTACTGATGTTCACTTTTAGCATGAAAGGTACTAACGAAAACCCTCCTGCCACCCAATTGCTGATGCCACATGCTTGAATCTGGACCTCCCAGGCTGTTATGCAGATCCCTGGCCATCCCAGTAACTTCTGGCACTTTCTGCTCATTCAGCAATTCCAATTTCTGGACTGCTTTCACCCAGAGGACCTGGCTGACATGCCACATGGAGCATACAGGCAGACTGCCACCCCACCTGAGATCACAACCTGCCACTTCCCACACAGGACTCCTCATGCCTCCACAAGCTGCACAAACTAGGAAGCCCCAAACACAGCAGCGGCCCCATGTACTGGGGAAACGGGGTAGTCTGCCACACTAAACCCCCGACAATCCAGGCTGCCACCTCTGGACCGTGTCCCAGGCCCTCTCTGCCATAGCAGGCCCAGCCACAGAAAACCCATGGGCTCCTAGACTGCACTCACCCATGAGTGAGACATTTTCTAGAGAAGGCCCCCCATCAGTGGTTATCCATGCCAAGGTGCCAGAGATTACTTGGCAGGCTCCACCTTCATCTCATCTGGGCTCCAGCTCCCACTAACAGCACCAATGGGAACAAACGCTAGTGTTCCATGGCTCCCCTGCTATCTACAGCCTGAACTGCCACACATCCATCACAGATCTTCAAGGGAGGAGGGCTGGGGTGGCAAGTGAACCACCCTGGCCCTGCCGCAGCCCTCTGGCTGAAACTTGTGGGCCAACCCCTTGACTCTCTCATCTCAGTCTTTCCCCTCCTGGCTCTTCCTTCTGGTGTCAAAACCACCCTTCTTATACCCCGGGGTTGGGGCCCCTAGTCCCAACACCCCACACCTATAGGCTCCAAAGCTTCCCTACCTAACTACAGGAATTTAACTAGTAAGCTCCAGAAGGGGTGCTTACAGTAGGTATCAAAATTCCCAAGAAAGGTTCTGAGTTGGTTTCATTAAACCTCGACCCCTTGTTTGAATTAATAGAACAGGATCTTGCTTGTTAGGTAACCCATCCTCTTTCTCTCTTAGGCCATCTCAATATAGTTAAAATAAACGTCTTGCCCTGGATATTGTACCCACTAAGTATGATTAATCTGGTCCTCCCCTTACATTAGATAACCAAACTACATACCTTGATTTTATTATGGAAAGGTAAGAGGGCCAGATGTTCTTATAAACACTTGGCTTCACCTACATTTCTTTTTTTTGGGTGGAGGGTTACTTCTTCCTAATTTGTTATTTTATAATTTTGCTTCCCATGGAAGTAAATGCCTCAGTTGGGGTAGTGGGCATCATCATCATCACTGATGACCTAAAATCATCCAAGCAGACCTCTAAAGCAGTAGGTAAGGCTAGGGGGGTGTTAGGGTGTATTAGTAGGGGTATCACAAGTCGTAAGAGGGAGGTAATAATCCCTCTGTACAAGACACTGGTTAGGCCCCATCTGGAGTACTGCGTGCAGTATTGGAGGCCACACCTTCACAAGGACATTAACCAAATTGAGGCAGTCCAGAGAAGGGCAACCAAAATGGTGCAGGGACTGCATCAGAAGACATATGAGGACAGATTAACGGAGCTCAATATGTATACCCTTGAGCAAAGGAGGGAGAGAGGTGATATGATCGAGGCATTCAAACACCTTAAGGGCATAAACAAGGTGAAAGAGTCTAACATGTTTAAATATAAGAAAATAGCAGGACAAGAGGACACAGCATGAGATTAGAGGAGGCCGATTAAGGGGAATGTGAGGAAATTCTTTTCACAGAAAGGGTGGTGGATGCATGGAATGGCTTACCACAAGAAGTGGTGGCTATGAATACAGTGCAGGGCTTCAAACAGGCATGGGATAGGCATAAGGGAGCAATACAAATGACTATGAATAGATAGGTCACTGACAGAGCAAAGGCCGATGGCACATTTATAAGGTAGAAAAAGAAATGGGCAGACTGGATGGGCCTTGCGGTCCTTATCTGCCGTCAACTTCTATGTTTCTATGTTTCTATGTTTCTATGTTTCTAGTGGCGCACTGGGAGCCCACCCCAGTGTTCCCAGATAAATGTTTTTTTTGTTTTACTTTCCAACACAATGATGCCCACTCCTGGTGTTGGATGACTCCCCCTCCACAAGCCCAAACAGATCTTTTGCCAACAACAGGGTGCCTAATCCCCATGTCGGCATGCCCCGCCAAGCCTGAACATATCTTTTGTTGACAACAGGGTTCCCAATCCCTGTGTCGGCAAGCTTCCCCCCACCCCCACTATTGTGGCACACTGGGAGCCCACCCCAGTGTGCCAAAGTAATGATTTTTTTTCCAACACCGGGATGCCCACCTGGTGTTGGATGTCCTCACACCCCTTTTTTTCAGCCAACCTGGGATGTCCAACCCCCGGTTGGCATTGATCCTCCACTCAGTCTGACACACTGGGAGCCCACCCCAGTGTGCAGAAATTAATTTTGTAATATTTCACCTGTAAAAAAGAAAACAGTCCCACAAAGTATTTTTATTTAAACCTGGAAAAAAAAGAAAACAGTCCCTCGTCGTGCCAGCCGGCTCCCCTTCCTATGCACACCCCACCTTCCCATACCTCCTCCTAACCCATACTTACCTCCAGAAGTCAGTAGCAGTGATCTTCTGTGGACTGGGAACATGTCTGCACTCTTCAAAGACCAACCGAGAACTGAAGAAATGACGGTAAGCCCTATAATGGCAGTGAATGGGGGGGGGTTCAATTTAGGTTGATATCTCAGCCAAAGTTTTGGTCCCAGATTTTCAACATGGGGTTCTTGTGACCCCATCTCATGAACACTGACACTGTCATTTCATTTCTCATCCTGAAAGGTGATTTTGAGGTCGCTGCACGGAATCAACTTTTGGGACAGATTAACAAAACAGCAGTGCCACTGTTCATGAGATGGGCTCCCGGAAAGCTCATGTTGCAAGTTTGGTGAAAAAATGTCAAAAAATTACTGTGTTACGAGCATACATTGCGCAGTTTCTATGCATGCTTGTAATGTCACCAATTTTTCATATTTTCACTCCAGATTTTCAACATTGCCATTTTTTCATACCTCCTTATGAGCAGTACAGCTGTCATTTTTCATATCCTGCCCAAAACATGTTTTTGCACCTGTGGCACAGAATGGCACAGTCACTGTGTGAAATCAACTTTCGGGATGGAGTACCAAAATGATAGTGTCACCGTTCATGAGGTGGGGTCCCAAAAATCCCATGCTGAATACTTGGTGAAAAATTCCACAATATGATTGCTTTAAGGGCCCATGTTGCAGAGTTTCTACACACACTTGTAACTTCGCCAATTTTTCATATTTTCACTCCAGATTTTCAATTGCCATTTTTCACACCTTCTCAAGAACAGTATAGCTGTGGTTTTTTACATCCTGCCCAAAATGTGTTTTCGCATCTGTGGCGCTGAATGGCACAGTCACTGTGTGAAATCACCTGTCAGGATTGAGTAACAAAATGATAGTGCCTCTGTTCATGAGGTGAGTTCCCGAAAAGCCCATGCTGAAAATTTCGAGTGAAAATACCAACAAACGCCCTTGGCGTTAGGGTTTTCAACCGTAATGCCCCACCTTGTAGACTGACAGGCATCCAGGTGTGATTTGGGGTAATCGGCCATAATTCTCATGCCATTCCACCCCCACTTGCAGCCAGAGACAGGCATTGAGGTGTGCCTTGGGGTCTTTAGCCCTAACGTTTAGCCCATTCTCCTGTACTGCACCCATCTTGGCTTATTTCATTATGAAATGGGTTGAGCGTAAGCGCCGAAGACCTCAAGGCATGCCATGACACCTATCGGTGTCTGCAGGGTGGGGTGAGGTGGAATGACATGACCGTTATGCCCGACGAACCAAAGCCACACCCCCAATGCCTACTAGTCCCTGCAGGGTGGGCGTGGGGGTTGGCGTTAGTTCAATACATCACTGCCATTCTTGTTATGCATCTCTCTAACTCTTGCACTACCAAGGCCAATACCAGCAAGCAAACATTCAGCATTCGCAAATGCTTTTAGTTTGTTCCTTTGGCTCAACTGCCTGCGGTGCTCCGATCTACCCCTATTATGTGGTCTATGAGGGCACGTCATCAAATGTGTGAGCATTTGGGATTGCAGTTGTCCAAAGATTGCTCTCAGCCTTTGTTTTCCAATCCTAATTTTCAGGTGGGTGTCAAGGGTTGAACTCTACATCCTGGAATCATATTGACATTCCCTCTCTGTCATTTTGTCGACCAGGGTTCATTTGTCACTTACCAATCATTTATTGACCACTAGAAAATTTCTTCCCCTTTTACCTTTAAATGTTCACAATTGAAGCATTGTATACTTCAATATATGGGTCCTCCACCTTAGCTGGACTCTGGGGGTTTGGCCCTTACTCACCTCATATCACTTTCTACCCAACTGCATCCCATCCCCAGTCTTTATAATGCTCTCCAAGAAATGGATCCTTCTATGCCATCTCCTAAATGCTAGTCATGGTCTAACACACTGGAGCATGACCTGAGCAGAGCACAGCTGCAGCAACTATGGATTGATTTATATAAGTACCATGTGCAGGATAGCTTCAGATTGCAACAGTTTAAAATATTGCATAGTCTTTATTATATACCGCAAAGACTTTTTCAAATGCAACGTTCCGAATCTGACATTTGTATCAGATGTAGAAAATAAGTTGGCATGCTATGTCATCTTTTATGGTCCTGTGAAAAAGTTTGTCCCCTGTGGTCTGAAATTCAGAGTAGATTAGATCCTCTGCTGGGGCTCCAAGATGCATTCAGTCCCAAAGTCTGCCTGCACGGTCTTTACGATGAGGCAGTGATGGGACCCCAGAGGAGGTGTATTTGAGTAATAGCCTCAATTGTCAAACTTATTATTCTTTAGCATTGGACTGATGCGGATGTTCCATCTTACATAGAATGGCACTGAAGACTCATGTTGGCTCTCAGTGTAGAGCATTCTATAGCACTTTTACATAATAGACATCCTTCTTTCCGTAAAAGATGGGAAGCGATGCTAACTTTATTGACTATTTAAGAATTCTCTGTTGTGATAGTATATATTATTGCTCGCCGACCCACTTCCTTTTGGTAATATTGTTAGAGTTAAATGCTTAGCTTGATCTTGAGGCACTATCTGGCCTTAGGCTATCATTTTACTTTTGTGGGGCCCCCTTAACTTTGCTTCATGTGTTTTATATTTTTCAGGTGTAGGTCATGGAGGGACTGTTTCTTCTTATTTATTTATTTATTTGCTTTTGGTAACCAGGTAAGTGCACTATGCAAAAATCAGCCTATTTTCAGGCATGACCCAGAAGAGTACAAATCAAAAACTGGATACAAAGCAGAAATACTGGGAATAACAAACAAAAGGCAGTACAACATGAGAAACAACAGTATCTCAAGTGAGCTAATATGTTCTTTTTGTTTTTTTTCTTTTCTTTGTTTTTAGCCCACGTTTCTTTATGATTGTTCTGTGGGTTTTGTTTTTCTGGCCTCTTTCCAAACTGGTTACTGTTTGTTGTTCTTTGCGAGTGTACTTAAACATTTTCAATAAATCATACTTAGTCAAAAAAAAAAGCAAATGCTAATTAGTAGAAAATAGCTATGTGTTGTGCATTGTGTGCTTGCTGATCTGGTCGCAATTTGGTTGTATTTGCAGAACATTTATTATCCTTCCATCTAAGAGCTACAGCACAACAAATCAGTTGGGCAAGCGTAATTTGTTTAGAGACACTCTCAAATTCTGCCCCATGCATAGCCAGTTTGGGGGGGGGGTGATTGCCAGCTTTATTCGATTGCTAAAAATCACACTTTTTTAAGACTCCACTCGATTGTCTAGTGTAAATCTCCTCAAAGTAGAGTTGTTAATTTATTTGGGGGCAGAGTGCTTGGCACCTGTGATAAATACAGTAAATTAGTTTAGTAGCATCATACATATACACTTAAAGAGGCTTAAGCGCTATAAACATCCGATTCTCATACATGCACATTCAAGAATTTAAAGCCAAACCTGTGAGTAAAGATTGCTAATTAGTAGGTGACTATAAAATTTTCATTCAGGAGGGAGGCCAATGTTTTTTTCAGTGATTGGCATCAGACTGTTTTGTGTCAGAGGGTCTGGTGTTGTAGTAGCATCCACCTCAGATGTTTGCTCCTCTTCTTGGGGGAGAGTGGCAATCTGATGCTGAATTTTGTCCCTAGTGTGCACTCTTATAATATGTTCTGCCTTTTTTTTTTTTTGAAATTACTATTTTTTCTCCTTCCTGCCTGCCATCCCCGACCCTTCAGGAGCCTCAAGGTAGACATCCCTTTGCCTTTCACCCTGCCCGTATGACCCCGGAGGAACCCCATAGAGCTACGGTTTACCCCCCGAGCGGGGATGGGGCAGAGCCCCTCACCCCAACAATCAACTTTGTCGGTCCGGGGGCCATCGGGCGGGCGAAGGCACATCGAGGGCATGTCTTTGGAGGCTCCATCTTCCCGGTGATGGCAGGCATTTTCCCACTTTTCCTCCCACCCCCTACAGCGTAGGACCCCTGACATCAAGGCACAGAGCGCCGACATCACACTGTATGCTGGCAGCCCTTCCCCTAAACATTGGGGGCTTGCAGCACTCCGAGCCTCCGCTCGGAGTCAGACAAGTGTTCGGACTATAGCCTTAACCCTCCCCAGAGTAGGCGAGCTGTCATGGGACGCTCAAGCCTATCTCCCCCCAGCTGGCCCACCAGCGACCCAAGTCTGCTCCCGATCCCGGGTCGCCAGCGTGGAGCGAGGTGTGGCATCCAGCGCCTCAACCCTCAGCGCCACCGGGCCGGCCTTATGTTTTGCGTTTTTATGTGCCCAGTCCTTTCTCCTGATACTTGAAAGGGGACATTGTGTCAATCACTCTTGGCTGTGCCTTTTGGAGATAGCCTCCCATCCTTATTGGCTTGTTTTCAGGTGGGGGTGTTCCCGTGACTCAACTGGCTCTGGTTGTGCCTTCTCCATTTTATTGTCCTCCCTGAGCCAGGCTTTATTTTTCTCCTCTCTGAAAAGCGATTGGTCTCTGTTTCATGCCAGGATGCCTTGTGAAGGTGTTACAAGCTGGGGAACTGTCTGGTTTGCTGGGAGTCAGGTAACTGCCAATCTTTTTTTAATAAATTCAAGAGCTTCTTGTGGGTCTGAGAATGAGTGACCAATGCAATTTTTCAGGAAAAAAATAATTGCTGAATAATTCATATATCTTATTCAAATGTGTTGCAGGGCTTGCCTCATTGCAGTAAACTCCCTACGTTTAACTGCATTTTCATTTGAGTAGTCTTGGAAAAGAAACATTTTATGCCCTTGTCAGGTTATGTTTCTGTGTTGTCTGGCTGCTCTCAGAATAGTTTCTTTTTGGCTAAATCTCAGGAAATTTATTATGATAGGCCTCTGTTTTTCATTTCTTTTTGGGGCCAGAGCTAGTGAACCACAGCATGTGCTTTTTCTAGCAGTAGAGGCTTGTCAGATTACAATTTTAACAGTTTTACAAGGAACGTTTGTAAGAACGAGATGGCATCTGATCCTTCTGCTTTTTCTGGCAAACCAACCAATCTTATGTTATTTCTCCTGCCTCTATTTTCTAAATCATCTGCTTTCTCTAGCAGGTAGGTGATTCATTTAGACTGCTTTTTCACTGTATCTTAGAGGGTATATACAGTAGTAGGTCTTCAGACCATGATATGTGGTTTTCTGAAGCCTCAGTTCTTGAATTGATTTTCTGTACATCAGTTTTTAAATTTGCAAAACAGTTTCTAAGACCTTTCTGTTTAAATCTGCTCTAATGGATTTAAACTTTGCTTTGAGATCATTGCTGCTGTTACTCTGTGATGGGGATCAGTGCCTGTTAGTGCTGTAGCCATGGCAGTTTAGATTTGGAACAACTGTGAGTTCCAAAGCTATAAAAGTTAGAATATCTTCTCAGTCTTCTTAATACTGGTGATCTAGTGCACACCCCATTGTGTCTTATTGCACTTATGAATTGGGCATTAGAATTGCACATGCAGGTCCAAATTAAAATTCATAGGCTAAAGCAAGAAAAAAGTGAAATCTCTGTGTTAATTTTGAATAAAATAGTTTCTATGACTGCAACACTGTACAATATTTTTTTTAACTGAAGGACTTTGGTTCCATAGTGGCCTCCATAGTTGTAGGTTTGTTTGTTTTTTTGCCAGGTGGTTGTCATGACAGTACTCTCTCCTTCCCCCAGTCCTATTGAAAATTTTGATCACTTTATTGGGTTCCAGTGAGTAGTGTTGCCCTGGAGTCCCAGCCACAGCTCTATCCTCAGCTCCATGTTCACCACTCATGGTTGTCACACTGCTGGAGACTGCTTTCATTAATCATCGCCACTTCCGTACACCTGCAGTAAGGGGGGGTTAGCGCTGGTGTGCTGGTATTGCTCCTGTGGGGAGAAAATGTGAAGAGCATCATTTACCCACAAAGCAAGAATGTTGGGAGCAGCTGGAAAAAGCACAAATTTAAAACAAACAAGTAATGGTCAGTGTGAGCGGTTTACAGAGTGAACCAGCGAGTGGATGGCATGTCGGCTGTTGAGTGGGGGGGGGGTTGGTTAGGGGACATATCATAGCAGGCAGGGAGGACAAAACTAAAACGTCTTCAAAGAATACTAATTAAGTCTTTTTTAAGAGAAAGTACTTTACAGTATGGAGACATTTGTGGTTACTTTTGTGGCGAAGTTAAACAGCTTTTGAAAATCAAATTAATATTCTAATTATTTTTTTAAAATTCCAAATGCACATTTATTTCCTTTTTTCTTTAATCTGCATCCAGGCTGCCAGTACTTTTTTTTTTGCCATGCGCTAGACACTTTCAGTGCATGGCTAACAGCCAATCACAGGGCTCGAAATCTTCAGCCTGTTTTATAAATCTTCTTAATACTGGTACCAAATGAATGGTTACAATCTTCCCTTCAAAATGACACCAAAATCAATATGATTGGAAATGATTTCAATGGCAGATGGCTCTGGATGCTGCTACTGCTGTCTGAGATGTGAAACTAAATGTCCTTTGCAGACTGAAAAATGAACAGACTTGGTACACTTTAAGTATAAAATGAGAAACATGATCAAGCAGGATCTCACAACCCAAATGCTATGCAATTGCTATAATGGCTGTGTGAAAAACCTCAGACATGAGACACTTTTACAGTTCCTGGCCTGATAACCAAATGCAAAGAACAAAACTCACAAACTACAGTTCACTTCCCTTGAAACAGGGCAAACCCTGTTCTTACTCACTGTTCCCAATCAAATGACTCTACCCTCTCTTTGCAAGGCCCCCTAGACTTCCAAACTCCAAGGCATCTCTTAATTAGTTGGACTGCGTCTCCACTTTAACTTCACCCACTCTAAGATACTGACTTATCTGGTTCCTCTAAGAGGTTCAGCTTTCTTTGCTCACTTCCTGACCACCGAGTGTCCATACTGATCCATACAAACATCGTGGCCTTCAATCCTTTTAGTGGCTGCAGCCCAATTCTTGGCTTTGGTGCCTGCTAGCAGACCTTACTGCACCTTCTCCTCACTCTCATACTGACTCCACGTTGTATCTTCCACATCATCTTCCATGCTGGCTAGCATGTGAATCCCTCCTTTTACTCCTTATCAGGAAAAGGCTTTTACTCACAAGTAATCTATCAAAGACACACATTTGTTGAGGCACAGCTCAAACCCTCCCCTAGATCATACCTCTCAACCTCCTGCCTCATAAATCAGGGACAATGCTTAAAAAAATCAGGGACAAAGGACCAAAATCAGGGACACATCTTCAAAATTAGAGATATCCACCCAGAAAGCTGGTAGAATATGGGGCTTAGTGCAGAATGCATTTTCTAAAGAAGAACAAGTCTGTAACGTTAATGCTTGACATTGTTTTGTGCTTACAGTCCCCACTGTTTAGCCACAAAAACACAAATTTTAAGAGGGACAGAGTAAAATTTTGAGGCAAAATCAGGGACGTCCCTGAAAATCAGGGATACTTTAGAGGTATGCCCTAGATGGAAGTTCTCCTTCTCTGAGATCTCAGCCAAATCAGCACAGACTTTGCTTCTTCTAATAGCTATCCCGCTACCATTGACTCGGTGCATTGTTAATCAGGTCCAGGGATTCCTGGGGGTTACACTCATGAGTGTCCATTGGCCCACAGAAAGGTGCCTGAATTAATCAGTTCTCCAGTATCTCAGCAACCTCTGCAGCCTCACTTTACATTCCTGACTCACAGTTGGCTAGCAACCAGGCCAGGAGTCTACAAGATGCCAGCATCCACTCAGTTCAGGGCTTTTGTCCCAAAAGTTCACTTTTTAGAAGACTTATGCCCATAACATAGCACATCTGTCCCTGAGTCAGGTAGCATGGGTGCATGGATGGTTCTGGTTGCAATGGAGCCAACAATCTATAAAGTGTGGCTCAACATGAACTGCCATATGATACAGGAGGCAGTAAAAAATAAAGTTCCTGCACCCTTCTGCCAGTCCCCTTAAGCAAATTCTCAGCCCTGGGTGCAGGAGGGAGCAGGACTGTTGCAGCAAAAATCCTGTCAGGTGTTACACATATAATAGCATCATTCTGCCTTAGTTATTTTTGGAAGAGGGAAAATTATACAGTCCTATACTACATTTAGAGACCATGGATGATGGGTCAGCATACTGGGTGAGGGGAATGGACAACATAGCCCTGTACTGTGTGAGTTGGAAGAAGATGGAGCCCTGTAGTGCGGTGGTAATATAGTGATTTCAAGTTCCGAATCCATTCTAAGTCTATAATTTCAACCAATTCCCCAGCTTCTGAAGCAGGGATGAAATAAGTATGTTATGCAAACACGTACAAATTTATAGGAATTCCCTACCCACGCTACTATTTCCCAAACATACCTGTCCACTGTTTCTGCTGGTAGGCTGTTCCATAGGTTCACCACATCTCTGGAAGAAACATGCTTCCTAACGTTGCCACTGAATTTATCACCATGTCCTTCCGAGAGATTGAAATCCCCTCGGAATCACCAGTGCACCAGATTTGGCTGCTCTTATAATTTACCTGTCCAGTTGGGTATCATGCTCCACTGAGCTGCCTGCAGCATACCCCAGGCATCTATCTTCTAACCCCCCTTTCCCTAGTTTAACAAAGATGAGCTCTGTGACACCGACTGCCCCCTGATTTCCTATTTATCCTCCAAACTGACTCCATTCCTTTATTAAAAAAAGACACATACCCTTTCATATCATTCTTAATTTTGGGGATAATCTACAGTATGTCCCTCTATCCTGGTGTCCCAGTCATTTCCTTCTCCCCACTAGGACTCCATGATGGCCACTAAGTCCTTTCCTTTGAAGTGCATTATGCCCTCAATGCTCACCCATTTTTCTGTGTGTAATACTCAGGTTGGCCTGCATGCAACAGAAGAAAGTGATCTCCACTTGCTTTTTTCACCCCCAGTCCCCAATTTGATGTCTTTCCTTTATACTCAGCTATGGCAGGGTGAACTTTATCTTCCAAGTAACAAAAAAGGCTGCCCCATGGCAGGGTGTGTTCCAGAAAAAAACAAAGCAATCCAACTAAAGAAACTCAGGCCCAACCCACCACCAAATCAACACTGCCAACATCCAATAAATGTTGTCAAGATCCTGTTTTATACAAATGTGTGCAAAACCCCTCTTACCAAGATCAGAGGGACCCACAAACCCCGACTAGTTTCACCTACAGCATTATCAGGGAGTCCTTCTGATCTTGGTTAGAGGCTTTTTGCACACATTTGTATAAAACAGGATCTTGACAACACTTACTGGATGTTGGCAGTGTTGATTTGGTGTTGGGTGGTACCTGAGTTTCTTTAGTTGGAACTTTATCTTCTGCCAGCTGAATTCTGGAAATATGAATTTGTTTGTGTGACATTTCATGAAATTTCACAAAACGTTTGTGAAATTTCATCACAACTGGAATTTTAGTTGTCTTCATCTAATTTAAAAAAGTGTTCATCCAAATTGCACTATATTTGGTATGATGAATTTACCCATCCCCATGGAGAGGTGTACCAGAGATCTGTTTTTAAAAGGGACTGTGTTATAAGCCTTATTTAAAATTACATGTCACAGGTGTGTATAGTAAACTGCATAATTTTAAGCACCTATAACTTAAAACTAGTGAGCAAAATATTTGCAATTTTGCTGGCTTCACTGACCTTAAAAATGAGGCTGTGTGTGTCAGCTCTCTAATCTCTTGGTTCAAGGCTGGCCAAATTATAAGCAGCCAAAGACTGCAATAATAGCAACAGTAATTAAAGTTGAATTGCATGAGTTTGTGTGAAAATTGTGGAATTTTGTGATACTTGTCAAAGCCATATCCATACATTTTGCCCAGCCATACGCTTGAGCTGTCATTGTGGAGGAAGGAAAATGCTGCATAGAGTGGCAGTAAGGTAGCATTCACAGGAGGTCATTGTGGAGGAAGGAAAAGGCTGCGTAGAGAGGCAGTAAGATAGCATTCACAGGAGGCTCCATAGTAAAAGTATAGTGGTGCCAAATCTCAGGTCAGTATCTTGAGTGAAGAACCATGAAGAATAGTGATGGACATCATTGTGCACTACCCTGTTTTCTTGCAGTATGCCAGCTAACCACTATCACTTGCTGATTAAATGACTTGTGGAAGCACTTGCATGCACAGCATTATTTCTGTACAATGCCACCTGCTGACTCTTTAACAACCCTGTAGATAACAATGTATATGTTAACACTGAAAACAGTGGCAGCCAGTGACACCAAGCATTACAACCAGTTGTGACTGAGGCCATAATGACAGAAGTCTCTGGGTATCTTTAGTCATGATGGAGCATGATGCAGGGCATTACTGTCACAGGAGTGTTGGAGGGACATTGCAGGGCCGTGATGCTAGTGCAGGTAAGGTGATTCATGATGGAGCATGATGCAGAGCATTACTGTCACAGGAGTGTTGGGGGAGCATTGAAGGGCTGTGATGCTAGTGCAGGTAAGGTGATTCATGATGGAGCATGATGCAGAGCATTACTGTCACAGGAGTGTTGGGGGAGCATTGAAGGGCCGTGATGCTAGTGCAGGTAAGGTGATTCATGATGGAGCACGATGCAGGGCATTACTGTTACAGGACTGTTGGAGGGACATTGCAAGGCCATGATGCTAGTGCAGGTAAGGTGATTCATGATGGAGCGTGATGCAGGGCATTACTATCACAGGAGTGTTGGAGGGACATTGCAAGGCCATGATGCTAGTGCAGGTAAGGTGATTCATGATGGAGCGTGATGCAGGGCATTACTGTCACAGGAGTGTTGGAGGGGCATTGCAGGGCCACGATGCTAGTGCAGGTAAGGGGATGCTCCTGCCTGCAGTACAAATCAAATGAATGTGATCAATAGCCAACCCAAAAATGAACTGATATTCCTCAAAGAGGGAGGAGATATAGTAATGTCAATGGAAAGAGAAGTCAAGGGGATTTGAACTATAGGATAGGGGAGGTTGCTAGTTCAGGGGCCACCACTGGCAGGAGTTAGAAGCATGGTTTCACTAAGTGAATGGCAGCTGAGCTGTGTAGCAAAAGAATAGTAGACCAAATGTTGGCACTTGAAAACATACAGGGACAATTCACTCTCGAAAGCAGGACATAGGAGAATCACACACCACAACATTGACTGGTCTGAGAACCAAATACACTTGGAAGTCCAGAACTAAGAAGAACTCAAAGAGACATGATGGGAGAAGAAAATTACCAGGGAACCCAGAAGGATAAATTCTGGTTATTCCAAAGGGATAGGCCCAACGGGAAAAGGAGTAGGTGGCTCCCTTTTGAAGAGATCTTGTCTGAAAAATGAGAAGGAAATCAATGTGACAAGTAGGCTCACAAAGTCCATTTGATCAAGCTCAGAGAAAAATGCAGTTTTAACAAAATAGTCACCCAGAAAGAAATTACATGTATGCAAACAGCTCAGCACAACTAAATGAATTCAGTGGTAATAAGTGCTTTGCCAAAGATGAAGTCCACAAGTGGAATACTAGTTGCATTACCTATTATGTGTCCATGAATTTTGATCAAAATTTGCCAGTTGAGCCAGCCCAGTGGCATGGAGGGCTGAGGCATCATGCCTTACCTCCTGCTACACTGGCAACCTGTGTTCGTGATGCAAGCAGGTCGCTGGGGGTTGGCCGGGGTGGGAGAGGATTGAGCGTCCAAAGAACAGCTTTCCTCTCCTATGGAGGGAGGGACACAGAGGCTGGCACATCTCTGACACCTAGCAGTGGCTGGGTGTCAGAGCCCCTGGGTCCCACACATAGGGATGGGGAGGAGTAGTCAGCTGGTGTGCTGTGGGTGGTAGCGCGCATAGCTCCATTGCTGGCATCAACATTGCTGCACCTCTGGGGGGGGTGGGAGAGAGAAAAAACAAGAGGAGAAAATGTCCTGGGTGCAGCTGGATGAATGCCGACCCACACAGGTGCCGCTCCCATGAATGGCAGGCACCTCTCAAACTGGATCTATGTTCAGAGGGTTGAGGGATCTCTGCTGTCCCACCATGGGGTGTAAGCTGTGGAGGAAGAAAGAAGGTGCTCTGCAAGTGGGAGATGGGGCTGGGGGGCCAGCAAGATGGAGGGCCGCCCAGGAACGGAGGATAAAAGAAAGTATAAAAAACAAAATAATTTGCCAGTTAATAATTTCCAAAATATCCCCAGTAAATTTAACCTATTTAACCACATTTGTGCAGCTTTATTAGATCCCAGGGCCTGTTTACATTGGGTATGCATGCCAAATTGTGAGTGTATACCTACTATAGCAGTGGAGCTAGAAACATCTAAATATTTTGAAACTTTTTTGCACATGCTTTTATCTCCCTCTCCCCCATGACCCACTTAGGCCTGGTGACCCCCAGCCTTGTCACCCAACAAACCTACGACTTTCCACTGTCTGCTGTTTTCTACCACCATGGGTGAGTAAGTGCTGCAGGAGGTGGTGCAGGGCCTGCAGAGTTGCCAGCATCATCCTGTCAGCAACAGTGTTTTTTTCCCTCTTTTTCTCCCTGAACAACGCTGGAACACATGCGATGCTGTGCATGTACTGCGTTAAGATGCAGCACACCTCTGCACCTGCTCCCAGTCATCTAGGTACATGTCTGGTGCTCTGCCACATAGTCTCTTCTAGGTGGAAACCAAGCAGTGGTACATGTCCCCCCCCCCAAGCTGGCCCCCAAGAGGCTCTGGTCTGTTCCTGAGCCTGGGATGCCAGCATGACAAGAAATTTGGCATTCAGCAGCTAAGCCATCCTCACCACTTGTTCAGTGCAGATTTTTCACAATTTAAAAAATAAACTGAAATTATGAACTCCTGTAAGTTACAATTTACTTGACAAACTACAGCAACACCCTATTTAGCAGTTTCTAAAACGTTTACAAGAAAATATGGATATAAACTTTTGATTACCTAGCTCCAGATGTGGCTAAGTTGTAAGCAGAGAAATATGTTTAGAAATTTTAACAAAGAATAAAATAATTCTCAGACTGTGACCCCCTTTAAGTGTTATGTCCCTCATCCACATGCCATGAAATGTGATATCTCTTTGGGGGTTCTTACAGATAATAAGCATTCTAAATGTTAGGCTTCTAGCTGTAAGAATAACTGAGTTATGGTTACATATAAAAGCTTAAAAATTTCACAAAATGTCATTACATTTTGTGTAATTCATAGAATTTTGCGAACATGCCACCAAGACATTTGTTAGTTTCATCCAGCTCTATCCTTAACTACTCTTCTGTTCTCCTCTCTATGATTCTCTGCAGCTGCCTTCTGCCCATGGGGATCCCCTGCACCCGCCCCTCCCATATGCTCTGGTTTAAATCCACTCTGTCTGCCTACTCATTTTCCTGGCAAGTACCCCCACTCTTTCAAACCATGAGTGCAGATGTCATACACTGTGGGCATATAGACATATCTTGCCACAGGAGATCCTCCAGTTTGCCAGAAAAGCAAAACCCTCCATCTTGAACCAAACCCTTAGCCAAGTATTAGCCTGCCTTATAATTCACTGGTACCGTTTCCCTAGTCTCAAGTACCAGGAAGATCTTGTAAAAGATTATCTTGGAAGCCTTTCCATTCCAGTTATCCCTAGTTCCAATAATGGCCTTCTTAAGTCCTTGGAACTTATGCTGTTCATGCCAACATGGATAACAATGATCTGCTCCTATCCTCATGTCAAGTAATGTTGCTTGGGATCTGCTGATCTCATTTTTTCTCCTCTGCTGTGCATCCCCCTTGTCATCAGGCCTGGTTTATTTGAACATGTGGTATAATTTACACCATGCAGGTGCAAGCAGGGTGGTCTCGATGGGCAATTGCCTTCTTCCACCTTTTAGTACCGAGTAATACCGAGTACTGAGTAATACCGAGTTGCATGGCTCTGATTAACTCCCATGTTCTGTCTGCCACAGTGGCTGTCATCTCTCCAGTGGATGGCCGCACAATGTAGAACTCAGGAGTGCTTTCAATTGTCATTTAGATAATAACAGGGTTTACCACCCTTGTTTCCTTCTGTGGCCCTCCCTCCACAGTAGCATACACATCCGAATACTAGCTATATGCATTAAGTGTGCCTCAGCTGGGGAAGCAAGCTCTGTTGCCCTCCAGCAGGTGATGCAGCAGCTGCAGAACCCACCGCAACCCTCCCCAGTCTGGGTACTGCTGCCATGGGTAACACTCCTCCCACTTCCTTAAAGCCTTCTGCTACCCAATACCTGACCCAATTCCACTGGTAAATCCAGGATGCTATCTGCCAGAGGGCCCATGGGCTGCCACATAGAGCCACCCATGAATGTTGCAGAGCCTCTCAGTGTTTACCAAACCCTTTAGATTAGCTTGTAGAACCACAAGTCAACATTAACATGCAGCATGCCTCTAGGGGAGGGGCTTTCTATTCTCTAAAATAAATTCTTATCATTGACACTTGTGCGCCCTAGATATTATACAGCCCATGAATGCCTTGGGCGTGGGTCGTGGAGCCTGCTGGCTCTTACCTTACCCTGTTCCATTCAACAGATTCCTAATCAGCTGCATCCCAGTCCTTGTTTCCAGTTTAGTGTATTTTGCATGATAATACAATAATAAAACCAGAGGACTAATGGCTATCGACTTTATAACTGGGCTCTTCTTTAATTCGTGCATGCTCTTGCAGTAAGAATGTTGAGAATGTTTTAGTCTGGTGGAGGGGTAGAAAACATTGAGAGGCTGATGCAAGGCTTAACTCGTTCAGCCCTGGAGCATATACATGAGACAAAATGTTCTGTGCTTAACCTTATTCAAAATGGCCACCTGGGCCTCATTGAAAGCCTCAGATCATGTCTCTAGTCATACAATGTTGCAGTTTATCCTCCTGTATGAATCGAGGCCAGTCAAAAGATAGGGCCCCATATTCAAAAGGTTAGTCTGGTCTGAACTGAGTTTGCACTGGTGCTAATGGCTGATTGCGCAGATTTGCGATATTCTGCCATTAGGACTGCACCAGTCAGAGGTGGTAGCTCAGCTGCACTACCATAATGAATTCTGCACAAAAAAGGGGTCAGTGACATAACTAGCAGCATGATAGTCCATGAATTAGCACTGCACTAACACCATTTAGCGTGACTTAGTGCTGCACAAAATAAGGATTATAAAAGGCAGGCTTTAACCCGAGCAAACCTGCTGGTGTAAACCAGAACTGTAAAAACCATGGCAAACATCCTGTACTCATGTAGACAGTGCAGAAATATGAGGAGCATAAGAATCCCCCCCCCAGCTACATTGAAAGCCCCAGAGGTGCTATGCTGCAAACAGACATTACTGTTCATGAGTCACATTCGAAGTCCACAGTGACAAGAAAATTGTGGGGTGGTACAGGTTCAACAGGCCCATGCACATGCAGCTGTGTGAGATGTTTCATGAGCAGCTCCAGACAGACACTCACTGCAGCCATGCAATGTTTATACTTCGAGCTGAAGGTGACAGCAGCAGTGTGCTTCATGTCCACCAGATCATTCTAGATACTGGTGACACCACCGGTATGACATAGTCTGCCACTGTGATCGCAAATTCTCTCACTGTAAGTATTACCTGAGCAACCACTCCCGTCGTCACGGGCCAAAAACCACACCACTGGGTTTTGTCTTAACGTCGCTTTATTTGATCAAATCTCACACATGCATGTGGGACTTCTACTAAGGAGATCGTCCCTGATTAAAGTTTACAGCAGCTTTTTATAAGCTAGATTTTGCACTTCTTATCTTTTAAAAATACCAACATTTCAGTATGAGCCAATCATAAAACAGCATAACAAGTTTTCAGCAATGTAAAAAAAAAACATATTGATTTGTATAAGGTACTTTTCCACTGCAATTCATTTCTTTCCCATTACTGCTTGATACATATGCCTGGGTCAAGCTGACCTGAGAGAGACAATTAGTTTCACTCACACCATAGCAGCGTACAGCTTGCCTTCAATGCCACTACGCTGTTATCTTTTTATATTTTGCCCAGGCATGCTCTTATCTCTATATTTTGTCCAAGTCTGCTATTCAGGCTGGTACAACCAGTTCTGCTCAGTTTTATCTAGTTTTCTGTTTTCCCAAATGTACCTCAAGTAACCTCAGTACAAATTCTATAACCCTTAAAAGAAAACATGAACTCAGAAATTTCTACTACATTCATTATTACTTTGTTACAGCATGGCTTTTAAAGCAAGCATAACTTCAAGGCATATTATAGCAAATATAGCTTTAGGATATAAAAGAAGCATATATAAAATTCCCTCACTCTCCCCTTTTGATACTTTGTATCAACTTGTTAACTATTATACTTTAGTCACATCTGGTATATCACAGAGCAGGAACACCCTGGCTAATTCGCTAGGGTCTTGGTCCTCGGGGTGTAGAAGGGGTGCAGCTGGGTGATTGCATGTGGCGACAAGGTGCTACACAATTGTCGAAGAGAAATTTGAGCAACACAATTAGGAGCCATAATGCCAGTATCACCACCACGATTACTGCCACCCAGTGGAGGGTAGTGCCCCAGTCACCAAATATGCTTGAGAACCATGACCAGGGTCCCAGCCCTGCGATACAGGTGCATGCTCACTTAGAACACGTTGCTGTAGCATTCGTATTCCCTCAATTACTTGCTCAAGTTCTTGGGAATTATCTGGTATATAGGTGCAGCATTCTTCCCCTACAATGGCCTTTTAACACGAAGCTAATACATAATCAAGTGCGGCTCTATTCTGCAAGCTACGATTCTAAGTGCTTTAATTTCAGCTGTCAACAAGTCAGTTGATTTCAAGGTATCATTAATTAACGTTTCTAACTCATAGCTTAACTGGTCAATGTAATGCATGTTTTGAACAACACCCCACCATGGGAAGATTCCTGCCCCAAATTTTTCCCCCACTGGGACACGTTTATTCGTGTCCGGCACCTCCCTTTTTTGAATTTGATTTATATAGCTTACACGCTGATGTATAGCAGATGCATTGTACTTATATACATGGGCCGCAGGGTGGAGTGTGGCTAGATAGCAGCATCCCGTCCACCCTATAGGTAGGAAAAAATAAGCCCTATCCCCACATACCCAGTATAGACCTGACAGACTGCCCACGGCAGTGAAATCAGGATGTACTGTGTAGGCATCTGCTTGAGAGCAGTTGGTTATGGTGGACTCGGACTTGGTGGTGCTGTTGTAGTGCCTACAATATTGGCACGTGGACCATCCCAGTGGCGCTAAACTCACGGTTAATTGTTTATTACACAGGCAAAGCCTGGCTGATATTTTCTGTTGTCTAACATCTAGATACAACGGGGTTGACACATTTGTATCATTCGGTGGGCTGTACCATGCAGTAAAATCATGCCCCCAAAACACAGTTAGGTTCTTTATTTTGTTTGTAGCATAATCTGGGGCATTAGTGATGTTTCTTCCCTGATGGCACTGAGAATCTCTGGCCTCAGTGCTATTTACAGGCTTAGGTTTAGGTGGAGCCCTCTCGGCTGCAGAGAGAAAGAGCTAGTGCATACATAGCAATCAGAACATTAGCATTATTAGCATATGAGTTCATTAAAGTCCACCAAGTGTTCGTAATGTGCAATGGCTCTGTGCTGCGGCGGGAGCAGTTGCCTCCCTCATATCCAGAGCCCCATAGCAAAAATAGCAGCGATAGTCCGAACGAAAACAGAACGATAACAATTTTCATGGTTGCTCAGTTCACTGTGCAATGGTATCGACTGTAGAGGCTGTCACCAAACGACAATGAGATGCGTGAATCCACGTTTCTCTCTCCGCGATCTTTATGGCAGTGGCAGTAGTCAGGAGCACTTGAAACGGTCCTCGCCACCTCGGGGCGCACCACTTTTTTCTTCGGAAGTCCTTGATAACCACGAAGTCTCCTGGCTCTATCCTATGCAAGGGTCCCTCCAAGGGAACTGGAAGTACAGCTTTTACCCTAGGATAGAGAGATCTTAAAACAGCATTAAGAGATAAACAATAGGCAATCATTTCATTATCTAAACCGTGCAATGTTATTCGGTTTTGTGGGAAGGGGACATTTGTCATTCTGAGAGGCCTTCCCATCAAAATTTCATGAGGTGATAAACCCACGGGGCCAGCTCTCCCCCTCATACTCATTAGGGCTATTGGTAGTGCTTTTACCCAACTAAGGCCAGTATCTGCGATAATTGTGGTCAATTTTAGCTTTAGTGTCTGATTTGCCCTTTCTACTGCCCCTCCCGATTGTGGGTGGTAGGCACAGTGCATTCGTAAATCCACTTGCAGTGCCTCACACACAAGGTTCTGATGACTTCATTTGCAAAATGCGAGCCATTATCGCTGGAGAGCCGGGTGGGAATCCCCCACCTTGGTATGATTTCTCTAATCAGGGCCTTTGCTACTGTACAGGCCGTGGTTTTCCGTACTGGGAATGCTTCTACCCACTTGGAAAACATGTCTATAATCACTAAGCAATATTTATACCCTTCACACGGGTTTAGCTCAATAAAATCCATCATTAAATGTTCAAAAGGTCCTGTAGGAAAAGGATGGGCAGAGGGGGTTACTTGGAGTCCTCTGCCAACATTATTTTGCATACATATTACACACTTTTTACAAAAATCTTCAGCATATACGGTAAAGCCAACAACATACCAATGTTTATTTACAAGGTCGACCACTCCACTTTTTGAAACATGATCGGCCCCATGGGCCAATTTTGCCAAAAAGGGAAATACTGCCGAGGGCAGGCAGAGCCTGCCATCGGGGTTTGTCCACACCTTAGTGCTAGCATCAAATTTACAGTTTGTTTGCCAGTTACGTTTCTCTTTTACACTGGCCGACTGTTGTAAAGTTGCAACATCCTTTACTGAGAATAAATCAAGTTGGTTAGTTATAGTCAAAGACATTAGAAATTTCGGAACACTCCCAGAAAGAGCTGCTTCCTTTGCAGCTGCATCAGCCCTCGCATTTCCTGCAGAGACAAAATCTTGGTTAGAAGTATGGGCTTGACATTTTACAATTGCTAACTTTTCTGGCTTCTGGATTGCTAACAAAAGATTTTTTACCCAATTTGCATGCGCAATAGGTTTTCCAGCTGCTGTTAAAAACCCTCTGTGTTTCCATAAGGTGCCAAAATCATGAGCTACCCCAAATGCATATCGACTATCTGTGTATATGTTAACTGTTTTACCCTCGGCTATTATACAAGCTCTCGTCAGAGCTATGAGTTCAGCAGCTTGGGCTGACGTCCGTGGGGGTAACTTTGCTCCTTCCACGACATAGTTTGGAGTACACACTGCATAACCCACCAAGAGGATCCTTTTCATCTCTTTGTGCTGAGTCAACAAATAATTCTAAGTCTGTGTTTTGTATGGGTGCGTCAGTGATATCCGGTCGAGGCTTACAGTCTAAGCCACTACTTGCTCACAGTCATGCTCCTCCCCTCCTCCGGGGTGGGGAGCAACGTCGCTGGGTTTAAAATGGTGCACCTTTTCAAAGTTATGTTAGACATGGTTAGTAACACATTTTGATACTGAAGCAATCGTGCAGGCGTTAAATGAGCTGTGCGAGCTTGTAGCAGAATAGAATGTACAGAATGAGGCACATGCACTGTCAAAGCACAGAATCCTACCAAATCCATGCATGCCAACACTGCTTCAGTAGCCACTGCCACTGACTGCAAGCAAGACACCATCCCACATACCACTGAGTCCAAACGCTTCGAGTAATATGCTATGGGTCTCTGCCCCCCTCCATGTTCCTGTGTCAATACAGCTGATATGTAACCTCCCTTACCATTTACAAACAAATTGAAACCCTTTTCATAATTTGGTAGTCCCAAACAGGGACTTGTGATCAATACATTTTTAAGTTTTGCAAAACTGGTCTCTAGACCAGGTGTCCACCTGATCTCCTCATTCATCTGCATTTTTGTGCCATATATGGCTTCATGGAGGGTTGTGCCAACATAGCATAATCCACGATCCAAGCTCTGCAATAGCCCACCATACCCAAAAGACATCATTTGCTGCTTTGTAACTGCGTGGCCATGCTGCTATGTTTTTAATTCTCTCAGGGTCTAACTTTCTACCACTGCCAGACAACACATGACCCAAATATTTCACTTGCTCTTTACACAATTGCAATTTTTCTCGAGACACTTTATGCCCATTCTCAGCCAAGAAAAGTAATAAAGCTTTTGTATCCTGTTCATTTGCTTCCTTACTGGGGCTAGCAAGCAATAAATCATCCACATACTGTATTAGGGTACTGCCCAATGGGGGCACAAAAGTGGATAGGTTCTCTCTCATTTGAGCTGAGAATACTGCTGGAGACTCAGCATAGCCTTGGGGCATGCGAGTCCAGGTCCACTTTTCCCTTTGTAGTGAATGCAAACCATTCCTGGCTACTGGGTTCTAGGGATACTATAAAATGCATT
Source organism: Neoceratodus forsteri (assembly GCA_016271365.2). Lineage (NCBI taxonomy): Eukaryota > Metazoa > Chordata > Ceratodontiformes > Ceratodontidae > Neoceratodus > Neoceratodus forsteri. The sequence goes on along the minus strand of CM028137.1, from coordinate 893,250,690 downwards.
TGCTAAATCAATGACTGTGAAATAACAGTTGTTATGTGGAATGGATGACAATACTGTAATTGGGTTTGGCACTACCGGGGTACGCACATGTACTGCTTCATTTACCGCTCTCAGGTCCTGCACAAAGCGGTAACTTCCATTTGGCTTTCTCACTGGTAAAATTGGTGTATTTACCATTGCATATGGGCAGGGGACGATTACTCCCCTCTCCACTAATGCTGCATGCACTGGGACTATTCCCTCCTCCGCCTCTTTACCCAGCGGATATTGATGCCTATTCGGTCTGTAAGAGGACTTTGGCTTGACCATAAGGGGTTGTGCATTCTTCAGTAATCCCACATCATACTTTGATTCTGCCCATAGCTTTGCTGGTAACTCATTTATCCAACTTACACTCTCCTGCATGCCTATTTCTTCACAAACCTTTCGCACATTCACTTCTCTTTCATCCACTCGTACCTGAACTTTTCTGTTGATTATGTATTTTTCACAATTTCCAGCCTTTGATATTAGCTTGCTTCCTACACGTTCCCAATCACGCAACTGTACCATTTCTGCTACCCATGACCCCAAGTCTTTCCACTCAAGGGGGGGCTCTCTGGCCAAAGAAATGTGTGGATATGACCCTGGCACTTGGAATACTTTCAATTGCTCTGCATTTAGTCTGACTGAGGCTGCACAACAATTCTTTGCCACATATATCTCTGACACCCAGATGGTCTGCTCTACAGGCTGTTTTCCCCACTCTTTGCACTCATAATCCATGTCCCGACCCCCTACTGCATAGTATGTAGTGCAATGCAAATCTGTTTGTAACTGCAACCTATGATGTGTTATTTCTTCTGCCCACCCTTGTAACCAACACATTTCCCTTGGTTCTGTCAGTTCCCAGCTATATAGCCAATCCCCTGTTCTTTCAGCTATACATGAGTACAAGCCTATTCCTGGTGCTTCTATATTGACCCCCTCTGAGGTACACGTAATTTGTGCATTTACCTTTGACAGGAGATCCCTTCCCAATAAATTCACAGGACAGGTCGTGCTACTGAGGAAAATATGTTGTAATTCCATTTTTCCACACCGAACTGGTAATGAGATTGTCAATTGCTCTCTTTGTGGTACTCCTGATGCCCCTATTGTTGTCACCATTCGACTGGATAAGGGTGCATTTAACTTGCTTCTTTGAATTACTGACATTGAGGCACCTGTGTCTATTAAGAAGGTCAACTTGGTGTTCATGATTATTAAGTCTATTACTGGACTACCTTCTGGCGTTGTTGAAGCACATAGCATTTGTGAAAAGGGGAGGGGTGTTCCTCTAACCTTCAGCTGTCATTGGCAAAGCCAACATTATTAGTCCAGAACTGAGGATCCCGAGGATTTCCACTCCATCCTTGCTGCTGATTTGGCTGCCACTGTTGTGGAGCAGGAGGGGGTGGTGGCGGAGGCAAGAGGGCATTGGAATCTTGATTACGCTGCCACTGGTTTGCCTTTACACAATTTCTTGCTATGTGTCCCTGTTCTCCACAAGCAAAGCAGATGATACCTCCTCCCGGTCCGGGTCTTTGTCCTGCCGTTCCTTCTTGCCCTTTTCCCCCTCCTCCCTGTGGATAACCTCCATTATTTCATCCTCTCTGTCTTCTTCTGTTGCCATTTCCACCTCCCTGTTGGGGCTGCTTATTGTCTCTTTCAAAATACATTAGCTGAGCCTTTTCTAGCTTTTCTTTCTTTTCCTTTTGTATCTCCTTCTGCTGTCTCTCAGCATGTTCAGCATACGGCACTAGGTCAACCATTTTCATTGTCTCCCATCCAATGCACACTGTGGTAACTCCCAATCTAATTGGCTCACTCAGTCCAGCGCAAAAAGTCATACCCAACTGATGCTGGTATGCGGGATTATCCGTCCAATACGGAAAATTGCCTAAAAGACCCCTGCAATCTTTTCTTGTAATCGGCGTACTGATTCCTCATCTTTCTGTCTCGTATCCCAGATGCAGGGCCAGTCTGTCACATCCTTGTATTTTTCCTGTAGTTTTATGCACAGCATTAAATTGTGGCATAATGTCAGCCCTTGGCTTCTTGGGTCCCATGCTTCCTTTACTTCCTCCCACATGCCCTTTAATGTTCGTCTAAAACATTCTCCAACCTCAGTCGTAGATAGTTCATACATTTTGATTAAGTTTGTTAACTCCTTGATATATTCTTCTATGTTATTCTGAGGCTTTGGTATATCTTTCAGGGCCTCTCTCAACTCCTCAGGGTTCCATGGGCGGTCCACTTCAATGTATTTAGGGACTGCAGGCTGGTCTGTGGTAGCCAGTCTCCCTGCCTCGGGGTGTGGGTTGGGATAACGTATCAAAGGCAACTGCTGTTTTAGTTTCTGTCTTCCCCCTGCCTGTTTTGGGCCCTTAGCCCTTGCATTAGTTTGCCTAAACACCCAAGCCTTCCCATCTCCCTTGCCCTGTACCTTTCCCACCAGTGACATTGATTCCACTGCTTCTACCGGGTCCTCTTCCGTCCCCTCTATTTCTATCTCCTCATCTGAGTCAGTGTCCAACTGAACAGGTGTGGGGGACCATTGGGGGGTTTTGACTGCAACCTCCTGCATCGGAGTCACAGGAGGTTGAACAGGCTGTTTTTGAATTGGTGGGACCTGAGTTGGTAGGGCAGCCTGTTGTATGACCTGCGCTGGTTGTACTGCTTGGGCTGGTTGGGCCACCTGTACTTGCTGAGCAGGAAGGGCAGCCTGTACAGCTGGGGCAGCTTGTTGTTCAGGCTGCACTACTCCCTGTATTGGTGGCCCTTCTGGCACCATCCCTGCCTGTGGTTCCGGCGGAACAGTTGGTGGAAGGGGCCGATATGGTGGGGGGGTATCGTGATGGTGAAACACCCTCCTACAGCGTTCAGTTTCTTCCTCCTCTTGCTTTACCATTAATCCCTTTACTTGATTTTCATGTCGCCTTTCTGCCTCTCTTTCCCATATTCTAAACCTTGACCAGTCTACCTTGCACCCTTTTTGTTTGCTCTTTTCTTTTTCTTCCAATGCTATCCTTGCTTCCTTTAGTACATCTATACTAAAAGTACCTATAAGGGGAAATATTCCCCTGGTCAACTTATGCCATTGTCCTATCTCAGAGACCGAATCCTGGCCAAACTTATCAACCATACATTTTGCTGGTCCAGATAATACTAACTCTGGACCTAGGTTATTTTTTGTTCCCTTGTTTCCCATTTTATCTAGGCCTGTTCTTTATAGTGCACACTCGCTCCAAGGTATACTATATACTTACAGTGATGATGAGTGTCGCCGGCCCCTAGGCGTCACGTCCTGATGGGGTTCCACAAAAATGTCCTTCTTTTTGTCCAAGGGAAACAACCCGATCACGAGGTGACACGGACCGAAGAACTCATCCTGCCGACTATGCCAAAACTGTGATTGCAAATTCTCTCACTGTAGTATTACCGAGCAACCACTCCGTCACACGGGCAAAACCACACCACTGGGTTTTGTCTTAACGCCGCTTATTTGATCAAATCACACATGCATGTGGGACTTCTACTAAGGAGATCGCCTGATTAAAGTTTACAGCAGCTTTTTATAAGCTAGATTTTGCACTTCTTATCTTGAAAAATACCAACATTTCAGTATGAGCCAATCATAAAACAGCATAACAAGTTTTCAGCAATGTAAAAAAAAAACATGTTGATTTGTATAAGGTACTTTTCCACTGCAATTCATTTCTTTCCCATTACTGCTTGATACATATGCCTGGGTCAAGCTGACCTGAGAGAGACAATTAGTTTCACTCACACCATAGCAATGTACAGCTTGCCTTCAATGCCACTACGTGCTGTTATCTTTTTATATTTTGCCCAGGCATGCTCTTATCTCTATATTTTGTCCAAGTCTGCTATTCAGGCTGGTACAACCAGTTCTGCTCAGTTTTATCTAGTTTTCTGTTTTCCCAAATGTACCTCAAGTAACCTCAGTACAAATTCTATAACCATAAAGAAAACATGAACTCAGAAATTTCTACTACATTCATTATTACTTTGTTACAGCATGGCTTTTAAAGCAAGCATAACTTCAAGGCATATTATAGCAAATATAGCTTTAGGATATAAAAGGAAGCATATATAAAAATTCCCTTACACCACCTCATGCCTGTTGGGCCAGTTCCTAGATGCCCTTCTGGCTCATGCTGGGGATTTCGTCATATTCTCCAGCACACCAGCAGAACAAACAGCAACCATGCAGCAATTCTATCGGGTTGCACACTTACCAGCTGTATTAGGTGCCATTGACTGCATCCATGTTGCAATCTGTGCACCCCCAGGAGATGGGGTGGAGGACTATGTGATTAGAAAGGGCTTCCACTCCATTACCTGCCAGAAGGTGTGCAATGCTGCAGAGCACATCATCAATATTCTCCTGACACAGTTCCCACATGGTGCCCACACTGTCTACATCTAGCACAGCTCAATCCTGTTTCCTAGAAATTCAAGGGTGGGGACATCCCCAGTGGGCTCCTCATTGGTGAATATATGCCCAAGGCCCCACTGCTGACCATAGATGCAACTGTTATTACTAACCAACAACTGTTTCCTAGACAGGTGACAGTGCATACCCTACGAATCCCTGGCTGCTAACACCTGTCTTATGACCCACATCTGTTGCAGAGAACAGGCACTATGCAGCAAACATCGCAACTTGCAATGTCACTGAGTGTGTCTTTGATAGGTTCAAGATGTTATTCTGATGCCATGACCATTCTGTTGTCACCTGACAATATAGCCCTCAGAAGACCTGTGCCATATTCCTTGCCTGTTGCATACTATACAACATGGCACTGAACCATGGAATATGCCTACTGATCCCAGAGGACAACACTGCAGTAGAAGCAGAGCCAGCATACTGGGAGTTGCAGGAACAGGTCAATAGGTGTGACCCCAGGATGGCCAAGAGGTCAAGAGAATACTCAGACCACATCACTACACAGCTCTTTAGACCCAGACTGTAAGTACAAAGCAAGCAGGATACAGTAATGGTTTAAAAAAAATGTATTAAGCAAGGTGTAACCAAAGCCCCAAGTTTTCCATCTTTCTGCAGTCAGAATTTACCACAGAAGTTGCCTAATTAATTCATAGCCAGTCTCAGAAGTTGTAGCCAACTTCAGTAGTTCCAGTACTGCCCAGCCCAAATTTAAAAGAAAAGCCCTCCTGGGCAGTGCTGTGACCCACCATTAGTGGTCATGTTTCCCAATCTGAGTGGAAACATGTTATAAATAATTCACCTCCCCCCCATGTGACCCACCATGAGTGGACATCTTTTCCCACTCTAAGCAGGAACATATTAATAATTAACAACCCCCACCCACTGTGACCTACAGTACATGCATGAGCATTGTTTTCCACTCCGAGTAAGAACATATTAAAAATTCAACCCCACTGGCGTTGAGACCCACAGTGAGAGGGCATCTTTAATTTAACCCCCAACGTAGTGTGCCATCCAACCCCCTTTATGTTTGCAGACACTGGGGTTCCCACCCTCAATGCTGCCAGACATTTGTGACTGTGGGGTGTCCAATCACCAGTGTCACTATTTCACCTGTAAAGAACAAAAATGGTCCCTTGTAGTCTTTTTTCTATCAACATTTTAGCCTGAATTACAAAAAACAAAATTTGCCTCCCCAACCTTCCACCCAAACCCACATTTAATAACTCCCCACACCCTTACTCACCCTGTAATGGTCCACTGCCACTCTGTGACAAAATGTGTCCTTCTCCTTTAATACTGGCTGGAAACTGAATAAACAAGGTAAGTTTGGTCAACATATTTTCAATGCATTTTGAACTTTTCACAAATTTTCAACATGGCCTTTTTTGGCCCTCAACTCTTGAACAAGGTAGGTGACATTTTCCAAATCCAGCCCTAAAGGTGATTTTGCAGTTACTTTATAAAATCACATTTTGGGACCGTTTAAAAAATCCACCTACCAGGTTTGTGAAGTATGGTCATAAAAAGACTATGTTGAAAATTTGGGGTCAAAATCTTAAAGCTGTAGCATTTGTTGTCAAAAAATGTCATCATAAGTTATTTGGCAAAAAAGTATTTCTGACATCCTTAAATTCATGCTCACGTTATTTTTAGTTTTTGTGAATATTGTTAAAACAGCTTTTACAACTAATTTTGTAATTAGGATTATGTTACCAAATGCTTCTGATGGTAAACAGCACACCACTGTAACAGGATATTTATTTTTTTCATGTCGGGCATGGCACAGGAGTGGGAACATTTAAAAACTTCAAAATCCTGTATTTTGTCTCAGGAATTTAAGAAAATGAAAAGAAAATGGGATATCTTGATATGTTTGTAGGACAAACATTATTGTTGAAAAAATTATATGGTCAATTGCAAATACTTCTGCTTTAAAACACAACAAAGTTACAAACGTATGTTGAAATTTTTCAACATTAACACATAAACTTTGCCAGTGTTCAATATTTTGACCCTAAATTGTCAACAGTTATTTTTTCACACCACCTCTTGAATGAGATAGGTGTTGTTTTTCAAATCCTGCCGTAAACATGGTTTTGCACTTGTGGTGCAAAATGATGTTTTTGCCAGTATTTTATAAATGACATCTGTCCTGCTCAGAAGCAGTGGTCATAAAAAGACCATGCTGAAAATCTGGGGTCAAAATGTTAAAAAGAAATAATTAAGAAACGTTTTGTGCAGGGCCAGCCTTTGGTCCAGTGGGTAGCATGTTGTGTTCCTATGCTGCTGACTCAAATTTGGAGATGAGCTTGGGGAGCTGGCTATCAGAAAGTGTTTAATCTGTCTATCCACCACATTTTCTTTCTCAATAATAATTTATCCCTATCATCTCCCCATGATGGTTTCTCTACTTTCTCAAAAGCAACAAATCTAAGTGTAGAAATCTGGTGTTCCTCTCTCAAACAATGTCTGGCTAATGAGGATTTATGGTCTTCCTAATAGCACTCGTGTGCTCACTAATCCTTGGTTTCAGTGCCCAGGTCGTTTTCAATGAGGAGATTGATTGGATCTCCTTTATGTAGATGTTATTTTTTAATTCACTTAATGGTTGTATTTTCCACATTATTGGATGTTATAACATCTGGCTTGGCATCTGCCAAAAAATCCATGTGTCCACTAACCTCCCTTCCCCTGGAATAGCACCCCCCCCCTAGGATTTCATGTATGAATTTAATACAGGACCATTCATTCTTTTAAAATTATTGCTTTGGTATGGGAAGCTGGTGACAATTTAATTGTCCCTTTTACACTTTTTTCTATTTAGTATCACCAAAGTAAAGTGCATTGTCAGAGTTCTCTAGAGGCTTAGGTTTCAAAAAGCTGCTACTTCTCAGCTTTAAGGAAACTTTCCATAATGGGTCCAGGCAACCAAGCGTGTCACATCCTAGGAGGTTGACACCATAATGCCCGCTTCAGTGGGCATCATGGGTTGCCTGGTGATGATGCATAGCTGGGATATTTAAACAGCATCAGTCAGAAGCAGAGACCCTTTTTGAAATCAGTCAAAGAGCCCTCATAGTAAGGCACCAAAAGCGGCTGTTGTTTTGAGGTAAAGATCATTTGTGCTAGGGGTTTGGGGAATCTTGTTACTTCTATGTTTTAGTTTCAATTAAAACGTATTGCTTTTTCCTTTTTAAAGGAGGAAAAGCACCAGTAACCTTGCAATCTTAACTTAGGAGCCCATTAAAATACCGCAGTTAATGTCTTCACAGGGTGAGACCTGCATAGATTTAATTAGCTTTAATTAGTGTTTTTTTCCAAAGGCAATTACTTTTCATACTTGGATACATTCATTATAAGTTTGAATAAAATAGGCATGTTAAGGCAGTATAGCGCAGTGGTTTAAGTTTCTAAGCTGCAAATCTGGAGACCTGGGTTTGAATCCCACAGCTCCCACTTGCATGTACTGTGTGACCCTGAGCAAGTCACTTAACTTCCCTGTGCTCCCAGGTTGCACCTGTAAACACGCTTTCAGCTTAGTGTGCTACTCCTGGCTAAACAATTGAAAAAAAAAGTGCATTAAGTTAATATGATATGTTTTAGGTTAGTTTGAAGTAAGTCAGAAATAAATAAACTGTTTTTAATATGAAGCAGGCTGATGAAGTTTTTTGCATAAGGGTTTCCTGTTCAATTATGCATTTTTAAGTTGATATTTAATGTGCATCAAGATTATTAAATGATTTACTTAGACAAGATAATATTTATTGCTGTTTTTATGGTGAGACTTGAAATTGCATTTGTTCTTTTCACAGCTTGATAATGGAGAACATAAGTTAACTAAATTATTTTTGCCTCGCTATTAATTAATTATTAGGAGGTAAATATGAAGTGTTGGTCCACGTCTATGTAAATAATTAATATAATTGTGCAAACATAATGGCTGACTTTAATGATTCATTTGTATGATTTTAGCCATTCACCCTGATGAAGAGACCAGCAGAGACTTGAAACATTGATGCGTGCAATTTTCATGAATGGCAAGTGAATAAAAACAAGTGTTTTGAGGCATTCTTTGGTTCAGTTTGTTGTGAGTTTTCAGTATTTTATAAATGGCACCTGTCATGTTCTGAAGCAGTGGACATAAATAGACTATGGGCCGAATTTTCAAAGTGCCCTTAGAATGATGTAAGGTGCATCAGACATTCACCTTGTGTCCAATCCAGGTCCTCCAAGACTGCACCCTATTTTGCAAGAAACACATTGTCTGTGGCAAAGTCCCACAAAATGACAAAAGAGGTCTGTTGCGTCAAACATGTGACGCATGGGGTGAGAATGTTGCAAGCTGAGACTGAAGCAACGATGAGGCAAAAATATGACGCACAGAGTGAGATGGAGTGAAAATGATGCAGAGTGAAAATGACGCAAGATGAGTCAAAAACATGAAGCAGGTTGAGTCAAAAATACGAAGCTAATTGAGTCCAAAAAAATGAAGCAAACTGAGTCAAAAAAACGCATGCATGGAGAAAAGTGACATGAAGCCCAGTTTAACGATGAGGCAAGTTGAGTTAAAAAAATATAGCAAGTTGAGTAAAAAAAAAAATGAAGCAAACTGAGTCAAAAAACAGTGCCTGGAGCAAAACTGATGCAAGCTGAGTCAAAAATTACCACAAATGAAATGGCCAAGACAGCGGCATGTTACAGCACCAAAAAATCAACTAATCCTGCAAGGGGATATTGGCTCTATAACCAACCCCCTACATGATCTATGCTCCATTGTCAGACCAGCTCTGGCTGGTCTAACACCAGCAAGCATACATCTTTGATGCACTGTCAACAGCTTTCAGCTTAGAAAATCAAAAAAAGAGGAGATGGTGCATCCTTTTCTTGATGCAAGCCCGATTGCAACATGGCGCACCCATTTTTGTTGATACAAGCCTGATGCAAGCCACTTTGGTGCAGGCAGTTCTGCTTTTGATGCAAGTAGTATTAGAAAATCAGAACTGACTCAAGCTTTGATGCAGCTTGCTCCTTGTGTTATTCTTGGCCTTTTGAAAATCAAACCCTATGTTGTAAATTTGGGGTCAAAATGTAAAAAAACAAATAATGAAGAAACGTTCTGTGCAGGGCCAACCTTTGATCCATTGGGTAGCATGCTGTGTTCCTATCCTGGTGACTCCAGTTTCGGGATGAGCTCTCAGACCTGGCTGGGCAGCACAAGGATGAGGGCCAACATTAAGAGATATTGTGTGCTTGTGTGTGTGTGTTTTACATATATAGATATATTGCAAAACACTTTGTTAATGCACTAGTCAGGGTCAAACCAGCAAAAGTTAGGAAATGTGGTATTAGGGTTACCAACCCTAGCTCCCCCCCTCCAGACAGCACAGCAGCTGTGGGGTGTGCCTTGTGGTTCGCAAGCGTAACGCTCACCCCATTCCATCTGTAAATAAGGTCAGATGTGTACACTGTATGAGAATGGGATAAGCTTTAGGCTTGCAAACCCCAAGGCACACCCCACAGCTGCTGTGTTGCCAGGGGGGTTAGGGTTGGAAGCCCTAACACCACATTTCCAAGATTTTGTCACTTTGACACTAACTAGTGCATTAACAAAGTTTTTTGCAATTTATTTCCTTACCTTTTCAGATAGCATAATCATATCCTTATTTTGCTGTGAGAGCACAGGGTCCTCCAGACCCTACGCTTCCATCCATACTGGCACCACATGCCTCCAGCCCTTTGAACTTCCATGGAGGACTAGGAGTAATGATGTGATTTATTTATTATTTAAACCTAAATTCCAAAGGGCTGGAGCTACCCAACCAAGATGATGGATGTGTAATTGAGTAGCTGCAATACCTATCTCTCCTATCAGGACCCATCCAACATTTCGATCAATACTTATCCTTAAATAATAGACAGTTTAGACTTCTGCAGCCATCAACCAGTCTTTTGATGCCAGTCTTGCCGGATATCGGATGTCGGGGCACTAAATACAACAAGTTAGTTTTTGCCAAGCAGCAGCTCACACTTGAGGCCTGTTGAACATTATAAGACCACCAGACTAGAGTTATTGTGCCCAGAATAAAGAGCTCTCAATGGAGGGGCACCTGGAACAGGGGGCTGGGGCTGCCTTCTCTGAAACCTCGGGCATGGAGTTACAGTTGGTGAACATCACAGCCAAGCTCAGCAAAGTCTTATCGGATACAGCAGAATTAAAAGAAACAACTGCCAGTACTAAAAAAGATTTATCCACCTTATCAACCAACGTTACTGGAAATGAAACCATTATAAAATGACAAGACAGTGTTCTGCATTATCACCACTGTCAATTAAGGGATCACAATAACCAGATTCAATATTTACTTGCCAAAATTGACAATCTGGAGAACCATGGCAGAAGGGAGAACATACGAATAATAGGGATCCCGGAAGGTGCAGAAGCCCATGATATGCATGCCTTCCTCAGAAATAACCTCCCGGAGATGGTTAAAATGAATAACCAAACCCCCCCGCCAAAACCTGGAAAGGGCTCGTCTCTTTGGCCCCTCGGCCGCAACAAGGAGAAAGGCAAAGGCCAATCTTGTGTATGTTTTTGCACTTCCCCAAAAAAGAAACATACCTGAGGGCTGCTAGAGACCTGAAAAGCCTAACATGGAACGGTTGTAATGTGCAGCTATATCAGGACTACTCTTATGAATTATCCAAGCGGAGAAGAGCATATGGCCCGGTAAAACAAGTATTATATAAAATGAGCATACCAGCCTCCTTGCAATACCTGGCAATGCTGAGAATCCAGTTCAGGGGGGAATTCTTCATGTTCAACAACCCGAAAGAAGTGGAGATGTTTATAGATGACATGGCAGGAGAGTGTATGTGTCCCCAACGGCCACCATTTCCTCCTCATGGTGAGGCCCACCAAGAGATGCAGATCTCCACCACCCCAGACACTGAGGTAGCAACTCCTTAGCAAATGGTGAAGAACCAGCAGGATGGGGTGGAGTAGCATAAAGTCCAGCATGGAAAACAAAAGAATGAGACGCGGCACCCAAATATGGAACATGCCCTGTCAAGAGATGCCAGAACCCATAGAGGGAGATTGAAAAGTCGGCAGCGAGAGGTCCACTTGTCAGATGGGAGCAACTTATCCTCCTACACTACTCCAGTGAAGAAAGCGAATCGATATGAACCACTGAGGGATCGCCTACCGATGGCACTGTCCCTGGAAGATTCAACAGCAGGCGGAACACCACACAGCCTGAAAGAAAGACCAGAGGACTGCAGTGGCAACTGGGCCCCCATCCCTCAGGACTGGGCAGACTGTATCCGGGAGCCATCGTCTGAACACCTCTCTGCTGCGACACTGGAGTCAGAGGCCTTACCGAATCTGTGAGAATGGGCCTGTTTAGGTATAGATATGAACTGACTCTCTCCAGAGGCAAAGCACTTCCCTCGATGTAATATCAATGTTTTCTTTGGTTGATGTTATAAATGTCCCTTAAGTCAGCTGTGGGATAGGAGTTCTTATTCCCCTCGAAGCACAATATTTGAGAGGTGGGGGGAGCGATCGGTAAGGAAAGAGCTCATATATCCCTCACCCCAATTTTCACCTCCCCCCCACCACTTGTGTTTGATCCCTGGGAGGAATTTGATTCCCAGCTCAGCATTATGCTTGTGTAATCAGATCGGATCTCTGCCAGGTATAATAGATGGGTGGTGCAGGTTACATCAACGGGTTCAAGTGTCTGTTCATTTCAGTTGGGCAAAGTTTCCCACCTGAAAGGGGCCCCGCATGATACAATGGAGCTCTGTTTACCCCAAGAAATCCTTCCAGGCTTTGCAGATAGGGATGTGACCAATTACGAGCTGCATCTTAGAGATATACCCACAAGGTCAGCTCCCACTACGACTGGTACTGCAGAATGTAATAAGCAATATTTAGATGGCATCAAGGGGGAACATGGTAGATGCCTTTCTCTCATAAGGCTCTAGCTTTGCTAGGGATGGATCCCATGTCACTAATCAAACCGCTTTCCTACATGGAGGATAACGGGTGAAAGGGTGGTGGGAACAGATCTTCATTGGGGGAGTGCTTGATACATGTCTCTATAGGGTTGCTTGAATATACCCCTTGGAGCAGTCTAAGCTTAGTTAAATGTAGCACCTGATGAAAGGTGCTGCAGAGAGATATTGGGGCATGTGCATGAGGGTTCCAAAGGCAGTAGCAAGCACAAGCTATGTCCGCCAGTCGGGCCCTGTAATGTGAAGGGCTGAGTGGGGTTGTGCCCCACCCACACACACATGTGAGAATATGCTTGGGAGAAATGCTAGGCAGAATAATCCTTGATTCACAGTGACTGACTCCCTATTTGCTTTCCAGAGGGATAGGGCAGCTTGGGCGACCACATCTGGGAGGGGAGCTCTGGGTATGCTTCTTACCTTTCTCCCACAACTAAATGCAACTCAGTAGCAACAGCATAGGGCTGACTGTGGAAAGCATTCAAATGTCTTTCCCCCTGGAGGGAGACCACTGGACCATTGGAGGAGGGGCGACTTTCTCCACTACCTCCAGGCAACAGCAGGTGGTCGGTCCTCAATGCTTCAATTTACATTTGAATTTTAGTATGGTGATGCAGTTACTGTTTTTTGTTTTGTTAAAAATGTTGTTGTTCATGGGGGCTTCTTGGATGTTGTTAGATATGCTACCCCCTCAGATATTGACATTATTACATAGTTTTGATGTCAGGTTATTAAGGGAGGTATAACCCACTATCTAGGTATGTCCTTCTACTAACAGGTAAAATGAGAGTGATGTTTGAACTAAGCATATATGGATGGTATCCTAAAAGGTTTGGAGATTCAGGGGGGGACCAGACAGCGAAGATTGAGCCTAGACCAGGCTACACGACACAATACAGTGGACTCAGCACAATCAAAGGGGGACTAGTGGTACTTTACTGTTGTAGTTACATTCTGTCAGTTGTAAAATGGAGACAACCTTCTTATGGCTAACACACTAGATGTGACAGCCACTACCTGGAATGTGAAGGGCCTTAACTCGCCTGCAAAAAGGAAACAAATATAGGACAGACTTAAAAAAAATTGGTTACCCAGGTTGCCTTCTTATAAGCAACTAAATTAAACTCTAAGGAAGCACAAAAATTGGTAAGTGACAGGGTGTGGGCGGAGGCACATAGTGTATCGGATTTGGTGAAACAGGGTGTCTCCATTTTGCATCACCACAAACTGCAATGGCAGCCTTTTGAAGTGTTTAATGACAGGGATGGAAGGTGGATAATTATGAAGGTATCTACTCTTACTGTGCCAGTGCTGTTAGTTAATGTGTATGCCCCAAATGAGAATACCCCTGCCTTCTTCAACTCCCTATCACAGAAAATTATGGATCTGTCCTATGACAACCCAGCTATCCTCATGGGAGGTGATTTTTAACCTATCAGTGGACTATCTGCTTGACCAAATCATGATATACTGTGTGCCATATATATATATATATATATATATATGCACTGGACCATGATGATGGATGTCTCTTGTGTCATGTAGAAAGAGTTGTATGTTGTTTGTCTCATCTAATGATGGGTGTCTGTGGTTGCTTGTATTGCCTTTTCCCCTTTGGCTGCTTGAGGGGAATGTGGAGTTAGGGTTGAAAACCTAACATCGTATTTCCATACTTTTGCCACTTTGATAGCAACCCTAACTGGTGCATTACCGTCGATTTTTACAATGAATTTTCTTACTTTTTGAGATAGTGTAATCATAGCCTTATTTACCTATGTAGCATGCTTATGGGATAGAGTAATTGTATCCTTATTTGCCTGAGGGAGCGCAGGGCCCTCCATAAATACATTTATGTGTGTAGCTCTGGAAGGGCTCTGCTCTTCCATTTATAGGACACCAGTGACTAAGCTGTCAGCATAGACATCTTATTACCCCAACTCAGGTAACCGGTACTGAAAATTTTTGAATCCCCAGCAAAAAGTAATTCTGCACAACTGCAAGGCCATTCCACGTCACAGGTACAAAATACATTTTGACCAGGATTTAAAAAATGACAGCTGTAACATTTATTTATTTATTTAGACATCAGTTTAACAACCTTTGAGCCAGAGGCTCATTTACAAAGGTACCTCGTCACATAGAGGACAACAGACAGCGGAACAATAAACAACAGTTAATACAGATTCAAGCAAGTTACAATTCAGGGTTACAGTAGGCAAAATACATATGTTTGTGAGGTGAGGATAGGAGGGGATGGTAAGAGGGAGAAGGGATGGGGAGGAGAGAGGAGAGGGAGGGAGGATGTTAAGGGGAGAAGGAAAGCAGGAGGGGGGGTGGGAGTGCTACTCAGCGAGCATTGTCAGAACCCTTTTTTTTTTTTTCCCTGCTTCTTCTTTTCAGCAGTAACACCTGTGTGAGATGAGCAGGTGGTTTCTGAGGCTGAGTTTAAAGCTTGCTAATGTGGGAGAGTCAGAGATACTGGTAGGGAGTGAGTTATACCAGGTAGGTGCTTTGTATGGGAATGCCCTTTGGCCTTGTGAGGTCCTAGCCCTTGGTATGAACAGAGCTGAACATATGAGGTATGAACATACATGATGTGGGGTAATAACAAGTCTATGCTGAAAATGTTGGGTCTAAATATTTAATATTTCTGAAGTTCTGAGCATGCATAGTGAAACTGCAAATAATGGTCATAACTCTGCCATTGTAATATATTTTGACCCCACAATTTTAACATAGCCTTCTTATGACCCCACCTCATGAGCAAAATTAAAAAAAAAATCTGTCAAAACCTGCCCAAAAGATGAATTCGTCAAATGACCACAAAATCACCTTTCTGGTCAGAGTTGCATAATGACAGTCATATGGGTCATGAGATGGAGTCCCCAAAAGTCCATGTTGAAAATTTGGGGTCAAAATGTCCAAAACTGGCTGAGTTATGCATTAAAGTTGAAACCCCCATAGAAATACATTGTACTGCATTTACCTTAGTTTCTCATATTGCAGTCGACAGTTGCAGCAGCAAGACGTGTCTTCAATTGGGAGAGTGGATATCAAACTTGGGACCTATTCGTGTGAGTGAGGGTGTATGGGGTGTACTGCGGGGTATGGGGTGGTGGGTACTGAGTGAGAGGTAGGGGTGGGGGCTTATCGGTGAGGGACTGTTTTTTTTTTTTGGTAGCAAAAAGAAAAACAAACATCAAGAGACAGTTTTCTTTTGCAGTAAGGGACTGGGGAGTGCCACTAGAAACCAGGAACATAAATGGGCATCATGGGACAGTGATCGGAGAATGGGGAGGGTAGGGAGCAGATCAGAAAACTGGGGAGGGGTGGGACCACTGGACTGCTAGGGAATTCATTTTTTTTTCTACAGAGACAGTGATTGGATAATAGACATGGGGGATGAATCTTTTCCAATATACCATGGATCGGCAGGTCACTCACCACATCTCATCTCATCTCCCCACAAACTAGATTTCTGTTACTGTGGGGCTGTGAGGACTTCCATGTTTTCCTGATATAGGACCGAGTGAAGGATGAACTGCAGTATGAATGCAAGAAGTTGTCTCTCGTCTCAAACTTGGACTTTATAGGAAATGACGGGCAAGGAGCAGGAGTTGGAATTTGCAATTTGTAAAATGTTTTTAACAGAGCTATTGGTAGAATGCAATAAGCTGTGATGAAGAACTAATCTTCCATTTAAATGTTTGTGGTTATTGTTTCTAAATTAATTTAAATGCTAATCAAGAGATAATTCCCTGTTTATGGGTGTCTATTTCTCTTTCCTGTTGTGGTTCTAAAGCCTTCTGAAAAATCCTGCACCCCTATTGATAAACTTTATGAGCGATACCAGCATATAGTGTAAAATTATGCCATCTATTTGAATGTTGGAGAATTTATTTTTTCTTATGACATTTGAAATATACCAACACCAGCATTGTAACAGTAGAAAACGTCATCACTGAGTTCAGAGATTCTCCTTAAAAGTGGAATGTACTGTATACACCAATCTGTTAATATCTGCAGTTTCAGTATGACTTTGGTCATCCTCTCATAGTGGTTATATGGGTTATATTCCTTTTTACAATAAAGTAACAAAAAATGCAAGGAAATTGCTTAATAGCCCCTAACAGCATGTTCATTCCTAAAATGCCATAGAAAGAAGACAGATTAGCAAGCGGCTCAAACTGTGCCATATGGCTCATCAATGAACGAAAAGTATTAACTGTTTCAGTGAGAAAACTTTTCATAAATCTACTGTTTGTTAATATTTTTCATTTAAGTGGAACAAAGAGAAATGAAATTCTGTGATAGACTGGTAAATAGAGTCCTTTTAGGAATAACAATTTAGTAAATTTCAAACCCGAGTTGGAGAGCCGGCACGTCCGGCTGTCATCCTTTTAGCAACCACTCACCTGGAGTCATTTTTCTTAAACCCAGCCCTGAACACTGTTCTCTCCGTTGGTTATACCTAGGCTTGCCAGGATTCAGTTTTTATTTTTTTATATTTTTGACCGAAAATATCGATCTTTATATTTAAGCCTTAGTCACGATTTTTTTCACTGCAAAACAATGACACTGATGCGCGGAATTCAAAGTCTAAATGAAAACGTTCAATTTATTTCTCAGTTAAAAGGTTAAAAGCACATGCCATATTATCCTTAAAAATATCAGTGCTGCTAGAGGATCCAGCATTATGAGCGCTAGTGCTGTGAATGAATGGAAAAGAGTGAGTGCTGCTGCATTTCCAGAGAGGAAGTGTTGCATCTTACCAGGGTAATGTTTGAAATGCTAGACCAGTGATGGAGAGGATCAGGCATTTTTTTTATAGATTTTTATGGTATTTTGTAGCTTTTTCTCCCACTTCCCCACCTGAGGCCCAGGCACACATCGGTGCATGCATGTGATGGCACACACATAAACCGTGGCACCAGCTCAGCCCCGTCCACCCACCCATAACAGTGAAACCCCCTCCCACCAATGCTACCCACCAGACCTCCACCCATTGGGAGTGGAACTATGGGGGGGCAACAACCCACCCCCACCACCCCCAGGAGAGGACAGCAGCCTGCTGGCTTGCTCAATCCTGCTCTTTCCTCCCCCCATGCGCTGGCACCCTGATGACCCGAGGTCATTACCAAACCCAGGTTACCATCGTAGTGCAAGGTAAGGCATCTCACACCTCAGTCCTCAATGCCACCGGGCCAGCAAGAATTAGGCATTTATGAGTACTAGTGCTGTAATGGCAAGGATCAGACATTTATGAGTGCCAGGTCATCAGCCCTAATGCTCACCCCATTCCATGAGTAAAAAAGCTGAGATGGGTATGGCAGAGGAGAATGGGGTGAGTGCTAGGGCTGATGACCCCAAGCCACACCCCTGATGCCAGTAGGTGTGTGCAGGGTGGGGGTGAGGTGTTAGGGTTGGAAACCCTAACACCACATTTCCAGACTTTTGTCACTGGAACCCTAACTGATGCATTAATGGAGTTTTTTGCAACTAATTTCCTTACTTTTTGAGATAGTATAATCATATCGTTATTTCCCTGTGGGAATCATTTAACTTGTTACTTGCCAAATAAATTGGTACTCACTCCACGCTTCCCCTCAGTTGTCAAACTCCACATGCTGTACAGTAATGTCATCGGGTTACCTGAGGCTGCAGCTGCATCTTCAAGACAGGCTGGTTATATTTTCCATGGAAAAAAGGTTATAAGCAGATATCATCTAGTTTTTAAAATGTTTTAGGCATTAGAGAGGGTGGATCAGGGGAAAGCTTTTTAGTTTCTGCAGGGCAGCAGAACTACAGTAGTGGATGTATTTTGTTACTGGTAGGGAGCAGCAACTGTAGAGTGTACAAAACTGAAATTTCTGGCTGTTTTCCTGCAGCAGTTATATAGCTTTCTGTATTTGTCATGTTGCTCTTATAAGTATAAAGATTTTTTACCCTATAGGCACCCCACAAGCCACAAACACACGCAGATGTTTGCTCTTCAATTTCGTTGTTTGCTCTTCTAATCCTACGTTTTCGTGCTTTCTTTCTTCGTATCACACTGTATTCATCTGTACCCCAATTTTTATATTTTACATGTTATTTCTTCTTAATGAGGAGTTGCAGTTTTCATAATTGGCACCTTTAAAATCAGCAGCCTTTTTTGAAAGCTAAGAGCACAGTGCCAGAGGACACATCTAAAAAGAGCAGCAGTGAGATCAAAGCCAAGCCAGTACACGGTACACAACAAGGAGTGCAAAGGTAAAGCAGCAGCCACAAATATAACCTCAAGCCTAACACTCGCCCCATTCCATCTGTAATAAGGTGAGATGTGTAGACTTTATGAGAATGGGGTGAGCGTTAGGCTTGAGAAGCCCAAGGCACACCCCACACCTGCTCTCCTGCATGGTTTGGGAGGTGGGTTGTTAGGATTGAAAACTCTAATGCCACATTTCCCTACTTTTGTCACTTCAACCCAACTAGTGCATTAACACCATTTTTTGTAATGAATTTCCTTACTTTTTTAGATAGTATAATGGTATACTTATTTTCCTATTATACCACAAACCCTGCTCTCCAATGGATTTGTACTTTTTGAGATGGTGTAATCATATCCTTATTTCTGTGATGAGTTCTGGGCCCTGCACTCTCATCCCTCCATAATTGTATATGTGTGTGTGTGTGTGTATATATATATATATATATATATATATATATATATATAATATGTGTATATCTTGATGGGGGCCCTGTGCTTCCATTTGTAGGAGAAGAGTAACCAAATTGTCAACATGCCTTCCTATTACCCCATCTCATCAACCTGATAGTAAAAATTGTGAAATCCCCACCAAAATGTCATTCCGTGCCACTACGGGATCATTCAGCCCCTGGGGCACGAAAAGACATTTTAGACAAGATTTGAAAAATGACAGCTTTCACATTCATGAGGTGGTGTAAACAAATAGCCATGTATGATAATTTGGGGTTAAAATATTAAAAATTACCAAAATTACGAGCAAGCGTAGTGAAATGTCAATGCACAGAACGTTGCCATTTCTGCATATTTTGACCCTAAATTTTCAACATATTCTTATGACCCTACCTCATGAACAAGTATGGTGAAAATTTTGAATTCCTGCCTGAAAGGTGGTTTCACCAACCAACTACGAAATCACCTTTCAGGTGGGAGTTGCATAATGACAGTCATATTCTTCATAAGGTGGGGTCCCCAAAAGCCCATGTTGAAAATTTGGCACCAAAAATGTTAAGAAATGGCTGGGTTATCCACCAGAGTTGAAAAACCCATTGAAATACATTGAACTGCATTTGCCTTAGTTTCTCATAATACATTCACCAGTTCAAGCAGCAAGACAAGTCTCTGACCAGTGAGTTGATCTTCACTATGGCACCTGCTGAGGTGAGTGAGGGTCTGTGGGGGGTGTGAGGGGTGTGGGGTGGTGGGTGCTGAGTGGGATGTGGAGGTTGGGAGAGCGGAGTGGCAAGGGACCATTTTTTTTTTTACAGGATAAAAAAAGACATCAGGGGACTGTTTTCTTTATTACAGGCAAATAAAAAAAAAAAACAAGCAAGACAGGGTGGGGGGTATCACTAGCCACCAGGGAATTAGACTGAGATCAGAGGGCAGGGGATCACACTAGACACTAAGGAAAATGAGTGGAAGAGGAAGATTGGAAGGTGGGAGGTGCCACTAGACACCAGGACCTTGAACAAAGAACAAGATGGGGGTCAGAGGGCTAAAAAAACAAAAAAAAAAGACATTGAGGGACTGTTTTCTTTATTACATGCAAATAAATAATAAAAAAAAAACAAGCAAGACAGGGTGAGGGTGCCACTAGACACCATGGAAATAGACGACGATCAAGGGTGGGGAGGGTGTTACTAGACACCAGAGAAAAATGGATGGGAGAGGGAGATCGGAGGGTGGGGGGTGTCACTTGACACCAGGAACCTGAACAAAGAACAGAGATGGAGATTGGAAGGTGAGGGGTGTCACTAGACACCAGGGCAAGTTAAGTTTTGAATTTTTTTTAAAGTAAAACAAGGTGACAGGGGTCAGAGGATGGGGGATGCCACCCAAGAACAAGGGGACACAATTTGAAGATAGAGGGGAATGGCTCAGGGGCAATGTGAGGAAGTATTTTTTCACAAAGAGGGTGGTGGACTCATGGAACAGCCTTCCTAACGAGGTTGTGGAGTCTAAAACTGTGGAAGAATTCAAGAATGCATGGGACAGACATAAGGCAATTCTTGTGGGGGTAGGAAGAAATAGGCTGTTGGTTAACTGAGAACTGCAGCTAATCCTGTAGGTAGGGAAATGGGAAGACTAGGTGGGCCAAGTGGTCCTTATCTGCCATCAAAATCTATGTTTTTATATTTCTATGACAACAGGGAAATTTGGGGGTTTCTTAATTTGAATTTTCGGGGAGGTGTGTGGGGAGGGAGATAGCCTGGGCATAAGTGCAGAATTCATTTAAGGGGTCCAGATAACCATGATGCATGAGTGGTATGCACAAAACTTGCAAACCCCACAGAAATTCATTCATTCCTGATACAAAAAGAGAACGTGTTTCATATCTCGTCATACGAAACAAGATCTTGTTTCATATTACGTGATATGAAACAAGACTTATAATGTTAAAAAAACGTATTTCAAGGGTATTTCTCTAACACACAAGTGCAGAATCCAGCTAAGGATGTTCCAATAAGCAAGCTACGTCTTTTGCACCTTCCCCAAAATACAATTTTTGGGATATTTCTTAATTTTCATTTTCAGGCAAAACTGAAAACAAGATGGCAGCCAATGAAAAAAAGATTTTCCTCAAACGAAAAGAATGATGTCAATATGAACAAAGAATTCTTTTTTCATTTCACTCAACTATTTTGAGGTGCTTACTGAGCATGCTCAGAACTAATTTATGAAAATTTAAAATTGGAACAATTTTGGAATGGATTAATATTTTTTCACCAAACCAGCAAAAGACACATCTGTGAGCCAGTCCCTTTCTACCCTGAAAATGTCAGACCGAAATTCCAAACCATTTATGCTGTAACCAAATTCAAAGAAAATCCAATCCAAACCACTGAGAGAAAAAATCTACGAAAAATTTACTTTTTTCACTATCCAGATCTCAGAAAACACACATTCAACCAGAATGAAACTTGGTACATTCAGAGACGTACCATACAAGACTGCACATGCAAACTTTCATGCAAATCGGTTGAACGGTTATAAAGATATTAAAGTGCAAAAGTTTGAGCTTAACATTGAAACACCAGTTCAACCCTATAATTTATATATATATATATATATATATATATATATATATATACATATATATGTACTGTGTGTGTGTGTGTATATATATATATATATATATATATATATATATATATATATATATATATATATGCGACTGAATATATCATATTTATCTTCATGAGGCCAATGATATCTCATGAGTGGCGATCATTGGCCTCGAGTGAAGAAAAATATGATATCTTCAGGCAGGCCATGTCATGTTCTGTTTATACAAAGTATGTTTTGGGCAGTGGTGGATGCAGGGGGGTGCGAAGGTGGCAGGTGCAGCCCTATATTGTAACTTGTTTGCTTGCTATTACTGGATATGTTTTATAATTATGTTAAATAATCTATCTGGTTGATCTGGCTATTTTATGGCATTTAAATAATTTATCTGACCAGGCCACGGACCCCTCAATTTCTGGAACCTAAACAGTTTTTCAGAAATCCTCTGTACTGCAAGGGATCCAGCGTGTCTTATCCAGGCCACGGACCCCTCAATTTCTGGAACCTAAACAGTTTTTCAGAAATCCTCTGTACTGCAAGGGATCCAGCGTGCCTTGACCAGGCCACAGACCCCTCAATTTCTGGAACCTAAACCATTTTTCAGAAATCCTTTGTACTGCAAGGTACTAGCCCTGACTTTTGGATTTGGTACCAGTGGAAGCTGATTTCCAAGTGGCCCGTACTATCTCCTGCTGAACACACCTCTAACTACTGTATCTCCCTCTGTGTCTCCAGTTGAATTTATGTGCTAGGGTTTAATAATTTGTTTAATCCTTACAGTCATTTTAAGTTCTGAGTTGATATTGGAAGTGAATTTAGAGCTTTTTTGCTTTTTTTTTTTTTTAACTATTGACTTTTCCATTAGCAGATTATATCCCCTCACCACTAGAGGGCTATATCTCTATCTCTTTATCTAGTACGTAAGCCATGTGGTCTCTCTCTGCCTTTCTCTCACCTCTCCTCCTCCTCCTTGCCCTGGCCCCCCTCTTCTCCCTCCCTGGTTCTAGCCACCCCACCCCCACCCCCTATACCCTCTGCTCTGGTTTCCACTGCTACTCCAAGGGAACTCTCCACTTCCACTCGAGACTTGTGCTTGGTGCACCGTTTGGATATTCCTGGTTACTTAACCCAACCATTACTCTCAACAAGTGTGGCCACCTCTCTACACTGTACTACTTTGCAGTCCATATGGGACACTGCCTGGAACCTTGCAACTTCTACTCCAGGAAACAACAATCAAAACTATCTCTCAAAGAGCTGCGACTCTGCTCCTTAAAACTCCTCCTCTTCCTCCTTCTCATCTCAGGCATCATCCATCCCAATCCTGGCCCTAGAAGATCAGGCCACACACAAACTCCAGGTGCCCTTATCCTTGCAACCATTAATATCTGCAGCCTACTACCAAAGCTGGATGCACTCCAAGCCTTCATATGCCAACACAACCCTGACATCCTTGCAGTGGTGGAAACTTGGCTGACACCTAAAGTTCCTGACTCAGCAGTAACAATACAGGGCTACAATGTTCACAGGCTGGACCAGATATCCAAAAAAGGCGGTGGTTGCGCAATCTATATCAAAGACTCCCTGTCCTGGCACCCTGTAGCAACTCCATCACTTTCTGCCTCAGCCCAGATTCTGCCAATAAAAATCATCCTAGGTCCCAACCATAAAGCTCTGACTATTGTCTCTGTATACATCCCACCCAGGGACCCTAAACATGGATTCAACAACGTCCTAAACTTTACCAACTCACATCCTCCTGAAACTGAACTTATTCTACTAAGGGATTTCAACATAAACTGGTTAGCATCGAGTGCCAGTGCCTATAAAGACTCCATCTCAGCTGCTAACCTCACGCAAATGGTAAACTCCCCTACTAGGATTAACTACAAGACTGGCACCAGTACCCTCTTGGATTGGGTCCTCACCACTCACCCCACAAGGATTTCTCATACGACCATTCTCCCAGACTCACTCAGTGACCACTCCCCAGTCATGTGTGCATGGTCTAACAAATTCCTTAAGCCCCCTCCCGAAATTATCGCTAGCAGAGTCCTTCCTCGTGGAAAACTTCCACATCTCAAACAACACCTGCTTCTACAAGACTGGCTACCCATCTATGAAGCAACAGGTGTTAACTTGGCTCTTGATCACTTCATCTCAATTTTCAACAAAGCCTGCGACCTCTTTGCCCCTGCTAAAAGGCGCAAAACAAAATCTCTCTCTAACCCATGGGTCACTGCGGCTCTTCTCTCACAGCTGAAACTAAGGGATCACCTCTGGGCAGCTGCCAGGGCCACTGGCAAACAACTGGACATCCAAAACTACAAACAAGCATGAAATGCCTGCACAAAAGCCATACGGCTAATGAAATCCACCTATTACAAAGATGCTTTCACCAATATATGGGGAAATGGTCGTGCTTTCTGGGACAATATCAAGGATGTCACAGGAAAGCAGCCAAAAACCTCTCCGGCCATGTTAATGGTTGATGGATCCTCAACCCTTGACCCCAAGGTGATCGCAAACATCTTTAACATGGTTTTTCAGACCTTAGTGCTGTTCTACCCCATGACTTTTTAAAACAGGGCCTACTCCCATAATACCTCAGTGCCCCTCAGTCTAACCATCCCCTCTTCTACTTCAGGAAGGTAAGGCTGAATGAAGCTCGCCGCTATATTACTGCAGCTATCTCTAAATCTAGATCTAGTAGCGACACCCTGGACCTTAAGCTTCTGTTGCTCACCCTCGATGAGGTAATTCATCCATTAACAAAAATCCTAAACCTCTCTCTCAGCTATGGAAAATTACCAGACCTATGGAAAACAGCCACCGTGACACCCATCCATAAAAGTGGGGACAAGACGATTCACTCAAATTATCACCCTATCTCCATACTGCCCCCACTCTCTAAGGCACTTGAGTGCATCGTGGCTGATCAACTTACTGACCACTTGGAAAAATACAATATACCTTGTCCACAACAACACAGCTTCTGGAAAGGTCACAGCACCACCACAGCCCTTCTTGAGTTCACTGGAGCTTTGCACAAATCCCTTGACAACGGCCTTCTCACAGGGGCCGTTTTCGTCGACCTCTCCAAGGCCTTCGATACAGTACACCATGGATTATTAATACACCAACTACTGAATGCCGGGCTATCACCTGACTCTTCTCTCTGGTTTAAAAGCTACTTAGAAAACCAGTCACAGAGAGTAAAAAGTTGCGGACGCTCTTTCTAACACCCTGCCTGTTCGCTCAGGTGTCCCACAGGGATCCATACTGGGACCCCTCCTTTTTAGCCTTTTCTTAAACTCCCTCCCTTACCACTGCTCTGAGCAGATCATACTATATGCCGATGATGGTGTTGTATTCTCCACTCACAAAGATCCTGCAACTCTTCAACACAACCTTCAACTTGTTTCAGTTCTGTAGAGACATGGTTTCTTAATCATAAACTGGTTCTCAATGACAAGAAAACCAAATCTATGTTCTTCTGCAGCTCTCATAACCCACAAGCTACACCACTTGGCTATCTCCACCACCAGGGGAACACTCTAGATCAGGTGGGGTCCTTCAAATACTTAGGGATACAGCTTGACCCTAATCTCTCCTATGGACTTCATGTAGATAATGTAGCTAGAGCTGCTAATACCGGCTTGGTCTCCTTTACAAACACAGACCACCTCATGCCAGAAGCTTTGAAGGTTGCAGTCCTGAGCTCTGTGATCTCTGTAATAGACTATGGTCTCATCATTTATGACTCAGCCACAACCACAACCCTTAGATGCCTCTCAACTACCTTAAATAAAGCATGTCGGCTCATCACTGGTGCTCACCGTCTCACCCACACATGTGACCTGTACACTCAGACCGGCTGGCTCCAACTATCAAACCGCATAAAGTTTCTCACCTGTTCCATGGTGAAAAAATCTACCTTGGCCTTGCACCTTCTGGGGTCTCAACTCTGTTACAACACCAAATTAACAAATGGTGCCTTAGGAGATCCACGCTACAGCTACTGAAAGTCCCCCACTGTCACACTTAACAGGGACAATGCTCTTTTGCTTATCGAGTGCCACTCTGGTTCAATGGCCTCAGCCCAACCATCTCCTCTGCCCCAACTACTGGTATGTTTAAAACTAGGCTCCGGGACCATCTCACTACCAACAGCTTCTGTGACTGCCCAACTCAACCTTGTTTCTCCACTTCCCTTTCTGCTCTAGTTGTCCCCCCCTTCCCTCCTCACTGGATTCTACCCTCACATCTTGGTATACCCAATGCTGCACTTTTCACCCTCTTGCCACCCTTCCTACATTCCTTCTCCCCCCTCACCCTCTTCCCTCTCCCTATGACTCTGGCACTTATCTGTTGTCTATTTTCTCTGACAAATGCCGCTGGCAGCCTTGTTACAATACTACCCTTGAACTGTATTAATCTGTACTCTGTTTGCAATGTCCACATTGTTGTAATGCCTGTCTTGATGTTCCCCATAATTTGTATTTCTCTGACGTGGAACCTTTGTAAAAGAGCCATGACTCAAAGGTATTTGTAATCCTAGACTTGATAAATAAATAAATAAATCTGGTTTGTCCTGATACTTTTTTGAATTTTAAATAGGTTATCTGGTTGATCCTGCCATTTTCTGAGTGTTTAGCAGTAAAGAACTTTTGGTTTTGATGCCCTCACGTAGCTTGACCAAGCAGTTTCTAGTGGAGTAAATTATGTGGTGGCAGACTGTATAAGTAAGGCATGTTTTGTTGAAAAGTAAGCACAATTAATTTTGAAATTATGTTTACATAGTTTTGTTTCAAAAAGATTTTGTGAAATGCAGAGCGATAGGACCAAGGGCAGAGCAAGCGAGTAATCTGCCTTAGAAAAGTACAGCGTGAGCGTGTGTTGCCATAGTAATGGCTGTTCGGGCTTGAGTCTAGTTTTGCGAAGGTAACAAGTTGGTAGCTTTGTCCTCAATCTCCTGTTTCTACAGTTCAGAGGATCTTTTTAAATGACTAGTGAAATGTAGGGTAGAAAAGTAATTTTAGTTACTTTAATGAGTGTGTTAGTTAAAGAGGCTGCCGGCACATCATCTATCGCAATGGAGACTGCTCCATCATGCTACATGAGGGCATCAAAAGTGAAAGTTCTTAAGAAGAAAACATTGAGAAAACAGCAAGATCAACCAAATAAGTTATTTAAATTTTTGTTTAAGTATGGTAGGAATAAAGAGATGTGTGAGGTACGTGGTGGTGGTGGTGGGGGGGTGCAGGTCATATAGGGACAGCGGCACAGCAGTTTGTTGTTTGTAGGTGTAGTGAGATTGAAAGTGAAATGATTTCAGTTTCAGAATGACGTATAGGAGTATGAAGATATCTCTATGATGTATACGAAAATGGAGATATCAATGTTATCTTCACTGCCTAGCTCAGAGATCATGTTTTACACTTCTATTTATCCCAAAACATACATTGTATAAATATATATATATAAATATATATAAATATATATATATATATATATATATATATATATATATATATATATATATATATACTATATATATAATTGCTAACAAACGTTGTGAGTAGTGCCAGTCTTGGCCCCAGTGGATATACTTTGTGATTCTGTGCTGGTGAGCTGAGTCTGGGGGTGAGTTCAGTGACCCAGCCAGATGGGGTGAGGCTAGAAACAGAATTTGATGGCAGATAAAGGCTGCTTGGCCCACCTAGTCTGCCCATTTTCTCTACCTGTTTCATATACCGCAGATCCTAAATTATCTGTGGCTTACCTCCTCTTTCCTATTGCTAGAGTTCCTTTATGTATATCCCATGTGTTTTCAAATTCCTCAACTGTTTTTACCCCTACAGTCTCTGCTGAGAGGCTGTTCCATGGATACACCTCCCATTCCATTATTCCGTTCTGTTATTATGCAACCCCACCCCCACCCCAGCCAGGGAAAGCAAGCTGCAGGGTTGTCCGCATGGTCCCAGGTACCATATAGTGAAGACAACTGTCCTCATTTACTTTTTAAACATTCACTTTTTACACATTCACTCTTCACGCATTCATTCTTTGTTCTTTCAGGTCTCTTTTCCTCTTTAGAACTGAAAGAACAAAGAGTGAATGTGTGACAAGTGAATGTGCGAAGAGTGATTGTGTAAAGAGTGAATGTATAAAAGTGAATGCATAAAGAGTGAATCTATAAAGAGTGAATGAGGACAGTTGTCTTCACTATATGGTACCCAGGTGTAGTGATAGTATAATATGTTGATTATTGTCACTCCATTTTGTATGCTATTTCATGTAATGTATGTCATTTTATACTCCATTTTGTATTGTGTGACTCCATTTTACATGCTGCTTCATTTAATTGGTGTTTTGCTCTTTAGATAGCCTCATTATTATGTTTTGCTTCAGACAGTGTATTTTGCTGACTTGAAGGTCGCATATTATCAGGCAACCTGTTTTGTAGTTTTGTTTAAACTTCTGCTTAGCTCATAGTGTTCTAGGCACCCGGCCAGTGTTTGGAGCACAGTAACCTAGCAGGTGTAGGGAATTCTGAGCAGTCCTTATCGTGTGAATTTGTAGCATCCTGGGAGCCCGGCCAGCTTCTAGAATGTGGGAAAACAACACTATGAGGGCTGCATGATTATTTCAGCATAGAATAAGATATAAATGTAGCTTTCTCAATGCCTGGTTTGAAGCCTCTCCTGCAGGGTGGGCAGCATGTCGCTGTGGGGCCAGTTCGGTTCGAGAGACTCCTAGCCAGGCTGACAAGGGGGCTTCCCAGCCATTGGAAGAGGGCTTGGATGATGCTTTATTGAATCGGTGATGTATAACCTTTTGTATTATATTTTGTTATAATAAAGCTTTGGCTTGCTGTACTTATTGTATTGTTATTGTGTGTATGTGAGTGTGAGTGAGTAAATAGCTGCCTGGTTTGAGTTGGCAGAACATTTTTGGCGTAGTCGGCAGGATTCGAAAATAAAATGTCTATTTTTAGGAAAAAGGATGAGTCTTTTTTTTTATCTTTTCTCTTTGATGAAACTGTGAAAGAATATGTGGAAAGATGTATTAAGGAAAAGTCTCTCAAACAAGCAAGAACAACTGCCCTTTGTACTTATAATTTGTGCTTGCTGCAGTATATACTGTTAGAGCCAATGATGGCTTTCACAGTTCAGGCTGCTTTAGGAGAAAAGCAGTGGCTGGTTAAGTAAAGTTAGATAAGCAACATCTAGAAAAAGAAAAATAAACTACTGTGGATATGCCACAGTAGGTGACTACGAGCAGGATGATTTGAAAATCCCCCCCCATGTTGCCTATCTGTGTAGTTTCAAGTTTTCTGTACATTTGATCCTAAACCCAAGTACTGGGACCTCTACCAGATGGATCTCAACCTAGTACTGTTAGAGATTTTTGTTTGTTTTGTTTTTAAACTGCAAACCAGAGCTCTGGAAAAAGACTTGGTTTGGCAGGTTACTAAAATGGCCAAAAGAAAACCTTTGAAAGGGTTAAAACCTTTGAAAGAGTTAATAGCTGCAGCATTTGGAAATTATCACGAAGGTCCTGCAGTCAGTTTTCTTACTTAGCCTAGTATATCGGAAAAGAAGAAGAAAAATACCTTGGCACCGGGTAAGTCTGAATTTTTTTTATTCAAAGTTGTTTTATGTCTGTCTGTTTTATTTCTGTAATACGTATACTAAACAAGGTAATGCTCCATCTTTCTCATGCATATTTTCTAGCTTATATCTGTGTTCTGTAATTATGTTCTGTTGTCAAGGTTGTGAGATAGGATTGATTGCCTTCAGTGCACAACAGGTTACAGAAAAAAGGAAGAAGA
Source organism: Neoceratodus forsteri (assembly GCA_016271365.2). NCBI lineage: Eukaryota > Metazoa > Chordata > Ceratodontiformes > Ceratodontidae > Neoceratodus > Neoceratodus forsteri. Next base: position 893,221,023 of record CM028137.1, on the reverse strand, counting down.
AGCTTCTTTGCCTCATAGCTTACTGTTTTAATAGGCTTTATTTTTAATGGAACATTTGTGCTGCCTAGATAGGGTCAGTGAAAAACTTTGTTTGTAGTTGTTGCTTGGAGAAGGTAGCGTTGATGGTGAGAGAATTATGGCGTCATAGATTGCAATGTGCAGAAAGAGTTGTAGTTTGCAAGCAACGTGCCAAGCCACTGCTAGGTGAAAATGTAATGTGTTAACAGCTATAAATGGCTTTATCATACTTCTAGTTAAAACCAGAAACTTTTGCAAAATGGCAGAGTGCCATATTTTAGTTATGTGCCAAAAGGTGTAATCATGTTATATGAGATGTGTTCACTTACAGATGATGTGTTTAAACAGTGTTTTGTTCTGGAAAGATTTGGCATAGCAATATGTATAAATGTGTTGGTTTAAAAATTGTCAGTGTTACAAGACAGGCAGGAAGCAGCACATATATCTAAACCACGTACAGTTTTCTAATGGAACTATGGGCATACCTCAGCAAACTGGTGAAACAATGTCAGTCTTATTTTGTGTTAAGTATTTCTTTTTGTGTATGTGTATGTGTGTGTACTGTCTTGGCCAGCAGTTTTATTGTGTAAAGATATTTTAATATTGGTGGTGTTCAAGGACACTACAGGAATGGCTGAGTTTGAATGACCCTTGCATGCACACTGTGACCTTTGCACGTTATTTGACCTTCTTGTGTTTCAACATTTTATGTTACTACCAGTTCAAACTTGATGTGTATTCCATGCCTAAAGCACAACTTTTCACACAAAATGTATGTTTTCATGAAAGCACACCAAGAGTGAACCATGTAATTTGACTTTTATTGCAAAACTAGTATTCTAAGTGAAGAGGAACACACTTTTACAATTTTGAAAAAGGACTATTACAGCTGTTTTGAGAGTTTACCATCTACAGAGATAAGTAATGCAGGTTACCATCAATCTGGACATTTTGTCATGCTTAGGATAAGGGAACCAGGGACACTTGGCTTCTTTTATCCTATGGAAATAATCTTGTTTTATTTTAAACTGATGTGTGTTTGTTTTTGTTGTTTGTCTGTGTTTCACAGCTAACCTTTTATTGCTACAGTATTGAGCTGTCTCTTGCACCTCAAGCTGTGTCTTCCACCAGTAGGAGCTTGGAGGGAGGGATGCTACCCTTCCTTCCAGTGTAATACCCACAAAGGTTGCAAGGTACATGTCATATTTATACTGATTCATGGTCTGTAGCCAATGGTTTAAAACCTGGCTGCCCACTTAAGCTAAGGATGAGTGGAAAATTTATTCGAAAGAAATATGGGAAAAAGAACTGTGGCAGGAAATATGGACTATGGTGCAAAATACTCAGACCACTGTATTTCATGTTGATGCTCATTGTGCTTCAGATACACTAGAACGATGGTATAATTCTATTGCAGATTAAAAAGCTAAGATTCTTCCAGTGGATATTGAAGAAACTCAAAGTCAGCAGTTATCAGAGCTGGCAAAATGGGCACATCAAAATGTGGACATTTGGGAGAGAAACCACTTACAGGTGGGCATATAGTAGGGTGTACCTAACATTGGATTTAGTTAAAACTGTTATTGCTCAGTGTCCTATATGCCAACATGGGCAACAAAGACCAATCCCTCATATTGTGAAAGGACAATTGGGGAGCCTACGAAAATGGAAAGAGAATTTGCATGAAGCATTACAGATTTTAAATAATAGACCAATTGGAGAATCTGAGACCCCTTAATGCGAATGATAACTCCTTAATTTGCAAGTGCAGGCTTACTCAACTACAGAAACAGTGTTATATTGGGAAATTACACAGGAGCTCTGTCTCCTTGCAGAGCAACCCAGAAGCTGCTGGACTTGATTTACATGCCCTTCAAGAATACAGAATAAACAGCAGAAACATTCAAGTGATAGAAACTGGTATTGGAATACAAATTCCACCGAGACATTTTGGTTGGATAGCACCTAAATCAGAACTAGCCCTCAAGGGAATACAAATTTTGGGAGGGGTAATTGATTGTGATTACCAAGGAGAAGTGGAAGTAATTTTGTTGAATAGTAGAGAACAAAATCTGTTAATTCAACAGTATGACAGAGTGGCTCAATTGTTAATTATTCCAGTTAACAAAATGACCCCTATAAAGGGACAAGCCCCCACACTCTTAACAGCAAGGGGGGATAAAGGTTTTAGATCTACAGGAGGTTTTAACAATGGTGCCAAAATATGGGTTACAAACCCAAATGGCCCTCCTGAACCAGCTGAGGTGATAGCCACGGACGAGACAACACAGTGTTAATTATCAGATCAGGGAAAGAAAATGGGAATATGTGCCTGCACATAAATGTTATCTTCGAGAATAATGAAATTTGTGTCTTTCTAGGTCCAGCAATGGATTGTAAAAGGAATGCTGGTGTGTCTTATGGTCCATTTGGCAGAGCTAGTTACCCCTGGAGGAAGGATTCAAAGGGTTAACTGTAATGACACTGGTTGTAAAGGAACCTGGAGTTGGAAAAATGATACCAAAGATAGAACCCAGAGACTTTAGCTGCCCATCCGGACAGAAGTGTGTGGTACTGAACATGACATTTTCACCAGGGTCAATCTCTGGATGACAACTGGTGGCTCAGGACAATATGCCTACGAAACAGATGAAATCTCTTTGCAGAATAAGACTGCTATTAAATGCTGCAACTTACGAATAGTTGCATGGTGACTGTACAACATAGACTTGATTGCTGCATGAATCAAACAGACATTTTCAATGCAAGTATTACTTTGATTGACATAGACACGTTATTCTGCATGAATGCTACTGCAATAACTAATAGAACTACTTGGGCAGATCACATTACAGTGTTGAAAAATCATCCTGTAATTAGCAATGATAGTATAGTTAAGGTTCCATCCACATGTACATCAGTAGGGCAGCAGTATCAGAAAAATGTAATCCATTTTAACATAACGTTTATGTTTAATAGAAAATGCAAATATAAAAGAGCTTGGTATGATACGCTATTAGGTGGAGCAGGGGCAGGCATGGAATTTTAAATAGTGTGGATATAGAAACACTGACTAACAGGCTTCAGGCAGTAGGAATTGATGTATTTAGCTTAATTAACTTACAAGCTCAATGGATGCCAACTGTTTTCTTATCCCAAAGATTAACTTTGAATTATGATTTTGAGTTCTTGCAGTTATTTAATGCTTCACAGGTATGGGGAATGGGAGTAGTAGAAAATATTTCGCGATTTATTGATTGGACAGAATGCACAATGCGACATATGTATTCAATAATGCAAAGAAATAAGGCCCAGAGTGATTTAATGAGTAATAATGAATATGTGTGGAGGACCGTGTTCAAATCATGGATTCCTAGTAATCATTGGATTGTAATGTCATCCACCACAGTAAAATGCACAGGTCCTGATAATGAGCAGAAGCTTATTTTGTATTGGCAGCCAATATTTTAGATCAATCAAGATTGAATATCTCGTTAAATAAAATTAAACAGATAATTCAGGAAACAGATGTAATGCAGGCTCATTTGGCAATAAGAAATAAATCATTAGTGCAAAGTCAGGTGCAAACTACGATAGTTAAAAATAAAATGATTGATTTAAGTTCCAAGATTCAACAAGAGACTACTCATTATTGGTGGGATATTTTACAGGATGGTCTCCATCAGCTACAAAAGTGTTAAATATTCTGATACATCCTATCATAATCATTGCTGTAGTGACAATTATCTTGCTTATTTGGACTTGTTACTTATCATATTATATTAAGTAGTAATTTTGCTATGGTACCAATATCATACAAATCGTATTCACAATAATCAAAGGACCAAATGTAGTGATAGTATAATATGTTGATTATTGTCCTCCATTTTGTATGCTATTTCATGTAATGTATGTCATTTTACTCTCCATTTTGTATTGTGTGACTCCATTTTACATGCTGCTTCATTTAATTGGTGTTTTGCTCTTTAGATAGCCTCATTATTATGTTTTGCTTCAGACAGTGTATTTTGCTGACTTGAAGGTGCATATTATCAGGCAACCTGTTTTTGTAGTTTTGTTTAAACTTCTGCTTAGCTCATAGTGTTCTAGGCACTGAGCCAGTGTTTGGGCACAGTGACCTAGCAGGTGTGAAATTCTAGGCAGTCCTTATCGTGTGAATTTGTAGCATCCTGGGAGCCCGGCCAGCTTCTAGAATGTGGGAAAACAACACTATGAGGGGGCTGCACGATTATTTTAGCTAGAATAAGCTATAAATGTAGCTTTCTCAATACCTGGTTTGAACCTCTCCTGCAGGGTGGACGCATCGCTGTGGGGCCAGTTCCTGGTTCGAGAGACTCCTAGCCAGGCTGACAAGGGGGCTTCCCAACCATTGGAAGAGGGCTTGGATGATGCTTTATTGAATCGGTGATGTATAACCTTTTGTATTATATTTGTTATAATAAAGCTTTGGCTTGCTGTACTTATTGTATTGTTATTGTGTGTATGTGAGTGTGAGTGAGTAAATAGCTGCCTGGTTTGAGTTGGCAGAACACCAGGCCTATGCGGACAACCCTGCAGTTTGCATTCCCTTACAGGAGGGGGGAATGTGCCAGGCCCTGCACTTCTGTAGGTGGATGGGGTCTTCCCATGGCACAGGGCCCTCATCTTCATCTGTTCATGTAGGTCCCAAAGGGATCTGTATAAATGAGGATACCATTTCACTATCTCAAAAAGAAAGGACATTTCTTTGCAAAACACTTTGTTAATTCACCAGTTAGGATAACTTATTGCCACAAAATTAAGGAAATGTGGCACTAAGGCTTCCAACTCTAACTCCTCACCTCCGCACCCCAAGAAGCAAAAGGAAAAGGCATTAGGGTTTTGGGTCTCTGAAGTCTTGGTGAATCAGTGGTGGGGTCTTCCATTGGGTTCTCAGCCCTAATGTTTTTTTCCTTTTGCTGCTTGGGGGGAGGAGTTAAGGTTGGAAACCCTAGCACCACATTTTCCTACTTTTGTGGCATTAAGTTACCCTTACTGGTGCACTATCAAAGTGTTTTGTAACGAATACATATATATATATATATATATATATATATATATATATAGATGGATATCATACTTGCGCGGTAGTGCCAGTATAATTAGGGTTGAGTAAGCACTTTAATGTTAAACCTCAAATTTTGCACCTTAATAACTTTGCCACCATATGATGGATTTGCCTGACATTTTATATGTGTAGTCTAGTACCATTGATCTCTGGATCTGGCAAGTTGCATTACGGTTGGATGTATGGTTGCAGAGCTACAGAATGCCAAAAAACGCAAAGAAACTGACTTTTTGTGTGTTTCTTTGCTCGTGCTCACAGCCAGCATGATTTGTCCATTTGGTCTGAAATCTTCAGGGAAGATGCTGTCTGGGTCATCGATGTGCCTTTCAAAGATTTGGTGTAAAAATATAAAACCGTTCAAAAGATATTCAAAAAACAAATTTCCCATTATAGTCAATGGGGAAAAAATATATGTGTCTCATGAGGGTTTCGCAAATGCAATTTTACTTTCTCAAATGGCCCTTTTACTTTTGTTCTGCAGCCATCTTGTTTTCAGTTAGTAAGAGAGAAAAATGCCTGGTGTTTAAATTTAGGACCCTATAGGTAAACACTGACTGTTGGGTTTACCTAGTCGGGTCCTGAAGATGCTATCCCTATCTTTTTTGGGGGTGGGTAAAACCCCCCAGAAATGCAGTTTCAAACATCGGAGAAAAAATAGATTCACAAATCACGAAAGAAACTGCTGAAATAGGTTCACAAATGCGAAAGTTTCGTGCTACTTTTTGCGAAACATTCGTGATTTGTGAAAGTATTTAAAAAAAACAGCAAATCTTTGCTATCACACTGAAACTGAACGGTTCGGTCTTTTGGGCTGAAATTTGCAGGGTGGCAAGCCCTTGTCCCACAGATGTGCCTTTTGATTATTTGGTGCCAAAATATTCAAGAGGACTAAAATTACAGCATTCCAAAGTTGAGAAATGTCCCATAAGATAACATTGCGGTGCCCATGATGCCTTTTGGCGCCTGTATCTCAAATACGAAGTGAGCTACAGATTTTTCGCTACCCATAGCTTAGTTCACCTTTAGGTGAACTAATCTGCAGAATCAATTTTGTAAACATTTGATTACACCAGCAGTGGAATTTTTTTCCTACTTGCTACGGTTACAGAGATATTGGCAAAAACATGTTCCAAGGGTTCCAAGGGTGCCTTTTCAGTGCATTTCGGTGCCTGTATCTTGCAACGATGTGAGATATGGATACAGTCAATTCATATTGTATGGAGTACTCACTGCCATGATTACAACGACACTTGAATTTTTTTTGTAGCTTCTACGGTTGCTGAGATATTAGCACATTAGTGGCACAAGGGTTCCTTGCCCTATAGGGCTGCTGTATGGCTCTGTACTTACATGCAGGGTAGGATGCAGGGCAGAAACCTGCACTCCCACATACACATACCATTACAAAACAAATGTGCAATGTGATGGGCATGCAGGGCCTGGAGGGCCAGCTCTCCACACATACCAGTTACCAGTTACATTACACTTTATCAAAAAGAAGGGAAATTCATTGCAAAAAACTCCATTAATGCATCAGTTAGGGTTCATAGCACATTGACAAAAGTTTGAAAATGTGCTGTTAGGGTTCAATCCCCTAACTCCGCATCCCCACACCCCCTCACACACACACACACACACACACGTCACGTAAGACTGTAAGGCACTATACCACTCCATCTCATCTGTAAGCACAATAATCACAACACAGTACTAATTTCACATAACACTATCTAATGAAAAACCAAATACAATATCATCGACTCTTTACTGCCAGCACAGTATGATGACACATTATTGCTGACATATCTTCTTCATACAATGAGACGTAGTCTGTATACATTTTCAAAAGATTGATTTTTATGTGTCATAATTCAACAATTGGCTCACTGCAGGATAGAGCTGACACATACATAGTACTTTTCAGATACTGCTCACGCAAGAAACTAGCAGCATCACATGTTGTTATACTGCTGCATTTCCTGGAAATACTCATTAGCAGTATGTTATGGCTAGCTTTGGATGTTACAACTGTTGCTTTTACATCTTACTTGTAAACTATACTACAAAACATTACCTTTATTATTACTACCATTTGTTATTAGGACTGACTCACTGTCAGAAAAAAAATGCAAACATCCAATGGCAGTTGGTAGGCTTATCCAAACTCTCATTTCCAATAAACTATCTGTGGATGACATACTGTGTGTTTTACTTAATGATGGTTGTCTCTGGTTGGTTGTGTTGCCTTAACCCTACCCTTGCTTGCATGTGTGTGTGTGTGTTGGGGGGGATGCAGAGTTAGGGGATTGAATCCTAACAGCACATTTCCAAGCTTTTGTCGCTGTGTTATGCACCCTAACTGATGCATTAACAAAGTTTTTTGCAATGAATATATATATATATATATATATATATATATATATATATATATGTATATGTGTGTGTGTGTTTTAACACCTATACAAAGCAAACAGTGCAACTACGACTGCCACAGAACTTCTGCAGGAATAACATACCGCCATTGCAAATGTTTGACAGCAAATGGGAACCCCGCCACAGAACTTGGTCACAAAGTGTAGCAGAAAAAATCAGGGGCTTGGGTGTAATTAAACTAAGCAATACAGAAACAATATAAAGGTTGTGGAACAAAATACTGTAGGGTAGGGCAAAATAAATAGCAGCCAACTAGGTGGGGGGGTCATAAAAAAGAAATACACAGCCATCCTGGTTGGGGGGAAGGGGGCTTGAAAACTAAACAAAATACACACACATCCAGGCAAGGAGGAGAGAAAGGGTTTGAAATCAAAATACACAGCCATCTAGGTGGGAGGAGGAGGGGATTATGAAAACAAAAGTAGAGAGAGTGGAAAATATGGGTTAGTGACATGCAAGGTTGGGAAGGCAGTGGGTGGCAAGCATAGGGTAGGGCACAGGAATCCATGGCACCTCATGTGCATCTTGTGCACACACCATCAACACAGGAATTGTGCTATCAATGTGTACTGGTGGGCAGCAGAAGGACATCATCTACGACATGGGGGGATGGTGTGGGTATAGAATGAGTTGCCCATGGCCATGACCCCATTGTATACTGACCACATTAAAAAACAGGCCAAGGGTGGGCAACAGACAGATCCCATGGGCTGGTATGCCCCACAGGGTTGCCAGATATACAGCTGCCTGCACAGTGGGGGGTGGACACACGCTGGGGTGTCTGCCATGGGGTGATTATACCCTGGAGTGTCTGCTATAGTGTGACACTCACTTCACTTGCAGGGACAGCACTGTTGGTTGCCCCTGCCTACCCTGAGACCATGGCAGCAGCCTATAGCATGGTGGTGGCCACCCCACCAATGCCAGCCACCAGGAAATCCTCTTGTCTTTTGAAGCCTGCTTCCAAGGCCACCATGTGCTTTGCTTGACACACCTCAGCACACTGCTTATGGGCCAGCAGCAAGCCCTACTTGTGACCCATCTCAGCTTGCAGGCCCTCCTGAGCCCCCATGGTGACCTACAGCAGCTGCCTGCAGCTGTCATGGACTGTCCTGGGAACAGGGTCTGACTGCACCCTGACCCATTGTGTAGGCTGGGGTGGTACCACAGGGGTGCTGTGCCTAGGAGTGTGGGGCAAGGTGGTAAAGTTGGGGCTGTGCCGGAGACAGTGTACTGGGGATGCACAGTGTGGGCTGTACCAGGGTCAGTGGGCTGAGGCAACACAATGAGGGCTGTGCCAAGGACAGATGGCTGGGACAGCACAGTGGTGACTTTGCTGGGGGGGTTACTAGGCCCCACTGGCAGGAGAGCCAGAAGGGGCAGTGGCAGTAGGTGGCATGAGTGTGAAGAATGCCTGTGGGCAATCCCTGCCACCATCCCACCCTTCAGCGGTGTCCGAGCTGCTGGACATCTACTGCCTCCATTCCTCCACAAAGGTCTCCATGTCACTGTCATTATGATCCTCCACCACTCCTGCATGTATTGGATGCATGAGCAGCAGCCATCTTTATGCCCCTTGTGCATCCTTAACTATGGTGTCCAACACAATCAACTGGGATTTTGAAAAAAGAGAGGGACGTTGATGAGTACTACACATACCAGTGAGTGGACAATGCTGGCATGCAGGCCCAGTGTACTGTGTATAGTTACACGTGTGCCACCTGTGCAGTGTAGTGCCCATATACCACAGTGCTGTACACTTCACACACACACACACACACACACACACACACACACCATCACCGGTGATCACATAGTGTACAACACCCATGTGACACAATAGGTGATGTTCCCCAGACATCCACACCACCAAGTTGCCTGGATACCACCAGGCAGTGTACCCCATTGTGTAACACATCCAGCAAGTACACCATTACAGACCATGCATGTAGCAGTGAGAGCCTCGATATATGGTGCATGGTACATCATGTCCACACATGCATGGTGCATGGTGTACCATGCACCATGTGTGGACATGCAGGATGCATGCATAGGGCTACTGCAGAGAGTGTCTGCAGAATGCCAATGTGTGCTTGATATCCTGTGTGTGCCCTCAGTGCTGGGCCAGATGTGGCCCACATCACCATGCCATGTGTCTTCCCTGGACCCATGCTATGCAGCAACACATGACACTACTGTAGCATAAGCCCACCCCCATGCAGATCATGTCAATGTGCTGGGGGCTGCTGCAGTCACTCACATGGCTGTAATGGTCCCACATGGCTCTCATAGCCACTGCTTGGGATCCCCATAGTGGTCACAGCCAGCACAGTAGCCGCCATGAGTTCTTTGGCAGTTACCAGGGGCTCAGCCATTAGTGGGCTACAGCCTTTGGCCATGAAGTCAGACTTTGTGACAATCAGCTCTTTGGTGCGGTGCTTGAGATCCTCAACCTGCTTTTTTCCTTCCTTCACTATTCTGCCTCTGACATCCATGGTGTTCACTACCTCAGTGACATCTGCAGTCCAGAGCTGGGCAGAATGGGAAAATTCTGAATCCGTGGAATTTTGACGAAATTTCACAAAAGTCTGTGAAATTCCTTGAAATATTGTCGGAATTTTGCAAAATTTTTAAAATTTAGTAATTTGGTTAATATCTCTGCTGCCGTTCAAGTTAGAGCTCTGAAATCTGGCATATATACACTGTGGGGGCAGTGGCCACTAACATTATGGATGGACAGGTTCAAAAGTATAGGTGCTCAAATGTTTGTCATTTTATTGTTTGTGTGAAATTTCATGAATTTTTTATCTGCATATACCTCAACCGTCTATTGGGTCAGGGATCTTAAATTTGGCATGATTTCTTGATGATAAGAGTTCTGACAATGTGCCAGATTTTATGACAGTACGATGCATCATCTCAAAATTATATGTGCTCAAAATCTGTCATTTTATTTTTTCAGAAAATTTCATGAAAACATTTCATCTGCATATAACTCAGGCACCTTTGGAGCTAGGCATGTGTAAATTAGTATGGATAACCTTTTTGTAATGCTTATGGAGTGTTCTAAATATGGATATAACTAGATAGGAGATTTTTAAGTTACAGGGGTTCAAACCTTTACTATGTAAATATTTACAAAACTTTGTGAAAACTCAGAAATGTGGATGTTTGTATCTTCTCTGTTCTTGCATGCAGAGAGTAAACATTTGACATGCATATCATTGTCAGTGAATCCTGGTATCTAACACAATTGGATAAATTGGTTAAGCAGTTTTAATTTTGCAGAAGAAAAAAATAATCAGTAAAATTTCTCACATATTTATGATAGCATAAACTGTAGATGAAATATCCAGATTTATTTTGTGTAGAATTTAATATCAACAATACACATATCACGACTTCATTTGATAAGCTGGACTGAGCTTTTTGCAGGCCTGCTGTTCCTCTCTGGGTGACTATTCAATCCTCTCCCCCTTCTCTTTTGGTATAACCAGATTGATTCAGTAGAACTACTGATCCCACTGATATCCTCTTTGTTCTTTACAGTGACAAACTCCCTTAAATGTGAGTTACCTACTTCTTTTCCTATTGACCTACCCTGTTGGAATAGCCAGGATTCTTTCTTCCTGCTGCCCAAGACATTGTCTTCCCCACTACATCTCTTTGAGTATCTCTAAGTCTTAGACTTTCATGTACACCGGACTCCCCTAATTATAAATTTACTGTGATCCTTAAATGTCCTGCATGCAGGTTGGAATTGTGCTTTCTTGCTCCAACCTGGGGGTCTACCACTGTTGTGCTACCCAGTTCAGTTGTCCATTTCTTGGTAAAACTGTGCATCTAATCCCAGAACCTTGTTATCCCTCACACTACCTGACTCTTATACCCCCTATCCTTTAATTAGAATCCCCCAGATAAGGCTGAGTCAAATTGGAAAATTCCAGTTTTATGGAATTTTTCACAAAATTCTACAATTTTCACAAAGACTCATGGGATTTGACTTTAAGTACACGTTATTTTGCAGTTTCTCACAGCAAGTAATTAATAAAATTGGCATACACAGTCTCCTTGTAAGGTCTAAGAACCTGCCAAATTTAATGGTATTGCATTCTCAAGTTTTAAAGTTTCAGGGGTTTATAGTTTCATTGTTTTATAGTTTGGAATCAAGTTCAGAAGACTGAAGTCCATAATTGAACTTGCCACCATTCAAACCCAAGTGGTGGAACAAAGGAATTTTTTTTCCGCCCATAGGTCTAAACTACAGTATTTTTAAAAACTATCATGCTTCCACTCTCTACAACATGTCTTGGTGGTGTATTCCAAGTATTAACAACTCTCTGGGTCAGCCACTGACTTATTTTAGCAGTGTTATTTTTTTCTCTTATAACTCTTAAATTATGTGACCTTGTGTCCTTATAATGACATGTGTTTTTATTTAAACCAATCAGCTCAGATAATTATGGGTTATTATGAGCCTTAAAAGTCAGACACAATTCTCCCCTTAAACATCTGTATTCCATTGAATATAACTGCAGATTCTGTAATCTATCCTGATATTGCAAGCCTTTAACTTCCAGGATTTTAGTGGCTTTCTTTTGTACTCTTTCAATTCTGTTTTTCCCCTGAGTGGAATAAGGAACACTGAATGGAAGACAGTATTCAATATGTGGATGGACTAGGGCTGCATACAATGGGAGGATAACCACAGAATCCCTACTTTTAATTCATCTCAGGATACATTGTATAGTTTGATTGCATTTCCTAATGATTTTATCCATGTGGAAGTCAAATTTTAGATTGTCAGATATCCAGACTCCTAGATCCTTTTCATTGGAGCAAACTTCTAGTTAGATATTATTAGTACTATATTGATATTTTAGGTTCTGTGTTCCGAAGTGCATAACTTTGCATTTTTGTTAATTAAAAGCTAGTTTATGTTCATGTGCCCAACTAGTCAAATGACGTAGACTATCTTGAAAAACTTTGGCTGTTTCATCATTATACACAATGCCCCCTACTTTGCAGTCATCTGCATACTTAGAAGACCATGTACCTGCCGGTGCTTGCATAGAAGATAACATATTAAATAGAATCAGTCCCAATACTAAGCATTGGGGCACTCCACTAGACACATCCCCCCCCCCAGGAAGACATAAAACCTTGTATTGAGATGCATTGAGATCTACTGCTCAACTATGAGTTGATCCAACTTATTATATTAGGATGGAATTTTAAGCTCATTAATTCCTGAACAAGGATTTTAGTAGAAACCGAGTCAAAAGCCTTCGAGAAGTCCAGAAAAGCCACATCCACTGGCATACCTTTATCCAAGGCAGCACTAACTGGTTCACAGAAGGACAATATGTTGGTTAAACAAGATTACAAAACTGTGTTACGTTATATCACAGTGACCTGTATCAGATAGATGTTGTATATGTTTTTGTGATAATCTTTCATAAATTTTGCCCAGCACCGATGTAAGGCTAATAGGTCTATAATTCCTTATATCTTGTTTCTTGCCTCCCTTATGAATAGGGATCACAAGAGCTTTATTCCAGATATTTATTGATTTCCCCTCTTGCAATGAAGAATTGAATAGGACAGAGATGGGGCTGGCCAGTTCATTGATAAGCTTTTTCCAAAATTTTGATGACAAACCATCTGGTCCAGCAGAACTATTGTTTTTTAATAATTTGACTATTTGTTTAATATCACTAGGACAAAAAACTGGACAATCCGATTGTAATGCAGGGAAATCATTGAAAGTAATATTTTTTTTTATGCACACTAAGAAAATAATGGTTAAAGGCTGAAGCCATTTCAATTTCTGAACTTTTGATTCCTTTTTCTGTTTTAATTGGCCCTACAGTATTCCCATTTTTATCCCTTAGTGACCCTATATAATTATAGGGAGCACGACAGTTCACTCCTGACAATTCAAACAGCATCATTTCGCTCCCAACTTTACACTCCTGCATCAGTTCATCCCTATGACACTAGCCATCCTACGACAATTCGCTCCCACTGCAATTGGAAATTGCAGAATTGAAATTGCAGCAATTTAATAACAAACTGCACTTACCAGGTTAATGCTATGTTAAGTTTTCACAGGCGTCATGTTGCTGTCAGTCTGCAGCCGTGGTTACCAGCATATGACGTTGTGTCTGTAGCCATGGTTACCAGTGTCTGACGTTGTGTGTGTAGCCACAGTTCAGTTCAGTCAAGTGAAAGAGTGGTCACGTAAGTTAAAAATCAATACTTTATTTTAAAATCTTAAAATCAGTGTAATTAATTCCTTTATCAGTATTCAAAGCTGTGAGCAACTCCACGGAGAAACTCCTCAGTCATGTAGTCTGCACACTTTTCTAAAATGCAGGCAAGACATGCAACATTATCCCAGTATACTCTCCTTGATGTAGTCGGTGGGTTACTGGCTATTATCTGCTCCACTTCAGAATCCCTTTTTTGTTGTACACCCCTGAGCCCATCTATAAATTTCCACACCATGGGGTACGACATACAAAGCACACTCTGCATTCCATGGTGAAAGGCCTCCATGACATTATTTGTTTTTACTCGTCCGTTTGACACACTGTCTGAATGATTCCACAGTGTTATTGCATAATGTGGCTGTCTTCGTCCATTCCCTATTCTGTTTCTCCTGCCCACCCAAGTGTCCTCTAAATAGTCCATGATAGGCTGTAATTCTTCTGGGAAAATGTGTGCTGCTTCATCAGATATTTCCTCAAATCTAGCAATGACTTGGTCCTGGGGGTAGAAAGCCACTGTTGGCAGATATTTACATTTTAAGGCAAATTCAGGGTCCTGGGCATATTTTACTGCTAGCCCTTCACTTTGAATTTTCCAGTAGATGCATTGAGTAAAATGGAAGAAACAACCAACTTGAACTGATTGAGGAAATACAGCCCTGAATGCATTTATTGTAGCTTTCTCAAAGTCAGTCATGACCAGAACAGGGTTCAAGTTAGGACACATTTCTTTCAATGCAGACAGTAGACGTTTGTAACATTCTCTTGATTTACCTGGCAGTAATGCCAAAATAGCTGGCTGCGCATTTCGGAAGCGTTCCCCCATTATAACATATAACTGCGTGAACAGTGGTGGGGAAATGCTGAATGTGCCGTCTGCGTACCAATGTGTGCATCGCTCAAGGAAAGTTAAATTGTTATGTGTTCCAAACACTAGGATTCTATTGTGCCCATGGCCACTGTCATACAATAAGAAAGGGACTGTGTCACCACATTCAGATGTTTAATAGAAGCAGTACAACTCAGGGATTTGTAATTCGATTAAGTCCTTTGGGTTGGGAGGTGCACCATGAACTTTCACCCATTGTATAGTCTGTTTTAGGTTTTTATCACATATTTTCCCCTGGGATGCAAGTGAAATTTTAGTTTTTGAATGAAGAAGCACCTGTGCCATGGTATCTTGTGTTGTGGCAGCTCTTTCCTTCTTTTGCAGCATTTATTGCTTCTACTCGTTCAACCGCACAGGCATCAGGTGCATGTAAATGCATAGAAAATCTATGTATAATGGTTGGGTCCTCATAGCTTTTAGTATGTATTCTTGCATTGCAAAGCTTGACTTTGCATACAGCAAGCTCGCACTACCAAATCATCTTATTCATGTGTCTGAGTTTGTGGAAGGTATGTATATATATATATATATATATATATATATATATATATATAAAATTTAAATCATCCAAAGCTTTTTTTTCTCTCTCCCGGATACTATGAAGTGGCCTGTCATTGTGGAAATGGAGACAGAGACCTAATGGATTCAGGGGCAAGCTGTATTGACATTTAAACCTATGGTTACCCAGGAGTACCCAATGCTAGCTGAAATTACTATGTAACTAAGGGGGCAGTGACTATATTCGGGAGCGAATTGCCACAACCTGAGTTGTCGGAGGAATGAATTGCCGCAGGAGTGTATAGTTGGTAGCGAATAGTCACGGTATGAAATCTCGGGAGCGAATTATGTACCCATAATTATAAAATCTCTTTCTATTATCAGTAACGGCGCTAGCTAATTTTATTTCTATATCTTTTTTAGCTTTCTTGATTATTTTTTTCACATTCTTCATTGATTTTTTCACATCCTTCATTGATTTTATTCACATCCTTTTTAAATGCTGCCCTGTTGAAGCCAGTAGGATGTTTTTTGGCCTTTTTATATAGTTTATTTTTCCTTCTTATAGTTTTCTCGATTTTCCTGATCCACCATACAGGGACTCTATGCCTTTTAATGTATTTTATCCTTTCTGGTACCCAAGCATTAATGCATATATATCTAACTTATCCCTTAATTTTTCCCAAATTTGTTCAACATCAAGATTTTCCAGTTCTTCATTCCAGTTCCAGAGATTTAAATAAGATTCAATGCAGGGCTAATCTGCCTTAAAGAAGTCCCTGAATTTTGTTATGCCACTGACTGGTTTATACCCTGAAATGTGTAAAACAAGTTGGATTATGCCATGGTCACTACCACCAAGAGGCAACAATACTTTGGGGCTGGAAACACCCAAATCTGGGTTTACAAATGTTAAATCAAGAATATTATCCATCATTGTGCTCTCATGCACCACCTTCAAGTTCAAGTTCAAGTTTATTGCAGGAAAGACTCTGTTGAGCAAGCTCATTCACAAGGAGGTCCTGAGGCACATACACATACAGTTCGCAATTACATAGACAGGAGATATAAAATGTAGAACAACACAGAAAAAAATATATAATGCAAGAGGTATACACAATAGAAGTCCTTATACTATATATGCAGTACATTCCAGCTTTAATCTTGCCCTAAATTATGCAACACATTTCAGCTTAATAAGTAGAGGGCCAGTTGGTACCTAGGAAGTTGACTTGGCAGTGGGTGCCTAGTAGCACCTACATACGTCTTTTAATTTAGAGATAGCTAGTGTTTTGCAGGAGTTAATTGATATGATGCCGGTTAGCTTCAGCATGGCTTGTAGTTGGTTCCAAATGTTTGGGAGGGCATATGAGACAGCTCTTTGGCCAGCTGTGGTATGTGTCCTGGGAACATCTAGTAGGATAAGGTCGGATTATGTACTAAGTTAACCTGGGAGATTATGTCAATAAATTTATTTTCTAGACCACCCTAGCTAGACAAATTCAACCAGTTAATAGATGGGAAGTTAAAGTCACCCATAAGTATGACATCATTTTTCAACACCATACATTCAATTTCATTTAGAAACATATGTGTTTCTTCAGTATTCAAACTAGGGGAGTGATAACCTAGACCAATGGTTACTTCTGTAGGGGAAGCAGATAATTTAGTCCAAATTATCTCGTTATCGTTAGCAGAGGTTTGCGTTGAATTGATCTCATAAGGTTTTAACAATTCCTTAATATAAAAGGCTACTCTGCCACCCTTTTTATTATGTCTAGGGGATTTATTAAGGAGGGTGTAACCTAAAATGGTTGCACCCCATTCTTCTTCTGAAAAACATGTTTCAGTTCTACCACACACATCAACATCATGGTTATACAAAAATAATGTAAGCTCTTCTAACTAATTTTTTCAACTCTGAGCATTGATTAATACTAATGTTAAGGATTTAATATTTTCATTGTTTTTATGTTGTTTATGGTCAGTAATAAATGAAAGTGGTATAGTGGTAACTTGTTTTTTGTATCCTATTGGAGAGGGAGGCATGGTCCGTCTCACCCCCCCAGGTACTAGTTTAAAGTTTTATTAAGACAGTCAACAATACTTTTTCCTAGAGCAGCACTACCTTTCCTATTAGGGTGAAGCCCATCCCAGCTATACAGGTCAGTTTTATATTCAAAGTTTTCCCAATGAGTCGGACATTGAATGTTCTGCCTTAGGCACCATTGTCTTAACCAATTATTAACTAGTTTTATTTTATTGCTCAACATTGGTGAGAACCTAGGAACTGGAAGAATTTCTGAAAAAGCCACTTCTGCTCCCAGATTGATAATCTGGTTAGTTATGGCCACATAATCCTGTTGTATTTTTAAAATAGGATCATACAAAATGTTGTTAACACCAGCATCTATTACAACAAAAGCATCTGAACTACTATTAATGAGAATATCAGGAATTATAGGTGTAATATCTGAAATTTTGGCACCCCTAAAGCAAGACATTGTTCTATTAGGCTTGTCCTGATCACAGACTGCTCTGTCTAGGTGCTTAACCATTGAGTCCCCGAGAACAATTAACTGTTTTATAGCTGAGGTCTGCTGCAGGCTATCTTCCTTCAGATATGATGCATTAATTGCTTCATTATCAACCTGGAGAGGGACAGGTTCCATCCTAATAACATTTTCCAAATGCGGGGGTTCACATTGGGATGATGAAACATTAGCCATGTGTAGTTTACAATCTTGCAAAATTTAATTTTTAAATGTTGTGAAAGTTTGACTACTTTTAATTCAATTCCATTTAAAGCTGAAAATATGAACTTTTTCAGAAATGACCACGTGATACAGTAGTTTAAATGTTTAAACTCTGGTTAAATTCGGATATGTAGTTTTAAAATTAGATGGAACTGCAATTTAAAATTTGGCAACATGTTTGGCAGGCTATAACTCAGTCCTATTTAAGGCTAGAAATATGAAACTATGTGCATATACAAATGTAGTGATAACCTGCATACATGTTAATTTTGGTAATATTTCAATGAATACTATCAAAATTATACTAAAATTACAGAAATCCAAATTTTGACAAAATATTTGGCTAACTATAACTCAGCTCCCATTGAAGCTTGAGACTTACAACATGGTGCATATATGCATTCTAGGTGCTTCTCTAATTCCTGATATTGTGGACAAATTTGGATAAGGAATTTTAAAATGATTTCAAAATAACTGAAAATTAAATGTTGATTAAATGTTTGGCCACCCATAACTCTGCTCCCTTTCCATCTACAGCTCTGAAATTGGATATGCTCTTGTAGGCCATTGGGTTATGTTTATGTTCCAAATGTGGTGTTACTTGGAAGCACACTTTTAAAATGATAATGAAATAACAAATTTAAAATTTTGCAAAATTCCACTGCACTTTTGAGACAATTCCATTGAATTCTACAGAATCTGAATGATCATTCTACGGGCATTCCATGGGTGGAATTTTATATTCTGCACAGCTTGACTGTAGTGATCTGTCCCTCATCTCCCCTGCGGCAGCCCAACAAGTCATCCTGGGCCATGCAGACCTGCACCAGGGCCATTACTTCCTCATATGAGAAGTGACGCTTTATAATTTATTCTTCCTCCATGGCACCTGTTGGGAAGGGAAGGGGAGGATGGTCAGCACTGAGCACTGTATGCACACAGCAGGACACAGATCATAGGTACAGTGATGTGCCAGCACCACTGTACCCCAGCCAGGGCACATTTGCATCCCTGACAGACAGGGCCAAACACATAGGGAGCAGCCTGCATATCACAGAGATGATAGCATGTGCAGATACAGCTATGGGCAATTGTGGGAACAGTTTAAATCCACTGCTATGAACACCCCTGCCCATGTTTTCAGGCCATTTCAATACACACGTAAGTCCAGCCACCTGTAGTATCTCTGTGGAAACTGTGTACTATTGTCTGCTCTTTTTATACACTGCAGGTGCAATCAGGCATGCAAATGACTGAATGCATTCCAATAATGACAAGCAAAGTGGGGTTTAGTGCACAAGCTATGAAATTTGGTCATTTACAGGCACTGGTTCTGCATAGTATAGTAGCGCCATGCACTATTGTGATGGCACAGCACTAGCACCATACTAACTCAGAGATGACCATGACATTGCAGGATATCACCTGACATCATAGTATTGCAGGGGTATCCATGCTATGACATTGTGCTGTACCATTGTACATGAGCAGCAGTGTGCCACACATGCTGGGAAGTACATTTCTGTCTGCATGCAGCTCACACAAATCCCCTACCCAGAAACTTGCTTAGCACTGCACGAACTGATGTTAGCACAATGCAACCATCAAATGTACTGTGTTAATGCCCAGCCTACTAAGTACAGCCAAGGCAGTCCTGGGAGAAGCTGTAGGAGCAAGAAGGAGTTGCCAGCACAGGCTAAACAATATCTGACAGGCACAGGAGGGTGCAGGGAGCCAGACAGCGGGGCACACAGTGGTCAGTTGTGGAGCTGACCAACCTAGTTGATCTTGTTATGGCCAGGGAGTAGCTGCAGCTGGGGGAGGAGGAGGAGGAGGCATCACCAAGGCCCAGGTGCAAGGTCTGGGCATTAGTGTGGCAGAGCCTGGCCCATAGGATGGGCATTAATCAGACAGGTGGCAGGTGCTTCCAGAGGTATAACAATCTGAAATAAAAGGAGCCATCATGCATGCAGCAGTTGAGGGCAATGGTGGAGAGTGGCACCTTGCCCAGATCAGGTGAGTACAGCCAGCAACTGTATGGTTGCTGTGATTTCAGGTGAACATTACTGTTTCAGCACTCCTAGACTACTCTGTTATTTTCTCCAAGCCTCAAGGGCAATTTACCTGTTTTCCTTTTGATTACACCCTTTTCTATGGAAGCTGAATTGCTGTATTGTCCTGTATAACCACTGCAAGGTTATGGGACCAGAGTCACTGTAGATGGCACCAGGAAAGTGACACTATTGCTCACTGCCCAAGCTGGTGTGCCTTTCATTGGTTGGCAGGTCTGTTATTCAGCATGGTCTGGCCTAAGTATGCATACCTGTCCTCTGGTGGTAGTCACTGGCCACTGTGGTACCAGTACACCCCTGTGACATGCCATGTGCTTCATACAGCACACACGTGCAATCTGTGGAAGCTTGCCTGCCTCAGTGCCATCTACAAGTGCCTTCTGCACTGCTTGCCACACCAGCACATCTCACCACAGCCAGCTTTCTGTGTCACTGGGGCCACCAGCAGAGTTAGTTATTGAGGGCCCTTGACAGCCTGTACAATACAGAAATAACTGTAGATCTGGGAGCCCTGCTGTTCGCCATATCCACCGGGGGTTGTGATATCACATATGCATGTGATCACTGTATGTTACTAGGCACTGTGTCAAACTGGACGTATATGCACTGTACTTTGGTGTGAATGTCTAGGCAGTGTACAGTGTACTGAACAGCATGCTGCCATAACTCTTGTCTGTGCCATGTATACTGTATGTGGTATGCCACATGGGTGTATGAATGCATACACCATGCAATTCATTATGTACAGTTGTATTGCAGAGGGTGTGATGATCTAGGACTTGATCAGTGAATTTGGTTACACCTACACTCTGATGTCCCCCCACTGGTATTATTGTATGATCATTGTGCTCTATTTTCATTAAACCTAATGCTAAATACATACAACTAAGCAAAATAGGGTGTACAAGGAATATGGGTCACAAGTATGGGTGTGTCTAAAAGGTATGGGGGGGAGTGGCACAGAAGCGCAAAAGGGTTCTTGCCTCCAAAGTGTTAGCTCCTAGCTACACCACTGGTATGTTATGTTGATTCTGTCCCATGCCTCTTTGCCTGTTTAGCCTGACATCACCCATGTGCATCTGGCCGCACACACTCTGGCTCTCATCACCAGAGTAGTCTGCACATGTGGGTGGTGAACCACAGCACTGCATGCACCATTCTTCCTGGAAAAGGGGCAATGCCTGTGCAGCATCTAGTGGCTATGTGCATTCACTGCCATACACCACTGCAGGTGTCTGCAGCACCATTTACCCTCTACAGCGCCATGTTGTATGTCACCTGGTATTGGCCACATGTTACCTTTGCCCCTTCCACCAACAACAGAACCAAGCCAGGGCTGGGCTGGCTATTTGTGAGTGCCAGGTAAGCAGGCAGGCATAGGGAAATCTAGGCCAGAGGCCAACTAGGGAGGACAAGAGGTCCTCCAACTCATACTCATGTAAGTACACTGCATTGTGTGACTCACAGTCTGTGCTGCATGTGTACACTATGCTGCATGTTCTTGCCAATGTCAGTGGGGGACAGGATGTCTGTATTTATGGCTCAACAGGTTATATGCATGCATCTGAGGCCAGCACCTTGGCATTTATGACTCTGATCCCTTACCTCACCATTGGGGCACCATCCCACCACTGACACTGTGGTGTGGCAGGGGTTATGCCATCTACTGATTGGAATGTTATGCCAATGCCCCTTCTGCCCTGTGTGGGGTATTGTGCCATGGCATGCATCACACTGGGCAGTGGCCTGTCCCCTGTGTTATACTCTTGGTATACCAGGGCAGTGACACTACTGCTCACTGACCAAGCTGGTGTGCCTGTCATTGGTTGGCAGGTCAGTCATGCAGCATGGTCTGGCCTAGTTATGCATACCTATCCACTGGTGATAGTCACTGGCCACTGTGGTATCAGTACACCCCTGTGACGTGCCATGTGCATCATACAGCACACATGTGCAATCTGTGGAAGCTTGTCTGCCTCAGTGCCATCTACAAGTACCATCTGCACTGTGTACCACACCAGTAAATCTCACCACAGCCAGCTTTCTGTGTCATGGGGACCCCCCAGCAGAGGTAGTTATTGAGGACCCTTGAATGTACATTAGCATGCATTCATTTGGCATTCTGATGCATAATAGGAAGGGTCTGCCTAATCCAGTGATGTCTATTGTGTGATCATTCCACAGTATACTGGGGATTAAATGCATACATTACAACACACATGGACATTGACAGACTGAAGACCTGCACAGCTTCTGTATAGGGGCTGCTATCAGTAGGAAGCCCCCGCTACCAGGTGGAAGGAGGGAACCTATAGGTGGCTCTGACTCTCAAACCAGTGTTATGGTGTCTGCAGTATGGTGTGCCTGGCACATGCACAGGTGACTGTAGTGCCCTCATTCACCTACCACAGTGCTGCACTCACATATTACCATGCCTGCTGCACCCATTGCTGCATGACAGTACTGCAATGCATGTGTCCTGTGCTGGCCTGTGCAGCTGCCCTGGGCCCACGGGCCCAGCTGCTGTAAGTTACCTGTCCCTGATATGTGGGTCTGTACCATGTTGCTGTTGCATTGGGTGCATACTATGGGTACATGAGCTGCTGTTCCCGAACAGTGCCTCATTCATATATAGCTTTGGTGTGTATGTGTGTGTGTAGCACGGGTGTGTGCCAGCATGACAACCCTGCTGCAGTAGGCCAGGGATGACTCATTCATGTCCTGTGTTCTCTGCCTACCCCAAGAAAACTACAAGCATCACTCAGCAGTGAATAAAGGTGAAAAGCTCATGAAATGAGGTTAAATGAGCATCTTTAATTCACCAAGAGAACAGCACATAGCCTCAGGGCTTCACCTCTATAGAGAGTGAGGCTTCATCTGGGGGCATGGCTAACATACATTGTTGCCTTGTTTATAATTTTTTCTGTTAAAGGTACAGATTTACAGTACAATGAACATAGTTTAGGAAGTCAGCGTTTATGCAGAAACAGCAAGGCAATTTTTAAACCACCCCAGTAACAAGAACCTGTCAAAATAAGTGCACTACACCCCAGTTAATACTATAAGAGCACAATGCTTGAATAGAATAAATAAATTATTAAAGTAGTCTACAGGAACAAAACAGAAGAGCTAACAGTCAGAATAATAAGGTCATGTTAACTGGGGGACAGTGGAATAAGAAGCTGATTTGTATTAGTGTACATATAAGACCTGAAAATATCCAGAAAAAAATATGTTTAGGAAAATATCATGTAGAAATGTTTTTTTAGAAAAATGTCTAAAGTGAACAGTATAAATGGTCTCGAAATTTAAGAATATACTACAGGATCAAAATTACAGATTATTATTGAATAATGTATAAAAATACTAATTTAACACAGAAGGACATGAGAAATCAGCCTTACAGAAATAATTATATGCAATGTTTTTATGCTGCACACAAAAAACTACCCATGCGATACGCATGCTGCAAGCATGATTTAAATGTTAAATTGGAACCAACTGCATGCATGTGACATGCATGCAGCAAGCAAGTGTGGAAAGCATTCTTTTTATGTTAAATTGGAACAGACTGTATGCAAATGGCATGTGTGCAAAAAGCAAATGGTAGCTGATAACTGCACACATAAAAGTTAAGTGACTTGCTCAGGATCACACAGTATGCAAGTGGGGGTTGATAAAATTCAAATCCAGGTCTTTAGGTCTCCAGGTCTCCTGGTTTACAGTTCAGTGCCTTTAACCTCTAAGCTATGTTGCCTGCATACATATGATTCACTTGTACTTCAGTGCAAATCTGCATACATCTGCATGCGTGCAGCATGCTTATAGCCACTGATATACTTTTCAGTTTTTTTGTGCCCCCTCATCTCGGCTGCACAGCTAAACTGTAGCACACATACCAATGGAAACACATGTGGTTATTCCCACCCACAACACACACACTTAACCACAAAACTACTTAATTACTTCTGTGTGGCCTGTACTCCTACTGTTTTCTCTCCATAGTTTTGAATGCTTCCACGCAAGCAGCAGACTTTAAGGGGAAAACATAAAAGTCACAATAACTCGACACCCACCCACATGGTCAGTCCCTCCCCATGCACACACACTGTAGCAGGTGCGGCCACGCTGCTACAGACAACCCACCAAGTATAGATATAAGTCAAGAGTCTCTTACCTGAGTACTAGAGAGCCAGAGGTAGGAGTCTTTAACAGATGATGATGTTCATAAGTCAGAGTGCAGAGGCGTGCCCCTTGAAATTAATGGAGTTAGTTTTTATTACTATATTTTACATAGTGTTGGTGATTTGGAGAATAATGAAGGCCACTGTTCTAGAAACAAGGCCATTGCTAGTTGAGCAGTGAGCTTCATTAATCTCCAACTCTACATCAATAATGTATAAAATAGTAATAAAAAATACCCTAATTCATTTCAATGGGGCACAGTCCTGCACTGTCCCTTGCCCTATGTCATGATATGCCAGAGCGTGGGGACGTGGAAGTCAGCTTCACTGAGGGGGGGTATAAGCCTGACTATAGAGGGGCTCCAATATTCTGTGTATACCATACTACTCAACTGCAAATGCAAGGGACAGCCCACATTTTACCCCTGCAAACTGCTCTGCCCCTCATCCATCCCTCATGAAATACATGCTGGTCACACAGATTATGTCCTGTAAATTTAGACTTTATGGCAGGGTAGCCATTTCATATTTCAGCAGGAGGAGTCAACAACCAGTGGAGGCCAGGTGCTAGTTAGCCCCTAGGCAGCAAGCTCTGGAATGTCTGGAATGTCTCTAAAAGGTAAAACGTATTTGTTGTGAATGAACAGTAATATGCAAATCAGGAAAAATTCAAATATTTAAGATTCATCTGTCTATAACCCGGAGCAGTACATCAGATATGGGCTTAAACCCACCCAGTTACTAACCAATGTGTTTCCTGGCTGAAGTTCTAACCCCCCCCCCAAAAAAAAACCTCTAAATTTCTCTTCCCAACTCCATTCCATTCAATACCCATCCCATATGGGCCATGAAGCCACCCAAAGGTACAGAAACATGAAAAACAATCAATATTTCGGTCATTCCTCCTTCCCCAATCCCCCGTAAAAATATTACTTACTTTTACTTACCGGGCCATCTGGCCAGAACCTGCAACCTAGCCCAGTGTGCCACCAGCCCTGTTTTCCATCTACTCCTCCTCCATCCTTCTGCCTGAAGCTGGATGCTAGAACCAACCATCCCAGGTCTCCAGTGTGGTCTGTGACAAAGTCACCTCACCAACTGAACCCACCCAACCGGGGTTGCTTGCTTCTTACTTGGCTGCTGCCATGGCTGCTGCCACACTGCACTGATCAAGGCCTATGAAGGTTGCCCACACTGCTGTCACTGCTGCTGCAAGGCCTAGCTTGCTGCCATCTGAGGGCATGCACTGTTTTTTTTTTTGTTTGTTTGTTTGCAAGGCAGTAGTATGAGAAATAGAAACCAATGTGTGTTTTTAGATGAGAATTGC
Source organism: Neoceratodus forsteri (assembly GCA_016271365.2). Classification (NCBI taxonomy): domain Eukaryota; kingdom Metazoa; phylum Chordata; order Ceratodontiformes; family Ceratodontidae; genus Neoceratodus; species Neoceratodus forsteri. The sequence goes on along the minus strand of CM028137.1, from coordinate 893,195,467 downwards.
ACTAACTTAGTTGCTGCACACATGACAAGCGTGCAACATGTGACCCTCATATGATTTTTAAATGATGTTCACACCAGCTGAACTGCTGCACTTATGTCAAGCGTGCAACATGCAAACCTGATGTGATTTTTAGAATATGTTCGCACCAGCTTACCTGCTACAGAGATGTCAAGCTTGCAGCATGCAAACCTGATGTGCTTGTTAGACCTGGGTCGCATAGGCTCACTTTGAGTATGTGAACTGCATGCAAACATTGAGCAATTAAACATGTGGCATGCATTCTGCATGCACGCAGCACACTTATATTTCTGTAAGGGAGGATAAAGTAGCATAGTTCCTCTTCTTGCTGAAATCTGAAAAAAGGAAACACAGTTAGAAGAACAGTATAATATCTATGCAATTGTTGAGCCTTCATGACATACAGCCATCTGGGCTCATATTGTAAGAGAGTCCTGAGGCAGTCCCCATCACGTGGATGTGGTGCGATGTGCTTAGTACCTACAATTTTGAAAAGCTGTAGATCACTATTATGGTGTTGTGCCAAGTGGGACGGGGGGGGTCTGGGCTAGCCCTGACCATGGAGTGCACATGCTTCTGGATCCATTCGTCTAGAGCACGAAGAGTGCATTCTACATAGATTTGGGGACATGGGCAAAGGAGCACATAAATGACTTGGAATGCATTACAGTTAATGAATTATTTAATTTTAACAATATAGTTGGTTGTGAGATGTTTAAATTCTTTGGCCTGAAGGTTATATGCACATGCATTGTATCTGCCACATCAAAAAATAAAACCTGTCGGATGTGATGGCAATGAATCAGGATGAGAATTTAACTATGGTTCTGAATGCATATCGCTAGTTATGAGGTCACTCAGATTTTCCCCTGTCCATAAGAGATCCTTGACCTAACCCCTAAAGTGCATTTTTTTGTTCTGGATCTGCATCCAGGACATGCCAATAATGACTAATGATATGTGAAATTTGTGGTGCCAGATGGTTAAAAGTAGTGACAAATGTCACTGGTCAGTTTCAGTGCTTTTGTGGTCCAGGAGTCAACAAGTCTATTTAGGGCTTCATCCACTGTCCTGTCTTGATACCCCCTAGCTATAAATCTGGATTTTTAGGACCTCAGCTTGAGCAGTGTAACTTTCTAAGTCTGAGCAATTTCATTGTAGATGGATGAATTGAGCAAAAGGGATACCTTTTTCCAGGTGGTGTGGGTGGGCACTGGTGGCATGCAGTAATTTTACCTGAGGTAGGTTTCCTGTAAGTTTCAGACTACACTACCCATCCAACTACACCCCTGAAGCAGATATCCAGCAATGTGATCAATGTTGGGTCCCAGGGGAAATCACCCTTCCAGATAATAATCATAAACCTACCCCAGAGATGGATGTTGGGTAGGAAGGGATTTCTGTCATTGTTGAATATGATGGTTCCCCCTCTCACCAAGCCAAAAAAAGTAGAGGTGTGCAAAACCAGGGAGGTTCTGATTTTGGTTTTGCCAAATCACCCCTGGCTTTGGTCCTGGTTTTGGATTCATGGTCAATAGTTACATAAAATAATTTATCTTGCCTTGCTGAAGATGTCTTCTGAACCATTGGTCTTTACAGTTAAACCTGTAAATAAAATCTGCAATGCCACCTCATTCCTTAAATTAAAAACTAAAAAAAAACTGTTTTTCATCCCCCCCATACCCACAGTTATGTTTGATCAAAAACAGAATAAACCATAAATACTAAACTTACATATTTTTAATAAAGTGTGTGAGGCTTACATTATGTATTCAGAAGTGGAACAGAGTCATCTACCAGCTGACTATAACCACTGCTAAGGAGATTGAAGGAGGAATGGCAGTTCACATTATACCTCCTGCCACACATACACCACTACCTGCCAATAACCACTGCTAAGGATACTGAGGAAAGAATGGCAGTTCACTTTATACCCCCACCACCACACAGACACCACTACCAGATCCCTACACTCACACACACACACACACACACCACTAAAATACAGTACACAAAAGAAAGACACACATTCCTGAATAGGTCAGTGCTACCACTAGAAGCACCACTTCGCTGCTTTGCTATACAAACAGAACCTCTGGGCACTCAGAAAAAAACAAAACAATGCAAAATCACAAACCCCAGCACTTCACCTAGGTCCCAATTGTTTTCACATGTACTGCTGTGACTGTAATTCCATTTTCTGACCCCAGATATAGTCCTAGGACAACCAATGCAAGACTATGCAAGAAACGTTGCCCCTTCACACGTGATTTTACCCAAACATCACCATGGCATGGGGTGTGTGGCTTTGCTTTTCCAGTTCTAAAAGAAGGGCTGGATACTGGGGACTAGCATCTCTTTACTCTGGGCTGAGGGCTTTGGCACAGATGTCCATCCACATTCTTCTGGGGGGCAATTAGAGGCCCAATCCTATCCCCCACCTTCAGATTTGCTAGAAAACAGGCAATGTGACACCACCCTGATGTCTCAGCATGCTGCCTTGCTAGCGACTAGGGTTCAGAAGCAGACTCATGCCAGGAAGTGGCTGTGGTGGGACAGCTGCAGTGTGGCACTGTGTCCCGGACAGGGAGGGCTTGCAGAAGATTGGCACTGCAGAAAAAGACAGGGCCAGAGAGCTTGCATCCCCTGCAGAAGACTATGAGTGCAAGAAGACCAACTGATGCTACAGTCCATGCCACAGGGAGGGGGTAAGGGAGAAAGAAGAAGAAACAACTATATACAGTAGGTCATCCAAATGATGACAATTGGCACTCTTAAAGGGGAACTGTCATCAACAGGATTTCTTAATGTCTGAAAGCCCATAAAAAGCTAATTTGATTGAGCCATTGTGTTGATCTGTGAATCTTTGCAGTCCAGAGTAATTCATATATAATAACCAGCTTCCCCTTTTTCCCATAGGGAAACTGTAGCATAATTTGCCGTTATAAAGGAGTGTTTATAACGACAAACATGCACATGGTTTCCCTTGCTGTGCGCATGCTCACGCAGCAGCGCCACCACTCCAAGACGCTCACCACTTCCTCTCTCCCAAAACAACACCATAAGAAAAACTTCAGTGGTAGATTCTTTTGTTCCCCCATACACAGGGAAACCCTCAAAAACCTCACAAAACAGGACAAAAAAAAATGTTTTAAAATATGCCGATTCAAATCAGCACCGGACAAAAATGAAGCCGCACCGCGGATGCACCAGAAGCTCTTTATTTTATATAATTGCTGAGGCAAAAAAGGGAAGCCCAGCAATTATATAAAATAAAAAATGGGTCAGAGTGGGTGTCAAACTCGATTTTGCACACACCCTCGTTGTGGGATGCTTTTCACAAAACCCTCGGGCTTCGCCCTCAGGGTTTATGTAGCATCCCACAATTCGAGTGTGTGTAAAATCTCATTACACACCCCGACCCATACTTTATTCTCTATGTAAATCACCCTGTAATTAAGGGCTGGTGGCAACCATATGTTTTGGGCTCCTGACAGGAAATGATGTCACGAGGGTCTAGGTTCTCCTTTGACAGTATTTGATCCAGCAGGTTAAATAGGAAATCGACTGTTTTATTAAGTGTGTTTTAAGGTGTGATTACAATACTTTCTACATCTATAATAATTGTTTTGTATGTGCATTGAAACTAGTGAGTTATTACCTTTACATTTCAAACTGTTAGTAAAAATAATCCATCTTCAGAATTGCTTTAATCTCTAGGCTATACTGCCAGTGCCTGCTGATCATCAAAAACTACACATCTGAAGGTTGGCTCTGTGGTGCCAACAGGTATTGAGGCCCCGTATCAGGATTTCTAAACCCTGGCTGTGTCTGTTTCAGTACAGATTTCTGGGACTGCCACAGCACCAACTTCAGTCTTTTTCCATTCCCTCTCTTGCAGCCTTTTCTCTTACAATTTCAGGTGTGAACTCAGGTCTACAAGATGCAAATGTGACTACGTACCTACTGGCCTGGCATCATGGGGCCAGCCTTGAAATGTGTAGCTCTTGATTATCAGCTGGGAGTACAGCTGTGAACAAGCTTCATTCATCCATCAGAATAGGTTTTGAGCATGTGTTAAGATTCTGAAAATATTGTACTCTTTCTATTCAGATTTGACTTGAAAAGAAAAAAATAGGACACAATTACTTATTTATTAATGGCAAAAACACATAGATGGACAACATTGTTAAAACATGCGTAACCTGAAATGCATTATTAACACATAGAATAATATATGGGTGTGTGTGTGTAAGCAGAATTTTACACAAACCCAAGGTGTGGGATGCAACATAAACCCCAAGAGGTTTATAAAAGCATAGCATACCGAGTGTGTGTGTAAAATTCTGTTTTCTATACACACACACACGCATATATATATATATATACACACACACACATATTATTTTATTTAATTAATGGTGATATTTTTTCCCTTTCAGCACAATTCTGTGAGTGCAGCACTTCTGTCAGAGACAGACACACACACACACACAGCCTGTTTCTCTCTTTTCTTTTTTCTTTTCTTTACATTACAGTGGTAATGACATTCTGGAAAGTCGTGGTCCATCAACATTGCTACATAATGTAAGACACGCTCTAAAGGTATGAGAGGCAGGATCAACCAGATTGATTTTTTTCATTTTCAAGGCAGAATCAACTAGATAGATATTTAAAAATATTTAAAATCATTCTTGTCTTTATAGTGTATGGCAAAGCTTGAGTGCTGGTACCTGTGCTCGGTAATGGGGCCACCATATTGGGCAAGATGTTCAGCCTGCCCACGGTGAAACTAAACACCAGTTAGCTTTCTGTGGTGATGCTTGATTGACAGGTGTTGATTACAACCTCCTAGTTGTAACCACAAATATCAACCGGGAGGTTGTAACTGGAGATAAATGTGTCTTCATCTGTATGTAAAAATTATCACCATTAATTAAAGAGTATTTTTTTTTCATTTGTACTTTATGATATTTTTCAGTTTCCTCCCCGCTCCTGGACATGGCATACACGTGCGTGTACACGCATGCACACACCAGGATCCGGTGGCCCCATGTGCCCCCCCAGACTTGCGTCACTGCTCCAACTGCCTGCACTGCACACCAGACCTCCAACCAGTGGGAGCAGGACTACAGTGGAGTGGGCATCCCCCATTTGAAGGAGAGAGCCACAGCTCGATCCCGCTCCAACCCTCCTCCCGAGCCAGCTCCCCTAGTGCAAGATAAGCCACCAGCACCTCAACCCTCTGCGCCACCAGCCTGGCCACTATTAAAGAATATTTTACTTCTTTTGATGAAGTTAATATTATAACAGTTTCTGACTGAAATACTTTAGATGGAATGGTATTTTCTACTGTAACAATGCCAACATTCTATTGGATTATTAGGAGGCAGTATAGCACAGCAGTTAAGGGCACTGAGCTACAAACCTGTACTGACATGAACACAGCCAGGGTTTAGAAATCCTGATATGGGGCCCCAATACCTCTTGGTACCACAGAGCCAGCCTTGAGATGTGTCATTTTCAATGATCAGCTGACACTGGCTGTATAGGCTAGAGATTAAAGCAATTCTGAAGATGTATTATTTTCACTAACAGTGTGAAATTTAACGGTGATAACTCACTAGTTTCAATGCACGTACAAAACAATTATTATAGATGTAGGAAGTATTGTAATAACATATTAAAACACACTTAATAAAACAGTTTATTTCCTATTTAACCTGTTGGATTAAATACAGTCAAAGGAGAACCTTGACCCTCGGTGACATAATTTCCTGTCAGGAGCCCAAAACATAAGGCTGCCACCAGCCAGCCCTTAATTACAGGGTGGTTTACATATGAATAACTCTGGACTGCAAAAATTCACAGATCAACACAGTAGCTCAATCAAATTAGCTTTTTATGGGCTTTCAAACATTAAGAAATCCTATTGATGACAGTTCCTGTTTAAGCCCTACCCTATGTTGGTAGTGGTATCCACTAGCAGAGTGGGTGAGGTTCACTGGAGGCCTGACGCTGAGGCACAGTTGAGGAAGTTCCAGGACCAAACAGCGATACAAAAAAAACCCAGAAACATAGACTTTGATGGCAGATAAGGACCGCTTGGCCCACCCAGTCTGTCCATTTCCCTACCTATTGAATAAGTTGCAGATTCTAGTTAACCAACAGCTTACTTCTTCCTAAACCCACTAGAATTGCCTTATGTCTGTCCCATGCATTCTTGAATTCCCGAAACTGTTTTTGACCCCATGGCCTCCTCAGGAAGGCCATTCCATGCATCCACAACCCTCTCTATAAAAAAATACTTCCTCACATTGCCCCTGAGCTGTCCCCTCTCTATCTTCAGATTGTGTCTCCTTGTTCTTGAACATCTCTTTTTCTGAAAGATGCTACCCTCTTGGACATTGTTGATTCCCTTGAGGTACTTGAAATTTTCTATCATGTCCCCCCTCTCCCTCCTTTCCTCAAGGTTATACACATTAAGCTCCTTTAGTCTCTCTTCGTAAGGCTTCTGTTGCAGAACCTACACCATTTTAGTTGCCCTCCTCTGGACTGCCTCCATCCTGTCTATGTCCTTGCAGAGATGGGGGTCTCCAGAACTGCATGCAGTACTCCAGATGGGGTTTCACCAACTGTCTGAACAGAGGGATAACAACTCCCTGTTTTCTACTGGTGATGCCTCTCCCTATACATCCCTGTGTCCCCCAGCCATCCTTACTGCCTTCTTACATTGCTTGCTTACCTTTGTATTATCTGATATGACTACCCCCAGGTCCCTTTCCATTTGTGTTGTTGTTAATACCTCCCCCCATTGTGTACTCTTCCCCTGGGTTTTTGTTGCAGTATGGGCTAGAGTACAGCACAGGCTTAGGAAATAGAGGACTTAGGTTAAAATAAATCCCACCAGTCAGGGTCACTTACCCTATGAGTGTGTGCTTCAGTCTCCAACTCCAAGCACCCAGCTGTAAAATTAGTAAAAGAAGAACCACATCCCAAATAGCTTTTAGGCTGAGTGACCCTGGATAGAAAACTGTCAAAAAAACTCTCCCTCCTTCCTTCCCCTTTTGGACAACCACCCAACACCCCAACAGCCCCCCTTGTCCCTGCCCCCCTACCATTTGAAGTCTTCAGGGTCTACATGTACCCCCATCCTCTGCATCCTTTGCAACAGCAATCTTCTGGGAGAACAGCTGTGTGTGCCCCCCTACCTCCAAATTCTGTCCTTATTGTTCAGTTGCTATAGTGATGGGTGGTGAAGCAGCATGATATGCTCCCCAATCTTCAAAAGCCTCTCCCACTGGTTTAAAAAAATATCCAGGTGTTCTTCTTCTTAACGTTGGGGGAGCAGCATGATAAAGGATATGCTGATCATCCTTCAAAGCCCCAATCCCAAGCCAGGGCTTCTTTTTAATGATGGGGGAGAAGCATAATGAGGACCAGTCTCCTTTCTTTTCATAGCTTCCCCCTTAAAACAAATTTCCTAATTGAAGACTTGCATGGACACAGCTGTATGTGTTGCCCGTCATCTGATCTCCTCATGAGTCTGAGTCATTAAGCTGTTTGCCCGACTTGATTTCTGCCTGTGGCACCACTATATTTCGGGAAGCACAAAGCAAACAAATAAAAAAAAAAGACAGTCATGTATCTGGCTTAGTGGGAGGAGACAAGCACAGGTGCATTAGGCAGTTGGAGTCAGTGATGCTGCCTGGGGAAGAGATTTATATAAGAGCATCCTTTTTCATTGGGTGCGCTTACACAAACCCCACCCCAGGCAGTATCACGGCCTCTGACTTTGTAGTGCACTCTCGTCTGTGACTCCCAACCCCTGCCTCAATCTAAATGGTCCTAGCTGCTTTTCCCAACATAATGGGTTTTGGAGGCAGCTTAAAATAATCCCGGCAAACTGGACATCTGAGCCAAACTGAGGCTGTTTGGCTCAGTCTTATTTAGATAAGAGCCACCCAAGTTTGAGTCAGCTCAGTTTTGAGGGTGAGACTTTGGCACATCTCTTAAAAACAGGACTGCGTAACAGGGGGCTGGTGCAGCATAACTATGGCAGGCTGAATCTGGGGCTCAAGTGTTTTTCAAAGTCATGAATGGTTTCTTCTGCTGTTTAAACAATGAACAAAGGCATTATGTCACTGCATATTCATCTTCGCTCCAACCATTAGATAACATTGAACTGCTACTTACCTTGAATATTATAGATTCAATGCTTTTCAATCCTAAAAGTCTCAGACCTTGAATAAATGCACACAATATACTGAACACCACTTGAGAGTGAACATTGCTCTGAATGTAGTCAGGAAAATTAATATTTGCTGCTTTTTGCTGAACAGTTGTATAAGTGTAGTTAGCCAAAAACCTTGGATGTTTGTACTTACCACAAGGTTGCAATTACTTGTTTGACCTCTGAATTGAGAAACATCCATTTAAAGTACCACTCCACCAGTCCTTTTCACTGAAAATGACTACAGCTAAGGGGGGAGGGGTGCAACAGTTTGTCTCAGTCACAGTGACACTTGTCTGAGCAATAGTTCTTTTAAGTCACCTTGAAAGATTTTACAAATGCAAGCTGTAGAAAGGATGTGATATAAGTCAAAGCAGCCATTTCATGATGTGATACAAAATGTTAATTTTATTCAGGTGCTGTTGAGACTGTCACCATGCCCTGTTGTAAACTCATAAATGCTAACCTTGTATGTCTTCTTGTCTTGGCAAAGTAGTCATAGAAACATCAAATTGTTCAATGGAAAAGGACCGCTTGGCCTACTTAGTCCGCCCAGATGGTCCCGCTGTCAGTCTCCATGAACTCTAATTGGTCTCTGGAAACCCTCTCTCCTGCCTGCCTATTTACTAGTATTCACACACACACACACACACACACACACACACACACCACACCACACACACTTCTCTGTCACTTTGAAGTCATCAGATATGATAACCGGAGGTCCATTTCCTGCTTAGTGATTGTCAGTACCTCCACCATTCCTATACTCAGCTCCTGGGTTCCTATGCACTAGCTGCATGATTTTGTACTTTTTGGCACTGACCACCAACTGCCCTGCTCTTGTTCTCTCCTTGAGCTTCCCAAGGTCCCTAGGCCTTTTCCCCACCCCCCTCCTGAGTGTCCACCCATTATAGATTTTGTCATTATCTGCGAACAGGCATACCTTCCCTTCCAGTTTTTCTGCAATGTCACATATGAAGACATTGAAGAGCACTGGTCCCAGGACTGAGCCTTGTAGCACACCACTGGTCACTCTCAGTTCATTAGAATGAGTACAGTTAACCACCACTTTCTATCACCTATCCATTAAACAGTTCCATACCCAATTCACCACTTTGGATCCTGCCACCATGCTATTCAAGTTCTTTTTAATTTTATCATGAAAAATGTTATTGTTTTATAGTTAAAGATTACAACAACAACTGACTGGAGACCAGTCTTACACACAAAGTATGATACAGTAGTATAAAGATACATGTACTGTATTTAGCAAAGAGAGAGAAAAAAGAAAATAAGTTGGTACAACATGTATCAATCCTAGAAATATGTCACTACAAAACTATAATAAACTGCTAAAATTAGCAGCTATATATTGTAAACTCTATGCTATAAAAACATTCCACCAACGTAGGTACTATTACTTCTTGTTAGACAATCCTTTTTTAAGTATTCTTAGTTCTTGGGTAACCTCTCCATAAATTATCTTAAGCCTTAGACAAAAGAACCCTCATTGGAAAAGGCTGAATAAGTAGTGGAATGGGTCAGGTATTAAAACAGCCATATAGGGGGATTGCCAGCCATGGTAGGGGGAACAGAGCAAAGGTGAGAGTGTAGATATGCAGCCCATTTATTGTTGTATCTAGACATTTGGTTAAGGTTGGAGAAAGAGAGTCGTTCAAAAATGGCCAGTCTGGCCAAGGCAGCGTGCCAAGTTAATATTGAGGGAGTGTGTGGATGTCTCCACCGCATGAAGATTGCTCTCTTTGCTTCCATCAAGGCTGCCATCACTCAGTTTTTAAGGGGGTCAGGGAGGGGGGCAAGTGTGGATGTGTCTCCCAACATTAGGAGAGAGGAGGAGTGGGTTATTGTTTGACCTACCAACTTCGAGCAGTCCTCAAGCACAGCTGCCCAGAAGTTGGATATGGACAGGCATTGTCATAATGCATGGAGCAAATTAGCTGGGTTGTGTTGGCATCTCCAACATTGTGCGTGCCGGAGGAGGCCCATAGACTGTAGCAGTGCTGATGTCTGATACTATCTCAAAAGGATCTTTAGTTGTAAGAGCTAACTCCTAGAGTCCCTGTACCAAAGCCGAGCATTCCTGAGACACTGGGTCCAGTCCTCCAAGGAGATGGGAGTCTGAAAGTCTTGCTCCCACTTAGCTCTGCATTTGTCTGTACTATCCAGTTGTGCATCCCGTAGCATGTGATAGATTCTACCTGCCATACCCCTGTGCTTCCCTGGCTTTTGTAGTGACTCTACCCAATCCCATTTTGGTTCCCTCCTCAGGGATGTTTGGAGAGTGCATATAGCCTCCTGAATTTGAAGATATTTCCAAAATTCTGTTTTTGGGAGCATATACTTCTGAAGTACCTGGAGGAATGACATCAGCACCTCTGCGTCTGGCAGGACTAAGTCCCCTATTAGATGGAGGCCTTTACTCTGCCAGGAGAGCCAGTGTAAGGGTGCATTCCCTACCTGGAGAAGATAGTTATCCCAAAGTGGAATAAGCCTAAATGGTGGGGTTCATCAATCTTTGGGGATACACGTTAGAGACAAGCAGGAGTGCCAGGCTCACTGTGTTTCCCATAGGATAGGGGTAAATAACACTGCTGGGGATTTGACTGTCTGTAACAGGGAACTGAGCCACATACCCCCTGATACATTGGTCTCCAGGTGTACCCAGGCTGGGGTAATATTGGATTCTGGTAGAAACCACTTTGTGGCTTGAACTGCCCTGTAGGACAGATCGTAACCGTGAAACCAAGGGAGGCCTAGTCCCCTTCTGGACCATTGCACCCACAACCTGATCCTACTAAAGTGGGGGGATTTATTTTCCCAAAGAAAACCTGAGATCAGTTCGTACAGGCTGCTGAAACATTTTGGGAGTAACCTTAATGGTAGGTTGAGGAACAGATATGAAATCTTGGGAAGCATAAACATCCTCACGGCCTCCACTTTACCTTTCAAGGATAGGTTCAGTTTGAGCCATCTTTGAATCTCAGCCAACAAAGAGGTCAGTAGGGGGTTGTAGTTTGCTGTGACCAAGTCCTTCCAGAGTGCTGTTATAGTGAAGCCCATATAGGAGAAACCTTGTGGCGCCCATACTATTGGAGTGCCCTGTATGCATTCCCTCGTGCAGCATAAATTTAAGGGGGGAAAATGTAGTTTTTTTTCTGGTTACTATGAGGGTTGGCGAGGGTAAGATGTAAATCATCAGCATAAGAGTTAATTAAGTATTGTTTCTTGTGTACCTCTATGCCTTGTATTCCTGGCATAGAGATAAATTTCCTCACCAGTGGGTCCACTGCTATTAGGAAAAGCAAGGGTGAAAGGGGGCAGCCCTGGTGGGTGCCTCTCTGCAGTCCAAAGGGAGAGGAGAGAGTACTGTTGGTGAGAATCCTGGCCATAGCAGCATTGTAAAGAGTAGTAATCTAGGTGTGCAAATAAGCTCCCAAGCCATATGCATAAAGGGCAAAAATGGAGATAGTGCCATTCCACTGAATCAAAAGCTTTGGAGAACTCGACTGCCAGTGCAGCCATTGGGATGGGAGAGTGTGAGGGATGCCACTTGAGATTAAGCACTGTACAAAGATTATCTGCACCATTCTTTCCCTTGCTAAACCTGGCTTGAGATGGGTGTATCAGAGATGGCAGTACTCGCTTAAGCCTATTGGACAGCACCTTCACCATTATCTTTGTGTTCACTGAGATCAAAGATATGGGGCAGACATTGGCACAATCTAAGGAGTCAGAGGAATTTTTGGGAATCAGTGTGATGATGGCTTCTTTCATTGTTGGGGAGAGTTTCCCTCGTTGGTGTGCATCCTGCACTGCAGTCAGCAGGGTATAAGATACCTCTTCTGACAGAAGTTGATATAGTTAACTGTCATGCCATCTGCACCTGGAGCCTTCCCCTTAGTCAATTACTTAAGGGCCATTTTAATCTCCATGAGTGAGTGGGGTGCGTCCAGCAGTTGGCTGTCTTCCGAGGTCAGTATGGGAGAGAGAGAGATGGAGCTCAGGAAGGCTTTCATCCTAGCAGGCAACTCTGGATCATCAGTAGAAGTTCTGGAGCTGCAGAGCTCCTGATAGAATTGTTTCATTATTTCGTTAATATGAGAAGGGTTGGATACTGTCTCCTGGCTATATCTCATAGAGCATGTATTTGGGAGGAGGCTTTCTGTTTCCTCAAGTGGTAGGTGAGGACTTTGCCTTCTTTGTCGCCTGCTTCCCAAGATTTATGCTAGGCCCTTAAGAGCTGCCATTTGGCTTTACGCTGCAAGAGGGTGTTAATCCAGTATTCGAAATCTGTAATCAAGGAAATTAAGGCAGAGGAGGGTCTGGAGGAGCTTTTAAACTGCTCTTCCAGCCTGGCTATGTCCTGTTGCAGTACTTCTGGCTCTTCTTTGCATTTTTTGTTCTAGGAGGCAGTGTACGAGATGATTCAACCCGGCAAATGCACTTTGAACACCTCCCAAACCATTCCAGCCCTAACCTCCCCTGAGGAGTTGATCTGAAAAAAGGATATGGCTTCTGCCTGAATTTGTGTGAAGAATGTTTTATCCGTAAGAAGGTACTAAATAGAGGTGGGAGTGGGAATTGAGATAAACACATTCCCAATGGAAGGATTGTGCATGCCTTGTGCAGCCAACCTGTCTGCTAACCAGAAGTCAGTACGATTATGTGTGCTATGGACAGGTGAGAAAAAACATTTAGTCTCTCCCTGTGGGATTGTCCCTATGCAAGGGGTTGATCATTTCCCATTCCTCCTGCATGTCCATCAGTCCTGCTTTTGCCTTAGGATGCGTGTCAGGGGTGGGGCGAGATTTGTCTAAGAAGATGTCAGACATCATGTTGAAATCCCCTCCAACCTCCATGTCTTCATCCCCCATTTCAACATCAGCCAGGGCCTGGCTGACCTGAGGGAAATAGTCTTGGGTATCTTGGTTGGGGGCATATACGTTTCCTACCACTAACATTCCTCACGTGAATGAGAAACAGGCCACTACCTACCCACTGTTAGCCAACCTCATATTGACTATGTAATCCTGTTTTTACAAAAAAAAATGTTTATATTGATGCATGTTAGCCTACCTCATAGTTAAATATGTTAACATGTTTTTAGAAAGAGGTGCTTATCATAATTCTACCTCAGTGCTATGGTATATGTAGTGTGCATTTTTTAACATGAGATGCTTCTGTTTATTATATCTTATCCATGATGTTACCACTGATGTATGTTGTATTTTATTGGCATGTTTTTCTTACAATAAATACCTTTATATTTTATATATTTTTGTCATTATCGAAGACATTGCATATCTGAAAATTTTAAACACAGGTGCCCCCCCCAAGTTTAAACACAGACCCCCAGAAAAACTGACAGAGACACACAATTATGAGTGTTTATATATGATTTTATAAGTGATTGGTTTTGAATAAAATTACAAGCGGTTGCATATTTTAAATTCATTACAAGACAAACAAGTCTGAACATGTTGCCACCTCACTGATACGTGCCCTGACATGTTTAGATGTCTGAAAAGGTGACGTACAAAATTAGTTACCATGGCATCATTTTTCAGCAAATCATTAGAGTACATTTTTAAAATTTGATCATAAGAAAGTCCTTTGCATCTGTGGTGTAAGAAGAAGATGCAGTGAAATCCACAAGTAGTAGAAAAGGTATCTTGCAACTGTGTGTTTTGGTACAAAATGTTTTTTTGCATTTCTGTTTAAAAAAAAAAAACAATCGTTTGTGAATGATTGTCAGGATGAACACCGTAGCTGTCAAAGAACTGACCAATCCCATTTTCTGAAATGTATACAGCTAACCAGTGCTGTCCAGGGAGGTCATGGGGGTCAGTATTGATGACTAGTGCTGCAGGAAGGTTTCTCAGTCTCTCCTTGGGTAGCAGATCACAGGGAAACACACCCAGAAAGCAGTCATGGATGTGGGAGTCATTGGTTACAATATTTTCCAGCTGCTTTGTGTTCATTTTTATGGTTTATCACATATAATCAAAAATGACATTTCTTCTCTGGTTTATTTCAATGACATTATCAAACACAGCATAGATAATGAGATTAACTGTTTATGGAAGGGCTTCTGCAAATCTGATCTCAGCTCTGAGGTTCCCAGTTTTAATTAAAGAATAATTATCAGCACATTCTTGGTCCGGAGTGAGATCAAAGGCAAACAGGATGTACCCTTGGGTAAATTCCTGACGGTTAACAACTAGTGGCCGATCTTTCATAGATTTCCCCACCGCTAGTACTAGATTAAAATATTCTCTCACAGCATTCCCATTTCTAAAATTGGGCTGCAGAGGTTTAGTGGGGGAGGATTTGTTCACCGACCAGATACAGAACCACTAAATTAATGTTATAATGTTTAAAGTTAAAGGGGTTTTTAGTGTAGGAACTGCTAAAAGCGTCATTGTCAACAAATCCCATGACTATCATTTTTGGTAACTGTCCCAAAAACAAATTATCTTGGTTGCAGACCCTGCTGCCTGCAGGGAGGCCGAACACTTTCATTCCTACTCTGTCTATAGGGTATTTAGCATTGGAGGTCAGCAGGGCTTCTGAGTGTCCCAGACGAACACTGGGGGTCACTTTAACCCTTTTGACAAACAGAGAGGCGGCCATGACTTTTAGCTTATAAGGCTCAGCATCTCCACTCATCAGGCAAAAGCTGTCCCTGTTAAGTGTCAGTTTAATTTTAATATCCATGCCATTCAGCATCAGTTTCTCTTGAAAAAACAAGTCTGTGTGCAAGTGTCCCAGCAGCTCTACCCCCTCTACTGAGATGTGTGAAGGAGCTTCTTTTATTAAAACCTACATTGTCACCGTCTCTGTCTGTGATTTCATGTTTCCCTGGGGTGTCTTTGTAAAATAACCCTGTGGTAAATTGGGTAAAAAGGGTCTCTTCACTGAAGTTCAGCATAGATTCTATGACAGCCTTGTAGGGGTAACAGTTATTGCTCTGACTGATGAGCCTATCACCGACAGTCACATCCAGCTGGCTGAAAATGGTGGCCACTGGGTAGTTTATAAGGCCCACTTTGGCCGCTGTAGGTATATCACTACCATCCGCTTCAGTGATTTTGCAAACCAGGTAAAGAAGCATGTTGTTTAGATCCAAATAGTCTTCACCATTCCCTGCTATATAAAATTCAATCAGTGAGTTTTCTGAAAGGGCAGCCAGAGGGGGTATCTCTACATAAATGCTTTTTTCAATGCTTGTCTGTGTGGGAGAAACAGCAAACAAGTCAAGTTCTGATTTTGTGCATTCTTCAGAACCACAGTGCATGAAAGCCATGGTTTTTTTTAGAACAGGTCTCTGCTTTTTTTACCACCCCTAGAAGATCCTTTAGCCTTTGAACACTTTCTTTTATGTGAAGTTTTGCGTTTTGAAACACCTCTTTTAAAGTAGCCGGGAGGTCCGATGAGAAGCAAAGGGTGTACTCTGCGCTTTCTCTTTTTACCTCTCTTGAATACAATTAGCCCTGAACCACCCTGAGTAGGCTTATCACCCCCTGACATCTTTTGAGCAAAAGCACTAATCACATGCCCCACAACATCCTTTGCAACATTTTTAGCAGTTGTCTGTAGATGTGATTTTGCAATTTCAAACCCCCTTCTTAAAAATGGAACTGCTTTTCTGAACAGACTACGAAATATCCCACCTACACCAGAACCATACATAGTAGGAAGTCCATGGAAGCTGGGCAGACCGTATCCTGCCTGTGCCTTGTAATAGCTTCTGCACAAGGCAGGGTCCCCATAATGTCGAACAATCACCATCCTTGTTTAAATTTTAAAGCACTCTCTGGTGGTGAAAATGCAACTTCATGATCACCTTTCCAAATCGAAATGGTACAGGTTAATTTTGATCATTCTTTATTTCAATAGTGACTGTATCGATCTGATGTTTGCTGACTGTTTGATAATGGGGTTTATCGTAGGTCAGGGTCACTATCTCATTGTCTTGGCCCCTGACAGGTACGCATCTCAGCAAAGGCACTAGACTGTCACCCACTATTTCATGTGTGATAATGTCAGTGTAGATATATAGTGTGTAAAAGCCCCCATTAATATTTGTAGGGTTCTTTGTTAGAGTCTTTCTTACACCTACCTCGAGTCTGCTAAAACCCAAAAGGTACTGTAACTGCCAGTGCATAAACAAAATGCATTTGATGTCACTATCAATGCTTATTTCTCTCCCGATGGCTTGTTGTTCCAAAACCACTGGCAGTTCATTTACTTCAAATAAGCTTTTATTAATTTGAGTAATAACACCAACCATGTTAGGATAATAGCCCAATGGATTTTTAAATGCTGCTGACTCAGTAAAGGGTCCAGTTGGTGGTGTTTTTCTGTGGGCTACGCTTGGAGGCTGATAAAGCATACTGAACCTGTTTTTCTGTGCAGGCACATTGTCTCAGGTATGAGGGTACTGAATTTCTGCTAAGCCCACTTCCCATTCACCAGGTAGTTCAAGCGTTTGTGGTGACTTTACTGTAAAAGTGGATATAGTATTGTTGGGAAAAATGTTGTGTGAGGCGTTGCTAGGCAAGGTGATATAAAAACCATTTTTGAGCATTTTAAGCCTTATCTGCTTCTAATGTCCCTAACCTGTGTTGCCTCAACCCAGCTATTAAATTTATCGGGCCATCCTCTCCACTTTACCAGATACCAAGTTTTTCTGCCACACTTTTACTCTGCCAGGATTTTCTGCACCCTATACACACAGTCCTCATCCAGTTCAATTTTTGGCAACTCCTCAGCATAAAAAGTACCTTTGATGTCTTCCCTCTGATAGTCTTTTAGCTTATAGGTGGGCCTCTGTGTCTTTAAGACTTCCATCACAATAAATATCTCATCTGTGTACGTCTGTTCATATCCCTTTTCAAACACCCCTTTTAGCTTAGATAGTCTCACATGATCATCTTTCTGAAGGGTACCCTTTTGTTTTTTGCCAAGAACAGTATTGCCATAGAGGATCTTCCATACACCCAGGGCATTGGAAGGGTTAACATCCACAGGCCTGTGTTTAATGCTTCTGTGATAAGTATGGTTATAGCTGTGCACCAGGTCTGACAACACATCTGTATATTTCCAAGTATTCTGGGCTGTAAAGTAATGCCACGTGCATGACTTCAGTGTCCTATTAAATCTTTCTACAATGCTGGCCTTAACTTCATTATTCGTCACAAAATGGTGTATTTTATTTTGTTTTAATAGGTTCTTTAAGGAGGCATTTAGAAACTCTTTACCATGATTAGTCTGCAACTTCTGAGGTGTGTGTCCACTTTTAAAAATAGTTTTAAAGGCTTGCGTCACTGCCTTGCTTGATTTGTCTTTTAAAGTCACTACCCAGGCATACTTGGACAGCACATCGATGCACGTCAGTATGTACTTAAACCCATTATTGTACTTTGCATATTGACTCATATCCACTAAATCAGCTTGCCATTGTCTGTCTATGTCAGAAACAATGACAGGATTTCTCTTAAATCAGACTCTGGCTGCTTTGTGTAATGAACAGGGGTCCTGCTTTGCAAGCCGTTCTACAACACCTTTCCTGGTGATGTCTTTATCAAGTTTTTTTGCAGCCTTATACAGCTGAGTCACCCCAGTGAAACTACCCACTTTTTTGCATTAAAATATATATTCTGGAGCAGGTGATCATTCATCTTCTTTCGTCAAACCCTGATACATCTGTTAGCTAGAAAAACTCTTGTCACCAGTAAAATAAAGCATGTGCTCTTTCTATTCTTTTAAAAACACTATGACAACCACGAAGTGCAATGCATGATTATAGTTTATAAATACACACGTCATAACAGTATTTGAAGGTTTACTTTATATACTTTATAATACATAAACTAATGCATATAGCTGCTACCTACAAAAGGCATAACACATGGCAAGCATGCAATGATTACATAATATCTTGTTTTCTGCTCTTCCAGTTTTACACGTTTTACAATACCCAGAGACAGTAACTTTTGAGCTGCATGTTTTACACAAGCATCGGTATCGTCCACTTCCCCCTTAGTGATGAGGCAGGCACAATACATACATACACACATATGCCATATGCCACTCAAAATAATTAGCCTGATTTTTAAGAAAATCTGTTACATCTACAATGTTGTTCACCTTACATAATGCTCTACGGTTAATTTTTTCCATTACTTCAATATAGAGTCTCCATATAAAGTGAGGCAATGCTTTAATCAGAGTCAATGTGTTTTCTGCCAGTGAAGTAGCAGTATCTTCAGAGCAGACATTTAATGCAGGCTGCTTTCCAAAGTATACAGGTTCCTTTAAAATGTCCTTTATCACATGGTACATTGTAGACATCAAGACTGCCTGGAATATTGGAAGCATGCCAGTATGTTCCATCTGAAAGTACATTATAATATACTATTTAGGAAAAGCATATGCTAAATCTGATTTATGAAACACAACAAAAGTGATAAAAGAAGCAAAATATATGATGACAAACTCAGATCCCCAGTTCTGCAGACTAAACACTACAAATTCAACAGCGGTACAGATAAAACCACAAAAGTGTACCACATCATAAGGATTATGTATAAACTCTATAGCAAATTTTATACATTGCTTCCTCAAGAGTAGGACCCTCATCCTTAAAATAGTCTGTAGTTATTTTCAAGGGTATTTCTCGGATACCATCTAAAAGACATTGGCATGTCTCTAAAAGTACAGATGATGCTTGTCCTGTAGGTTGATTTAAACCAGGTTGTTTAGCTCTGTGTCTGACTAGTTGGTAAATAAGCCTCTGGAAGCACTGACAGGGCATTTCCCATCGTGATATACCCTGGAAAAAACATACAGCACTATGTTTTAGTAACCTCACACTGTATGGTGTGGTTTAGCAAGTGGAAAAAGCCAGGGTAACAACATGAACAATATTAAAATGGTAACAAATAACAGTTTTTTGGGGGGGATACATTTTTTTAACAACATAAACAGGGTTCCTAAATTTCCTTATAAAATGTTTTTAAAGGGCCCTTTTTTGACCAGTGGATCATTTCAGCAAGCAGAGAAGCCAGGTTAACAACACGTATAATATCACAAGTTTTTTTCTGCTTTATAGTACACACACACATGACTATGACGATCAGGATATAAAGTCCACAAAGACATTCATTGTCTTCCATGAATATATCAGCAAACACTTTAACATTTTCTACAAGTGGCAACACCGATTCATTTATATATTTATCTGTATCCTTCCATACTTCTGGAAGGGCAAACATCATCAGTTCAGAGGTTGCATGTATCTCACAAAGGCAAATGTCATATTGAGGTGAACCAAATAGTGATGGATGGCAGTAATGGCTTAGGATCAGATACATAAGTCTTTGGATTCTCTCTGTACTTGCATCCCACATGATTATCCGTAAAATAAAATATGACACTTTTTGGCACTGAAATGTTTACATGTATCAATCTGGGGGGTAATGGTTTTTACAATATAAACAGGGTCCCTGCACTTCTTTTTAGAAATTTTTTAAAGGGGCCTTTGCTGACCAGATGTGTGGCCTCTCTTCTAATCTCTCTGTCTGTCTGGTGGTATATATTTTTATTACACCACCTGGGATCAGCAGCTCTTTTCACATCATTTAAAACATGACCGACATGTTGTAGTGTTTTGTTGGTCATCATATTTAAGCCCTGTTGTTTCATTGCTATTGCTAAAATCACAGGCGTAAGTTGCCCTATATGTATGGCTTCAGAAACATTTCTGTATAATTCTATAAGGGTCAATTCATCAGTGATACAAGAATGATTTTTCTGACTAGGGTCATCTATCTCACACCCGGGACAGGCATCAACCAATTCAGCATGTATTACCCTCTCTATCACTGCAGCAATTACACCACAGATGGTATGATACATAACCTACTTGCAGTACATATCGTGGTCAGTTTTGGTGGGGTTTACTACTGAGGCCTGGTTTTTCACATGAGGACCCTTCTAATCTCAGTAGAAGAAGAAGAAGAGGGTTGGGTAGTGATCACAGCCTGTTCTGTGACATTTTTAAACATTATATTATTCTCTGTATTTCTAACATACTGGTCCTCACACATTTCATTAAGAAACACATTTGTATCTTTCACACAGCAAACACAGTTGAGCAGTAGATTTGTGGAAAGTCGCGAATCCATGCTGTACGAATATGACTGCTGCTCCATCCCAAATCCTTCAGTCTATTAAAGAAAAAACAGAAAACAGCATTGGTCCTGTGACTTATTATAGGTAAGATTTAATTCTATTGCTAACTCATCTCTTCAGTTACACCATGTACACATGTCACCATTCACACATTTTTTTATGTTAAAAGACATTTACCTCATCAAGGCAACTATTTTTTTATTATTATTATTATTCATTTTTCTTATCTTTCTCTTTTTTATCCTGGGCTTGACTGCTTGTGGCTGCATTATCAACATCATCATCATCCACCTCTTGGGCAGAGGCGCCTCTTGGCTGTGTCTTGGATTTCTTTTTCACAACTTTCTCTGATGCTTTTTTTGGCAGTGTCTCACTGCCCAACTACTCTGGCTCCCCCTTCTTGTCACTCTCTGTTTTGAGTTTCATAGTATCTTCTTTTTCTGCATCAGATTCACACCCCAGCAACTCTTCAAGGTCTTGCAGTGGTGCCTCTTCAGAAGGACAGTGAGATTTAGGATTTTCTGATTCACCAAACTGTTGAGCAAGTTTCTTTTTTTTATGTCAGACACTCTTCCACTCAACAAGATTTGTGTGGGACATTCTTTTTCACACCTCATGTAGTACACATACGTTGGCTTGGGTTGTGGGGCCCTGATAGCCATCTTCTTGCTTGGTTTTTCATCTCCAGACTTTTCATTCAGTGGTGTGACAATCTGGCCTGTTGCTGGGAGGTTGAATTGAGAAGCGCTGTGCTGTGCCATCTTCTTTTTGATGTTTTTGATAATCTGCTCCA
The DNA here is from genome assembly GCA_016271365.2 of Neoceratodus forsteri. NCBI lineage: Eukaryota > Metazoa > Chordata > Ceratodontiformes > Ceratodontidae > Neoceratodus > Neoceratodus forsteri. Next base: position 893,174,201 of record CM028137.1, on the reverse strand, counting down.
AGTCTATAAAACAGAATCTGAGGAATCTCTCAAAAGCTGTGCCTTCTGGCTACAAATGCAGGGTTTATATAAGGCTTTGTAAGATGGACTGCCCGTTGGTAAAACCATCACCACACCCCATCATACTATACATGGTAACATGTGTCAGAGGCACATCTGTTGTAGCCTCACCCCCTTTTTTAAAAACATTATAAATATCACTCATATTTCATTCAGCCTTCTCCTTGATATTACACAGAGCTGAGGGGAGAACTATAGGTATGTGTATTCCTTTTTTTCTGATATATTTTATTCTTTTAATTCATGATGGGGTAAAATGATTAGTCTGTGATTGCTATAGAATAATTACACACACACACACACACACACACACACACACACACACACACACACACACCATACTGCCAGCATGTTGCAATGCTATCCAGAGAAAACTGTTGAACCATCTTATTTACAAGCAGGTCTCTGTTTTAGCTTATAAATGTTACATGCATATACATAAAGGTATCCTTTTGGTACAAGTTTTACACATTTCATAACTTGTTATAAAACAGAAAAAGAGTACTCACACAGGCAGATGGAGTTCCCTCAGGGGGTCTCCAAACAGATCTGTGAAACCTCTTCACGATCAAATTGCCTCCTAGATACTTCTTTCTGAAAATATCCTAATCAAAAAAACACACACATGCCCCTGCAGTTATACACCTAAGCCAACAGGGGCCACATAACACTACATAAACCCCAACTTATTTTTTTGGGGGTGGGTGTGAGCACGGTGGTAAAGAGGGATAGGGGTTTGAGCCAGGACAATGGGGTGCAAGAGAAAGGAGGGGGACAGGAATTTGAGCTAGCATGGTGGGGCTCGGGTGCCCACCAGGATGTCACGGCAGGGGTTCGAGGAGTGTATGAGAAGGAGGGGCATAGGATGCTTGCAAAATGGTGGGTGGCAGGGGTTTGAGGAGTGTATGAGAAGGAGAGGCATAGGACACTTACAAAATGGTGGTGTTATGTCACTTCCAGGGTTTTAGTGTGAGTTATTTCCTGCGCAAGTGGGTGGGACACAGGGTCAAACGCGTGCCATTTCCTACGCAAGGGGCGGGACACAGGTTCGAGCTTATGTCACTTTTGCCGGAAGTGGTGGGGCTAGTGCATTTTAGGGAGGGACTTCCGGTTTAACAAGGGATGATTCTGATTGGTCCATTTTTGGCCACGCCTATCTGTCAAATGACGTGGCATGCGCTGATTGGCTGAAATTTAACATTTGACAAGATATATGAACTTATACTACTAATATCAAAGAACATATCATAAAGAATGGACTCTCAAACATAACCCAACATGGGTTTAGTCTAGGGAGATCATGTTTAACTAACCTTTTACAGTTTTTTGAACCAGCCAGCAGTGCAATTGACAAGGGCTTACCAGCAGATATTATTTATTTGAACTACTCCAAAGCCTTTGACTCTGTCCCACAAAAATAATTAATAAAAAAACTTATTGCTATACAATTGCATCCAAAATTAATATCTTGGGTTGCCTCTTGGTTGTGGGACAGGCATCAGAGAGTAAGTATAAGGGGTTATTATTCCTGAGTGGGGTGACATCATGAGTAGGGTGCCACAGGGATCAGTACTTGGCCCCTCACTATTTAATATATTTGTTTCAACAATGCAAACATCAGATAGCACATGGGTTTGTAAATATGCGGATGACAGTAAAATTGGAGCTATAGCACATAACTGAGAAGCAATGGCAAAACTCCAGGGAGACCTTACACAACTGAGCACTGGGCAACAAAATACAAACTAAGATTCAATGAGGATAAGTGTAGAGTAATGCACCTGGGACATAAAAACCCAATGATGGGTTATAGTTTGAATAATAGAACATATAAAACCACTACATGTGAACGAGACCCGGGTATTGCCATAACAAAGAACTTATCTGTTGGCACCCATGCTAAGGAAACTGTTAAGAAGTGTAATAAGATTCTGGGGTGTATTTTTAAAAATATCAAGAGTAGGGATCCTCAGGTTATTGTGCCACTTTATTCAGCACTGGTTAGATCACACTTGGAATACTGTTCACCTTTTGGTGCACCTCAAAGTGCTAGTAGTATTAAAATGATAGAGAAAGTACAACAGAAGACAACAAAAAGAATTAATAATTTGAAATTTAAGCCATATAGTGATAGGTTGAATGCTCTGGCCCTATACTCCTTGGATTATAGAAGAATAAGAGGAGACCCGTGCTTTGTTTATGGTGCATTTAATAATGAGCTAATATGGGAAAACACAGGTTTATGAAAGCATCAAAGTAGCAGAATGACTAAGTGACATGAGTTGCAGATTAGGGGAGAAATGTATAATATCAGTAGGAGAGGAAGATGTTTTAGCTAAAGAGTGGTGTCTATATGGAATATGCTACCAGAATCTGTAGTGATGAGTAGCTCAATGGAAATAATTAAAAAATTGTTAGATGAATACATGGACAATGAAAGAAGAATGCAATACCACTGATATGTCACAAGTCTACACAGGTCTATGACCTCCTGACTCAATTACTATCTATGAACCTAAGAAAGGTCACTAGGACACTGTAGTTGCTTCAGTGCAATCAAGATCTTGGAACACTTCATCCCAGGCCTCAGGTAAGATCCTTACTCTGACCATGGAGGGATTTGGCACCACTCCTAGAGCTGGGTCCTCAAGTAAGTGTATCCTTTTTCAAAAATCTGACCACCGTAATTAGGAAAATGTAGTTGCAGATCAGTTAGCAATGTTAGATTGAATGTTTTTTAAGCACTAAGTTCATGACAGACTGATGTCCCAGTGTGAAACTACATCACATATACAGCACTGACAGTTGATAAATGTTAGTGTATTGTAGTCCTACCTTAGCTGCACTTCTTCTTGCACTGTAAGTGCCATTTTCTGCATACGTACTTTGTAAACACATGTTAGATAGGCATTAACTATGCAGACAATGCCACAGAAGATGTACTTTTCTTAATAACTACAACATTGTTAAAAAAAAGTAATTATGTAAATTAATGTTTTTTTATTGTATAAGTAGACAATGTAGTTACCTATCAATTAACAGTATTAAATTGCATGTTTATTAAGCAGTAAGTTCATAAGGGACTGATTTCCGAAGCAGAACATACAACACAATTACAGCATTGACATTTGATAAATGTAAGTGTATAGTGCTTACCACCAGTTACGTCAAAGTCATAACTTGGTTACCCTTCATTTTACACTTTCAGTGACAGTTTCTGCATACCTACCTTGCAAATATATGAAAGAAAGGCATTAACAGAGAAAACAACTCCACAGAAGCTGCCCATTTCTTAATAACTACAGCACTGTTACAAAGTCACTAAGTTATTAAATTATGAATGAGTTTACCTGTATAAGTAAACAATGTAGCTGCATATTAATTAACAATATCAGACTGCAAGTGTATTAAGTGGCAAATTAATGGGTCTAGTGCTCCAATGTGAACTACATCACATGTACATAATTGATAGTTCATAAATGTAAATGCTAGTGTATAGCAGTCACCTGCAGTTACATTGTAGTTCTATCTTAGGTACTGTACCATTCTTCATACACTTTATTTTAAATGTCAGTTCCTGAGCACTTATCTTGCAAATACATGGTAGAAAGGCATTAACTGTGGAAACAACATCTCAGGACTGTATTTTTCTTAATAACTACAGCACTGTTACAAAATCAATAATTGTGTAAATGAATTTTTTTTCCTGTAAATAATGGAGCTGCATATCAATTAACCATATTAGATTACATGTGCATTAAGTGGTAAGTTAATAAGACTTATGTTTCTCATGTGATGGTACATAACACATACAGCATTGGTAGTTGATAAATGTAAGTGTATAGTAGTTACATTGAAGTCTTTCATTAATTAATATTCTTCTTACACTTTAAGTGTCAGTTTCTGTGCAGGTACCCTGCAAATACATGTTAGATGCAGATTAACTGTGGAAACAATTCCATTATTTCTTAACCAACACATTGTTACAAAGCCAATTAGTGATTATGCAAATGAAATATTTAAGTGTATAGTTACAAATCAATTAGCAATATTAGATTACATGTTTATTAACCCATGTGTTCATAAGGAACTGATTTACAGAGGTGGAAGGACATCATTTATAAAGTTGTAAGTCAATCCATTTGAGTGTAGCTGACTGAAGTTACATTTTAATCACATCTTAGTTACTATTCTGTTTACACATTTAATGTTCTATGTGATACTTTTTAAATACATGGCAGATAGTCATTAGCTGCAGAATCAATGCACAAGACCTGAATACATGTGTAGTGACACTTGTCAGAACAAATGTAATAATGCCAAAAAAGATAACAGAGTAATTGCACAACAGATGTGCTGTTACAATTTGCAATTGCTATTACACATGAAGTTACCCTTACACATGTAGTTACCCTTGCACAAACAAATCACACAATGCCAGAAGAGTTACAGTGGTAATTGCATAATACATTTGCTGTTTAACTTTGCAACAGCTATTACTATGTAATTACACTTGTCAAAATGAATTGATTAGTGCCAGAATTGAGACATTAGTAGTTGCATGTGTAACTATTCAGGCAAGTTGTGCAACTACACAATTCTCAAATGTGAAGCTACCATAATGACTACATTGCAATTAACACATCACTTGGTTATGCAGCACTTACAGTGTAGTTCTTCAGTAGCTACAGTGTAGTTAATGACATTTAAAATAATGTTACCTCGATGGCACATTAACTGGCAAAGACATTTTGAAGGAACAGTGACTAAGGTTAGCAAAACAACACATTATCTAAGCACCCTAAAATATGCAGGTCTGAATGAAATTGCAATAACAAATGTACATCAAACATTAAACAAAATCTCTAGGGGAACATGCCATAACCATCATAGAACATATCAGCAGAAAAGACAATTCTGCCTTGTTTTACCCTATCCTTCCCTGTGACCAAATGCCTAGTCAGATTTATTGCCCTCACTTTCCCCATTGCTTCTACCTTACTGCTTTCCCCCATATATAGGATAGTGCATGAGTACCAGTTAACAACAGGGCTATTCTTTCACCGAGTTGGTACTATGATGACAGATTACCTCGAGAGTGCAGCTCAAGAGGTAATCAGTCGTCATAGTACCAACGAGATGAAAGAACAGCCCTGTTGCTAACTGGTACTCATGCACTGTTCTGTATAGTGTATAGTGGAACGTCGTTGACTCAAAAAAAAAATACTACATCTTTTTTTTAAAATAAGACTAACTGTCAGATTGCTGCTCGAGGACACCATGTGTGATGTCTGCACTGCAGCAGAATGAAAAGTCTTTTTCGTTCTGCTGTCCTGCGGACGTCACTAGTGCAGCAGAACAACATTTTGAAAGTGCTGGATTTCAGTGAACAACGACGTTCCACTATACACTATGTTACTATTAAATCTTTTACTTGGTCCCAGCCATGTCTGAAACCATTAACAATTCTATCACCCACCACCTCTTCTGGTAGGCTGTTCCATGGTTCAGGCACTCTGTCTGTAAAATAAAACTTTCTCACATCCCTCCTGAACCACTCCCCCTAACAGCTTCCACTCATGTCCCTGTGTTCTTGATTTACCAGTCCTGTTGAATGTTTCCCCATACTCTAACTTGTTCATTCCTTTCAGAAACTTGAAGGTCTCTGGCATATCTCCCCTTCCCGTCTGATCTCCAGCAAGCACACGTTGGGCCTTAAGCCGATCCGCATAGGATCTGCCCCACTAGCCCTGAATCATATTGGTTACTCTATCTCTAGCCTTGTCTTTTCTTAGTTGGGGGCTCCAGAACTGAGCACAGTATTCCAGATGCGGCCTCACCAGTGATCTATACAAAAGCAGTATCATGTGCTTCCTAGTGCTGCCAACCACCACCATCACCATCCCCATACAATTTATTGATCTTTTCTTAGATGAGGGCTCCAGAACTGAGCAAAGTAGTCCAGATGCAGCTTCAACAGTGATCTATACATAGGCAGTATCACCTTCCTCTTAGTGTTGTCAAATCCCCTCCCAATACACCCCAATATCATGGTTGTCTTGCTGTAGGCTTTCTTACATTGGCTAGATTGTTTTAAGGAGTTACTTATGATGACTCCCAGGTCCCTTTCCTCAGTGGGAGTGTCCAGCTTTACCCTTGCCATCCAATATTCCTTCCTGGTGTTCTTATTAGCTATGTGCATCACCTTGCACTTTTAGCATTGAATTTTAACCGCCAAATTCTGCAGCACATCTCAAACCTTCCACAGCAGCCTCACACAGCTTCAGGCACAACTAATGCAGAACATTGAGAAGTAGGCCTTCTACACCATCTGGCACAATCTTAGTTCCACTTGCAATCTTAAAACATCCTGTTTAGTGTGCCTTGACCACAGAGGTAGAGTATGGCAATTTGCCAAACTCTACAACCAAATGAAGTACTTGAGTCATACATTGTATGCTCTAATTGGGCCTAGAGAATCACATTAGTATTGCACCACTCAACAAAATAAATATTCCACCAAAAGGGCAAGGAAACAGAAATGTTACAAAAGCTTCATCCCGCTGAGCATTCATACTTTCAGCCAGGAACAGCCATGTTATGTCTCAACCTGTATATTCATTGAGTCATCTATTGTATCCATTATAGAGCCAACCTGCATTATTCTCTTTTGTACGATTGGACCTACAATGCAAATCTAAAGATTTCCTTCACTGTATGCACCTAACTAAAATGCATTTTTCTAGCTGTAGCATTACCAAGATGTGTCATTGTAAATCCTGCATGACATCATACAAACATACAAAATCGAACACAGAAACAGGCCACATGGTCTATCAAGTCATCACACAACATATCTGGGAGAACTAATTCATTTTCTAAAATGGTTCCATGTTAAAACTGCGATCGCATAATAGCGCCTGAAACAACAGTGAATACAAAACCACAATTAGCAAGTTAGCGACCCAGCATTATAGCTCTGCATATATCGCTATAGTGTAAAAATAGCGCCAACCGAGCATGCAGTCCTTTGTCCCTTTTATTTACAAATTAACAATAGATGCATTCCTATTGTTATAGTATTATTTTTTTATATTTCAAATATCCCTCTGCCTATGTTGTACATCTGTTTCTTTTCACAGGTGTTGTTTCTCCAGTCATTCTTCTTATCACCGCTGCTGTTTCTTTCATATTCATTCCTCCTTCATGGTAGAATCTCCCCCCCACCCCCCTTAGCATTACTCTGCTCCTCATACTGTGTTATAGTACATGGGATGATCAAATACACCACAAATCAGGAAGCTAATCACTCATGATGCAGTACCGCAGATGAAAGCATGAAACAGAAACAATAAAAACAAAGTAAAGAATTAAAGACCACAAAAAAAGCAGTCTGTGTGTGTGTGGGGGGGGGGTGCTCACTCTTAATCAAGATGTCCATTAGCTGTAGATAAAACAGGATGCTGAAAACAGAGTAGGAATTTAACAATTAAATGAATTAAAACCAAGTAAAGGACACAAAAAATGCTGTTTTTGGCAGGGGCAATTACCGTTATATAAAGAAAATCAGTTATTTGGAGTACATTTCGAAGTACTGCTTTTATTCCAAGTTCATAAAAAAAAAAACAGTAAAAGAAATTGTGTTTTACAGTTTAAAAAGCAATTTTGTGGTCTGAAACGTAAGTAAAGGTAAATGCAGCACAATGTTTGGGCTCCTGAACTATGCAGGTAATTTCTTCTCTTTGGGGATCTGTTGCATCTCAGAATTGGGAGGAGTTTCAAGTGACTGGCGCACTCACTAATTTGGCAGTCGCGATAATTGTTATCTGAATGGCAATTTTATTCGCCATTATGGCTAATTCACTGTTGTTTCTAGTCACTCTTCATGTGCTCGCTATTCTGTAAGCCTGTTTTTTTAAGTCTCTATTATACAGTCGCGATTATCACGGGATACCTCTAAAACAGCTCTCTGTTACTTTATACGGGTATTTATTTTATCCTTCTTTAGTGTAAACTAACATCCCAGGCAAATATCTTAATGAACACAAACCCAATCAGTACTATGGAACACAGAAATGACTCTCTCAAGAACATTTTTTCTCTTGTCAATTCTTAGTGCCTTCTGGCTTCACATTTCAACATACCTTCTCTGTTAAGGCCCATCATGGATTATAGCTGCAGTTCCAGCATTACTTATTTCATAATACTGACACTAGTTGCACTGGACAGGGCAGCTACTGTGACCCATAAAACCAATTTAGTTTGATGTCATCAATATATTTGTAATGTGTCTTATCTGTATTAACTTTAGACTCCATCTGGATGGTTATTAATAAACCTATTGTAATGAAAATGAAACTATGATTTGATATCACCTGAAGTGCTCAACATTCTAAAATCCCCTAAAAAACTCTGCATCCAACCCGCCACCTCCTGACCAAGGAAAGCAGACACAAGCCCAAATGAGGCTCTCCACTTCAGCTGAGTGGCACTGGCGGTGCTACCTGCTGGCTGCAGGTCCTCTGCATCCAACCCGCCACCCCCTGACCAAGGAAAGAAGACACAAGCCCAAACAAGGCTCTCCACTTCAGCTGAGTGGCCCTGACACTGCTACCTGCTGGCGGCAGGACCTCTGCATCCAGCCCGCCACCCCCTGACCAAGGAAAGCAGACACAAGCCCAACCAAGGATCTCCACTTCAGCTGAGTGGCCCTGGCACTGCTACCTGCTGGCGGCAGGACCTCTGCATCCCGCCCACCACTCCCTGACCAAGGAAAGCAGACACAAGCCCAAACAAGGCTCTCCACTTCAGCTGAGTGGCCCTGGCGCTGCTACCTGCTGGCGGCAGGACCTCTGCATCCAGTCTGCCACCCCCTGATCAAGGAAAGCAGGTACGTTTGGTCAGCTCCTAGCTCAGAGCTGTCAGGCTTCAATACACGTAATTGGACTGGCTCCTGGGGACTGTGGCTGCTTCCCGATTGGATGCTGCAGCTCCCCACTGAGAAAGGAAGCACACAAGGTGCCTTTTTCAAAACACAGCTCGGCCACTGCCTTGCTGTACTGCTCTCTGGACAATTTTTTCTGCTGAATTTACTGCTCATGTGGAAATATATATATATATATATATATATATATATATATATATTTTTTTTCCTCTCCTCCTGGAATTTTCAGCTGTTTAGCCTGCTGTATTAGCTAAGCCTGACTTCTATATAGCTTATGTCTTTTATGTCTTGCACTACTGAATATTTCTATTGCTTTAACATTTTGCCTTTGAACTGTTGCACTGTATATGTAGGAATTGCCTAGTAGAGTTGTAGCGAACTTTAACTGACTGCCTGATGTTTATATAGCTTACTACTTGCACTACTGAATTTTTTCTGCTAATTGCCCAATATTGTAGAATAGCTAGAACTGACCACTGCCTGCTGTTTGCTCTGCCACACTTTTCCCATCACAGTTCCTCTCATTCATCCTTATTCCCCACAATGTTTCTCTGCCATCTACTGGACCCTTGATTCCCTCTCCTGACACCCCCCTTAACCAGCACATTCTGTAAATATTGCCTGGCATTTTGGGCCATCTTCTCTACCCATTCAGACTACCCTGAGTCCTCTCCATCACACGCCTCCTTCCCAGCTCTCACTGGTCCCATTGAAGGGGCCTCCTCCCCCCCCAACCTCCTGAATCAGCCTTTTGTTTTGCTAAATTCCCACCAGGCACCTTTGACCAGACCTCTCTGCAGGAACCTTTGTCTCCCACTATTTGCACCTACTTCTGCCCTGAGCACTAAATTGCCCAGGGCCCTCCCACCAATTTACTTGACCTTTGTCTCTGATTTTTTAACTAACAGCCCGCCTTTTTTTTTCTGCTCTATTTTAGACACAAGCCCAAACAAGGCTCTCCACTTCAGCTGAGTGGCCCTGGCGCTGCTACCTGCTGGTGGCAGGACCTCTGCATCCAGTCCGCCACCCCTGACCAAGGAAAGTAGGTACATTTGGTCAGATCCTAGCTCAGAGCTGTCAGGCTTCAATACCCGTAATTGGACTGGCTCCTAGGAACTGTGGCTGCTTCCCGATTGGATGCTGCAGATCCCCGCTGAGAAAGGAAGCACACAAGGCACCTTTTTCAAAACACAGCTCAGCCATTGCCTTGCTGTACTGCTGTCTGGACAATTTTTATTCGTCCACCCCCAGCCCCTCCTCCCTCCTTTATTAAGTACACTTCCCCAGTGATCCATGCCCCCTGAGGCCTCAAACTAGTCAATTACAGCAACTGCTTAAAGGGGCTCTCCTTTCTGTAACTTCTTAAAGGGGTGATCCTCTCTTGAGCTCACTTGTCTCCTCTAAGCAATTCCCCGATATTCTTCATGAAGCTTAATTGGTAGGATACTCTTGCCTGTTGAAGATAAATCCTTAAGACATCTGTGCCATCAGGCTGTTTTCATGTATCTTTGCATACCATCGATCCATGTCTCTTTTAGCTAGTCTAACATGGAGCAGTGATCCATGAGACTTATGGAACCTAGCTAGTGAGTCTTGGTGCAACTCATACCCTGTTAACAAATTGGGCAATCATGGCAGTCCTCGTGTGGTTTCAATTACTTACCTGCTTATGTATGGTACCCCACGTGACAGACCATTCCAGCAGAAATGACCCCAACATAGAGTCATGCCTACCACTGCTAAACTACCTTTATATTAATACTACGTATAACTAATGCTGCCACCACATGACTCCGCACCCTTCTCACTTTGTGGAATCTCCTCAAGATGGGACCGCTACCTTGTTACCAATATGTGGCCCCTCACCCCACCCACCCAAAACCTACACATCTTGGTGTTATACTGGATGGACCATAGGCTATGCATCCCTAGGTCAGCACAAGGGGAAACTTTGGACCTGGACCCCCGCACTCAAACTTATACTAGATGCAGAAAGATTTGTGCTTTCAAAGTACTCCTCACTGCTCTAAGGAAAATTGTGTTCCTACTACTTTTGTGTTCAGGTAATGTTGAACTCAACCCTGATCCCACAAAAGCTCTCTCATCTCCATCCAACCTTACAAGACTAAAAGGAGTCAGCTTTACCGCATGCAAATGTTTGCAGTCTTTTAAAGAAATTTACATCAGTCCAGGCATGGATTACTCATACCGCACCAGACGTACTTGTGCTCTCTGAATCCTGGCTTCAGGCATCCATTCCAGATAGAGAGGTTAACATCCCTAGCTACCTCCTATTTAGAGCCGATAGGCAGACCAGGGGTGGCAGAGTAGTTATCTACATCAAAAACAAATTTTCAGTGTCCATCCTAGACTCTACCTCTATTGCAAGTGGATTCGAATGTTTGTCCCTTAAAGTTGAACTTTCCCCATTAATGGCTTTTCGTGTCATAGGCTGTTACAGACCACCAGCTGCAGGGCCTCAGCTCCTGTCTGATCTGTCATCTATTATGGGCTCTGTCCCCATTGAAACAATTATTCTAGGAGACCTTAATTATGATTGGTTGACTAAGGTCTCGTTACCCCTGAAGCAATTCTGTGACTCTCATGGGTTCACACAACTTATTACTGCGCCAACTCGCATTAACAAGAAAAACCCAATGAATAGCACCCTATTGGATGTCCTTCTCATAAGCAAACCATATTCCTTTTCCCATGCCAGAATTTTTTCAGCTGATGTTAGTGACCACTGTTTTATTGCTGGTATAAGAACTGATGCTAAACCCTCACCAACATCAACATTTTCCACTAAAAGGTCCAGACGGAACTTCGATCCTCTCGCATACTTCAATGAATTAAAAAACTCTTTGCACTGGCAGAGATTTTACCTTGCTAAATCGGTGAGTAATGTCTACGACATCTTCCATGAAATTATAACCAGTGCCCTAATAACCATGCTCCTCTGGTAAAAGCATGTATAAAAGCTAGAACATGTCGTTGGTTCTCAGCAGACCACAAGGCTGCCTTACTAAAAAGAGATCAACTCTAAAAAAAGGCTCGCAAATCACACACAGATGAAGACTGGTGTCTCTTCAGGACAGCAAGAAACACCTGCACTAAGATGGACAGAGAGGCCAAGGCCAATTTTTACCGATCTGAGCTAGATTCTGCGTCGAAATGCCCTATCAAGTTCTGGTCCACATTAAAAGAACTGACTGGTCATTCTCCTGGAAATGTGCTTCCCTCCAAAATTACTACTGACAATGCTATAATCAATGACAGAAACGAGATCCTGCAGGCCTTCAACAATCATTTTGCCACTGCAGGCCTAGCATTCGATAACACACCAGTAAGCAGACTACACCCACAGATCAACATTAAGCTCTCGGAACCGAGTAACAATATCGTAACCTTTTCATTCTTACCCACCTCCATAAAGGAAGTTGAAGATCTTCTCCTAAAATTGGACAATAAAAAAAGTGCTGAGGCTGACTTCTTTGACCCATATTACTTGAAAATTACTTATCACATCCTTGCCGCACCTATCTCTCACTTATTCAACCTGTCCCTATCACAAGTGTAACCCCAAGGGGGTACTATCCTAAGGGCTACTACCCCTGCCTGCTTTGCCACTAACAGGTTGAGGGGCCTGGATTCAATGGTGGGTGCCTCCACCCAGAGGTCAGGGTTGGAACAGTCAAACACAACTTGGTCACAGCCCTCTAGGTCACTGCAACCCCCCTTTCCTTCTACTAGTGGCCCATCTCAGCAGTTCCGGTCCAAAATGGAGGGGCCAAATGTACAGAGTCCCAGCTGCAATAAAGGCAAGTTAAACAAACTGCATTTCCCCTATTATGCTACATATTTCCCAGCAAACAGTTATATCCTTAAATTAGGCTCCCTCTGCTCTCTTAGTGACTGCAGAAACGGAGTGATTTAAACAGCAGCTCGGGTGGGATTTGAGCATTAAACCCACAGTCCCACTTATACAAGCTAATGAAACCTGCGAGCAGGCAGTTCTTAAAGAGACAGTACCAGAGGCTCTAAAAGTACTCACAGTGCCCACATTTAAGCGGCATTACACCAAACACCAGTCAGGCAGGGAGCACTTAGGCAAGCTCTGGGAAGGCTTTTAGGAACCCCCATTTGTAGGGGGGGTTACATCCTTCCTGGCCTGGAAAGAACTTGGCATCTGTGTCAAGTGGTTACCCTTAAATCACTTTAAGGCAAAACAGTTTAAACTTGCATTTCCTTCAAACAAAGACAGCACATTAATTCTTTGTTATATACACTTATACTGCATTACACAGGTTACTATTGGTCATACAACATTACACATACAGACAATCTTTTCCCTTTTTAAGTCAGGTCATTACTTCCTGCCCATGAAACCTGGATAGGGAGGGCATTTCCCTATCAGCTACCTGGGGGCTAAATGGGGCAGAGGCACCATACTCAGAGGGCAATACCAGCAGTCTGGAATTATTCCCCAGGCTTAGTTTGGGCAATGAGCCTGGGGACACATACACCCCTTTATGGACCACATTCAAAGGCAGATCCACAGGCTGGCCCAAGGACTCATAACTCAATCTCACTACAGGCCATACTTCTTGGCCAGTCCATCTAGGAGTCTTGGGGAAAATTTCTGAAGACTCAGACTCCGATCCAGCCCTACTTGGGATGGCCAGGGAAACCTCTATAGGAGCAGGGTACCCAGAGTCCATGGTACCTTCAGAGACAGAGCCCTCTATTTCTGAACTCACACCACCTGGCTCAGCTGGGGACATTTCTGGTACTGGTGGGGAACTATCAGGGCACTCAAAATATTCTTCTTGCTCTGGCATATCCCCAGTTGCCTCCCCCACATCACTTCCTTCGTCAGAGAAATCAGACAGTTCAGCCAGTCCCAATGAGCTCATATCTCCTTCCAGGAGCATTGGCTGCAGAGACAAAGCTGGGGGCTCACACAGTCCAAGAAGCCTAGCTTCATCCCCAGGATTTATTAGAGGATTGCCCCTAAACAACTGACTTAGTTCATAAGAGGGATAATATTCAGGATTACACTCACTGTCGTCGGACACAGACTGGCAATCAGCTTCAATGGAAGGGGGTGGAGAAGGCCTCTTTAGTTTGATTTCTGGGGAATCAATCAGTCTTAGTTTTTTCTTGGCAGTGGCTCTAGTCACAGGTCCAGAGGGGGGGACATTTGGTGGTTCAGCCTCTATCAGTATCTGTCCAATTGGCAGCAGATGATTTCTGTGTATAGTTTTCACATCTTTTGAGTTGTTCTCAGGCCGCACTTTGTATGCAGGTAAATCTTCCAACTTTCCTACAACAATATGAGGGAGGTGATGCCATCTGTCAGCAATCTTATGCTTGCCATGCAGTCCCAGGTTCCTCAATAGCACTCTATCCCCTTCTCTAAGCTCCATTTTCACTTTTTTGTCATACCTTTCTTTATTGGCTAAATTTTGTTTTGCAGCCATGGTCTGGGCTAGTTGGTAGGTATGGCTTAGTTGGGCCTTCAGCTTCTGCACATACTGTAGATGATTAGCTGTTTGAACCCCATCAGGAGAAACTCTGAAACAGGCATCTACTGGTAGTCTAGCCTCTCTCCCAAACATCAGTCAATACGGGGAAAATCCAGTGGCATCACTTTTGGTGCAGTTATAAGCGTGTACTAGAGTGCTAATCTGCTGGCTCCATCTAGGCTTATCTTTAGGTTGCAGGGTGCCCAACATGTCGAGCAACATGCGGTTAAACCTCTCAGGCTGAGGATCTCCCTGGGGATGATAAGGAGTAGTTCTTGACTTTCGCACCCCCCACAAGGATAGCATTTTTTTAATCAAGTGACTCTCAAAATCCCTCCCCTGATTGGAATGGATTCTTTGAGGGGCCCCATAGTGGACAAAGAAATTCTCAACAAGTACTTTAGCCACCGTGGTTGCTTTCTGGTCTTTAGTGGGGAAAGCTTGTGCATACAGGGTAAAATGATCAGTGTCTACCAATATGTTGCTGATGTTTCTCTGATCTGGTTGTAGACTCAGGAAATCAATGCAGACCAACTCCATGGGGGCACTAGTAGTGATGTTAACCAGGGGGGCAGCCCTCTGGGGCAAGGTCTTTCTTTGTAAACATCGGCTACAAGTCCTGAGATGCTGTTCCACATCAGCACCCATTTTGGGCCAATAAAACCGGGACCTCACTGAGTCAAGGGTTCTGTCTATGCCAAGGTGTCCCATGTGATTGTGCAGGGACCTCAACACCAGTTCTCTAAAAGCAGTGAGCAGCACCAGTTGTTGTTTGTCTGCTCATCCTTCTTTATCTACTGTCTCTCTGTATAATAGTCTATTAATCAATTTCAACTTGGGACCTTCTTTGTATAACAGGGCAGTTCTCAAGTCAGTGGAGGCACAGTTTTGACACATCTCTCCCCACATGCAGAGCCTCCAAAGCAGTTTTTATCATGGGGTCTCGGGATTGAGCCAGCCGGAGACTATCATCATTGAAATGGGGCAACGCACTAGTGTCTAATGCAGAGAAATAACAGTAAGCAGCAGGTATACAGTTCTCAGAGAGCCCCAAACAATCCACCATGCAATCCACAGCATCAGGAGATACCTGTTCCTCCTTGTCAAATTGTTGGCAAAGTGCTCTAATGTCAGGTTCTGACAACCTGACCCAGTTGTCTCGGGACACCGGCCTCTGGGAGAGAGCATCAGCATCTATGTGGTTCAGGCCTGCCTGTATTCAACAGCATAGTCGTAGGTAGACAACGCAGAAAGTCACCTATGGCCAGTGGCATCCAACTTAGCTGAGGTCTGCACATAGGTTAGAGGACTGTTATCAGTCTTCACCAATATCTTAGCACCGTACAAGTAGTCATGAAATTGATCAACAATGGCCCACTTCAAGGCCAGGAACTCTAGCTTGTGCACTGGATAGTTCTTTTCTGAAGGAGTGAGGCTCCTGCTGGCAAATGCTATGGGTCTTAGACTATTTGTGTGCTCTTGATATAACACAGCCCCCAATACTTGTAGACTGGCATCAGTATGAAGAATGTATGGCCTGGCAGGGTCAGCATAGGCCAGCACTGGGCATGGGTAAGTTGATATGTAATATCATGGAAAGCTACCTCACAATCAGCAGTCCAGCGGGTTCCAAACACATCATTTGGATGGAAATATTTTTTCTCAGTCTCAGCAAGCACAGATTTCTTATACTTTTTGTGGGTTGGAGGATACCCCTGAGTAAGGTTGAGTAGAGGGTGGATCACTCAAGAATAGTCTTTGATAAACCTTCTGTAATAACCACAAAACCCCAGGAACCTTTGCAGCTCTTTCAAATTCTTTGGCTGAGGCCAGGTAGTCAAAGCTTCCACTTTGCTGGGGTCAGTCTCTATGCCTTCAGCGGAAACTATGTGCCCCACATATTTTATGGAGGTTTGAAAGAATTGACACTTATCTATAGACAATTTGAGACCAAAATCTTCCAGTTAATCCAGGACTTTGAACAACCTGCTTTCATGTTCCTCCAAGGAGCTGCCAAACACTATGACATCATCCAGGTAGACTAAACACTCGAGCAAATTCATGTCCCCCCCAGCACACTCCATCAAGTGCTGAAAGGTAGCAGGGGCACCTGAAATCACTTGAGGCATCCTCATAAGCGCGTAAAAACCTAGGAGGCAAATGAAATCAGTCTTTTCACAATCCTCCAGAGCCATCGTGATCTGGTAGTACCCACTGTGAAGGTCTAACACTGAGAACCATTTGCTACCATTTAGGCAATCCAAGGTGTCCTGGATGCGTGGCGTGGTATACTGATCTGGTATAGTTCACCTGTTTAAAGTACAGTAATCCACACACAACCGGAAAGCTCCATTCTTCTTCCTCACTACTACAATAGGTGAAGCATAGGGGCTTCTGGATTCTTGTATCACCCCAGCTGCGAGCATCTCCTGCAGGTGTCATCTCACATCATCTATATCAGCAGGGGCCAGGCGCCAAGATCGCTCATGGAAGGGTCGCTCATCCTGTAGCCGAATGTGGTGCTCAGCTCCTTGCACACATCCTACATCTCACTCCTTTCAGGAAAACACCTGCTCCCTCTGAGCGAGCCTTTCACTAATCATTTTCTTCCATTCTACTGGCAGTGGGGAGTCACCGAAATCAAACAGATCAGGGGTCACTGGGTCACTCCTCCCAGAAGTCTTGTTGCTGGGCAGAACAGCAGTATCTGCACAGTGCACCATGGCCAGAGTGCAAACTCGCTTCACTCAAATCTCTCGATCAGATACATTGTGCACTTGAACCATTACTCTTCTGACAAAAGTATGGGCTCTAGCAGGCAAAATGCTGCATTTCACCAGCAACCCCTCTGGCAATTTTCCATCGCCTGGTGCATCCAGCATCAATATTTTATTCTTAACATCCTTTTTAATCCGGACCTCTCCTTGTAGAATACACTGGGCATTTGGGGCTAGCAGCAAAGACTCTGGATCCTTCTTCCAGACAATACCCACTGGGCCTTCGGGTTCCACCTGGCTGGCCTTTCTCTGGGTCTCATAGGCCTTCTGAATCAAGCCTGGAATTCTGAGAGCTCACCCAGTCCTGGACCTCTGTTTTTCAGAGCACAGCTGTGCTAAATGACCAAACATATAAGCATTGGTTCTAATTAACAAGGACACCCCATCATACAGTCCAGTGGGGGGACACACTAATGCCAAGGTCTCCACTTGTTCAGCCACCCCAGCCACAGAAGTAGGAAAAGATAACCAGATCCGGATATACCCAGAATAGGGGTAGGCCTTATCACTCAGTCCCCAAACATGTAGTCCATCTAAAGGCTGCAGGAGCACCTCAGGCAAATGCTTCTGATACCAGTCCTGAAACATAATGGTGACTTGTGAACCACTGTCTAACACGGCCTGGGTGGGTACTCCATTCACTCTCACTGTGGTTTCCATCAAGGGACCCACCACATCAGACCATTCAGGGGGCATGGTTTTGGAGGTTACTTGGGCATTGGCCCGGGTGACAAAACTTCTGGGGAGGCCCTCCTTGGGGTCTGGTATAGGCCCTGTGATGCCAGGCTACTAGCCTGCTGTTGACCCTCCTTAAGTTCTCTGGTAACTGGCACTCAGTCTGAAAGTGTCCATCCTCCCCACAGTGGTAGCAGAACTTAGTATCTTGGGGGTCTTTGTTGGGAGGGAGATATCTTGTCTGCTGGGAGGCGTTGGGGGTTCTGGAGGGCTCCTCTTGACTAGGTTGATTGTTTCTAGCTAACTCAGGTTCCCCAAATTTGGAGGGGTTGGCAGCAGTCTGTTTCAATTCTCTCACCATTTCCTGTAAATCTCTAATCTCGGCCTTCAAATCACTATCCACCCAGGGATCGGGGAAACAGCATGCACCCCCACTCCATCCTGGGCCTCTGGGGGCACAGGAAATGCATCAGGCCCCTTGTTCAATCCCCTCGAGGGGTGGGTCTCATCTGGTTCACT
The DNA here is from genome assembly GCA_016271365.2 of Neoceratodus forsteri. Taxonomy (NCBI): domain Eukaryota; kingdom Metazoa; phylum Chordata; order Ceratodontiformes; family Ceratodontidae; genus Neoceratodus; species Neoceratodus forsteri. The sequence continues at coordinate 893,155,698 of CM028137.1, read as the reverse complement.
GGGTTCAGTGGTCTGGCATAGATTCACAACCCCCACATAGGGTTCCCACCCCTCTTCATCAGTCTCAGCTTCTTGAATCTCCCTCATCAATTGGCAGTATTCGGAAGGGGCAGCCTGTCGGTCATGTAGTTTGAGCTTCAAAAATATCACACTGGAAAACCTGGCAGATTTCAAAATATGATCTAGGTGGACCTGATTTAAAGCAGGGGCAGTTACCCCACATTTTCGATAAGCTTTTTGCAGTGCCCTTTCCATTCTGGTAACAAAGGCTGACAGTTTCTCATTCCTCCACTGTTTAGCTGACTTGAACTTCCACAACAGGTCTTCCCCAGTCTCTGTACTCCCAAACACCCCCTCTAAGGCAGAAAGGTACTCTACTGCAGTGGCTTCAGGGCTAGTAGCCCACAAGAAACGAATGGCTTCCAAAGCTGGGCCCCTCAGGCTCTCCATCAGTCTCTTTCATTTTTCCCCCTCAGAGCACTGCCACTCTTGGACTAAAGGGGTAGCATAGTCCATCCAAATCTCCAAATCATCTTCTCCCAAGGGCACAGGTACAGTACCAGAAAAAAGTTTCAGTCTTTGATAGGAGTCTAACTGTATGGGGGGAACAACTATAGGTGGTGAAGCCAGGATGGAACTCTTGGAGGACCCGGGAGATGTAACCGGGGACGGTTGGGGGTGGGATCACTGGAAAGGTCCAACACCTGTAGTAATTCCTGAGTGGTCCTCCCTTCTGCAGCTAATGGTTTAAGCAATTTATCTTTGAAGCTATTAGTCTTGGAGGACCCCCCCTGGGGTGACTGAACCACTCTGGACATGAATGACCCTCCACCCCTTTGGAGCACCTTCCAGGTAAATCACTGGGGGAACCCTCTCTGGGTCTATAATTATACTGCATAAAAGCAGCACCTGCAAGGTCTGGTCGAGCAGGTCGGCCATTCACCCCTTCACCTCTACCTTGCCTAAACATTTGACATGCTCAACTGCAGAAACAAGGTCAGCGTTCTTTATCTCCAGAGGTACATCCAGTAGTAACACACTTTTCTGGGAATCCAACTTTTCAGCTTCACCCCACCCCATCAGTTTATGCACCATAGTCTTAACAGGGTCTAACTTAATTTTAGTTATGATATCCCCCTCCAGTTTTTCCTTTAATTTGGCCATGTTGGGGTATTTCGTCTATTCATCCACTAGGAGACGCTAATCCCACTGGTGCCTCCAAAATGTAACCCCAGGGGGTGCTATCCTAAGGGCTACTACCCCTGCCTGCTTTGCCACTAACAGGTTGAGGGGCCTGGATCCAGTGGTGGGTGCCTCCACCCAGAGGTCGGGGTTGGAACAGTCAAACACGACTTGGTCACAGCCCTCTGGGTCACTGCAACCCCCCTTTCCTTCTGCTAATGGCCCATCTCAGCAGTTCAGGTCCAAAATGGAGGGACCAAATGCACAGAATCCCAGCTGCAATAAAGGCAAGTTAAACAAACTGCATTTCCCCTATTACGCTACATATTTCCCAGCAAACAGTTACATCATTAAATTAGGCTCCCTCTGCTCTCTTAGTGACTGCAGAAACTGAGTGATTTAAACAGCAGCTTGGGTGGAATTTGAGCATTAAACCCACAACCCCCCTTTTACAAGCTAATGAAACCTGCAAGCAGGCAGTTCTTAAAGAGACAGTACCAGAAGCTCTAAAAGCACTCACAGCGCCCACATTTAAGCGGCATTATGCCGAACACCAGTCAGGCAGGGAGCACTTAGGCAAGCTCCAGGAAGGCTTTTAGGAGCCCCCATTTGTAAGGGGGTTACACAAGGTTCCCCCCCTCAGTTATGGAAAGTTGCCACGTCATCTCCCAGTTTAAATCAGGGGATCCCTGTGACCTAAATAACTATAGGCCGATCTCCCTCCTCCTCATACTCTCCAAGCTCTTAGAAAAAATTGTGGATACCCAGCTGAGATCTTTCATAGAAAACTCGAACTTACTAAACCCTATGCAGTCAGACTTCAGAGCAAAGCACAGTACTGTTACAGCCCTGGCAAAAGTAACTAATGACTGCCAATGGGACTTAGAGTACAAAAAATTAATCTGTGCAATTTTCCTGGATCTCAGTAAGGCCTTCGACACCGTCGACCACTGTTTGCTCCTCTCCACTTTACAAACAGTAGGCCTAGACTGTACCTCCTTGTGTTGGTTCCATGACTACCTCACTGGTAGGCAACAACATATCAAGGCTGAAGGGGAGCTTTCTTCACTTAAACTGATAAAAAGAGGTGTCCCTCAGGGGTCCACATTTTGACCATTACTGTTTGCTATCTATATCAACAGCCTGGATGTAGGCATTAAGGAAGCAAGCATTCACCTGTTTGCTGATGACACGGTGCTCTACATAAGCCGTGAATCTCCTGAAGCTGCCTGTGGCGACCTGCAAACTGACTTTAACATCCTGCAGCACCAGCTCCTCAGTAAAAGATTACTAATTAACACCAAGAAAACCAAGGCAATGCTATTCTCACCAGCTGGCCAGGGGGCATATTCTGCCACTGCTGGTCCATTACCTTCTATCTCCACCTTACTAGGTGAACATCTTGAATACATACTGAAATTTGAGTATTTGGGTGTCTGGATAGACAATAAACTCTCCTTTGTGGAACATATAGAAGAACTGCTGAAAAAGCTGAGGCAGAAGCTTGGACTCTTCTTCAGAATGAATCGCCTCCTGATCGCAGATGCCAAAAGACAGCTTGTCCAATCCACGTTCCTCTCACTAATTGACTATGCTGACTTCATATATGGCCAGTGCCCAGCCGTACTGTATCGTAGAGCTCTGAGATTTATAACAGGCCTCCCCTTTTCCACCCACCACTGCATTCATTATATGCAGCTGTGGGTTGGCCCTCCCTTCAATGCAGGTGGTATAGAAATGCAGCCCTCTGGACGCTCCGAGCCATCACCAACAAACTCCCGCAATATATTGCTGACTGTCTCCCACTAAGCCTGATTGGGAATTATACCTTGAGAAGTCACTCGCTGGTTTCCCTGAAAGTACCTAGGGTGGGTACCCACTTTGGAAGGGCAGCCATAAGCTTTGTCCTGCCCACGCTTTGGAATAGGATACAGAAATCGCTGAGACTTAGCTCCCCTGTTAGTCTTGCTATGCTCAAGATCCTGTGTGCCAAAACATTTGTGGAGCTTTGTAACTGTTTCCACCATTCCTAGTTGTCCAGCTGACGTTTCCACTCAATCTAAGTCCTTCCCGTTCAAATTAAGTGTTCCCTTACCTAGATTACTCCCCCCTCCCTCAGTCTAGTCTAGTCCCACCAGTACTACCAGTTCACCTCAGTCCATTCCAATCCCACTGGTGCTACTTACTCATTGCAACACAACCTCCATCGCCCACTCTTATGCCCTGATACCACCTGCTTAGTATCCCAGAACCTTCTGCCAGCATCCCTGCCTCCTATGCATGCACTTTTCCATATCCCAGGACTCTTTTACAGGCTATGAACATGTTATTGATGGATAGGATTATAAAGGCATCTGTGTATATATTATTTACCTTTATTTCTACACTGTATATATTTTGTTGTATACGTCTTGCTACTGTTATTTTATGTATATTTTACTTGTAATCTATTCTGTACTCTCGTCCTTGCAAATTGCAGGTCCACCTTGTAAATGAGCTTGCTCAATGGTGATCGCCTTGGGTAAATAAAGATTTTGATTGATTGATTGAGTGATCCCTTTATTATACAATGATGTATGAAAATCCTGTAATCTCACTGGTCAAAACATGTAACATGACCGTGGGTAAATCCTGCATAACCCACAGCTGAGGATTGGCATTTATAAAAAACATAATTAAACACAATTTTAATTTATTTACACATGGGTCCATCGTATAATCACAGTAAGGCACTCCAGAGTTTGAGTTATTGCGTGATTTACCCACCTCTTGTGCGGTTAAGTCACTTGGGTGCACCTTGTGACTCACCACACAAGTCGTGGGTAAATCCCCAATAATCCACACCCTGTTGTGCCTTATTGCTTAAATCTATCATTGTGAGGTGGAATTGTGCAAACTGCAAGCAGCTCAGCAGACAGTGCTTGGGTTGATCTACCAAGACTATACTTCTGTACTCTTTCTCTACTCTACTCCCACACTTCTGTACTCTTTCTCTACTCTACTCCTTATTCTCCTGAACACTATATAGAAAACAGTGCTCTCCAAACTTCTACAAAAACATTCAGGAAACACAACTTACTCCTTGGTTCCCTCCATCCTTATTTCTCATTTCCAAGTGCAATTTTTCCCTGAAATCATCTGGCGAGCCCTTGTATTCTTTGTACCAGGTACTTGAAACAAGCTTGCTGATTATCTGAAGCAGACTCCCATGGTTTACAACTTTCAGCAACAGCTTATCCCTTCTGTTAGGGATCCTTGCTACAACTACATGGGCTGCAAGAAAACTAACCCCATTCTTTGTCCATACAGTACCTTGTAATTAACTTCTTTTATATTTTTCTTTCCATGTATGCCACATCTCATACTTTTAACATATCTGTCATATAATACAGTACTATATATGGTTTGATTTTGTAATAGGTGGAATTCAGACCAGTTACAAATGTTGTAATACTACTGATGTGATGTTGAAAAGTTGCTGTACTCTCATTCTGATGTAACAACTGATACTGCAACTCTTTTTGCTTAACACGAGCATGCTCAGAAAGAACTGGAAGGGGACAGGATCAGTTGTGTTCCAGGTCAGTAGCTGCTGCTGTTGTTTTCACAGGGTTCTTGTAGATTTTACTTGGTAGGTTAGTTCTTTTCTTTCTTACTTCTAAGGGGCTAGCAGGGTATTGTTTTGGGGGCTGCTGGATGTTTGTAAACTGATTTGGTGGCTGTAAGTGGGGCTCATTTTGTGGATGTTTCACTGTGTAACAAGGCCTGGTAGAGGCCTATTTCTTCTGATTTAAAACCTATTTGGTGGGATTTGCTTGGAGATGGTTATTTGAATTGGAGACCTATATCTGTTAATTTCAAGCCTATTTTGATGTGTTGTTAGTGAAGCTGATTAAATTGGAGACCTGTTTCCTTTGGCAGCAAACATATTTTGGGGCTTTGACTTGAATTTTGATTCCTTGTGCTGACTCCATTAGCTGTAAAGGTTAGTGCATAGTGGGGAAGGGGTGTTAATGGTCTGGCCAGGTCTCACTCAGCCAATTGACTGGAGACAGAGCTGAATCAGGTTGAGGTGTTAGCTGCTTTGCCTTCTCAGAAAGAACTGGAAGGGGACAGGATCAGTTGTGTTCCAGGTCAGTAGCTGCTGCTGTTGTTTTCACAGGGTTCTTGTAGATTTTACTTGGTAGGTTAGTTCTTTTCTTTCTTACTTCTAAGGGGCTAGCAGGGTATTGTTTTGGGGGCTGCTGGATGTTTGTAAACTGATTTGGTGGCTGTAAGTGGGGCTCATTTTGTGGATGTTTCACTGTGTAACAGGCTGCGCTGGTAGAGGCCTATTTCTTCTGATTTAAAACCTATTTGGTGGGATTTGCTTGGGCCTGGTTCTTTGGCTGCTGGGCTTGGAGGGGAGACACAGGGCTGATACACTCTCTCTCTCGAGTCAGGTGTCTGCCCAGGACTCACCCTCCCCAGAAGTCTGCAAATTTATAGGGGAACACCTGCCCTGCAATTGGAGGAAAAGGCTGCAGGTGCAGCTCATGTAGTTCTAGTCACTGGGGTTGGATTTAAAGGCTGGGAGAGAGGAGCTTAGGGAGTTGTTCATTTCCCTTATAAGTTTAATGTGTTGTACTGCACCTAGTAACAGGGTTACTGGTGTACAGTGGGACTGTCTCTAAGATTAGTGGGTGACCTGATTAGGCAGTAAGGGTATCTTGGACTAGGGGGGAACCTGGTGGCTCACCCAAGGAAACCTATTTGGAAGGGGATGGAACCACACATCATTAGGGCCGGCATCTTTGGGAGGGTGGTGGGGTGCACAGGGTGTGGAGCAGCCATGATACTGGACTGGGCTTGGAAGTTCGGTGGTTGCCCAGTGTGCTACCAACTAGCACAGCTTAGGGAGGAGGTTGCGGGGATTAGGAGAAAGCTGGGGAAAGGGGGGTGATATGGTTGGGGAAGGGGGCTGGGAGATCTCCCACAGGGTTGCACCAAGCACTGGGGGTGGGGGCATAGGGAAAGGAGTGCAGGAGAATACTCAGGGGTCACATAGGGACCCTGGCAGAGGGGGTCCAAAAGGACACTACCAAGGAAGCAGGCAGGAAACTGGGGACCCTCACAAAGGGGGGACAGAGGGACAACATTCTCAGGGAAGTAGGCAGATGGCCAGGGCTGGACATAAGGAAGCAAGGCGGGAAGGTGGATCAGACCTTACACTCAGTAACCGCTTCAATTCTCTTCTTCTGCTCAAGGATGAGGGGGGTGATGTAGCCACGACAGAGGTGGTTAGAGATGGAAAGGGAGTGGGAGGCAGGAGGCAGGGGCCAGATAGCAGGAAGAACAGGGGGGACCTGGAATGCAGGAGAATGGGGGGAGCAGTGAATCAGAGCAGAAGGGGCAGGGGAAGAGGGAGGAAAGCGCAAGGAGAAGGACCAGTTGGGAGGAAAGGTAAAGGAGAAGGACCAGAAGTACAAGGAGGATTCAGTAAAGGGAGCTGAGGGTTTAGGCCAGGGGAGCACGACGGGCAGGGAGGAACTAAATGGAGACTGGAAGGAAGGGAGGATGAGCCAGGCTAGTTTAGCAGATGGGGGAGAAGGACAAGTTGTGAGCAGTGAGGGGGGAATTAGCAAGGTACAGAAGGATACTCAGGAGGAGGAGAGGCATAGGATTGGAGGGGAGGGGTGGCCACGGTAAATAAGGAGGGGGTGGCATGTGGCACCCAGATAGGGGGAGAAACAAGGAGCCAGCTGGGTGGAGGGGCCTGTAGAAAGGATGAGGGACATGGAAGGGGGGGAATGGAGGAAAAGGAGTGGTCAGAGTGCTCCTGCTGGGTGATTCTATGATCAGGGGTATCAAATGGGATAGAGAGGAGAAGCCTGGCCAGTTAGAACAGATGCTTCCTGGACTAACGGTGCACAGGGCTAAGCACGAGGTATATCAGCTGGCAAAGGATTGTGGGGGTTCCCCAGACATACTGGTCCACCTGGGTACAAATGACATTGAGGGAAATAGCGAGCTAGAGATACAGGCAAGATTCAGGGAGCTCGCCAGGGTCTGTCATGACATAGGATGCACAGTTTCCTTCTCAGAAATCCTGCCAGTGCCAAGGGCTAGTGGGGAATACAAAAGGAAAATTAGGTAGATAAACCAGTGGCTCAGGGAGTGGTGTGAGGCCAGAGGGTATGGGTTGATGGGGGATTGGGGGGAGACCTGGGAGGATAAGGAGCTGTATGCTAGAGATAGACTACATCTCAATTTGGAGGGAGGAATCCTTAAGTTGAAAATAGAGGGGTTCATTGGTGAAAAGTGGGGTTTAAACTTGTGAAGGGGGGTGGGATGGGAGAAAAGGCTGTCAAGGGGGTGCCGATAAAGGAGGGACTCTGTCTCCACCTCCCGGGGACCAGGAGGATTGCAGGAAAAGGCCAACTGGCAAAGTGCAGACCAGGGGAAAACAGAATCCCCATGGGAACACGAGCAGGGGAAATGGAACTATAGGGAAAGGGTGGAAGGTAGTCCTGCTAAATGCCAGGAGCTTGGGCAATAAAATGCCTGAGCTCCAGGCGATGCTAACTGAGGGAGCAGTGGATGTGGCAGGGGTCACTGAGACTTGGGCCACTGCAAGACATGACTGGGACCTGAACCTGGAGGGTTACACTATGTTCAGGAAGGACAGGGGGGAGGGAAGGGGAGGAGGGGTAGCAAAGATAGTCAAAAACTGCATTGGCATAGGGGGAGTAGAGGAGGCGGAGGGAACCGTGGAGGCGATTTGGGTCACCTTGATAACAAGGGGGGGCAAGAGAGTAAAAATAGGAGTGGTGTATAGACCCCCTGCCCTTGCGGAGGAGCTAGAGGACAGTCTGGTGGCAGATGTTAGGAGACACTGCAGACTGGGCAGAGGAATGGCAGTGGTGTTGGGGGACTTAAACATGCCAGGAACAGACTGGAAGACTATGACATCCTCTGTGACCAGGGAACAGAGGTTGTTGGATGTCTTTCAAGACGCGTTCCTAACTCAGCAGGTGAGGGAACCGACCAGGGAGGCAGGTACTGGATGTGGTCCTGGCAGACAGTGACCAGATTGGGGCCTGGAGGTAAGGGACCCATTGGCAGGGAGTGACCATGCCACGGTCTGGTTCTGCCTGGACCTAGGAGGGTGAAGGCTGCACAAAGGCCAAGTAACCGACTTCAGGGGCGGATTTTAAGAGAATGGGAAGGCTCCTTAAGGAGCACTTGGATGGGATTGGGTCAGACATGGACGCTGATAGTAGGGGGAAATCATCAGGAGAGGGTGCAGGATGCTACCAGCACCTGTGCAAGAGTAAGACTAAAATGCGGTAGGGCCCAAAAACCCTGTTGGTGGACCAGGGAGGTCCAGGAGGTGGTGCGGGGAAAGAAAGCAGCCTATAAGCAATTCAAGTGCTCAAAGAGTGAAAGGGATCGAGGGGAGTATCAGCTGATGGCTAAAAGGGCCACTAGAGTGGTGAGGGCGGCTAAGGCAAGGAAGGAGCAGAACCTGGCCAGGGAAATTAGGAGAGGGAACAAGGGTTCTTTAGATACACTGGGAAAGACGAAGGGTGAAGGGCAGATTAGCAGGATTAAATCAGGGAGAGATGGGCACAAGACCCGGGGAGCAGGCTGAGGTACTAAATGAGTACTTCACCTCAGTTTTCACCAGGGAAAATGGGGTGCTGCATCCTACATGGAGAGACAGAGATACTGAGGATGGGGGACCCTTACCGATCGCAGGTCTGGGGAGAGGGGAGGCATCACTGGCAGGTGGGGGAGGGCTAAGCAGGAGAAGAGGTACCGGAGTGGAAATCACAGCAGAGAGAGTGGGTGAAGCCCTCAGCTCCCTTAAGACGGAGAAAGCACGGGCCGGATAAATTACATCCCAGAGTGCTGAAGTAACTTGCAGATGTCTGCGAAACCCCTGGCAGAGCTTTTCACCATCTCTCTGAGGACAGGTGGGTGCCCCAAGACTGGAAGGTGGCGATATAGTGCCTATCCACAAGGGGGATCAAGGGAGGTGGCAGGGAACTACAGGCCTGTCAGCCTGACATCGGTGGTGGGCAAGGTGATGGAGGCATTGTCAAGGAGAGGCTAGGGGGACCTGGATAAGTCAGGGTGCCTGGACGATAGACAGTATGGATTCATCCTGGGAAATCATGTCAGACAAACCTGGTGGAGTTCTATGACTGGGTGACAAGTGCCTTGGACCTGGGTAGACCAGTGGATGTCCTCTTTCTAGACTTCAGCAAGGCATTTGACTCTGTTCCTCCTGTGGGCCTGTTGGATAAGCTGGGAGAAATGGGGGTGGGGAACCAGATGATCAGATGGATGGGCAATTGGCTCCAGGACCGGACCCAGAGGGTCGTAGTTGGTGGGATAGTCTCATCCCCAAGGAGGGTCATTAGTGGGGTCCCACAGGGATCAGTCCTTGGGCCCTTCTGTTCAACACCTACGTATCTGATATAAGGACAGGAATCAGGAGTGAGATGAGTCTCTTTGCAGATGACTCGAAACTGGGGCGTGGTGGATGGGGAGGAGGAGGGTGGCCCTCACAGGGGACCTGAAGCTCTGGAAAGATAGTCTAGAAAGTGGAAGCTGAGGTTCAATGCAGGGAATGCAAGGTACTCCACCTGGGGCCAGAAACCCAGGCCAAGTGTACACCCTGGGGAAATGCTACAAGTCTCAATGGCTGAGAGGGACCTGGGGGTGGTGGTGGATGTCAAGATGAACAACTCTGAGACTTGTAGAAGGGCAGCAGCCAAGGCCAACAGGATGCTGGGATGCATGGCTGGGGGATCACCTCCAGAAGGAGGGAGTAGTACTCCCTCTGTATAACTGCTTGGTGAGGCCGCACCTTGAGTACTGCGTGCAGTTTGGAAGCCACACACTTAAAGAGGACATTAATCTCCTGAAGAGGTCCAGGAGGCAACCAAAATGATTTGGGGCTGGGGGACAGGACCTATGAGGAGAGGCTCGAAGCTAAATATGTACACATTGGAAGAGAGAAGGGACCGGGGGACATGATAGAGGTCTTCAGGTACATGAAGAGGGTAAATAGGGAGGAACAGTCAGGGTGCTTCAAGGAAGGAGGAAGGGGCCACTAGAGGCATGGGTGGAAGCTGGAGGGAAGATTCAGGGAGAAAGGAGGAGGTGCTACTTCACTGAGAGGGTGGTGGAGCCATGGAATGCACTGCCTAGGGGGCTGGTGGAGGCAGAGACAGTGGAGGGGTTCAAGAGGTGGTGGGACAGGTACAGGGGAAGGGTTCTGGAAGCAAAATCCAATGCAGCAAGAATATCCGGAACTGGGAAGGGAGAAGCCAGAGAAGGCGAGGGGGACAGCAAGGTCAGCACCCAGGGTGGGGGCTGACCAAACGAGCAGACACAAAAGACCGTTAGGCCTATTCTGCTGGCATTTTAGTATGTTAGTATGCTCCCTCCCCTGATACTGCCTGATTCTGCTGCTTTTTTACAAGCTTCCAAAAACCTGGGCCACAAACTCACCCTGCACTCACCTGGTCAGTTACCTCCTGGAGCTTCAAATAAACCTGTTTATTGTTTACATATTTAATATTTTATTTTATCATCCTCCACTGAGCAACAACTCCTCACTATGCCTGTGCTTTCAGTCAAGCAAAGCGTTGGTGCAGAGCAAACTGCCAAATGTTCGGTCAGTTGGAAGCATTTACAGAGTGAGCAGCCATCATTTAGCGCTGAATGGTAAAATCAGTTATTACTTGAACATCTGAACCATAAACAGACTTCATTGGTGCAGCAGGAGGGTGGGCCATTGACCAACTGGATGTGGAGTAGGTTTTTCAAAGTTTTTAAAAAGCAGCAGAATCAGGCAGGTGAAGGTCCGGTGTCAGGCAATGCATTCTATATAAGGGTAGCCACTGCAGGCATGTCATAGTTAGGCCAACACCATGAGATTCCACCTTGGCATCTGGTTGTTTGACTTGTTCAAATAACAGCTGTAAAATGAAAACCGAGAACCCCTTTTCCACTGAGATAAAAGTAAGAAAATAGCCAGTTTTAGGCAGAAACAAATTTTAACTTCTCAGATTTACTGGGAGTGTGTGTGCAATGGACTGTGTTTGTTTGGGGCCAGGGGTATGCTTGTTTTAACATTAAAATGAAAAGCATATTGGGTAACTCTTTACGTTTCCTAAACAGTACTATAGTTATATTGTAACTACACTGTAACTGCATTGCAATTGCAATGTAATTACATGCAACAAGCATGTAATTCTAGTGTAATTACCCCTGTTGCATGTAATTAATGATTACCTACCCACAATTACATTGTAACTTACACTTAAAGTGTACCCCCAAATGGTAACACTTTAATTTAAGTTTCCTTAACTACACTGTAGGGTGGAAGGTGGCAAACAAAAAATGGTTGGAAGCTTCAGAGCTTGTGCTCCTGCTAAAGAGGAAATCTTTATGGTGATAATTCTGGTCCAGATGGTCTAAGGGGCAAAGCCTGAGAGACAGAGAGAGAAGGGGTCCACTGGGGACTTCAGGATGCTCTGACCATCATAGGCCAGAATAATGGTAAGAAAAAGTTTAGCAGAGACAGAGCTGAGAATAGTGGAAGGGGTCAAGGGGGAGAAAAAAAACCTTCTCAGGATGGTATTTATCAGATTAAAGGACAAGTCATGAGTGAAGGAGGATTGGTAAAAAAACTGATATACTAAATGATTACTTTTTTCAGTTTTCACCATGGAGGAGGGTGGCATGATCAGAGTGCTGAGTGTCAGACAAAAAAAAAAAAAGAGGTGAGAGAAATGGAGGTAGGTCCAGTCTCACAGGAAAGAGGTGCTATGGGGCATCAAAAGTTAAACCATTAAGGTAGACAATGTACCTGGACCTATCAAGTCACACCCTAGAGTTCTGAAGGGCATGATGCAGACACTGGAAGTGCCATTGTCAAATCTGTTTAATTGTTCCTTGGAAACAGGGGTGAGTCCAGCAGACTGGAAGTTGGCTAATGTAGTGTCACTTCACAAAAAGGTGTGACATGACAGGGATGGCCTGGAAAATTACAAACTGGTCAGTGTAACCTCCATTGTAAGCAGGCTACCAGAAACCATTATTAATGAACAGATAGTGTAATTCTTGGTTGTAAATGTTTTGTAGGAGAGGAGGCAGCTTGGTTCTGTAGCAGGAAAGCATGTCAAACTATTTTAATTGACTTCTTTGACTGGGTCACAAAGGCAGTAGTCAGTGGCAAAGCAGTAGATGCGTTGTTTGTTTAATTTATTTTTGTTTGTTTATTTACGTATTGTGATCTCAGATTAACACCTTTGAGAACAAGTTGATTACAACAGGTTCCACGTCAGGTAAAACAACAACAGTGACAATGGTTGGTTTTACAAGTAAACAGGTAATTCAAAGACTAGACATACAATGCTATACATTATAGAACGACAGAACAATAGAAATAATAACAACAATAAAGGAAATGTACAATATACTGTATGTCAATATTTCAAGGCATGGACAGGGTAAAAAGTAAGGGGTGTGTGTGCAAGGTAAGAGATACTTCAGTGCAGGGCCTCATCAATAGAGGGTCAAGGGATTGAACATATATGTGTGCAGGGTGAAGAGATACTTCAGCTCAAGGGGCCTCATCAATAGAGGGTCGGGGGAGTGAGACTATTTGAGAAATATTCACAGTGGCTGTCAAGTAGGGAGAGAAGTTAGGAGGGTGTGGTAAGGGGTGGACTAGTGAGGAGAAAGGGAGTGGAGGGGGGAAATAGCAAGATTGTGGAGGAACAGGTGGGGGTAAGTTGGAGGAGGTGAAGGATTCCAAGAGAGCTTCTGGCAAGTTCAAATAATCAGTGGATGTGTTGTACCTTAACATTAGCAAGGCCTTCAATTCCTTTCCACCCAGAAGGCTAAAAAAAAGTTGTGTGTCTGGGGGTAGGAGACAAATGGACCAGGTGGATTAGAAACTGGTTGGTAGCAGGGGGTGCATGACACGGGGGTAATCTTCAGTGGGGTGCACACAGCATCCAGGGGAGTCCAGAGCAGGGTATCACAGGGATCATCCTGGGGCCAGTGCTCTTCAATATCTTCATTTGCAATATAAGACAGGGAATTCAGAATAAGGTGTGTCTCTTTACTGATGACATTAAGATCTGTGGCAGAGTGGACACTGAGGAGGAAGTTAGAGAAATGAGAAGAGAGCCATAAAATCAGTCAGCTGGTCAAGATTATGGCAAATAAAGTTAAGTTCAAGGCAAAAATGAGCAAAGTGATACACATTAGTAAAAAGAACCCTAACATGTACTATTGGATGGCGGGAGCAAGAGTGGTACAGACACAGAGGAAAGAGACCTGGGCTCAACATTATTGACAGCCTCAAGTCCTCTGTTCAGTACAACAAATAGTACAGAAAGGCAAACAGAATGCTGAAATGTATAGGAAGGGAATTTGATAGTAGGAGAAAAGCAGTGATACTGCCTCTGTACAGGTCGGTAGTACACTGCCCCTGACATACTGCAGTAATTCTGGACTCTACACCTCAAAAAGACAGGAACTGCATAGAAGTCATACAAAGGAGGGGCACAAAGATGATCCAGGGGCTGCAGGAAAGGTTGTATGGGGAAAGTTTGGCATACCATAAAGAGCAACTCTTTCCTTTAATAAAAAGCTTAAACCCACTAGATTTACATCAGTTCTAGTAGTTTTAACTGTGTTTTTTTAGCTTTCACTGGGGTTGGTCTAATAGATATGCAGTATTCATGCAGTAATGCAGTATTTATTTCACCGAATCTTTCAAAATTATCCAACTCTCACCTGCTGACCTCAAAACTGCTGTTTGTGACATCAGTCTGTTGTCATGGTGAGCACTATGATGTCATTAACAAAAGCCATGTGAGGTAAACTGGGGAGTGTCAAATGCTTTTTATAGAATTTTTGCACAAACTACCAAGATGTGCTGTAAACCAAGCACTCAAAAAACTACCACTTTTCTCCTCAGCAGGGTGCTCTGTCCAAGGCCTCAAACTGAGAGTAGAAAAGTTGTAGCAGAGTGTAAGCCCATGGAGGAGGAGGAGGAGGAGAATTAAGGGTGCACACAAATCATCCTCTGCAAGCTTAGATTACTTTAATACAGTGCAAATCACCATTAGGCAGTTGTACAGAATACTGAATGCAGTGTCCTAATACAAATGCAAAATATGCTTCAAAGTAATCACTTATAATTGATGTAGTCTCTTGACCCCTTTAGATTAAATGTTCATAAATCAGTATAGCATTACTATTATTAGAAAAAGTTCATAAGACTGGCTTGAGTTGTCCCTTGACAACCGAAGAGTTTATTCTGTGCATTTGAGGGTGATGGTGCTCCCCACAGTAGAAATAACAAGACAAAATGCACAATGGAAAATGTTTCCCTTTTGGCATTCAGATGCCCGATCCTGCATACAGCATCCACCTCCTGGTGTCCATGATGTACATCATGCTTATGTTTTGGCAAATGACTCTGCCTTCATCAAAGTGTAAACCCCCTTGCTAAAACAAGGGCTTACCTTAGCCAGCGGCTCCCTTTTTCAGCCGCCCTCCTAGTACCTCCATGAATGCCTACCTATTTATTTTGGTCCCCTGGTCCTTTTTCTGTGCCCTTGGTGCCCCAGTGTTAGCCCCAATGTTAATCAAAGCCCTGCAGGGCTCCACAAACCAATACACGCTCACTCGCACTGCCCTGCATGCCAGTGTGGCGAGATTGCACAGGTGCAAGTGGCACCTTTAATCTACCGACCACTTGTAATTGGGGTCGATCATAAGAGTGTTCCATCAGTCCTCGGATCCCCAATATCTAAGTGGGACCCGTGACCACAGACAGGGCTCTCAGTGGCCACTTTCTTTTTTTTAGAAAACTTTATTGAATTTTTTTTTTTAACAATAGAAAGAACAAAGAAAAAAACAGAAAAAACCTAAGTCAAAATAGCAATACAGAGCATGGTCTGATATGTAAATAAATAGGCTGGAAAATAAAATAAAACAAAAGTGACAACAACCAACCCTCCCACTCACTACCACCCCGGCCCTCCGATCTGTGACCCTACTAAGCTATGAACCCACAAAGCAGGATAGCTGCCTTCTAATTTCACAAAGCACAAAAAGGCAAAGGACAGAGTGAGAGCATTGGGGGACCTTGGGAGCCCCAGAGGGACAATGAAGTATAGAGTGACTACCAGGTGCGGGAGAAAAGTTGTGGTCTGTTTTTCATTGATGCGATGTGTTTCTCCAGCTGGACAGTGCCATTCTAAAAAGGGTGATGGACTGTCATCCTTTCAGTGTTGTAACAAAATGAACTTTGCCATGGCAGCCACAATAGATAAGTGGGCTTTCCTTATATTAGGGGTGCCAGGAGGAAAAATAGCCAATAAGCAACTCACAGGGATAAAAAGGTCATCCAAACCTAAAAGGGGGTCCAGAGCTTGCTGTATGGCACTCCAAAAAGGCTGAATCTTAACACATTCCCATAATATATGAAAAAGATAACCAGGGACCTCTCGGCACCAAGTGAACAGATGTAAAGGAAGTTTACCCTACTTATACAGCTGTAGTGGGGTGAAGTACAAATTGTGCATGATGTTAAATTGTACTAGTCAGAGCCAATCCTGCTTTATAAATCTATTACATTTCTCCAAGAAGCCCTCCAGTACTCCTTATCACCCGGCAAATGGAGTGTGTGGACCCAATAATAACAAACCCCAGTAGGAAGATGGGGGTCTATAGACTGAAAATGCTAGTAGAGCATGGAAACTGAGTGCGTCTGTACAGCAAGGGACAGGATGGAATCTACCCCATCTAACTGAGTCAGACGCCAAGGTTTAGGACCCAAAAACGCAGTCACAGCACCTCTAATCTGGGGTTACTTAAACATGTCTGTGCCCTTCAGTATAAACTGAGTTTGTAAAACCTGGAAGGGAGCTATCCCACCCACATGAGAAATGTTCTCCAGTGTGCAGGTACTCAGTGGGGGCCAAAAAGAAGACAAGATGGAGCGGCCATCTATTTTAAAGTGAGGGTCATTGAATACTGGCTGGGAAGATGCTGTAAGCCATGACATAGACCAATAAGATTGCAGTTGCACCCAGACTTTAAGGGACCACTCAATAGAGGTGGCACATAGGGGACGTGGCAGCTGGGAGGGCCTGAGGTAGAGCAGACTGTTAAAAGAACAACCCACCCTATCAGCAAGAGCCCTCTGAATATCCAGCCAGAGAGGACTATATGCAGAGGGACCAGACTGAAAGCCCCCTCCTCTACTCTACTGAAAGAACTTACTGGCGTGCTGGGCACCATAGTACAAAAGTACCGAAGGGAGAGATAAGCCTCCATTTATCTTGGGGGCAGCCAATTTAATATAAGCTCTATGAATAGCTGAGGTTCTCAAGAGAAATACATTAAATAACCACTGCAGCCGGCCCGGTGATGCTGAGGATTGAGGCGCTGGACGCCACACCTCGCTTCATGCTGGCGACCTGGGTTTGGACGCGAGCCCAGCCACCAGGGGTTGGCGGGGGGGGGATAGGATTGAGCATCCACAGGACTGCTCTCCAATCCCAGGGAGGGATCCAGGGAACCACCGCTCTGTAGCGGCCCCTGGTGACAACCGGGGGCACTATCAGAGCGATGGCAGCAAGGGGGCAGAGTGCGGCAGACGTCAGCACATTGTGCCTCAAGATGTCATTGCACATCCACACTCTGCAAGAGGTGTAAATCAAGGCAGAAACATGGCGGAGCGATGATCTTGGTGGCTGATGGCCGCACCCAGTCCCCACGGTTCCCGAGAGGATCCTGCCACAGAGTGCCAGAGCCCTAATTGGCCAGCTCCGTGGGGGTGCCAGACCAGGCCCAGGGGGTGTGGGTGCTAGCGGCTGAAGATCGCGGAGATCCACGCCGCAGGAGGGTACAAAAAGAAATGAGATAAAAAATACATAAATAACCGCTGCAACTGGGAAAACCAGTTCTTAGGGAGATGAAATCCCAGCATTCCCAGGGGATATAACAAACAGGGCTGGACATTCATTTTAAGGATATTAACTCTCCCCCATAAGGATAATGGGAGGGCAGACCATCTGTCTAGGTCAGACTTAATCACATTAATAAGCCTAGAAAAGCTCTCCTTAACCATGGTCGGTACCAAATGGGAAATCTTGACCCCCAAGTATGTTAACACATGTGGCTCACATGAGAGACCCTGGTCTAAGATGTCGTACTTGACAACCATACAGTTAAGTGGGAAAACCTTTGTCTTAGAAACATTCAGTTTGTAGAAGGAGGCCTTAGAGAAAGTAGAGATTTCTCGAAGTAAAGCCGGAATAGATACCAAGAGGTCTTTCACATGTAAAAGCAGGTCATCAGCATATGCAGACGGGACATAATGTGAGCCAGCTACCTTAATTCCTTTTAGACTGGGCAAGCTGCATAAATGCTGAATCAGTGGCTCCAAATAGAAATGAAATAGAAGGGGGGACAAGGAGCACCCTTATCGAGTGCCGTGTTGCAAGTGAATGGGAGCAGAAAGGCGACCATTACACCAGATTCGGGAAGATGGAGCTGCTTACAGAAGCTGCACCCACTTAATAAAATCTGAGTGGAATTCAAATCTATGGAGGGTGGTGAACAGGTACTTCCATGTATCCCAATTGAAAGCCTTTTCTGCATCCAAAGAAACCAAGACCATAGGGGACTTACTGTCCCTGGATGCGGAAAGCATGTGTAGGAGTTTTCTGAGATGATCCCCAGAAGACCGGATGAACGTAAAACCCACTTGCTGATGTCCAATGACAGGGCCTACGATGGGAGCTAACCAGATAGCCAAAATCTTAGAGAGAATCTTAATGTCTGAATTCAAAAGGGAAATGGATCGATAACTCTCTGCTAGCAAAGGGTCTTTCCCAGGCTTTGGTATATGCATAATCAAAGCATCCAAGAAATCTGGGTCACCCATCCTATTCTCAAACCAGAAATTAAAGACCTCTGCAAGCAAGGGGGCAACCTCAGAGATACAGGCTATATAAAAATTGTTAGTCAGCCCATCAGACCCAGGTGTCTTATCCTGCGGCCGATGTCGGATTACTTCTTCCACCTCTGCAACAGTAATGGGGACACCTACCGAGGACACTGTCAGGGAATAGGGTTGGAAGAGGGACAGAATCCAAAAAAGCTGTGATGGTATCCAGAGAGGGGTCTAGGGCCGGGTTAACTGCGTACAAACTTATGTAATAGTTACAAAAAAACGCAGCCATCTCCTTGGGATTAGTGACCACCTGGGCTTCAGGGTGAGGCCGTATTCCTAGGATAAACTTAGCCATTTCAGCCTGCTGCAGTCTCAGGGTGAGGAGCTTCCCAGCCTTCTCTCCAGCATCCAGATACTTCAGCCTTGTATGGTGAAGCGCTAGCTCAGCCTTTTGAGCCAGGATTTCCATGGACTGGGAGCACAGGAAGTGCAACCTAGCCCACTCCGAATCCTGCAAAGCACAGGACAATGAGCCCTCCAAATGATGCAAGTCACTAAGAAGCCACTCAAGTTTAAGCTTACCAACCCAGGCTAGGGTCGAAGAGAGCCATATGAACTCCCCCCCGAGTGCACATTTAAGGGCTGCCCAGAGAGTGCCCACATGCTAAACCGAGCCCCTGTTGAGATCCAGGAAGCTAGATATAAACCTCTGGACATGGGACAAGGTGTCAGAGGCCTGCAACAGTTGAGCACTGAGGCACCAAGGGGAGCCTCGCTGCAAGCCCTCACCCAGCAAGTACTGGACCCCAACAGGCGAATGATCAGAGATGATCCTCAGGTGAATGTCTGTAACAAGTATACCCGGTAAACAAGAAGCACTAATCAGAAAATAATCAATTCTGGAAACGGTCTTATAGGGATATGAATAAAAGGAATACTGTCATGCCATAGGATTGAACACACATCAGATGTCCGCAAGGCCTATCCCTTCCATCAGGTCGTGCAGTGCCTGTTGGGTCTGGGAGAGACCAATAGCCTTAGCATCTGAGCGGTCCATATCCAACTGGACAACCATATTCCCCTCACCCCCATCAATATAGGTGAGGGTGAGGCCCAAACCAGGAGGGAAATAAATTGTGTCGAATCTGAGTTTGGACAATATACTGAACCGATCACTATGGGGTGGAGACCAGTGGTCCCTCGAACAATAATATATCGCCCTGCCGGGTCCCAAAACTCCTGATCGAGTCGAAACGATATTGATTTTGCAATCAAAATGACTACCCCCCATGTTTGGAGGAGACCCCTGACCCATAGGCTTGACCAACCCACTCCTGTCTGAAAAGGGGGAAATCCTCCCAGCACAGGTGGGATTCCTGCAGGCAGGCTATCCCCATTTGCAACAGTTTTAGCTAGCACAAAGTCATCAAATGTTTGAGCTCCCTTGGTATTCCAGCTAATGAAACAATACTGTCCACTCATGGCTTAGACTGCCTCAAAATACCAAGGCCAGGATAGAAAGAGGGACCATACTCAAACCAGCAATACCGTAATAAGAGCAGAGCCGTAGGCAAGTACCATCCCCAGCCCCCATCCCCCATACCCACATACAAAACCCCATCCCAAAAATCATAAAGAGAAGCAAAAAATCAAAGCACTAACAACAATCCGAACAAAGTATAGCTACCACAAACTACCCCCACTCCTAGCGACGGAACTCCTAACAACATTTTGACCATAATGATTACAGCCCTCACTGCCTCCTACTCTGCCCCCACTCCCTCCACCCACCTCCAGAACAAAGACAGCTATGAACAACATTAAAAAGAACCAAGTGGAAATATGCTAGGTAAACCTCTGGGACTAAACTTGAAAACAGTACCCTCACCAAGTTTGCCCAGCAGCAACAACAAACAAGCTGTCCCCATCCCAACTGCAACAGGCACATTAGGTATGTACAATGAAAGGGAAAACCCCACTAATTAGGATTAAGCAATGGAACTATATCCACAAAAACCATATAAGATGGAAACATTACGAGGGGGAGGTCAAATCTCCCAAAAGGGGTGCTGTAAGTGTCCAAAAAGAAAATGTCCAGTATTAAACACCAGGTGGAACATTTACAAAGCATAAATCCAATCCCATGCAGTGAGTCCACTGGTCACACAGTCCAAAAACACACTCTTCAAAGTAACAATGATAAAGAGCTCACTGTAGTTTGTGAACTACTTGAAATCAGGAACTGGGTGCTACTATATCACTGGAGAAATGCAGGCAAAATTCAAGGCCGACAAATTGGAATTCACTCACTGGAACAAATACAAGGTCCATGGTGCAGTCCAAAGTCAGGATAGGATAGTAGATAATCAACTTGAAAAAGAAAAAGCGGGTGCACTAACCTAGCCTCAGTACCCTGAGCTCAGTTCTTGCAGTGGCCCTACAAGCAAGCACTCTCACTAAAATAACAACCTGAGGGAGTGTCTCACAAGTAACAGAATCTCACAGTTCTATGACAAAGGGAACAGGAATAAATAAAGGGTCAGCCATGGATCAGGGCAAATGTACAGGCAGGGTATTACAGCTGGTCAACTACATAAACAAAAGCAGGGATGAGAACTTTACATCACTGGTGGTAAACAGCCAAATCTGGGAGTGCTTAGAAGAGCAAAAGTCCAGGAAACAGACGTGTAGCAGACAGCGGTGCTCACTTGATGAGATCAGGAAGGAGCTGCTTTAGTTCCTGAGCCACTTGCTCTAGCATATCCATGGAATGCCACTTCCCATCATGTTTAACTTGAAGCAACACAGGGCATTTGACCCAAAAAGGTTTTCCCATGGCTATCATCTTCGTTACTAAGGGATGCAGTGCTGCCTTTTTTCTGGCAGGTCCTCCGTCAGGGTCTGCCCTGGTCATGGCACCTGGGCTCCCACCAGCCATCAATTCCCTGCATCTCACCATCACCCCCGGCTTACCCCCAGAGGGCTGGGCCGCGGAACTGGTTCCCCTAATTCCAGTGCCGCGGAACCAGTAACTAGTTGGGAGTGCTGGTGATAGTGGCTAATTGAAGCCTGGGGAGGGCTTCATGTAGACGGAGGACCCACCCCCCCTTTTTCTGTTTTTTCCTCCAGGAGGCAGGGACGCGCAATGATGTCCAGCTTCTGCTCTGCCTCCATTATGTGTGAGCGCCGGTAGCTGTGTGACTCCCAGCCTCCACCAGGGGTCTGTCTCGTGCCGGGCACTTCCCCACCCTCCTCCTGAAGAAGGAGAGCAGTCCATATGACACTCTTTCCTTCTCCCGCCGCCAGCCCTCCAGCGACCCTGGTCTATTCCCGAACCCGGGTCACCAGCGTTGTAAGCGGAAATCCAACTACCTGGACTGTGGCAAGTCTTGAGATATTCTTAAGTGGTGCCTCTCCCAGAGCAGATCCTTACAGTCCCAGACCTTATTAAGAATATGCTGCTTATCCAGGAAATTAAGCAGATGGAATACAAGTGGCCTAGGAGGGGAGTCCAGAGGTGGTGGCGGGCACAGTGACCTCACCCTCTTAATAATGTAAAGAGACCCATTTGGGGAGGGACCGGCCACTTTGTCACACTGATTTTGCATAAATAGAATGGGGTTGGGTCACTCTTCTTGTTCCGGGAGTCCAAAAAGCACAAGATTATTGCGTCAGCTCCACCCTTCAAGATCTCCTAGCTTATCTTCTAGCTTGCGGAGTCACTGCTGAAGTGATGTAACTTCAGGGCCCATCTTGCCCCTCCAGTGTTCTACTGATGAGAGTCAGGCTTCTGAGTCAGCCACACTGGTATTCAGGGAGTTGACGGAGGATCGCAATCTCTGCAATTCATCTGTGAGAGCTGCTAGTGAAGTGTGGAGAGGTTTCATTTCCTCCATAAATTTTTCCTCAGTCAAAGTAGTCCCTGATGCTGGTGAGGAGGAGGATTTTGTGGCCTGTTGCTTGTTCCGTTTAGCTTGTTTGTCCCGCTCTGGTGTACAAGGCAGCGTATGGTGGGGCAATGGTGTTCTCATTTCAGCATCCATCTCCAAGCCACCCGATATCACTGAGAGGATCTCCGACATCTAGAACACATGTCTAGGTAAAAGATTTTGAAATAAAAGTCATAAACAATGTAAAATAGCAAATTAAGCAGTGGTAGTGGAGGAGGAGAAGCTCGGAGATGTACACAGTTAGGCAGCCATCACGTGACCAACCTGAGTGGCCACTTTCTTTAATATTGAAAGAGATCCACGAGGTACTAGTGATCAGAGCTCATCAATATTAATGAGCCAGAGCCCTGTTCGTCATGAATATTCATGAGGGTCTGTCTGCCCTCAGGGAAGCTTGTTCTCGGCTGCGGCTGTAAAGAAAATTTTTTTTTTTTTAAATAAGTAATGTAGCTGCAGTGTTTGGGGGGAAAAAGTGTTGTGAAGGAGAAAATGTTTAAATAAATATAAATGCTGCTCCTGGCTGCACCAATGAACTGATGGAACTCAAAGAGACAGCCTGTCTGTTGCTGCGAGGTATCCTTAAATATTGGCAGCAGCAACGGGAAAATGAACTGAGCAATTTGGCTAATCTGTGCAGCGACAGCAAGTACACATTCAGGGCTAATGGACTATGGGGCATTGGGGCAAATATTGTCTTCATTCTGGCTGCACTAGAACTTTAATTTGAGACTGTACCTAATCTGCTTAAAGGACAGTGGGTTAAGCAGACATTGCAAGCGGCTACAGCCAACTGGAAAGCCAGGAAAACAAAGCCAGGACTTGTGGGACATTAGCCAAAGCTCATGAGAAGTATCAAGTATCATGGGGACTTGCAGGGATCTAATTTCAGGCACCAAAACAGCAAACCAACAGTGCATTGAGTGAGGTTCATGCATAATTCATTTTTGTGACTGACAGGCCCTCTAGCCAATCGGAGGCCATTCAACCAAAAGCTTCAGCCAATCTGGAGCCTCAGGAGAGCCCTATACAAGACCGTGCTTTTTAGCCTTTTGCCAGATTCGAGCAGGAACCCCCATAGAGGTGGGGGCTCAGGCCCCCAGTAGAGTAAATGGGCCTGGTATCCAGCTAAGCTCCTCCACCCAAGAGGGGGTTTTCATGTTTTCTTGCAGCTTAAGTTTAAAGCAATTTGGTTAATGTTGAACCTGCTAGCCTGGAGGTTGCCAAAATTTCCTCTAGGGGCTAGTCCTCCCTTCCATGTTGGGGAAAGACATGGACCTGCAACCAGATGACATCAAGCCAGCTGTGAGAAAACTGATTCCACACCTCAGTTGTGAGAGAACTGAAGACATCAGGACCCTTGATTGTGGAGAATCTACCGTGAGGAGCCTGAGTGAGTACTCTTGTACCACCTGGTGCAAGAAAGAAACTAAGTATGCTTGTCAAATTGGGGAAGCCTTGCCCAAGTAACTGTTTGATTGAAGATCATTCTATGGCCTGCACCCTGCCACTGGTGCGCATAACTTCAGCCCAGTGAGGGTGGACCATATTGTGAAACTTTCCCTGACCGTGACTGTTCTGGGAGTACCCATAGTGAGCCCAGGACAGGGTAGTAACTTTTGCTGACTGTAACTGTTTGGGGGAACCCAAGTGAGCCCAAGCAGTGTCTAACTATTTGGGGGACCCATGTGAGCCCAAAAGTATTCTATAAATGTGCTGATATGTAACTGTGCTAACTATATGGTCAAAATGTCCAGTGGAGCCTCCAGCCATAGCCGCAAGCCACATATCAGACTGAGACCCTGAAAGTAAAATTCAGACCATGCTTAGTAACCTGGAAATTACAGTTTTCCACCCTACCTAATGTGTCGAACCTGTAAATGTGCTAGATGCGACAAACGTATAAATGTGCTGAATATTCAGGATTGCCAATCCAAGTTCCAACCATCATGACTGGCTGGTTACTTCCATCTGAATTGTTCAGTCTGCCACATGCAGGGTAACCCCTGCTCTACTGCTAACCGCAGGGCAACCCCTGCACTACTTCTAAGAGTCTAAAGTTGTTGCTGGTTAAAATTTCCAAGTTAATCCTTTCTTCTTTAAAATCAAAGCTGGCCAATGCCACAGCTGCAACGTCCACCAGGCCTGCAACCATCCAGGACTTTGGTAACAGGGTACCCAGGGTAAAGTGTGAGATTGCGGGGTTTCATGCGAGAAATGTGTTCCATCTGATTTATGAAGTTTTAGATAGCCAGGGCTCTGGGTGTCATCCCCGTTGGTCTAACATTGTGATTCTTTTTCTGCTTAACTGGTATCTACCCAACTGGAAGATTTTCACCAGCACCAACCAATCCAATCCAATCAAGTGTACATTTTGTAAATAAAATCAATGCTTAACCTCTACTCCTCCTATCCCCCCCAAATAAATATTATTGTTACTGTTTTTGCAAATGGTTGTCGAGCGCATATTATTAGAGATAGTCTTTAATTACAAAATTTCCTAAATGTGGGGAAATGTTTTTGGGTCATGTGTTGGGGTTGGAATGGTTAAAGTGGGTGGTATGAGATTCCAGAGAGTCGTACCAGGTAACAGCTAGCCCACTTAAAAGCTATACTCTGGGTGGAGGCACTGCGCATTATGAAACCTAATAGAAAGGCACTAGTCTAATGTAAGTTTGGGTACCCAGGCCCCTCAACCTACGTCCTGGGTAGTAGACAGGGGTGTAACTCTAGGAGTAGCACCACCTAGGGGTTACAAAAGCATCACAGATCTCTCCCTGCTAGGGTTTAAGTATCAGCTGACTGTTAACAGCACACTGCATGCCATGGACACCAGGAGGTGGATGATGTATGCAGGATTAGGCTTCTCAAAAATAAAATGGAAAATTTTTCCATTGTGCTGTTCATCTTACCATTTCTACTTTGGGAGTACCATCACCCCCTTATGTGTAGAATGAACTCTTAAGTTGTAAGGGGGCAACTCAAGTTAGTCTCATGAACTTTTTCCAGTAATAGTAATGCTATACTGATTCATGAACATTTAATCTGAAGGGGTAAGGAGGCTACATCAATTATAGTCTCAACTTAAGCAAAGCAAGTGACTGAAGCATGTTTTGGACTTGTAATGGACATTGCATTCAGTATTCTGTACAAGTGCCCTATGGTGATCTGTACTTTATTAAAGTAATCTAACCAGACTGCACTCATCCCCACTCATCATGCATGCATATATATATATATATATATAAATATATATCTACACACACACACACACACACATGTATACACTGAAGGCCATGATGGAAAGGTGGGGTGTGGTTAAGACATACAAGGTCTTATGAGGGAAACTACAGGGAGGAATGTAAGGACATGTTTACAAGGGACAAGGGCACAGTGATTAGAGAACATGGGTAGAGATGGCATGGGGCCAAAATGCCAAATGTAAAACAGTGTGGATCAAAAACCACGCAAGGAATACAGCAAAAACAAAAACAGTAACTGCGAAAAACACCCGAACGCTATAGCAGTGCCACAAAAAAACAAGGTGCTAAACTATGTGTTCATGGAGGCTCTTCCCCCCTGCACCCCTGTTATGGGGGGCTTTGCACTACAAACCCCCCACCTAAATAATCACCTCGGGGAGAGGCAGCTTGGGGACTGGAAGAAACTGGGGGGGGGGTGGAACCCAGCACTGAGTCAGGAGGGGGGAGATAAGATAAACTAAGTACTTCAAAAGAAAAAAAAATTCACCTTCCGTTGGACTTGAACTACGCAGCAACTTTGTTCCGCCAACCTCTGCTGCCCATGCCCTACCCTCCATTCCATGGCAGCAGGTTGGCAGCACACCCCGTAGAAGAAGCTTTCTCCCTGTCCCCGAACAACTACAGGGATAGCACTAGACTTCATCCGCGCTGTTATGTCCCTGTAGCTCTTCTGCCCCCTAGCTGTTTTTCTCTTTGCTATTGTGACTTTGCAGTTTTCACCCTCTCTGTTTTCCATTCGACATATTTACCTAGTACCAGTAGGGACTAGTGGGGGATTCAGAACTGAATGTGAGGACATTCTCCTTCGCAAACCAGGTGGTGGACAAATGGAGCAGACTGCCCAGAGAAGTGATTGAAGCCAAGACTGTGACAGGGTCTAAACTTGGGTGAGACAGATATAAGAAAACAGTGGGACCCACAGAATAGGGGAAGGGGTAACTGGGGAAGAGGCTAATGATCAGCTACCAGGGCTTTTGGCTCTCTAAATACAGTTCAGTGTTAGACTGTCCATGGAGATACTGTAGGTAGGAAAATGAGCAGAATAGACCTCTGCATCTTTTTCTGCTGAAACACTCTATGTTTCCTTGTTTCACATTGCCAAAGGCCTTGTTGAAGTCAAATGTAGACTATGTCTACTGCCATAACCTTGTCCACTTCACTGGTCACCCCCTCAAAGAAAATGATCAGGTTAGTTGGGCATGATTTGCCCCTTATAAAGCCCTGCTCAGAGGGGTGAAAATCCTGGCCTCATTGTCTATCCATTATTCTGTCTTTGATAATGGATTCCAGGACATTGCCTATCACTAATGTCAGACTGAACAGCCTGTAGTTGCCTAGGAATCACCACACTCCCTTTTCTGAAGATGGGTACAACACTGACCACTCCCCCATCCTCTGGCACCACACCTGTACAGAAAAACTCATGAAAGATTATGCAAGCAGTCCCACCAATTTTTCCTTTACCTGCACTAGGATCCTGGAGTGTATTCTGCCCACCCATTGAGGTTTACCTAACTTGATTTTCACCAGGTAGTCAGAAACCAGGGTGGCATGATGTCTGCAGGTTGTAGCATGGTCCCTCTCAATGTGCAACGCCCCCCCACCCCCACCTACACAGTGGAGCTGTTTGGCAAATACTAAAGCAAAGTAATCATTCACATCTCGGTCATTGTGCCTGACCCATGCACAGATCCCCCCCCCCCCGGGTCCAAACACCACTGTTGCTTTCCTCTTTCCATTTATGTTCTGGAAGAAGGTATTAGTATTGTCCCCAGATCCTCCTACTATCCTGGTTTCTTGGCCCTATTTGGCTTCCTTAATTCTAACTTTTCAGTCTCTCGGTACTGCATTGTACTTCTCTGTTTCCTGGAGGTAACCCATCGCCAGCAATTATAGACCATCTTTTTTGTGCACAGTCAGTTGCCTTAGGTCCCTGTTGAGTCAGAAGGGCTACTTCTCGGCCTTTGTTCCTTTATTGTCTCCAGAGGTGCAGATCTCCTTGGCTACTTCAAGTACCTCCATCAACAAATTCCACATGTGCTCTGCATTAGCAGCCTTGTGAAGGTTCTCTAGATGCTTGGTCACCAGATCCTTCATCTTAGCAAGGTCTACTTTTCTGAAGTTCTGGGTCCTGTGGGCTGAGGCCCAACAAGCCTTTCCTGTCATTAGGGAAAAGGCTAACCACTTGTGTTTACTGCCTCCCACTGGTTCCTTGACATTCACACTGGAGAGGACCACATCCCCACTACTAAACACAAGATCAGGGGTGGCTTCAAACCTAGTCCTTTGTTGGAAATGTTGTAGAACACTGTCCTTGAAAGTAGATAGGAATTCAGTCTCAGGTCTATCATCAGCATTTTCATGATACCAGTCTATGTTTGGAGGTTCAAATCCTCCAGGGTCACCACTGCATTTGATTGGGCTGCTCTCTTAATGTTTCCCAGTAAGTTGGGCATCATGCTCCACTGAACTGTTTAAGGGCTGGTAGCACCCCCTAAAGTGGCCACTTTGTTCTTCCATTTCCCCTAATTTGACCCTGATGGACTCGGTGGCACTGTTTTCCACCCTGCTGTCCTCCTTGTCCTTCACAGTGACTTTCTCCTTATGAAATGAGCCACCCTACTCCCTTTCTTGTCAGACATATCCCTTAAGAATAACCTGTCACTGTAGCCATTGATCCTAGTATCCCAGTCATTTTTTTTCTGACTACTATTTGTCTGTGAAAGCCATTAACTCCTAGCCTTCAAAGTACATCAGATCCTCCAGATCATCCATTTTGCTGGGTGCACTCATCAGGCTTGATTTTCAAAAAGCCCTTAGATCATCACAAGTTACAGCAATCTCGGGCTGTGGCAAACTCAGGTTGCATCAGGGATCCTGCCCCCAATTTTATAAATATAGGGATCCCTGCTCCAAAGACACCAGAGTTGCTGCAGCTGCAGGGTTGCACCAATGATTTGGTGCACCTGCAGGGTTTGAGAGAGGTATCCATCAACCCCTCTCCCACCTGGCACAATACTAGAGGGGCTGCAAAGGTGATGGGGTGAATATGCCTGCCAGGAGGGGACTGAGGGCAGAAGGAGCATGGGGTGTGGTCTAGGGAGTGATGGGGGCATGGTGGCAATGTGAGGGTGATGAAGTGGCACCCTGTGGGTGTGCCCTGCACTAGTACAGACAGTCAATCAGCCCAGGTACAGGGGGTTGGCAGGCAGGGACCAGGACTCAGCCTCAGGGGACACAGCCCTGGCACCTGCCCCATAGGTGCCAATGACTCTGGCACCATTGGGTAGTAGATGGTCTCCACTCAGGAGGCCAGGTACCAGGAAAGTGTCATGGTACCTGGGGACTGTTCACATCCACCACTTGTACCCTGCAACTTGCAGCCACTGCTGCCCGCTGACAGTGTTGGGGTCATTGGCACCTATGGGGTAGGTGCCGGGGCAGTGTCCCCCTCAGGCTGAGTCCTAATTCCTTCCTGCCAAAGCCCCTGTACCCAGGCTGATTGGCTGCCTGTACTCCACAGGGCACCACCACAGGGTACCACCTCATCACCCTCTACATTGCCGCCATGCCCCCCATCACTCCAGAGGTCACCCCCATTCTCCTTCTGTCCCTGGTCCTCTCCTTGCAGCCCCCCCCAACTGTTTCCCAGCCCGGCTGTGGCACATGGCCCTTAGACCACATCCTGGCTGGTCTAAGGTCAGACCCTTATTACAACCACAGAAGGGCTTCTAAAATTCCAGAAAAGGTGATGGTGCAGCCCCACTGTGGCACAAGCCCCCTGCAACCTGGTGCAAGGGCACTTCTGCCTCAAGGGTGATGCAGGGTGGCTTAGGTGCAAAGCATCTCGATTTTGACACATCCCGCATTCAAAAATTGGGATTACCACAACCTTTGATGCAAGCAACCACATGTGTCATACCCATTTGGTGCAGTTACTTTGTGTCAAAGATTTTTCTTTTTTAAAATTGCTCCCATCATATTGGCTGCAAACAAGTAAGAATATTTGCTATTCTATTCTACTTAATCTAGGTATTAGGGATGTAGTTTAGAGCTGCAAACAAGTGAGAATATTTGCCATTCTATTCTATTCTATTCTGTTCTGTTCTATTCTGTTCTATACAGGCATTAGGGATATGATTTACATAATGGAAGAATTGCAAAGCAAATAGGTAAACTCGCAAGGAAGGGGTGCCATGGATAAAAAACAAATACTGTATGTAATGTTTTTTAATGGCACCTGAAATAAAAAATGTGGCACCTGTTTGACATCTTTGTGAGCAGTGTTTTCTATATATTGGTTGGTGAGTGTGGGATTTTTTGTATCTCTACATAATTGAAGAATTGCAAATAATGAGGTACTGTAAATAAAAAAACTACCTTAGGCAACACATATTCCTTTACTATACAAGTTAATACTAGGAATAATACTAGGTTTGTGAGAGACAGCAGGGGACTAAGTTATCCATATTTCACTGTCCCATTATGACATGTAGTATTCTAGATCATGCAGTTTGAGATGATTGTCCATTTTTAGTCTCTTCGTATCTGACCCTGGTTCAAATTCTAGTAACACCTTTACTAAATTTGCAGATGACATTAAAATTGGGGGGATGGTTAAAACAATAGAAGATAGTGTTGGCTGTTTTTAAATGTTAAACTATTTTCACTATTATATCACATGGCAGAGAGTTCAATATACCCGCTATGCATTGTAAGAAGTACTTTTTTCTTCTTTTAGTTTTGAAGTTGTTTGTTCTCAGCTACTTATTGTGTTTACAATTAAGGGTTGATATGTGCCAATTGTTAAGTCACATTTTGGACATTAAACCACTGTCTCTATAGATATTGTACATAAAAAGTACATCATCTCTAAATCTTCATTCATCTCATCTATGGAGGTTCTGTTCTTTAAACCTATCTTTACAGGGCCAGCCTGGTGGTGCTGAGGGTTGAGGCACTGGATGCCACACCTTGTGCCAGGTTGTTAATCCACGTTAGGGAATGAGTGCAGGCTGCTGAGGGTCAGCAAGGGAGGAGAAGGATCGAGCACCCCAGGGACAGCTCTCCTTCTCTGAGGAGAGGGGTGATCAGTTGTCAATGCATGCCTGGTCCCAAGTGCAGGCTGGGGGTTGGCACACCAATGCTGCCATCATGAGGTCAGAGGCAGGGCAGATGCTTGATGGGCCACACACAAGAGCGTGCATGCTACCATCTCTGGCATCATTGCATGCTCTACCCCCAAGGGGGTGAAACTGGTGGAAAAAGAGCTCCTGGCTGGATGACAGAGGTAGCTCACAGGTCCTGCCCCTTAATAGCCATGGTGCCGACCACACTGGATCCGGTTTTTGGTGGGGTTTGGGGTGCCCCTGCTGGCCCTGCCAGGGAGGGTAAGTCCTGGGGGTAACGGTCAGCATTGGCTGGTGGATTTTGGGGGATGGGACTGGGGCTCCTCCTGATTGAGGGTTGTGGAGCAGGAGGCTAAAAAATAACAGAAAAAATCCTTTTAGTCCAGCGATAGTAACCTTTATATCATTTTTGTTGATTTACAGTGTATTCTTGCAATATGTGTTCTTTCACCTATTGCGGTGCCACTCCAACATTGGGATCCATAGTCCATTAAAGGCCTTATATGTACTATACAGCAGCAATAAATTTTTCCTTGAGCTATTGATAAAGTGTTTCTTAATAGTATTAAGTATAAAATTAAGGCAAGTCAAATTTAATTTTTCAAGTGCCCAATCACAGAGGTTCTGGGCCCCATACACATAATTACAAAACTATCATTAAAATAAAACAAATACATAAAGTACGACACTAATAAATTAAATAGGCCATACAATAAGCACAGTCTAAGCTAACTTACTATAGAATACATTACAGTAGGCTTTGATCCGAAGATCCAAACTGTTTGTAATTCCCAAATCCGTTTCTGATTTTGATTCTTTAAGTGGTGCTCCGTGAAGAGTATAGGTGAAGTGTTTGATGCTTTTACCCAAATGCATCACTACATACTGTATTTGTTGGTGTTGAATGCCACACCAATGTAGTTGCTTAATCATCCAAGTTATTCTAGTCGTGTTGCAAGCCAACACTATCTTCTACTGTTTTAACCATCCCTCCAATTTTAATGTCATCTGCAAATTTAGTAAAGGTGTTACTAGAATTTGAACCAAGGTCAGATACAAAGAGACTAAATAACATTAGACCCACAACCAATTCCTGTGGCACGCTGCCACCCACATTACCTTTGGTTGATTTTTATCCATTAATTCTAACAGTTTGTTTCCTATCTTCAAGCCAGTTACTTACCCACTTGACCAGTAGTGAACTAATACTGAGTGTCTGAAATTTTGTAAATAGTCTATTATTTAGGACCAAGCTGAAAGCTTTCTTAATGTCGAGAAAGAGTACATCAGCTGGTTTACCTTGGTGTAGGGCTTTACCGATAGGTTTTTTAAAAAGTGAATTAACTTGGTTGTATATGACCTCTGAGCCCTGAAACCATGCTGCTTGGAATCTGAGATTTTTTGTGTCACATTCTGCTTCCAACAAATTTTCCACTCTTTTTTTCTATTATCTTATCTATAATTCAAGTAATGCTAGTTGGGCTATAATTAGCTATTTCATCACAGTTCCCCTTTTTAAGGCTGCATGGGCGGAGACATGCTGCCTTAGTGCTATGAAGTAGATTAGAATAGGGACTTGACAGGACAACTATTCTATGTACTTCCACCATGCTGCAGTCATGTCCACAGCATTGGTTTTCCACTGCCCTTCCCCTCTGCAGATCTCACAACCCCCTCTCCCTCCCCGCTCCTGCAGGGGCACTGTAGAAATAGTTTTCTAGAGTTTTAAAAAACACAGGATATGATCAACATTTCCAAGCATATTCTGCTGTCAGTTGCTTATCTGACTGGCACTAGGACCCTGAGGAACTCTGAGTCTCAATGGCAGAAGGCTGAGAATCGGAGAGCAACATGGAAGTTAGCAGGAAGTAAACGGAACTGCATGATCCTCTAGGTATGCAAAGCCATTTACAGATAGCAGTTGCTATTAGTTGTGCTGTTATTCAGTAAGATCAGAGAATCGCTAAGCCTCTGTGTTACAAACATGGCTGAAGGATGTGCTGGGAGATCTTCTGGCCTGAGATTGAGAAAGTCAGGCTTTTTCCTGAGATGCTATCACACTGCTGTAGTGAGGGCTACAAATTCTTAGCTTCCAGCCACAGGACCTGCGGGATTGTAGCTGCTAGTTCTTTGCGGGTACACAGCACCAGGACTGAGAGACTGCAAATGCTTCTTCTTTGAATACCTTACCTAATCAGCTGTGAAATTATACATTCCAGAAGCTTGTTTAAAAAGCAATGCAAAGTTTAATATACATAGCTGCACTGGTACTGGAAGAGTGGTTCAGTTGTGGGAGGGGGACTGGGATGTGGGTTTTCCGACTCCTAGCAGGGTGCTCAACTTTGGGGCTGGTCAGTGGGCAGGAATGTCTAGAGGGCCATCTTGTGAATGGCATGGCCCACTCCAGGGCTCTAAATTAAGTTTTGTAGTCACTAGCCAGCAGGGCTAGTGACTGGGAAACTATACTATCCTCATAGACTCTTCCACTAGCCCAGCTGGTGTACTTATTGGTTATATTCTCCAGTACAAACCTACAGGGCTAGTTCAAGGAAAATCTTACTAGCCTAACACAAGATCTACCAGAATGTGGCTAGTGGGCCTGTGCTAATTTCAACCCCTGCACTCTCTGTGATGGGTTGCCAGTACTTAAACAATTTTTTTAAGGTTTTATCACTGGGGTGTGGTCAGTGCTGAGATTGCCAGTGGCTGGTGGTCAGTGCTGTGACTGTCGGGTGCATCGCTGTAAGGGGTGGGTAAGTCCTATGAATGTTGAGGAAAGTTCAGAGGCAGCTCTGTGTTAATGGTGGGGGTCAGTACTGTGACTGTTGTGGTTGGGGGTGTTGTTGCTGTAACAGTCGAAGGTGGGGAGCCAGTGCAGTTATTGTCAGGGATGGGTGGTCAGTGCTATGACTGCCAGGTGGGGGGCAGGGCTGTAACTTCTGGGAGTGGGGGGCAGTGTTGTGACTGTTGGGGGTGGGGATCAATGCTGTGACTGTCTGTGGAGGGTATCAGCCCTGTGACAATCGCAGATATAGGGGACAGTGCTTTGACTGTGGTGGTGGGTAGTTCTGTAACCATTAGGGGTAGAGGTCAGTGCTGTCACAGTTGGGGGATGAGGATCAGTGCTGTGACTGTTGGGTAGGTGGCCCCTGTGACTGACAGTGGAAGATATTAGTTCTGTGACTATTGAAGGGGCGGTGCAGTTTTGTGACTGTCAGGGGTGGGGATCAGTCCTGTGACTGTTGTGAGTGAGGGGGCAGTGCTGTGGCTGTTGTGGATGGGTGGTCTGTGTGGTGGCCATTAGGAGTAGTGGGTCAGTGTTGTTATTGTCAGTGGATAAGAATTAGTGCAGTGACTGATGATAGAGAGTGTCAGTTCTGTGACTTTTGGGGGTGAGGTGGCAGTCCTTTGACTGTTGGGGATTGATGATCAGTGCTTTAAGATATGGGTGGGGTGTAGTGCTGTGACCGGTGCTGCTACTATGGGGGGATGGGGATCAGTGCTGTGACTTTCAGGGGTGCATGGTCATTGCTGTGACTGCCAGGTTTGGGGGGGTAGTTCTGTGGCTGTTGGGAATAGTGAGAAAGTGTTGTGACTCAGGGGTGTGATCAATGCTAAGACTGCCAGAGGTGGGCAGTCATTGCCATGACTGTTGGTGGAGGATGTCAGTCCTGTGATTGTCAGTGGGTGGTACAGTCCTGTGACTGTGGGGTGGGGGGGTACAATCCTGTGCCTGTCGGAGAGGGGTATTACAGTCCTGTGACTGTGTGGGGGGGAGTGTTGGTACAGTCCTGTGACTGTTGGGGGCTGGTACAGTCCCATGACTGGGGGGGATGGTACAGTCCTATGACTGTTGAGGTGGTCATTGCTGTAACTGATGGTAGAGGGTGTCAGTACTTTGACTGTCAGAATGGTGGTACAGTCCTGTGATTGCCAGGAGGAGGATCAGTTATGTAACTATCAGGGAAAGGGTGTCATTTATCTGACTATCAGGGTTGGTCATCCTGTGACTTTTTTGGGAGGTCTGCTTCTGTGCAGTTCTACAGCTTTGAGGAACTGAAGCATTTGCAGGAAATTGTACAGGTGGCAGGAAAGTTGTATTAGGCACCAAACTAAGTGACTGTTCAGGGAGGGAGAGTCAATCCCGACTGTGTGGGGTGTTCGTCAGTGCTGTGACTGAGGTACAGTGTTATGACTGTTAGGAGTGGGGATTACTGCTGTGACTGTCTGTGGAGAGTGTCATCCATGTGACTGTCAGGGCTATGGGAGCAGTGCTGTCACGGTGGTAGGGTAGAGTGCTGTGACCATTGGGAATGAGGATCAGTTCTGTGACTACCAGGGGTCGGTGCCCAGTGCTGTGACTCACAGTGGAGGGTGTCAGTCCTGTGACTGATGGGGGGGGGTACAGTCCTGTGACTGTCAGGGGTGGGAGGGTCAGTCCTGTGATGGTCAGTGGTCAGTGCTGTGGCTATTGTGTAAGTAGAGTAGAGTGGTGCACACTGGAGAAGGTGTTGCATGAGCAAAGCAGCCAGTTTGTAATAACAACAGTAAAGAATGCTCAGCACTCATAGATTCAGTTTTAAATGCAAAGTGCAATATTTATTTTCACACAAGATGCCTGGTGTGCACCCACTAGCCCCAGCTCTTCAACCCTTCAATGGACCTTCCTCAGGGGGTGGATCTGAGGAATACAAATGTGCATCTCATTTATACAGAAATCTTTTAAAGTGATATACACCACACACTAAAAACAAAGTGCAAGTCAAGCTGAAAACACATGAACAACTTTTACAATGGTTACAAACATTTCATTATTCCATTTTTTTTTTCTGTTTTGTTTTTGATGCTTATGGTAAACAGTTACTGATATTAGTATAATACTTGAATTAAACATGTCTGTATATCTTTTACTTCATTTAATTCTGTAACTTTTTATCTAAAGCTATATTTTTTTACCTCTTATACTGTACTGTAGACCTCTCTATCTCTCTCCTCTCTAATGCTACCACTACTGTATTTACTCCATATTAACCTTTTTCTCTTTACTTTCACAGGTCTCGCAGGATGTAAACTCCTTCCCCATCAGATAAGTATTACAATATGTCTAACCTGTCTTATCCTTCCTAGTAACTCTCTAAGATCTGTGGATCCTTTGTGACCCCTTTCCTCTATTTTATTCTACAGGTCAAAGAAATGTCATCCCTTTTAGACTTCTACCTCTGGGTTCATAGTACCCTGGTAAGAGACCCTGTACATATTATCTATACTTTGTTGGTTTACTGTAACAATGTGGCTACACCCATTATGGAAGGATTGTGTACAGTAGTAGCAAAAGACATGGTCAGATATTTTTATATATTTCTAAAGAGTTTCTCTCTGCTGCCCCTACTGTGGAACTGCAGAAAGCAGGAGATTTCTCTAGAAATGTCACTGAAATTTCAGGAAATATCTGACCATGTCTTTGGCTACTACTGTATATGTGTTAAGGTCATACATACTGCAGCATTCCCCCCCCCCTCCATTAAACTTTTTGTCTTGTCAACTGACTCAGGCAGGCTCTCAACCCTGTCCCCATCTAGCCTGTCCACCACTCCCCTGTCCCAGACCACAGAGCCCAAAGTTCCCCATGGATTGCTCCCCCCATGATAGGACCAGAAAGGGGAGAGCCATCCTTCTCCCAACCAGTCACTCACATCCACAACTGAGCCAGTCATCCAGATGGTCATGTGGGACAGAGGTTGGTGGGTGGGGCATTGTTCACTAGTTTTTCTATATAGTCACTTGTTCCACCTGAACCCCTCATAACTTAATATAATCAACTCTAAGGTCGGACATAACTTGACACAAGGAGCAATTCTCCACACCTGCGCGCTTTTAACATGTGCAGTTCTGGCAAACCCCGCCCCATTCACTGTAGGGTTAACCCCTTTTAAGAAGCCCAAAGTGGGACATTTCTTACTGAAACATAATTTTTCGCAGGACAGTACATAATCTTGACCAGTGCAACAAACTTGTTTTAGCTACACAATCAGAATTAAGGCTAAGTATTGTAGTTTCCTGGTAGCTTCTATATCATGTTAATGTATTTTAGTTAAGGTATTATAGTTTTCTGCAACATTTAGTGGAAAGTTAGAAAATATTTGTTCTACCAAAAAGTCAGGACATTTAGTATTTTTCATGTTTTTTTGCAGGTCAAAGCTGCCCAAATCAGGACTGTCCAGCGAAACTCAGGACAGGTGATAATCTTAATTCACTGTCCCAACATGAGCTGTCATCCACTCCATGTGGAACTCCCTTTCACGGTTTTCCATGCATGGTAATTGCCACATGGTTATTACACTCGTTGAGCGGTCATGCTACTGTGGGGGGAAACATTGGTGGATGCTGGTGGGGTAAGTAGATTTATGATAAGTTTATTAATAACACTGTTTAGCTACAAACCAAGCTACAGTTTGTTTATTCCACACAAGTTTGCTAGTCCCCTTTCTTTTGTTGTGTTTGTGAATAATTTGTGTGGGCTCCAAGCATGGAGTCCCTTAGTTGCCTCTTCACAATACTGACACATTTTTATAATGTATAGTTTGTTTTGTTTTTCTTTAGTTTTTATTTAAAAAAATAAAGTACTTTCACAGCAAGCAGGCAGTTTTAGTTCAGAATGTGAACTAATTGTTGTGTGTGTGGCAGTGCTGTGAAAAACACAAGCTCTCTTGAGGATTTCTGATCAGACAAAACCTTCCTGTACAACAGTAGGGTAAAGCTGCATTCCATGGCCTTTGAACAGTGGTAACACAAGCTTTCAGTTGGCATGGAAATTCATGCAGAACAATCCCTTACTATATAACCTTATACTATAATGCATTTATCAGGTATTTTACTTAAAGAAAATGTGACTCACCATACTTTGCAAGATTTAATGCAACTTTTAGTTCAAGCTGAATTGGATGTTACAAATTCCAGGGATGATAGTATCACTGCTCAGATACAGAAGACAGAGACTGTCCAGTACAGTACATGCGACGGTAGCAAATATCAGTTATGCAAAACAAATATTGTATAGTTAAAAAAGAGATTGGCACAGTTAGGTATAACCATCGAAGACCTAGTTACATGGAACACAACTGAAAGGCTAATTTTAAGACAGAATACTGAAGTAGTACTATAGATTATAAAATAATACAACATGTTCTTTTATCTTTAAAATGGAACTTCAAAGAGAAAAGTAAAACATAGGGCTTGGTGCAAACAAGTTACTCAAATGGATATATTCCATCCATTTTTGGACTGGAGAAAACAGAAAAATAATCTGAAAAAACTTTTATCTGCTATAAATTTCTTCTTATCTAAAGTTCTTAACATAAGTGTTGTATAAGGAGTTATCATAGAATCATAGCAATCTGGTGGCAGAAAAGGACCCTTCTGGCCCATTGAGTCTTCCCCTTACCCCCCCCTTCCCTACCCATTACCTCTGTCCAGAGACATCCCCCAGATATAACTAAAGACTGCAGAGTACAGTCCGCCTCAGAAACTAGTCAAATTGACATTTACTTCAAATCAAAAGAGCCAGCATTAAGAATATTAGAAAAAGCTCATTTGATTGGTTTATATGGATATTCATATTGAAGACTTGAATAACTTACAAGTCAAAAACATACAGAAGGATTTGTAGAACTGACTCAGCAGCATTAAAGGAATGACCAATAAGAATTTGTACTATTTAGACTTAAGTAAAGAGGTAACCTATAACTTCATCTCTTGGAACATAGCAGATGTACCTTGAAAAGTTATGAACATGAAATGGTGTATATTTATTAAAAAAAAAAATCACAGTTATATTTCTGCAAGAAACATGGGCAAGCAGCCCTGTAAATTTAAAATGGATATAAAGAAATTTGGATATCCTCTTTAAAATCAAACAAATATGGTAGACACACAGGTAGAATAATTACATTCCTTACAATTAGTCCAAGTTTAAAAATCATTGAGAAGATTCATTTATTACAGCTTAGTATTACTATAGTTATAAAATGGGGTACTCAAGAAAATGTCACGACAAACATGTATTATGAACTACCGATCGTAAATACACAAATCTGATTGGCTGAGAGCTCTTTGAAGCCGTGATGATATCGAGCTATATCATCACGGCTTCAAAAAAGCTCCGGTGCCACTAGCCTCCTTACAGATCCATATTAACAAACTCCTCCGACCTAAACCCTCGCCACATTGCCTGCCCGTAGATTTTTTTCAAATCAGTTAGCAATGGTGAACTTTCGGTTTATGCAGGAGCAGGTAAGTGATTGTTGGAAAGCCTCACAAAATGTCCAGCTATTTTAAAAGTAAGCCTTATCTGAACCCGAGTTCAATTCTTTACAAGTGCCCAGCGAACATGTTTCTCACCCGCTGAAGCATGCACTCGTTTCAAAACGGCAGCGCTTACTACGCTTACTTTAATTCGTCCGCAGTCCCATTGCTTCCAAATCCTCCGTTACCGATCAACAGCTTAATTTTTTCTCTTACTAAATCTCACCTTTTCTGAGTCCATCGCTCAGTACCGCATTTATGGGAAGACTGGCACCACGGACGGCACACAGAGACTGCACATACCATGGCAGAGTAGCAGCTTCACAAACAGAGCTGTCACCATGTAGCAGCAGCACCATCTGCTGGAGAAAGCAGAAACTGCGCACTTTTTAATTAAATGGTATACTTCCACTTCACAAAAACAATAAAAAAATTGTATTTTAACACAGTTTTTTTTTTTAAATAAATGAACTGAAACTTTAAGCTAGTTCATAATAGCAATAAGGCACTCCAGGGTGTGGTATATCATGGGATATCGTCACTTCTCCGGATGGTTGAGCCTTTCAGCCTGCGACACCTCGTGCCCAACCACCCGGTGATATCGCATATATACCACACCCATCGTCTGTTGTAATTATGAACACGATCGCTCAAATACACAAATCTGATTGGCTGAGGCTCTTTGAAGCCATGATGATATCGAGCTACATCATCACAGTTTCAAAAAAGCTCCGGTGCCACTAGCCTCCTTACTGATCCATATTAACAAACTCCTCCAACCTAAACCCTCGCCACATTGCCCGCCCGTAGATTTTTTTCAAATCAGTTAGCAATGGTGAACTTCCGGTTTACGCAGGAGCAGGTAAGTAATTGCTCAAAAGCCTCACAAAATGTCCAGCTATTTTAAAAGTAAGCCTTATCTGAACCCGAGTTCAATTCTTTACAAGTGCCCAGTGAACATATTTCTCACCTGCTGAAGCACGCACTCATTTCAAAATGGCAGCGGCAGCGCTTGCTACGCTTACTTTCACTCGTCCTCAGTCCCGTTGCTTCCAAATCCTCCGTTACCGATCAACAGCTTAATTTTTTCTCTTACTAAACCTCACCTTTTCTGAGTCCATCGCTCAGTACCGCATTTATGGGGAGACTGGCACCATGGACGGCACACAGAGACTGCACATACCCATAGACAACTGGATGCTGGCACAATAGAACAGACCATAACAATGATGTTATATAATGATGCGTATAACTCAACATATGCATGTACCTGTATAATTGCTGCTTGTAACTCTACGTGTGTATTTATGTATCTCACCTGTATGTAACCTCTGTCCTAAATCTCACTTAATTGTTGTCCCCCCCCCCAATGACGAGGTACCTTTGTAGACGAGTCCCTGACTCAAAGGTTGTAAACTGATTACTCCAATAAAAAAAAAAAAAAAAATACCATGGCAGAGTAGCAGCTTCACAAACAGAGCTGTCACCATGTAGCAGCAGCACCATCTGCTGGAGAAAGTAGAAATTACGCACTTTTTAATTAAAAGGTATACTTCCACTTCACAAAAACAATAAAAAAAAAAGTATTTTAACACAGTTTTTTTTTTAAAATAAATGAACTGAAACTTTAAGCTAGTTCATTATAGCAATAAAGCACTCCAGGGTGTGGTATATCATGGGATATTGTCACTTCTCGGACGGTTGGGCACTTCTTATACGGCCTCGTGCCCAACCACCCAAGGCGTGACAATATCCCATGATATTCCACACCCTGTCGTGCCTTATTGCTTAATTATACAATGGGGTATGAAAATCCTGTAACCTCACTGGTCAAAACACATCACTTGACCGTGATTAATCCTCCAGTATCCCCACTGTAAAAGTTTTATATCACTATAAAAACAAAAGAAAACAAGTTGAACATTGTATAATAGCAATATACCATGACAGAGTGTGGGTACATGGGTGGATTTACCACTTGTGGTGTGGTTAAATCACTTGGCTGCGCCTCATGACCAAACCACACCGGACGTGGTAAATCCACCAATATACCCACTCTCTGTCATGGTATATTGCTTAATTTGCCCCTCAAGAATTCTAGATCTTATGATGAAAATAATTGGTCAGTACTGAATACACAAATTATGGAAATGATGGTTAATTATCTCTCTACGTGTTCCATCAGAGCTAGAGACTTGAATGCAAAAATTTCTAGCAATGTCAGTTTACCATTATATGATATGTACATGAGTGATCTTAATGTAAACAATAGAAGGAGTACTGAGTCAGCCAGCAGTGAAGCAGGAAAAACAATTAATAGATTTAACTAAAGAAATGTCACACTTGATTTTAAATGGAAGACTGCCTGGTGATTCGAGAGGAAGCGCAGCATACTTTGTTGAAAATGGTCAAAGTATAATTGATTATGTTATCTGCAATCCAGAAAATATTCATATTTTCACTAAATTTGAAACAGAGATGAGAGTAGAAAGTGATCACACTGCAATAAAAGCAGAGATTAGCATGCAGCCCTCATCTTCTGTTAGTGATGAAATTTTGTATCAACCCAGCTTAGCAGTAAGAGGAACTAAAAAATGTAATTGAAACTAGGACTCATATTAAAAAAAGTTAACAGTTTATTATTATACAGCGATGTGACTGCAGAAAAGTTAGTATCGGTTACACATATCCAAGATCTGATAAAGTCCTTTGAGATCTTTGAAGATGTTTTTAACCTTGTATATCCAATTTTGTATGACGTGGTTAACGAAAATGAATCAACCACACAAATATCTGTTTTCCAGTCATTATGTCCGTGCAACCTAGGTCATGTATAAACTTTAAATCATGCACTAATTCAGTGCCCACTTTACAAATAATGGAGACATTTTCTATTGGCACGTATTTGAATACCTACTCAAATCACCTATATGATCTTTAATTTATACTGTTATCTCTGAGAACAGCATCAGAGGCCAGCCAAGTGGCCACATTCTTTAACGTAATAATCAAAAAAATAGAAAGAAAGTAGGATTACTCATAGGTTCCTAGAGAGGACAGAAGATACAGTGGGCTCGATTCTCAGAAAGGGCTAGGATCTGCAAAAGCCACGGCAAACAGCAGCTTGCACTGAAGCCCAGTGTGCTAGGGACCCTGTACCAGATTCTGGTACAGGATGGGTCCCAGCGCCTATGTCCAGACACTTATGGCAAACCCTCCTATGCGGCAAACACCTGGTGCACAGAAAGGGTCTGCCACAGGCCCCTT
Organism: Neoceratodus forsteri; assembly: GCA_016271365.2. Taxonomy (NCBI): domain Eukaryota; kingdom Metazoa; phylum Chordata; order Ceratodontiformes; family Ceratodontidae; genus Neoceratodus; species Neoceratodus forsteri. Next base: position 893,113,625 of record CM028137.1, on the reverse strand, counting down.
GAGGCAAATGCAAAAGGTCCCCCACCCCCAATCGCCAAGTACAGTAAATAAAACCCCTTCCCTGGTGATCTAGTGTCCCCCCTCCCTGATTCCCAATGCTGCTGTATTTTTTTATTCAGGTATTTATGCTCTCTGAGCCCTGGCAGGGGCTTTGGCCCTCTGGAGGAGGGACAATCTCTCAGGTCCCCACCACACCGCACTCACCGACCCCGGAGATTCCCCTATGGCTTGCCCCCCCATGGTGGGGCTGGGGAACTGGCACCCCCTCCCTGGAGACCCAATACAGAAGCCAGGGTCACCCCTCGGTACGATGGACCATCATGGAGCCCTGCCATGCTGCTTTTTCTTCCTGTTTCTCCTGCCCCCCCCCACCAAAATTACTATGTCAGAGCGTGCCTCCTGACCCATATTGCCCTCCAGTCACCACTAGAGGGTAATCAGCGACTGGGATGACATGGGACACTCCCCCCGAGAGCAGTCCTCCAGATGCTCGATCCTCTCTCCCTCCCATCGATCCCGGCAGCCCAAGCTTGTTCCTGAACCCAGGTTGCTGGCGTGGCTCAAGGTGTGGTGTCCAGCGTCTCAACCCTCAGCACTACCAGGCTGGCTATGCTGCTGCATTCTTTAATTTATAATATGCCCCCTCTCCCTGATCCCCGATGCCACCCCTATTAATAATTAATAACACTCACACCCTCATGGGTGATATAGTGGCCCCCTCCACCCCCTGCCCCCGCAGGTTGCAGCCGCCACCACCCCCCCATCCTGAATCAGAGCTGGTGACCAGCACAACCCACCTCTCACCTCCGGGCCGTCGGCCGACTGAACTGTCACTGATCACCTATTGTAATGTGTACAGTGCAGTAACACTTAAGTCAGTGGCCGGCAGCAGGGTGAGGGTGGGCTGTGCCAGTCACCAGCTCTGATTCAGGATAGCGAGGGGCACTACCTGGCTGGGGTGGGAGCCACTACAAGGAGGATGTTTATTAATTATTAATGGGACAGCATCAGAGATTGGGGAGATGGGGCATTTTATTAATTAATAATACAGGAACCATCGGGGATCCATGAGGGGGGCCACTGGACCACCAGGATAGGGTGATTTGTAACTATTAATAAAATGGGTGAAATTGGGGAGGGTTGCCACTTGACTACCAGTGATTTATTATATATAGTGTATAAGGGGGGATTGGGGCTGGAGCGGGGATCACGGCACATTGCTGCATAGTGCTCATCTCACCCAAAGGGTGGATTGCTAAGTACCCTTAGACCAGCCCTGGCCGGTATAAGGGTAATTAGAAATTTGCCCTCTGAGTGAGATTTGTGACTCCTGATTATGGCGCTATGGCAGCCTACATCTGCCACAAGCCCCTAACCCCTTGTTGCAGCCCATTTCTGGGTGCACAGGTGGCACAAGCCCCATTTGGGGCAGGCAGCCTGTGGTTGATGCAGGCTGCTTTTGTGAATAGCTCTGGGGACAATATTTGACGCAAGGTGCCACTTGCACCATTTATGTTTGGCGCAGGCACCCTGCGTCACACTCGGGGCTTTAGCAATTGAGCCCAGCATTTTTTACTTCAGTTATGCTCCTGCCAGTATAGAGATTATCTGATCACTTGGTATATGGAGAAAAAGTTGCCAAACACCATGGTTGTGTTGATCATATTTACATACCACCCCCCTGAACGACATTATCTAAATACTCATTTGTCTCTCCTTCCCTGGGAAATAAAACATAAAAGTTACCTAACACTAGAAGATATTATTTTTCAAATAAATTTCTGCTCAAATGAGCTTTGTGTCTCTAAGGAATAAAAAAAAAATCACATACTATTAGATGTTAATTGATTTTGGTTAGAGCCATTATTGTAAAAAAATGTAACCAGCAGCCATGGTATATTGCTCATGAATTAGAAAGCACCTGTTAAGAGTGCAAACTAAGACTATGTATAGCTACCTCTATTACTGAATGCCTTTTTAAGCTGTCAACAAAGCAAACTATGAAATGCATAGGAATAAGGTATATTTAGGAAATAGATGTAAAGGCACTTTGGGGCCTATGCACAAAAAAAAAAAAAAGGGTTGCCTATGTATCACGTATCTGAGGCAAGTAGGCAACAGTATGCATGAATGGTGTGCAGTGGGGTCCCAGGCATTCCACAAGCACTGTACAGTCAGATGCAGCACCCTGATTCCCGGCCACTTGGACAGCTATGTACCAGGAGTGGGCTGGAAGATGGGGGCATAGAATTTGAAACATAGAATCTGACAGCAGATAAGGACCGCTTGGCCCACCTAGTCTGCCCATTTCCCGACCTAATGGATAAGCTGCAGATACTAGTTAACCAACAGCCTACTTCCTCCTACCCCCAACTAGAATTGCCTTATGTCTGTCCCATGCATTCTTGAATTCCCCACTGTTTTTGACTCCACGACCTCCTCAGTAAGGTTGTTTCATGCCTTCACAACCCTTTCCATGAATAAATACTTCCTCGCATTACCTCTGAGCTATCCCTCCTTTATCTTTAAATTGTGCCCCATTGTTTTGGCACATCTCTTTTTCTGGGGGCATGCCCACAGTATGTGCAATTCACAAAGGTGCGTAGTGCTACACACAGGGGGGGTGCAGGAGGGCACCGTATACGGCAAGCAGGACTTTGTCACAACTGAGGTACACATCCAGCCCTGCGCACACAGAACTGCCACCCCGGTCCTGTAAGACAATTGTCACTCTCCCCCACATCAGAACTCCAGCCCCAATTCCATATGACAGTTCTCACTGACCCCTCACATCAGAACCCCTGCCCTCTGCCCCGGTCCCATATGACAGTTCCTTCCCCCTCCATGTAAGAATCCCCAGTCTCATATGATGGTTCTCACCCCCACACACATCAGAGCCCTGGCTCCTATCCACTATCCACAAGTCAGTGATGCCCCCCCCCCACAACCAGAGCCCTGTCCTGGCAGCCCCTGTCCAGTAATGCACAACTTAGCCACCCCAACCCCAATCTGCCCCCAGCCCCTTCATTGGTGGTTATGGCTCATAGCACCATCACCCCCACCCCTACACCTGTCACGTCGGTGTCGCTGGCGGCGGACAGTGAGCTGCATCCTCCGCCGCGCCGACTTGGACACCACCATCCAGCTGATGCTGGGGTGTGCTGCCTGTTATATGGCTGTTTGCCTTATAAACAGGTGACACACTCCCAGCATTAGTTGGACAGTAGGTGGTTGAAGTGATGTGCAGATGAATGTGCCGCTTGCCATCCATCGCCATGGCACTGACATGCAGGTATGAGGGAACAGGATGGTGGTGTTGGTGACACGGGGGGCGGCCACTAACCACCAATTAGGAGCCAGGCAGGTGGAAGTGATGATCAGGGGGTAGCCAAGCAGTGCATTACTGGACAGGCGCCACCAGGATGGGGCTCTGGTTGCAAGTGGGGGATGGCACTGGTTTGTGGACTGGGACTGGGGCTCTGATGTGTCGGGGATGTGAGAACCATTGTACGGGACCTGGGGGTTCTGATGTGGGAGAGTGAAAGGTGATATGGGACCTGAGCTGATGTTCTGATGTGGGGGTGAGAACTGTCTTACAGGACCAGGGCAGGGATTTTGATGTTGGGGGGAGGAGAGTAAACTGTCTTACAGGACCAGGTGGGGTTCTGATATGGAGGGGGGTGAACTGTCTTACGGGACCGGGTGGGGATTCTGTTGTGGGGGTTACATCTGTGTGTCAGGCAAGATGTGGTGCCCCTGGGACAGGTATCGAACAGGGAAGGGTTCACTAGACAATGAGACACAATGGTGCATTCCCCAGGTGCCTGTGTGTGCTATGCATGAACCTGGACCCATGCCTTCCCATACTCCCCTACTCCCACAGAGCAGTGGATCCACTCTGAGACCCTGGACAGGCATCTGATTGGCTGAACTCCTAGGTCTACTACCCTGCCCCCATCTGCCCACCATGATCCTGCATGCCGGGGAGGCAGGGCCGCAGACAGGTGGCCATCAGTAGTGAATACCAGTCTGTGCACACCAGTCCACAGGCACGGAGCTACACGGTAGGGTTTGCACCTTTGGTGCATCCTTTCCACCCTTTTGTGCATATGGCCCTTTGTTTTTACTCATTAATTTCAAAAACAGTGTAATGCCTGATGTTAATAGTTTTGTATTTACATTGTCAATCCATAAAAGATTATTTACTATTTCTTTACTATCCAGCCTTATTTCTCTACTAACACAGCAGATAGCCTGCAATAACTACCTGCAGACTTCCTAACCAAAATCAGCCCATAAGCAGCCCCAGCTCTTTTTTAGTGGTGGTGGATTCAGTAAGAGCTGATGGGCCTACAGACCAGCAGTGCCAGGCCAGCCCCAAGGCGGGAACGGAGGAGCCATTCAACCTAACAACTGCCACAATGGACAGCAAACCTTCAAAACAGTCACTGGAGATGCTCATTTTTTAGCTGAAAAATGAAGTTGGGTCTGGATTAAAAAAGATCAGTGCTCAGCTTGTTCATTTACAAGGGATAGCGGACAATTTGGAGAAGACGGTGGAAAATCACAGAAAACAGCTCACTGAGGTAGAGACTAGAGTGGGAGCACAGGAGGATTGCGTGGTTGAGATGTCAGCAGCCTTAGCCCTGTCACTGAAGGACAGTGAAAATTTTAAGGGCATCCTCGATGACCATTAAAGCCAAGGGAGGCACAACAGTGTTCCTAGCCACATGGCTTACCCAGATACTGCACCTGCCAGAAGGTACTAGCATGGAGATCAAGAGAAACCATCACTCCCCAGGCAAGAGTCCAGGCCCAGACAAGTGTCCTAGACATTTTCTTATAAAATTCTTGAGGTATCAGTATTGTCTGGGGATCTTGCAAGAAGATTGGAAAGTGGGAACCCTCAAAATGAATGACAAAACCATCAGCATTGTTCCAGACTACTCCAGGTGTCTGCAGCAATATCAACAGGCCTTCAATGATGTGAAGAAATGCCTGCACATTCTGCAGTGGCCTTTTGCCAAGCTTACCTCTCTCAGCTCATTATTTGATGCCAAGGGATGACTCTGAAAACTTTCACTGATCCAGAGGCAGCGACAGCCTACCTAGACACAGAGGAAGCAGTAAGAGAATGATGCTCCTCAACTCACAGTATGGGCCCTACAGCTTGAAATGGATTTATGGAAGCAGTGTGCTTACTTCTTTAAACCAGGAAGGAGAGTTATGTAAGAGTGGGGAGTGTGGGGGGGAAGGGTGACTTACAAGGCTGAAAGCTAAGAAGGAGAGAAGGAGCACCTGGTCTTAAAATGCACCACCGGTGGACAGCTGGGGTACCTCTTGTACTGCTAGCTCCAAGACCAGTACTTCTAGTCCCTTGGCGCTCCCTCTAACAAGCCAGAGATACTTTGCAACTAACAGCTGCTTGGTGCAGGGACAGATGCAGGCATGTCAGGAATAGGGTGTTCGTCTGAGGGGCTACATAGCTATATTGTTCTGTACTTGATTGTCAGACAGAAGAAGGCATAGAACCCATCAAGCCTGCATCCTGCTTTCATGGGGCCGCTTGTTTTAATCATCATGTAAAAGGAATTTATCAAATTTGGTTTTAAAAATCTCCCAAGGCTAAGACCATGGTATCCACCTATATCCAGGATCACAATACCCATTGAGTGTGTGTGTGTGTGTGTGTGTGTGTGTGTGTGTGTGTGTGTGTGTGTGTTTTTCAATTTCACAACACAACCAGCATTGTTTGAACTAACAGACAAATCTGTACTGCTGTTATATGCTGTTCCTGTTGAGGTATTTTTTTCTTTCTTGGTTTGTAAATAAACTATTCAGTTTTTGTACTCAGATACATTCCACCTCCCCACTGGTTTTGCAGGGGAATGGGGACAATTTACTAAGTCACAGCTTTCAAGACACCTTTTGAATTCAGTTATTTGCTTTGGTATGAATATTTTACCCACCTGGACAGTTCGAAATAGGTGATGTCTCTTATCCTCAATCGAGATGTTTTGAAATGTTTTCACAATGTTTTGTATGGAGGGGGTATGGAAGGGGTGCAATGATTTTTAAAGGTTCTCATCATCGCTCCTAAAGATACCAACAATTATACCATGTACCTCGGACACCGACCAATCAGATAGGCAGGCTGGCACCTTATCTGTGTTGATTATCTACCGATAATCACTGCAAAAGGTGCCAGCCATCTGCATCTTCAAAAAAAAAAGCAATCTGACTGCGAAATCACGGAACTCCGACCGCCATCTTGTTTCCCTGCTAAGCGGAGACTGTGAAACATCAGCTCCATACATCTGGGAAACAAAACAAATCAAACACAGTGCTCTACTACTGAGTGGCTTATTTAACCATTATACCAAGTACGCTTAAAATAGTGCCAAAAAGTACTTGAGTATAACGCACCGGGGATGTGGGTTATCGGAGATTTACCATGGCTGGCGCGATTTACCCACTCAGCTGTGCCTCAGGCAAACCACACCAGCTGTAGTAAATTCCCCGATAACCCACACCCCCTCGTGGCTTATTGCTTAAATATTGTACTGGTGTGATAATGCGTTTATGGGGCTGGATAGGGGATTGTGTTTAATCCCATGGGCATCAAATGGCTGTGCAATGTTGACAGAACTGAGCAATGCATACGGTAGTAAGAGGGGGTGCCCCAGTACAGGCTTCATGGAATGGGGCCTGTGATGAGCCCTCCTGTCCACTCTCCCCAAGCAGAGCTCTAGTGGAACCATTATTGGAAGGGAGGTCACACCTCCACACAATGCTTCTCCATACCACTCGGAATCCCAAACCCATTCTGGGTGGGGGCCATCCTATTAGTCCTAGGCAGGCCAGACTCTGTTGTACTGTGCTGGATGTTTTAATGTAACTCCAGCTTATTCTGGGTGTACTTTATATGGCAACAAAGTGGTCTGACTGATGGCTCTTTCCACCAAAGAACGGGGAGAATGCAAAATCCTCAGGGATTGTAGGGAGGGATGTCTTGCCTGCTACCTGGCAAGCCTGTTGACTGGGGGGGTTGGCACAGGGCCTGTTGCTCTGTATTGTTGGGGACTGGGTCTCTGGAAATGGGGAGGGGTATGGTAGATGGTTGGAACTCCTTTACTTGAATCTGTGTGTCATGATGGGGTGAAGCCAGGAGGGAAATAGTTTGCTGTGTTGGGGTGTGGAGGGGGGAGGGAACAGGCGGGTTGGGGAGGAAGTTTTGTACTGTTGGGTTTTATTTGATTTAAATGAAAATGTCAGACAGTCAGTGACTCTATGTGGGGTGGGCAGTGTGGAGTGTTGTAGACACACCCCTCCCATGAGTGATACCGTGGGGAGTTATACGAGTAGTGACATGGAACGCTGATGGATTAAAAACTGTCAAGAAAAGAAAGAAAATATAGTCACAGTTGAAGAAGGTGAAGGGAGACATTAATATCTTACAGGAAACTGACATGGTGCAGAAGGAATCAGGTAAACTGCTTAAATCATGGCAAAGAACATTATTTGTGGGCATGGCGCCCTTTACATCCAAGGCCTGGGGTTTGCTATTTGGATATGCCCAGGACTCCAGATACACCTGATCAAGCAGCTAGCAGACCTCCAGGGTCATTTCTTGATTGTAGAGTTGAAGGTAGCAGGGGAGCACATTACAGTGGTGGCAGTCTATGGTCCCAATTTTGACAACTCTGATTTCTTCCATCAGTTTTCTGTCACCCTTGTCTCCTATCCCAGAAAGGTAATTGGGGAGGCAACAATAACATCTCATTGGATCCAGTCCTGGACAGATCCTCCACCAGGGTGAGATCTGCCACAAGAAGTCTGACCCTCTGAGGACCATGGCGAGTGAGAGAGGCTTAGTTGCTGTATGGTGCTACATGATGACTACAAGTAAAGAATTTTCCTTGTTCTCATGTGCACATCAGCTTTATACTTGCATTGACTCCATTCTGGGACCTTCTGTCCTACTCCAGTCAGTCACAGCATCCACCTATGGTCCAATATTACAGTCTGACCATGACTCACTCCTGGTGGAGCTGGGGGATGAGAGCTTCCCCCTTCCAAGGCATTGGCACCTGTACCCCAGGCATAGCTTGTACCAGAATTCAAGGAAAAAAATGTCCTCTTCTCTCCATGAATTCTGTACTTTTAAACTCAGAAGGGACACCTGGGCCTCCACGAAATGGGAAGTGCTGAAAGCCTTTGCCAGAGGAGTGGCTATAGCTGCAGCCTCTGCAACAAATAAGCAGTATGCACAAAGGGAAAAGGAGCTAGAAGAGAGTGTGGTTCAGATGGAGAAAGATATCACAGGCACAACTGCCACCATGGGGGCCCTGATGTGCCTTAAAGGCCAACTGAACCAGATCATCTTGGTCCATATTGAGAGAAATATCCTGTTGGCTCAAGTGAGGGCCTACTTTGAGGGGGACAGGGCTGACAAATGGCTCTTCTGGAAAATCACATGATAGGAGGTAGATAAAACTATTCTATTGCAAAACCTAATGGTTCTGTCTCCTCGAAACATGAAGATATAGGTGAGGCATTCTCCTACTTTTTCTCTAAGTTATATACTTCAGAGGTGCAATAGGGCTCCATCTCCCCCCCCACACACACACCTTCCTGGATTTCCTTCATGTCCCAACACTGTCAGATGACCTTAGGAAATACCTGGATTGCCCTCTGTCCTCGGCGGAGATCCATGTAAGCAATAATACCTGACAGGGTGGGCATTATTGGGAAATACCGGGCTGCCCGGGGAATAATGAGGCCCGACGCCACAGGCAGAAGGCCTTATAGCCCCTGGAAAGTCTTTTATTTCCCAATGATGCCCAATCTGAAGGGTATTATTGCGCTTAGAAAATGGACATTTTAGTAAATTTCAATTAAGCAGTAAAATAAGAGAGGAAATAATTTTTTTTTTTTAATTATACTTTTCCCCTACTGTCTACTGACTCCGACCCTTCAGGGCATCCATGGGGTCATCCTTCTACCACCTGCTCACCCATACCTACCTCCCAGTCCCCCATGTAGCTTCAGCTTACCCCCCGAGTGGGGACGAGGTGGGGTGAGAACCCCCGTGATCTATCATTTCGCCGGGCCTGAAGGTGGTCGGTGAGCAGGGGCAAATCGGAGGCGTGCCCTGGGAAGCCTGTCATCCCGGAGCCAACAGGTGTTTTTCCGCTTTTCCTCCCAGCGCAGTGTGAACCCCTGACATCAAGGCATTAGACGCCGACATCCACTGCACATCAGAGCCACCCTTCCCCTTCTATTTGGGGCTTGAATTCCCCCCCGAGCTTCCGCCCAAGAGTCACACAAGTGTGGTGGGCATTGGCCCTCTCACCCCCCCCCCGGAGACAGCAAGCTGTCATGGGATGCTCAAGTCGTTCTCCCCCTAGCCGACCCACCAGTGACCTGAGTCCACTCCCGAACCCGGGTCACTGGCGTGGAGAAAGGTGTGGCGTCCAGTGCCTCAACCTTCAGCGCCACCAGGCTGGCCTAGAGGAAATAAGTTTAAAAATGAATAGAAGTAGTAGAATTTACTTTTTTATTGAAAAAGTAGTCCATATGTTTAAAGGCTGTTCCAGCTCTTATTGCTCCTCCCCACAGAGCTATTCTAATCTATTGACCCCCCACCCATATACCCACACACGCGCACATACACACCTGAACAAGAAGTGTGTAGAAAACATTCAGCCCAGCAGTCCTGGACATCATCTGTCTCCTTTCTGCAAGACTGTTTATTTTTATTCAGTACTTATGGGAAGATGCATCTGTTAAGTGCACCACTGACCTTGCGTGACACTACTGGATACCTGCATCTGTGATGGCGAGGGACAGCCCTGAGGTAAATTATTAATTTATTTTAAATTTGAAGCAGCAGCTTGACTAACTGTGGGGACATTGTGGTATTTGTGCTATTTTGATAAACGCACTTCCTAGCATGAAGCCCAATGGACTGACAGCTTCCTTTTCATTCAGCGCGGTAGTGCAAGAGCGCAGTCGGGAGAGTGGTGCCATTGTATAAGAACATGGCTGTGTGAAATTGCTATTTTATCACTCTTTCCGACCATGAAATATCTGGAGTGTGGGCTTTTTTTTTTTTGCTGGCATTGAGGTAAGGAGTGTTGGGGTTGGGGGGGGACAGTAGCTCTCACTAAATGAGAGAAAAACATGGCGGGGATTTAAAATTTCACCGAGTGCTTTGAGCCAATGAGAAAGCAGGTAAAGTATACAAGAGTACCTGGTGAAGTGGCACTTGGACTGGTACTTATTTTTACCTGGGCATCTATTAAAAAATAGATACCCAGGTTGGAGCTCCTTTCGGCCAATCAGAATGGAGAATCCATTCTAACCATTTTCTAAGTTGCAATTCAGAAGTCCAATCGGGGAAGGGACCAGGCTCAGATGAGCTTCCAATTGAATTCTATAAAAATCTATGGACTGACCTAGAGGAGCTGGTGGAGGACATGATCTGGGAGGCCCTGGAGACCAGTAGGTTCCCCCAAATTCAGGCCCTGGCACCCATTAGCAGTCCACCCAAAGCTGGGCAGGAGCCATACAGCCCTAGATCTCTGCTTAATGCAGGCTATAAAATAATAGCTAAAATTCTGATGAGCCACCTGGAGGGGGTCCTCCCAAGCTTAATCCACGCTGACCGGGGGGGGGCTTCATTATGGGGAGGCAGGTGAAGCAAAATACCCAGCGCACCTTAAACATTATGTGGAGGTGGTCCAGAGGGATACTGCTCTGCCCAGCCTCCTGGCTCTTGATGTTGAGATTCGAGAAGGCCTTCATTTTGCCACTCTGAAAAAGTTTGGTCTTGGCCCACAGATATGGTCCTGGATTGCTGCTGTAGACAAATCCCCAAAAGTCCAGGTCTTGATGAACGAGCACCTATTGGCTCCTTTTCTCCGCATGAGGAGGACACGTTAGCGATGTCCTTTCTTCCCCTCCTTTATGTTCTTAACCCTTTGCCTAAGCCATACTGGCACAAAAGGACATAAGGAGATTCCGTCATTGAGGGCAGAACATACCATCTCACTATTTGCAGATGATGTCTTACTCTTCCTGGCTGAATCTATGGTGACAGTCCCGGCCTTGACTGACCTCTCTGGGGCATGTGTGACTCACTGTGTCCACAAGATTAACTGGGCCAAATGTGAATGGCTTTTGGTAGGTAGAAGGGGGGGTTTCATACAGATCTTGGGCACTACTTGGCACCTATACAAAGTCTGAAATATCTGAGAATCTTTCTCCCCAAAAAGTTCTCCAAGCTGGGTCATGTTATTTATCAACCCCTGCTACAAAAGCTTACGGTAGAGTGTGAGTGGTGGTGCACCCTCCCACACATTGGTAGAGTAAACTTGGCAAAAATGTGTATTCTACCCCAGTGACTATCTCTTCCAAGCCTTGCAGGGCATCTCCCTGCTAAATTCTTTACTGCCTTAAAGGGATAGTTGACTAGTTTCCTCTGGCAAGTGAAGAGGTCCTGGGTCAAGCAAGACAATTTGTGGCTCCTACTCAAAGAAGGGGCCCTGGGTCTCCCAAAATTTCAGTACTAGTATCTGACTGCTGAATTGTCATTTCTCAAGGAATTGACACTTGCAGACTGGGATAGACTGGCATGGGTTGGGCAGGAGGAGGAACCCTTTGCCCCCTCCCTGTATAGACACTTTCTGGCCCTGCATTGTCTGATGGCCTTATCAAACCTATTGCGAATCCTTTTACCAGAACCTCAGTGAGAGTCAGGCTCACAGTGCACTCCCTTATTAAGCACTCTAGGGGCCAATCCCCAGAGGCAGACATACTCAAGTCCCTCTGGCGGCATACCCCCATCCCTACCACTCACTAAGACCCTCTTAAGGTGGCGAGAAAGGGGCCTCGTATATATTGGTAGCTTACTTGAAAGGGGGACTATGCTAACCTTCAAATCCCTGTCAACCCAATATGCCCTGTCCACCTCTAGACTTCTTCGCCTACCTGCGAATGAGAAGTCGCTTAGAAAAATTCCTACCATCTCTCACACACCCACTCCAGCCTGCTTTCCAGTAAAGGAAATCCTTCTTTTTTTATTTTGTTTTAGTCTTTGGTAACCAGGTAAGGCCCACTGGGCACAAGTGCCTGTTTTTAGGGGTGACCTGGGAGCACTGGGCAGTTAAGTGACTTGCTCAGAGTCACACAGTATGCTAGTGGAGGTTGCGAGAATCAAACCAAGGTCTGGTCTGCTGGATGTACTAAGCTCATTCACAGCTCATTACTCTAACTTTTAGGCTATACTGCCAGACAGTTGCAACAAGGGTAGGCCATGCTAAGGGGCAGTGTACGGGATCCATAGGAGACCCAGTGACAGAAATGAGAAAGAGACATGGGGGGGCTAGGCCTGGTCAGCAAAGGACTGAGCTCTGGCTCTGAGGGCAATGGAAACCTGCTCTGCCAATATAACAGGTTAAACCAAATTAATTTCAGCACTATCCATCATACAGTATGTGCTTCACCCCTGGCCTGGCCTCTAAGATGGACCCCACTAAGAATGTCCTAAGTGTAACGTGGAAGAGGGACTGTAATGGGCATAGCCACCCCGTTACAGTCAACCCACTGAAAATAATGTAAAATAGAGGGACTTGCCTACCACAGGGTGCCAAAGTAGGAGTCCGGAGGGGTGACACCAGGGTACCTGTAAAATAAAAGACAGAAAAGGGGTTACAAAGGATGCACAGCTCTTAGGGGGTCCAAACAGGGCAGAAAGGACAGGATAGAAATAAAAATATACTTACCTGATATGTAGGAGTCCTCGTCCTGTCAGACCTGCAGAAATAAAAGAGAAAACAGGTTAGTTAAAAGCAAACATTATAAAGAAGCAAAAGCAGAGGAAAGGGAGTGTGGTTTGGGGGATTCAGCTAAGAAACCGCTTTGTCCATTATGGGGGCTGAGTGGCCAGTAATTTAGTTAGTAGCCAGGTGTGCTAGTAAAGCTAGTGAATGTCTAGTAGCCCTTTTGTGTAATAAAGATGCCATTGGTGGTTTTGTGGGCTAGGAAATGCCTTGGGGGGGCCACTGTGTAAAGGAAGAGCCTTTTTATAGTGTGGGCAGTGTTATTTGGTGGCAACAGGAGGACAAGTTGTGGCTGCAGTGCAGCTTGCCTCTAGCGTGACCACAATTAGGTGAGAGTGCCTGCGGGTGCTCAAAAATTCCCAGCCAGCATGGAGCCCAGGCTGTGGCCTACTCCACAAGGGGGGGAGACAGGGGACAGATGGAGCCAGTGGGAGGTGGAGGAGGCATGTTTATTTATTTATTTATTTAGCTTTTGTTGACCAGATAGGTACACTAGACAATCTGTATGCCTATTTTCAGGTACGACCCAGGAGCGTACAATGAAAATACAGGTTCAAACAAGGTACATAACAACAAGAAGAGCAATGTACAGAGGTACAAGAGAGGAAGATAAACACAGACAGTATACAGTGAGCAGCTGGTTGTTACGAGATTCACGCACTGCAATTGTCTTAGTGATGCTGCGATCATTCTTAGAGTGTACAAATAAGCCCAGGGACAGCAAGTGAAAAAAAAAACGCCATTGGAATTTGAAATAAAATGCACTCTTACTTGCCGAGCGCTGCACCTCTGTTCCGGGTCTCCTTAGTTCATTGAATAGTTAAATAAAGTGTTCCTCTCATAAGTACACCACAGTAAAATCTGTAACAGTAATGAACAGGTGTAAAAAAAAAAAAAGTGTTTAGCCATGATTGTTTACTGAAAGGAAAATCAGTAATTTGAACACAGTCCCTTTCTTTTCACAGGAACTCCGTGACCATGTGGGCAGGTTACCTAGACAACCAACTGATGAACAAATGTAAAATACATTTTTTTAGAGACTGCTGTAGTCGTCTTACTGTTTTTTTCCCCCTCAGTACTCAACTTTCTATTCCCGTAAATGTTTTCCTGACCACACTGGATCCCATTCTTTACATGCTGTTGTGGGATCGTAGAGAAGGTCAGAAATGTTTGTTTTAGGGTTTCCTGATATACTTTCTCTTGTCTTTTACGGTGGGGCTTTGTATTTACATTGTATGTTATCTCCACTGCATAAAAATTAATGCCAAGCAATTATACAAAATAAATCACGAGGAGGTGATTTGTACTCGAACTGAACGCTAACCCTTGTCGAGTGAGGCATGAATAAACCCCACACACTGCGCTCTCGGGCTTTATGTAGCATCACTCGACTTGGGTGTGTGATAAATTCTCGTATCAACCACCTCCTCATGCATTATTCTCTATATAGTCTGTTCACATCATCTTTGCCTGTACTACTCACGAACGGTATGTGACTTATAATGTAGTGTTACTTTTGTCTGACTGTTTGCCTGCCAATAAACAGATTTTGGGAAAAAAGTACTCCTTGCCAATATCCTGTTTGTGATTTTTCCCATCATTCTTTCAAACATGCACAAAAACAGTTGTGGTGACCCCCTACCCTTTTGATAATATTCTTTAAGTTGTCGGAAATATCTTTTATTCTTGCACCTGGCAGACAGTAACCATTTTGTTTAGTTTATCCTGTTTACAAATCACATTATCAGTGTATTTCATGACTGAATCACCAGTAACTATTCCTGCACATTTGGCTGGTAGCGTGTGATCCTAATTTGTCAATTTTATTTTTGATTGGGGCCTATGATATTATGAGAAATAAGGAGGGAAAATCTGATACCCACACTTTAATAGGGGTCAGGTGAGTATGAGTATTCAGAACGTTGCTTTTGGTATCAAAAAGCGGCTGTGTATCAGCACCTTTTCTGGGGGGAGGGGAAGGTAAAGTGAGTCTGTAACATGCCAAGAAAGCCATATTATTGTCTTAAACGTCAAAAGATTAGGAAGTGTTTTCTAGTCTCCAAACCTATGTAGCCCCCTGGGAGTTTTGGCTCCATTGTAGGTCGACTAGGCCTCTAAGGCCTAACCCCAGCAGCCTTGGGACTCTAGCTCAGATGGATTGGCTGGGACATCCAAGGGGGTGAGGCCAGCTGCCTGGACTGGAGAGTATCTGGGAGAGTTCTAGTTTCAGTTCTTGTGAGGAGTTGGAGAAGCTGCATGCTTCACTTTGGAGAGGTGAAAGCCCCTGCTGAAAGTTGAATACCAACCGTCCTTGGAAATCATGGTGCATCTGTCTCATCTCTACCTCTTGTGGGATGAATTCCCATGGCTATGCTTGTCCTTGGGGAAAATGTATTTCTGCTGCAACAGATTAGTTGCAGCCTTTGATGTGAAATGTGAACTGTCTGAACAAAATGTTTAAGGCACCCCTTGGCACATTACCTCCTTGCAGTGAGGCAAGAGGATTCCCAAGCTGGGATGCTGTGGCTTTAATTTGGCCAGTTGCACTCTGCACTGTGGGGGTCATGTTTGGAAGAGGGTTAGATGCAACTGGCACCCCAGGACAGTGGATTGCCTTTCCTAGCCGTTACCAAATTCTGTAGTGATCCACACTGGTCCCATTTAAGCAGGGAAATAGACAGGGACTTTGGGGGTAGGTTATAGATCTAAGGGCCCCTGGATTGCTGTTGGAAGCCCACAGGGAGGTGGTGTCAAACTTTAGGATGCACAGGAATCTAGTTTGACTACCATGGACTCATCCTCGGCAGGCAGTGAAGTTGGGAGTACCAGGTCTATGGGAAGGAAGGTGGGAGTGTATTCCCAGGACAGCGCTCCAGTGCAAAATGCTCTGTTACTCTTACCAGTTACCCTTGCTTTAAGAAAGTTAAAAGCACCAAAATATATGCTTTCTTTAAATCTACTTAAAGTGCTGGGTCCTGCGTTCTGGACAATGGAAGCCCCCACTGGCTGTCTAAAGTTTAATCTATTTGAGACCAACGTATTCTGGGTTGTATGCCGCCCCAGAAGCAATAAGTATTGTGAACCTGCGGGGACATCTCCCACAAGAGCTGTGGGCCTTTCCACCTTGGCAACATGCTCTAACATCTTGAAACACCTGTACTGTGATTACTACATACTTACAAATGATATGCTCATGAGTTTTCATTTAATAAATGGCTTTTGGATGAACTTTATTCAAATTATGAACATCCACTTACTGTTGAGGGCTGTTTGTTTGCTAACCCCCCTTGTTTGCAGCACTGTACCAGCACTGAGAGATTGTCTGAACACACAGGAGGCGGGGTGGGGGTCAAATAAGTGGTTTACTGTGTAAGCATCCCTCCCTGAAAATGAAATGCCATCTAAACCCCTAGACCAGGAAGGGGGCTACATGTGGGGGATCAAAGTCAAGTATTTGGAATGACTCTGGGTGTTGGAAGGATCTGAGGTCTTCAGGGTTTGAAGCAGAAAAATCCCTATTGATTTGAAATGTGTATTCAGTTCCTAATAATGGTGCCCACTAGTCACTTGTATTTCTGTCTTTACTTTGTACTGTGCTGCACCATAAACTGTATACATGCCCTCAAGGCACTTATTTACATTTCTAATATGGGATAGTAAAATGCACAAACATCATTGGTCAAAACTAGTCAGGTGATCATGCATTAATTCCCAGTAATGCATGGTCATCCTTTTACCTGGCCTGATCACAAATCAATCTGCCAAGCATTCAAAAGAAGAAAAAAAACAAAAAACAAATATGGAATGTTAAAAACTTTTTGGCAACCATTTTTTTCTCCTCACTAACCTGAACACCAGACTGTCTTCTCTCTGTACAGGTCAGCTGCCATGTTAAACCACATGCTCATCAAAACATGATACCTACCCCCCCCCCCCAACACAGGCACATAAAATCATTTCTGAGGTCTGACTATGACCTGTGGTCATATGATACATTCTGAGGTTTGTCTTAACATTTCTTTTCCCAAAAGTATTGTGTACAAAAGTCAGCAAACAGTTGTACTGTTCTTGTTTTGTTTTTTTGGTCACCCGGCTCCGGCCACAGTGCTGCTCAGTGTGTGTCGGCAGTTGCAGTCACAATCATAATCCATTACCGATGGCCACAAGTGTGAAGGGGGCGGAGAAGCAAGATGGCTGCAGTAATGCTCCAGGTTGTTTGGGCGTCTGATAATGTTTTACTAAACTTTTGTTCCACCATACCAATTTTGATGAATGAAATGTATGCTATTTTTGCTTCTGACTCGCAATAGAGACCTTTTTCTAGTCTGCCAACAAGGAATCACTATTTGGTTGGAGACACGCTGCCGGTTATGCTTACGCCTGAAGATTAGTATGCCCGAGGCCTACACTGCTGGTAAAATGGAGGTTGAATGGGAGCTAAAATGACGATGGCAATGTACAAACTGAGTGATAAATTGTTGTTTTTTTAAAGAAGATTTTTTCTCTATTACCTGGGGTACAAGGCCGATAAGAGAAATGTATTTCTGAAGCAAACAGTTGGCGCCCAGACTTTTTGAGCTGGACTGCTTTCAATTTATTTGGGATACTCAGTGTATGTAATGTGCGACTTTAGTTGAGCACTCAACTTTGGAACCAAGAATCTGGAGGATACTGAGGAAAAAGGAAGATGATTGTAACTATGGTAGCAGACTAGCCGATGATATGTTTGCACTGCAGCTTAAACAAGCATTTGTCAATGCCAAATGTTGATTGCATTGGTCCATTGAGCTCACTCACTGCCCCTCTGTCACTCACTCGTTCTGTTTCTCCCAGTGCTGCAGGCTGCTGTTTTGTACTGGGCTCCTGCCTGCGTTAGCACCCTTTTCTGACCACAAAGAAATCTGCAGCTGTCCCGACAGAGCTCCGTTGAGGTGGCTCACTCCACCCCTCTCTCACTCACTCATTCTGTTTCTCCTGGTGCTGCAGGCTGCCCTTTTGTACTGGCTTCTGCCTCTGTTGGCGCCTTTTTCTACCCACAAAGAAATCTGCAGCAGTCCAGACAGAGCTCCTTTGAGCTCACTCATGCCCCCTCTCTCACTCGCTCATTCCGTTTCTGCCGGTGCTGCAGGCTGCCCTTTTGTACTGGGCTTCTGCCTGCATTGCCACCTTCTTCTGCCCACAAAGAAATCTGCAGCAGTCATGATAGAGCTCCATTGAGCTCGCTCACTCCCACTCTCTCACTCAATCTTTCTGTTTCTCCCACTGCTGCAGGCTGCCCTTTTGTACTGGGCCACTGCGTTCATTGTTGCCTTTTTCTGCTCACAAAGAAATCCGCAGCAGTCCTAAAAGAGCTCCGTTGAGCTCTCTCACTCCCCCTCCCTCACTTGCTCATTCTGTGTTTCCCGCTGCTGCAGGCTGCCCTTTTTATGCTGGGCTCCTGCCTGCATGGTGGCTTTTTCTGCCCTAAAGAAATCTGCAGCAGTCCTGACACAGGTCCATTGAGTTTGCTCCTCCCCTCTCTCCTCTCTCATTCCGTTTCTGCTGGCGCTGCAGGCTGGCCTTTGTACTGGGCTCTGCCTGCGCGCCACCTTTCTGTCCACAAAGAGATTTTAGCAGTCACGATAGACTCACTGGCTCCACTCACTCCCTCTCTCACTCCTCGCTGCATTTCTCCGGTGCTGCAGACTGCCCTTTGTACTGGGCTCCTGCCTGCATTGGCATCTTTTCTGCCCACAAAGAAATCTGCAGCTGTCCACAACAGAGCTCCGTTGAGGTCACTCCTCCCCCGTCTCACTTGCTCATTCTGTTTCTCCTGGTGCTGCAGGCTGCCCTTTTGTACTGTGCTCCTGCCTCTGTTGACACCTTTTTTCTGCCCACAAAGAAATCTGCAGCAGTCCTGACAGAGCTCCATTGAGCTTGCTTACTCCCCCTCTTTCACTCGCTCATTCCATTTCTGCCAGCGCTGCAGGCTGCCCTTTTGTACTGGGCTCCTGCCTGCATTGCCGCCTTCTTCTGCCCACAAAGAAATTTGCAGCAGTCATGATAGAGTTCCGTTGAGCTCGCTCACTCGCTCATTCTGTTTCTCTTGCCCTGCAGGCTACAGTTGTACTGGACCCCTGTGTACATTACCGCCTTTTTCTGCCCCAAAAATCTAGAGTTCCAACTGAGCTCACCATACCCCTTGCTCACTTCTACTCATTCTGTGTCTCCACTGCTGCAGACTGGCCTTTTGTACTGGGCTCCTGCCTGCATTGGCGGCTTTTTCAGCCCACAAAGAAATCTACAGCAGTCCCGACACAGCTCTGTTGAGCTCACTCAATCCCCCTCTCTCACACGCTCATTCCATTTCTGCCAATGCTGCAAGCTGGCCTTTTGTACTGGGCTCCTGCCTGCGTTGCCACCTTTTTCTGCCCACAAAGAAATCTGCAGCAGTCCCGACAGAGCTTTGCTGAGCGCGCTCACTCCCCCTCTCTCACTTGCTCATTACGTTTCTGCCACTGCTCCAGGCTGCCCTTCTGAACTGAGCTTCTACCTGTGTTGCCGCCTTCTTCTGCCCGCAAAGAAATCTGCAGCAGTCACGATAGAGCTCCGTTGAGCTCGCTCACTCCTCCTCTCTCACTTAGTCCTTCTGTTTCCCCGCCACTGCAGGCTGCCATTTTGTACTGGGCCCCTGCGTGCATTACTGCCTTTTTCTGTCCACAAAGAAATCTGCAGCAGTCCCAACAGAGCTCCGTTGAGCTCACTCACTCCCCCTCGTTCACTCGCTCGTTCTGTGTCTCCCGCTGCTGCAGACTGTCCTTTTGTACTGGGCTCCTGCCTGCATTGGCAGCTTTTTCTGCCCACAAAGAAATCTACAGCAGTCCAAACACAGCTCCGTTGAGCTCGCTCACTCCCCCTCTCTCACTCGCTCGTTCCTTTTCTGCCGGAGCTGCAGGCTGGCCTTTTGTACTGGACTCCTGCCTGCATTGCTGCCTTTTTCTGCCCACAAAGAAATCCGCAGTAGTCATGATAGAGCTCTGTTAAGGTCGCTTACTCCCCTTTGTCTCACTCGCTCATTCTGTTTCTCCTGGCACTGCAGGCTGCCCTTATGTACTGGGCTCCTGCCTCTGTTGGCACTTTTTTCTGCCCACAAAGAAATCTGCAGCAGTCCCGATAGAGCTCCGCTGAGCACGCTCACTCCCCCTCTCTCACTCACTTGTTACGTTTCTGCCACTGCTCCAGGCTGCCCTTTTGTACTGGGCTCCTGACTGTGTTGCCGCCTTCTTCTGCCCACAAAGAAATCTGCAGTAGTCAGGATAGAACTCCATTGAGCTCACTCACTCCCCTTCTCTCACTTGGTCGTTCTGTTTCTCCTGTTGCTGCATGCTGCCCTTTTGTACTGGGCCCCTATGTGCATTGCTGTCTTTTTCTGCCCACAAAGAAATCCGCAGCAGTCCCAAAAGA
Source organism: Neoceratodus forsteri (assembly GCA_016271365.2). Taxonomy (NCBI): domain Eukaryota; kingdom Metazoa; phylum Chordata; order Ceratodontiformes; family Ceratodontidae; genus Neoceratodus; species Neoceratodus forsteri. The sequence continues at coordinate 893,093,337 of CM028137.1, read as the reverse complement.
GCTCCGTTGAGCTCACTCACTCACTCACTCCCCTCACTCCCTCATTCTGTGTCTCCCTCCACTGCAAGCTGCCCTTTTGTACTGGGCTGCTGCCTGCGTTGGTGCTTTTTCCTGCCCACAAAGAAATGTACAGCAGTCCCAACAGAGCTCAATTGAGCTCAGTCACTCCCACCCCCTCACTCGCTCGATCCTAATCTGTCCCAAACACTGATTTGCGACAGCGGTATTCTGCACCAGAAGCGCGAGATCACGTTTCGGCCAGGATGTGAAAAATGACAGCTTTACTGTTCATATGGAGGTATGGAAAAATGCCAGTGTTGAAAATATGGCGTGAAAATAATATTAATTTGCGAAGTTACAAGTGTGTGTGGAAACTGCACAATGCACGCTCGTAATACAGTCATTTTATGGAGTTTCATCACAAAATTTTCAACATAGTCATTTAGGACCTCTGCTCATGAACAGTGTCAGTGTGATTTTTCTTAATGTGTGCCGAACACTGATTTCCCACAGCGACCGCGCTATTGTGCACTGGAAGAGTGAAAACACATTTCAGCCAGGATGTGAAAAATGACAGCTGCACTGTTCATAAGGAGGTGTGGAAAAATGGCAGTGTTGAAAATCTAGAGTGAAAATATTGCAAAGTTGCGAAGGTACGAGCGTACATGGAAACTGCACAATGCACACTTGTAGCACATTCATTTTGTGGACTTTCATCACCAGATTTTCTACATAGGCATTTTAGGACCTCTGCTAATGAAAAGTGTCACTGTCATTTTCATAATGTTTCCCAAACATGGATTTCCTACAGCGACCTTGCTATTCTGGCCGGAACTGCGAAAACACATTTCAGCCAGGATGTGAAAAATGACAGCAGTACTGTTCATAAGGAGGTGCAGAACAATGGGAATGTTGATAATCTGGAGTGAAAATATTATAAATTCACGAACTTATGAGGGTGTGTGCAAACTGCGCAACACACACTTGTAAAACAGTCATTTGTTGGATTTTTTCCACCAAATTTGCAACATAGGCTTTTTGAGAGCCCACCTCATGAACACTGGCACTGTCATTTCGTTAATCTTTCCTGAAAGGTGATTCCGCGCAGTGACCTCGAAGTCACCTTTCAGGGCCAATTAACGCCATTACAGTGCCAGAATTCATGAGGAGCGGTCCCAAAAACTCCATGTTGAAAATGTGGTGCCAAAATTCAAAAAAATTCCTGAGATATGCATCAAAGTTGAAAACATCCTATTTATTCCATTATACAGCTTACCGGCATTTCCTCAGTTCGCGGTCGGCTTTGAAGAGTGCAGACGTGTTCACGGTCCAACGAAGATCATCATGCCAGACTCCAGAGGTAAGTATAGGGTGAGGGGGTGTGTGGGGAGGCAGGGTGCGCAGTGGTTGGGCACAGGTTTTGGGAGGGAGGCAGGGAGACCGAGAAGGACTGTTTTCTTTTTTGACAGGATAAAAAAACAAAAACATCGCAGGGCCGTTTTTTTTTTTTTTAACATGGGCATGTGGCATGCTGGGGTGGGCTCCCAGCATGCCAATGGACTCTTTTTTTGGGGGTGGGCAGCTGTAGCCAATGAGGGATTGGGCACCCCTATCAGCACACAACAAAAGGGGGTGGTTACATTATGCCGACGGGGATTGGGCACCCCAGTCGGCACACAACAAAAGTAGGGGGGTGTTACATAATGCCAATGAGGAGTGGGGTCCCCCATCGACGACATCACTCAGGCACTGAAGCCGATGGGGACTGGGGCCCCCATCAGCAAACAAACACGGAGGTGGGGGCACATGCTGCCAAGGGGGATTGGGCACCCCCTCAGTGGGGGGGGCTTAATATTGTTTATGAACATGGCAGCAAGCCACCGCCATGTTCACAAACAATATCACTGTTACAAGGTTCCACCCAGCAATGAAGGGTCACTCCCTCATTGCAGCAAATGGCTTACACTGCAATGATGAGGTGGCCCCTGATTGCAGCAGCTGAAACCTTACAAAGTTGTGGCATGCTGGCTGAACTAGTGTCAGCAGCAGCGTGCCACGACATTGGGGAAAGTGGGCCAAGCCTTTAACGGCTGTGGTGGCATTGGCCACAACAGTGCTGTGCCTCCACAACCTGCTTCTGACAACCTGCCGCAATATGTTTCTTGTGCATGCTTGCAAACAACATAAAAAAGTATGTCAGCATTACTTGGAGATTGGAGCTGTTTGCACTCTTGAATTATTGAAGTTACTATGCTCAGAGGAGCATTTTCCCATTTTTTTCAGGTCTGAGTTCTGCCAGAGCTAGAGAAGTGATGTTGAAGATGAATAACTGGAGGCTGAAAAACTGACCCCAGGAGGGAAGTTTGATTGAGTCAAGATTTTGTATTGACTCTGGGATGAAGTGGAACCCTGCTGCTGCGATGTGGATAAGTTTTTGCAGGTATAGGTTGATTGACTCCCTCATGATGAGGTGAAATGGCAGTTAGGGATTATAGTGCCAGAATCCATTGAACCCTAAAAACTTTGCTGTTACTGCAGCATTCTGGTGCAACAGAAGAAAAACTCCAATATCGGGAGTGAGTCATGTTGAGGTACTCCTTTTCCTGAGGTACAGTTTTATGTTTGATGATGACATTATAATGTGGAGTTTTATAGTTCTTAAGCTGCTTGGCCACCGGACACAGGTGGGACTCTGATATAAAATATCCCTGTGGCCAAGTCTATTATTTGACACACCGTAATTTGAATATCTTTTGAGTTTTCTAAGAGATAACTCTATGGTTGCTTTGTGGGACATAAACTATGCTAGCATCACTTTCTATTTTTTTTTTTAAGTAGCGCCATGGGGTTTAAATTTCAGCAGGACTGCTATGGAAACTGGCTTTGGACACATGAAACTAATCCAGTATGTGAATGGAATTATCTGACAATTGGCCTGGGATGTTCTTCTTATTCTCTGCCATAAATTACTGTTACGGGCTCTCATCTTATAGTAGGTATAATAAGATGTTAGGTATAATACGAGCATCTGTTGAGCAATGGTAAATCATGTATGCTCGTAATATCTATATAAAAAATAAATACTGGTGAATAACAGACTAGTATAACTTATTACACTGAGGATAAGTTGGTGTCCAGGTTTGGTGGACCTTTGCTATTAACCAAACCATTACAGACTGAGAACAAATATATAGATAGTTAGCTATATCTATCTATCTATCTATATATATATATATATATGTTGCACTGCCCATAGTGGAGATGCAAGGGCACATCTCAGAAAATGCACAGAAGCGCGATATTAGAAAAGGAGAGATGCATCACGCATTTCCGAATAATCATTTGCGCACAAATAATGTATGCAGCACAAAAAAAGGGGTGGGTACATGAATATGTCACACATCTGTATATTCAGCCAAAATGTGTGGCATCCCAGAAATGTGCCACACAAAGTTAGGCAGACAAAAGGATGGCCAGTATCAGCCAGCCACCCACAGGAAGGCCATGGAACTGCCGGCAGGACATCTTGAGACAGCCCTTGGAGATGCACCAAGGCATGCTCCTGGCACCCATACACAGCTGTCGATATCATGGCAGGACAGAAGTACCCAAAGCCACAGGTGCCAGCATACCATGAGCACCACTCAGAGAGCCATCACCCACACTGTACCCAGGACATAGACACCCAGTTGCCACATGCCAGTGCTATCGGTTGCCCCCCAGCACACTGCAGCACATGTACTAAGAGTCATGATCTGCACCTATTTGGCCTGCAGGGCACCGCCTGGTGGTGGCATGCACCCAGGGTGACATCTGGGGCAACGGTGCCCAAGTAGCTTGGTGGTATGAGTGGCAACCTGTCACTAGCCAGGGATTAACCTGTGGCACACACCCACTGTGGTACACCATAGGTGCACACAGGTGGGACCCACCCACTCGGGTACCTGGTCACCCTTTGCACACTGCCATTCCTTGCAGTTATCACCATGTTCCCTTCATATGGGGGTGTGTGGAGGCACTTCAGGTGACTGTATGCTGCATACAGAGCTGGTGTATAACATGCATGTGGTATTCTGATCAGACTGTGTCACCCTGTGTCTTCCCCTGTTGCTTGTCCAGATGTGCCCCTGTGGCCCCTGTCCTGGTGGGCCTCCTGTACCCCAGTCTGACCACGTACGTGGCTATGAGTAATAGCACTGTACCTAGGCCAATGCAGTCCACCCACCCACACACAAACATTCCATCACACCTACCTGCTAGGCTGCAGTACCTCCTGTTCAGCTTTGTGTGGTGGTGGGGCAGCCCGGCAAACTGGAACTTCGCATGCCTGGGGTATGCAAATGGCCTGAATACATTCGAGTAATGAGCTGTGCATGAGAGGAATGGGATCGGAATGTGCAATGAGGCTATTTGCATATCCCAGCAGAATATTGCAATTCTGCGCACCACACTTGTGACTGCCTATCGTGCATTTCCCTATGCTCTGCATAGATCTCAGGTCACCTACTGCACTGTGCCTCTCCCACTGCGTGATCACACATGTTCGGGATATTCAGCCAGTCTCGAGCGATCACATCTGGTGCATCTTCTGAATATACCATTATTTTGTGCCGGCACAGGCACTTACACAATGCAGCCTGGGACTTTTGAACATGCGGCCCTTTGTCTTTTTTAGTTAACATTTTAAGTTTTTTTTTTTAATACTGTTTTTTTCTGTTATCTGAAATAACTGTTTCGTGTTTTCATTTTCATTTTGACAATTCAAATGTGGTTCAGAGAATAACAAATTGGTTATTGTAAGGGCCTCATTAAGTCTCTTAAATGGTTTTAAATATCTTAAGATGTATTAAGATTGCAGAGAGTGATTAATTTAACCTTGATGATCTGCTTTCCAGCAGGTGTATGTTCAAGGCTCAGGCTGAAGAGAGGAAGGCAACTGGTAAATGCAGGGTACTGCTCACCTGGAAGCACTTTTGTGTTTGTAATGGCTTATTGGGGGACTTACTTGCTTATGTACTTTGAAGGTCTGCTATAGAAATGGTGCTAAGGGCTGTTTCCCTTGTAATCCAAGGGCTGTTCCCATTATAAACCATACAAAAGTTGATTTGTTAGGTGGCAATAATGTTCCTATTTGGCCTAAAACTAAAATTATGCTAGACAGGCAATCATGCTGTATTAGTATTATCCAATGGCCATGTATGTCTTCTGGGGACAGTGTAGAGGGGTTTGACTAATTCCTGTTGGAGTGGGACCAAAATGGATTGGATATACTTGCTGAATCTGTAGTTGCTGTTTATTCTGAATCATTTATTGGAGACACGACTCATGCCCTTATAGATACTTACATCTTTTGCATCTAGTAGGTGTAGACTGTTACCTCACATCAACTGTATCATATTATTCATGGGTGCTGTTTAATTTTTCATTAAGATTGTATATTTATATGGAATAGTAGCATGTAATTTTTATTTTTATTTTGTAACATATTGTAATGGCAACTGCCGAACAATAAAACTAAACTACTAACTAATCCATTACCTGGACCTCTCAAAACATGAAGAAATATGCAATTATCTTAAGGAATCCATCTTGAAAATGCTCCATATTTACCACTTACAACTGATGGGTGAGTGATGGAAGCGGGAGTGGAACGGTGCCAGTGCTGGGATAGAGGGAGGAGCGGATACTACAAATTCTCTTTAGACTGCTTGGTTTTCCATTCCCTTACACCACTAGGACATGAGCGAGTTAGCATTCATATGCGTGTGTGTGTGTGTGTGTGTGTGTGTGTGTGTGTGTGTGTGTGTGTGTGTGTGCGTGTGTACTGTAACTGTACCAAATTACTCTCAAGACTGCTCCATGCTTTTGGCTTGGCTGAACTGTGGGGAAGGGGGCAGGTGAGACAGACACTATAAAAACAAAACAGCACCACAGCATTCACATCAGGTCAGCAAAATAAAACAATAGGTATAATTATTAATTTTTTATTATTTTCATTTCTTTAACAACTAAACAACTACGGGTGGATGGTCATGGTGTGGGGGTTAGGGAAAAAAACTACAGCTATGGAAACTGTACTTGGTCAAAAGACCTAAAGCAAAGCATTAGGCTAATTCTAGTCCCAGTAGGTGGAATGATTACTTTACACAAGAAACACACACTCATGTTAACTTTAACATATTCTAATATGTATATTTTAATTACAAAACCTCTTTTTAAATACAAAAGCCCATTTTATAAGTGCAATAAGACACTCCAGTGGTGTGCGTTGTGTTGAAAGAACCACACTTCCAGGAGCTAAAGGTACTGAGCCTCATGCCTCACTACACACCTGGAAGTGCAGTTATTTCAGCACAATGCACAGCCAATTGTCTTATTGCTTACATCACCTCTCACTGGTGGTTAGTGGGACTGATGCCCGAGTGATGTCTGTGCACCTCAAGCGTAGCTTGGACTGCCTGGAGAACAGGTGGGTACTACCACTGAAAAGACCCATGCTTCCCCACTGCTTGCTGCCCCCCAAACTGGCTCCTTTTTTGAAAGGGTGGAGGTGAAGCCTGGTGGAGCTGAAGTGACTACTCTAAATGGCTCCCAGCACCGTCAAGGATCCATGGCACTAGAAGGCCTTGAGTCAAGCATTGGCTTGATGTTTGACAGAACGCCCTCCAGAGAAAATTACCTCTTGTGCTTTGGTTCCCCAGCATGTGGCTTCTGCCTCAGCCAGTGATAGGGAGAGATGGGAATGAGTGGCATGGAGCAGCTGAAGAAGCATGCCAGTTGTCCTTGGTCTCCCTGTGCATGATGGCTGCCTGCACCTGCACCGGGGATATGGTAGAGGTACTTGCATGAACAGCTGCAAGAAGAAGTGACAACTGGAGCTCAGGTCATGTATGCCATGCAGAGGAGTGGCAACCACAACATCAGACTGACTGACTGGACAGGGGGCTACATCAATATTAAGAAGAATGAATCATGGGAAATATAGTTTCCTTACCATCTCTCGCTCTATCTCACTTCCTCACTACACGTGCCTAATGGTTATTGCTAACCTTCATGACATGTAAAGTGCATTACGTTATGATGAAACATACAGTATTATAAAACAGGCTGTTAAAAAAAAAACTCAGTTTAGTAATTTGCTCTTGTTCTGCCCTTTACATAATTTGTCATTTGTACTATTCATTTCATTCACTGTGCATCTTAATTAAAAATAGGTTAGTTTCTTACATCAGTGTAGTTTGTATTAATTTCTAGATTAGCATGATGCTCAGAGTGTGGTGCAGTAACTTTTTTACTTGCGCCATTAAATAGGTAATAAGAACCTTTTCTTCTGGATTTTTGAATGCCTTTTTAATATGCGAGTAAAACATTTTACAATTACGGCAACCTTAAAAAAATATTAAAAGGCAAGCTCATCAGTTAATCAGATTCATTTTGTTTCAGCACATAAGATGCGCAGAACATATCATTTTTCATATTCAAAGAACGATGAGCTTGAATGTTGAAAAACAAGTGATGAGCGTTTAAAGCAGTATCTCATGTTAGCTGGAAAAATATTTTACCATTTTACTGTGTTCCTGTTTGGAAATCATCAAATGCTTCTAAGTTACTTAGTGGAGCTGACCCTGGGTGGGTTCTGGATTGCAGTGATGGTTGGGCCACTCGGTGCCAAAAAGGCCACTACACAAAATGCTCTTAAATATAGTTCTTGTATTCACAACCCTGATTTTTTGCCATGAGATGCTTCTTCTGGGGGACAGTACTTATTTTTTCATTCAGTTCAGCTTCCATTTTGGACCCGTGTCTGGCTGCCAGTATGGACCAGGGAACAGAGAGCAGAGTTTGAACAGATGTAAGTGAAAATATAGACATAACAAAGTCACACACAATCCTGGAGAGAGCACTGGCAGCCACAGGAGCAGCAGCAGAGCTGTGAGACCAGAAGAAGAAATATAAAACTGACTACAAAATTGAAAATATGAATAAAAAAATACGTACTGTCCCCCAGAAGAAGCCTTTCAAGGCAAAACAGGGTTGTGAAGAGGAATAAAAGTACTATATTCAAAATAAAACAAAATGGTAATATCAAATGCACATTGAAAATATAAAACAGAGTTAGAATCAACGTTTCAACCATAGGTCTTCTTCAGGAATGAATCTAAGTGGGTGGTGGGGACAAACTTTGCTTTTTTCTCTTTTAAATAATTCCTGATGAAGACCTATGGTCGAAATGTTTATTCTAACCCTACTTCATATGTTCAGCATGCATTTAATATTACCATTTTGTTTTGTTTTCAGACCGCACACTGACGCAGCACCTTGGTTTCTTCTTTTTTTGTCTTTTTATATTCAAACTATTTCACCATACCATTTTGTAACTGTTAAGTTATCCTGACATGTTGTGAGAATTTTTTCAGACATGCGATGATCTCTTTGGAAATATTAAGAGAAACTTTGTAAGTCAACATACAGATGAGGAAATGCCACCGTATGCTAGGGATCAGCTGATACCAAATTTGTATTCAACAAATGTGCCACAATTTGGCACTTTTTCCTTCAATTCTGCCCAATCAAGCTTTTGGGCCACTTCATATCATGAGGATCTTTAGTCAAATAATAAAAAAAAAAAACACTTTAGCCTGTTTCATGTGGCCAGTGCTAATTCTATGATCACCCTATTCCACACTCCAGTCACTTTCTACTCTCCTCCTTCTCCCTGGACATTTTTCTTATCAAAATAAATTTCAGGCTCTTGCCACTGTGTCAGGTGCTGACTGAATTTTTTTAAACTGACAGGAGAAATGGAAGAGGATGGACAAGGTTGGTATTGACTGAAGTGGGTGAAGGTTGAATGAAGAAGCCTTTGCTTGAAGCTAAACTGAAGACAGAGGCCCAAAGTGGAAACTGAAAAAAAATCATCACTTCTCACATTCACTCGTCGATACTGTATCAGTCTATTGTGAGGCCTCATACAGAATATCATGCCTAGTTCTGCTTCCTCTACCTTTGCAGCAATACTGCAAGGTTGAGAGTGGTGCAATAAAGTGTATCAGGCTGGTTAGGGTCTGGAGGGTAACAATTACCAAAACAGACTAGACCGTCTACATTTGTTTGTGTAAGAGGAGTTATGATCTGAACTTACAAAGCAATAATGGATTCTGAGTTACTGCAATGTTTTCATACATAAGGTGTGGTGTGCATATACATGTAACACAAACAAACAGATTGGAGAAAGAAATACATGCCTTAGCCTGGATTTGAACCCAGGCTTCCTGGAATATTGTTCTGGTTATGCTACCAGTTGCACTACCAAGGTAACTGGAAGACTGGGGCTCCTGGAAGCAACTTACTCTTTCTCTAATACACAACCTGGTGCTGCTTGGATAATTACATGTTCATACGCAAGGGTGCGGTGTGCACATATATGGAACCCAAATAAACAGACGAGAGAAAGAAATAAGTGCATTAGATAGGACTTGAGCCCATGCCACCCAGAATACTGTTCCAGTTGTGCTACCAGCTGCACCACCAAGGCAATTGGATACCTGGGACTCTCAGAAGCACCTTACTCTGACAAGAAGAATTGGGGAGGGTGGACAAGGTTGGTATTGACTGAAGTGGTTATGAGTTTAATGAGGAAGCCAGAATGAAGACAGGGGTCCAAAATGTAAGTGGAACCGAAGTTGCCACTTCTCACACTTATTCACCTTTACTGCTTCAATCTGCAGTGAGGCCTCCTACAGAATACCATGTCCAGTTCTGGTCCCCTTACCTTAGCAGCAATATTGCAAGGTGGAAGGGGATGCAACAAAGGGTCACCAGGCTGGTTAGAGGCCTGAAGGGCAGCGATTACCAAACCAGACTAGTCCATCTAGATTTGCTTGCTTACAGAGAGTTATGATCTTAACTTACAGAGCCTCAAGGGATTCTGAGTAACTGTAATGTACAATCTGAAACTGAACCCTGAGGTACCAGTATCCAACCACAATAGAAGAAGCCATAATTATCAATTGTCAGAGAAACAAGTCAGAAGTGACCAGAGGCTAAATTACGTTGCACTAAGGTGGTGTCAGTGTGGAATACTCTACCTATAACTGTGGCAAAATCCAAGTACATCAACTGCTTCAAAAAAAAAAAACCTTGATAGTTGCAAAGGGTTCCGAGGACCTACTGGGACTAACCTCTAAGTAGCAGCACATGGACTAGAAAATCTATTTAGCTCGCCATCCATCAGTAAACTCTTGCATTCTTATGTTTGGAATCTGTTCTCCAACATGTTTTGGCCAGTCAGCCATTTCTAGCACTGTATTTATAATTAGTTTTGTAATTACTGTGGATCCACAATAAGGATGGCTGCCCTCAGCCATTTTTAAGAATCTTCTCTGTGGTTTCTCTTCAGCTGCAAAATTTGTATTCAGAGTGTAGATATGTCTAGTAAGAGAATGTTCATGTTTATGATAACTGACAGCATAGTACTGCCCCAACCAACTTACTGTAGTTTTATCAAGGTGTACCTGGCAAGAATGCAGAATCTTTCTAAAAACTTCAGCAATGCTTATCTTGCCTACCAATGCCAGCTGTATTTGTTTTTTGCAGAAAACCAGAAAATCACTGGAACTGATTCAAGTCACAATTTTTGTGTTAGGTTAGCAGACTTGAGAACATGAAAATCTTGTAACCTCATTGGTCAAAACATATCACAAGACCACTGATAATTTTCTGACAACTGGCGCGCCTCATCAGAACTACATATTTTTCAACAAATAACAGCCCATTTTATAAGTGGAATAACACATGCCAGGGTGTGTGGTCATAAGGGAATTATGCACTTCTTGGGAGGTTGTGGCACTCAGCTACACCTTGTGCCTAACAACCACCTGAGGCATGCATTATTCCCTTTTATCCCCGCACCCAGTCATGCATTATCCCTTACATTTAGCATACTTGGAGGTAGCATGCAGGAGAGGATGTGGCTTTAGAGCCTGCATGTGGTTGGAAGAGACATGCAGATATTAAAGGGGGGAAATGTCATCTACAGGGCTTCTTAATGTCTGAAAGCCCATAAAAAGCAAATTTAAGTGAGCCATTGTATGTATTTGTGAATCTTTGCAGTCCAGAGTTATTCATATGTAAATCAGCCTGTAATTAAGGGCTGGTGGCAGCCATATGTTTTAGGCTTCTGACAGGAAATGATGTCATCGAGGTTCTTGGCCCTCCATCTTCTGTAGGTTAAAAAGGAAATTGCCTGTTTTGTTAAGTGTGTTTTACGGTGTTATTATAACACTTTCTACATTTATAATAATTGTTTTGTATGTGCATTGAAACTAGTGAGTTATCACGTTTACATTAATTTAGGACTTAGGACTCTTTTATGCTGGGCCAACATCTGTGGTGGAAAATCTTGTTCCACGAAGACTCTGCATCCATTCAAGTTTAAATCTTTCTTGGCTCAAGCCACCTGCAGTATCTGCTCTTTAGGGGGGAAGTGGAGGAATTTAACTATACTGGACCAGGGTGGAGTGCTCAGCTTGGTCTTTGCTGTTACCGCACGATGCACACGCTCTATCCGCAGGTCCAGATCTGCATCTAAGATAAGCTCTGTCTTTAACCAATTTTCTACAAATCTGCACATGTCCTGCTGTTCTACATCCTCAGGAAAACTGAAGTCTGCAGCTCCTTGGAGTCAGGTGAGTTTCCTAGCTCCCCGAAAGAGGCAGTGGTGACACCTATCTTGAAGAAAGCTGCCTTGGACCCAGACTGTTTCTCAAACTACAGACCCATCTCTAACCTTCCCTTTATTGGGAAGGTTATTGAGAAGGTAGTGGCTGCCCAATTGGAAGACCATTTAACTATTCATAATATCTATGAATCCTTCCAATCCGGTTTTCCTAAAAGACATAGCACCGAGACTGCGCTGGTTCGGGTGCTTAATGATCTTCTGAGGGTGAGAGATCAGAAGAGACGTTCCATTCTGGTTCTCCTTGATCTCTCATCAGCTTTTGACAATGTGGATCACCTGGTGTTGATAGCACACCTGAGGCAAATTTGTGGAATATCGGGAACTGTTTTACAGTGGTTCACCTCATTCCTCACTGGGAGATCACAAAGAGTTGTGTCGGGAGTTTTTTCCCCTGGCCCAACTCCTTTGTTGTGTGGGGTGCCTCAGGGTTCCGTGCTGTCACCCATGTTATTTGCAGTGTATATGCTGTCCCTCAGAGACATTATAAGATGGTATGGGCTGAGGTTTCACTGCTATGCAGATGATACCCAGCTATACCTGTCTTTTGCACCCGACCAGGATGGAGCTCTTGCGGTGTTTAACAACTGTCTGGAAGAAATCCAGGGTTGGATGGATTCTAGTTGGCTAAAGTTGAACTCAGAGAAGACAGAGGTTCTGGTTGTGGACCCAGGAGGTCAGATAGAGAGGTCGTGTGGTGGTACGCCCTCTGGAATATTTCTTGGTGGCGTGTCACTTCTGACCTCTGAACAGGTGCGTAGCATTGGGATTGTCCGAGACGACAGGCTGACATTACAGTCTCAGGTGTCGGCCATTGTCAGGACATCCTTTTACCATCTTTGTAATATCACCAGGGTTAGGCACCTTGTTCCGTCTGACTCTTTTCCAACGTTGGTCCACGCTTTTGTGTCCTTGTGTTTGGACTATTACAACACCCTTTACTTTGGGCTGTCTGGAGTTGAAATCCGCCGCCTACAGCTGGTGCAGAACGCTGCAGCCTGGGTTTTGACTAAGACATGTAGGTCCTGTCATATTACCCCTGTGCTGCGCAAACTGCATTGGCTGCCTATACGGTGGCAGATCACCTTTAAAGTCATTTTACTGACTTTTAAAGCCCTTCACAATCAGGGTCTGGCCTATCTGAAAGAACTTCTGGTGCCTTACTACCCCGGCCGATCACTCCGCTTGGCCGACGAGGGGTTATTAGAGATTCCAAGAGTGAGTTTAAAATCTTCTGGCAGCAGAGCATTTTCTCATGCTGCTCCCACTCTCTGGAATTCTCTACCATGCCGGTTACGGGAGTGCACCTCCGTGGAGGAATTCAAGAGGAATTTGAAAACTTATTTGTGGCCTAATGGCCTTCTTGGATGCCTAAGTTAATTTTATTCTGCTGAGATTTTATTTTGTATTTATTAATTGATTTTAATATCTGATTTTACTATGATGTGATTTTATTTATATGTATTACTGATTTATATTTGATGCTGTGGTTTTAATGTGTTCAGCGCCTTGGTATGCTGAAAGGCGCTATACAAATAAACGTGTTATTATTATTATTTGTATTATTATTATTATATGGATGTTATTTCATCTGGAGCGATCCTCTGCTCTTAGAGTAAGTTCTTTTTCTATCTTGAATAAGTAGGAAAGGGTTCTACCTAATACCATGTGCTCTTCTTGTAGCACATCTACACGGCTCTCAACCACTGCTGTCCAGTGCTGTAATTTATGGAGATTTTTATGGATATCTGTAACTTTTTGGTCTATTTTATGTAGCAATCTCAGAATGTCCTAATTGATGACCTGCTCCTTAGTACCCTCTGCTTTGGATCTGCACTTTTCTTCCTCGTCTGCAGATCCCAATGCATATTCTGAGGCACATGATGAAAGCAGACTAGAGGATCTAGGCCTATGTGAACTGAACCTTTCTTCTGACTGAATAAAGTGTTTAGGACCAGACTTTTTTGAGAAATTCATCTTCCCAGGGTGTCTGGGTATGGTTGCTAAAGATTAAACCAGTGGTGAGATGGAGCTCCCAATTAAGTGTCCATATTAGGCACTGATGTCACCAGAAGTCAAGAATTTTTTTTTTTTTTACATAAAAATTGTCATCCAACTCTAAAAATGTATTTTTATGTGCAAACATAAAATTCTTTGTTCTACTGTGCTTATGACCAAATAATTCTTTGTCCAACATAAAAATTGATATATGATAGCAAAACTTATTTTTTACGTAGGAATATAAAATTCTTAGTTCACGCTTTATTTGTGAACAAAGAAGTCTTGGCTTGTGATAATAAATTCCTAACCCTTGCAAAGCTGACTATCAAAGAAGTTTTGGGCTGGACAAAAAACTTACTTCATGGTCATTTTCCATCAATCAAACCCCATAATATAGCTAAACAGGAGCCATTTACTAATTGGTGTTTGTTTCTGAAAAATGCATCATTTATATGAATTTCTGTATGTTTATTTCACACAAAAAAGATGGGTGTGTTCAGGACAATACAGTTTTTTTCTCACAAAAATAACATGGCTAGTGAACCTAAAATTCTCTGTTCATACCAGTGGGTTAACTCAAAAACCCTACTTAGCATGCTCAAAAGTCAAATTTCAACATCTTGTAATTCGAGAACTGATTGATATTTTTCACAGAACCTTCAAAAACACACCCATGGGTTAAGATCCTTCTACCCTACAGTTTCCAAACCATCTTTGCTCCACAGATGAGCAAAAAATGGCCCAAAAGTGCATTCTTAAAGGCTTTTTAAATTTCTGGATCTTAGAATCAGGATGAGTGTCTATCACAAGCCAGCCAAGTCTGACTAACTTACAACCCGGACTGCAAGTGCAAAATGTTCATGCAATTTCATCAAATGGTGCCAAAGTTATTAAGGTACACAGATTTGGGGTTAACATAAAACAGTCTGCTCCACCCTAACTATACAGGCACTACCACACCTGTATAATAAGAAACGACTATCCTGAAAACCCTACTAAGCATGCTCAGAAGCAAAATGTTTAAAACCGTATAATTTGGGAATTGATTAATATTTTTTCATAAAATCTTCAAAACACACCTCCTTAGGCTGAGCTGTGTCTGCCCTGAATACTTCAGAACACAATTTCAAACCATTTTTGGTCTAGATGCAAGTGAATAACAGCCAAAAAGTGTGTATTTTTTAGCATTTTTACACTCCCTGGATCTTGGGTTGAGCTGTGTCTACCCTGAATATTTTGGGACACAATTCTAAATCATTTTTGGTCTAGGTGGAAGCAAAAAAGGGCAAAAAGCACTTTTTTTACTTATAGTTTATTATTTTTTTTAAATATTAAATAAATTGCTCAATCAACACATGTACTGCTGTACACAAAGTGGAGACATCTGATAATTCAATTCCCTAGAGAAGTACAAAGTCTGCCAAAACACTGCAGCAGACATTCCCTTGTCTGTGTCCCCTCTCATGCAACCTGTAGACAGGCAGGTAGAGTTCCACCTCCGGGAGTGAAGGCATAGGTCTGGCACTGCCCCCAGGATGAACCACCTGGGCCACCCCACAAGGCATGGTCACCTGGAGGGGGCAGAGAGTGAGAGGAAGAGCTGAAGCCAGCAGTTCAAATCACCCAGAGAATACAGCACACAGGACAGCAGCCTTTCAGCCACTTCTCAGCACTCTTTCAGTAAGAACATTGATTGTTTAATAGAGGCTGCATGAGTAGGCTGAAAATGTGCTCCCCTTTTTAGCAAGAGTGTCATTTAGGGTTAGCAAGGGGTTGAGGCTGAGACCCCTATGATTTCTTTGCAACTCATATGATGTCCATTGCAACCCCTAGAAACCCCCTAAAATATGGTTTCCCTACATTTATTTCTATAAAATGTGGTGGGTGGAGGAGCTTTGCAATTCCTATGATTCTGAAGAAATGATGCTACTGCTTTTGGGGTTCTACAAAAAAAAGTTTGGTGTCCTTTTTTTACTGATTGATTGATTGATTCATTGATTGATTAAAAACTTCAGAGAATTACCTTGGAGCACAAGTGCTCATTTACAATGGTTCCACATCAAATACATAATCACAAAAAAACATTACAGGTTCAATAAGCAGTTGCAGAGGGAAATGCAGTCAAGTCAGGCTCAAATCACAGAAGGCAGAACAGTTTTTTCCTCAACAAGAACAACAAGGGAACCCTCTGACTCTGAGTGGTGATTTTGGTCTAAAAGCTGGGGCCTTAATAACCCACTCACCAGCCCACTTACCTGTCAGCAGCTATAGTGGGATCAGTTATCATCAGGCTGCAGTCACCTCATTCTGCAAGACAGTGGGAGTCCTCCTTCCAGCACTTGATGTAAGCAGTAGCAGGCTAGAGAATGGGGGCCAGCTGACTTGACTGAGTCACAACTGGTGGGTCCCAGTATTAGCTGGTGTAAGCTCAGACAATGGAGGATGAGCTTTACCAGAATCCCAATCAGGCAGTCTGACAACCATACAGGATCACTAGTGGAGGAATCAGGAGAATGTCAGAAAGACCATGTGGTGGTCACTGCTGAAGGTGAACTGAAAGAGTTTGGAAGCGAGCAGGCAGCCATTGGTTTTAGCATCCTTGGGCTACAGAACCAGCAGTGCTCCATGAAGCCACCAAGTTTTGACAGGTGACATTTCAGGTATGGCAAGCATTCAGGCAGCATCAGGTATCCAGGGAGATTCCCTTTAAACAAAAATGAATAAGCCGGACTGGTGGCACTCAGGGTTGAGGCACTGGAAGCCACACCTCACACCACGCCGGCGATCCATGTTTGGAAATAAGTGTGGGCCACTGGGAGTTGGGAGGAGAAGGATTGAATGCCCCAAGAATTGCTCTCCTTTTCTAGGGAGGGGGGGGACACCAATAGTTGGCGAATGCCTGGCCACTAGCGGAGGCTGGTGGGCAGCATACTGATGCTGACAAGGTGGGCAAGGATGGGGCAGATGCCTGGAGGAGAGCACACAGGAGCATGCGCATTGCCTCTGCTGACATCATTGCATGCCCCACCCCCAAGGGAAAAAGAAAAAGAGGAAAAATGATGTCATGCAGCTTGATGGTAGTCTCAGGATGCGCTGAGCTCTGAGGGTGTCTTCCCAGAAAAACTGGATCCGGACTTGGCAGTGAGTAAGGGGAGCTCACTGCCACCCTGCCATGGGGGTATGACTGGGGGTGAGGGCCTCAATGGGAGCCGGGTGTGCCAGGATGGTGGCTGGATGTGTGCCGACCGTGGGGGAAAAAGTATCCAAAAAAAAGAAAATTAATATATCAATACATATGAAGAAGCTTTCCATGAGCTAGTTCAAAGTGTTTGTCTGCAGCTTGGTGCTTGGTATGAGTTCTGGTCAACATGGCAGCCTGTTCATGAGAGTTCCAAGCATGGGTCAGGATGTCAGAGTCTTGTCCATGGCATTTTCAATTCACTTCTCTGTGTTGGTCCACATAGGGGGTGTGAATGCATAGCCAGCTACCTGCTCCAGTCATAGGGCAATTCTGGGCTCAAATTTATGGTCACTACAGCTGGCTCCTAGTACAATGGATGTAGGTACACTGAAGACTGACTGCCATGCCAATGCACGGGGGCAGTCATTGAAATTAACATATAAAACCTGTTCCCTGTGCAAGTGGGACTAGGCTAGTGCATGTAGTTTTGTCCCTTGCATGCACCACACTGCATGTAACACTGAACCTGGTGTCCAAGGCTTGTGGGGCACTGCTGGCAGTCATTGTATTCTAAAAAGGAAAAGAGGGTGCGCTCAGTTAAGGTCAGGTGCCATAAAATATACAGTAAATATATTCAATTAACAAAGAAACGGCACTCCAGGCTTTAATTAATTAAATAATTCATTATTAATCCAAAGCAGAATTTTAAATACAGAATATTCAAATACTTAAAACACAATGGGCCAGATTTTCAAAACTTTGCCTCGGGGCTAAATTAGCACTGCCCAGCATGCTAAATTAGCCCAGAACCAATAGCCTGCTATATTCAAAAGGGATAGCCCCAGTGATAAACTTGCTGAATATAGCGTGCCAAGGAAGCCGGGCAAACTGGGATGGGAGTGCAGTGCAAAAATAGCCCGAGAAATAAGACAGCTCTGAATATAGCAACCAGGAAGTGCAAACCACAACAGCAGCCCAGTGCACAGTGACATGAAGGAAGGTAAATGTGAACTATGTGGCCAATGTGTGTGCTAGCAAAGGAGTGGATTTATTAAAGCTGCAAGCACCAGCGTATGTGAAATTCTGCAGAAATGTACCATGTTTCCGAAACATTTGCGCAGTGCAGACACATTTGCGCAGGTTTTGTGCAGAGCTAAGACGTTTGCCGGGGGCAAACATTTGCTATAGTCAAAAGTGACATGCAAATGAGCTTACTTAGGCAGTCTGTGGGCAAACATCCAGATTAGCATCTCATTAGGACCTGATTTGCAAGCAGTTTGCCCAGCGCTATTGCAGGGTCCCACTGCTCCACCTGTAGGTCAGTCTGGAAGTACAGGGGCTGGCTGTGTCTTCCCACAGCGCCACCTGTAGGTCAGTCTGGAAGTGCATGGTGGTACAGTAGTAGCCACAGACATTGCCAGCTATTTCCAGATATTTCACAAAATTTCTAAAGAGTTTCTCTCTGCTGCCCCTGCTGTGGAAATGCAGAAAGCAGGAGACTTCTCTAGAAATATCACAGAAATGTTGGGAAATAGCTGGCAATGTCTGTGGCTACTACTGTAGCTGCAGGCTACATTTGTACAGAACCGCATAGAATATTGTACCCCAGGGGACTACACAGCACAGGCACAGGTGGTGGTGCTGCATGCAATAGTCAAACTGTAGTTCCTGCTACGGTGCACAGCAGACACTACAGAGACAAAGGGGCCAGTAGTGTGAGGGACATAGCAATGCCTATGGTGTGTAGGGCATCAATGACTGCTGCACTTTATACAGTGACAGGCCCATCTTGCAGGTGTGTACTGCTAGTGGACATTACTGTTATGCTGTTGTGCAACCCACATATGCTGCACCACTGGCATGGGATACTCACAGTGACATATACATTGCTGGCTGTGTGTGCTGTGGTGTCTGTACAGATGTGTGGCATGTAGCTGGGGGGGGCACATACCATCAGACAGGCACACTGGTGTTGGGGTGTTCCCTACACTGGACCATTTGCACTGTGTGGATTGTCCCAGCCTTGTGGCAGAACCCAGTATGTGGTGCAGACTGACCACCTGTACACCCTTCCCTCAACACCCTCCATGCCCCCAGTGCTGCATATGTGTGCTGGATTCTGTTGGTGTCCACCAAAGGGTGGTCTACAAGTGTGTGCTGTATTGACACACTGCCATGGTGTCCACTGGGTGTCGATTCACCAATTAATGCCTGGCATGGTTGGGATCGGTGGCAGATGATGGCAACATAGGAGGTGCTGTCCGTGTGCAGCATGTTTATACCCTGTCTGGTGCCTGTCTATGTTTATTTCTACAATAGGGGTGAGTGATAAATGAGTGTGATAAATCCTGTTATTTTCACTGGAGTGTGATAAATTTAAGAAAAAGAGAATAATGGATAGGTCACTGGGCATTACCGGTGAGTAATATCATCGAGAGGTTCCTGTCTCCAGAACTTCAAGATGATTTCTCACCAGTAATGCCCAGTGAGCTATCCTTTATTTTTTTTACTATGTGGATCTGAGAGAGAGAGGTTTTCTGTGTTATTTTGTTACGGACTCTCTGTCGGTCCTAGCTGACCGCTGCAGTTTCTTGCTCTGATAGTGTCTCACTCTGTCTCTCCCCACCCGCCCCCGCCCATATGCACACACACACAGTGTGCCAAAACAGTTTACTCTTACCTTTTGTGGGGGAGTGCAGGATCAGCTAAATAAACCCTTTTTTTGAATAAAAAAACAAACGGGGGAAGTATCGTGGACGCTGTACACTCTCGCTAAGCGAGAGTTCACCTCCATATTTTCTAAACTGTTTTGGATGCCCACAGCCAGAAAGTGGCAAATGATGAGCCGGGGTTTGAATTTCTTTGCTTGATTGACGTTTGGCAGCATCAGTGATTTAAAGGGTTATGTGCATGCGCTGTAAAGGTTTTGCGGTAATAGCATCATTCAGAGCTCCGAACAATATTATCATGGGCTCTGAATGATACTATTATCACTTCAGAACAGGGCTATTATCACTTTTCAGAGCACTGTATTACGGGGAAAATTTTGTATGCTTTAGTATGGTATTATTTTCGCAATCCCTATATTAAATGACATTTATCACACCCACGCAAACACGCGCAAATTGCAACTTTTGCAATGATAGGGGCACCTATTGTATAAATTGGATACATGTTGTGCACTCGTGTGATATGGAAAATATTTTCACTCCTGCACAGTGACCTCTGGATACTCTCGAGTGGTGAATATCCAGAGGTCACTCTAAAGGAGTGAAAATATTTCCATATCACCTGAGTGCCCATCATGTATCCCCTATTTATCACCTTGTTGTCCAGGTAAGTACACTGGGCCGAGACACAGTGCCAAACACCTCCCAGAGCCACAACATGTGCGGCTGAGATGATACAGTGTGCACTAAACACAGACCATTAACACAACACACAATTCACACTGTGCAACACATTGTTACATTGCAAACCATTACTGCTTCGGGTGCTGTTTCAGCGTAGTTCTGTCACTGGCTGGCTGGTTGGCTTCTAAGCAATATACTGTAACTACACTGTATTCCACAGTTTGGGTGCTTGTGCATAAGGAGTGGCCTAGGGAGACAGTCCTCCCACACAGCCTCCTCTTTGGCTGCAGACAGCCTTGTTCTCTATTGCTGCTGTGTTCACATCCCCAAACCTTGGTTTGCCCGGAGTTAAGACTACCTTTTCCTGGGCAGTAATTTGCACCATGCAAAGTGTCACACTAAGTCAGGCAAAAACACTTTGTGCGGTGCTAATGCACTGAATATAGCACTGTGCCACCTCTTTTTGTCCCTTGCATACATTATACTTTTGCCCGGCACTAATGCAGTTTCCCTGCACTATTTGGCCTTTTGCATATAGCAGACCTGTGCAAACCCGGTACAAACCAAGTGCAAACAGTCTGCGTCCAGCACAAAGTTTTGAATATCTGGCCCAATGTATTTAAAATTCTACTTGGGATTAACAATGAATTATTTAATAAATTTGAATTATTAGCAACGCTAGCCTGGAGTGCCATTTCTTTGTTAATTGGCAGTTACTGTATTGTCTGGCAGAATGCAGGACTGAATGGATGGGAGAAATCACTATTGTTTAAATCACAAAGACTTTCGGAATGCTGCCACACTGTGAGTTGCAGTCAGTGCCTAGGGAGGTGGTGGTGGTGTGGCCAAGCCAGGAGCGAGCATGAGCTGTGATTTTTATTTAATATTGCTTGCTGTGCACGCGTGAGTCACTACATGTGACTAGTATGGGGGGGAGGGAGCAGAGAAAAAGAGAAAGGAAGAAATGTAGAGTGCCAGGTCCAATCATGGCAATGGGATGGGTGGAAAAGTCAGCCTAAGAGTGCCTGCTATCAATCACTCACCTCATGCTAACGGACAGTATCAACATCACTGGATTATCATTGTGACTGGTACTGCTGGACAATGTATGTGTGTGTGAGGAGAGAGAGGCTCTTTAGCAACCAGTCGTGAGAGTACCGTCACTGTTGTTGAAACTAAGTAAACTCACACGGCTTGTAGTAGGAGATTATGTGATTGCTGAGAAGTCAGTCTCGGTTGGCCGGTCGACAAAGCAGTTTTTTTGTATTTTTTTGCTGTGAAGAGCACTTATCGATTGGGTAACACGATGATGGATACTGTTCAGAAGCAATCCAAGCTCAGAATTCAGGGTGGGGCAGAGTCTTGATATCGGACATGTGAGACAGCACAGATCACTGGTGCAGTTCATATACAGCTCTCACAGAGAAGAAAAATGTGAAGGAGGATGGGTAATGTGGCATGAATGTCCTTAATCAATGTTCTTAGTGGTTAAAAAAAAAAAAAAAGTGAAAATATAACTATATTAAAAAAAAATTAGAAAGGACAAATCAAGTGTGTGAGGCAGAGTACTATTTTTACTATGTTTCTGTCTCCTTAGTTAAATTTGTATTTAATTTTTTGTCCAGTGTAGGTAATCTATCTCTGGTGCATGTTACTTTCTGGCCACATGCACTGTGGTGCAAGTACTAGAAAAAGATCATTTGTACCCCTGCACGGGGGCCCAGGCATCTGGCCCAGTGTGCTGGGCAGGCCACATGGCAAATGCCCAGTTGGTTGTCCACAGTCCCCCTTTCCATTACCAGACTTGGATTGTCCTGTCCTGACCTATTAGAGGGATAACAGTTCCTTTTTCAGGTTCCTGTCGTAATGCTTGAAGGGCTTTTCATGCTTCTTCACTACATCTATCAGCTCTCCCAAGCAGGAACACCAAGCATCTGCAATTACCAGATGCCTGAATTCATGCTTTGTGGAGCAGTGCAATGAAGTCTGTCCCCACCAGCCTGCCAGTAGGGTCCTAGGCTTTCCCTGATGAAGCCTGGAACGCGCAGTTAGTTAAGTGGACATACCATTCCGGCGGATTGTTGATAGCTGTGCAACCCCCCCCCCAAAAAAAAAGACCTGTGGGCAAGTATGGTGGCAGGTGGCTTGCCATAGACAGTCCAGTTTTCAGAGGCAGAGATCCACTACTTTTTTCCCCATTATGTATTTTATGTGTTTTTTCCTGTTTTTCACCCACCCCCAGTCCTGGACGTGCACATATGCATGTGGAGGCATGCACGCCGCATTCCAAGATGCCCTCCAGACTTGCCGCCCTCTCCTGCCTGTGCTGCCACTGGACCGCCACCCAGTGGCAGCAGAACTATGGAGGGGTGACAACCCCCCCAGGACAGGAGAGCTGCCATTATGCACTTGATCCTGCTCTGCCCTTCCCCCCTCTTGCCAGCACCCCGATGACCCAAGGTCGTTCCCGAACCCAGGTCACTGGCGTGGGGTGTGGCATCCAGCACCTCAATCCTCAGCGCCAACAGGCCAGCTGAGGTCCACTACTTTAAGCCCCTAGTCATGATAGCAATCTTTGGGAGTGCATTACTTGAGGTGTAATTTGAGGCAGGGACAGTTGCGCTAGCTTGAGAGCGCAGGTTTTTTCCTTTTGCTAATGATCCTCATCGCAAGTCACTGATGTTTCACTGAGGTACTTAAAGTAATGTAGTGGTCACAAACAGTTGTGCATAGAGCATAGTCACCATGAATGATGCAAGGTACAGGAAGTCATACAGGCATATTTAGTGTTACATTTCAGGATATCTTGTAACTAAGCATGGGTGAGGGGACACAACAAGTTTTAAACAGATATGACTCATGTTAGTATCTGCTAGTCATTCTCCATAAAGAGGGGGGATTACAACTGTGAGCTGCCCTCCCCCTAGCTTTTCCAAAAGCAGATTTCAGTCAGTTAGTACAATTGGAGTCACCCATCAAGCCAGTTTTATGCATTGAAGAAAGTAATACCACACTGATGTTAGTGTTACAGGGCATGCCGAAGTGAACGGGCAGCCTTGTATGTATTGTTACATGTGGCATAACCATATTCCATTATCATTAAAGGACAAACTGTTCATTTATTCATTTATTATTATTGGGAAATGTACTAGAGAACATGAGACACAGTCATTTATGCGGCATCATTTCTACAGTAAAAGAACAAATGTAGGACCAGAAGACAGCAGGCATAGCAAGAGCAAACGAGTCATGTAGGAGATGCTGAGCATTAAGTTTAGCAATTTAATTTGAAAATGTGATGACCTGGGCATTCAGGTGATACCTTAAAGGGTATGGTACCTGTGGTACAGTGAGCACCTGAGAGGCTTAACCAAGGGGATAAAAAACCCTACAGGAACTCCCCAGTTTGTATCCGTGGTAAAAAAAAATAAAATTGAAAAAAGTAAGAATTTACTGGGTGTAGGGGGGGCTATGGTAGTAAGTGGGATAGCCACAGTAAGGCTCTCACTCTACACACCTGGGTTACAAGACAAAGCGTACTACCACTTTTTTTCTGTTTATGGGGGGCTCTTGTCATTACAGCTTCAGTAAAATGCTCAGAGGAAGACCATCCTCACAAAGGCAGCAGCGACAGCAGCCCTGGAGGGGCAACTGAGAGAGATGTACAAAAAGAATGGATGCAAATGGTTGGAAGCCTGCCTGGAGGGGACCAGTGCTCCAAAAGGGACCCAAGCTAAAAAGTGCAACCGGCCAGCGATGGAGCCAGAAGCACCTCTGGCAAGGGTACCCAGGAAACCACAAAAAGGTAAGACCAAGATGGGCTTTTAGAGCTATCAGATGAAGAATTTAGAAACATGATTATATGGGTTTTCAGCAGGGTACCTTGCAGGGTGCATCCACTGGTCAAGGCCAAAAAAGTGCCCAAGAAATCAGCTCCTTCAGATTCCGATTCAGACGTGGAGGAGGAGCCCACCCCCACACCTGAACCAGCTCCGGTGGACCCAGCCTCACCGGGCACTCTCCCTAAGCAGCTTGACTCTGTTGAATCATTCATCACAGACAAGAAGCTGGACAAGCTCATGGACATTATTATTGGGTTTGCTGCTTCAGCCCAGAACCACTAGCACAAGGGGGGGAGCAGGCCAAGCAGTCACAAGCACTGTAAGTGGCAGTGCAGTGCCAAAGTCAGTGGCTGTGGAGACCATCCTGGCTCATCAAGTCAGTGTAGCAAAACAAGTGTGTTCCTACTTGATGGACAAGGTCTGGCAGCAGATCCAGAACCACACACGTATATGTGGATATGTTTTCTTTGCTCAACCATTTGTATGAGCAGGTGGACAGCAAAGAGAAGAAGAAAGATGAGGAGAAGAAGAAGAAGGTGAAATCAAACGCACCTTTGACAGTTGGCTGTCAGTGTTCATAGTTTTCTCTAACACCATTGACCACATATCCCCTGAAGAAGGTGTAGATCTGTTAAACTATTTGAACAGAATTATGTTGGCACACAAGCATAAGGGTTTCATAGGTTGATCCAGAGCATAGTAGACAAACATCCATATTCCTCACCATAAGTTAATTGAAGTAACCCTTAATTTTTTTGTTAACACAGTACCTATCAAATCTATTCTTGAACTTCACCATACTTGTGCTTCCAACTACCTCCTCAGGTAGTGAATTCCATAATGCCACCACTCTCTGGCTATACCAAAAAGATATTTTCCTGGTATGACACACTTCCCACTTAATTGTAAGACATGTGACCTCATATTCTGTACTTGTTCTTTCATTTCTAGATTTAAGCAGTCCCACAATTATTATTTCTTAAGGCCCCAAACAACAGACACATGTCACCTCGCAGTCTCCAATACTCCAGTTTAAACATTCCTAAGTTTTCGAGTCGATTCTCATATTTAAGTGTAACCCCTCACCCCTGCCTTTTTACCAAAACGACAGGTGGCATGCTGTTGAAGCTGACAGCAGTACCTGGTGGGGACTGGGTTCGGGGAGGATGAGGTTACTTGGCACAGGGAACCTAGGTTTGGCTACTCTGCACAGGGGCACCCAAGTAAATCTGAACACAGGAAGCAATAACTGTAATGTCCAGAACCAGGAATGGGATTCTCCAGTGTGGCTTTTATTCACATCCAAGCTGAACAAACAAAGCATAGACGGACCCCCACAGGGCTACATTCCTGGTAATGCAGATTAGAGACTACAGAATGCTTTATCACCATTTCCAGCCCTCAGGCTCTAAACCCACCAGGCACACAGCCCGGACTTGCACACAGCTTTGGGTATACAGTCTGACTTGTACATTACTTGGGTTTTCCTCACTGGCCCGGCTCCCCTGCCGGCCACTTGATCCGCGGTCCATTTGAGGAATGAAACAATTATCCAATTCATGGTCCATTTGAGGAATGAACCAATTATCCTGTTGTGGCTCCCCAAACCACACTAGAGTCTTTGACTCCTAGAGAGAATTTTCCTTACAATCCCACGTCTGGGTACTTCCCTCATCACTGGCCAAGTGCCTGAGGCAAAGTAGAAATCCACAGAAGAAATCCGTAGAGGTGGACCTGGTTACTAAAGATGGGGGGCCACCCACCTCCAGCTCCCACAGCCCATACAGTTTCTCTGGAAACTGAACAATTCGTTTACTGAACTTTCAAATGTAGATTCTGGGTAGACGTCTGTCACATCTCCTCTACATATTATTTGCATCCCAACAAACTCTGGACTTGAACCTACTTTTAACTTGCTTAGCCCATTACTCTAGGCTTCCCAATATTTAGTAGTTCAATCCCCACATTGTCACACAAGTCCCAGGGTGAAAAACATAGGCCCTTTTAGCAAGAGCAGACACTCACCCTCACGTTGCAGGTGCCCCACAGGCGACTCACAAATCTTCTTGTTCTCCCAAATAAACTCTAGAACACATAGGCAGCTTCTCCTTTACGAGCAGAATTAGGGGGTTGCCCCAGGAACCTGCAGGGAAACCTTTTCCTCCTTCCCCGAAGGAAGGGGGCACTGAGACCCGAAAACAGCGGTTTCCACCACTTCAGTAATCTTCTGTGTCTCTCTTTAAGGTAGAAACACACACCCTATTAAACTAAAAGTAGCCCTCTGTCAGGGCTGAGGCTCCTAGAGCCTTCACTGAGCTGCTTTACCAGCAAGCTCCCAACTTCTTACACACTCACTGAAGACTGACTTCAAAACCTCCCAACGTTCTAACTAATTCCCTTTGCTGCAGATTCCAATATGGCTCATGCAGCTGCGATTGTTCTATTGGTGATGTCATCCCTCAGTCTCAGCTGAGACTGAGAACAGAGTGAGACAGTGTGAAACCCATTTAACTGGAGTTTCACAAGCTGCCTTCCCTGCCTACCACTAGGTGTTATTGGGATTCTAGTAACCCTGGGTAACAAGGGGGTTACATAAGTCCCCTTATATCCCAGATCATCCTAGTGACTCCCGTCTGGACTCTCCAGTGCCTTTGTCTCTGTTTTTGTACTAGGTGCTCAAAACTGGGCACAGTATTCCATCTGAGGCCTAACCAGCGAGAGATACAGGGGGATTATGACCTCTCTTTTCCTACTTGTAAGATGTCTGCTTATGCTGGTCAGTATTCCATTTACTTTTCTTGTAATGGCTTGACAGTGACTCTTAAAGTTCAAGTCCCTGGATACTACAGAATAACTCCCAGACCTTTTTCTTCTACTTACTCCCTCAAGTATTTATTCCCCAGATTGTATCTTGCCAAAGTATTTTTCCTACCCAAATGCATGACAGAACATTTGTCTACGTTGAACTGTGGACTATGTGTAACATAGAGGATAATGGATGGGCATGTAAACCTCGAGAGTGAAGCTCAAGAGGTTTTTGGTTGTCATACAACCTCAAGAAGTGGACTGCAGTGTTGTTTTTGGTTGTCATACAACCTCAAGAAGTGGACGGCAGTGTTGTTGCTTACTGTTTACTGTTGCCCTGTCATTATCTTGTATAGTGTATGGGCAAAGGTAAAAAAACAAAAACAGCTTCTAACTTCTTCCACAGTAGCGCCGTGATGTCAGGGATCCCACCACCCCGCCCATGTCCATGACAACACTCCACTTCTTTCCAGTCCACAAAGATACTGTTTATTTTAACATTTGAAAATAAATACTGGTGTTCTGCTGTGTGCCGGCTAAGATTTAAAAAATCGGCACTTACTGATAGATTAGAACTTCTTCCTGTGCCTTTGATGAGCTGCCATGGCTATTTTATGAATGCCTACGAACTGCAACTTACACATGCGAAAGACAATCAGAGCTGTTGTACCATCATTGTGACAAACTCACGATGGTACAACAACATTGTGATGTCACATCGATGGTACAACAAGACTAGTGAATGATAGATCTTAAGGGAATACAACATTCTACCATACACTATAACCCATTTTTCCAAGTTGACTAATGTCCCCGGTAACTTTTCGATATCCTCCGCTGTCTCTACCACAGCCCCTGTCCTTGTATCATCTGTAAATTTTGCTACCCATATACTATCATAATATCCCATAGAAGCAATATAAAAGTTAAATAAACATGGACCCAATATGAATCCATGCAATACTCCACCTGTCACAGTTGGCCATTCTGAGTTTGTACCCCTTAAACATACTCTCTGCTTCCTATCTTCCAACTAGGATGCTATCCAGTTGACAATATTGTTGTGAATGTCCATCTCAGTTAATGATTCTGTAGTGTATGGTAGAATGTTATATTCCCTTAAAATCTATCATTCACTACTCTTGTAGATTATATGCAACTTACCAGGTCATCGCAACACAACAACATTTTAAGTTCTAAATACGTTAAAAAACTACTGCAACGCCATCACCTAATACCATCACAATTCTATCAGCTCCTTGTGTGACACCTTGTCAAAGGTTTAATGAGATCCAAAAACATGACATCCACTGGCCTGCCATTGTCTAAAGCCATACTGACATTTCCATAGAAATCTTGTAAGTTTGCCTGGCATGACTGCCCCTTGGTAAAACCATGCTGCGTCCTGTCCTTCCTATTACTCTCACTTATTGTCTTTTCAATATAGTCCTTAATAATCCCTTTTAGGACCTTTCCCAACACAGAGGTCAGGTTCACAGGTCTATAGTTATTGGGTTCTCTCCTATTTCCTGTATATTCCTATATTTTTGGGAAGAAGGGGCTAAAGCCAATGACGATGTAGGGTCAGAGGGCACCAGCACAGGTAGGGCATATGGGTAGACTGGATGGACATAGTGGTCCTCATCTGCCATCATTTTCTGTGTTTCTATGTTTCCTTTTTTATAGATAATGATCATGTTGGCCAGCTTCCAGGAGTCAATTACCTTGCCCTGTTCTAAAGATTTCTGAAAAATAGAGGTTCACGGTCCTGCCAGTTCATTTACCAGCTACCTAGGAATTCTCAGGTGGATTCCATCTGGACCCAGTGCCTTCTTAGCATACAGATTCAACAGTATATCCCTGATCTCCTCTTTCCTCAGAAGTAGTCTCATACACCCACTTTGTTTTCCTGTTGTTTCTCTTAGCTTCTTTTAAAGGCATCTTGTACTTCTCCCAGCCATTTACATCTTTGCTTTTCCTTGTCCTTTTATATGCCTTCTTTTTCCTGTTTATAATTTCTTTACATTAGAGCTCATCCATGGTGGAATGCTACCAGATCTATTGTATTTGGGCCTTTCAGGTACACATTTACATGGCTTGGCTTGGCTAGATTATGACATTAAATTCAGGCGTCACTCGACTGCAGAGTCCTGGACATACCCCTCCTAGTTGAACTTATGCATAGAGGAAGAGTTATCCACAAAGACAGTGGATTTCCCATTAGGAGCCTCAGCCACAGTGGCCTGGCACTGCCAGACCCTCCCCACAGACATGCTTTATTGTCAATAAAGGGAGTTGTTCCAAAAGCCACTGCAGGTTTCTGCATGAATGTATCACTTGCAGTCAGCGCCACCCCCTCATGCAGTGCCTCTAATCCTAAGCCCTAGAAGGGAGGCAACTGTCCCTTTCAAGAAAAATGAAACAATCCTTACTAAGGTAAGGCTACCCAACATGGTAAGGGTGGACAGGGTTAGACCTTGGCTGGACCGATACCCAGACTGCAAAGAGGACTTCTTGCTGGCAGAGGGTTTTTAAATGGGCTTCAGGATCCCATACACTGGGCCATGCTGAAAGTATGAGGCAGAGAACCTGAAATATGCTAAAGACCAATAACAAGTAATCCAGGACAAGTTGGAAAAGGAGACGCATCTGAGGAGGTGAATGGTCCTTACCCATCCCTTCCCCGGATGAATCTCAAGGGGTCCTCCTTTGGCCTCATTCTCATGAAAGCCCTGGGTGAATTCCACATGATCAACCACCTGTTATACTCTGAAGGAGACTTAGTCAATGACCACATTCATCCACAGTTCATGGCATTTCAATATGCATCATTTGACAGACTGGTGGAGGCCATATGAGTGGCAGACCTGCATACCCTGATGGCCAAAGCAGACATAAAGTCAGCCTTCTGACTACTGCCAGTACATCTGGCTGACTGAGACTTCCTTGGGATAAAATCTGAGGGACTGGCTGTCTCAGTGGCAAAGAGGGCTGAGGTGCATGCCTTTCATTTTCCCAAACTGGCTACCCAGGTTTGTGAATGGACTTTAGGTCAACAGGGGTCAGCCGAGGTAGGAGAGAATACCAGGATAGGGAGACTTGGTACTGTAGCCTGGCCTAGGTTGCCCCCAGGTGAAGACCTGGTGGTACAGCAGTGTCAGGGTGACAATGTTAAGGAAGGGGACTGTGGAGAATGCCATATGGGTGCACCTCCATACATGAGTCTTATACTCCACAGTAAGATGGGGAGAATGTAGAATATGGAGTGTTGGGGGGGGTGCTTAGTGAAGCCTAGCACAGCTGTCTCTGGGCCTGCACCACCACTCAGTCCATGACCTGCACTGCCTTGCACTTGGAGTACTGAGGTGAGGACAGTACTCTCTCTCCGGCCATACCACAAGGTGTGAACTCATGGGGAGAACCTATGACCAGGTATGCATATCACCTAGGGGGATGGGAAGCTGGCTTGGGGATCTGGGGATGTAGCCACCCCCTGGACATAGAAGCATAAACACCTATATAGAAAAAAATATGAGGGCCAATACTATGTGAACAGTTGCATGCCCATGTGTTGCTCAGTAGACTGCGCAGTGTTCAAAGGTTTCATTATCTTCTTTTACCGGGTAAAAGCCGAGGAATGAAAGAATCAGGGCATCATTCACTACCATGATGATTTCTTGTTTGTGGGGTCAGAGCACTTTCTGGCCTGTGGTACATGTTGGCCACTTTTGTCAAATTGTGCTCTCATTTTGGCATACCCCTGGCCACCAGGAAAGTTGAAACACTGAGCTCTGTGATGATGTTAAAGGACATAGAGATCAATGCAGAGAGGTAGAGTGTTGCTTGCCCTTTGATAAGATTGACACGCTGAGGGCTCTGTTGAGCAAAGCCATAGTGACTAAAAAGATAACCTTGCGAGAGTTACTGCAGATAGTAGGGCACCTCAGCTTCACCTGCCAGGTCATCCCCTTCTTAAGGTGGATGGCAAAGCTGGGGATAGGTGCTCTGAAGCCTTATCTCTGGATTTGGGTGATGGAAGGTTTCTGAGGGGACTTGCAGGCTTGGCAGTCATTTATTACCCATTTAGTGGTGTATCTATATGGCCAGAGACAGCTGGCAGCCAGGAGCTGGAACTGTACACGGACACTTCAGGATAGCTAGGTTTCGGATCATGCTTTCAGGGGGAATGGTGTGCCGTGGAGTTGCCCTCCACACGGGATACTGCCAGGTTCCACTACCAGATAACATTGTTGGAGTTCTTCCCAATTGTGGTGGCTCTGTGCATGGGGGATCCAGGCTGAGAGACAAGGAGACCATTTTTCGGGCCAATAATTTGGGTGTGGTACATACCATAAATGGGCAGTTGGGGGCTAAGAGCCAGCTGGGTGACCTCATGAGAATATTTGTCCTAAAATAGATTTTCTGAAAGTCCATTTTAAAGCTGTACATGTCCCTAGCATTGAGAATGGTATCACTGATGCTTTTTTTCATTCACAGTGGCAGAAATTCAGGGAGTTGTTTCCAGCAGCAGAACAGAATCCACAACCAGTCCCATCAATTTTGTCCAAAGCAGTAACTTTGAGACCCGGGAGTGCATAGGTAATGCTATTGCTCCTTGAACCAGAGAGACCTACTGGTGCTGTATGGAGCACTGCAATGCAGTCTGAGCAGAGGCTAGCTGGCCCATTCCAGCTGAATGTGCAGTTATACAATGGAAGCCAAATGGTGGGCCTGATGCCAAGGGTTGTTGGACAGCATCTGGTAGGTCTGTCATGATTTTCCCAAGTTTGGGGCTTCATGGACACCACTGTCTCCCTCAAAGTTCAGAAGGTCCTCAAAGGGTGGTGTAAGAGCCATACCAAATGGTCAGATCTCTGACACCCAGTCATGCTTGTAATTCTTGACCCGGTATAAGCAGCCCTCCCATTGGTTTGATGGAATGCATATGAAGCCACTTTATTTAAGTCTGCATTTGCTCTGGCATTTTGTAGGGCATTCCTGGTCTCTAAATTGGTGCAGACTGTGCAAACTGGGGCTGCAGTGAGCTTGGCTGACTCAGATGCCACAGCGATCCCAGAGGGGGTTTTGCCTGGCTGTGACAGAGCAAAACAGACCAGACAGTATTGGCTGCTGGTGTGCAGTAAAGGCCCCAGTTGGTCAGCAGGGGATATAAACTACTTTGTGGGCACCTACGTGGCCTTCCACCTGGCAGAGGGTGAGGCTTTCTTATGGCATGTGAATGGCAAGCTTGTGACAGACTATAGATTCAGACACAAATTGGGGTTGTCAGTCCAGTGCGTTGGCCTGAACTCTTAAATATACAATACCCATTCCTTTAGGATTGGTGTGGCAATGACCAACAGGACCCAGGGGCATCTGGATAATGAGAT
Source organism: Neoceratodus forsteri (assembly GCA_016271365.2). NCBI lineage: Eukaryota > Metazoa > Chordata > Ceratodontiformes > Ceratodontidae > Neoceratodus > Neoceratodus forsteri. The sequence goes on along the minus strand of CM028137.1, from coordinate 893,061,028 downwards.
CCAGGCCATGGGATGGTGGAGGCCCCAAGTGTTTTTACACTATGGCTGTCTGCATTTGCTTTAACGTTTTGTTTTGCTGTGTTCCTAGTTCCTTTGATGACTCTAAGCAGGTGTAGATCTGTGAACATTCCTTCATCTACTGGTTGCAGAAAGAGTGGTGCAGCGGACTTGGGGAAGAACCTATCAATACCTTGTTAGTAGGTGCAGTTTCACTGGTTGGACAAGAGAAGCATGCACAGGGAAGAACTTCTCTTTTGGCTTGTGGTAGAGGTCTGGCTAGGGAATTCATTGGACATCCTCATGATCCATCTGGGCAGGAACAAACTAGGACCCAAGAAAGCCATGAATTTGTTCCTCAGGATGAAGGAGGATCTGCAGTCCATTAAAGAATGACTGCCTAAGACTAAGATAATTTGGCCTCACCTTATTTAGTGGCCTCACTGGCAGTATCAATTGTGTCAGAAGCTATGGACAAAGCATTCATATGCATTTATAGAGAAATGTGTCCATTTATGGAGTCTATCAAGAGATAGCCTGGTAATTTATTAAGATAATACGCTGCTTCTGTTAGGATTGTGTTATTTATTAGATTTTTTTTTATGTTATCTCTGTTTATTTGCTCCCACTGTTCTTGCTGTAAAGGTACCATGAACCTCCAGAAATTGCACCACAAAGAAATAAACTCTACTACTACTATCTGTCGAACTGTTGTCAGCTTGGTGTTTTGGGGAGAGGCAGCTGAAACTGGAGACTTGCAATCAGGCTATGTCTCGATCATTTGTTTTACTGTGGCAGTTCTGGTTCTGTGCGGTGGCATGGAGTGAAAGTTAGTGGAGGAGGAGCTGGGGGGTTACAGAAAGATTACAGAAGTGTGAGTAAAATATTACAAAATGCTTTGGAAGGAGACAAGTGTTCTTGAGGGGTGAGACATACAGTGCTGTCAGTTTCAGAAGGAGAGTAGCAATTGGGAGTAGCATGCAGCTGCAGCTGCTCAGTGGTTGGGGGGATGGGGAAAAAAGTCCCACACCACCTTTTTAATCAGATGATGAGGAAAACAGCACTGAAATTGGACAGAGTAGCAGTTTGGAAGATAATGTTTTGTGGGGGGGGGGGGTTGGTTATGGGGGTGGAAGAATATGTGTAGTAATGCAAGTGGAAGTTGTTGTGAAAAGTTGGCCTGAGTGGGAGCCGTGGTGGGACGTTACTGTGTACTGTGCTAGGAACAGAATGAAAGTGAAGGCAATTGAGCTCCAGGGCTGGAGGTTGCCAAAGTGAATGTTTGGGAATGTAGTTCAGCTACTTGTGTGATTGACAGCAGTCTCCATTCATTTCAGTTTTTTGTGTAAGATTATGATTTATCTGTGTGTGTGTGTGTGTGTATGTGTGTGTGTATATGTATATATATATATATATATATAGCTATACTGTAACTATGTGTCTCTGGAAATGCACGAGTGTAAGATTGCATCTCTCTGTCTGTACGCATGTTGTGTGTGCGTGTGTGTATCAATAAGCATACTGCCGTCCACTGCCCCGGATAAAAATGCACAGTTACTATAGTCAGCCTATAATGACTTTAGCCAACTCGTGTGGGCAATGAGATAATATCTACAGTAGAAGCAATAACTCAGTACACTATAGCAGGGCTATTGTGAGTTTAACCTCTGCACATATATGTAAGTCTTTCCGGGAGATACTTCAGATTCAAAATTGTTTGACGTATAGCCAAATATCAATTTTCTGAATCATATAGAGGACAGTTTAAAGGTAGTCAGAACTAAAGCCCCATGTCTTCTGGGTCAGCATTTTCCATTCCACTTTAAATAGCTTCCTCCTTTACAGATATCATTGCCAATGGTTTACACACCTTTGCTTGATATTATGTTGCTAGGACAACAAAGGCTTTTACTGCTGTTTGACCCTGTTTTCTTAATTCCATCTGCAGGAGCCTGCTCCTCTTCAAGGTAATGTGAAAATTACTCTTTTCTAGACTGATTTAAAAAAAGCAGCATATCTACCTTATTTTAAAATGTCCACAGACCCACAAAATTCTCAAAGATGTATGTTGACAAGCACTCAGTGTGTGCCCTGCTAATTTTAAAACCTGGGTCAACATGTGACCTTGAAGAGCACTCGATGCCTCCAGAAGAACTTTGAAAAACATAATATTTAGACATAATTGGGCTTAAATTTGGATTCAGCTGGGCTTATATGTTACATTAGCTCTTTATTACCTCTCTCCAGTATATATTACTGGGGTCCTAAGCATGTCAATGGGATCTTTGTAACAAGAGAGATTATTAGCTTCCATGGTTGATTCCCCTTGTGACATGACCATTATTTGCATAACAAAGGATTGAAATGTCATAACACATGATCATGACCCCAAGAAGGGAATAAGGGGCAAAAGCAGATGAACTCCAAGAGGAAACCGTTCTGTTTTCTTGCACATTTCCTCAGTAATTTTTGATTTTTATTATTTTATTTCATTCTTTGGTAACTGGGTAAGGCCTATTAGGCACAGGTGCCTGTTTTCAGGGGCGATTCAGGAACACTGGAGAGGTTAAGTGACTCATTCAGAGTCACACAGCATGCAAGTGAAGGTTGTGGGAATCAAACCCAGGTCTGTCTGCTGGATCTACCAAGCTCATTCACAGCTTGTTACTCTAACCTCTAGGCTATACTGCCAGCCCTAGTAATAAAGAAGGAGTAGGAGAAATCTCCATTGCACATGCCTACTCCAGCAAAGACAGGGAATGTCCTAAATGACATTTTGCCTGGAACCACACTTCAAATTGCTGTACTAACTTGGAAATGCAAACATTGCTAGTGTTACCACGTACACCTGCTCAGCCCAGCATGGACACTCCTTTGCTATCACCCAATGGTTCAATACTTTTGCCCCCCTCCCACCTCCCCTTTAGCAAACCCCACAGCCTGAATCTGTTGTGGCTCCCAAGCAGTAGGACTCAAAGAAAATATCTTCCATTGGACTGTTTGAGGCCCTTATTCCAAGATTTGCACTGCCTCTTGTGAAGTACTGGTTACCATACCTTCAGCCACTGAAATCTCCTCAAAGTCTGCCAGCTCTGCTGCAGATTACAGAGGTAGACCCTTGCACCCAAGCACTGGCAGTGTGAGTGAACCATTTGCAGGTGGCTGTGATGCCCATGCTTCGATCTTTGGAGCAGTGGCTGTATAAAGCATGAACTGATTTGCTAAGTAAGGCTGAGAGAATTATTGTGGCATATGCTGGAGGACAGAGGGGTTTAGTGGCCCTACTTGGAGACCTGTATGACCATATGGAGGCTAATCATGAGGAATAACTGAGGGAAGAATCATGGGAAAAAAATTGGGAGGTTGAGATTTAACAGAGCTATCTCCTTCTCATCTGAAGCATACCCCATCTTTTCTGAATACAGTAGTAGCTGGCTGGGGAGTTAGAAGACATGTGGCAAAGCACTGGTCATCTTAACAAACTTGGAGAGCATGTCTCAGACTCAAAGCCACCCAGTGCAAGATTCTGAAGAGAGGATTTTATATAAACCTGATCCAACCTTGTACCAGCATTCAGCTGCCTGTCTAACATTTGGACTTTTTTTTTTTTTTTTAGTCTTTGGTAACCAGGTAAGGCCCACTAGGCACAACTGCCTGTTTTCAGTAGTGACCTGGGAGCACTGGGCGGTTAAGTGACTTGCTCAGAGTCACACAGTATGCAAGTGGAGGCTGTGAGAATCAAACTCAGGTCTGGTCTGCTGGATGTATCAAGCTCGTTCACACCTCATTCCTTTAACCTCTAGGCTATACTGCCAGCCCTTGTCGACTGTTTGTTGGCCTCATTGGGCTTAGAGTTATGGAATTCCAGGACCACCCCAGAAATAAGTTATACATGCCATCCACATCCGGGAGGTACATTACGAGCTACATCTGTGACTAGTAAGGGAGACACTTTGAGGACATGGTGCACAGCATCTGATGAAGAGGGACAACATATATATTGCTAATCCCATGAATAAGGATGCTTGATAACCATCTACCTACTTCCAGTGTGTTTCATCCGCGGATTCCTTCCATCACCCAGCTTCACAAGAAATGTCCATCAGCACCTACTGGGAGGTTTGTTGAAAGTCAGCACTGGTGAGACTGTTTTATGTTGTACTGTTACCAGGACACATGCAGAAACTTCTGAGATTGAAGTATGTTTAAGAAAAAGAAGTAGAACTGCAAAAAAGAAACAAAAATGTTTACCTGTATCTTCTGGACTACCTGCAATTGTTACATTTGTTATTGATGTGTATTTATTATCTAACCAGTGGCTTGTTATCCCTTATACAGTAAGTAGAACAGTAAGGTTACTTGTTAACTGTGAAACATGTTGCCTTTTCTGTTTTTAGCACATGCAAATAGGCCACTGTATTCAGGCCTGGTAGGAGTCTTTCTAAGAAAAGCCTCAGTACTGGGAAGACCAGACACTCTGTGTGTGTGTGTGTGTGTGGGGGGACTTAGATGGTTGTTTCAGCTATCTATGGAGGGATGAGATGGTTTTTCAGCTATTCCAAGGAGCAACTGGCTGATATGCCCCAGGGTGAGGAGCATGGCTGCAGTCAGCAGCAATCCACTAGGGCTGCAGTTCCTGTCTTTCCAATGTCCTTATACACATATTTTGCTTAAGGATCCTTCTATCTAGTCCATGGGGGTTCAATGCGTGACTACAACAAGCAGTTGCACTATTACCTCTCAGTCCTGCCTGGTCATGCTGGTCATGTGTAGGGGAGGATTAGCTACTCTTCAACAAAGGTATTCCAGAGGCCCTGCTCTAGGTCTGAGGCCCTTGCCACTGTAACCCCTGGTGGCTTTTGAGTGTCACTAGCAACCACATAACCCTTTCTGGTTACCTAGATTAGACAGCTGGATTTTCTGCTGCAAATTCTCTTATAATCTTTTCAAATTATAACAACTCCATGACTCTCTGTCCTCTGATAGGAGGATACATGTCAAGTGAGAGGGGTCACTGACTCTCTGAAAGGGAGCATACCTGTGAGCTGAGCCAGACTGAGTTGAGATGAGTTACAGTCACAAGGGAGTAGAGAGAGGTGTGACAGAGGGTTTAGTATGAATTCTTGACTCTGAATGCCCTGACTTGTCAATTCTCGTCTCTGATTTGCCGACTTTAATCTGCCCGCATGGTAATTTTGTCCGTCATTGTATTCTCCCGACTTGAAGCATGCACCTGTTAATTAGCATCTCCTAATTTACTTCAGCACCTGTCAATTAGCAGCGCACTACATAATAACTAGGTAATTGATTGCCCACGTTACCTGTGGATTGTGCTGTAGCAATGTCTGATTCGGTTCCTCAAATCTGCGTGGTTGTGCCTTCACAACGGGGGAACATGAAATTGAATGTTGCTGGCTATTTATATGTTAAAGAATGACATTGTGCTGACTTGTACTACTGGTGTTGTCAGCACAGGAAGGGGGGATGTAATGGACGAGCGTCTACAGTGCTTGTTGGCAGACACCACCACTTAAGATCTACTGCAGAACATAATCATTCCCCCGATGCAACAAATGCCACTGTTGTCAGTACAGTTGCCTCATTGAAACATAGAGCAGTTACTACACATGATACCCCTGCGCAGCTCATCCAGACAGAGCTTTCAAAAGTGTCTGGGGAGGTGAGGCATAATATGCCAGATCTGCATTCACTTAGGCAAGTGGTTAAGTGTGCTAGAAGGGTCAATTTCCCACCAGAGCCCAAATCACTTGATGAGATACAGTATGTATAGCACCTGAATACAGAACTGTGAATGGGCAATCATTCCTAGTCCAGGAGTCTGCTTCTGGGACTGAACAAATACTACTGTTCACTACAAAGAAAAATATTAAAAAGCTGAGCTCATCATCCTACTGGATAGTGGACAGTACCTTTAAGACCAACTGTACTCTGTTCATGCACCTGTAGGCAATGAAGATACATGCCAAATTCTCCCGCTGGTGTACTGCTTGATGTCTGCGAAGTCCTATGATTGTTACCCGAGAATGCTGACAACAAGATACTGAGCATGACATGCTAAGACATGGTATGGGTTTTAATAATTTAAATAAATAAAATTGATTTTAAACAGACTATTCGCTGACAACAAGAGAAAGGTGCAGAATCTGTGGATTTTATACTGAGCATGACATGCTAAGATGTGGAATGGATTTTAAACTGACTACTCACTCCAACATGAAGTTATGTTGCTCTGCTCTGTCGCTATTTGTTAGCTCACCTGTTAATTTCTTCTACAGGCATGTCACGTCATTTTATTTGTTTGCAGAAAGGTGCTCCTACATGAAGGTATTTTATTTGTTCTCCTGTGATAAACATACTAAGACGTGGAATGGATTTTATTAGATGCTAAACTACTGTCAGGGTTTTATATCAGCTTACGGGATGTCAGCTTATGGGATACTTTTTGTCAATGAACTGTACAATATGGGCAGTCGGTGTCGGTTGAATTACTGTCGGGTGTTAATGTGTCAAGAATTCATACTGATCCCATGACAGACACTCACAGAAACAGAATTTGCCAGCAGATAAGAACCTCTTGACCCACCTAATCTGCCCATTTTTCCCTTCCTATAGTATCATTGCAGATCCTACTTGATCTCTGGTCCATTATACCTCCCTTCTTTTCAACAAAGATTTCTTTGTGCCTACCCCATACATTCTTGAACCCCACCATTATTTTTTACCCCACCACCTTTGCTGGAAGTTTGTTCCAGGAGTCCTCCACTCTTTCTGTGAACAAGTACTTCCTCACATCTCTCCTGAATTTACCGCCTTTCAGCTTTTTATCATACCCCCTTGTTCTTGTTTTTTTCTGAAAAATACTTCCTTCCTCTACCTTATTTAGGTGTCCATTCAAAATCACGACAGCAAATACACGCGGTCAAAAATGTATGGTCATAACAGTGCCACACTGTTTTGGAGTTAGTATATTTAATCTAGCATGGTTTTGGACTGCGCAGTTCTGTACTGACTGCGTGGCATAGTTATTGACCACACCATTTTTGACTGTGCAGTCTTGACATAGCACTGCTTATTTACCACCATGAGGTATTTAAAGGTCTCTGTCATATCCCCCTTCCCTCCTGACTTCTAGTGTGTACATATTCAGGTCCTGAAGTCACTCCTCATAGGGCTTCTGATGCAGACCCTGCACTATTTTACTTGCCCTCCTCTGGACCACCTCCACTTTGTTTATGTCCTTCTCAGGATGTGATCCCCAGAACTGAATACAGTACTCAAGGTGGGGTCTTAACAGTGATCTACATAGAGGCAACACCACTTCCCTCTTTCTGCTAGTGATACCCCTTGCTATGTGCCCCAGTGTCCTACTGGTCCTCCCAACTGCCTTGTTACACTGCTTGGCCACCTTTTGGTCATCAGAGATGATTACCCCACAGACTCTTTCCTGTTTGGTGGTTGTCAATACCACCCCACCATTCTGTACTCCACGCCTGGGTTTCTGTGCCCCAACTGTATTATTTTGCACTTTTTCACATTGAAGCCCAGCTGCCATACCCTTGACCACGCCTCAAGTTTTCTCAGGTCACTGCTCATCCTTTTCACTCCCCTTGGAGTGTTTACCTTATTGTAGATGTTGGTGTCATCCACAAAGAGACAGAACTTCCCTTTCAGCTCCTCTGCATTGTCACTTAAAAAGACATTAAAGAGGACTGGTCCCTGCACTGATCCCTGAGGCACGTGCTGGTCACCCTCCCACAATCCTTTTCTTCAGCAGTGATTCCATTAACTTTCCACCACAGACGTCAGGTTGACTGGCCTATAATTGTCAGTCTCTTCCTTTTGTGTAGTGGGACTACATCTGCCTCCCTGCAGTCCTCTGGATTCACTTCTGTTTCCAATAAGCTGCTAAATAGGACTTTCAGAGGTGTAGCCAGTACCTCCCTGAGCTTCTTCAATACCCTTGGATGCATCCTGACTGGCCCCATTGCTTTGTCCACTTTCATATTAATGAGTCCCTTTAGGACTCTCTCCTCCAAGAATGTAGTAGTGTCTACTTCACTTCCTCCAGTGCTCCTATTACTCAGTGGAAGTGTGCTCCATAAATCAGATTTTTCCTGTGATGGTGGGACACCATTCATGTTATATCTATGCTCCTATCAGAGCACCAATGTGTTGGTGGCCATCATGGTGCTGTCTCTTGATGGAAGACATATTAAGCCATCAAAGAAGTCTAGAATAACTTGTGTTTTGCTGTCCAAAATGAAGACTTGGCTCCCCAGAGACAGATGTTTTACTGTCTATGAACTTCAAAACTTTGTGTATTAACTTGCTGAGACCAAGGTACCCCCAGCATATCACCCAGAACTGGATGATTCTTATCTGGTATGCTGTAGAGCAATTTTCAGCTCTATATCAGCCCCAGCTGCTATGGAGTAAGTTTCTGGTACGCCAGAAATCTCCAGTCTTCTGTGGCTCTTCCCCTGTGTATTTCATTCAAATAAAGTTTTAAAATGACTATTTGTTCAATCTTGTGGGATGTATTATTGAAAAATTCAGTGCTCCCTCTATTATCTGCCACCCTTTCTAACCACCAGGTGAATTTGTTGTACCATCCTTCTCCAATGGAAATTCCCACTACTATCTGCCACCTCCTGCCCCCCCATCAGCTATCTTCAAAAGAGTGCTCACATCTGCTGCCCATCCAGCCCAGTTATACTCTCCTTCATTGACATGCCACAGTTGCAGCCTTCTCGTAGGCGTACTTTCACTTTTTCTCATTTTCATTATTTCATCAGTGTCATCCGAATGATATTATTTTGACAAATTACATCATGTTTTTTACTAAAAAACATTTTTTAAACAAAAATGTCCCTTGTGTAGTGTTTTGATGTATTTTTCCCCTCTCATGCCCTGATTTTGGCACTCGTGCATTGCCTATACACAGCATGAGTGCTTGGTTAATAAATTACAGTTAACTGTTTTTTGTCCTTTATTTTTTCCTTTTATTCCATCAAGTTTTCAGCTAAGGGAGATTTTTATTTAGATTGGTTTTTACTATACTTTACTTTTTGATGATTGTAGTCCTATAGAAACAAGTGCCATTGTTCAGAGTGGTATAGCGTGGCATGGCAGTGTTCTTGTCATTGGTGGAGCTGGCATTTCAGAAGCAGCATCTAACAAGCAAACATGCCATGTGTTGAAGCCTTGCAAAGGGCAGAAATCATCCAGTATGCAGCCCAGAACCCCAGTGCAAACCGGCAGGATGTTGCTCAATGTTTCTTGACCCTTTGGCAGTGCACCATATCAAGGAAGACAACTGGGGACATTTTTAGCAAGATTTGGAGAGTGGACTGGACCTAAAGGAGGTAAATAAACACAATAATGAGATTCTTAGATTCAAGTGAAATCAGATAGGAGGCAGTCATCCAGATGGGCTTCCAGCTGGGCTGTAACAGAAAAAAAAACTTGCTGCATCAAAAGCTAACCAGATGTCAAAAACTATTTTAAAATGCAAGAAGAATCTAATTGTCAAAATAGAGTGCTGTAGTTGTTCACACTTACTCTATTCTTAATACAGTACTGTAATACTGTAATGTAGAAATGCACAAATAATGGAATACAGTAGTTTTAACATTAAAAATTAACTACAAATTAATTAGAATTAAAGTACTGTACGGTAATATAGATTTTTAGACTAATTTAGATCTTTTAAAATAAACATGACTAAATGCATAAATAAAGGGATTAAACAGTTGTAATGTCATATCTGACATACAGTACTGCCATCTTGTACCAGATATGGACTACCCTCTTTTATCGGCCACCCTCTATTCTCCATTAAAACTGGCTCATATTAAAGCTGGTGGATGATGCAGGGAAATTCATATTGCCAGCTAGTGCCTGTTCTACTTGCATCTCCATTGGAGTGTGTCCATCAGTTGTAGGGACATGGGAAAATAAGTATGCTGAACTTAAAAGAATAAAGCCTGCTACTTGACCCACCTGCTGCATATGGACATATAGTTCTTGGACTTTGCACATCGCTACTAAGTGTATCTCTCTATTAGAACCATGGTTGGCCACCTCTGTTGCATCAGAGGGTCCCAAAGTATCCAATTATTTGGGCGGTTGGCTACACACTGGAACAAAGTGACAGCTGGTTGTCAAGTTAGTCAGTAATCATGGGATGGGGTGGAGATGTGTGAGTAGATAAAAAAAACACTTAGCTTTCTCTGTCCATTGATATCTGTAGATTGTCCTTGATTTCCAAGGAATATACCATGGAAAAGGAGCTTGGATATCATGGAGTCTTTGAAAACATTTTCCAAGGCATCCATGGAAATGCCTAAGCACATTGCAACACCTTCTGCTTTATGGAGCACTGAAATGTTAGCGCTTGACTTAGGAAGAGAATTCTGGTAGGCATGTGTCTGTTTAATGAAAGCAATGACTATAAAATATATCTCCCACCACAGACAGGCAAATGCTAAAGCTATCTTAGTATAGCCAATGATGCAAGAATAAAAAAAACACACATCAAGTACATTGCAGGTGATACCATCAAATTAAAGCAGCAGTACTACCTAACCAGGAAGTGATCCGTTAGGACCATTGTAGCGCCACAGTAAATATGGCGGCTGCTATCTAGTACTGCTGCTGTCAATGCAGCAGGCAGCAGAAATGTAAACAAACACAAACGATAACTGAGCAAATTATGGGGTGATAGTACATTGCCGGCGGGAAAGAGTACCAGGTACATGCTCAGCAGAGCACAGGGAATAAAGTGTTGAAAAAGTGCAGATCTTTTTACATTGCACTGCTGCTTTAACTAATACAATATATATGTGTGTGTGTATATATATATATATATATATATATATATATATATATATATATATATAAAATGGGAAGGTAGTATTGACATTTTCCTAATTCATATTCATGTTCTTTGTAAGCAATAAGACCTGACAGTGTGTGGGGTATCAGTGGATACTCGCATGCCCAGGCCCAATGCTGCAGGTGGAGGGCCTTACAGCCCCTGGAAGTGTGGATATCCACCAACTCCCCACAACCTGAATTTATTTTGTACTTAGAAAATGGGTTCAGCAAATAAAAAAAATCTCAAAGATAAAAAAGACACAAGAAAATACAATAAAATATTACTTAAAAAATGTAAAAATGGTGCCTTTTCCAGTGGTGTGGAGGCCTGAAACATTGGTGCCTTACCTCCTGCCATGAGAGCGACCCGTGTTTGTGGAGCGAGCAGGTTGCTGGGGGTTGGCCGGGAAGGGGGAGGATTGAGCATCCAGAGGACTGTTCTCCTCTCTCAGGGGAGGAGGGGATTAGTGGCTGGTGTTAGCCTGGCCCCTTGCAGAAGCTGGGAGTTGGCACACATATGCTGCACAATGGGGGGGGCAAGGCAGAGCAGTCACCTGGCATACTACACGAGTGTGTGCACAGCACTGCCATTGGCATCATTGCACGCCACTATCTCTGTGCCAAGGGGAGAGAAAATGGGGGAAAAATATCCTGGTCATGCATGGTGACCACTGGCCTCCACAGGCCTTGCACCTGATGACTCAGGCACCTCCCAAACCTGGATCCAGTCTGGCAGGTCAAGGGACTCTCCACCCCCTGCCAAGGAGGGCAAGCCATGGGGATACAGGGAGAGGTAAGTCCTGGGGGATGCCGGGGGGATGGGGATAGGAGGTCTGGTGGGAAAGAGGGCTGGCTGGGATGGAGACAAAAAGAGAAACAAAAAAAAAAAAAATTTTGTAAAATGGAGCCAGCCCAGTGGTGCTGAGGGTTGAAGCACTGGACATCACACCTGCTGCCACACCAGCAATCTAGGTTCAGGAACGGACTCTGGTCATTAGAGGTCAGATGGAGAAGAGGAGGACTAAGTATCCAAAGGACTGCTCTCCTCTTTTGTGGAGGGAGGGATGTGGTTCCGGCACTAGCCTGGCCCCTAGCAAAGGTTAGAGCCAAGGCAGCTATGGACCACACATTACAGAGTGGAGGAGCAGTAGCCAGTGGCATCCTATGCATGGGAGCATGCAAGAGGTTGTATGGATGGCATTATATGCCCGCTCCTCCCAGGGTGAAAATGGAAGAGAAACTGGTCAGGAAGCAGTGAGCAGTGCAGGATGGCAGGCTGACCCCTTCCGAGCCCCACACTGGCCTCAGGACCCAGTTCTGGAACCAGATCCATTGATGGTGAGCAGAAGCCACCAACCCCACCCCAGGGGGTAAGCCATGGGGGAAGCAGCGAGATTGGAAGGTAAGTCCCTGGGATGCCGGATTATGGAGCTGGGGGAGGTAGTGTTAGAGAAAAAGACTGCACCAGTGAGAGGAGAAAGATAAGCTACAAAAAATTTCCAATAGTCCCTCCACAGATGGTTTCTACCTGTTAGTCATTTTTCTTTCTACACATGCAGTAGAAGGTTTGTTTGTTTACCATGGGACATGTGAATGCAACATTTTGCAGTATTCATCTACTAGAATGCCCGCCTTCCAGAAGCATGGACTATTAACATGGAATGCATAAATTTAAAATTTTGCAAAATTCCACTGGCAAACACTTGGACACATTCAGGCCTCATATAGAGCCAGAGGCTTAATTTTATTTGGAGCAAGGTTAATAGCAGATGTTGTTCTATCAAGCTAGTTAGGCTTTGGGAATGGGGGGGGATTTGTCACATCATCAAAGAAACACTAGAAATAAAAGTCTGAATAGTGCTTGATTTTTAAAAATTGGATTATGTGTATCGGAACAGGATTAGTAAACATTGTTATTTATGATGTGTTTAATTTATGAGAGTTGCAATTGTTAGGGCCTAGTTTAAGGTGTTTATGTAAGTGTAAAGGCGGCAGCCGTGTTTATGATGGAAATCAAGAATTAGTGACATGGATCATGAATTCTGGATGTGATTTGTCCAAATTCCAGATCACATATTGGACCTTTATCTTTTCAGGGTGTATTGGCACACAAATATACAGTATGTCAATGGAATAGCAACAGCCAGTCAGAATACAGTATTTAACTTGTCCATTTTCTAAGTCTGTATATATAATCTTGTCCTTTTTTTATTTTCTGTGTCTATGGTCTATAAAGTAGCAGTACTTGTCAGTCACCAAAAAATGCCATCATACAGTTTTTTTAGCATTAATATATATATAGAATAAAGGATGGGGAAGTGTGTGATATGACAATGTAATGCACACCCAAGGTGCGGGATGCTACATAGACCCAGAGGGTGATGCCTAAGAGGTTTATTAAAGCATCCCACACCAAGGGTATGCATTAAATTCTCATATACACAAGGTCCCATCTTTTATTTTTTATAATTGCTGGTCAGCAATTTTTCTCCAGCCTGACTTCTGTGACTATGTGTCACAGACACAGACACCCCCCTTCCCCACACACACAGTCTCTGTCTCCTTTCCCCACTCTGATTTGTTCTTTGTTTTGCAGTCATTTGTTTTTCTTTTACTTCTTTTTTCTGTTTTTTTTACTTTCATTTACAGTTATTGTCCCAATCGCACTAGAGTTATGAGTCAAGGCACGTCCCCATTCCCAAGAGTAGGATCAACCAGATAGAGCTTTTTTTAATGTAGATGGCAGGATCAACAAGATACTGTTAAAGAAAATAAAAATAAGGACCCAGATATTCAAAAGAGTTGAGCCATGCGCAATAGGGTTGTGCCTGCGCAAGTCCGAAATTGCGCTATTCTGCGATATTCAGCAGGAGGCAGTTGCGCCCCCGAAATCATGCTGAGCAACAGCGCAATGATAATGAAGGCATGTGAAACTGAAGGGGGAGGAACCATGCATAAATGGCGCAGTGCAATATTCAACAACTTGCACCATGTGCAATAGGGGAGCAAGCGGAAGTTACGCCATAGCGGAAATGAGATAAAATAAAAAGGAGCAAGGGAGAGGCGCAAGAACACTACAGGGAAGCCACATGAGGCAGAACTCTAGCCACACAGACAGGGCAGGAGGGACACACAGGCCAGGCCAGGGAGAGGGTACCCTGAACACACAGGCACAGGGAAGGTGTGGGGAGCTACGGCCAGTACAGAAGGGGGAAGTGCCACACAGCACAGAGGCCACCACAGGCAGGTGTTCCCGGTGCAGAGGAAGTAGCAGGGAGGACAGCGGGGAGAATACAGTAACAGCTGCCGGGGGGGTGAACACAATCCAGGAACATGGTCAGTGCCACCTTCCAGATGGAGGCCGTTATGAGAGGGGTAAGAAGGCGGGCGGCAGGGGGGCATGGCCATGGAAGGGATCATTGGCGGTGTGCCCCCAACAGGCAGTACCGAGCACGCACCAGCTTCGAGCTGTACAGTGATACTGAGATTGTGGGCCAGTACCACCTGAATAGGGCAATTCTGAGGCTGCTCTGTGAGCTGTGCAGTGATGTGATGCAGGCACTCACATGACGGAGCCATGCCCTGTCAGCGGAGACTAAAGTAACAGCCTGCATGTGCTTGCTCACCACAGGTACCTTCAAGAGACCAACTGGGGACACCACAGGCATAACCTAGTCAGCCATGTCATGCCACCTCACCCAGTTTCTCAGCGCACTGCTGCCACATGCTGTGGAGTACATCCATTTCCCCAGCACACTGGCGGAGTGCACAGTAAACATATAGGAGTTCTACAGGGTAGCACGTATGCCTGGCATGCTAGGGGCAATAGACTGCACCCATGTGGCCATACCCACACCACCTGGCCCTGAGGGGGCCGCATACATCAATCACAAGGGCTATGCCAGCATCCACTGCCAGCTGGTGTGCGATGCCAGGGGGTGCATAAGCAATGTCTGTGCCATGCACCCTGGGGTAGCACATGATGCCTTCATCTGGCACCAGTCGGCACTGTGCCACAGATTCGAGAGTGGGGACATCCCCACTGGTTACCTAGTGGGTGAGTATGCAAACTACATGGACAATCATAGGGCCTGGGGGGGCATGGCCAGAGGTGACATGGGTAGTGGCCTACATGGCGAGGGGCAGGGTGATGCTGTTCACCAAACTAACCTCCACCCTCTACACACAGGTGACAGTGGATACCCACTCCATCCCTGGCTGCTCACACCCTACTGGCGGCCCACGACCCTCTAGCAGCAATGCTACAATGAGGCACACGCCACCACACGTAATGTCATCGAGCAGGTGTTCAGGATGCTGAAGGCACATTTCCATAGCCTGGACACCTCCGGCGGTGCCCTACAGTACAGCCCCTCAAAGGCCTGTGGGCTATTCCTGGCCTGTTGCATCCTGCACAACATGGCCAATGAATGTGGGATAGCCGTACAGGTTGAAGAGGGGGACAACGATGGGGACAATGAGGACACTGGTGATGATGGTGATGGGCAGCTCCCCCTTGGGCGACGGGACCCCCGACTGATCTGGCTGGCACAGCTGCACCAGGACACCATCATGGAGGAGCACTTCAGCCAACCCAGGTAAGTCATGGGGCCATGTGCAACCACCAGTGGCTAAGGCACAACCCACAAACATGCATGGACACACACCAGGGGTACATGCCATCAAGGGAAGAGGCAGGGCACAGAAGCACACACACAACCAGGGATGGGTGAGGATTAACATGCCACACGGACAGACACACACACACAATGCACCAAACTTTCGCAGAGGGCAAGAGGCACACCGACCCAGAACACCAACCCTAGCCACACACATGTCCACAGGCCACCACACCCACTGCCTGTCCATTTGCATGTGTCAGATGCTGAGCACCATTGCACATTGGTGTACAGTGCAATGCAGGCATCATCATGCACACGCAACTGCGGACAGCTGCCGGGAGGGTGTGCAGGTGGACTGTGTGTCCGCGTGCAGGGTGGAGTACCCACCCGTGCACTGCCCACTGAAAGACACAATGCACACAGGGCAGCACCAGACAGTAGCCACGCTGGGAGACAGGTCAGTCACGCAACACAGTGCCCCGGCCACCACAGATGCATGGGCGGCCCCACTGAAACCCACCAGCACTGACAGGCTGACCACTGGCCTTATGGGGTGGCACCAATGGTCCCCCAGGGGTTCCACTGCGTGAACATGACTGTGTTCGTGCAGGGGTCTGCAGCACACCGAACATGCCTGCGCCAGGAGTGCTCAGGATGCCCACAGCTGAACCCAGTATTGACAGGGAGGGAGTCGCATGATGCCAGGAATGGGGGTGGACAGTGCACTGCATGGTGTCTGCGATGCATGGGCACTTGACTGTGTGCCTATTGTGACCATGACAGCAGTGAATGCCTGTGCATGCCTGTCAATGGCAGTGGTCACATCCTCCTGCAAACGGTCCATCCCTGCCATGATCAGAGCGGTGTCCCTGCTGCAATGCTCCTCTTCCCGCTCCAGAGCCACACACAGTGCATCCACTGACGTCGCAAGTCACACCTGCTGTTGGACTGATGCTTGCAGTAGGCGGGTGTGCTCATCCAAGAGGTCATCTGCCTCCTTGGCATCCTGTCCCTCAGGGTGTGCATGGCCCTGATGCTCAGCACCCCTTGAGGGTGAGTGCTGTGCACCAGGACCAGGTCTGGGCATGTCCACAGGTGGTGCAAAGATGCTGACGCTGAACCCTGTACCCCCAAGCCCACTGTCCGACTGCTGATGCTGCCCCTCTGGCTACCGCTCCCCAGGGCTCAGTGGTGCTGCCGCAGTGGCCGCAACAGTCCCACTGTCCTGAACAAACACCAGTGCTGCCCCACTGGTGCTGACAGGCACAGGCTGAGACTGTACTGACACACAGGCCTCCATGGCAGCTCCACCCACAGCTATGGGCGCGATGTGTCCTGCTGTGTGGCCATCCCGTGGCACACATGTGTCACTGCCCATGACATTAGTGACATCATCATCGGTGACGGACTCTGCACCAGCCCCAGTCACAGCATGCTGGCATCCGTGGACACCGGCATGCTGGGACTCAGACAGGGCTTCCTCTGCACCTGTACAATGACATCATTGTGGACTGCCAGGCGGCCCCACTGTCACACTGATCCACGTGTACCTGTGGGGGTGGATGAGCCCTCCTCCATCTCCAGCTGACTGTCCTCAGTAGACAGGCCCACCACCGCTGACCCATGCAGATGCTCAGGATCTGTAAGGGAAAGCAAAGTCACGTTACTGCATGTGACCTACCCTGCCTCCCCCATAGACAGACCATGACTTACCATGCAGTGATGGGCCACTACCTGTCTGGAAGCCACCACCTGGAACACCCTCAATGGCACTACGCTGCATGCTTCCAGTAAGCCTCTCCTCCTGTGGGGTCAGCTGTACCACCTCCGGCTGTCCCCAACCTGTTGCAGCTCATGCTGCCCTGATGGCAGCCACCTTCTCCTTTATCATCCTCCTGTCCATGCCCATCTTTTTCTTACACTCCTGCACAGAGTGCTGCTGGTTGCCATGCAGGTTCACAGCACGTGCCACCTCCTCCCATGCAGCAGCATGGGCTTGAGGTGTTCCCCGCCGTCTGCTGAGAAGCAGCTCCTGATCCAGGTAGGCCTCAAACAGGGCTTCGGTCTTGGCCTTGGTAAAGTTAGGCCTCCTCCTCCTCCCACCACTGTGTTCCTCCTCTCCCACAACTTGCTTGGTCATTATGTAGCCTGTAAGAATGGCAGTTGTTACCTGTGACTGCGCAGTCCCATGCATGTCCCTAAATCAACAGTCCACACTCCCAAACAGCATGCAACTCACCAATAGACTGCAGTAACTGACTATGGCCACTGCAGCCCAATGTCGCACTTTTATAGCACAACCCATGTAAATGAGGCAAGGCGCAACTTTAAGTGGATGCAAATTGCAGTGCTGTGCCATTGAATGGCTGATTAGCTGATTTGCATATGACGGCTGAATATCACACTGTTGCGCTTTGCGCAATTGTGTTGAATGTACTGAGCCAATGGCGCAGTTCTGTGACATGCCTAGTACACACCTCACTGCGCATGCTCGGGTTGCTGACGCAGATGTCTGCTGCACTGATGACATGCTGTGCACGGTAGGCAATGCATGACATGGCCACCATTGTGCCAGTGGCGCTATAGCGATGGTCACTACATGGCGCTGTGGTACTGGGCCATCATAGGTGCACTGGGCCAACTGTGCAGTAGGCCGCTAATGGTGGTGGCACACAGGCAGCCAATTGCAGTACATGCATTGGGTTCCAATGGCATTGTGCGTGTCCATGCACCAGAGACCCTTGACCTTGTGCTCGACCTTTGCCCCTAGGCGCCATGCATCAGGGCATGGTGCCTATCACGCTGTTCGCTGACAGCGCAATAGGGAATGGCAGCGCTGTCCTGCACAGCATCTGCACGTGGAGAGCCACGCTGCAGAGTGCCATATTGCCAAATCGAGCAGAGAGCATAGCATGCAGGAGGGCAGCTCAGTGGTCAGCAATAGAGCTGGCCAACCTAGTGGCTATTGTGGAGCCACACCATGGGCCACTCTTTGAGGAGGCACCCCTGGACAGGTCCAGGACCCAGGTGTGGGAGGAGGTGGCCACTGCACTTGAGGTGGCCACAGGACAGGGGAGGAGCACTGAGCAGTGCCACCACAGGTACGGGGACCTGTGGCGGAGGGAGCCGGAGCTGCTAGCATGCCTGCGGGCATGTGCCAGAAGGGGCACGGTGCCACGGCCAGGTAGGGGTTACGTCAACACACTTTTATCTTCCATATGAGTAACACTGTTGTATGTGTCCAGCACATGGGGAGGGACTGTCTGGGGTTGGCTGTGGTGGTGTTGTCAGGGTGTGGGGTGGGTGGGTGTGGCTGGGTGGGAGGGCACACACCTGGGGGCAGGGGGACTTAGCTATGGGATTGTACTGATGTTCCTCTCTCCATGTTTGCACCACAGGCCTGGAGGAATGCCACCGTGCCTGTGAACTTCGGCGGCAGGAGGAGCAAAGCGCAGCAAGGCGGGGCTAGTGCCCTCATTGCCCACTGGACCATCCCAATGAAGGTGAGTGCCATACCTCCATGATTACTATTGCATGCTGTGTAACAAGGTGGGCAGCGGGGCATGGCCACCATCCATCTACACCACTGCCATGCACGCAACTTGTTACAGTCAACACTGTCCAGTGACAATGCATGTCTGGGAGTGCATCAATTGTGGTCCATGCATGCACCAGGTACATGGTTGTGCCACTGCCTTTGCACCACATAGCCATGTCACTAAACGGCCATGGTGGCGCTGTGTGTGACTTGGCCAGTGGGTGTGTGCAGCATTCGGCATGGCTGTATGCACCTGGGTGGGCAGGTCATGTGGACGTGATCACTGTGGGTGGTCACACACCATCACAGAGGTATGTCCCACGGCCGTATGCCATGCACAGTGGGCGGGCTGTATGGGGTTGTGCATTCACACCTATTGACTGTGCTCCCTTGTCCTAGGTACACGCCATCTCCGTGAAAAAAGGGAGGCACTGTGGGAGATACTCCAGGTGGCGAGGGCTTCGCTGGACATCCTCCGCAGGACTGACAACACCGGGGTCCTGTGGAGGCACAGAGCACGACGGAGTCGGAGTGGGGAGAGGCGCTCCTGCTAGGGGTCCCTCAGTCTCTGTAATCCCCTACCCCCCTGGACCCACCCTCACACCCCTCCGTTCCCATCCCATTTGTCCACCCCTGCCCCTACCCAACCCCTCCTTGTTTGTGGCCTTCCCCAACCTTGTATATATTTTGTACATAGTATTGTAAATAGTTTAATTTTATATGTTTGTTCAATACAGTTATTTTGATATGAATACTGTGGTGGTCTCTGATTTGCAGCGGGCTATAGGTGCTCACCTGCAGTGGTGTGCTTGGTGTCAGGGGGGGTGCGGTCATGGGTATGTGTGTGTGTCCATGTGGAGATGACTATGGTGTAGGGGTAGCTATCAGTCAATGTCTGTGGTGTGTGTGTTGTGCCCTGTGCACTGGATGACTGTGTGCAGTGGTCCATGGTATGTGCTCTGTGTCCATGGCGCACCTATCAGCCCGTCCATGGCCTGTGCAGCTGACACACATGCATGTCTGTGACCTGCATGGTCCGCTGGCATGTCAGTGGTGGCAGTCCCTGCAGAGCAGCCACTGTACCTGTCACATTGCTGGGTTGCCTCCTGTCACTGGTGTGGTGCATGTCTGCCTCGGGTGACACTGTGGCCTCCACAGTTGTTGTCCCATCTCCATGCTGTGCCTTGTGTGTGTTGCAGGGGATGTGCACCACTGTCTGTGACTTGTGCTCCAGGCAAATGATGGTGGTGTATGGGTCCACAGTATCTTCGCAAGGTGGCTGGCACTCCAGTGCCATGGAGGACTGTGGGTTGTGTGTACACAGTTTACATGGGCCCACAATGGGGGCTTGGTTTCCCCACCACTGCGTTCCTGTGTTGTTGTGCTCTTGGGTATGGGTGGGTGTCTGTCCATGCACTGTGTGGCATCCGGTGTGGTACATGCTTCCACACACCACTGTGGGTGTCTGTGCTAGCTGTTGTGGCCAGTGGTGGATCAGGTGTGTCACTGGAATACTGTGCAGGGTGCTGTACCACTGGTGGTGGTGTCCGGGGCAAGCCCTGTCCCATGTGGGGTACCTCATGTGCCAGCGCATGGTTGGTCTCTCAGCAGTACCTCGGGGGGACTGTGCATGGTGGCACTGTGTCTGCCATTGTTGCATTGCTGTGTGCTACCACCCGCAAATGGGTGCTCATGGTGGGGCTGGCTTGCATGGTTCTGTGGTGCACAGGGTTGCATTGTCACAATGAGGGTGGTGGCATACATGGGGTTTCCTGCAGTAGTGGTCACTGCTCATGGGGGGGGTGTCTGGGGGTCACGGTGCAGGGTGTGCTTTGCATTGGGGGGATGGTGTGGCACAGGGTGGTCAGCCCTCCCTTGTGTGCCAGTCACAGCTTGCGGGGATGTGTGATGGTGCACCATGGCCCAGCTGTGGGTTGTTTGGTTGTCTCCATGGGCCGGTGGTTATTCCATTCCTCCCCAGTTGTGCAGTGCATGGGGTGTGGGGTGACGATGTCTGTTCTGCTGTGTGTTCCTGTGGCATGTGTGGTGGGCCCCTACCTCCCTGGTCATGCAGTTGCATTGCTCTGCTGCTGGGGGGCATCCCTGGTTGCGCTATGGTGCCTCTGGACTGCTCAGCTGCACATCCCTTGTTGCACTATGGCGCATCAGATCTACTCAGCTTCCCTTCCCTAGTTGCGCTATGTCACAGGTGGTGCGATATTCAGTCGTCGGCTGTAGGTGCAATTTGGCCTGCTCCGTTTTTGAATATCATGTCTCTTGCACATGGGTGCAATGGACTTGCGCTTGCTCCTGCTATTGCGCACTTTTTGGGCGCAGTTTGAATATCTGGGCCAAGGAGTTTTGAAGCTCATTGTGGTGGCTCCTAGGCAAGCGACAGACAGAGCCGCCATATTTGTAAGAGTGTTCAGTCCTCCCATACATGGAACAACAGCCAATGAGGGAGTGGCATGGCTTATGTGACTGAGCACATGAATGCCATAATAATCAGCCAGTTATTATGGCAAATATCAACTGCACCAACCCATTGAGAAAAATTGCTGACCAGTAATTATGTTTCTGTTATATTTAGAGACATCATCAGCATAATTTTACTTTTCTCAGATATTTGTAAGACAGTTTTTATTACTCATTTTATAAGTAGTGCGTTAAGTCATTAAAGGCAAACAACAATCAAAATAAATATATATATACTGTGCAGAGTGTTTTCTTTTGTGTCGGATGTCTCAGTGCATTTCTTCCTTTGTTTGCTGTTAGGGATTTTTTTTAATTATTTGTCTATTTGTTTTATGGCCCCTGAGGATCTTCATGTCTGTATATCTTATTGCTTTTCATTTTCCTACAATACCTTCTGTTCAAGGCGACATTGATGCATTGGGGACCATTAATTTGGTCCAGGCTGTTCAGTTTACAGTAGTAAAACAATAATTTCAAGTGCCTCTCCTTATCTTTTTTGTAATTCAATATACTTTTATTAATATTAATACATAAAAAGACATGAATACAGCCATGGGTAGCAGATAGGCAAACAGGAGAAATACCCCCTGTACAGTGTACATATCAATCCTACTTTAAAAAAATAAATCCCTCCCCCTCTCCCGTCCTCCCTTGGTAACCTTCTAGAAAACCTCCCTAACCCACACCCCCATCAAGCATGTATATACTCAGTCATCAAGGCATATTGATATAAAATTTGTTACAATACAGTATCATGGTTTTCATATACTGTAGTGAGTAAGGCATCTAGAGAACCCCATCTAAGCTGATAGACACGCGGTCAGTTGTTCATAGTTATGATATGCTTCTCTAACTGGAGGGCAAATAGCAATTCCTTATGCCATTCTAAAATTGACAAAATTAAATTATCCATCCAATGTCTCATGATGATTAACTTGGCTATTGCCGAGATCAAAGCCAGATGTGCTTTTCTAAGGTTGGGAGTACCCTTTGGGAAAAGGTAAAGAAAACAGATCTCTGGAGTAAAGTAAGAATCAAGACCCAAAAAGGGGTCAAGTGTCCGTCTAATGGCTTGCCAGAAAGTCTGGACCAGCAGGCAGGCCCACAGCATGTGATATAGTGTTACAGTGTGGTTTGCACATCTGGGGCACTCAGAGGAAGACCGACTCCCCAGGCTGTACAGCTTAAGCTGTGTAAAATAAAAGTTGTGCATGATATTGTGCATTGTATTAAATGCAGCCTATCTTGCTTAACAAATTTATATAAAGTCTGCCATAACTTACTCCAGAGATCAGGTTCAGCACTAAGAGAAAACACTTGCAGCCAATAGTAACAAACTCCTTGGGGTAGGGCAAGGTCAACCAATTGGATAGTTTTATAAGTTGCAGACACTGCATGGGGTTCTCCAGCTGCCTGCAGGAGTCTATTAAAAACATCAGCAGACTCCAAATGCATCTCTCCTCAACCTAAGTGGGCAGCAATAGCCTCCTTGAGCTGTTGATACTTCAAAAAGGCTGTTACAGGCACCTTAAATCAATGTCTGAAATGGGCAAAGGGAATCATTTTACCTTCAGCATATATGTCAGAGACTCTTATATTGCTCAGAAGAGGCCAGAAGGCCAGGGAGATGGGTCTATGTCCAATTTGAAAGTGAGGATTTCCCATAACAGGCTGTTCCAGTAGAAAGTGCCAGTCATGGGATAGATGCATTTGCAGTTGTGTAGGGCCCTAATAAACCAGCCCAATGGAGTATTCCAGAGAGGTTTTGGTATTGCTTTGGGCATAGTGTATAATAGGGCCGGTAGAGTACAGTGGGATTGAGCTGCTAAAAATTGTTTGATATCTAACCACAAGGGTAAATATGTCTGCAGTTCGCTACTTGTAATCTCTCTGGACCAAAATGACAGCCTACTAAGGTGACGAGCACAGTAGTAGGAAAAAAATGAAGGGGTTGCTAATCCACCCTGCTTTTTAGGTGCAGAGAGCTTCAAATAAGAGCGTCTGACACTCTTACCCTTCCAAAGGAAGGCAGTTAGCATTTGCTGGAGTTTAAAAAAACATTTTTTGGAGAGAAACAGACCTAGCGTCCCCAGAGTGTACAATACATGGGGCAAGACATTCATCTTGACAGTGTTTATTCTTCCCCATAGTGAAAGAGGAAGAGCTCCCCACCTATCTAAATCAGATTTAATTGTACTCAATAAAGCTGTAAGTTTCAACTTAAGCATGGTGGAAATCTCTCTGGCAACCTGAATTCCAAGATAGGTATGGGATTTGGATTCCCATATCAAATTAGTGTTTTCGAACACTGACCGGGAGGTTTTATTATTTAGGGGAAAAACTTTAGTCTTAGACTCATTAAGCTTGTAGTGGGAAATTGCAGAGACCTGGTAAATCTCAGCAAGAAGATCTGGGATACCTACTGAGGGATGTTGGAGGTGTAAGAGAAGATCATCGGCATATGCGAACAGGGAATACTGTTGATCCCCTATTTTAAACCCCTGAAGTGTTTGGGAGGTTATCAGCCTCCTTATCAGGGGTTCTAGATAAAGGTTAAATAGTAATGGGGAGAGGGGGCAACCCTGCCTGGTTCATCTCTGGAGTAAAAGAGGATCAGACAATGTCCCATTACACCAAATCCAGGCTGAAGGGGCGGTATATAGCAGTCTAACCCATTGAAGAAAGCTCGAAGGGAAACCTAGATGGACTAAGGTTGCAAAAAGGAAGTCCCAAGAAACCCTATCAAAAGCCTTTGCGGCATCCAGGGATATCAGCGCAGCTGGAATATCTGAGTCCCTGGATGCCGAGAGGATATACAATAGCTTATGCATATGATCCACTGAGGATCTGCCTTTCATGAAACCAATTTTCTCTCTACTTATGAGAGCGGGGAGCAGGGGACCCACTCTCGTGGCAAGAATCTTAGCTAAAATTTTGACATCAGTATTAATTAGTGAAATAGGCCCATAGCTTTCCGGATATAGAGGATCTTTGCCAGATTTGGGAATAAGAGTAATTAATGCATTCAGGAAGTCTGGTTCTGACATACCCTCAGCAAACCAATAATTATAGACCTCGGTCAGGAAGGGAGCAAGCTCTTGCAAGCAACTCTTATACAAATTATTAGAGAAGACATCTGGACCCAGGGATTTGTCAAGTGAAAGTTGTTCAATTGCTGCTATAACTTCCTGTACAGTGATCAAGTTTCCAAGAGAGGTAACTTGAGAGGTCTCTAATTTAGGAAGATCAGTAGCATTGAGGTATGTAGCAATACCCAAGGCTGCAGGTCTATCCTCCCGAGCTTCGGAATAAAGCTTTTGATAATAAGATCATAGAACCTCAGATATTTCTGTGGGGGATGTAACAATATTGTCATCTATAACTGATTTAATGCATGGAATAATTCGAGAGGCCATATTGAGCCTGAGTCGAATGACTAATAGCTTGGCAGCCTTCTCACCTGTATTGAGGTATTTCATTTTTGCGCATTTCAATGAGAGCTCTGCCTTTTGGTACATGAGGTCCGAATATTGGCTTTGCAATTTGTGAAAGGCTGTCCAATCAGCATCTGGGGATTGCTGAGTGAGAGTACGTTCCAACCGATGTATCGCTTGGAGTAAGGTTGTTTGCTGGGGACGGAACTTACAAAATTTTGTGGTCGACAATCTGAGCACCCCCCCATGAGAGAGCATTTTAGGGCTGCCCAAATCATGTCCATTCTAGTAACCAAATTCCTGTTGTCCAGCAAGGAATTAGAGAGAAAATTTTTAATGTGCTGAAGAGAGTCAGGTTTTTGAAGCAATTGGTTGTTCAGTTTCCAAAGGGTATCTCCTCGGATGCCTGGTCCAAGGAGATACGTAAGGTAAACCGGAGCATTGTCTGATATAACTCTTGCATGTATATCTGTATGTATTACACCAGACACTGCAAAGGAACTCAAAAGAAAAAAAATCAATACGGGAAAAGGATTTGTGCAGGGGTGAGAAATAGGTATACTGGCGTTCTCCATGATTGAGAACTCGCCAAACATACAGAAGATTAGCACCTGTCATGAGATCATGCAGTGCCCTTTGTGAGGGGGGATAGACCCTGCTTTCGGGAGTCAGATCTATTTACATGCGAGTAAGGCACAATGTTCCAGTCACCTCCCAATATAGTTAAAGTAGGTGGATTAGCAACCACTAGGCTCAGTAGGTAAGTAAAAAAGTGAGAGGATTCACAATTTGGCCCATATATAGCACCTAATATGGTATGTCGCATTCCCAAGAATCCATGTAGGATAATATATCTACCATCAGGATCCCAGATTTCTGTATCAAGCTTAAAGGGAACTTTTTTATCTATCAATATTGCAACTCCCCCACTAGATGTGGACTTCTCTGCTCCATATGCTTGTCCCACCCAGATCTTAACGAGTAGACTGATATCTTCTTGTCCAAGATGCATCTCTTGGAGACAAGCAATCCTAGTTTGTAGCTGGTGAAGGTGCCTGAGAATAACCTGTCTCTTACATCTGTCCTGTGCCCCTTTAACATTCCAACTTACTATCTTATAATGACTACTCATTATTCGACTTTATGAGAAAGGACATTAGGTAGGCTGACCATACTCAATATGAAGTAAGGCCCAATGCATATCTGACTGAGCACTAATAAGAAAACAACCTTAGAGAAATGAATTGACATACTTGATTTACTACCCCCAATTCCCTTAGCAACCATAATAAAAGGAAACTTATTTATCACCATACCCCTTAACCCTAATCATACGTAAATTAAAACAAAAATCCTAGTAGTAGTCCACATAATTTCTCACCCCCAGTTCCAATCAACTGCACCACTATACAATCTCTGGTGAGTGATGTCTTAGCACAGATAATGAGTTACAACAGTACCCTCACCCACCGCTCCTTTGACTCCACCCTGCCCCCGCTACTATTTAATGAGTATAGCCATATATGTAGTCGACCCTATAAAATCAGAGTGTCATATCTACAGAGCACCATGCAAACAATGCCTATCTAATGAAGCTTGGTTACCATGTCAACTTTTTCTTTTCCAAGCATAACCATACATTTTAAAATTGCATCAGAAATTCGGAAACATACATATAACACGTCCCCTAAGCTTTCTCAGTATCCAATATCCTCAAAATTCTCTAGAGCAGTTACTCCGTACTCCAGGCTTTTTAAGAGAAAAAGAAAAGGAACAAACAGCAGGTCAGGTTCATTTAAAGGCAAACAGAAATGCCATAGTTAGCATTTAATTAGCGTCTTTGCTGTTGATCAGTGACATGCTAGAGTCTTGACCAAGCATCCTTGCTCTCTCCCTTGGTGAACCCTGCACGATTTTTGGAAATGTACATAAAGAAAGCAATTAAACTCTGTACTGAGGGTATTCCAGTGTACCAGATAAGATTTCTGGTTATGTCCAACACAAAGCAATCAAAGAAGGCATCTACCCCTGAAGAACCGGGCTGCTCCTTTAGAAATCAGGCCAAACTTTTCAAAGTTAGTAAGCAGACATATTTATTTACCGCTGAAGCATTTCCATGCAACCTTCACTTAAAGAGATCTGGGAAAAGGCCTTTAAGCTCTTGATTCACCTGATCCTGAGATTCAGAGGAAATCCATCTATCCCCGGTTTTCACCTGAAGCACCGCAGGATATTTCATGCGAAACGGAGTTCCCACAGTAATAAGCTTTGCCACAATCGGATGCAATTCTTGCCACTTCACTCACACTGACTGTGGGAGATCCTGAGTGATCCTGATTCTATGCCCTTCCCACAGAGCCTCCTGCAGATCACACACCTTTGCCAGGATATGCCATTTTTCTAAGAAATTTAGCAATTTAAAAATGAGACGCCTAGGTGGAGAGTTGGGTGGTGGAGGAGGGCGGAGAGCACGATGGGCCCTTTCGATAATATAGGAGGCTCCATTTGGCGAGGGACCTGCAATTCTTTCACATAGCTTTTGAAGAAAGAGAATAGGCGTTTTTCCTTCTTCCTTTTCAGGGATTCCGATAACAAGGAGGTTATTTCTCCTGCTTCTCCCCTCCAGGTCCTCAAGTTTCTCCTTGAGTTTCTTAATTCTCCGACCAACAAGCATTATAGCCAACTCGCTTTTATCATGTTTTTTCTCCAGGGATAATAGTTTGGCTTCAGAATCACCCATACGGATGGTTAGGGAGTGAACAGATGATTTGATGTGCTGCAGGTCCTCAGAAATTGTAGAGATTTTGTCTTGCAGGGGTTGCATTAACTCTAGGAACCATTCCTCCTAGATCACACCCATTGCAGTGCTAGATTTGCTAGATCCCACTGCCTGGTGCTTAGGGTGCTTTGCGGCCTTGTCCTTCTCCGGGGTGGGTGGCGGTGAATGTCTTGGCGGCACTTTTTTCATGTAAATCTCCATGGGTAAACTGATGCACTGCAGACCCAGATGCTCGACACTTGAAGTTGTGCAGTTATAACTGGCTAATAATCAGAGAAACTGTACCGGAGAGCTGAAATGAGTAGCGGAGGTGCGGAGCAATGGAGAGATGCTGCTGCTTCTCAAGCTGCCATCACGTGTCCTTCGCCTCTCCTTATCTGGTAGCAGTAATAAAGGATGCAGTCACAGTTGTGAAAACACCTGAAGGATAATTGAGTGGACTATTCTTTAAGGAAAAAGCAAGAGTCTTCACTAATCATAGCAAGGGTGATCTGGGGTGATTTGTGTGCCTTTTATGTGTGATTTGCTGAAAAGAAAAACTTTAAAAACAAAACACTCACTCCTGCAGGATAGACCTGGGAATTTACCTTGAAAACAAAACCTTGGACTGGAAAGAGTTATTTATTTGAGGCCAGGACAACAGGTTTCCAATACAACAGTGCTGCTGCAGTGTAAACAGCAAATAAGCACTCGCTGAACCAATGCTTGTTGGCACATCATTGTAACATGGGACAGAAGGCATTTTAGGAAGAGGAAATGCAATAAAACATACATACATGAAGATCCCAGGGACCCTAAAACAAGTTGGCAAATTTAGAAAAAGCTCCTAACAGAAAACAAAGGAAAACTGTACTCAGACTGCATGTACAAATCAAAACACTCTGCACAACATATTGTTTGTGTTAACCTTCAACTGTAGTTCATCTTTAAATAAGGCTGCCAGTAGCAATTTGTGAAAAATCCCTTTCCTTGTGGTTACTTTTGACTTTACATACTTGATTGATTCTGTGGACATATTAGGAAGGTGGCTGCATGTTTTTCTGCTGGTAAGCAGCCCCATACCCCACCCAAATGTTAAATTTATTTGTAGTGGGTATGGAAAAACAGTATGGACTTTGGAAAACTTCAGATTCCTGTATCTCAGTTCAGGGTTGAAATTCAAAGAAAAGATAAACAGATATACTGTTGTTTTTACCAGACATATTTTATTACTAAAAACAAAACTATATGATTAATTTTCCCTACTAGCAAATACTGCTGCTTAAAAAGCAGATGTGTATACAGCTCTCCCACCACCACCACCACCCCCATTGTGCCATTATAAGTGGCATTCTCTACCCCAAGGCTACTGTCTAGAACATAAACATCATGCCCCTCACCTTCACTTTTGGGTGCTTCTTAATAGCTGTAGCGTTGAACTCATCCTGGACCCTACAACCCCATCCCTGCTCCCCCGTATACGCGAAAGATCTGAAAATCTGACATAAATATCCATAGCCTTCTTCCCAAGCTTGATGACTTAAAAGTATGGGCCACTCAGCACTCCCCTGATAGACTATGTATCTCAGAAACATGGTTATTCTCCCATATTCTGGATACCCAGGTGGCCCTGCCCAACTTTAACCTCCACCAGCAAGACTGAGGTAAAAGAGGTGGTAGTGTAGCTATTTACTTCCGTAACTCCCTTTCCTACACTGTTACCCATCATGAAGCGATCCCCCATTCACATGAACTCCTTTTAGCCACTCTCTCTTTTCCTTCCTCTATGCCTATTGCTGTGGGAGTCCTCTATGCCTCGCTGAAACTTCTACCTTCCTCCTTTGTCTCCTGTGTCTCTGCTGTCTCTTCCCTTGCTCCACCAGGAGAACTTATTCTCCTTGGTGACCTTAATTTAGACTGGCTCTCACCTTCTTCACTCAACTTCTGCCAACAGATAGAAGCTTTAAACTGATCTCAGCTAATAAAAGAACCAACACGCCCAAACCCTCATAACCAGTTACATACCCTACTTGACTGGGTGCTCTCTTTCCACCCCCACCACATCTGCTCCACTGATGTATTACCTGATGCTCTCAGTGACCACTGCCTCACCTTCTGCATCAGGAAGATACATACTCCCCCTAACCCTTCCTAAATAAATCTGGTACCGACCCCTCAGATCCCTCAATTTGAGCAAACTGCTTCAAGACCTAGCTACTGCCAACTGGTCACCTGTTTTCTCCTCCTTATCTGTTGATGATGCACTTGCTCATTTCACTTCTGTCTGTTTAAATGTTTGGGATACCAATGCTCCTCTAAAACCAAGCAGAGTAAAGTGCTCTCATCATCCTTGGATCACCCCTGAAATCCTGTGCATGAGCAACACCCGTGACCTCTCGTGGTCTCATTTTAAATCCTCATACAACCCTGTTGACCTTCAGATCTACCATTCACTCCATAATAGATGCACCAAGTGCATTCGACATGCCAAAGCTGAATTTTTTAAATCTCACCTGTAAACCTTCAGCAGCACTCTGTCCTTCTTCTGGCATGATATCCGTTCACTCCTCCACCCATCTCATGCCCCCCCCAACCCTCTGTGATGTGGGTTCACTTATCACTGATCCCACCCTTGTTGCAGAACTTCTAAATAAGTTCTTCACTACCTCTACCATTCCGCATGACCCCCCAACCCTGTGCCCCTTCTTCTCCCCATGGTCCCCTAACTTCCAGTTGCCTCTGATATCCCCCTTGAAGTCCTCAAAGCTCTTTCCTCCCTAAGCCCTACCAAAATCCAGCCCTGATGGCTTGCACCGGAAGCTCATTTTACTCTCTGCTCCATCACTTGTCATCCCCCCTAACCTTTATCCTCAACCTATCCATCTCCACTGCTACCGATCCCTCAGCCTGGAAATTCACCACAGTCCTTCCCATCTTTAAAGGAAAACAGTCAAAACTAAGGGACTCCCACCCCCAAAAGGCTTACCTTCCGGTTTAGCTTTGCCCACTCACAGTGGCGGTTTTCTTGTGCTGCAACAGAGTTTATTTTATTTTCTAAAAGTCCACGACCCGGAAGTATGGTGGACGCTAGGGAGGTGGTATTAACTATAATAGTGCGGTGCTGCATTGCTTGCTTCAGTACGTATGTATTAAAGCGAACAGTGCGGCGCCACACCATTACAGTTAATGGAGCTCCCCTAGCATCCTCCATACTTCTGGGTCACGGACTTTTAGAAAATAAAATAAACTCTGTTGTGGCATGAGAAAACTGCCGCTTTGACTGGGTAAAGCTAAATCAGAGGGTAAGCCTTTGCGGGGCAGGAGCCCCCTAGTTTTGACTGTTTTCCTTTAAAGGTGGTGATGCCTCTGTCCCTGGAAACTACCGCCCAATTTCACTTCTCCCTTCACTCACTAAAGTATAAGAGTCCCTAATTCTATCCAGGCTAAATGATTTCCTCCTAACTTCCAACACTCTATTCCCAGTCCAATCAGGTTTCAGGAAGCATCACTCTACCTCTGCCTCCCTGCTACATTTTACTGATGCCATCCACTCAGCCATGGATCAAGGTCTAATTACCTCAGCAATTTTTATTGATCTTGTGAAGGCCTTTGACTCTGTGTCCCACCCTGTCCTCCTAAATAAACTTAGTCCCCTAGTCCTCTCTCCGTCTTCCATGTCCTGGTTCAGACCTTATCTGATGGGCAGTTCACAGTCTGTAAAAATCAACAGTGCTCTATCCTCCCCTCTTCCTATCCTGGCTGGCGTACCCCTAGGCTCGATCCTTGAGCTTGTTCTTTTTTTTCTGTTCATTAAAAACCTCCCCTCTGTTTGCTCCCATGCCAAAATCCACATGTATGTGGAAGACACCATCCTCTTCCTTTCTGGCCCTTCCGTCTTGGCCATCCAAACATTCCTGCAAAATGAATTTTCAGCTGTTACATCCTGGTTTAATGCTAATTGTCTAAAACTAAACATGAAGAAAACTGTTGCAATGGCTCTTGGTACAAAGTAAAAACTGGCTAAACTTCATGCCCTAGCCTCTTTCCTCTCCAGAGTGTCCACTCCCCTTGAAAATGTCCTCAACTATAAATACCTTGGGGTTTGGCTCAATCTTTCACTCAACTTCTCCTCCCACTTCAGCGCTCTCCTCTCGAAACTGCATCCTAAACTAGGATTACTCTACCGGCACAAAGCTAGCCTTCCCCTCCCCATTAGATATGACCTAATGGTTAAATGGATTCTCCCTGCCTTTGACTAAGCTGACCTGGTTTTCAGTGCTGCCCCTGCAACCTCCCTCTCTAAACTTGATGTGCTCTACCATGCCTTCTGTAGGTTTGCCTCGAACTCCCCCATCTGACACACCGCTGCGACCTCTACTGTGCTCTATCCCTCCAATCCCTCTCCCAGAGATGCTTCTCCCACTGTGCCACCTTTGTATCTAAATTCTGGTTCGGGACCTTCCCTACTTAAATTGCCTCTCTCCTCAATCCTTCCACTCCCTCCCCATATAACTCGTGGTCGGCCAGTGCCCGTTCTTTCGCACTCCGACGTGCCCGCACCTCGGCCGGCAAACTGGCCTTCTCTGATAGGCTTCCATCCCTCTGGAACAGCATTCCCCATGAAACCCACCTCACTCCTTCCTTTACTGCCTTTAAGCACATACTCAGATCTTCCCCTTCCACTTACTGCTCCTGCCCCATGATAGTTTTCCCTTCACTCCATCTCTGTGTCAGCAGGCTTTTCTCTCCCTCCGCATCAGCTGACTCCTGTCTGTTGTTTTCCCTGTTTAACCAATCTCCTCCTGCTGACCTGCTGGTTTATCTATGTAACCCCTGATTGTGTGTGCATCTATGTATATTTTGTATCATATTGTATATAATTGCAATTACTTTTTTTATCACGTGTTCTTAATCGAACAGACTGCTTCTATGTACATGTTATTTACCATGTAACCCAATTATTGTTTTATCCTCTGTTTTGTACCCCTGCCCCCGTGCTGCACCTGGAAACGAGTGTTTCTGCTCATGGTGTCTTTCCTGGTTACCAAATTTTAAATAAATAAGTGCTTTGACAAGTGACATTATGAGTTAAAATCAGTCAAGGGCTCCTGATCATGATATTGTTGCTTGCATATCAGGTGGTAGCTGAAAATAGATAGTTCTATGCCTAATGCAGTTACTTGGGGAACAAAAACAAATAAATACATGAGTTGTTATTTCAATTAAAGCTGAACACATACAGGAGCTGCTCTGTCTTATTCAATGTCCGCAAGTAGTTTCATGCTGTACCTCTCAATCTTTTGTAACTGAAACGAGGAACACTGAGACTCAAACTGCAGGACAGTGAGGAACACTGACCCTCATAATGCGAGACACATCCTCACACATGGAGATGCAAGCTCTGAACACTGTGAACATCATCATGTTTACGTGTACTAGGTTTATTTTTGATTTAGCTTCTTAGACTATTACTAAGTTCTGTTTTAACATCTGGAATTACAGCCCATTCTCTGAGCATCCACTTTTCCATCAGGGTTGATGAGGGACAGTGCAGCTTTGAGGGGTAAATTAAGGGATGTCTTTCATAATCTGAAACAGCTGAGAGATATGTGACATCAGTATGAGGGGCCACTGGCTAATCGCAATTGATATAACTCTGGTTGCAGCACTTGCAATGACACAACTGGGGAGCGGGGCCACATATGTATCTTGTTTTGAAGACCAGACAGGCAGAAAAAAAGAGATGCATATTAAGGAAAAAAGGGGATAAGGAAACAAGAATCTGGACATCTGTGTTTCCCTTAGTCTTTTAACATTGGCTTTCAAGAGTTATATTCTCTTCATCAGGTCAGTGGAAGATGAGCAGAATTCCGTACTAGATACAGGTTAAAGCCTAGAGATTGATTCAAATCAGAGTAGCCTATTTGAATATCAAAGTGCTATGGAGATATTTTAATGCAGTAAAAGCTACGTGTAGTGCTTTGATACTGAAGCATGCCATTCAGTGTTGTATTTAAATCAACACTTTAACAGGTATGGAATTGATCTCTGATTCAAGTTACCTTATGAAAACAGTACAAATCAAAAAACTAGTCCTAAGAACATTTTTGTAAGTACAACTCGGTGTGGAAAGCATCAGGAAGTCCAGAGTGAGTGGGGGGGGGGCTGTTGCTTGCACTCATTGGCCCCTATGCATGAAGGGGCAGATTGCCTATATGCCATGGATGAGCAGCAGACAGGCAACCCTACTTTGAAATGCTGAACACTGGGGTTCGCACAGAGCCCTGCTTGCATTCACAAAAGGGATACACGCGCTTTCCACAGGTGATACCCTGGCCGTTTGTGAAGCTGTGCACATGGATGGTCCGGGGGCATGTCTGGGGGTTCATGACAGTGTGGAGTGTCAGATGAGGAGGTGCATATGGAACCCTGCTGTAGCCTCTGCATGCTCCCTGCAGATTAAACCCATGAGCTGCGATGGAAATAAATATACAGTGGCAATGCTGCCCCAGCCCTCTGGTCGGGATTGGAGGGCTGGGGTGGTCATTGAGGCACTCAGCCATATTTCACAGTAAGTCCAGTCCTGCACCTCCCAGAATTCCCTTCTTATGCAGAGCAGGGGATCCACTACAGGACCCAGGCTAGGCATCTGATTTGTTGCCCACCTGTGTCTCTCGATCCGCCCCTCCATGATCATGTGTGCCAAAGGTGAGCCATGGACAGGTGCCCTGTGGAGGCATGCAGTCGTTCGTACCACACACCCTGTGCCTGTCAATGGGTGCATAGCTATGTGGGCCAGGTACGTGCAAATTATGCTTACCTGGTGTGCCTTTATGCATAGCCCCCATTGTTGGTGAATGCCAAAACTTTTATTCTTGGAGTTCTCTTCATACTGCATGCTGTGAATTGTTCTTATACATATTAAAGAAGCATCGATGTGAGCTAATGTTTGGCCATTCTTTTACTCTGCTTCAGAAATATAGTGCTCTTGTTAGTCTGGCTGGTACCAGCTTCTTGTTTCGAGTGTTAGATTAATTTTCTTTCAGTATTCTACTGAGATATTGTGATATATTTTAAGCTAGCAACATGGATATTGTGAACAGATAGAAACACAAACATTTTGGGACACACTGATCCCTCTGTCGAGAGATGTCACACAAACTATAAGCATTTCAAGATCTATGAGCTCTTTAATTTAGGCTTCAGGCCACATCACAACCTAGAGAAGGCTTTAGCAAGAATTGTCAATAACTTATGTACTCACTGGAGGACAGGAGAGGAGACAGTGAGGGGACATGATTGAAACTTTCAAGTACCTCAAGGGTATAAACAAGGTGCAGGTGGGGGAGCTTTTCCAATGTAGAAAAAGTACGAGAACAAGGGGGCACAATATGAAATTGGAAGGAGGTAGATTAAGAGGTAATATGAGGATGTTTTTCTACACAGAAAGGGTAGTTGACACATGGAACAGTCTGCCACAGGATGTAGTGGGGGCAGGCACAGTGGAGGGGTTTAAACATGCTTGGGACAGGCACAAGGAAAGCCTGAGAGGGGAGATAGTAATGACAAGCCATTAATCACATAGGGTCAGTGGCCATATACAACGTATAGGGCCTACGGGCAGACTGGATGGGCCTAGCGGTCCTTATCTGCCGACAATTTCTATGTGTCTGTGGCTTCTATGTAACATTCTCATAGCTAGAGGTGGGGGACAAACTGACTGTGATTCTTCTGAACCTGTTTTCTGCTTTTGAGACTGTGAATCATGGCATATTGATGGATCACCTTAGAAGTATGGGAAAAATGACTGAGATTATTTTATTTTGGTTCCAGTCTGTTCTCACTGACCAAGAAAAGATAATCGTGATGGTAAAGTCCAGCATAAACAACATTTCTTGGCATAGTTGTAGGGTACTGAGTACCCCACACATCCATTTTGACCACCATGCTAGTCCCCATGTATCTACTGTCACTAGGGGAGAACATCGGGAAGTACAGACTTGTTTTTCATTGTTAGACATACAGTATATTACCCAGCTGAACCCCTCATATGTCCTAGGTAGACACGTCTCTGTGGCTGTGTTAGATCAGTGTCAGGCGCTAAATGGACACACACTGACTGAGACTGAACCCAGACCAGTCAGAGCTCCTTATAATAAACTTAGACTTACAAATGTCAGCTAGACAAGACAGACTACAGTTGGCCACATTAGATGGTGTGTACCTGGTTGCAGAGCAAGAAAACCATCCTGGTTGAACAGCAAGGTAGTGGAGGTGGTGAGAGCAAAATGAGAGGCACACCAGAGGTATAGAAGGACAGGGAAGGAAGTGGACAGGGAGGAGTATGCAAGATGGTCCAGGGAGGTGACCAGAAAAGTGAGAGAAGCCAAGGCCCAGAGGGAGCTGAGATTAGCACAGGGAATTAGCAGGGGGAGGAAGACTTTTTCAGATACATCAGAGAGAAAAGGAAGTGCAAGGAGACAATAGTGAGGATAAAAAGGGGCGGGGAGTGGATGGAAAAGGTGAGGAGCAGGCAGTAGCACTGAATGAATACTTTTGCTCAGTGTTCATGGAAGAAAAGGGCTGGGAGGCTGGGGACAGGGGAGAGGAGGCAACAGATGGAAGAACTGAGGCGAGTAGAGTCCTAGAGGAACTGAGGGCACTGAAGGTAGACAAGGCACCAGGGCCGGATGGTATCCACCCCACGGTGCTGAGGGAGATGGCAGAGGTGCTGGCAGAGCCACTGGTGGATCTGTACAGCACCTCACTGGAGTCAGGGTGTGTGTCACTGGACTGCAGGATGGCACATGTA
This sequence comes from Neoceratodus forsteri, assembly GCA_016271365.2. Taxonomy (NCBI): domain Eukaryota; kingdom Metazoa; phylum Chordata; order Ceratodontiformes; family Ceratodontidae; genus Neoceratodus; species Neoceratodus forsteri. The sequence goes on along the minus strand of CM028137.1, from coordinate 893,024,493 downwards.
GTACCATTACCCAAGAGCGTACCAAGGGATGAACCGGGTAATTATCGCCCGGTAAGTCTCACCTCCATAGTGTGCAAACTCATGGAGACAATACTAAAGGAAAGACTGGTGTCGTACCTGGAGGACAATGGCCTCCAGGATGTGAGGCAGCATGGGTTTGTTTCAGGGAAGTCTTGTCAATCCAACCTGATACAATATTATGACTGGGTGACAGATGAGCTGGATAAGGGTCATGCGGTGGGTGTTCTTTACTTGGACTTCAGCAAGGCCTTAGATTCTGTGCCTCATGGGCGGCTTGGAGGGAAGCTAACTGGTGTAGAGGTAGTGGAAAAAATGATGAACTGGATTACAAGCTGGCTGAGCAGGAGGCTGCAACGGGTGGTGGTGAGAGGAGAGCTCTCAACTCCAAGGCCGGTGATGAGTGGGGTGCCACAGGGCTCTGTGTTGGGGCCAGTATTGTTCGGGCTCTTCATATCAGACATTGCACATGGGGTGGTGAGCAAGATAAGTCTGTTCACTGACGATACCAAAATCAGAGTATTGGTGAATGGAGAGGAGGGATGGAAGCAGCCGCAGAGGGACCTAAGCAAGCTTAAGGAGTGGTCAGAGAGGTGGCAGCTGGTGTTCAATGCAAAGAAGTGTAAGGTTATGCACTTTGGGATGAAGAACCCAAGGAGAGAATACTAGCTAAGATGGGTTAACTGGGGATCACTGAGGAGGAGAAGGACCTAGGGGTAATGATAACAGGAACCATGGACAACACTGGTCAGTACAGGAGAGCAACTGCAAAAGTGAACAAAATGCTGGGGTGCATAGCTAGGGTTTTTCTTCTAGGTGAAAAGAGGTGATCTTGCCTCTCTACAGGTCGCTGGTAAGGCCGCCCTTAAAGTATCATGTCCAGTTTTGGAGGCCATACCTAAAGTGTGATATCAGGCTACTGGAGGGGGTGCAGAGGAGGACAACAAAGATGATATGTGGAATGGAAGGGACAGACTATGAAAGCAGGCTGAGAGACCTGAATATGTACACCCTGGAGGATAGAAGGGATGGGGGGGACATGATAGAGACATTCAAGTATCTGAGGGGAATCAGTAAGGATGGGGCAGATGGGGTCTTTAAATTAAGGAGGGGGAGGGTCACCAGGGGACATGCGCTAAGAATAGAGGGGGGGAAGATTTAGGAGGGAAATGAGGAGACACTATTTCACAGAGAGGGTGGTAGCAAAATGGAATACCCTACCAGAATGAGTGGTATCATGTAAATCTGTGAACAGTTTCAAAAGGGCATGGGGCATGGGACAGGGAACAGGGGAGAGTGAGGGTGGGGGAGGTGGGGGTGGCAGTGGGATGACAAATGGGAGGGGGGCTGCAAACTAGGGGTGCTAGCTGCACACTTGAGCAGACTTGGATAGACTGGGTGGTCTGTTTCTGCTGGCACATTCGTATGTTTGTATGAGAATTTTAAAAAGGGGCCTGAAAACTTTTTTATGTTATAATTTAGATATTTAGAAAGGACACATGTCTGCTGTTTAAAGAAATGCTATTAATTAATATTAATTCCACTACTGTTTTATGTATTTATGGTGATTAATACCATGTTGTGTGAGGTGCTCCAAGCCATTTGGATGGGGCATTATATAAAAATAATTACAGCTGTGCCAGCCAGGATGAAATGCAGTAATAGAAACAGAAACATGAAACATAGAAAATGGTGGTAGATAAGGACCACTTGGCCCACCTAGTCTGCCCATTTTCCCTACCTACAGTCACACTGCTGACCCTACTTGATCTCCAGCTCTCCTCCCCACCCTTGTCTCACTGCTAAGGTTCCCTTATGCCTAGCCCATGCCTTCCTGAATCCCACTACAATTTTTGCCCCCACCACCTCCACTGGGAGGCTGTTTCAGGCATCCACCATTTTTACTGTAAAGAAATAGTTTTCTTGTATCTTCCCTGAGCCTACCTCCTCCAACCTCATAGCATGACCCCTTGTTCTTGAGCATATCTGGCTCTCATAAAGGCTTCCCTCTTGCACCTTATTTATACCTGTGAGATATTTAAAAGTCTCTATCATATCCCCCCTTTCCCTTCTTTCATCCAGAGCGTACATATTGAGGTCCTCCAGTCTCTCCTTATAGGGCTTTTGATGCAGACCCTGCACCATTTTAGTAGCCTTCCTCTGGATTGCCTCGACTCTATGTCCTTCCGGAGATGTGGTCTCCAGAACTGGACACAGTACTCCAGGTGCGGCCTCACTAGTGATGTATACAGCGGTATCACCACTTCCCGCATCCTGCTGGTGATACCTCTCCCTATGCACGCTAGCATCCCACTGGCTCTCCCCACTGGCTTGTCACACTGTTTGGTCACCTTTAGGACATCAGATATGATTACCCCTTGGGTTCCATTCTTGTTTGGTGGACGCCAGTACCACTCCCCCCATTATGTACTCTGCCCCAGAGTTTCTGTGTCTCAAGTGCATGATCTTGCACTTCTGTGCATTGAAACTTAGTTGCCACACTCTTAACCATGCTGCAGTGTATCACAAAATGTTGCAGTATACTGCAGGGAACTGTGTATATAAATAGCAATTAAGCCCTTTTGTCATGCAGTATTTTGTGACATGTCATTTATTGCAAGTTATTGCATTGCATTGTGGCTGGCTCCACTGTACCTTTCCTACCTTAACAGCAAGTTGTCACTCGAGCAACATCTGTCAACTGTTGTTGGTAACAGTTTTTACCATCTCAAGAATATATTCAAGTTGTGCACCTTCTTGAGTTGCAAGAAAATGAATATAATCATTCGTGCATTTGTTACTGCATGCCCCAAGGACTATAACATAGTCTGCAAGGACTTTCTCTTGAGTCGTGTACGCTACCCGCAGCTAGTGTTATGAAAAACACAGCAGCTGTACTTTCAAAATCCACTAGGATGTCACAGCATATTACCCCTGTGCCGAGTATGTTGATCCGGGCGTCTTTTCCATGGCATGTCAACTTTAAGGTTTTTGCATGAACACACAAGTACCGGAACGAAATTGGTCCAGCATATCTCACTGAACTGCAGACCTTCTGTATTGCTCCTGTTACCCTCGCTGTGGGAAGTTTGGGGCATCTAATGGCCCCCCCCAATATGGCTGAAATCAGTGAGCAATCAAGCATTTCCAGCAGTGGCGGAACCAGGTTTGGGAGCATTTGGGAGCCGGGGCCATTCAGTCAATCATGGGCTCCACAATGGGCACTAAACATTGAATAAAGATGGTGGAGGGCACCACTACTCACACTGGGGCAGCCAGGAGGGGCAACTGCCACCCCAGCCCCCCTCTAGCTCCGCCACTGATTTCCAGTGGCAGCATCAGCTGCTAGAACTCACCAGCTACACGAAAGACCATCTCCAACATTATTGCATTTTAAATCCCTTTGAAAAAACGTTTATAGTTGATAGACTTTTGATGGTAGGTATTTGCTTCTGTCTTTTGTTTTGAGTGTACTTAACTGTTCATTTTTAGTATTGTAAGATCGAGGCTACACATGAAAGGCATATGAAATAAAAGGGTAATAACTTGCCAACTAACCAAACGCAATGAGTAGCCTTCCAAAGAAGACCAGCATGGTTATGAACATTCTTCACACAGAATTTGCTACATGAAATTAATTACATTTACTTCCCAGTATAGTTAAGGTTGAGTACTGTAGGTTGTTTATAAACCCCAGTTGGCGCACTATAATAACTTTCGCATCATTTGATGAAATAGCCCAAAATTTGGAATGTGCGGTCAGGCTGCCAGAGTTTCAAGACATAAAGGTTTTGTCAAGGCATTTAGTTTGGTTTTTGAGACATGGAGCACCAAAAAAACAGAAAAAAAGCACATTTGGTTTCCCTATACTTAACATTGGGTATTTTTTCTGTCACCTACGCCTAGACAGTGTGGAATTTTTTCATTAAAATTTCAGGGTTGAAGAGGCCCATGCCAAGGGTGTGCCTTTGGAAGGTTTTGTGAAAAAAATAATGAGTCCTATACACTTTGCCAAGGTGTCACATAAACTGGACACATTGGCATAGCTAAGTCAGAATGCCGTGGAGTGGTGGTCGTGCTGCATTCACGACTGGAGCGCAGCTGGTATGCACCTGACCACCTGGCCACGTAAACAGCAACATGCCAGGGTGGGTGGGGGATGGGTGGGGGTGCCAGCACTGGGGCATGTAGGGGGCTGGCTGGTACACCAGAGACAGCCCTGCTGTAAGTGCACCTATACACCCAGCCCCCGCACACAGTGGACAGCTGAATGGCCCCACAACCGGTGGGCAGTCCCCCCACACACACAGCCTGGCTCAGCCTCAACCCCGTATCCCTGAGGCAGACAACCCTGCACACATTACAGTGCAGACCTCACCCCCCTAATGTTACATCCACCAACCCAGGACTGCACTGCCATGCCCATGCAGCCTGTTGCCCCGGCATAGCACCTGGGGACTCACAGTCAACTACCTTTACTTGACAGTACCTGTGAATAAACCATATAACCCCCCCGTGGAGTCACCCGACACTGGTAGCACATGGCTATGCCCCCCCAAAACCCACACAGGCATCGGTGCCTGACCCCTGACAGTTGAGATGATAGCAGCACAGCTCTCTGCACACCTCCACATGTGCTGGCCATCTGACATATTCAGGGGCACGCAGCTGATGCATGTCCATGTATGTCAGATGGCTGGCAGCCATGGAGGTGTGCAGAGAGCTGTGCCACTGGCCATCTCCAACCGTGGCACTAACATAGCGGTATGGTGGGGGGTAGCTGGTGCAATGGGGGGTCCACTGATAAGCGGTGTTGGTTCCAGCCACAGGGTGCAGTGGGTGCCTCTGTGTGCAGGAAGGAGGACATGTGCCACCTGGTACCAGTGCCTGCATGTGGGGGAGGTCGGTGCTTGAGGGGGCTGTCATGTGTGGTGCGGGGATATGGGCCCATCGGGTGGCTGGGAATGGCAGCAAGGTGGCATGGGTCCATGTACCTGTAGGTGCTATTCACATAACTGGACCCACACCTGCCCACATTAGGGATCCACTCTGGGACCTTATTGGATGGCCTCTGCACCTGTCTTAATGTTGTACCACCCTGTGCAGTATGGTTTTCAACAAGAGTTCACAGCCCCCTGGGAAGCCCCAAGCAAGGCATAGGGGGTCCGTGGAACGTGAAAGAAAAATATGGTGCCAGGTACTACATATTCATTTTCAGGAAGGTGAGTCTCTCAGTATTGTTGGTACTTAGAGAGTTCTTTTGTATGTCACAATGCTTACAGCAGCACTAAAGACATTGGCAGCTTTCTTTTCTTAATGTCTTGTACCCATTAATATTTAAACAAAGCATTTCAGTTGTCCCTACTTCATATGAGCCACACTCTCCTTTCCATGGGTTCCTAATAGAGGGCCGGTGTTGAATTATGCCAGTAGTCTAAGTACATATATCTCATCAAATGTAAAATTTCAACCAATCAGAGTGTGCCATGTCATTTGACAGATGGGCGTGGCCTAAAATTGACAAATCAGAATCATCCCTTTTCCAACCGGAAGTCCCGCCTTCCATGTGGCATAATAACGCCCCTCCCCCTCCCTGCTACAGGAAGTGACGTGAATTTTTATCCTTGAACCCAGAAGTCCTCCTCTTTTTTGTGCCGTATGTCCCTCCTCCTTCCCCTCCTCTCACATCCGTTCCACAAACGCACACCCAAGTCCCTCCTCCTCCTCTTCCTCCTCTCCTTGCAACTGAGTGCTACCATCTCCTAGAACCCCTCCCCTCGGACCCACAGTTCAGCGTCCTATCTTGCACCAGGATCCCTCCCCCTCACATCACAACCCAGCCACACCATCCTAATTCACACCAGAGTCTCCCTGTCCTTTCCCTCTTGCACCCCTGCTGCAACATCCTAGCTCAAACTTGAGTCCCCTTCCCATGCACCCTGCTCCCTCCTCCTACTCCTCCTCCACCCCACCCTTTTGCACCCCTGCTCCCTCCTCCTCCTCCAACCCCTTTCACCTAAGTCCCTCCACACCACCCTGCTCCCTCTTCCACCCCTGCTGCTATGTCCTAGCTCAAACCTTGAGTCCCCCTCCTTGATCCACCCACCTCTTGCACCTGAGTCCCTCTTCCTCATGCCAGGTCTAAAACAGATTGTAAGAGAGCCTACTAGGGAAAAAAACATACTAGACCTAGCTATAACCAATCTAGAAATCCCCTTATCTGAAGCTAACATTCTACCCCCCATAGGAAATAGTGACCACATGTCCATACTTTTCTAAATGCAACTTCCATCACAACCTAAAATAAATACAATCAAAATAAAACAATATCACAAAGCCAACTTTTACTGCATAAATCAAGCCTTAGAGGAAACCAACTGGGAACAGGTCCTTCTCCCCCTAAAAACAAATGATGCATGGGAACTATTAAAAACCAAATTAACACAACTAGATAAACAATATATTCCTGAGAAACACAAATATAACAACAAAGGGAAAATTCCACAATGGTTAAACAAAAATATCAAAGCTTTAATTACTCGTAAAAAGAAGCTTTTTTCCAAACTCAAAAAAACACCAGCATCTCAAGTAAACAAAATACTTATATCATATAGACAGGCAGTAAAGATGCTAAAAAAGCACATAGTCATGGCCAAACGCAACCTAGCATTCAAGATAGCCCATACAAAAGACTCTCACAAGGCGTTATATTCCTATTTAAAAGAAAAAAAGAATTATAATAACTTAATTGGGCCACTTATCATAAATGCACAAACTATAACTTCGGATACTGAAACAGCTACTGAATTAAATAACTACTTTTCATCCGTATATACACACAAAAAAGTCCCTACACCTACCACTGTATCCTCTAAGATTGAGATAAATGTAAATATAATTTCAGAAAAAGATGTTGTAACTGCATTAAATACCTTAAAAAACACACCAGCCCAGGACCTGATGTGATTACTTCTAGATTTCTATTAGAAACAAAAAATGCTATCATCCAACCATTGAAAATAATTTACAACAAATCTTTGCATGAATCAGCAGTGCCAAATGACTGGCGTACCGCTATAGTTACGCCCATCTTTAAAAAAGGTTCCCACTCAAAAACTGAAAATTATCGACCTATCAGCCTTACATCTGTACCATGTCAACTATTGGAAAAAATCATTAAACACATAGAAACATAGATTTTGATGGCAGATAAGGACCGCTTGGCCCACCCAGTCTGCCCATTTCCCTACCTAATGGATAAGCTGCAGATCCTAGTTAACCAGCAGCTTACTTCTTCTTACCCCCACACCCTAGAATTGCCTTATGACTGTCCCATGCATGCTTGAATTCCACCACTGTTTTTGACTCCACAACCTCCTCCAGAAGGCTGTTCCATGCATCCACAACCCTCTCTGTGAAAAAATGCTTCCTTAAATTACCCCTGAGCCGCCCCCTTCTATCTTCAAATTGTGCCCCCTTGTTCTTGCACACCTCTTTTTTTGAAAGATGCTACCCTCTTGGACTTTGTTGATTCCCTTGAGGTACTTGAAAGTTTCTATCATGTCCCCTCTCCTCCTTTCCTCGAGGCTATACATATTAAGCTCCTTAAGTCTCCCTTCATATGTCTTCTGGTGCAGACCCTGCACCATTTAGTGCCCTCCTCTGGACAGCCTCCATCCTGTCTATGTCTTTGTGGAGATTGGATCTCCAGAACTGCACGCGATACTCCAGATGGGGTCTCACCAACTGTCTGTACAGAGGGATAATAACTTCCTGTTTTCTACTGGTGATGCCTCTCCTATGCATCCCAGTATCCTCCAACCCTCCTTGCTGCCCTCTCACATTGCTTGCCCACCTTTAGGTCATCTGATATGACTACCCCAGGTCCCGTTCCATTTTGTTGTTGTTAGTATCTCACCCCCATTGTGTACTCTTCCCTGGGTTTTTGTTTCCCAGATGCATTACCTTGCTTCTTAGCATTGAATCTAAGCTGCCATACATTTGACCATTCCTCTAACCTTGCCAAGTCCCTTCTCATCCTTTCCACCCCACCTTGTGCATCAACTCTGTTGCAGATCTTTGTGTCATCTGCAAAGAGACATACTTTCCTTCCAGTCCCTCTGCAATGTAAACATAAAAGACATTGAAGAGGACCGGTCCTAATACTGAACCTCACGGTACCCCACTAGTAACCCCCTTTCTTCAGAGTGGACTCCATTTACTATTACTATCTGTGTCCTATTCTCCAGCCACTTCTTTACCCAGGCTGTCATCTTGGGACCCACTCCCAGGCTGGCTAACTTGTATATTAATCTTTTGTGTGGGACTGTGTGAAATGCATTGCTAAAGTCTAGGTAGGCCATGTCCTCAGCCCCTCCCTGATCTACTACTTTGGTCACCCAGTCAAAGAAATCCATCAGATTTGTCTGGCATGATCTTCCCACTGTGAATCCATGCTGCCTTGGGTCCTGAGCCCCTCTGGCCTCTAGATACTCAACAATTCTTTCCTTCAGAAGTGATTCCATCATTTTCCCTACCACTGAGGCTAAACTAACAGGTCTGTAGTTTTCTGCTTCTGCCTTGCTCCCACTTTTGTGAAGGGGAATCACATCTGCCCTTCTCCAGTCCTCGGGTACCATCCCATCCTCCCATGATTTGTTAAAGAGGGTAGTCAGTGGTGTCACTAGTTCTACCCTTAGTTCTTTTAGAATTCTGGAATGAATCCATCAGGCTCCATTGCTTTGTCCACCTTCAGTTTTAAGAGTTCTTTCAGAACCCTTTCTTCTGTAAATGGGCTGGTATCAACTTCTGTATCCAGAGTGTTTCTACTGTTTGTTTTAGGTACCTCCCCACCTCCTTTGTAAATACTGAGCAAAAATATTTGTTTTATCTCATTTCACAGTCACCCTCTGCCCACCCTCCCTCCTCTTTATTAAGCCTCACTAACCATCCCTTGGTCTTCCTTCGCTCCTGATGTACCTATAAAGGTTTTATCCTTCTTAACTGAGTTGGCTATCTTTTCCTCGGTTTGGGCCTTTGCTGTTCTGACTGCCTTCCCAGCTTCCTTTTGCTTTAACTGATACAGTTCTCTGTCCTGCTACTTCTGTGATTCCTTGTACTTCCTGAATGCTTTCTTTTCTCTTGAACCTTCACTGCCACTTCCTTTGAGAACCATAGTGGTTTCTTACATCGTTTCATTTTGTTTATTTGCTTCACACAAAGGCTTGTTACCTCTGTGATGGCAGTTTTTATTATTCCCCATTGTTCTTCCACCCCTCCTTCCTGCCCATTTGCTAGTGCATTCCTTAGGCACTTATCCATTTTAAAGTCAGCCTCCTAAAGTCCAATACTTTTGCCTTTGTATGGCTTGACTCTATTGTTGTATTTATTGTGAACCATACTGTTCGATGGTCGCTAGTTCCCAGATGGCTACCCACTTCACATCTGTGATCCTCTCTTCATCTCCATTTGAGAGAACCAGGTCTAAGATTGCTCCCTCTCGAGTGGGCTCCAATACTAGTTGTCTAAGGCATGCCCCCTGTAGGGCATCTAGAATAACCCCACTCTTTGAAGTGGCTGCTGCAACTGCACTCCAGTTAACATCTGGCATATTCAGATCACCCATCAGCAATATATCCCCTTTTTCTGCCATTCTAAGTATTGAAAAAATTGAAAATGAAATGTTAGCACTAAACATAAACGATACATATCAACATGGTTTCAAACAAGGTTTTTCATGTGTTACAAACCTTATCTCTTTTTATGAATACATTAATTACCATCTGGATGGCAATATACCTATGGACGTCATTTTACTGGACTATAGCAAGGCATTGGATAAAGTTTCCCAATCACTATTAATCAATAAACTTATTAACATAGGACTTTCACCCATACTGACTTCATGGATTAATCAATGGCTGGACAAGAGAACCCAGAGGGTTAAGGTTAATTGCATTGTCCGGGGTAAAAGGGGTGACCAGTGGGGTCCCCCAGGGCTCGGTGCTTGGGCCAGTCCTTTTCAATCTATTTATCGGTGACATGTGCATAACCTCCAACAACAAAATGGTCAAATTCGCTGATGATACAAAACTTGGGGGAAAGCCATAAAGCAAAATATAAATTCCGGACTACAAACTGATTTATCATTGGTAGAACAGTGGGCATGTGCAAATGAGATGTACTTCAACATTACTAAATGTGCAGTACTACATCTGGGAAAAAATAACCCACTATACAAATATTATTTAAACAATACTGCCATTAGAACTTCAACAGCAGAAAAATATTTAGGAATTCTGATCAATAACAAACTATCCTCAACTTCCCACTGTACTAAAATAGCAAACCAAGCAAATGCCATTCTTCGTAGGATAAGTAAAACATTTGTGTCCAGAACAGAACAATGTCTCCTACTCCTTTATAGATCTCATGTCAGGCCACTCTTAGACTATGGCTCCCCCTTCTGGAGTCCCTACTTGAACTCGGACATAAATAGGATTGAAAATATTCAGCATAAAGCCACAAAGCTCATACCACACTTATCAAAATTTAACTACACCACCAGATTAGCAAGAACAGGTCTACACACACTCTAGCCCAAAGAAGACTCAGGGGGGACTTGCTACTACTATTCAAAATATTAGGCAACCAAGAACAGATGCAATTATGTGGCATTAAATTTTCCACTAGAAAAACGGTGGCTAGACTACATAATAGACAACTAGAGATCATGAGGGCAAAAACCAACAAAAGAATAAATTACTTCACCATAAGGGCACCTAGAATTTGGAACAGGCTGCCACAGTAAATGGTTGACTCTCCAAACATCCTGTCATTTAAAAACAAATTAGACAAATGGTTGATCGAGCAGGGACCCATTGAATGATCCATAAATATGGAGGACAATCATGATGGGCACTCCACCTCCTTTTGTCCAGTAATACCAAAGTACCTCCACACCTTCCTGCTCCCTCCTCCACCCCGCCACTGTGTCCTAGCTCAAATCTTGAGTCCCCCACCTTCATTTCCTTCCCCTTGAACACCTGCTCCTCTTCTTCTCCTCCCCATCGCACCAGAGTCCTGTCGGTCCGGGGATATAAGGACAGGATGTGTGTAAATGCTTTGTGACTTGGATTTTTTCTTGGAATTCTGTATAAGGAAAGCATCATCTTGCAGATGCAGTAACCACAGAGGGCTATTTGGTGACACTTGTTTTGAGACAAGGTACATATTTTTAAAGGATTAGAACAAAGTATTAATGCACATCATCAACATCATGTTTAGAGAGGCTGAATAATTCTGAGCTACTGCCTGTATGCCTAAATGAAGTGTCTCTGACTTGTTTATTTATATAATTGGACTAGTGCAATCAATGAATCTCTGTATAGATAGGTTATATGTTTTTTGGTTATTTTTGTAATGTTTGTAATTAATTTTGTCTTGTTGCCAGTATGTTTGAAATGAAATGTCCCTGCTTTTGTTACTTATAGAAACATAGACTTTGAAGGCAGATAAGGACCGCTCCCCCCCAGTCTGCCCATTTCTCTACCTATTGGATATGCTGCAGATCCTAATTGTTGTAACCATCAACCGGATTCCTCCTGCCCCCACTATTAATTGCCTTATGTCTGTCCCATGCATTCTTGAATTCCCCACTGTTTTTAATCCCACAACCTCCTCAGGAAGTTCATTTCCATGCATCCACAACCCTCTCTGTGAAAAAATACTTCCTCATGTTGCCCCTGACCTGTCCCACTTCTATCTTCAAATTCTGACCCCTTGTTCTTGCACATCACTTTTTCTGAAAGATGCTATAATCTTGGACTTTGCTGATTCACTTGAGGCACTTAAAAGTTTCTATCATGCCCCCTCTGAGGGTACACATACTAATGTCCTTTAGACTCTCTTCATATGGTTTCTGGTGCAGACATTGCACCATTCTAGTTGTCCTTCTCTGGACTGCCTCCATCCTGTCTATGTCCTTGTGAAAATGGGGTCTCCAGAAAAGCAAGCAGTACTCCAGATGGGGTCTCACCAACTGTCTGCACAGAGGAATGACAACTTCTTGTTTTCTACTGGTGATGCCTCTCCCTATGCATCCCAAAATCCACCAGCCCTCATTACTGCCTTCACACATTGTCGGCCTACCTTTAGGTCACCTCACCTGATATGACTACCCCCAGACCCCTTTCCATTTTTGTTGTAGTTAGCAGCCCCCCTCCATTATGTACACTTGCCCTGTGCTTTTGTTTCCCAGGTGCATTTATTTGCACTTTTTTGCATTGAATCTAAGCTGCCATACTTTTGACCATTCCTTGAACCTTGCCAAGTCCCTTGTCTTCCATTCAATCCCCTCACCTTGTGTATCAACCCTGTTGCTGACCTTTGTCTCATCTGCAAAGAGGCATACTTTTCCTTCCAGTCCGACTGCAATATCACCTATGAAGACATTAGAGAGGATCAACCCCAGTACTGAACCTGTGGTATCCTACTAGTATTCCCCTTTCTTTGGAGTGTAGTCCATCTACTATTACCCTCTGCTTCCTGTTGTCCAGCCAATTTTTTATCCAGGCTACCACCCTAGGACCCACTCCCAGTCTGGATAATTTGTTTAGTAATCTTTTGTGCGTGACTGTGTCAAATACCTTGCTAAAGTCTAGGTGTGCCATGTCCACAGTCCCTCCCTGGTCTACTACTTTGATCACCCAGTCAAATAAATCTATTAGATTCATCGGACATGACCTTCACACTGTGAATCCATGCTACTTTAGGTCCAGTGCCTCGATGGCCTCTAGGTACTCAACAATTCTTTCTTTCAGAAGTGATTCCATCATTTTCCCCTACCACTGAGGTCAAACTAACAGCTCTGTAGTTTCCTGTCTCTGTGTTGCTCTCACTTTTGTGAAGGGGAATCAGATCAGCCTTCCTCCAGTCCTCAGATACAATGCCATCCTCCCATGATTTGTTAAAAAGGGTAGTCCATGGTGTCACTAGCTCTCCCCTTAATTACTTTCTGTGGCGAATCCTGTCAGGCCCCATTGCCTTGACCACCTTGAGTTTTAAGAGTTCTTTCAGGACCCTTTCTTCTGTGAAAGGACTGGTATCACTACCCCCCAACCCATACAGAGTGCTTCTATTGTTTGAGTATGGTATTGTATAAATGCAAAGTGCAATTAATGGACCTCCTTGAAAATGAGTTTAGCTCAATGGAGCTCCATTCTCTGTTCATAGTTTGTGAATAAAAAAGTTTGCTACTTACTAATGTTGCATATGAATGTCCTATTAACATTCTACAGAACAGTGAGTGTGTGGGGAGGGGGGCATTAGCCAACTCATAGGTAAAGAAAATAAAAATATCTCTACACTGCTTGGACAGAAAAATAAATGTACAAATCTTACCTTGTTTGTAGTAAAAATATATATATGCCCCCCAAGTTTCCTGTTAATGTTTCTAAAATATAATTCCTATTGAAGCTGCTAACATTTTTAACACACAATAAAAAGAATGTAATCCACAGAAAAATTTCCCAACTTTTGTCAAGGGTTGCCAGAGTATATTTCCCATTTAGTCCGATGAGTCAGGGAAAACAAATTGCCCTTTTAATACAGAATGAAAAGTATGTACAGTCCATTGAACGCATTCAGAAAATGTCTGCTGTGTAATAAGTCCAAGAGAAGTGCAAGTTGTGGCTACTTGTTGGAAGAGCAAGTGCCTGATAAGTCTGTATATCTTACAGAATAAAGGTACAGAGTCTAGATGTATCTATAGTCATTGCTTCATTAGATGTAAAATTACTAAATTCTGAAATCTTTGCTTGCAAATAGATTCTCAACCTGTTGCTAGCATCCATGTGAAACACTTTGTATACTGATAAGAAACTGATGAGATCATGGACATACATTTACATGTGAAAAGGTAGTTTTGTTAAATGGTTCACAGGATTGTTTTGTTAGAGAGCTGGGAGACGCCGATGAACCCATCTTTTAAGAATAGAATGAGACATTGTTTTTCATGTGGAAGGATATTTTTGTTAAATCTTAGTAGGATATCATCAGCTATACAAAATGTCGGTATATAAACTTACATAATTGGCATCTGCAAACTGCAGTTTCTCACAAGTTGATAAACACTGTATTGTTTCTTTTTCATGAAAAGAAATGAGGGAGGGGTTAGATGATATTCACTGCACAAGGGCTGAAAATGTACTAGCTGTAAAGAGACTCAAAGAACACGCAGTTTAAGTTTTGAGAACTGTAAAATGGCAATGCATTTGGATTTGTGGGAATCGATGAAGGGATTCTGAAGCAAGAATGAAAACTCTAATCGGTTTAACTCTCCTAGAAGTCCAGAAGTAGCTGCAATGAGTCGTAATGGAATTGAGCACTATTTCACCAGGTACACAGAAACTGGAATGTGGAAAGAAGGGATGCTGCCTCAGTGTTTCATGAGATTGCACTTTGTCAAGAGAATCAAGACTCCTCGTTCCAAACCCTGGCATGAGGAGACAACGTGGGACAGTCTGCATAGCGTGCAAGGCTGAGACTGGAACCAGACAGAAAAACAGCTATGTAATGCTGCGACTGTTGAGGATAACTGAAGAGATAAATAAAAATGTGACTTACAGTCTGCTGTCTTCAGACCTACCGTCAGGAGACAGCCCTCTGGAAGTAAACTGGCATGCACATGAAGTGGAGGGGAGGATATCCAGGTTGCAGAGTTGTGGTTCCTGCCTACTCGATAGTATCAGGGGGTACAGCACATCGGTATGGATATCCAGATACCAGTTGTCAGAAAAAGACAATTTACAGGTATTTAAATTTCATTCTATGCTAAGAAGCAAAAGCTAGTTAAACTAATTTTCTGGCATAGAAAGAAATACAGGTTTGACAAATTTAACACAATCAGTTTGATATTATTTCATTACTTATTTTACTCTGTACTTTACTTTGATGTAATGCCTCTTCTGCCCACCATGATGTTTTTAAATACAGCAATTCAAATGTTGGTGATTATTTTCAGCTTAGGGAGCCTTTTTTGAGTATTGTGCTGATATTTACTTATATGCTAGACTTTAACTACTGTATGTATTTCAAAAGGCAAGGGACTATAGTTTATTGCTTTCCATAAGTGACTAATGACAAAAAAGGACTGTCATTATTTTACATTTCTGTAACTAAGTAACTACTGACAAGTAAGGATGTTTATTATTTTACCTATTTTTAGTCCATAACACATTATTTTACAATTGAAAGTACTGTTATCTTTTCAGAAGTATAGGTATCCAGTGACATATACGTTGGATTTGTTTTAGTTGTACTGCACTGGGTAAACCTAGAAACGTAGACCAAGATGGCAGAAAAGCAATGACAGACCATCCAGTCTGCCAGTGGTTAGCTATTTAACTTCATGATCAGGATTTCATGCAAATGTACATATTTTTTCATCTTTTTTTCTTGAAATCTTCACTGTGTGGCAGTCTCGATGGTATAACATGGCAGTGAACCAAAATAATAAGTTATGATAAGTACATTTGTGATACTGCTGTAGCATGATCAAAATTTCATGCAAATGTACAAAAATTATTTTTTTATAAATGTGTTCATGGAATCATGCTTGCATGCAATTGTAAATACAGATATATTGTTGCATATGACAATCATTTATTGAGAAACATTAGTTACTGACTTTAGTGCAGTAGGAACAGAATTTCATGCAAATGTAGTTTGTGGTGTCTTTACAGGAACATTTGATTAAGTGTTAATCTCAATGGCATAATATGGCAGTAAAGAACAGTAATAGGTTAAAAATAATGAATTTGTGACATAGTTTTAGTTGGGATCAAATGTTCATGCAAATGTCCAGAAAGTATTTTCTTATAAAAATGTATTCATGGACTCTTCATTATATCCTAAAGATAATATTGATATATTGCTTAATATGACAGTCATCCATTAGGAAATATAAATTACTGGCATTAATGTACTATAATCAGAATTTCATGTAAATGTACACGGGGGGGGGTGTCTTTGCATCAAATCTTCATTGGGTGGCAGTCTCAATGGTATAAAATGGCAGTGAACCATAATAGTAATCTATGATAAACACATTTGTGACACTGCTGTAGTTGGGATCAAAATATCATGCACATTTCTCTCTAACACTTGTTTCACATTTTTTCTTTATATGTCACCTCATCATTAGAGTATACTGTCTACCATTTTTTCCAACACCCCTCCCTGTGCCAAAGGAGTAGCAATTTTGCACAAATATCCTCACTTTTAGACCAGTTTTGAAGCCAAACTTTAATCAGTCTAATTGCTCTTTGTGAGACTAGACTGGCTCTTCAAATAAGCAGAATCTTGCAAATCATCACCCCTTACTGCTATCCTTTTAACACCAACTCCTACCTCTGTAAAATCCTGACTAATATCATCATCGATCCTTCTACCAATGTCTTGTGTTCCTACATGTAGTACGGCGTCTGGGGTCGCTAACTGCCTCTTTTAGTACCTCAACAGTCCTACTCTTCAGGAGAACTTTTCTAACCCCTGGAAGACAGCTTTCCATCTTATGTTATTTATTCTCCTTACAAACTGTTCCATTTAGGAGTCTTTTGAATCTCTGACAGCTGCTAGCTGTCTAGGTGCCAAAGGTACTAGTGTGTTCCTTTTCCCTCCTCTACTGGCCGCCTACAGCCTTCCTTCTCTTACATTACCTCTGCCAGAACCTCTGAGTTATTACTATGACTCACAAGCGAATATTCTGTCCCTTGTCTACTTTTGTGCCCCCTTGACTGTTCTCCACTCTACGTTATGCACCCCTACCCTCCCAATACCTTTTCTCCCCACTGCTGATTTTGAGCTACACTTTACTTCAGTTCTATGTGCTTGTAATGCCTCATCCTTTCCCAGCAAACTCACCATTGATTGTTCCACGCAGTTTTTAAAATCCATGATCTTGTACACCCTCTAGCCTAGCTTCTAGTACTGTAACCAACATTCCAGCCTACTAACCAGGGTATGCCGCCCACACACACACCACACACACGCACAGTCTGCCTCCTCCATCCATTCCCCCATGCACTAACAAAAAATCAGTACACTTTTCCCAGCATGCATCACTACAGTCATGCTGGTGGCTAGTCTGCATAACAGATACATCACACAAAAGTCAAAATGATTGGCAGATTTTCTGATGAGCCTACTTTATGCTAGAAGATTGAGCAGTACGACAGTACCCAAATAGTCAGTACGATGTTTAGGTTGCAATATGTTGAAATAGGTTATAGTACCTTTCAAATTCTTATATTCTGCTGTTGCTTTAATTTGACTAAGGATATTTAAAATCAGCGTGCTCCTCCTCACAGGAACTGTGATGTGTTTTCCCTACAGAATGAAACACAATCCCATATAATTTCCTGAAACAGAGAAGCCTTGATCATATGCAGTATCTCTCGGTTCTCAAAACTGTGGCAGCCAAGCATGAAATGGCACAAAGTGTCCCTCTGTAGTGGGGACTCACTCTTACACCTGAGGATGCTACCTCAGACCAATTTCCCAGCTTTCTCATGCCCAGCAGCAGTTACAGTAATCAAGAGGCTGAGCTTCCTGTGGAGGAAGGGTCTGGGAGCCAGACAGTGCAAGTAAACTCTTCAGCATCACACTTGACAGCTGGCAGCAGGAACAGACACATGTTCACTGCAGTTTTGGCAACTTAATTAGTTAATAGCATATTAAGGGCAGAATAAAGAGGATACTACCCTCATTAAAGAAACCTGCTACTTATACAAAACCTTTGAAAAATGTAGAAACATAGAAGTTGATGACAGAAGGAGACCGCTATGTCCATCTAGTCTGCCCTTTTGTTTTAGACCTATTTTGACACTCTAATTGCCCTTTGTAGTCAGGGTTGCCATGTGTCTATCCCATGCATTCTTGCCCCTTCCCCCCCGTTTTGAGCCACACAACTTTTTAGGGCAGGCTTTTCCAAGCATTCACCACTTGTTCTGTGAAGAAAAACTTCCCGGTGTTGGTAGAGAACCTGCCTGTTTTCAGTCTGTGGTCAGGTCCCCTGGTGCTGGAGGCCTTCTTGAAGTGTAAAAGTTCCAGTGCCTGCACCTTGGTAATGCTGTTTATGTACTTGAATGTTTCATTATTATTGTATGTGTACTTTTTTGTTGTTGCTTCCTCTGTACTGTTACTTTAATCTGATGTGGAGCCTTTGCAAAAGTCTTTGACTCAAAGGATTGTAATTCTGATTCTGTTCTAGGCCATGTAGCGCAAGACTTATAATGCAATATAAATGCAATGTAAGGTTTATAATAAATAAGTTTCTATTTCAAGAATATTATTAAGGCAGTTCTTGCATGTGATAAATATTCCTACATGTAGAAGTACATATGCTAGTGCAGGAAACATTTTGGATTTGATTTTTATTTCAAATGGTATTCACTTATTGGATTATAAAGTGGGTTCTCCAAATTTAGGAGATCATTGTTACCTTGAGTGTAATATCAATTAGGCTTATGAAATTTCTGACACTGTAAATAGTTGGTATGTTAGCGATTTTAAAATTTTAATAGATCTGCTTTTCAGATCCAGATGGGAAAAGTAAATTTGGCTCGTACAGATTTGATTCCAGAAGTAGATATGGCAGTCAGAGAATTTATAATATATTTAGAAGTATGTGATAAAAATGCTCCCTTTAAAAAATCTAGAGAAAGACTTAAACATAATCCTTGGGTAAATGAAACAATTAAAAAGTATGTAAGATGGAAAGACAGGATATGGAAAAAGGCAAATCGATCTTTAAAAGTGGAAGATTGGGAATTGTTTAAGAAGATTAGAAATAAAAGTAAAAGTTTGATAAGAAAAGCAAGGAAAAGTTATATAGAAACAAAGTGAATCAAACAAAAAATCCAGCTCAGTATTGGAACTTAATCAAGGATTTGGAGGGTAGGGAAAGGAAACACTCGAAAATAACCCTTAAGGATGAACTGGGTGAGGAGATGACTACAAAACAAGTAGTAAATAATTTGATTCAGTATTTTTGTTATCTTCCAGATATAAAAATAAAACAAGTTGTTTGTAATCAGAGTTATGTTTTTCAACAGATTAGGTTTTTGGAGACACAATATAGAGAGAGTACACCATGTTTCTATTTTTGAGCAATTAAAATTGGTGACATTAAGAAGCAAATAAGACAGTTAAATTCTCAGAAAGCAATAGGGATGGATGGAATAGAGACAACTTTTTTGAAAGCTTCAGTAGAGCAAATAAGTCCAATATTGACAAAAATTTTTAATTTCAGTCTTCAGCAAAAAAGTTATCCAGATTTTTGGAAAAATTCAAAAATTGTTCCTGTTTTCAAGGGAGGAGATAAGAATAATCAATCAAATTATCGACCAATAGCTTTGTTGTCAATTGTCTCGAAGGTCTTCGAACGCCTGGTCTGTTCCCAGTTATATGAATATCTGGAGAAGTGTAAACTCTTGACTGATTGTCAGGTGAACTTTAGGCAAGGGAGGTCAATGGACACTGCCCTGATGGACTTCCTGGATTCTGTGGCAAGTGGCCTTGAGGTCCAGGAGTCTGTTGGGGCGGTGTTCATCGACCTCTCGAAGGCCTTTGATTTAGTCGACTTTAACTTATTGATAGAAAGGTTGGCTCAGATGGGTATATCAGAATCTGTTCAGACATGGATATTATCATACCTGACTGAACGTACACAACAAGTACACATAGATGGAATAATGTCAGATAAAGAGGGTACTTTTAGGGGAGTTCCTCAAGGCTCAATCTTGGGTCCCCTATTATTTTTGATCTATATAAATTCCCTTCCATCATGCATTCAAAATAGTAAGATTTATTTATATGCTGATGACATGGCCCTTATAGGGAAAGCCAAAAATCTGGATGACTTACAAAAAATGTTGCAATTTGATTTTGACATTTTACAAAATTGGTTAATTCAATCTAGAATGGTCCTTAGTACTAAGAAGACTCAGGTAATGCTTTTCATCCTAAAAATAAATTGCCTCATCAGACTTCAAACATTTTTTCTTTAGGGAGTTTGTTAGAACAAGTTTGGGTATATAAGTATTTGGGAGTTTATATGGATAGTTCTCTTATTTTCTCTTCTCATATCATAAATACTACTAAAAAAGTCAATTCTAGATTGGGTGAGGTAAGAAGGATAACATCTATATTACCAAGAGAGACAAGAAGTAGAGTGGCTATACAATTACTTTTACCAACATTAGAATATGGTAGTTTAATTTATCAGTTTGCCCCTAAATACCTATTAAATAGTTTAGATAAAACATATCATAGAATAGCGAGATAGTAATGAAATGCCCATACAATACCCATCATTGCAATCTACTTCAAGATCTTGGCTGGGATCCCCTTGTAATTTGTCGAAAAAAACTTGTAGGGTACAAAGCCTTTTTTGAATATGGAGGGAAGTTTAATCATGGTGTGACCTCTCTTGGTGTTCCTATTTCCGATAGATATAACTTAAGACATTTAAAACATAGATGTCAAAAGGTTCCCCTAGAACTAAATGTTTATAGTAAAATGCAACATCATTTCTATTTGCTAAAAATATGGAATGAAATAGATTCAGATATTAGAACTGTTGATAATTTTAATAAATTCAAGTATTCTCTGAATATTATTTAAAGAGATAGAAGCATTTGTTATGGTGTCTCTTAGATTATATAAATACTCCCTTTTTATTTTTTCTTTTAATCCTTCCCTTTTTTTATTCTTTTGTTTTTCATTTGTCTCCATTTCCTCCCCCTCCTTTTTTACCTTGATGTTTTTGTTCTAAATATGATAATATTGAGAATGTAAATAATTCTTTTTTACCCTATTAGATATATGATCTTTGTATTTGACTAGATAATGCATATTTAAAGTGTGAAGAAATTGTTGAATTCCTCTGACATACTGTGTAATTATGAACGTCTTTTGTAATCTGTGTAATGGAATTGTTTGTTCTATATGTAAGATTTGTTCCTGTAATATATTTTTACATGATGCTTCTGCTTTTTGAAATCGTAATCTTAAACAGGATAACTTTGATAAACAGGGCCTTTGGTCCTAAAAGTTATTAACCTGTTAAAAAATAAAAGCTTTTATCTATCTTATTCTCTGCTAAGCATATTAAACCCTCCAGGCTTATTGTACCACAGAAGTGTATACTAGCAAAAGAAAAAAAAATACTCCACAAGCATTCTTTGCAGTGAATCTCCCCTTCCCCCCTTCTACTCAGCAAGCACGGCACCTTCAGTGTGCAACTGTTCCCGAGATGTGCAGGCCCTGTGATAGCCAGCTGTCCCCCAGGCAGGGGGAAGGCAGTACAACCCATTCTTGAGGATCCTCTCCTACACCTATCTGCCCCCCCACAAACTGGCACAGAGGGGCCAGCATCCATAGTATATAGCTTGCCATGTGCACTTCTGCAGCCTGGCAAGCTGAATTATGTACACCTCCTATTTAAACCTCTGGTAGCCTCGACCCTCCTTTCAACACACTAAAAAAAAAAATCTCAAGTGCCCCAGATTCTGCATTTCTACTGCAATTATGCCCTTTTTAAACCCCCCATTACTCAAAACTCTCAATGTACCCCCCCCACCAGAACTATATCCCACTTCACATTTAGGAAAAAAAAAAACATTGTCATGTTATAGTCAAAATGTCTAATGAGTATATATGATACAGCCCTGGAAATGTTTTACCTGGGATCCCTCAACACAAATCAATTGTCCTTCAGACTGTAGCATTTTAGTCCACAATTTGACAAAAACAGAAGCTGACCAATCTCTGAGTGGCAAACCACGACCTTTCACGTCCAGCAGCAGCATCCCGGTTGTCCTCAGACATGATTCCCTTGCAAGCATTTCTTTGTCCGGTATCTGTTTGAACACTCACACAGTTGAGCCAGTGTAAAACAGCAGTCTGTTGCGCTAGTCCTGCTTATCTGCCATGCTCTATTTGCTCATCCACATCACTGGTACATCACTCCAAAATACAGGGCTCGGACATTCAGGTGGTGATGACAGGAATCGCAGATCAAAGCTGTTGGTCCAACAAAAGGGAAGGCACCAAAAATTCCCCAGCTCAAGTCCTCAGTCTCAGGAACAGTTTCTTTCTTTGTTGTAAAAAAAAAAACACAAACAGTTACCAGCAGTTAGCTCGCAGTTCTCTTCGGAAGCTAGCCTATTTCCACAAATGCAGATCTTGCTTTTTCCACCTCCCAGAACATATACGTTGTGGCCTCATGCTTTATTCTTACCACTGCTTGGTAGATACATCTAAAGTTCACTTGATGTTGCCACAAGTCATCTAACAGTGGGCTGAATGCTCTACACTTGTTCTGCACCATTCTTGATAAGTCCTGAAAAATAAATACCTGGTGTTCCCCGAACTTCATTGCACTCGGCTTCCTAAATGCCATTACGATCCTCTGTTTATCTGGATAATTGTGCAGCTTCAGAATGATCTGTCGAGGGAGTGCATCACCCATCGGTTTGGCGGGGGTGAGAGCTCTATGCTCACAGTCCACTTTCATCCTGTTCTTAGGGCAGTTTAGCTTGAGTGCCTGTGGGAGCCACTTCTCAATAAATGCCACCACATCTGGCCCCTCTGCTCCAGAGTGCCCCTTATTCACAGGTTGTTGTGCCTCTGATAGTACTCCTGTATGTCTGCTACATCTCAGAGCTCCACTAGCTCCTTCTCCAAACTCACTACCTTCTGGGGCAGTTTATAGGTGTGGTCCTCAGTCATGGAGACCCGTGTTTCTAATTTACTAATTGTCGCCCCCTGCTTGTTTAAATCAGTGGAGAGCTGGTCTAGCTTCAGTGCGATTGCTTCTGTTTTTGAGGAAAGGGCCTCAAGGACTTTCTCTGACACTGCACAACCCAGGGTTGTCATGGCTGCATACATGCCCTCCACCTCCATGCTTGCCCCCACACCCATTTCCTGCTGTTTTTTTATTTTGGTTTGGTTGTGTCCCCCTCAGGAGCTTGCCTGACACTGCTGCTAGATATCCATCCATTGTGATATCCGCTCTCTGCTGATGCCACCTCTCACATGTTTAAGCACTTTTGCCTGCAAAAAGAAAAACTTTTTAAAAGAGCAAGGGGTTGGGAGCTGACAGGAAAGCATCTAGCCGAACTGCCCACACATGTGCAGTTCATATTCACATGCTTAAGAGCAGATGCTTCTACTCTGTCCCTCTGCCCTGTGGGAGGTTTCTCCAACCTGAGGCCCTGCCAACTCCTGCCCCTCAGTGCTGCCACTGACTTTTCACCCCAAGCCAGGGTGAAGATGCTGCAGGAGTAAGGGCCTGGTGGTGGCTGGAATGACTGAGGGCTGCAGGGCGGTGTGACAGGTGGTCCCAGGGGTGGGACATGGCTGCTCTGCCTGACACTGATGACTGCACTGTCATGGCCTTGTTCTATCACCATTCTATCTCGCTCCCCTCTCCTGTCTTCTTACTGCTGTGGCCCTGTATCATTGTCAGTGAGGGACCGGAGAGAGCTTTTAACTTAAAAAAAATTGGCACAGCCCTCACAACAAGTGGCCCACCATGGCTTCTGGACTCGTTGGACTGCTGCCACTTCTGGATCTTGGGGCAGTGGGGGAGCTGACTTGAACTGCACTCACGTGCTGAGGACCAACAAGAGGAAACAAACCAGCAGAGCCAACAGACCCAACTGCAACCCACCAGGAAAGCCAACCTTGGGTCACCGTCCCTGTCTTTGTGCTGCTCCATCCCTGGCTCAGCCAGATATCTCGATGGTTCACTTATTTTCTCTTCCTGATGGCTTGGGGTTCCAATGCTCAAACCCTGACCTCGAGCCACAATGACTTCCAACTTTTCAAAAGATGCACATGTGCTGGACACTAGCAACAGTCCCAGTGTATGGCTGCCATACCCTCACCCTGTCTGTTGAGGGGTTTCTGGAAAACATGCAGTGAGGAAAAATAGTAAATAAAAACAAACATTTAAACTCCTCTGACTAGGACTTGAAGCAGCTAGGCTGACAGGGGACTCCACTAGATCACTAGCCCTCCTATTCATTTCTGTTAAGTGTTTCCTGGGCCCTACACTGTACCCCCAGGTCCTTATTACAGAAGGCTGCTCTACTTTCTACCCTGTGTCCTGAGGCTGGGATACCTGGCTGCTTTTCCCACCATCTGTATGAATCTGTAGGGTCCTGCTTGCACTCCTGTCAGGTCCCAACTCTGAGGCATTACAATTGTATCACACACTACAAGAAAGGGGGGCAATGCAATCTCAGGGTTTTGAAAACAAATATAAACTCCTCATCCTTTGGTCATATGGTTCATCGGGGGCTCCAGAACCTCTCCATTGCAGTTAGTTAGTTAGTTAATTAGTTTGTTAACCTGGTGGGCCCACTAAGACGCAAGAGTACCTTTTTAAGGGGCAACTCGGAGTTAATTACGTAGACAAACCAGAAATATTACAGAGAGACAAGATCAAGTGAAAATATTGCAAGTACATACAATAATACAGAGAGTCCGGGCACAAAACAAATCTTGATAGTAACCACTGCATACACGGGGGTACAAAGAATTAGTAAAAGCTGCGCTTTTACAACAGAGCTAACAAACAGGTAAAAAATAAGACATGTCAAGGGCTAAATATCCAAGAGTTAACAAACAATATACTAGTACAAGTCAAGATCTAATCGATATCTAGTAAAAAGTCAAAGGAAAGAAACAGATCAGCAGTTAGGGTCAGTAATTGCAAGAGCATAGGCTGCTCTCCAGCAAAAAAAAAAAAACATCAGCTCTTTCTTAAAACCTTCTGGTTAGGAACAGTCCTCTAGGGTTGCTGGAAGAGTGTTACACAGGGATGAGACTGAGGTGGCGAAAGATCTCTTGGCCACACTGGATCTCTCCCCGAGTACCTTTAATAGGGTGCTGCTAGAAGACCACAGTATTCTCCTCGAGGGTTTAGTAGCCATTAGACCATGGAGTCTAGGGGAGGGTTGATGCACTTGACTGTTTGGAAAGCCTGTCAAAGAAGAGGATATTCTAGATGCCCCTTCAGAAAAGGACAATTTGTTTTTGCTTGATCTATTTACCCCCGCAGCCCCTACTGGCCAGCCACTGTTTTGAACAGCCAAGCCCCTCCTGCTGCCGAGCTCCACCCATCACCGTCCACTGCCCCCAATCTTGCCATGGCCTGGTCAACCCAATGTACCCCTTTGTCAGGGCCCTCCCCCCGTGATCACAACCAGGAGAAGAGACTTGCCAGAGGCATTCCATTTCTCACCGGGCATGGTGGGGGAGCAACTCAGACACCTCCAGGCTTTGCAGCAGATGAAGGGGCAGCAACCATCATCCACTCAGACAGGCAGCCAGATTTCTCCATTAGTAATGCCCCGCCCTCCCAGTACAGCTGCACAATTATGGCTTCCTGGCAAACACCCCTGTGGTGCATGCTCACCCACACTGCATATGTACGCCGCCCCTGAGGGCCACCTGGAGCCACCCCTAGAGCAGTGCAGGCTCAAGCCCACCCCCCCAAGGGAGGAAAGCATCTTAGGGATGCTCTGTTCCCTCCACTCCTGCTGTCCTGGGCTCGGGTGCAAACCTGGATCACTGGCGAGAGAAGGACAATTTAAAGAATTAAAAACATTACAGTGATGCACCCTTAATGGGCCACTGGAGGCAAAGTGACCAATTTTATTATAGATGATTTTGAGCTTGTTAAGTTCAGAGCCCTTGGAGACTGGATAATAGTGGCATCATACTGCAAAAGGGTGAGCTGAGTACTATCTACAATGACTAACCATGAGGCTTTGATAAGACCATTACCTGTGTGGTACAGCAACCTAACTTTTTGATGAGGGGACTTAGAGAGATGATCGACATGGGTTGTAAAGGTGGCTTCTTGGTTCAAGTGGTACCCCAAGGTATTTGAGAGATTCAACAACTTCAGCTGGGACATCGGAAGACATGTAAAGGGTTAATAAGTGCTGCCTTGCTACCCCCAGGTGTCTGGGGCCAAACAGAACAGCTTTGGTCTTTGTGTCCAAAATATGTGTTCCACGATACTCCATTTTTATGGCTACAGACAGCAAGATGGCTATAGGCTACGCTCACAGCCATAAAAAGGAAAAGCAAATGGCCCAAAATGGAGCGCAGGGGACACCATCAGTGACTGGTCTTTTCGATGATTGCACACCCTTCCATCTCAACAGCTGAGACCTCTTAGTTAATGTGACAAACTGCCCCTTGGGCTGTACTAGCTTACAGGGTAGATTGGAGGATTGATTCACTTCTTCTACCACCACCACCTGATTTTATCAGAAAATAGTTCAGTCCGGCTCAGGGACTTAAAAGGTCCAACCCAGTAAAATATAGTAAACGTGCACTTCAAATGGCAGACTTTAAACAAAGAATTCTCATCTTGCCAGCAGAAATATTACATTTACCTTTCAAATAAGGATGCACAGCCACTGGTTCTGTAGAACTAGAGTCTTTATTACTAAATACTACAGATATTTAGAAAAAGGATATAAATACAACAACCAAAAAGATTTAACATGTACAGGAAAGGAAAAATAATGCAGTTAGACAAATGACTGTTAGAATAATCTCAAGATCTAGTCTCATACTAAAGTCTATATTTATGTGCCGGTTAACTTGAAAGAACACTCACCTAGACTGCTCTTTCCTCACAGAGATAAGCCAGCTACAGTATGTGGCAGGGTCCCCCATCCTCTTCAGAAGATGTAGGAAGTCAGAGACAGCAAGTTGGGGTCCAACTCCTCAATTTGTGTGCCCAGGGCTACAGGGTGTGTCCACTCTCTGGAGTGACAGTCCCTTCAGTATTCTCCACCTGTGTGTGTGTGTGTGTGTGTGTGTGTGTGTGTGTGTGTGTGTGTGTGTTTACATCTCCAGACCAAATTGTCTTTTCCCACCTAGTCCTTCCTCACATCTGGTTTATTGTTTTATTGCCTTCTGCCTGCACAGGACACCTTTGTTGGAAACTTTGCAGTCTCTCATCTGGCAGTTGTTTACCCCTTCAAACTTTCCCATGAGAGCTGTTGGAACATGTGACCTGGTGCCCATTTTGTATGGTCTATGTAACTCCAAACAGCAAGAACTTACATGAGGATAAGTATAAACTCAAAATAGTTACACTAACAAAAAGGAGATTAAAATTAATCTGGTCACTTTCCCCTCTCCCCAGAAAATGAAAGTGTGTTGTTTTGGG
This sequence comes from Neoceratodus forsteri, assembly GCA_016271365.2. Taxonomy (NCBI): domain Eukaryota; kingdom Metazoa; phylum Chordata; order Ceratodontiformes; family Ceratodontidae; genus Neoceratodus; species Neoceratodus forsteri. The sequence continues at coordinate 892,997,210 of CM028137.1, read as the reverse complement.
GACTACCCCTTAAATTATTATTATCTTGCCTAGACAACCCATCTGCTTAGGCATTTTGCAGACCACTGCAGTGCTGGATGGTCAGGATATCCAACTGCAGTACCCCACCCCAGCACAGCAATTTTGTATTTTGCCCCCTAGTCCTAGGGAGCCTGGTCAGGGGATTATGTGACAGCAGTGAACTCATCCTGCTTAACCCCCCTTTTTTTTTTTTTTTTTATTTAGTTGTTTAACCAGGTATAGCACACTAAGCTGAAAGCTTTTTTACAGGAGCAACCTAGGAGCACAAGGAGGTTAAGTGACTTGCTCAGGGTCACACAGTATGCAAGTGGAAGCTGTGGGATTCAAACCCAGGTCTGGTCTGCTGGATGTCACCAAATTTGCAGCTCTCTGGTGCCCTGTAGGGGGACTGCCTCAGCAGCACTTGGGTCCCAGTGTCCGCATGGTATTCAGACATCACGGTGTACCCCAGTTCCCCTGTGAACCTTTCACTAATTGCTCACAGCACCTCCCTGTCTCATCTGCCTGGGCTGGTGTCAGCTGCTCTGAGAAGGTGAGGTTATTCACTGAGGATCCCTCCCACACTTACCCAAGGAGGTCCACCAATGAATCAGTAGCATTTTCATCTTCTGGCATGCTGCACGCAGCGAGGACCATTTCCTCCCTATCATAGTTGGGCTTCATCATGCTAACATGATATACTCTCTGCCTGCACTTCCTGTCAGGCAGTTTTACTACATAATTGACCTCACTCACCTCCCTAGCTATGGAGAATGGGTTCTCCCATACTGCCTGCAGGTTATTTTCTCAGATTGGGACAAGTACCATCACTCGCTGTCTGACTTCATACTCCTGGGTTCTGGCCCCATGGTCATACCAGGCCTTCTGTCACTGTTGTGCACTGGCTAAGTGCTCCTGGGTGAGCCCCATGAGCTCATTAAGCCAGTCCTGAAGTTCAAGACATGCTCCACAACAGATTCCCCTTGGGAGGCAAGGTCATTCTCCCATACATGCCTAATTAAGTCTAGGGGCACCCTCACCCTGTAACCAAATGCTGTGGACTCCTGGAGGACTTCAAAGTAAGCAAACAGGAAATAGAGCAAATACTTGTCCCACTCCTTCTTCTGCTGGTCAACAAGCATCCTGAGCATTGTTTTCAGGGACCTGTTGAACTGCTCAGCCAGCCATTAGTCTAGGGGTGATAGGGTGAGGCATGGAGCTGTTGCACCATGCACTTCTCCCACAGACTAGTCATTAGTGATGACATGAAATTCCTCTCCTGGTCAGACAAAATCTTCTGGGAAAATCCCACGCAGCTAAAGATTCCCAGGAGTTCATCAGCCACTTTCTCCACCTCCATGGAGGACAATGGAGGACATGGCCACTGCTTCAGAGTACCTGGTTGCATAGTCCACGGCAATCAGTATGTACCTTTTGTCCATGTGACTCAGGGTGCTCAGGTGCCCCACTATGTCCATGGTTACCCTCTTCAAGGGTTCATCAGTGATAGACAGGGGTATCAAAGCTACCATAGCCTTGTCCCCACCTTTCCCACCCTCTGGCACTGTGGACAAGTCTGATAGTAATTCACCACATCTGTGTACATACTGGACCAAAAAAAATTGTTGGTCAGCTGCCTTTTTGTGTCACTAATATCTAGGTGGCCAGGAAGAAAGGGATGTAATCGGCCAGGGCCAAAAGGTGCTTTCAGTAAATCTAAGGGACTACCAGCTGCCAGAGTACCTCTCCCTGTAGCTCTCTCTACAGTGTACACTCCCTGTACAGCAGCCTATTCTCCCAGTAAACTAACTTTTTACTCCCTTGAGAGTGATCAGCACTGTTGGCTATCTCTCTCAGTTTCTGTAGATAGAATGAGTCAGATGAGCTCTCCCCAGCTTCTCCTGTCTGACACTGCCCAACTCTCCTTCAGAAAGAAATCTTCCCATGATTGAGGTCTCCTCTGTTTGTAGCTTGGCCTCAGGGCTGCTGCTCTTTATAGCCCCTTGCCCACACTAGCTGCTTCCTCAGCTGCTGAGGGAGGGGTTAGCACATGCTGTGTTGCCCCCTCCTCACCCTCAGAAACTTGCCTTTTGCCTGATTGTGGGTAGTAACACACACCAGTTTTTTCCTGTGGTCAAAATCATTCCCCATTATCTCATCCACAGGGAGAAAAGGCACAATTTCTACCTTCCATACCCCCTTGGCCACCTTCCCAGCTCAGGAAGACATGAGGCATTTTTAATTTAACCAGTGGACTTGTGACTCCTTGAATCTTGGAAAACTGCCCCAGCAGACCTTGCTTCACCTGGATTAGATCCTGCCTCACCATGAAGATGGAGGTGCTAGTGTCCCTCAAACCCTGTGTTATTGTCCCACTAACTACGATAAGGTGCATCTGTATGGAGGAGTTAGGTGGTACTGCAGTCTATGACCAGGCCACTATCTGTAGGGCACTGACTTGATCACCCCTTCCCCCAGGTGTTTGCCATTTATTCATATTTTTAGGGCAGTCATATAACAGATGCCCCACTTTCTGGAAAATCTAGCATTTTGGTACCCCCGGCTCCTTGTTCCCCTTAGGACCGGTGGGTTGTGTCTTGGGCTCAGGTACAGGCTGGTTTACTTTACGCTGCCCTCCCTCGGTCCCCTGGCAACCATGTGCTGTCCCCATCCCCCATTGTTCCTATGAAGTGTGTGTAGTCTGCTGACACATACAGATCAGCACTTTCTGCTGCCTCCTTCGTGGAGCTGCATGCCTTGTCCAGCAATCACATGCACAGATCCTCAGGCATAATTTTAAGAAATTATTCTCTTACAAACAAGTCTTCCATTTGCTCCACACTTCTAGCTTTGGCCCCCATCCACCCAGCAGTCTCGATATGTACACATTTGAATATGCAATTCTACATAGAGGTACACCTTTCTTAATTCCATGAAGTTTTGCCTATAAGCCTCAGGAGGTAGCTTAAAATGTTTAAATAACACCCTCTTAACTTTACCATGGTCCATACTCTCCTGATCATCCATTATAGCAAATGCCTGCAAAGCACGGCCAGTAAGCGGTTGTGTAAGGGGGATCATCCATAAAGCCCTGTTCAATTTAAACTATACACAAACCCTCTCAAATGATTTTAAAAGCAAATCATGATCATCTCCCTCCTGGTGTTGAGGAAACATTTTTAGAATTAATTGTGGCTTCATGGATTTGACCCTCTGTGCCATTACATACAATTTACGATGGTGTTTTCTGGTACAGTTTCACCATATCTTTCTCATGCTGTCATTCCTTCTCTATTTCCCTGCTGCAGCCACATTTCATGCTAGCATGCCTTTTCTTTTTCCTCTTGTTCCGTCTATCTTTCATCAGCCTGCAGTTTTACTCTCTCTCTTAATGTGTCCCAAACATTGATTTCGCACACCGACTGCGCCATTGTGCACCACATGCGCGGAAACACATTTTGGGTGAAATGTGAAAAATGACAGCTGTACTGCTCATAAGGAGGTGTGGTAAAATGACAATGTTGAAAATCTGGAGTGAAAATATTGAAAATTTGCGAACGTATGAGCGTTCGTAGGAACAGCACAACGCATGCTCATAACACAGTCATTTTATGGAGTAATATCGCCAAATTTTCAACATAGGTGTTTTAGGACCTCTACTCATGAACAGTGCCACTGTCACTTTCTTAATCTGTGTGGAACACTGATTTCCCACACCGACCGTGCTATTCCGCTCCGCAAGTGCGAAAACACATTTCGTCCAGGGTGTGAAAAATGACAGCTGTACTGTTCACAAGGAGGTCTGAAAAAATGCCAATGTTTGAAAATCTGGGGTGAAAATATTGCAAATTCGCACGTATAGCTGCATGAAAGTAACTGCACAACGCACGCCAGAAAACAGTTGTTTTTTGATGCTCCTATGCAAATTTGTAACATAGGTTTTGAGAGCCCACCTCATGAATACTGGTCTTGTCGTTTTGTTACTCAGTCCTGAAAGGTGATTCCGCACAGTGACTGCAAAATCACCTTTCGGGACTGATTAACAACATGACAGTGAAATAATTCATGAGGAGGGGTCCCAAAAACCCCATGTTGAAAATTTGGTGGCAAAATTCCAAACAATGCCTGAGATATGCATCAAAGTTGAAAACCCCTATCTATCCCATTATACAGCTTACCGGCAATTCCTCAGTTTGCGGTCGGCTTTGAAGAGTGCAGACGTGTTCTCGGTCCACGAAGATAAATCGCCAGACTCTGGAGGTAAGTATGGAGTGAGGGATGTGGGAGGCAGGGTGCACAGTGGGTGGATGCGGTTGCAGTGGGGTCTGGGAGACCCCTTGACCGGACAGTTCCTGTTTTACAGGGGTAAAAAAAAAGACTGCGAGACCGTTTTTATTTTACAGGGGCATGTGGCATGCTGGGGTGGGCTCCCAGCATGCCACCGAGTCTTGCTTTGGGGGCAGCCGTAGCCGACGGGAGATTGATCACCCCATCAGCAAACAATAAAGGGGAATTCCTTTCTGCCAGCGGATTGGGCACCCCGTCGGCAAACAACAAAGGGAATTCTTTCTGCTGACGGGGATTGGGCACTCCCATCAGCAAACAACAAAGGGATTCCTTTCTGCCGACGAGGATTGGGCACCCTGTCAGCAGACAATAAAATGGGGAGTTACATTATGCCGATGGGAGTGGGCTCCCCGGACAGAATAAACATGGTGGGGGTAATATTGTTTGTGAACACGGTGGCAAGCTGCCGCCATGTTCACAAACAATATCAAGGTTCTACATCCCACCTTTTGCAATGAAGGGTCACTCGCATGGCAGCCGAATGGCTGACATTGCAATGATGAAGTGACCCCTGATTGTAGCAGCTAATTTCTCACAAGTTGGTGGCAAGGTTCCAAACTACTGTCACCGGCTGTCCCCGTGGTGGACATCACACACCCAAAATGCCATGCCAGTATTGGCCTTAACAGTGCCGCACCTCCAGAACCTGCTTTGGCACCAAGCTGCCGCAATATGTTTCTTGCGCTGCGCGCAAGCAAACATAAAAATGTGTAAATGAAGATCGCTATGACAATGAGATGCAACATCTCCCCAGCCCTATCCAGGATACAAAATATAGGATAAGAAATATTCAGTGTTCCCAGATCCAAATAACCATTTCCCTGTAAGAAGCCCTCATTTTTCCTGCGTTTTCCCTGCAGTGGCAGAATCAAATCCCTGTTTAAATCCCTGTAGATTTTCCACAAGCTAGTGGTTTCTTATTTATGACTTTGTTCTTTATTTATTATATCAGCAGCCTTTTTTTCAGGAAAAGAGCTCTGATTTGCTGTTCGGTAATAATATCATATGTCAAGATGGCATTGGAATGATTTGGATTTACATGGTATGCATAAGGCACAATGGGCGACTATATGAAATAAATATCACGCTCATTATTTCATGAACTATACTCAAAATTAGTAATCACAAGTCATACAATCTTTCAAAAGATACTAGTAATGCCTGTAAACAAATTTATATATATATATATATATATATATATTACAGTGGCACGGTAGTGCCACAATAGTTAGGGTTGCTTAGCAATTTCTATGTTAAACCTCAAAGTTTGCACTTTAATAACTTTTGAACCATTTGTCTAATTTGCCTGAAATTTGCAAGGTAGAAAGATTTATCATAGATCTCCGGATCTTGAAATTTTCATTCATTCGGATGTGCAATTGTGGAATCGTAGTGCACTCAAAAAGTGAAAAATGCCCAATGTTCAGTTTTCTTTAATCATGCATATTGGCCTGAAGAATGCATTTGAGTGGGATCAAATTGGGTGGGTTGTATGGGTCCTGAGTAGCAGTAGTGCCTTTTGAAGATTTCATGAAAAAATTCTGTTCCGTTGAAAAGTTATAGCATTTTTAGTGTCCCATTATATCCTATGGGAAAATTTATATGAGCACTGCTAAAACAATCGCAATCACATTATTTGGTCGAGCTTGCCCTAACATGGTGTAGTGCTGCCACCATCTTGTTTTCAGTTAGCGACAGAGAAAAAATGTTATAACTCAAAAAATACTGCACTTTTGAAGACACCAGTCTTTGGGTTTACCTAAACAGGCCCCGAGGAACATGCCTATGGCGTTAGTTTTTGGCTAGCTGACCCGGAAACATGTTTTTCAATTGTTTTATGTTTTTGATCACAACAACATTTTTTGTGCCACGAAAAAAATCGTGGCAACTTTAAATATGATCGCGGTCACATTTTTGTGATCGCAATCACATCCTCATTATAAAGATAGGAGATTTTAGCGATCTGTTGCATTTCTTTGGCACTTGATTGTGGCAAGGTGGATTAAGCTATTGGCATGAAATTTTCAGGATACAAAGCCCTAGTGCCATGGATGTGCCTTTCACTGGTTTCATGCAGAAAGATTAAAGACACCCCTAGTTATGCCACTCCAAAGTTTGGAAATTTTCCCATAGGATAACATTGCGGTGGTGGTTTTTCTTTGTCACCTCATTCTGGCAACGTGGATTGCGGTAGTGCCCTGAACATTTCAGGATGGAAAGGCCTTGTCCCAGAGGTGTGCCTTTTGGTGGCTTGGTGTGAAAACATTTAACAGGGGCATACTTACAGCATTCCAAATGTCATAATTTTTCCTATAGGATAACATTGTGGCACATTCTTTCCTTTGTCACCTCACTGTGGGAACAGGGATCGCTCCACCGACCTGAAACTTTCAGGATAGAAAGGCCTAGTGTTGTAGGTGTGCCTTTCTGTGTTTTTTCTGGAAACACTGAAAATTACCATAGTTACAACATTACGAAGTTCCGTAATTTTCCCATAGGATAACATTGCGGCGCCTGTGATGCCTTTTGGGGCCCGTATCTCGAAAATGGTTCGCGATATGGACTTTTCATTGAAAAATTTCTTAGTCCCCCTTTACAAAACTAGCTTACAAAGGCATGACATGCCTGAAATTTGAATATTTTTTCTACCTCATACGGTTCCTGAGATATTTGCAAATTACTGTTCCAATTGCTCATTTTCATGTGCGTTAGCCAGTATTATGCCCTCAGAGTCATCACTGACATTACATTTCAGTGCTCCTGTCTCAGAAATAATGCTACATACACATTCGATCAACTTTCAGTTGCAAGAAATAATCACTCTCACCATTACAACCACACTTGACTTTTTTTACCACCTCCTACGGTCCCCCACATATAGGGAACTTACTGTTACAAAGGCTCCTTGCATTATAGGGCTGCAGTATGGATCCACAGCTATGTGTAAGTGGGGAGTGCAGGGGCCGGAGGATATAAACTCTATGCACCATTATGCTAAAATGGGTGGCTTGGTGGACGGACCTCTACTACTTACATTACACTTTTAAAAAAAGGAAATTCTTTGCAAAGCTTCATTAATGCATCAGTTAGGGTTGTTTCCACACCGACAAAATGGAAATTCCACATTGAAGTTAACACCCCCCACCCCCCCACCCTCCACACAACACCAGGCATCAGGGTGTGTGTTGGGGTGATCATGCCTAACTCTCACCCCATTCCCTATCCTGCACCACCATAGCTCCTTTACACATGGAATGGGTGAGAGTTAGGCACGACCATCCCAACGCACACCCCGATGCCTGATGTGTGGAGGGTGGGAGGTGTTAACTCAAACATGGAATTTCCACACTTTTTTCGGTGTGGAAACAACCCTAACTGATGCATTAATGAAGTTTTTGTAAAGAATATGAATATATATGTGTGTGTGTGCGCGTGTGTGTATGTATATACACAAAAGAACCCCAGAACCTTATAGTTGATAGTTTTCAGACAAATTTTTATAAACTTTTTTTAGGTCCACTTGATGGAATCTTGAATGAGTTAAGTAAATGTTATTATTTTCTTCAAGACCCTGATCCAGCAACTCAGTAAATACACACTCAGTACATAATATTATAAATGACAAAAAACAGCCTTCTGTTTCCAGTTGTTTGATCAGGAATTTTATAAATGGTATAGTTATATACCAGTATCTTGCAAGTTCCCCATGAAGATCTCTGACATTTCATGAATAATATCAAGCCTACATGAAACCTTCCAAAAATATAAAAATAATAATATAGAAAAACATAAAGGGAACTTACAAGCTCAAATGGGCAGACTGGGTGGGCCATAGACCCTTATCTTCTGACAGTATCCATGTATCTAGGTCTCTAAACAATCCTTTTCAACCTAATAAATGGCACGATCTCTTCCATTCTCAAAAGTAAAACATTATATATCAAGTCAATATCACCTCCATCTTAGTATCAAATAAGATTTTGGCTTGTAAAAAGTGCTGTAATGCCTAAAGTTTGTTGTAATTAATTGAAAAACATCTACATATCTGTCATGTACAGTATTGTGTTTTTTGATACAGGTTATGTATTGTATTTGCTATGCTTGTATTTATGTACATATTTTACGTGACTGTTTGTTTATTTTATACATTGGGACCCCACTGAAAATGAGCCTCAGCTCAACTGGGCTATCCTTTTCTGAATTTTCAGAATAAAATATTTACTACTACTACTACCACTATATGTTGTGAGAGGTCAAAGCAAGTTGACATATACCCCGGCTGCATTATCAGACCTCAAATTTATTTATAGAAATGATGCATGATTACATTACTAATACTGCAAATTAAAATATTACTATTTAGATTGCTCATTCCAACCACAGATAATACATTTATGATCCACAGCCTAGAGTTACAGGTCCAAAACACAAGAAAAATGCAACTGTTGTGCCCTACAAATTTTTTTCTCAGTTGTTTTGACTAACTTTTTATAACTCTATATGGGAACATAAGGAATCAGATAATTATACAGATGAATTTCTTACTCATGGTTTGTCAACAGTTAATTCATTAGATGAGGTCTCCCTTGCCAGGAGTTTGACTGTTTCTCCACCCCTCCCCCAAACACACACACACTTACACACTTACTTACTATAAGAGATCTCAGTAGCTTTTATCTGTTATGTTTGGAAAGCAGGTGCAACCCTTGTTGTCAAAAAGAAATGTAAATATTAAGTTCGGGTAGTTCACTGAAGACCTGGCATTTTATCAGATAGGTCTGGAGAGGTTAAAAAACAGTGTAAATGTTTATAAATTTGCTGAGAAAGGGTGACATTTCTGAGGTATGAATCTTTCTTGAAAGATATTCATGCCCAACTGAAGTTAGTAGCAAAAAATCTTTAAATACTAGGCATTTAAATGTGCAGATTGTTGCATTTCAAAGGGAGTAAGCAAATCTACAGTTTAATAGGCAACAAATATTTAACAGGCTATTTCAGTTTCCTAATGGCCGTCTGATAAGCAGCTTGGAGTTATGTCTCCAACACTCTAAACAAAAAGAAGGGATTATTTTATTTTAGTTGCCATAGTGATTTGTAGATGTGGAAGGATACACTGAAAAGTAAATAAAAGTGTTCCACTATACTCCATTTTCAAGCTACAGATAGTAAAATGGTTGTAGGCTCAGCCCACAGCCATAAAAATGTGACTCAACAGAGTTACAGCTGGAAGGAAGAGCAATTACAACTCACTGCCACTGCTTCTGTGATGATGCCGATGGCCAATGGCGATGCCAGGAACCAGCTAGTAGTAACGAGTGGTTTCAACTTAGCAGCAAACAAAGGGGAAGGTGAGTTTGCAGCTGACAGTCAGCCTCAAGGTATAATGTGGTGTAAAGGAAGTCTGCAGTGGGAGAGAAAGAGTGCCCCCCATGCTGCTTTTCTGGTTGTTGGGCGGCGTTATGTAGATGAGACAAGCCAGCCACTGTCTGATAGGAGCAACTGGCTCCTTTCAACTATGCATATTTTCTGCCCACAAAACAGTGAGTAATGTCATGACCATTGTGCCTGGTCATTGACCTGTCATTGGTGACCCCACTGCAGCTTGAGCTGCAATGGGCTGAGAAGTGACACACCTCTGAAATGCTGTTGTTCTTAACAACATGTTTGCTGTGCATGAAAACATAAAAATGAATAGCTACAGCAAAGGTTCCAGAGACATTCTTAATCTGATTGAAGCAGAAAATGAAAAAGGCTATGGAACAACACTAATCATGGCCACTATGGACATCATTGATTTATATATATCTGCATCCCTCACAAGGATGGATTGTGCAGTCTAGAAATGGTACTTAAGAGACTAGGGGTCTGATATTCAGAGATGCATGCTAGCACAATATTTGCATGATGCCCTCACTAGTGCCTGCACTGGCCCCAGCAGAGGTATATTCAGTGGCATTGCACTGGTGAAATATCCTATGAATACAGGGCTGACTGTGCACCATGCAAATGTCATGTGCTAATGCAGCACAGTGCAAGTGTGCAGCACTGAATATAGCTCTGTGGTTGGCGCTGAACACATTGGGGCAGCAGTGAGTATGCATAGGCCACCAATGAAATACACACAACACAACAGCATAGGTATGAAAAATAAGCTTACTATAAAAACTAGAACATGCACAGAAAAACAAGGCAGCAGCCTGTACATGGAAAGGGGAGGAGGAAAAAAAGAAAAAAGGGGAACCGTCCATCCAAGGAAGGGGGGAGGAAACAAAAGAAAAAAGACACCCGCCCAGGAATAAAACAGTTAACACAGGGCACACACCCATCACAGTCCATGCCCTCCAGGGGCCATAGCAAGTAATAGTGGTGGTGGCTGCTGCTGCTGGAGAGCTGCAGCCAGGTCCTGGGACAACCTGGTTGGTGTCCTCCACCAACCTAATCAGGATGTGTTGCAGGTGGATCAGCCACCACATCAGGTCATCACATACCTCCCGATACATGAGATCCCTCTGACCACCAGCAGTCCTCCAGACCAATATGGACAGAAATACAGTGAACTCAGCCAGCTGTGCACACAAGACAAGAGACACAGGAGTGGCATACCATGCACAATCAAACTATAACATGCCGACACATGCGCCACCATGCCACACATGGATGAAGGGAGTCAAACAGCCACAATGGATTGTGTGTGGCATACCAGAGGCAGCATTGTGGACCCATACAGTAGAGGATTGCACATACAGTGGATGTGCCATGCTGCAAAGAAGCATGACTGAGCAATGGAATGGACACACCAGTGGCAGACATGCCAGATGTGTTAACATAGGACATGCACAGCACATGCAACAGCAGTGCCATGCCAGAGCTTGATAGGCAGTATCATGGTCCAAGTGGCAAGGACACACATACACACACACACACACACACACACACACACACACTCCATGCCTACTGACCAGGCATCCAGCACACAGTCCAACACTGGTGTGCAGGACACAGACATCCATAAGCCACCCAGGGTGGCATCACAGTCGGGGCTCTGGCATACATGTGGTACATACATCATCTACACATTTATTTATTTATTCATTTATTTTAAACGTTTCACCAGGAAAGTCATACAGAACTGAACAGCAGCTCATTGCCAGATGCTTCTGGGGGGAGGGGGTTAGAGAAGAGCCATGAGTAACAACAGAAAACAGAATTTACATAGTAGGAAGTGGCTGGGACCATCATGCAACACTGTGTGCAGCAGGCATGGAAACATGAGAGTGCAGCGATGCTGTACGTCAGTGGGCACCTGATATACTGTTCCCCAGTCAGCACAACACTGGTGCCAGATAACACACACAAACACAGAAGTTTGTCGGCAGATAAGGACCTCATGACCCACCTAGTCTGCCGTAGTTTCCCTACCTATATTGCCATCACAGACCCTACTTGGTCTCCTGGATTCACCCCCCCTTGCCTTTCTAATATCCCTTCGTGTCTATGCCAAGCATTCTTGAATCATGTAACCATTTTAGCCCCCCCCCCCACTTCCACTGGGAGGCTGTTCCAAGTGTCCACCACCCTCTCTGTGAAGAAGTACTTCGTCACATTTCCTCTGACCCTCCCACCTCCAACTTCAAGGTGTGACCCCTGCTTATCAAGCATATTTTCCTTTGGAAAATGCTTTTTGTAACATCTATATTGGTCCAATAAAAGGTATCAAACTAATTAAACTATTTGCTTCTGAATCGGTACTCTGTTTATACCTGTGAGCTATTTTAATTTTTTTTTTTAGTAGTATTTTATTGTTTTTTGTACCCCCTTTTTGCCCTTCCCATTCTCGGTGTGCACATGCACATCATGCTACGAGAAGCCTTCCCTTCATGCGCCCCCTCCTGCCTATGCCGTCACCAGACCTCCACCTGGTGGTGGTGCAATTACGGGGAGTGGGTGACAACTCCCCCGGGAGAGGAGAGCTGCCGTTAGGCTGCTCGATCCAACTCCCCCCACCCCTCTGTGCCATCTCCCTGATAACCCAAGGTTGTTCCTAAACCTGGGTCACTGGCATGGCGCAAGGTAAGGCGTTCAGTGCCTCAACCCTCGGCGCCAATGGGCTGGCTCATATTTGAATGTCTCTATCATATTCCCCCTTTCCCTTCTTTCCTTTAGGGAGTACATACTTAATACTTTAAGCCTTTCCTCATAGGGCTTTTGAAACAGGAACTGCAACATTTTGGCTGCCCTCCTTTGTACCGCCTCCACCCTATCTATGTCCTTTCAGAGATGGGGCCTCCAGAACTGGACACAGTAATTGAGGTGAAACATAGAAACATAGACTTTGATGGCAGATAAGGACTGCTTGGCCCACCTAGTCTGCCCATTTCCCTACCTACAGGATAGGCTGCAGATCCTAGTTAACCAACAGCCTATTTCTTCCTACCTCCCACAAGAATTGCCTTAATTCTGTCTCATGCATTCTTGAATTCTCCCACAGTTTTAGACCCCACAACCTCCTCAGGAAGGCTGTTGCATGCATCCACTACCCTCTCTGTGAAAAAATACTTCCTCACATTGCCCCTGAACCGCCCCCCCCCCCATCATTAAATTGTGTCCCCTTGTTCTTGCACGTCTCTTTTTCTGAAGATGCTACCCTCTTGGACTTTGTTGATTCCACTGAGGTACTTAAAAGTTTCTATCATATCCCCCCTCTCCCTTATTTCCTCAAGGGTATACATATTAAGCTCCTTTAGTCTCTCCTCATACAGCTTCTCTTGCAGACCCTGCACCATTTTAGTTGCCCTCGTCAGGATTGCCTCTATCTTGTCTATGTCCTTGTGGAGATGGGGTCTCCAGAACTGGATGCAGTACTCCAGATGGGGTCTCACCAACTGTCTGTACAGAGGGATAACAACTTCCTGTTTTCTGCTGGTGATGCCTCTCCCTATGCATCCCAGTATACCTCCACCCTCCCTACTGCCTTCTCACATTGCTTGCTAACCTTAAGGTCATCTGATATGATTACCCCCAGGTCCCTTTCCTTTTTTGTTGTTGTTACTACCTCCCCCCATTGTGTAATCTTCCCCAAGGTTCTTGTTTTCCAGGTGCATTATTTTGCACTTCTTTGCATTGAATCCTAGCTGCCATACTTCTGACTATTCATCCAACCTTGCCAAGTCCCTTCTCATCCTTTCCACACCTCCTTGAGTATCAACCCTGTTGCAGATCTTTGTGTCATCTGCAAAGAAGCATACTTTTCCTTCCAGTCCCTCTGCAATGTCACTTATAAAGACATTAAAAAGGACTGGACCCAGTACTGAACCCTGCTGTACCCCACTAGTAACCCCTATTTCTTCAGAGTGGACTCCATTTACAATTACCTTCTGTGTCCTGTTGTCCAGCCAATGTTTTACCCAGGCTACCACCCTGGGACCCACTCCCAGGCTGGTTAATCTGACTTTTAATCTTTTGTGTGGGACTGTGTCAAATGCCTTGCTAAAGTCTAGGTAGGCCATGTCCACAGCCCCTCCCTGGTCTACTACTTTGGTCACCCAATCAAATAAATCTATTAGATTCATCTGACATGACCTTCCCACTGTGAAGCCATGCTACCTTGGGTCCTTTGCCCCACTGGCCTCTAGGTACTCAACAATTCTTTCCTTCAGAAGTGACTGCATCACTTTCCCTACCACAGAGGTAAAACTGACAGGTCTGTAGTTTCCTGCCTCTGTCTTGGTCCCACTTTTGTGAAGGGGAATCACATCCGCCTTCCTCCAGTCCTCGGGTACCACACCATCCTCCCATGATTTGTTAAAAAAAGAGTAGTCAGTGGTTTCACTAGTTCCCCCCTTAATTCTTTTAGAATTCTGGGGTGAATTCCATCAGGACCCACTGCTTTGTCCACCTTCAGTTTTAAAAGTTCTTGCAGAACCCTTTCTTCTGTGAAAGGACTGGGATCGACCCCCCCTATCAAGAGTGCTTCTGTTGATTGGATTAGGCACGTCCCCCTCCTCTTGTGTGAATACTGAGCAGAAATATTCATTTAGTATCCCTGCTTTTTCACTGTTCCCCTCTGCCCACCCACTATTCATTCTATTCAGCCTCACTATCCCTCCCTTTGTCTTTCTACGCTCTCTGATGTACCTATAAAAGGTTTTATCCCTTCTTAACCGAGTTGGCTATCTTTTCCTCAGTTTGGGCCTTTGCTATTCTGACTTCCCTCCCTGCTTCCTTCTGCCTTAACTGGTGCAGCTCTCTGTCCTGCTCCTTCTGTGTTTCCTTATACTTCCTGAATGCTATCTTTTTCTCCCTGACTTTCCCAGCCACCTCTTTTGAGAACCATAGTGGCTTTTTCTTTCGTTCTGATTTGTTTATTTGCTTCATACAAAGGCTTGTTGCCTCTGTGATGGCAGTTTTGATGATTCCTCATTGTTGCTCCACCCCTCCTTCTAGCCTGTTTGCTAGTGCTTTTCTGAGGCACTCTTCCACCTTGCCAAAGTCAGTCCCCCTGAAGTCCAGTACCCTCACTTTTGTATGGTTTGACTCTGTAGCTGAGTTTAACGTGAACCACACTATTTGATGGTCACTTGTTCCCAGATGGCAACCCACTTCTAGATCTGAGATCCTCTCACTGCCCCATTTGAAGTACGAGGGTCTAAAGATTGCTCCCTCATGAGTGGGTTCTGAAACTAGCTGTCTGAGGCCTGCCACCTGTAGGGCAACGAGAATGGCCCTGCTCTTGGATGTGGCTGCAACAAATGTGCTCCAGTTAACATCTGGCATATTCAAATCTCCCATCAACAGTATCTCCCCTTTCTCTGCCATCCTAAGAATGCCTTCTATCATATCCTTGTCCATTCCCTCCCCCTGACATGGTGGTCTGTACACAACCCCTCTGCGGATTGTGGTGCCCTTTCTAGTCTCCAAGGTGACCCTCAGTGCCTCCTCTCCTCCCTGTTTACTGTTTTGTTCAGTTGCTTTTATCCCTTCCTTTACATAGAGAGCTACTCCTCCCCCTCTTCTCCCCTGCCTGTCTCTCCTGTAGGTTATGTACCCTGGTATGTTAACATCCCAGTCATGGTTCTCTGTGTACCATGTTTCTGTGACTGCTATGATATCCAGGCATCCCTCTTCCATCAAGGCCACCAGTTCAGGGAGCTTGTTGCCCAGACTACGGGCATTGGTACTCATTACCCTCCATTTCCTGATGGCCTTACTCCTTTTTGCCCCATCCCTGTCCTTCTTGCCTTTGTCACTTTCCCCATTTACCCCTGCCTTTCTCCCTATCGACATCTCTATGTTGGTGTTTACCACACTTACTACCGTGATTTTTTTTTGGGGCTAGGATTTCCCTGCTCCTTTCCAGTGCCTCCCTTGGCTAGTTTAAATGCTTGCCAATGAAGCATTTAAACCTAACACCTAGGATCCTGGTTCCCCTCCTGGACAGATGCAGCCCATCATGCCAGTATAGGCTTGCATCACTCCAGGTGGATCCCTAGTCCCCAATGAAGCCAAATCCCTGAGCACTACACCAGTTTTTCAACCACTGATTGAATCCTGTGGTGCAGAACACCCTAGCCTTTCCCACGCCATAGATGGGCAGCACCTCCGAGAAGGTTACCACGTGTGCTACTTGTCTAAGGCCCTTCCCCAATTCCATAAACTCTTCCTGCACTGCTCTAATCCCTTTCTTAGCCAGGTCATTTGTCCCTATGTGGACAATGACATCCAGCTCCCTCTTCTGTGCAGCTGCTCCGGCAATCCTGAGGATTCGCTCCCTGTCCCTCCAAGCCACGGTGCCAGGCAGGCACCTTACCTCCCTCTCCCCTTCCTCCCCCAGTTCTACCTTCCTAACAATGGAATCCCCCACCAGGAGTTGTTTCCTTCCCCTGTAGGGTCCCATGCCACCCTCCTGTGGGTCTGCTTTGTGGAGGTTCCCAGCATTCTCCTTGGTCTCCACTGTGGGTGCATCCATAGAGGAACCACACTTTGCCTGAATGGCATAGGAATTGTGGAGAGGTACAACTGGATGAATGCACCTCTGTTCCACCACCCTCATCCTCTCTGAGCCCACTGTGGTCCAACCGCTCCTCTTTCTTGGCAACCTCTGAGGCAACGGCAGTGGCACTGGTGGTCCCTGGATGGAAGAGGAGGTCCCACAAATCCTGACCAACTTAGCCTGGAGATGAGCAACCTCCTCCCTCAGCCCAGAGAGGTGTCTGCAGATGGGACAACACTGCATCCTCCAGAACGTCTCCCGGAAGACTGCTGCTCCACAGCCACTGCACTGCACCACTCCCATCATGTCTTATTTCTGCCCCCTTAACTGTTGTTTGGAATCCTTATTCTTTCCTCTGTTTTTTTTTTTACCTTCTCTTTCTACTTACATTCTGCCTCTGTGCCCTCATAGTCCCAGTAGAGAAGTCCAGTCACACAGTACTCCTCCCTCCTGGTGTCTTCTGCAAAGCTTCTAGCAGAATCTTTCTAAGGCAGTCTTTAAACTTAGCTTCCTTCTAGCTAAGCCACGTAAGTACCCTGCATTGTTTGTTCACACTCTGGGTTGCAAGTTTATACTATATTGCATGATTCTGATGTGGGACAGGGGATGGCCATGTGTGTCTTGACAGGATGCATGCATGCCTGTGGGGGTGGCACCCATGCAGTTTTGGCTGGTGACAGTCACCAGGCCCTTGGAGTATTGTCCACCACTGATACTGTGGTGTGTTAGGGTCTATACAATGGTATTATTACCTCCCTCTTTCTGCTGCTGATGATACCCCTGCCTATACATCCGAGCATCCCACTAGCCTTCCCCACTGCCTTGTCACACTGTTTCACTACCTTCAGGTCATCAGAAATGATTACCCCCAGGTCTCTTCCCTGTTTTGTGACTGTCAATACCTCCTCTCCCAATTGGTATGACGCCCTTGGGTTTCTGTGCCCCAAGTGCATGATTTTTCACTTTTTTGCATTGAAATCCAGCTGCCAAATCTGTGACCATTCTTCCAGCCTTTTAGATCATCCCTCATTCTTTCCACCCCCACGCCGCTCCCCCCCACTGGTGTGTCTACTCTGTTGCAGATTTTTGTATCATCCACGAAGAGGCACACTTTCCCTTCCAATCCTTCTGCAATGTCACTAATAAAGACATTGAAAAGAACCGGGTCTAGTACTGACCCTTGTGGCACCCCACTGAACACTTTGTCTTAAGAGCAGACACCATTAACCACCACCCTCTGACTCCTATTGCCTAGCCATCTCTCTACCCATTTTACTATCTAAGGACCTTCTCCTAGGCTACCCAGATTGCTTACCAGTCTTCTATGTGGAACTGTGTCGAAGGCCTTACTGAAATCCAGAGAGGCCACATCTACCACTCCTCCCTGATCCACCTCCCTGGTCACCCAGTCAAAGAACTCTAGCAGGTTTATCTGGCAAGACCTCCCCCCTGTGAAACCATGTTGCCTTAGATCCTGTAGACCACTGGCAACAAGGTATTCTGCAGTCCTTTCCTTCAGTAGTGATTCCATTACTTTGCCCACTACCGAGGTCAGGCGGACAGGCCTGTAGTTTCCTGCCTCCTACCTATTTCCACTTTTCTGGAGTGGGGCCACATCTGCTCTCCTCCAGTTCCCTGGTGCCTCTCTTGTTTCTAGTAACAGGTTGAACAGAGCTGCCAGAGGTGCAGCCAACTCCTCCCTGAGTTCCCTCGGTAACCTGGGATGCACCCATCTGGTTCCACTGCCTTGTCTACCTTTAACTGTGTTAGCTCCTTGAGGACCCTTTCCTTTGTAAAAGAACTGCAAAAGATGCAGAATGGCCTGTAGCCACCCTACGTCCCAGCAGACCCTGGTCCCATCATAAATAGAAGATGTACCCCAATATAGAGCCTGTGCAGGTCATTGTCCTTGCAAAGACCCAGTCATGTTGTAATGGATGCATGACTCTTCATGTATACTTTGGAATGATCACAATGTAGACATCACTGTGTTGATCAGACACTATCAAGTATGCATCAGAATATCGACCAAATATTGTACAGTACATTCAATGACTACCCCTACCCTTTCCCCCATGCCACATAAGGCCATTTCTGGTGAGGTGCTGTGGTGTGACACACAGTACATGCAGCACTGAGGATCATGCTGATGTGGGAAGACTGCCACAGGCACTGTGCACCACACACAGCATGTTACAAGGGTGTACCAGTACAACAGTGGCCCCCACCTACTTCCACCATGCAGGTACACATACCGAGGCCTGCCCATGTGACACAACAGACCCAACTACTACTGACAGGTGTAGAACCCAGTCCTGTCAGCAGTACTGCGAAAGCCCTGGTGTACCAGTCCTGAGGCACAGGGGATATGCCACCACACATGTAATGCATGCCAAGGCACAATACACACACATTGGGGCAACGTGCCTGCCATAGTGATGAGCAAGACAGTAGATGACACAGACCCTGACACACCACAGTGTCAGTGGTGGACACTACCCCAAGGGCCTGGTGACTGTCACCAGCCACAACTGCATGGGTGCCACCCCCACAGGCATGTATGCATCCTGTCAAGACACACATGGACATCCCCTGTCCCACATCAGAATCATGCAATATAGTGTAAACTTGCAACCCAGAGTGTGAACAAACAATGCAGGGTACTTACGTGGACATGTGTCTGCAGAACATCTTTCCACAGGCTATCCATGCTGGGCCCCATCACGGCCTTGGGTCCCTCTTCCCGCCACTGGTCCTGGCAGGTGCGATGTTGCTTTCTAGCACAGGGATGGCCCTGCTGGGCCCCGGCGTCTGTGAAGGATGACAGAGGAGACATGAGCAACAGCATACCGCAGAACACATGGCACAGTACCATACCCCTACGCATTACATACCCCCACATATCAGTGCAGTGCACCAAGAGTCACATGTACATGTAGTGGATGGACATTAATGTGCAGAGGGTCCTACCATTGTGCACAGTCATGGCACCACATACAGCCATGCTGTGGCCAACTTTCAGCAGGACTAATACATCCCACTATTATAGTCATAAACCGGTACTGTGTATGCTGGCCAATGTAGTGCCCGTATCCTGCCATTCTCCCTGCCCTGGTACAACATACCCATACATGCTGGCAATAGGCCCTGTGCACCTCATAGTATGCATTTGGATTT
Source organism: Neoceratodus forsteri (assembly GCA_016271365.2). Taxonomy (NCBI): domain Eukaryota; kingdom Metazoa; phylum Chordata; order Ceratodontiformes; family Ceratodontidae; genus Neoceratodus; species Neoceratodus forsteri. The sequence goes on along the minus strand of CM028137.1, from coordinate 892,977,697 downwards.
ATTGTGCACCAGGTAACATATAACAGGGGCACAAGAGGCATACTAGTGCAACTGTAGGGGAGGGCAGGGTACCATAGGTGTAGCCCGTCACAGTGGCTGGTACATGTCGGGCACAACCTGTGCCATATAATAGTACCCAATGCATAACCTGGCATATGTATATCAGCAACCATGCAACATAACATGGACAGTGCACATGACATAGTCCTCACAGGTTGTATCCAACAATGGGCATTAACATGTACTGTGTACTATACCCAGCAACCAAACCCTGAATATCAGTCCTCATCCACCTTAACACTGCAACCATGTCACTTTAGTAGCACACTACCATGTTTCCATTGCAGGTGCATGCCTCAGGGATCCACAGTGGATCTGGTAATGTACAGGGGATTGGAGATGTAAATTGGCAGAATGTGCTCATAACCTGCATTCATGCAATCAGGCTAAACAGTTGAGAGCAGTCCCACAGGAGAAAAGGGACACAACAGGGACACATTGGTATAGTGCACAAACCCTCATGGACAGTACCCCAGAGGTATATTATCATAGCACAGTACTGCACTCAGGACGCCACCGAAGTCATCCATACAGCCATTTGTACTCACACAGACTTGGCATGGTGTCACTCTCCACCATCACTCGCAGCTGCTACAGGCTGCATGCCTCCCTCCTCTTTAGGCCGTTGTACCTGTACCCCAAAATGATCACAGGTACATGTGACCCCGGTGCGTCGTGCGAGGTGCCACTCCACAGATGCCCACACTTTGCACCGTGGCCTGTCTAACCTCGCTTCCTCATCTAGTAACTGGTCCTGTCTAGTCACCAGCAGGTCGATCAAACTGGCCAACTCTATGGTGGACCACCTCCGGGCACTTTGCAGCACAGCCCTACTCTGTATGCCTGGCATAATGTACTGCAGACTTGACTTAGCCCTCACACCATGGTCTTTCCAGTTTCAGGGCTGTCTGGGTGTGTCCTGTCTGCTTGTGCAACACGTGTCCATGGGTGTGCCATGCTACTGCAATGTGTACTTCCAGAGGAGTTGTACCATGAGCATGCACCAGGCATGGGGTGCCACATGTGTAGGGAGTGCATGTGCATTGTGCTCTTGTGCAGCCCTGTGCAGGGCTGCACTCTGACATTCTGTAATGGCATGGTGCACAAGGCAGCGCTGTGTGATGACATCATATGTGGTGTGTGATGTCAGGTCAGCACCATGGACTGATGATGCACAAGTGCAAGCACGTACACTAGTGCAACCACATTATTGCATGGGGTAGACCTGCAATATTCAGAAAATGTATGTAGATGAGCCAGTTTCGCAGTCTGCAGGCGAACACCCACATTTGCATGTCATTACTGGAAGGTATGCACACATTGGCATGCCTAATTCTGCCTGGAGCATATTTAGGTGAACACTGCACAGACTAGATTCCATGGCTGAACTGCAGGGGGCTAGAGGTAAGTGTCTTGTGGGAGGGCCTAGAAAGGGACATGGGAGATTACTGAACTATGTGTATGCTGTGCGCAGTAGTACATTTGACACACTGAGGTGGTGGAACTCTCACATCTACATCTAAATCTCCTGGTGGTGGTGTCATGACTCGGTGGAGGATGCCTCCTATAGCAGTCACCAGTGCATGATAACAGAGGATGTGTCACTCTCACATATGTGGCTAGGAAGTTGTGGCCCTGAGTTCCTTTGCACCCCTGCCCATGTCAACCTTTATCTGTGACCTTGACTATGACTGTGTCTGCACATGGGCAGACCTATGTCATTCTGGTCACTGGCAGTGGTAGGACATGCATTGCTGGGACACCTACTTATCTCTGACAGGGAAGGTGAGGGCCTCACCCTAATGTACCTTTCATCTGTGCTCCAGTGTGTGTATATACCCTGTTCACGTGTATTCTGTTCCTCTGTCTGGCAGGTACTATGGAGGACAGACAGACTACAGGCCCACCACTTCTGTAAGGATGAGTTACAGGGCTGGTGTGGCCTACATGTCTAGGGAGGGGGTCTTGTCCCAGAGGCGGACCATGAATGCTCAGGTATGGCCGGTCTGGGTAGAGATCACTGGTCAATGCCATAAGTTGGCAGAACACTAGGCCCATGGAAGCTGTGTGGAAGCACTTCAGGGACATGAGAAGATGGACAAAGATGATCCTGTCGACACAATGCAGGAAGATGCATATAACCAGTGGGGGCCCACAAACATCGGCGGATGCACATACCCTGGATCCTGCAGAAGAGGAAATAGCCTCCACCCTACGCCCTGTGGAGGTGATGGGAGTGCCACATAGAGGCTTTGACAGCCAAGTGGAACCAACCCAGTCACGTGAGCAACCAACTGTACTCGGTCACATCATCCATGTGAGTGTGTGTGTGTGTATATATTGTGTTTATATATACAGTATACAGTATATATATATATATATTATATATACACACACACACACATATATATATATAACAGGTGTATGCACATGCCAGTGATGTGTGATACATTGGGTGTAGGCTGCACTACTGTTTCCATGTTCCCTGGTGTGTAGCCATCTGTATGGTACTCCACCACTGTGTCCCATGTGTTGTTGCCTGTATGCTCACAGGTGTTGGGATGTGTGCTTACTGCTGATAGGGTGTGTATGGTTATGGGGGGGGTTATAAGCGGTGCACCGCCCAACCAGCATGGGTATTGTGTTACCATACGCCTGGCAAGCCTGTTACCTTGGCCAGCATGCAGCTTTCTACTGTATATTGCTATATAGTACTCCTCTACTCTCTTCACAGCTCACCACATCATACCAGACACAGCAAGGGATGCTCAGGGTCCATTTCAGTGGCAGCTGCCCCTGCCACTTACCCGTACGCACCTGCTGTCAGACACTGCAAGAGGGTGAAGTGGATGATGACAACGAGACATTTGTCAGGAGCTGAGGACAACTGGGGTACCTTCAAGACCAGAAGGGGTTATCCGCCCCCTGCCAGCCTCCCTAACACTGGGGCCCAGCCACTGTCCCCATGCATCACTGTGGTCACAGCAGTGCAGCCTCCCACAGCCCCTGGCACAGGCCATCACCCTGCTGCTCTCAGCTGATACCACTGAGCCAGCCCCCACTATGCTTCCTCATGCTCCATCACCTAGCAGAGCCACATCTCTGTCACCCCAAGTGCATCTCATTGTTTCGGCCACAGCTGGCCCACAATGTCCCCAACAAACTGTAGCACCAACTGCGGTGCAGCCCCAGGCAATACGATGGCCAATGGTGCAGCCTGACCCTGTCCCAATGGACAGTCCCCAGCAACATCAGGACAGGACTGCCAACCAGCAGCTATTGCAGTTGGCCATAGAGGCATAGAGTGGTGCATAACAGGAACTGACATGCATCTGCTACATGCTGTATGATGACATGCAGTGTGCTAAGGATCAAATGGAGGTGAGTTCTGCGGAGCACATGGTGGCCACCTACAACCTGAGTCAGGATATTGTCACCAGCATGGATCAGCTGTAAGCCACTGTGCTAGAGTCTGCAGCCATGATAGCAGGCACCATAGTGGCTATCAATAGCCTAGAACGGTCCAGTGGGAGTAGTGTCACCCCATGACGAACAATATGGCATACACCCATGCCACGCAGTGCCAGAATGAGAACACCCAGCATGCCCTGGACTTCCAAGACATCTAGGACACCACCTTCTCCTTGACAGAATCAGTACCCACGGGGCCATGGCTGGGGTGGTTAACACCATCCCCATGTTCATCCCCCATATCGTGGATGATGACTCCCCTCAACCATACCCAGTACAGCACACGTATACTGTGCACACCTGGTGAGGTGGTAGAGGGCACACTTAGGGTGTGACTCACCAATGCCACCAAAATGTGCCCTTCAATCCCCAGCTCCACATTACCAATATGTCACCACCACCCCGTGGCTCATCCCATTCACATCCCCCCCCCCTGCCTGGATGGTCTGTATGTCTGTCAACCACCCCTTTTGACCACCATGCCTGGCTGGCATGTATTCATGTGTCCACCCCTTGGAGCCCCTGCTGGACTGGACTGTATATGTGTATGCACCCTATCTGCTACCCCCCACTGCCTGAATGGACTATATTTCTGTTAACCCCCACTCCCCTTGATATCCCCTGCCTGGATTGCCTCTATGTATGTACTGATATTACTAAGTGATAATACATTGACTAAACACATTACAGTCTCCTGTGTGGTCTGCACTCGCCCTTAGTGTCTGAAGAAGTCTGCTATTAAGCAGGTTCTGTACTCCTGGGCCATCCTGGTGTCATGCTTGTCAAGCTGCTCCTGCATCCTCTGGTCCTCTGGCTCAGAATCTGCTGCAGGTTTTTCTGTGGGGCCAGCATACACAGCATGCATATACCATGGTTGAGTGCCATGTTGTGTAGTATACAGCAGGCAGGAAGTATGGCACAGGCCTTCTGAGGGGTGTACTCTAGGGCACCACTAGAATGATCTAGGCAACTAAACTGCATCGTGAGCATTCTAAAGACACACTCAATGATGTTGCATGTGACACTGTTTGCCTCATTGTACCTGTCATCTGTGATGGATAGAAGTCATAGGACAGATGAGAGGAGCCAGGAACACAGAAGATATGCATTGTCCCCTATGTAGGTAAAGGGCATTGGTTAGTGTCAATGTCTGCAACACGAGGATGAGGAGGTGAGGCCTTTGGAGTATACTCATGGATATGGTGGCCAGTAGGGATGTCCCACTTTCAAACCTCTGGCACAAACTGGAGTTGTGCCAGATGGAGGCATTATGGGAACTACTAGGATACCGTGTCAGGACACTGATGATGTGTCCTGTTGCATCACACACTACCTGGCAATTGATGGAGTGGTACCCCTTCCTATTCACATGGGCCACCACTGCATCGCGAGTACCGAGTACAGCTGGTAGGTGCCCTACTTGGTAGAACTGCTGCATGGTGGCTGTTCACTGTGCTGGTGCTCTGGGAAATATTATGAACTCCCTAACATGGGCCAGCAGGGCATCTAGGAACTGGCCCAGCAGCTACAGCTGCGAGGTGGCTGACTGCAAGGTACCAGTGGTGTTTGGAATGTTCCGTTGGCCAGAAAGCACAGTGCAGCCATCGCCTTGAGCTCTACAGACATTGCATGGCTGTGTTGGGTGTCTGTCCAGAGCTGGTTGTGCAGCAGCTCACACAGCTGCCTGAGCAGGGTCTGTTGAACCTGTACCAGTCCACGATCTGGTCATCACTGAGGAATCTGAATGTGACTCATGGACGGTACTGTCTATTTTCTGCATAGTGCCCACATGGAATACGACTGGGCTCAGGTAGCCATTGACCCTCTCCTCATCCTCCATGACCTGCTGAATCAGGTATGCGATGTGTGCTGCCATGTAGAACATCTTGGTGTGTGGCCTCCAGTGTCTCCTTCTATCTCTAGAGTCTGCCAAAGCTTAAGAAAGCCTTTTTATAGGCAGGATTTTATTTATTTTATTTAAACAGCAGTTTGGAAAACCTTTGAGCCATAGGCTCATTTACAAAGGTACCTTGTCACAGCACTATGTGGCCTGTGCAATCCCATTTGCACAGCGCTATCACAGTGAATATCATGCTGTGCACATTGTGAAAGGTATTGCCCCCTGGTGTGGTTGCTGCATATTTTACCTCTGCACTAGTGCACTGGCACTAACAGTGTGCAGTGATGCCCTCTGAATATGAGATTCCAGTGCAATTACATGTGTAGCACATGCAACACAACTTTGCACTCGGCTCAATGCTATGAATATCTGGGTGTAGATCATTCAGAATGTAAATCCCCAGCCCTGATCTGTGAGTTAGCCCATTTTGTTCTCTATGAGAACTATTTCTGTTTTGGAGGAAATATTTTTGCCCAGAAAAAAGGAATGGCCATAGGGAGCACCATGGCCCCAACATATGCAAACTTACACGTACAGTCCTCTGAGGAACAATTTATAAATAGTCACTTATACAACACCTTCTGCAAACACATATGCCTCTATAGGAAGTTTATTTGTTTATTTGTTTATTGTTTATTAAATAGAATCAGAATTACAATAATTTGAGTCATAGACTCTTTTGCAAAGGCTCCACGTCAGATAACAGTAAAAGTACAGAGGAAATACAATAAAATACATTTACAATAATAATGAATTAGTACAGGTCACACAGTCCTGGCTTACACTTATTATTAGGGCTATATCAAGCTGGGATCATACAGAATGTCCCGGGTCAGAGTTACGACAGGGTTCAAATTCGTATGATCTTGAGGGACCCAGAGTCATAAAAAAGGATGGACAGGGGATAGGGAAAAATAGGAGAGACGTAGGAGGGAGGTTAGCAACAAGCTAAGTATTAGCTACAGGTTATTAACAGAGGTAGAGGAGGCTCCCGAGAACCACCTGTCTCTGGAAGGAGGGACAGAGAGGGGGGAGGAGAGGACTGTGAGGGGTTTTAATTACAGTCGCAGGTTATTGAGTCAAGGAGAAGGGTTTTGAGGCCTGATTTAAATTGGTTGAGACTATGGGCCAAGGAAATGGAGGATGGTAGGCTGTTTAGCCACAGGGTGGCACGGTAGCGGAAGGATCTTTGCCCAAGAGAAGTTCTACAATGGCGAACTAGAAGGGTGGGGTTATCTGAGTGCCTTTGCGTCCTTCTGTGGGGGGCTGTGCGGATAAGTGGGTGGAGGCCAATAGAGGCCATCTTCAGTTGTATCTTTTTGGCAAAGAGGCAAGTAAAATACTTAAACCTCCCTTGGAAATTTAGCCAACCAGGCTGTTGATAGAGTTCACAGCTGTGAGTAAGCCTGTTACATCCAGTGACTAGCCAGCAGACTTCGTTGAGGGTGAGGTTGATGCTATGTAGGGCAGTTTGATCTGCAGATCCATAAACAACTATACTGTAGTCCACCAAGGATAGAATAGATGAGGACACAGCAAGATACATGGCCTGAGGGAGTAGGCAGTGCTTATGTCTGTAAAGGATCCCCAATCTAGTGTTAATTGAGGAGCAGACATGTTGTATGTGCGAGTGGTAGGACAGGGAGGTGTCCAAGATAACTCCAAGGAATTTGAAATCTGAGACTTGCTCTAGTGTTGAGCCATGGGCATTCATTACAACTACAGGGGCATGGCGGTGGGTGCTTTGGCGGTGGGCAAAGATCATGGACTTCGTTTTCGTGTAGTTGATTATGAGACGGTGTTCCGAGAACCAGGTTTCAAGCTCCTTAAAGGAGCCCTGCAGTGCAGATTAAAGAGAAATAGGATGGGGGTGTTTCCAAAAAACTACCACATCATCTGCATAGAGCAGCATCCACCCACTGCAGGATTTGGGGAGGGAGTTAAGGAAGAGTGTAAAAAGTAGAGGGCCTAGTATAGACCCTTGTGGGACACCAGTATGAACCGCTTGGCCAGTGGAGAGTGTTGTGTTTATTTTGACTTGATGTGTTCGATCCAAGAGATAATCTTTGAACCAGTTGGTGGCCTCTGGTGCAAAGTTAAAGGTTGGAAGGGTTTGTAGTAGTTGCTCTTGGCTGACTGTGTCAAATGCCTTAGTCAGATCAACGTACAGAGCCCCAGTCACGGAGCCTTGTTCGAGGGCCTCATGAATGTACGTAGTGAGTTCGGTGAGGGCGGTGGTGGTGCTGTGGCCCCTCCGGAAACCATGTTGTTCTTGGCTGAGCAGGTCATGTGTGGTTAGGTAGTCAGTTAGTTGATCAGATACTATTTTTTCAAGGGCCTTAGAGAGGGGTGATAGGATGGACATCGGTCTATAATTGCTTGCGGTGGTGGGGTCGTCACTCTTCAGGATGGGGGTTATGATGGCTCTCTTCCAGGCCAAGGTGAAGTGGCTGAGGCATAAAGACAGGTTGAGGATTTTGGTGAGATGAGGTAGTGTCATGTCCAGTGAAAGCCGAATGAGTTTGAGGTCAAGGGAGTCACTGCTATCACGGGAGTTCTTCAGGGCCATAGTGAGATAGTGTTTTGCCTCTTTGCAAGAGATGACTCTTAGTCTAAAAGGTGGGGTGACGGTGGGTGCCGAGGTGATGGTGGGGGGGTGGTGGTAGGGCAAAGTAGTTTGGTGGGAGAATATGAAAGAGATCAGAGAAGGAGGTGTTGAGGGAGTCCAAGATAGCACTAGGGTCCTGGGTGATAACCCTGTCTACTGTAAGCTGAGTAGGTGTAGGGGAAACTATTTTCCCATAGAGCTCCTTGATATTGCTCCAGAATTTATGTGCAGAGTCCCAGGATGAGGTGAGGGTAAGTTTGTAGTAAGCAGCTTTGGCTTGCCGGGGTGGCCCATGTGCATCTGTTTCTGGCTTCCCTGTAGAGTTGCCTGTCCCGTGGGAGTTGTGAGTCTAGGGCCTTATGCCACAGATTATCCCTCTGGTGCATTTGGTCTAGTAGAGCCTGGGAGACCCAAGGGGTCTTTCTTTGCTTTCCTACTTGTTTGGAAAAGGGTGCGAATTTGTCACAGGCCGTGTTGAAAATGGCAATAAAGTAGGTGAGAGCAACGTCTACTAACTGGGCAGTGTGAATAGGGGACCAGTCACAGGAGGCAAGGTGAGAGTTGAACCGTGCTAGTGTTCCTTTTTTCAGGCGTCGATGAGCAGTGACATTTTGGGGGGGGCGGGGGAATTTTTTGAGGACCACAGGCAGGCCACAAGGGAATGGTCACTAATCGAGTCTGGGAGCACAGTGACTTGGGAGATGTTATTAGGCCTGTTGGTGAAGATTAGGTCTATAAGTGTATAGGAGCCCATTCTAGAGTCCAGTCTGGTCGGGATTTTGACGACCTGGGTGAGATCGTAAGTTAGGGCTGAGTCTTTCAGGGGGGAGGAAGCAGAAGGGAACCAATTGATATTGAAATCTCCCATTAGGATGACTTCACTCCTAGGTAGGAGGTGGGAGATACTGTCCAGGACTGAATCGAAGGTGGGCTTTTGGTTGCAGAGGGGAATATAGACTGCCACAAGGTAAAGGGCTTTACCTGGTTTGCCTAGGCTAAGCTTAACTGTAAGGGTCTGGGCTCCATGCATAGGTGTTGGAGTGTGGACCTCCAAGGAGTGAAGGGAGGATCTTAAATAGATGGCACATCCGCCTCCCCTTTTGCTGAGCCTGTCGGCACGATATATGGTGTAGCCACTGAGGGTGACTGCTCTGTTGGATATTTTATCCTAGAGCCAGGTCTCAGATAGTGCCAAGACATCTGGTGTGTGCTGGGCAATCTAGTTCTGTAGGGGGGTGAGTTTTTTTTGAAGGCTGCAGACATTTAGTATGGCCAGCCGGAGGCTACCATGTTTGCTGTTGGAAGAGACAGTGGTGGGAGGTGGTCCAGGATTGGGGTGGATGTTTCCAGATACCAACAGTAGGAGGAGAGCATGTCTGAGTAGAGCTAGCTTGTGCAGTTTTGGTGAGGTGCGTTTAGACTTGGAGTTAGAGGGTTTATTATCATGTGTTATAGGGACTGGGAGGGTGCGTATGAGGTGGGTTAACAGTGTGACTGGAAGAAGGGTGCCAGGCTGGTTGCGACCAGGATGAGTAGGGTGCTGTTGCCTGAAGGGTATCAGAGCAATAGTACAGCGTGAGTTCCAGGTGATGAGATTGGTTACTATCACTGGGAGGGGGTAGAAGCACCGACGGTTGCAATACGTGTGGTGGGGGGGTATGTGGAAGAGCGAGCTGGGGTCCCATAAGTAGTTTGAGCAAGAGCACATTAGATGGTTGGCAGTGTTTCCACCATGTTGGGGAAAATCCTCGTGGGGGGTGGGGGAGCCACAATGGGGATCATTGAGGCAATGAGGATTGGCATCGCAAGAAGTGGGAACATATTTACTGTAGGGATGTTTATATATAGAGTGAATGTGGTCAATGGCCTCTAGTGGCAAGCTAGTATAAGCTGCTGCTGGAGAAGTGAGCTGATTGGTTAACTCCGTGCTTCATTTCTCCCTTTATATGAGAAAGCTGACCAAGGGTAGTGGTGGGGGCAGTGGGGAGCCGAACGCATAGCATTTGGCGGGGCAACAATCCTCTGGGTGTGCTGTGCTGAGGCAACGGTCGCGATCGGGTGACTGCATGCTGATAGATCACCATACCTGGGCTTAACATCGGCTGCTCCTTGCTGTGGGGGAGGGCATCCCCAGGCAAGCCCTCATGACCTCTGTAGTCCTCTGGGGGTCAGCTGTGGAGGAAAGGAGAGGGAGAGACATGAGTTAAATAGGTAATGGAAGGGGAGGAAGACTGCTGGGGGCTGAGCTGTATCGGGATTTCAAGAACAGTGTCCTGAAGCTGCTGGGGGCTGGGCTGTAATGGGATCTGCAGGGGAATTTAGAGCAGGAACATGGATTAACTCTGTGCAGAAGGGAGGTGGAGGAGGAGAAAAAGGAAAAAAAAATGTAAGATAAGCAATCTAATGACTTTAACTACCTGCTTGGGCTTTCTGAATTGGTCTAAGTAGATGAGTTACAATTATTTCTTCAGATAACTGGCTAAGATCAATTTTAGTTAAGGTAGCTAGCAAAACACTACAGTAGTACGTTAGGGGTATGCTGCATTGAGGTAACTACAGATTTTACAACAGGCTGGGCATTCCAGTATGACTTTAATCAATTAAAGTAACATGCAGGATTTAGTGCTGCTATAAGCCCCTACTGGTAAAAGCTTGGCTACAGAAACTATCTACATTCCTACACCGACAGTTAATAGTCTTAGTAAAAAAGGCACCAAGAAGCACTCTTTCAAATCCTCTGGGTGTGCTGTGCTGAGTCAATGATCACGATCGGGCGACTGCACCCTGATAGATCACCGTACCTGGGCTTAATGTCGGCAGCTCCTTGCTGTGGGGGAGAGCGTCTCCAGGCAAGCCCTCACGACCTCTGTAGTCCTCGGGGGGTCGCTGGGCTTAACATCGGTGGCTTCTTCCTGTGGGGAAGGGTGTCTCCAAGCAAGCTCTCATGACCTCCATAGTCCTCGGTGGGTCAGATGGGCTTAACATCGGCGGCTCCTTGCTGTGGGGGAGGGCATCTCCAGGCAAACCCTCATGACCTCCATAGTCCTTGAGGGGTCGGCTCAGATTAATGTGGGCAGCTCCTTGCTGTGGGGAAGGGCGTCTCCAGACAAGCCCTCATGACCTCCGTAGTCTTCGGGGGGTCGGTTGGGCTTAACGTCGGCAGCTCCTTGCTGTGGGGGAGGGTGTCTCCAGGCAAGCCCTCACGACCTCTGTAGTCCTCGAGGGGTTGGCTGGGCTTAACGTTGGTGGCTCTTTGCTGTGGGGGAAGGCATCTCCAGGCAAGCCCTGAGGTACAACAGGGTTGCAAACAATGTGGATTTGGGAGGGTCAGGTCTTGTCAGACAACCCTCATTGAATTCATCAGTGAAGGATTGCAAGACCTGGATATGGGCAAGATACAAGACATCCTTTACCTAGACTTCAGTAAGGTCTTTGACTTAGTGCCCCATAACAGGTTGGTGAAGAAACTAGGGGATTTAGGGGTTGGAGAAGGCTGAGGTGATGGTCGGGGAATCCACTTTAAAACAAGACCTAGAGAATCATCATAAATTGTGTCAAATCAGAAGTTAGGAAAGTGATGAATGATGAACCTAAGGAGTCAGTCGCTAGCGAAGTGTTTGTCAACATGTTCACTTGTGTATAGACAAGGGCATACAGGGCAAGATGTGTCTGCTGATGACATCAAAGTTTGTGGTGGGGGTAGACAGTGAGGAAGCCATAATGGAACTGAAAGAGGACTTTGCAAAATTAGAGAAGCAGTTTGGTATTTGGCAGCTGATATTCAGTGCAAAAAAGTACAAGGTTATGCACTTAGGGAGAAGAAATACAGAGACTTACTACTGGATAGTGAGACAATGCCAGGTGCAAACGTCTGAGGAGATAGCTACTCAGGAGTCAGAATCAGTGACAGTCTAAAGACCACAGCGACAGTGATACAAATTCACAAATGCAGCAATGTGAGCAGGATGCTGGGATGCACAGGGATGGCCTTATTGAGTAGGAGGAGAGAGGTGATACTGCCACTTTAGAGGTCAGTGGTTAGGCCCCACCTGGAGTACCGTGTCAATGTTTGGAGCCCGCACATAAAAAAAAGAAGAGGGATCATCTGGAGTCAGTTCAGAGGACAGTGACCAAAATAATCCCAGGCCAGCAGGGGAGGCTCCGTGTGGAGGTACAGGAGCACCTTGGCATGTACTCATTGGGGCCTAGAAGGGAGAAGGGGAACATAATCTAAACATTCAAATGCCTGAAGGGTATTGAGAAGGTGAACAGCAGGATACATTACATGAGGGCACAACCTGAAACTAGTGGGAGGTAAGTTCAAGAGGGACGCAAGGAAGTATGTCTTAACGAAGAGGGTGGTGGGCAAGTGTAACCACCTACCACAGGGGATTGTTCACATGGTAGATGCATTTAGGCATGGATTATGCAGATTCATGGGACACGGGAGGGCAACAGAGAGAATGGGAGGCAGACGTAGCCAGGGAATTGCTCCCAAGGAAGTGGGTATTATCTAGGCAGGTTATGGTCTGGTGAATGTTTGATTGGTATCTTGACTGGGATAGGATCTGAGCAGACCGGATGGACCCATGGTCCTTGCACATAACATTCTCTGCTTCTGTGCTTTTATGAGAAGAGCGCTGACCCTGTTGATGGATGGCCCTTATCTGATTGGTGCGTGATATGGATGTGGTGCCTGCTATGGATATCACTTCACTTGCATTCATATGTAGTCCTACTGTTTTCATGCAGCATGGGTTTTAAACTAGAATTTTTTCTCAGACCTGAGTTCATGTAATAGCCACTTTGGACCTATTAGAAGGGACTATGTACTCCATAATATTGTCTTGAAGGCATCAATAAAATAATAAAACTAAGGATACTATCTCTATCTAATTAATATTTAAATGTTCCGTACCTCAACCTAATTTTTCCTACCAAATAAAAAGATGTTTGGCAGACCCAAAATTGCCCCCTGGATGTTTAATTTTAATGTTTATGTGCCTAGTATAACCCCATTGTGATGCAACATTTCGTTACAAGGAGGTTGGGCATCTGCCCAGATTTACAGCTGAGTGGATGACATTGGCGTCACAGTGGTAGTTGTTGTATTCAGACCTAGGATACTGTTTAGAATTCCATGCCCCTAGCTACTAAAGTGCTCCATCCAAAAGATAATTTGCTCATTTTTCGTACTGTACTTTACTTGGACTCTGCAACTATACCTGTTTAAACTGACTTATAATCCATGTTTACATCTCTTTCATAGAGCAGTGAAAAATGCACGTTGCTTATGACATTTCAATAATGTCAGAAACCTTGGGTGAGGTTTAAGTGTACTGATGCTTTTCTTCCTTTAAGCTGACATCTGTTACTGTACCTTTGACAAAGTGGTTGTTTGCCTTCATGTTAGAAAAACAGGAAATGTTTGACCTGAGGGCTTGACAGGAAGCTTAGCTTCATGCACCATCCTTTAACTTTTAGGAAGGAGACCCAGGATTGTGCCACTATCGCCTTATATCAATATGTACATTACTGTATAAATATAATAACTGTATGTATCAATATAAACAATGAAATGATTTACAAAAACAAAGATTTTTTACATTTATTTTTAACTTTTTTCTGAACTTCTTTTGTACTAAATCGTATTTAATTGGTAACTGTGTTATTTGCAACCTACTATGCATTCCTCTGATGAGCTTAATTGCCTTGCAAACATTTTACTTTCCCCTCTAGTAACCTCTGCTCTTCCTTACTTTTGCAGACTGAGAAAGCACTGAAGACAATAATTAGACATTCAAAATGATAGCCAGGCAGGGACTCTGGGTTTTATTTTCCGAGCAAGTGTTCAAATAGCTGGCAACACAATAAGATGCATGGCTGAGATTTAGCTACCAACATGAGGTGTTACCAGTCTAGGTCTAGTGTCAGTTGTCAACTGGTACACGGGAGTGGAGAGACAAGAGTATATAGTCCTCAGACCTGCCTCTTGAGTGACAGTCAAGATGGTGGCGGGGCTGGACAAAGGAGGTCATTCCAGAGGAGGGAGGGAGGGAGGGAGTCTACAGGAGAATGAAGCTTGTCCAGCTGACAGGCATCACTGGGTGTTAGAAAGGAGCAGGAGTTGGAATGATATATATATAAATATGTTGAGTTACGGGTGTCTCTGACAACAAAGAAGGTTATCTCATGCTGTTTTGGGTGAGAGGACCGCAAGACACCCTGACCAACTGGGTGATCGTTTTTGAAACAACTATGGACTTTGTAAAAACCTCAACAGTGGAAGTGAAGAAATGATGCAGCCCTAGGAATGGTGGCCATGCTTACGACAGAGAACATCCAGCTAAGAGAGTGCCTGGAGACACTTGAGAACCAGGCACAGTCAACAAACCACCACCTGATTGGAATGCCAGAACAGAGCGAATGGAACCACCTCCCCTTGTTCCTGCTAGACTGGCTAACTCAACAGTTGGGGGACACTGTCTTGTATTGACCGATACACATCTAAAAGGTGTATCGGGTGACTTTTTGTGGAAAGCCGGACAACCTGGAGGCACCCAGAGCCATAGTGATGGTTACCAATGGAGAGGGATCAAGAGAGTTTCTTCTGGCTTTAGCAAGACAAAAGGGGCCATTGCTTCAAGACAGACACCAGGTACGAATGTACCTAGACCTAAGCTACGCAACCAGGCAATGGAATAAGTGATTCGATGGAGTGCGTGCCATGCTCTTGGAAGCCAGGATCCCTCATGGCATCATTTTCCCAACCAGATTAAGGATCATATACAAGGGGAAGGTGTATATTTTTTCTGATTATGGGGGCATGCTAAAATGGGCCCAGAAAAATGCAAAGCCTCCCCAAGAAGCTGCAGAACCTCCAGAATCCAAGTCCTCTGAAGATGAATGGGTTTGACTTTGTTCCAGGCTGACTATTTCTTTTTCACTGTCATAGCAGGACAGCACAGTGGGTAAGTGGCTTGTCCCCAGGAAGGACAGAATATTACTGTTCATGTTTATGTTTAAATTTCTAGTTAGTCTCTCTGCCTGGGGTGGCCTGCCATCATGTTTATATTTTCCTGTGGGGTGTATTCTCCTCGACAGGCTCTGCTGATATTTACTTTCATGGTTTAAGGTTAATAAAGTTATAACGTGCATAGAGATTTATAATTTGCTCAGGCTAAAACTACAGGTTGTTTTTTGTAATGTACACAGTACAACTGGACATCGAGAGGGCATGGTAACATCTCTTTCCTCCAAGTTAGAAGTTAGGAGGTGGAGAAACTTAGTGACTTTTGGTTAAAAATAAAACATTTGAATAAAAATCCATGCAACTCATGTGTTAGTATACATGGCAATGGATAAGTACAATTAAATATAATACTAAGGCATTGTTCTCCTTCATTAAAGATGTAGCTATATTGCACCAGGCTACTAATATTGTTATACTATTATTATTATTAGGAGTGATGATCACTAGCGACCTGAAGCACTCCACGCAGTGCAAGAAAGCAGCAGCAAAGGCAAACAAGATGCTGGGATGCATATCTAGGGGGATCAGTAGTAGGAGAGAGGAGGTTATACTGCCCTTGTACAGGTCACTGGTAAGGCCGCATCTAGAGCATGGAGTTCAGTCCTGGTGCCCACACCTCAAAAAGGACATTAACCTGCTGGAGAAGATCTAGAGGAGGGCTACAAATATGACAGCGGGTCAGCAGGGTAAGGCAAAGAGGAGAAGCTGAGGACACTGAACATGTACTCCCTGGAAAACAGGAGAGAGAGAGGACATGATTGGGACTTTCAAGTACTTGAAAGGGATAAATAAGGTGGATAACGAGAGTCTCTTTAAGCTGAATGGCAACCTTAACACAAGTGGGTACAGTCTTAAGGTGGAGGGTGGGAGGTTTAAGAGGGACATCAGGGTGGTGGACACTTGGACTGCACTGCCGGAAGAGATGATCTCGTTGAAGACAGTGGGCAGCTTTAAGAGAGGCTGGGATAGGCATAGGGGGAAGGTAAGGATCATGGGTAGGGAGGATGGGATGAGTGGGATGGGAGGGCAGGGACAGTAGCTCAAGCTGTTGACCCTGCAATATGAGCATAATAGATAGACCAAATGTTCTTCTGCTGGCTTCTTTGTATGTTTGTATTATATGCATGTATTAAGAGGGGTGGTCCCTCATTGACTATAATTTTTCTCTTTGAAGGCTTGGCGTCCGAATATAACTTGTACGTCGTTGTTCTATAACAATAAACATAAAGTTTCTTATCTCGTAAGAGACACCCATAACAAAACATATTAATACATACATGTGATATCTCCCTTTTTACGCAGGAGTCTCCTGTTTTTTTTGACTGCACTCCCACCCTCCCTCCTGGGAAACAAAATCTCTTGCTTAAGTAAAATTCTGTCCAAAATATCCATCTTTTTTGGGCAGATAAAGACACATAAAAATTAAATCAGTGATGCACAATGTATCTGATAACTTTATATAACTAGTTGTTTATTCTTTTTAGTGCTTATTCTTGACAAAATGAAATGCATTACATTTTTGTAATGACTTTTTTCCTATATTTTTGACACCATTTAAGGACAAACGCACGACGTTACGGCATCTCCCTACTAGCAGGCCAATCTCCCTCCTAATTTGGCCCAAATCTCCCTCTTAAGCAAGGTGGCAGGCCAATCTCCCTCCTAATTTGACCCAAACCGCCCTCTTAAGCAAGTTGGACATATCACATGTATGTTAATATATCATGAATTGGTGGAACTGCCTCCACTACAAAGCAGTATAAATTTTGTTGAGAATTGTGTTTTTATTGCTGCTGGTTTTTGTGGTGCCCCTCTGGTGTTTCTTCACCTTGTGGTATGTTCCATGGGCACTATTTCAGCCACTACACTCACTGCTATTTGTTGCCTGAGGTGCCCTTTTGTTGCATTAACTGAGAATTATTTTAACTTCTGTGCCTCAAAGGTATTTGCAGATCGGTTCTGTGGCTGAAGGGGACTGATAGTTTTATGAACTGCTGGATTTAATGGATTTAATTTAACGATTTGATGGATTTAAGAATGCATGGGATAGACATAAAGGAATTCTGGAGGTCAGGGGTAAGGGGCAACAGACTTCCTGGAAAACATAAACTGAACTTACAAACTTAAATGGGCAGACTGGGTGGGCCATAGGCCCTTATCTGCTGACACTGTCTATGTATCTATGTATGCTGTCTCTATTTCACGGATGCTCTTGTGACTGAATATGGTCATTTTTCACCTTTTTTCGGTGGAGTGCTTATTCATTTTCAGTCACTCCTATGTTTGAAGCACTTCTGATTTATTGTCAGGCTTTTTCAGTTCATTGGAAACTGTTACAGTTTGAACAGCAGGTTCCTTTTCTGTATGGTATGATGCTTTCACAGCTGACCCAGTACTCTGAGAGGAAAACTGTGACAAGAGGGAGTCACGGCGGTGGGAATCAGCTGTGGAGAGCAGCACAAGGCAGCAACTGCACGCTCAATAAGAGGTACACTGATGCTGCACTGTGATTGGTGGAGGCAGTTCCACTGAATAGGAAGAATGAGTGGTGAGCAGGAGGGAAGGGGGGGGAACATAGAGTGTGCTGATCCTGAACTGGAAGATCAGCAGGATATCCTACATGTTCTGTTACACATCATGAAATGGCCACCATGCATAAACAGTACATCTAAATTCTGAAAAATGGTCCACAATCATTTTAATCCTCTCTGTCATTCTAACACCACCACCATTTTAAGCATTGCTCTGTTCCCCCTTCCCCCAAAGTTGCTGACACGTTTAAAAGATGTTTTACCAGTTATGTCAAGTCTCTCCTTACCAACACCTCACACCAGAACTCCCCACCCTTCTCTTTTCTTCTTGGACAGTCTCCCCTGCTGATAACCTCAAGGCCCTCCCAGACATGGACTGCTGGCTTTGAACCAGCACTCTTATTTTGTGTCTTTGCTGCCATAGTTACACCTACCTCTGTCCTCCTGAACCTGTCTTTCATCAACTCCAAAGTATCTCAGCTCAGGCCTTTCACAGACTTCATTCTTACTGGAACTGAACCAGTCCAGATTTCCTTAGATCAGCCATTTTTCTTGATCTCTCAAAAGCTTTTGACCTAGTCTTCCACCACATCCTACTGACCAAATTGGACAGAGTAGGGTTGTCTGCATAGGATCAGGTTCACTTCTTACTTACCAGTTTTCAGTCTGCTCATCTCAATGGATCCACCTCCTCCATCCTGATAGATATGGGGGTCCACCAATGTTAAGTCCTTAGCCTCATTCCATTTTCTGTTTCTCATCAATGACCTGCTCACTGCCTCTATCTCCTCCCATAGCCACACGTGTGCAGATGATAATATGATTTGCAGTGTCACAGACATCATCTCTCTGGAATTCTACCTACAGCCTAATCTGAACACCACTGAGTGATGGGTCTGCTCAAACCACCTAGCACTGAATGCTAAGAAGAAAGTGGCCATGACTTTTGTTTAAAAATTAAAACTGGCAAACCTCATCCCCTCCCAACCCATCTTTGGGACCACTGACACATCTCCCCCTTGATCACATCTCATCCTTTGAGTACCATGGGGTTTGTCTATCCTAGTCTTGGACTTCTTCAGCCAACTGTACTCCTCCACAAAATCTGTGCTGTACACCAAAGCAAAGTTTGTAGCCCCACTGCTGCCATTGGGACTGTTCAAAAATGATTCTTCCTGTCTTTCATTATGTGGTATTATCTACAGCACAGCTCCCAGGTCTTCTTTAGCTAGACTGGATCCCATCTTCCATGCATTCGGCGTTTTTGATTAAATCATCCCTTTTGATTTATGACTGTGAGCTATACTTTTTGTTGGCAAAATGAGGGGTTTGCCTCATTACATTGCACTGCCTACCAAAACTGCTGATAAGTGGCTGGCACACAATACGTGAGAGAGAGACAGAAAGAGCCACCTGTGTGTGGTTTCACATGTAACCCACCTAGAAATGGGGGTTCCCTGAAAAGTCTTCCTTGAGCTTGCCTAAATAGTCACTGCCAGGGTGTTGTCCTGCGTTTTAGCAGTTTAAATGTGATTGCCAGAGAGTGTCTGTATAGCCTCTGTGTACTGTCTCTTTATGAGCTGCCTGGATTGCAGTCATAAGTAATCTGAGCGGGAGCTCTGTTGAAAGATGTAACTATTTGCTGAAAATCATTTAGAGTGATAATGGTAAGATAGTTTGTCTAACCTGCCTTCTTTGCAGCAAGGACTGTTTTGTTTATCTCCGCTATCTTGGTCCTGGACTGATGAATTGGACTAATCAGTACTGGTGGGACCTAAAATGGAGCCAGACTACAGGAGCTGTCTGGAGTCAGAATCTGTAGGAATTGTAGTTTTGGGCTTTTGGCACCTTTTTGCACCTGAAGGGGGAGTTCCTGTTGTGACTGACAGATGAATCAGTCAACCGAATATTTTGGATCGTGGGGAAATTCCCTGGCTTGCTGCAGTTTGAGTCAGATCTCAGTTGGGAGTTGAAAAAGCAAGAGCTTGAGACAATCAAGCAGCCATCTGAGTGGTTTTGTGTGGGAGAACTGTGGAAAGGCCTAAGTTGTGGCCTACATGTCTGCCTGCTGCCCCTGAGAGGGAGAGAAGAGAATTATTTTGGACTAAATCCAAGTTTGTGAGAACAAAATAAGCCGCTGATTTTTTACCAGGCTCATACCTGAAGAAGACCAAAGATTTTGCTGAATGTGATCGGCCTGTCAGGATTTCCAGCTGCTTTTGAATCCCCGTTTTGTGCAGAGACCTTGCGATCGTGACTGGAGAGCGGTTTGCCTGGAACAGTAGAATATCCTTTACATGTAAATGTGCTGTGTATTGAAAGTGGGTCATGATTTGGTTCCCCACTGTGTGAACTGTGTTCTGCTTGCTGGAAACTGTATCCAGCCCAAAACGGACCATATCCGAATTTGTCTCCATTTGGCTTGGGCCTTGTCACACTGGCTCAGCCAGACTGCCTGCTGCACAGAGAAAGCCATTGATGACAGATCTGCTTGGAGATCAGCCCTCTGCTCCACGCTTGAACAGGAACGATCCCCCAGTGATTCATGTGGGCCCTGCTTCTCCTGGCACTCCAGATTAACCATCTGCTGTCTCGATTTTAGTCCAGCCTGTGTCCCGTCTTGGGTATCATGAGTAATCATCAGGGTAGCTCCCTACAACAACCGCTTAATCTAAAAGTGTGTCATCTGATTGTCTTGTTGTTTTCTTTTCACAAACTGAGCCCTCCGGCTCCGGATTACAAATAGCGTTTGTTGTGCATGTTGTTTTCTTCCATCACAGGGCCCCAACCAGCTGCAACGTTTCTGGCTAGCCCACCATTCTCCATCTGGGTACCCAGAGTTTGTGACTGTTTATGGACCCTGAAGTGCATGCATAACTGTTTGATTGATACAGCCTTTAAGCAAATTAACCTGATTATGCCCCTCCCTTGTTCAAGTCCCTTAAATAAATCAGATCTAACTCTTTTTTGCGTTTACCCTAACTGTGGTTCCAGTTTGTGCAAGAGTACTGTACTGCTGTTATTTGTAGTGTATAACCTTGTTTTACAGGGGTTCCCAGGGCCAGGCCAGAGGAAAGCCCTGGTGGTAAGTGCAAACAGTGTGGGTACTTGTGTGGTGTATCAGGGGTATTGTGGAAGTGATTATTGTGTATTGTTCCGGCCACTAGTGAGGAAAGAGGGAGGTTGCATTGTCCTGGAGGGATGTGCCCAGGTTAGCATGACCACTACCAACCCTGACCTCCGGGTGGAGGCACCCGTTTCAGAACTCAGGCCCCTTAACCTGCTACTAGCCAAGCAGGCAGGGGAAGTAGCCCTTGGGATAGCGCCACCTAGGAGTTACACATGCAAATGGCTGATCCAGATCTTAGTGGGCACGCTGTTGGGGATAGTGCTCACCAACATGCTCATGAGGGTGTGCATAAGCAGTGCCATGTAGGGCTGGCCATAGCACTGGTCATCTGTTTCTGGCCTCCCACCCACGGGCCATTTGCAAGTTCAGCCACCTGGTCACCCACTATAAGCTCTAGTATAATCCTGGATACTAGCAGTTGTTCCCACCTTCTCGGCAACCTTCCAGGAACACCAACCCCACCAAGCTGTCTAATGTTATCTTTCCCCTTGTCACCTCCTGATCCAGCCAACACTGCCCCCCTTCTGATGTTCAGTGACCCTTGTCCACTCAACAAACTGAACAACCTGCAGTCTCCATTGTTGCAGCACTGCCATGCCTGCAGAGTGTGAAGGGCACAACTTTCCATTCAAGTACTGCTTTGGGGCTTGTAACGGCTATAGGAGTGTAATATAAGGTTTCTCCTCAATTCATTTCTCATTTGTGTGCCCCCCCAAAAAAAGATTTTCTTGGTATGACAGCTCTGTTTGGAGTGCATCACAATTAGGATATCCTGACAACATAGATTTGTTTAAAGCTATAAACAACATTGTGTTAAAAGTGATTCTTTAATAACAAAGATATCCTTTGTAGTTCTGCATATAATTTACCTGTTTTTCTCATATTTTATGAATAATAGTAATGGAGCAAACATTATTACCATGTAGCCATGGCCATCCGTAACAATATCCAGCCATCTCCTGCACTAATATCAGTTCTCTGCCATCGAACTGAATGACTCATGGCTTACTATGGATATCAGTACTAATGTCCTTGACTACCACTGTAGACCTGCCCTCTCAGCTAAGCATCAGCTGTTCACAGTGAGGAAAATGAAGTAAATCACCTACTCTTTTGATTCAATTTCCGTACATCCGTATGTTAGATGCACGCATGTAAAAGGAATTCATACTGGACAAAGAAAATCTGAGTCAAACTATTTTCTAAATTATAAAGCCATTTTATTTATAAAAACAAGGACATTATATTTTTTAAATTAGACATTTTTAGAGAGTGACTGGATTGTATAGAGGGTTAGCAGACTAGATAGTGGTCCTTGGAGAGTTGAATTCTTTTTGTTTCTCTCCTGGCCAAACTGAAATGCAAAGCCTCATTTTCAGGGAAGTTCTCCTTCTTCCCAGGATTAACTATGGCAGTGAGGTTTACTGGTTGGAGTACTCAGCTATGTACATAAATAGATACATGAATAATACAGGACACAAAAAGAGACTAAAAGGTAGGGCTGTGCACTAAGTTGTCTTTTGATTTTTGTATTTGTGTCTCTGATACTTGTTTTTGTAGTTGTTTGCATGTTCCTGTTTCCTAAAAGCAAATTTTTACATTTCAGACTTTTTTCTATTCTTAATTTATTTACTGAATTTTGTTGACCCATTAAGCACACTGAGACTAGAAGTCCCCTTTTCAGGGTCGACTGACGTTACAGATGGTACCCAACTGAAGTTGAACCAGATTAAACTGTTGGTGGTATTTTTTAGTGAATAGGGGAAATTTTAGCCAGGACACGGGAAATTCCCCTACTCTTCGACAGGGGGTGCTAAGATTGGGTTTGCAATGGCCAGTCTTCCCTTTCTGGAGCAGAGGATGGATGTCTGTAGGGCCAGGGAGCAGGCCTCCTCCCTGGTCTCTCCTTTGCAAGAGGCCGCTTCTAGGATGGAGTGTGATCTGGAAATCTTTGTAGATCCAGAGAAAGAAGACTTACCGAATAAGAATGCACTTGCAGCCACAGAAGATGTGGAAGTGTTGGTCATGACATGCCAGGCCTCTCCTGGAGTGGAAGAATTACATCGTATCATCCAAGAGGAGGAAAGGTGTTTTTTTGAGAGGACGAACCTCCTGGAGCGAGCTCTCCTGTTACAGGGGGGTGAAATTCAGATGGACTTTGCAGTCCTATTGGAAATAATTCCAGACTGCAACACAGTCGAGAAGCCTGGAAATGCAGAAATGAGGACACCAGTGGAGGAACCCCAGGAATGCTCTCCAAGTAAACAGGTACAGGGAATTGTGTCTGATACTATCTTGGATGGGAGAGGGGAATGTCGGAAGAGTACAGTAGATATGTCTGGTTTTGGGCAACAGATGGGAAATGAATCAAATGTGAGTCAGGAGGAATCTCCTGAGAATGCAAATGAGAGCATGGACGTTCCTATTCTAGAAAAGAAGTGTATACATTTTTACCATTGGTACTGTGCAGGGTGGGGAGTGGTAATGAAAGCTGCAAATAAAGAGTCTGCAGGTTAGTGAAAAAAAGGGCATGTGTCCCTAAAAGAGGGGGTGGTTCAGCCCTCTGAACAAACAAATGTAGTATTCACAAACTCAGCTGCTGCTGGCCTTTCCACAGACAGCCCTAGTTAGGTAGCAGACTCACTGCAGAAGACCAGATGGGTGGGCAGTTTGGATGGTAAAGGGTGGGAGGCAAATCTGCCCCAGAATTTAGGGGGAAAACTCCCGGACATTACAGGTACAAATATCCCTCTAAAAACAGAGGAGCCCAATGAGACTGGTGACCCTTTCTTATTCACTCCTGGACAGGGCACCCCCCCCCCAAAGTCACAGCACCGAGAGTTGGCTCAGATGAAAATAGGGCCCTACTTGACAATATAAAGGAAATGGAAGGGGAACCCAGGGAAGAGGGGGTGCAGGTATTGGAGTGTGATCCCCCCATCCTTTGAGACACCAGGAAGGCATCCCCCCCCATCCACCATGGACGGAAGGGGTGAGTTAACTGCAAATGGTAGTTCAACCCCTAATGCTCAGGGGAAAAAGCAACAGCAGGCAGCCTCAAGACAAAATGTCTGGTCTGCAAATGTTCATGAACGCTTATTCCCTGATGATACATGTCAAACCACTGAGCCTGCTGCCAGGCGAAATGCTGTCCGCCTGAAATTCAGAGGCGGCTCGAATGATGTCCCAGATAGGCTTTTCGTGGGGTGGGTACTGCTGAAAAACAGCTTGAAGTACTACACCTACGAAATATATGCCTTGATCCATGTGCTGGGTGACTCCATCTATGATATCAGTTTTAAGCACCCAGCTAGTCTTGAGCGTTTCTGGAAACAATACCAGCAGCTCAAGAACACAAGGCTATGGAGGCCTTTCATAGCAATACCCTTGATTAAACCACTTTTCAAAAGAGTAACTGTCATTTTTCAAAATGAGGGGGTAAACATAGCGGATATCACGTATTGGATGAATCAGCATTGTGTGGTAAATGGCTACCCAGAGCCGATCTTAGATGAGGAACAGTTGTGGACTGGAGGTTGGAGGTACCAAGTAACATTGAGGCAAGAAAATGGGTCAGTACAACCTCTTCCAAACTGTTTTTTTCTGGGTAGGGACAGGGGAGTGATCTTCAACGCTGGTCAGCCCCACGCCTGCTACAAGTGCAAGGAGGTGGGGCATTTAAGCAATGGTTGCAACAAGCAAAAATGTGGTCTTCATGAAGAAGTGGGGCACATCAGCGCCCAATGTGCACAGCCTATGAGGTGCAGTTTGTGTGATGGAAGTGGGCATACCTTCAGGAACTGTGAATGGGGTTCACACAATAGTTTGGACCAAGCACTCAGGGCTGAACAGGATCTGTATGGTGCTACTGCCCAAAAAGAAAGTATAAGATTCCATGACTTAGTAGCACAAGCAAATGGTCCTGATCCTAAACCTCCGAGGCCAGCCAGGAAAAGGGCGGAGCAACACAGGAAATTTCAAGATGACACCCCCTCCAGCAGTAGCTGTCCCTATACCACCACTGGTTCCAAACTTACCTACAAATGAGCCACCTACTCTGGAACTGAATCAGGGCACAGAAAGCCTTCCCCCGGAACAAACCCACATGGCAGGCCCTGAGATCACCCAGGATATGGAAGTTGCGCCTGTCATGCCCCCAGCTGGGTTGGAGAAAGGGGAAAAAGGGTATGCCTCCCTCTGAGATAAATATTGATGTCCCTTTTATAAGAATTACAAAGTCTAAAAATCTTCACAGACCTCTTTTGCCTCCAAATTCAGTTGGAACTTCGGAAAATGTCCCAACAAAAAATGCCTATGGGGCTTTGATGGATCCGGATGATGAGGAGGCGGGGGGATGATCAGATGTGTCCTCCATAGCATCCTCTCATCATGAGCCACCAGTGGATGGGGTTTTGGGGGACAAACCCAAGCCTAAGAAAAGGAAAAAATGGAAATGACTTTGCTTTGTACAGCAATATTATAATATCACTGATTTTCTATGGATGTAGGCATTAATCTCATTACCTCTAATGTGAACAGTATTAAGACTCACAAAATAAGGCAAATCACCTTCTCCAGTTTGTTGGGGGGGGGGGGGTTTGTTACAAGACACTCAGTTACATTCTTTACCATAGATACATAGATACATAGACAGTGTCGGCAGATAAGGGCCTATGGCCCACCCAGTCTGCCCATTTGAGCTTGTAAGTTCAGTTTATGTTTTCCTAGAAGTCTGTTACCCCTTACCCCTGACCTCCAGAATTCCTTTATGTCTATCCCATGCATTCTTAAATCCCATGATTGTTTCAGCCCCCACCACTTCCTCTAGCAGGGTGTTCCACTTGTCCACCACCCGTTCTGTGAAGAAATTCTTCCTCACGTTTCCTCTGAATCGTCCTCCCTCCAACTTCATCCCATGCCCTCTAGTCCTGGTACATCTTTTTCACTTAAAAATAGTGTATTCCTGCACCCTGTTCCTCCCTGTAAGATACTTGTATGTCTCTATCATATCCCCTCTCTCGCTCTCCTCTCCTCCAGGGAGTACATGTTCAGTTCCTTCAACCTGTCTTCATAGGACTTGCGATGCAATCCATGCACCATCTTTGTTGCCCTCCTCTGAACCTTCTCTACCCTGTCTATGTCCTTACGTAGGTCTGGTCTCCAGAACTGTACACTGTATTCCAGGTGGGGCCTCACTAGTGTCTTGTATAGTGGAATTATGACCTCCCTTTTCCTGCTGGTGATGCCCCTGCCTATGCATCCCAGCATCCTATTTGCTTTACCTGCTGCCTTGTCACACTGTTTCCCTACCTTGAGGTCATCAGAGATGATAACCCCAAGATCCCTTTCCTGCTTGGTGCATGCTATATCCTCACCCCCCAACTGATATATTTTGCCAGGGTTTTTGTGCCCCATATGCATTATCTTGCACTTCTTTGCATTGAATTTCAGCAGCCAAACCCCTGACCATTCTTCAAGTTTCTGCAAGTCCCTTCTCATTCTGTCTACACCCTCTGGCGTGTCTACTCTGTTACAGAGCTTTGTGTCATCAGCAAACAGTGAAATTCTGCCTTCTAGGTCCTGCGCAATGTCACTAATGAAGATGTTGAATAGGACCGGTCCCAGCACTGATCCCTGTGGTACCCCACTGGTCACTCTTCCCTCTGTGGAGTGACAGCCATTTACCACCACCCTCTGTGTCCTGCCACCCAGCCAGTTACCTACCCACCACACTACTGTCCTGCCCACACCCATATTCCCCAGTTTGTGTAATAGTCTTCTATGTGGCACAGTGTCAAAGGCTTTGCTGAAGTCCAGATAGGCCATGTCCACTGCCCTCCCCTGATCCACCTCCCTAGTTACCCAGTCAAAAAATTCAACGAGGTTGGTCTGACATGACCTCTCCCCAGTGAAACCATTCTGCCTTGGGTCCTGTAGTCCATTGACAACCAGATGTTCCACCAATCTCTCCTTCAGTAGTGCTTCCATGATCTTCCCCACTGCCGAGGTGAGGCTGACTGGTCTGTAGTTCCCTGCTTCCTCTTTGTTCCCACTTTAGTATAAGGGGACTACATCTGCTGTCCTCCAGTCTTTGGGTACCTCTCCTGTTTCCAGTGATTGGCTAAACAGGATAGCCAGAGGTTCAGCCACCACCTCTCTTAGTTCTTTAAGGACCCTGGGGTGCACCACATCTGGCCCCATTGCTTTATAGAAACATAGAAACATAGAAGTTGACGGCAGATAAGGACAGCAAGGCCCATCCAGTCTGCCCATTTCTTTTTCTACCTTATAAATGTGCCATTGGCCTTTGCTCTGTCAGTGACCTATCTATTCATAGTCATTTGTATTGCTCCTTATGCCTATCCCATGCCTGTTTGAAGCCCTGCACTGTATTCATAGCCACCACTTCTTGTGGTAAGCCATTCCATGCATCTACCACCCTTTCTGTGAAAAAGAATTTCCTCACATTCCCCCTTAATCGGCCTCCCTCTAATCTCATGCTGTGTCCTCTTGTCCTGCTATTTTTCTTATATTTAAACATGTTAGACTCTTTCACCTTGTTTATGCCCTTAAGGTGTTTGAATGCCTCGATCATATCACCTCTCTCCCTCCTTTGCTCAAGGGTATACATATTGAGCTCCGTTAATCTGTCCTCATATGTCTTCTGATGCAGTCCCTGCACCATTTTGGTTGCCCTTCTCTGACTGCCTCAATTTGGTTAATGTCCTTGTGAAGGTGTGGCCTCCAATACTGCACGCAGTACTCAGATGGGGCCTAACCAATGTCTTGTACAGAGGATTATTACTCCCTCTTACGACTTGTGATACCCTACTAATACACCCTAACACCCCCTAGCCTTACCTACTGCTTTAGGAGGTCTGCTTGGATGATTTTAGGTCATCAGTGATGATGATGCCCAAGTCTCTTTCTTCCTTTGTGACTGCTAGCAACTCCTCCCAGCCTATAAGTGGCTTCAGGGTTTCTCTTCCTATGTGCATGATTTTGCATCTTTGCATTAAATCCCAGTTGCCACTCTTCTGACCATTCTGCTAGTTTATCCAGATCTCTTCTCATTCTGCCCACCCCATCTGGATCATCTACTCTGTTGCAGATCTTGGTGTCATCTGCAAACAGACAAGCCTTACCCTCTAGTCCGTCTGCGAGGTCACTAATGAAGATGTTGAATAGGACTGGCCCAAGGACTGATCCCTGAGGTACCCACTTGTGACTTGCATCTCTTCTGACTGTATACCATTTACCACCACTCTCTGTTTCTGCCAGTCAACCAGTTTGCCACCCAGTTGACCAACTTCTGACCCACCCAGCCTACCTAGCTTATTTATCAATCTTCTATGTGGAACAGTGTCAAAAGCTTTGCTGAAGTCAAGGTAGGCGACATCAACTGCTCCCTTGTCCACCACTCTGGTTACCCAGTCAAAGAAATCTATGAGATTAGTTTGACAGGACCTTCCTTTTGTAAACCCATGCTGTCTTGGATCCTGTGCCCCTATGGATTCCAGGTGTTGCACTATCCTTTCCTTAAGGAGTGCCTCCATAATCTTGCCCACTACTGAGGTAAGACTGACCGGTCTGTAGTTCCCTGCCTCCTCCCTGCTACCACTCTTGTGGAGTGGGATCACATGAGCCCTTCTCCAGTCTTCTGGGACCTCTCCTGTGCTCAGAGACTCATCAAACAATTCTGCTAATGGCTCTGCTAGTTCCTCCTTTAGCTCCTTAAGTACCCTGGGATGTATGCCATCAGGTCCCATTGCCTTATCCACCTGAGCTTAGCAGCTCTTGTAGGACCCTTTCTTTTGTGAAGGGAGTAGTGCTCACCTCCCTCCCCTGTGTCCATGATGCTGAGCTGTGGGCCCTGCCCTACCTTCTCTTCAGTAAACACTGAGCAAAAGTATCTATTTAGGATAGATGCCTTACAGGGTCCTCCTCCTCACATGCTCCCTTTTCTCCATTAAGCTTAGCAATACCCCCTCTGGACTTTCTCCTTTCACTAATGTATCTATAGAAAGTCTTGTCACCTTCTTTTACTGTTCGTGCTAGTGTTTCCTCAGTTTGGGACTTTGCCTGCCTTACTGCCTTACCTGCTTCCCTTAGGGCAGTTTGGTATGCCTCCCTATCTTCATCCCGCTGTGTTCCCTTATATTTCCTGAAGGCCAGCCTTTTGGCTCTGACCTTTTCTGCTACTGTATTTGAGAACCAAAGTGGTTCCTTCTTCTTTGCACTTCCTTCTCTGTCTAACACAATGGGATGTTGCTTAGTATTGCATCCTTAATGCTTGTCCACTTTGCCTGTACCTCCTCACCTGTGTTTCTTTTGCCAGGGCTAGCTTAACTCTGTTGGCCATCTTATCAAAGTCAGCGCCTCTGAAGTCCCATATTTTGCCTTGGAATGGGATGATTTAGATGTAGTAGCCAAATTGAACCATACCATGTGATGGTCACTGGCCCCCAGGTGACCTTCTACCTGGAGATCTGTGATCCCTTCTTTGTTAGTCAGTACTAGATCTAGGATAGCCCTGTCTCTTGTGGGTTGCTGTACCAGTTGTTTGAGGCCTTCCCCTTGCAGGGAATCCAATATGAGTCTAGTTCTGGCAGATGTTCCTGCTGGTATTGACCAATCTGTATCTGGCATGTTGAAGTCTCCCATTATCAGAACCTCCCCTTTAGCTGTCAATAAGAGTTATCAACTCTTATTACTTCCAGTTCCTTCAGGATCCTTTCTCATGTAAAGGGACTTGTGTCCATTTCTACACCATTCTCACCCCTTGTACTCCCTTCAGACCCATTACCCTCCTCTTCCTCAGTAAAGACTGAGCAGAAATACCTGTTCAATATGTCAGCTTTACTGTTGTCATCCTCCACGCAGCCCCCATCCTCCCCCTTCAGTCTCACTATCCCTCCCTTTGCCTTTCTTTTTTCACTTATGTACCTGTAAAAGGTTTTGTCCCCTCTACCCACTGATTTTGCAATGTGTTCTTCAGTCTGAGCTTTGGCTTCCCTTACTGACCTCCTGCCTCCTTTGCTTCTTCTGTACTCTCCTATCCCCTTCTGCCTGTGTCTTTTGTATTGCCTGAATGCAATCTTTTTGGCTTTCACTTTCTTTGCTACCTCTTTGGAAAACCATAATGGTCTCCTCTTCCTTTTCCTCTTGCTAACCTGCTTAATGCATAATTCTGCTGTTCTTGTAATCCCAATTTTAAATACTGCCCACTGTTCCTCAACCCTGATTCCTGTCCCATTCCCTTATGCCTCTTTCAGTTTCTCCCATTTTCCCAAAGTCTGCCCCCTAAAAATCCAGGATCGTGTTTTTGTGCAGTTTGGTTCTGCTCTTCTGTGATTTCAAACCACAATGACTGGTGGTCACTGTTCCTAGGTGCTCCCCTACTTTTACCCCCATCACACTGTCCCTGTTTGTGAGCACAAGGCCCAGTATTGCCTTCTGCCGAGTTGGTTCCATGACCAGTTGCTTGAGGAAGGCACCCTGAAGGGAGTCCAGGATAAATCTGCTCATAGTTGATGCTGCTGCTGGGATGCTCCAGTCCACGTCTGGAATATTGAAGTCTCCAACCAGTACTACCTCACCCTTGTCTACCATCCTTTGGATGGCTAGCATCAGCTCCCTATCTGTTTCTTCCTCCTGGACTGGTGGCCTATAGACCACACCTGTGCGGATGGCTGTCCCCATTTTCCTTTCCAGCTTAACCCACAGTATCTCTCCCCCATTTTATTCCTCCTGGATCTCTGTGGCCCTTATGTCATTTTTCACATACAGTGCCACTCCTCCTCACTTTCTGCCTGCTCTGTCTCTTCTGAATATGTTGTAGCCAGGTATGGCCATCTCCCAGTCGTGGTTATCATTACACCAGGTTTCAGTGATGGCCACAATGTCCAAGTCTGACTGCACCATGACAGCCTCCAGATCTTCCATCTTGTTGCTAAAGCTCCTGGCATTTGCACACATGGCTTTCCATGATTTGACCTCCCTAGACTGTTTTGCTGTTGTACTCCAGCCCCTTCCTTGGTTGCCCTTTATCCCTGGTTCTCCTTGCTGTCTGCCTCTCTGCTGAATTTTGCCCCTTTTCTGCCTATCCACCTCTTGGGTGCTAATCTCCATCTTTTGCACACTGCTTTGTAGAGATAGCCACTCCTCTGGTTCACTAGTTCCACTGCTAGCTGTGGGGGGTGAGCAAGTAGGTACCCTCCTTGCTGCCCTGCCACCCCCCTTTGCTAGTTTAAATGCTTGTCAATGTAGCATTTAAACTAATCATTGAGTGCTTGGATTCCCCTCCAGGATGGATGCAGGCCTTCAGGCTTGAACAAACCTCCATCCCTCCAGGTGGGTCCCCAGTCACCAATGAATCCAAACCCTTCCTCATAGCACCAGTTCTTCAACCATGAGTTAAAGTTCCTGGTGCATGCACTCCTATGTTCTCCCTTGCCTCTCGCAGGTAGTACTTCTGAGAAAGTGACAGAAGTAGCTACTTGCTTGAGACCCCTCCCCAATTTCCTAAACTCTTCCTGAACTTCCTTTGGCTCCCCATTTGCCAGGTCATTAGTACCTAGGTGGATAATGACATCCAGCTCACCCTCCCATCTTGCCTTCCCAGTGATCCCCAGGATCTTCCTTCCATCCCTCCATGCCGTGGCACCTGGTAGGCACCTCACCTCCCTGTCCTCCCCCTCCTGTGTTCCTAGCTGGATCCCTCTTATGATGGAGTCCCCCACCAGGATTTGCTTCCTCCTCCTCTGGGGTCCACTGCTTTCCCCGCTGAGGTCACCTCCTTGGCTAACCTCCACATCCTTTCCTTCCACTTCTCTGGGTACCTCTATTTGGTTGTCCCTGTTTGCCAGTGTGGCATATGAGTTCTTGAGTGGAATAGGATCTGGGATGTGCCACTGCCTGACTGCTCTAACCCTCTCTGAGCCCACTGTCATCCAAGTGCTCCTCGTTCTTGGCATCCTTTGAGGCAGTTGCATTGAACTGGGTGGTCTCTGGATAGGGGTGATGGTACTCCTGACCCAGTTTACTTCTGCTCTGAGTCTGGCTACCTCATCCCGCAGTCCAGAGAGATGCATGCAGATAGGGCAGCACCTCAGTGTCCAGAAGGTCTGCCTGAATATGGCTGCCCCGCAGCCACTGCATTGCATCACTCCCCACATTGTACTGCAATTATACTGCTATTCCACTACTTGTCTGCTACTGAAGCTCTTCTAGTTCCTGTTTTATTAATTTACTGTCCTAAAAATCCTGCCACTGATCCTCAGATAATTTTCTTTAAAAAAAAAGAAAAGAAACCAATAAATAAATAACTGAGTCAAAACACTTGTCATGCTGAGGGTGGGCTTCTTCCCCCTCATGCCCCTCCTACTTCTTACCCCTTACTATACCCTGTGTTTAGCTCCTGTCAATCAGATTTAACAGGGCATATAATTAAGAGTTGGAGGAAGGAGAGGGGGGGTGTGAAAATTTGCAGTAATTAAAGACAGCACAGAAATACACCACCACTACGTTTTAAATTTTCAACAGCCCAAAAACAATTCTAAGTAAAGACAACAAAGAAAGTACAGTGTCACTAAAAGCCCCCAATCTAAGTTTAAAAGAAAAATAGTAATTACCAGTTACTCTAAAGCACTGAATTGAATATGTTTCCTTCCTTCCCTCCCCTTCTGGCTTCTTCTGAGAAAAAATAAATAACCAGAAATAACCAGGGCTCAGAATGCATGGAGATGGGGTCCATCCTTGTGGTCCATTGGTGAGGATGTTTGTTCAGGTGTGGGAATTTGCTTTAGAGATGTGCAGATTAAATTTGCTTTAGAGATGTGCAGATTAAATTTTTGAAGAGTACAGACTTCCAGGCAGAACTTTGATTTCGGATTTACTAGTATACACTATAACATATAGAATTTTTAACATATGCACCCCTCAATCTAAAGCAGAGAGAACAACCTTATTTCGTGACATAGAGCCCTATTTATACACCTCTAAACTGCTGTTATGGGAAGGGGATTTTAACTGTGGCCTGGCCTACAGGGATTGGGGTTGGAAAACAGAGAAAATTTACTGACACTAATACATTACAAACAGTACTTAAAAAAAATAGGATTTGTGACATATATGAAAAATTAAATCTACAACCTGGTCATATCTTTTTCAAAGGAGAACTCTTGACCAGAAACAATTTTTGGTTTGTGTCGGAGAGACTGGTGGGCCAGGTGGTGGCTTTGGTGCTCCTTGAAACTTCAGACCATTTGGCAGTTAAAATGAGAATAGGCACGACACAGCTTGGTAGTATTGATAGAAACTATTTATTGGAAGATGAATGTGTCCATTTTGCAGGAGGTACAGTGTTCCCTGGAACTACAAGCTTTTTTTGAGGTGAGGTGGGACATTAGTTTTTTATATGAGAGTCCTATAGATTGGTGGGAAGACTCTAAACGGGACATCGAAGATTTAGTAATTCGAACGTCTAAAGGGATAGTTCAGACAAAATACACCCAGTACTTGGGTCTTAGAGCAAAATACAGCTTTTGTCACATATTGGACTGACTGATTTTAATGGAATGGAACAGCTCAAAGACATCGGACAACAGATGTTTGATTACCAAAAAGAAATGATGCAAGCTTTAGCAAAGCAACAAAAATTTGCAATGCAAGGACCGAAGGAGCAGGTCAATCCCTATGACTTAGACCAGGTGGGGCTCAAACAAAGGACCATAGCAGCACTTAATGACCAGAAGGGAAACATTGTAGACACACAGTGTGAAATTCAGCAGGTAGTACAGGAGCATTTAAATAAACTTTCCAAGTTCCGGGGTCGGACGTACTCCTCAACTTCTTGGCACAGCTGGAGGTTACAGAGTTATCGGAGGAACATAAAAAGGAACTGGAGGAGGAGATTACACTGTTGGAAATCAAGGCAGCAACTGCGAATCTTTCATTGCATACCTCGCCTGGCAAAGATGACTTTTATAAAAAGTATGTTGAGGAAGTAGCCCCATGTTACATGAGGTCTTTTTGGCAGCTCACTGGGGAAACAGGGTGGGGGATAGCATGAGGGAAGGGTTTATTTTTTTTTACACAAAAAAGGATACCCCCTAGACATAAGAAATTGGAGGCCCCCGATCCTTTTAACAACAGATTATAACATTTTGGGGAAGATTCTGACAGCCCATCTAGCAAAAGTGGCAGAAATTGTTTTGATAGACACTCGATCTTGTGCTATTCCAACTAGGGCTATACAACACAGCCTTGCTTTTATTCAAGAAATAATAGAGCAAGGCCGATGTATGGAAATAAGTGGGGTGTTACTATCTTTGGACCAGGAAACGGCATTTGATGCTATTCAACATAAACATTTATGGAGAGTACTGGAACATTATCATATTCCACTAACATTGATTAATTAGATTAGATTAGGCTTTTGTATATGGAAGCACAAGTAATACCATTAATAAACGGACACCTATGGATCCCAATATACTTAAAGAAAGGAGTCAGGCAAGGGTGTCCATTGAGCCCTTTATTATATTTGTTCGGTTTAGATCCTATTTTAAAAAAATTGAAAGTGAGATTGACACATTACCAATTAAGAATAACAAGGGTATAGTGTACCCTAAAATTACGGTTTACGCGGATGACTGTTTACTTACCTTGGCAGATCAGGATTCAGGACAAAAGTCCATAAGCTTATTTGACACAATTCGACAGTGTATGGGTATGAAAATAAATAAAGGGAAAAGTACCATGATGTTTTAAGGAGAGGCATCTGGCACACCTGCTGTCCCGCTAACATTAGTAGAAGAGTCTATAAAGCTACTGGGGATACATTTTGCTATGCCAGAAGCGGCACTAGTTAATTGGAAACTGGCATATGACACAGCCTACGCAAAAATAAAGAAATGGTAATCCTGGAAAATGACCAGGAAAAAAACGGTGTTCTTACTAGAACCATATATCGCTCCTATTTTTTCATATGTTTCACACATCTACTCTTTGCC
Organism: Neoceratodus forsteri; assembly: GCA_016271365.2. Lineage (NCBI taxonomy): Eukaryota > Metazoa > Chordata > Ceratodontiformes > Ceratodontidae > Neoceratodus > Neoceratodus forsteri. Next base: position 892,942,949 of record CM028137.1, on the reverse strand, counting down.
TTTTTTGTTACACACAAAAATGGTGTGTCTTTTGTTTTCTTTAGTAGGGGGGGAGCTGATTAAATCCAGTCAAGCGAGTACACACCTACAGGTCCTGGAAAACTGGAGGCCTTAATATGTTATAATCTCTAGTGTTTTTCTTTGGGAATGTTTTCTTTTCCAATATTAAAGCCTTGGTTCAGGGATTAACAGCTATGGGTGTACAGGTTATGCAGACATGGGTAGAGCCATTTATGACAGCATGGGGTCGGGGGAAGTGGCACATATCAGAAAAACAGCTGCCTTATTATATCCAAACCACTTTGAAATAAACATGAATGTGGAAAATAGAATTATCATGGTTTTTGACAGTGGAAAAAAAGAAATTCTACACTGTGTAGGTGGAAAAATGTTATTTCATAGAACCTGTGTTTCATGTAGATAAATCTGTTAAGGAAGTCTTTATTTTGGAATGTATGACAGAGGCAAGGAAACCTCAGAAAATGCAAGACACTGTTTGGCTGTGTGGGCATGGGAAACTAAATGTAAAGGATAATCAAACACAGAAAGCGCAGGAAGATAGAACTTGTATGGTGGAGGATTGTAAAGGTACTTTAGAAACAACGTGCCATTTGTGTTTTGATTGCACTTTTATGTTGGATTTTTGGAAATCTGTGGATTCCTTTTGGGGTACAACACGTTTTTCAAAGATTACATATGATATACTGATATATGGTCAAATACCAAAAAGCTGGGGACAATGGAAGAGAAGCACTGTTTATGTGATCCTTGCTACTATAAAGTGGGCAGTGTGGCAACTTAGATGCCAGTGTTTTTTACAGCAAATGGATGTCACACACCAGGATTTGTTCCATATGATACAAGCTGAATTAGGTAGAATCTTTACATATGAGAAAAATTCAATGGGGGAGACAGTTTGTGCCCAGCTATGGACAGGAATAGATTGGATGGGCTAAGCAGTCATGCAGTTTTTTTTCTGTTGCTTCCTTATTTACTGTATGTGTTTTATTTTTTTTGGGGGGCTAGGGCTTTTGTATTTGTTTTTAAGGGTTGGGTGTACAAATCTCTTTACGAATCAGACTGTTTGATTGTATTACTTTTTGGGGGAGTGGCCCACCTCTGGGGTCTTTATGTGAGTTCATTTGTTTTGTCACAGTCTTTGTACTTTCTTGTGTATTGTCCTTAGGTTATTCGTACTATGTTTAGAACTGTGTTTTTTTTTTAAATATGTGATCAGTTATTGTTACTGTTTTTGAAATCCAATAACAATTTCCCCCTACTCTTTTCAGGAAGTGACATGGGATCTTTAACATCCACCAGAACAGGCAAATGGGACCTCAGTTTAATGTCTCATTTGAAAGACAGCACCTCTTTCATGCTACACTGCAGTGTCAGTATTGGGATTTAACCCAAGTGCCTGGTATGGGGATAGAACCCACAGTCTTCTGATCTTCTGGCCTCAGAGGCGAGTGTGCAGCCTGCTGAGCTATTGACACTGACTAATAATGGCACAATCCATGGGTTAAAGAGTTATCAATAACATATGTAAATTTCACAATATAAATAGGCATTAATGTAAAGAGCAGTTAAAGGAGCACTGCTCTGAATCTGTACATCATTTTCAGTAATAAAAGCTGATGTTTAAATACTGGTGGCAGTTCCATTACTGTTCTATCTCTACAGGCTTTTTAGTCACCCTCGTGAGTGTCTGTGATTTGTTCACTGCTGGTAATTACCATTTTGGAACTGTATGATGTAGTTTATGTCCCTTGTGCAGCTCCTCCATTGTTGGCACAATGCATACATGTTCTGCTATCAAACTCTGTAGTTGAGAGGAACATAAACTATATCACAGAGTTCTAAAATGGCACTGAATACCAGAGTGTAGATCTGAAACACCAACTGAGGTTATGAATAGGCCAGTAAAGATGGAACAATAACAGATGTGGGCCAGTATTCAAAAAACTGCTTCTACTAGGAAAAAATACTTTCAGGTTCAGCATAGTTTTCCTTTAAGTATTCACATACGTGTCACTGACCCTCTGCTCAGGTCTAATATAACTTTTTGGGGTCTAGCACAGATGAGTATTTGTATTGGTATAAAGTGCAGTATTTGTGTGCATCTGTTTATCAAATCTGCCAGATAGTTCCTACTTAGAATTCCTCAATCCTTTCAGAGCTCCTGACCATACCTTTTTGTGGAAGGCTATGCCTGTCGTTCAATGGGGTGAGCAACCAGACACACCCCCTTCCTGAGCTATAGAAACATAGAAACATAGACTTTGATGGCAGATAAGGACTGCTTGGCCCATCTAGTCTGCCCATTTCCCTACCTACAGGACAGTCTGTAGATCCTAGTTAACCAACAGCCTATTTCTTCCTACCACCCCCCACAAGAATTGCCTTATGTCTGCTCCATGCATTATTAAATTATCCCACAGTTTTAGATTCCACAACCTCCTCAAGAAGGCTATTTCATGCATCCACTACTCTCTCTGTGAAAAAATACTTCCTCACATTGCCCCTGAACCACCCCTCTATCTTTAAATTGTGTCCCTTTGTTTTTGTACATCTTTTTTTCTGAAAGATGCTACCCTCTTGGACTTTGTTGATTCCACTGAGGTACTTAAAAGTTTCTATCATGCCCCCCCTTTCCTCAAGGGAATACATATTAAGCTCATTTAGTCTCTCCTCGTACAGCTTCTCTTGCATACCCTGTACCATTTTAGTTGCCCTCCTCTGGACTGCCGCTATCCTGTCTATGTCCTTGCAGAGATGGGGTCTCCAGAACCGGATGCAGTACTCCAGATGGGGTCTCACCGACTGTCTGTACAGAGGGATAACAACTTCCTGTTTTCTGCTGGTGATGCCTCTCCTATGCATCCCAGTATACCCCAGCCCTTCCTACTGCCTTCTCACATTGCTTGCTAACCTTAAGGTCATCCGATATGATTACCCCCAGGTCCCTTTCCTTTTTTGTTGTTGTTACTACTACCTCCCCCCCATTGTGTATTCTTCCCCTGGGTTCTTGTTTCCCAGGTATAAGCAGTTCCTCCCAGCCTCCATCTGAAGCACTTTCTCTTTGTGGCCAGAGGCTCTATCTACCTCTATCTTCTCCCCGGGCCTGCTAGGGCTCTGCCCCCCCACCACCATTTGCTTCCCTCTTTCCTTTGTGCTTGGGCTGTGCTTGAATTGTGCTGGACTTCTGTTTGTTATGTTTCTGTTTCTCCTGCTTTTGGTTAATATTGCTTTGTGTCTGGCTGCTGCGTGCTTCTTTGTGTGCTTATTTTCTTCCTGCTTCTGTACTTGTGTTTGCTTTTGTTTGTTTCTTTTGGGCTTTTCTAGTTTTCTAGCGCCCCATGTATACATTGCTTATTTGTGCTTCAGGTTACATATTATTGTTTTCTTACCTTGATCTGCCCTGTGATTGTGTTTTCAGGCTCCCATTTACTCATCAGATTTTGCAAGCCCTCAGTCAACTACATTGTTATTGTATGCTTCAGCTCACACTGCTGTTTCTCTGTCTGCTGTCTCCTGTGCTTTCCATCTTAATTATTTGCACCTGGTCCAGGCTTCATCCTGTTCAGCTAGCTGCCATTCCCTGTTGTGCTATGTGTGTTCAGCAGCTCTGCTCTTAATTCACTCAGTGCTAGCACCACTCAACCAACTGCTGCATTGCTATTCTGAAACTTTCAGCTATTACATTGGCTGCTTGGTCTCATGGTGCTCTGCTTGTGGCTCCCTGTTATTCCTACAGTGGGGAACTCTAGTGTCACAGCAGGGCAGCATGGCTCTGAGTAGCAGGAGCATGCTTTATGTAAATTAAATTAATTACCCTGCTCCTTGCTGCTCCTTGCCTATATGGATTTTCAGTTAGCCATGCATAAATACAATGAATGGTTGAAAAACTGGTGCAGAGCACAGGGTTTTGGCTTCTTTGGGGACTGGGGTTCCACCTGGAGGGATACCCACCTATACTGGCACGATGGTCTGCATCTGCCCAGGAATGGAACCAGTCTCCTGAGTGATCGGTTTAAATGCTTCATTGGCAAGCTTTTAAACTAGCCAAGTGGGAGGCACTGATACGAAGCAGGGAATTCTCTGCCTCCCCCCACAAAACAGGGTAGTTAGCAAAGTAAACACCAAGGTAGAAAGGTCAATAGGGTGCAGGGCAAGTGCAAATGGAGAAGGCAAAGTCAGTAAGGGTAGGGATGGGGCTACAAGAGGTAAAGCCACCAAAAAATGGAGATTAATGTGTACCAATGCCCATAGTCTGGGTAACAAGCTTCCTGAACTAGTGACCTTGATGGAAGTGGAACACCTGGATACTGTGGCAGTCACAGAAACATGGTACAGACAGAACCATGACTGGGATGTAAACGTACCAGGGTACATAATCTACAGGAGGGACAGGGAGGGTAAAAGAGGAGGAGGAGGATTTTCTACATAAAGGAAGGAATCAAAGCAACAAAACTAAAGGATAAATGGGTAGGAGAGAAGGCACTATGGGTCAACTTGGAGGTAGACAATGGCATGACAATCAGCACTGGGGTTGTATACAGACCCCATCTGAGGGGGGAAGAAATGGACAAGGAAATGATAGAAGGTATCCTTAGAATGGCAGAAAAAGGGGAGATATTGTTAATGGGGGACCTGAGTATGCCAGATGTTAACAGGAGCATATTCGCTGCAGCCATATCCAAGAGCGGGGTCATTCTCAATGCTCTGTGGGGGGCCTGCCTTAGACAGCAAGTACTGGAACCCATTCAGGAGGGAGCAATCTTAGACCTGGTACTCTCAAATGGAGACAGAGAGTGGATCACAGATTTAGAAGTGGGAAGCCATCTGGGAAGTAGTGACCACTAAACAGTATGGTTCATGATAAACACACCAGTAGAGTCAAGCCATACAAAAGCAAAGGTCCTGGACTTTAGGGGGCTGACTTTGCCAAAATGGGTAAGTGCCTAAGGAATGCACTAGCAAATGGGCAGGAAGGAGGGAGGAGGGGTGGAAGAACAACGGGGAATAATCAAAACTGCCATCACAGAAGCAACAAGCCTTTGTGTGAAGCAAATAAAACAAAACAAAGTAAAAAATCACCATGGTTCTCAAAGGAGGTGGCAGGGAAGGTTAGGGAGAAAAAGACAGCATTCAGGAAGTACAAGGAATCACAGAAGAAGCAGGACAGAGAACTGTATCCATTAAAGCAGAAGGAAGCAGGGAAGGCAGTCAGAATATCGAAGGCCCAAACCAAGGAAAAGATTGCCAACTCAGTTAGGAAGGGGGATAAAACCTTTTATAGCTACATCACGGAGTGAAGGAAGACCAAGGGAGGGATAGAGAGGCTTAAAAAATGGGAGGGGGTTGGCAGAGGGTGATTGTGAAAAGGCAGAGATACTGAATGAATATGTTTGCTCAGTATTCACAAAAGAAGAGGAGGAGGTACCTAAACCAAACAATAAAAGCACTCTGGACAAGGGGGTCGATACCAGTCCATTCACAGAAGAAAGTGTCATGAAGGAACTCCTAAAACTCAAAGTGAACAAAGCAATGGGGCCTGATGGGATTCACCCCAGAATTCTGAAAGAACAAAGCGGAGAACTAGGGGCACCACTGACTACCCTTTTTAACAAATCATGGGAGAATGGTGTGATACTGGAGGAGGGTGGATGTGATTCCTCTCCACAAATGTGGGAGCAAGGCATAAGCAAGTAACGACAAACCTGTTAGCTTGACATCAGTGGTAGAGAAAATAATGGAATCACTTCTGAAAGAAAGAATTGATGAGTACCTAGAGGCCAGCAGGGCACAGGACCCAAGGCAATGTGGATTCACAGCAGAAAGGACATGTCAGATGAAACTAATAGATTTATTTGACTGGGTAACCAAAGTAATAGACCAGGGAGGGGTTGTGGATATGGTCTACCTAGACTTTAGCAAGGCATTTGACACAGTCCCACACAAAACATTAATAAACAAGTTAGCCAGCCTGGGAGTGGGTCCCAGGGTGTTAGCCTGGGTAACAAGCTGGCTGGACAACAGGACCCAGAGGATAATAGTAAATGGAGTACACTCTGAAGAAAGGGGGGTTACTAGTGGGGTACCACAGGGTTCAGTATTGAGGTCGGTCCTCTTTAATGTCTTTATAGGTGATATTGCAGAGTGGCTGGAAGGCAAAGTATGCCTTTTTGCAGATGACACAAAAATCTGCAACAGGGTCGATACACAAGAAGGGGTGCAAAGGATGAGAAGGGATTTGGCAAGATTGGAGGAATGGTCCAAAATATGGCAGCTTAGATTCAATGCAAAAAAGTGCAAAGTAATTCACCTGGGAAACAGAAACCCAGGAGAAGAGTACACAATGGAGGGGGGAGGTACTAACAATAACACAAATGGAAAGGGATCTGGGGGTAGTCATATCAGATGACCTTAAGGTAGATAAGCAATGTGAGAAGGCAGTAAGGAGGGCTGGGGAGGATACTAGGATGTATAGGGAGAAGCATCACCAGTAGAAAACAGGAAGTTGTTATCCCTCTGTACCGACAGTTGGTGAGACCCCATCTGGAGTACTGCGTACAGTTCTGGAGACCCCATCTTCACAGGTAAATAAACAAGATTGAGGCAGTCCAGAGGAGGGCAACTAAAATGGTGCAGGGTCTGCAACAGAAGCCATATGAAGACAGACTAAAAGTGCTTAATATGTATACCCTTGAGGAAAGGGGGGGATATGAAAGAAACTTTCAAGTATCTTAAGTGAATCAACAAAGTCCAAGACTGGAGCATCTTTAAGAAAAAGAGATGTACAAGAACAAGGGAGCACAATTTGAAGATAGAGGGGGGACGGCTCAGGGGTGTGAGGAAGTACTTTTTCACAGAGATGGTGGTGGACACATGGAACTGCCTTCCTGAGGAGGTTGTGGGGTCAAAAACAGTAGGGGAATTCAAGAATGCATTGGACAGACATAAGGCAATTAAAGTGAGGGATAGGAGGAAGTAGGGTGTTGGGTAATTGGAATCTACAGCCTATCCAATAGGTAGGAAATTGGCAGACTAGGTGGGCCAAGCAGTCCTTATCTGCCATCAAAGTCTATGTTTCTATATTATCCTCACAGCCTTCATGGCTTTCAAGATTTTCATTGCATTTCATTAGTGCACTGCAAATGCTCTTTACTGGAACACTGTAATTCTGCCTTAATGGCATCTAAGGTATTCATGACACTTATATCAATATACTATTCATGCTACAACCATAGCAATCAACTGCTAAACCTCACTGATTCATTATGCTCAACCTCAATGATTCAATTACTGGCATCTCAGCCTCTTACTACCTAAACACCTACCTTTTATGCCACCATTAATTTGGTTTCTTTAATGGAATTGGTTGGCTTGCTTTCCACTGGCTGATGCAACTATCAACCTCCAAACACTTGCTGGCACTACAGCCTTCTACCTTACCAAGACCACTGGCTTCATGCAGCCTTCTTATCACTAACACCACTGGCTTCACCTGGCTTTCTTATCAATAACCTGCTACCTAATTTACAACAACTGGCTTCATCCAGCCTCCTTCTATCTAGTATATTGAAGTTGATTCATGTGCTCATTCATAAATTGGAGGCACACCAACCATGTCCATTACCTTTTCTATCTCAGGGCTTGCCCTGTAGTGATGGTCTCACTCTGCACCCACAAAGTCCGCATCTTGAGCATGTGCCACTCACAGTGGGATCCTTCTCATCTGGCCCATAGTGGGAATGTCCTCACTCTGGGCAGAGTTTCAGTCACCTCACTCACTGACATCACCTCTTGATATAGCAAGTAAGACTTCAGCTGCCAAGGAGTGGGGCCCTGTAGCCCAAGCATGCACCTTTGGCTATGATGATGTCATGACACCTTGTGACAGGGTAGAATAGGACCCTTCCCCAGTTGTTATGGAAAGAGTTTGAATGCAGGGATCTGTTCTAGTCTCTCCTTTTCTGTCCCTTCTCTGTGTGGTTGCGCAACCAAATTTTTCTGTGAGACCTAGGACTTGATCACCACAACAGTCTCACAATTCTTTGCCTCTCGCTATCTCTCAATCTTCCCTTGCTATTCTGTCTTTTCTCCTCCCTTGCATATCTGCTGGTATAAAAATATATGCAAATCATTATCTGGAAATGTAACTGATATTGGGATCCCTTTGTTTAGAAATTATATAGTGTTACTGTTGAAAGGTATGTAATTATAGTTTGAGATGATTGCAAAAAGCTACTGGGAAACTCAAGAGGTTACCTGAGTACACTGTTTAAGCCTTTTGCAAGAGCTGTGGAAAAGGGGGCCTCTGTTCTGGGACACTGTGTTCCTGCCAGCACCTGCCTGAAATGTACTAGAACACTTTAGAAAAAACAGAATGCTTGTTAAGAAGGGGGTTGGAAGGACTTATAAGACAGAGCTGCAATTGCTTGCAAAAGAGGGACACAGAGATTGAAGGAAAACTCAGATGCATTTCTTTTGCCTTTGTAAATAGTTTTACTGAACTTTTTTTTAATTTTTTTGTTAGTCATAATAAAACTTGTTGTGAATTTTACAGCTGCTCTTGGTTTTTCCTATACTTCCTGACCTGTGCCTCAATGACACACCTTCGAAAGGTATTCTCCCTATGACCACCTCTGGTTCACCTGGTCTGTTTCAGTCAGTAGGCTGGCTGAGTGCAATGGTCGTCACACTCCTCCTCCCATCTTGGGGGTCCGCTCTTGCTTCAAGAGTATCCATTGTTGCAGAAGCCTCTCACAACCCTTCACAGCATTCCTGTTAGAGGGATCATGAGAGTTTTCCACCAAACTGGAATATTTTCTCCCCTTTGATTGGGTTTCTAAATTGCAGTAGCAGAGCCATCACTAAATAATGTATCCATAGCCTGGAGGGAAGATAACCTAGGCCTTGGATCTCCAGAGGTTTCCTCCTTTAAAAGGGGGGTTTGCCTCTACTCCCTGCCAAAGGTCATAATATGTAGTTACTTGTTAATAGTATATTCCCTAGTTTTCTTAGGTAGGTGTCCGCTGTTGGACGGAGATAGATGGTGGCCCTACTTGCCGTTCCCTCTCTCCTTAGGAAGCCCCCTTATGCCATCAGTGCAATCTATTTTATCCATGCAATCCTGACAACCTGAGCATTTTATTCATATTCTTCAAACTGTCTCACTGCTGTCAGTCTGTTCTCAACCTGGTAGTCAACATTTACTGCACAATACTTTTTTGGAGCTCCTTCCTAAGGTACCTTTAGCCAAGGGAATCTTTCCTGCAGCACCTTTAAGGGTGGAATCCTCTAAAGGGTTCCTTGCCTTTGGTACCCCAAAAGGGTGGTAATTCTCTGTGGAACAGAGAGTGCAAATGGCCAAACAGTAATCACAGTTGCATAAGCATAACACTACTCTGGTTGTGTAGGCCCATTAAATTGGAAGGTTGTGCCTGTAGTTCAATGGGATAAGCAACCAGACACACACCCTTCCTGAGCTATATAAGCAGTTCCTCCCAGCCTCCTTCTGAAGTACTTTTTCTTTGCACCACCATCCGCCCCTCTTCCTCCAGCGGCATGCCTCTCTTTTCAGGAGGCTCCTTCCTAAAGTACCTTTAGCCAAGGGAATCTTTCCCATTGCACTTCTAGGGGTGGAACTCTGTTGAGGGTTCCTTGCCTTCAGTACCCCTATATGATGGTAATTCCCTGTGGAATAGAGAGTGCTAACAGCCAAACAGTTATCAAAGCTGCACAAGCGTAACACTACTCTGGTTGTGTAGGCCCACTGAACTTCTAATTACTCCCTTGTAAATATCCCATTGGGGTTTGAACCCTGAGATTGTCTGTAGCACTAATCACATTACTGGATTAATTGTTCCACCTAGCCACCCCCACTCTCTAAAGAAGTATTTCCTTAAGTTCTGATGTTTCCCACCACTAGTTTGAGTTTGTGGCCCCCAGGTTGTTCCCACCACTCTGCATCCTGCGAGTGTCACCAGCCCCACCAATCCCACTAATGAAAGATTTAAATTTAAATAAATAAAAATAAAATAAATCTGAGGAATCCACCTTTTGTCGTTGCATGTATTTGTAGGTTTCTCTTTCACCCCCCACGACCTCTAGTGAGCAAATGTTTAGGCTGCCTAATATTTTCTGATAGGGTGCTGCTGTCATTTAATCATTTGTGTTGCTCTCCACTGAATAGTTTACATCTTTTCCTTATCCTTCTTCAGATGAGAGTTCCGAAACTGCATATAGTACTCCAGAATTGGTCTGTACAGCTGCAGTATCACCTCTTGGTTTTGTCTACTGATACCACATGTAAAATACCCCAGCATCCTATTAGGTTTCACCTATTCTGCCCTTCATTGGCACAAGGATTTCAAACTAGAGCTGCTCAGAATCCATCTGATAGAATTGGACACACTGGATTCTGAGCATTTTTTAGAATTAAGAATTTCGGTATTCAAGGCCAAAAATCTCAATTCTGAAAAACCCTTTCAGATGTGGAAAGTGAAAAAAGTCCACCTCTCCCTCCCCTTACCTGTTGCTGGGGTCTGACCCATGGAGAAGGCTTGGCTCATGTGAACGTAGTGGAGGGTGGCGGTATTAGTCCCGACTAAGAGGTGGCTTTCTTCCAGTTTGCCTTATTTCTTAATGAGTTCTAATCCTGGGCTGGCTGCTAATCTACTCCAAACAAGATCAAACCCCAGCCTAGTCCCCTGGCCCCCATAGCCCTCAGCACCCTAGTCTTTAAATTCCCTTGCTTCCAAGAATCCCGACTCCCTAGACCCCTCCTCCAATCAGTTCCATTTTGGGAGGAAAATATATCTACTTTTGTTGGAGTTTGCCCATCCAGTCCAAGATGAACCCTCACACACACACTGTGCCCCATGTTCATTAAAAAGAGTTTTTTTTTTAACTTAAGCTCTGCAGTGCCTGCTTGCTCCGCTGCCACTACCATCCACCACTCAGTTCTCCCAGAGTTACCTGGGATGTGGCCAGCTTAAGCAAAGCCCTGGGAGCAGGCTCTGCCAGATGCCTTTTAGATATCCATCCTCTGACAAAGCCTGCTCCCAGGGCTTTGCTTAAGTTGACCAATAGCCATGTCCTCCTGGGTAACTCTGGGAGAACCGAGTGTGACAGAGCCAGTAGTGGCAGCAGAGAAGGCATGCAGCATGGAGCTTAAGTTAATTAAAAAAAGTGTTCTTTTTTTTTTGTTTCTTTTTTGTTTTTAGAAAATGGGAGGACAGTGTGGGTCAATCATGGATTCGCTGGATGGGCAACATATTATTTTGCCCAACTGAACTGATGGGAGAAATCTAGACAGGCAGGGTGATTCTTCAGACTAGGGGCACCAGGGGCTAAGGGTTAGGTGAGTGATCCTTAGGCTTGCTGCCAGAGACTTGGGGTGGGTTGGGACAAGAATGGAGGACTAGCAAGAAGTTAAGAAGAATGACAATCAAGAACAAAAAGACCAATCCCAAAGCTGCCTGGTAGTCACCACTGGAGACCAGACCCAAGCTGCTAGTCCACAGATAAGGTAAGGGCTGGTAGGAGAGAGGGAGGGAGATGGCCTCTGTGTTGGCAGTCTGGCAGCTAATAAATTGTACTGTAGGTATGGACTCAGAATCAGATTCAGGACTTCCAGTTCCATCTCTGATTCCTTTCCTGTGCCTCAACTGGAGATGGAACGGAATCAAAACCAGAATTTCTGAAATTCCAATTTGGTGCCAACGGATTAGATTCATGAGCATCTAGACACTTTGATTATTACAGTCTCTAGGTCTCTTTCCTCTTTTAAAGGCTCCACTGTGACTCCATTGATGCTGTATTCTATCGTTATAAATTGGGCTTAAGAAATTATGGTCTGTGATCGGCCAATAGGTGACACATGATTGTGCATCAATCCCCAACATACAAAAATGGCTGTGTTAACAAACTTCTTTATCTTAACAACCAATGTTCTAAAATAGGTTTAAGATATCAGGGTCTGTTATTGGCTGAAAGGCAATACGTGACTGTGCATCAGTCCTTCACATACAGTACATCCAACTGTATAAACAAACTTCTGTATCTTAGCAATGTAAACAGCAATAATTAAAGTGTTCTGTAGAATTCTATAGTAACATTACATTTACTGTACATTCTGAAAATGTAAGCAAAACAACCATATCGTATCAAAATGAACAAATTCCAGTTCCCCTTTGAAACTAATTTTAATAAATGTTCTGCTGTTTTCTTAAATGTCCAAAATAAAAGACCATTTCATAAGCATAGCAAACCCCTTTAGGGAAGGTATTGTGGGGACTCAATCCATCCCTGAATGGTTGAAGGTACTAAGAGGTGCCTCATGTCTCACAACACACCCTGGGTGTGTTTCAATTCTCCACAATGCCCATCCTGTGCAGCTTATTGCTTATATAGATTCTTACTGCTGTTGTGCATCCCTTTACATCTTTTGGTATTGAATTTTAACAGCCATATTCTGGACCACACTCCAGCTTTTCTACATCCATTTTATTCATTTGTTTATTTGTTTTATTCTTTTGTAACTGGGTAAGGCCCACTAGGCACAAGTGTCTGTTTTCAGGGGCAGCCTGGGAGCACTGTGGTGGTTAAGTGACTTGCTTAGAGTCACACAGTATGCAAATGGAGGTTGTGGGAATCAAACCCAGGTCTGCCAGATGTACTAAGCTCATTCACAGCTCATTACTCTAACCTCCAGGCTATACTGCCAGGCCTTTTCATGCTGTTGATCCCCTCATCATTTCTACCCTCCCACAGAGTTTTGAGTCATCTGTAAATAGACTTACTTTATCCTATAATCCCACCCCAGTGTTACTGATATACGCAATGAGTACTGTCCCAGGACCAGTCCCTGGGGCACTCCAATTGTGACGTTCCTGACATCAGAGAATTTACTGTTTAGGACCACACTCTGGGTTCTGTCTGACAACTAGTTGCCAATGCATTCAGTTAGGTTAGGCCCCTCCCTAGTCCTAATTCCCCCACTTTCTGGATAAGGCTCCTGTGAGGCATCAAATCAAAGGCCTTAATGAGTCCAAGTACAGAATGTTGACTGCCTGGTTTCTAGCCACCATCTGTGTTACCAAGCTGACGAAGACAATTAAGTTTGTTTGACATGACCTTCCCCTCATGCAACTATGCTGATTTCTGTTGACATGACTATTTTCTTCAATGAAGTCTGCCATCGGTTCTTTTCTGATCGATTCTAGCAGCTTGCTCACTATCAATATCAAGCTCACTGGTCAATAATTACAGTACCTGGTCTTTCCCTGTCCCCACTCTTGTGCAGGGGAACCACATTTATGACTCTACTGCCCTCAGGCACTTTCGCTATAGTCAGTGATTTATTAAATACTGAAAACATAGAATTTGTCAGCAGATAAGGACTACTTGACCCACCCAGTCTGCCCGTTTTTCCCCTACCTATTCTGTCATGACAGACCCTACCTGACCTCCGGCTACCTCCTCCTCCCCTTCTTTCCCAACAAAATTAATTTGTGCTTATACCATGCATGCTTGAAGCCCACTACTATTTTCACTCCCACCACCTCCGTTGGAACACTCTTCCAGGCATCCACCAATCTATTAGTGAAGCACTTATACATATTCCCCTAAATCCCACCCCCCCAGCTTCATTGCATGTCCTGTTCTTGTGCACCTTCTCCTCTGAAAAATACTCCCCTCCTGTTCTTTATTCACCCATGAGGTATTTACAAGTCTCTATCATGTCCACCCTCTCCTTCCTCTCTTGCAGGGTGTGCATATTGAGATCCCTCAATCTCTCCTCATAGGGGTTTCAATGTGGCCCCTGCACCATTTTAGTTGCCCTCCTCTGGACAGCATCTAAACTGTAGGTCTGCCACAGGGGTTCATGTCTATCTACTTTGGAAATTAAAGCCTTAACCTCCTGTTTCAAAGTCCAGCTCATTCACTACACTAGCAAAGATTCCAAAATTATTTTGTGTCTGCTAGGTTTCAAACACTGATCTTCTGCTTTCACATTAACCAAAAAGAGCCACTGTGCCACACAGCTGTTCTTGTGTAACAGGAGATCTCAGGTTCAAATCCATGAACAGACCTTCGTTTACTGGTTGGCCATTGAGCAAGTGACTTGACCTCCTGGACTCCCAGAGGTAACATTTAGTTCAGGATTCCACCCAAATCCCTTAACTGGATACCCCAATGGAGTGTTAAAAAAGAGACTGAGGGGACTCAAAACCACTAACTAGTTAATTTGATCACAGGTATAGGTAAAAAATGTTGGAGGCTATTATGACGGATGTCTTGCAGGCATGTTTGGTTAAGAACATATTGCATAATGTATGGGCAACAGCACACTAGTCTGTACTTCCACTGAGAGTTTGACATGATGATAGCACGACCTCAGAAGTGAAGCTTGAGAGGTCCATGTCATCATGACAACCATGAAACTGAATCACAGCCTTGCAGCGTATGGCTGCCCATGCCTTATTCTGTATTGTGTATGGGCAGCAATACAAATGCAGCAAATGTGAACAAAGGCACTTTTTTTTTGAATGAGACTGTTGGTGTCCACCTGCCTGCTAGCGTGCCTGCCCACTTGTTGAAGATACATGGGATATGATGGACACAAGCACACGTTCTATGCTGGGACTGGGCCAAAACAGCAAAGCAAATGTATTCAACAGCAAAAGTAGGTATAACTCAAATGCAGTAAAATGGAAAATAACAGCAGACTGGATACATCATAAAAAAAAAATACAAACAGCCAGTTAAACCCATAGCACTGTAGTAAGACAGCTAGAGTTTCGGCAAGGGGAACAGCACCTTACTGCTCCACTACGTATACTGATCTGGCCATCAGTCAGAACCCTTTTTATAGGGAGAAAAGTCCAGCTGACCGCTTTATCCCCCCCCCCCAAATCTGGTTACAACATTTATTTCTTTTATTTAAATACATTTTTACCAGATAACCTTATTATACCACTATACTTCTCCCATAAATGCCCATATAACCCCTAATTTCTACTTTAAGGGTTTTATTACAATATTTGCTTAGAATTCAGGGATTGGCTCCTGCCTCTGATCTGCCCACAGTATAACTAGGAGGAAAACAAGGCCAGCCAGCACATAGGAGCCTAGCAACACAAAGAGCAGATCAGTGGAGGAACCTCGCCCTTGGACAGTACTTGAGTTGAAATGTAGGGGTTTTCATCTAATGCCCAGGAAATTCTTCTTTACCATTCGTATTATTAAACCTTGGAATTCCCTTCCTATAGAAATTATTTCAAGTAGTTCGAAGACTACATTCAAAAATAGGTTGGACAAGTATATTCAGGCTAGTTCTTTACTTTGTTACTATTAGTATTTGGTAGCGTTTTTGGGCCTTACGGCTCTCTTGCTACCTAATTACCTTAGTATGAACCTTAGTACTTCAGCTGTACATTTTAATGTGTAACATATAGGAATAGCATATGCTTCCTATCCCTAACCAACAAACCTGTAGTAAGTTTTATTCAGTTTTATGTTACCTCTTTAGTTTCATACTGAAGGCAAGATATTCAGACTACGCCAGGCTGTGGCACAAGAGGGGGCGCAGCGCAACTGAGATGCGTGTGGGCCAGGGCAGGGTGTTATTCAAAGGAGATGTGCTAAGGCACATCTCCATCGAATATAGCACAGAATGCGCCTAGCACATGTACAATGCGCCAGAGCATTCCCCGGACAGGGAGGACCGGGAATGCTCCAGCGCAAATGTAGTTGCGCATGCACAGTACCCGCGATTTTCAGAAGTGGTCATGCAAATGGTGCCATAATGTATGCATGGCACAAATGGGGTCATTTGCATGTTATTATGGCCCCATTTGTATGCATTGTACTGGACAGCCCTGCGAAATGCACCTGGCGCCCTGCACGCTGTGTGTCTCTGGTAGTCTAGGGCCCCCCCCAATGCCTGATCGTGGGCATTTGTTCAATATCCTGGTGGTCTAGAAGGAATCCAGGTGTTTTGGATCTAAAAACTGCCCTAGGTAGCTTGTGGCAGACAACAGCAAGAGGAAGCAGGTGCTGTTAGAACTATACTACTCTACTGAGACTATATTGCCCTCCTTCCTTCCCCTCCACCCATAGCCAGTTCTACTTTTATAGGTACAGGATTTGACTGACAACAGGAACTTCCTGTTTGGGAGCAGGAAGGAAGTGATCACAGAGGCACGAAAGACTCACCATCCCAGAAGGAAAAGAGTAGCTCTCCACCCCCTCCTAGCTGCTGGAGGTCTGACACTGAGCAAGTGTAGAAGGAGACTACTGAGGAATACAGGAACTTTCTGTCCTAGAACAGGATGATCAGGAGCTTTAAGGGCACAGAGGCAGTAGGAAAGTAGGGAGGAAAAAAAAAAGATTGATATAAAAAAAATAATAATAAACAGAGAGAGGTAAGAGTAAGTATACAAAACAACAGTTAAGGTTCTACAAATAAGACTTGATGGAAGTTGTGCAGTGCAGTGACAGTGGAGCAGCAGTCTTCCGGGAGACATTCTAGAGAATGCGGTGTTGTCCCATCTTCAGGCACCTCTCCAGGCTGAGGGAGAAGGTTGCTCATCTCCAGGCTGAGTTAGCCAGGATTCGGGGGACCTCCTCTCCTACCCAGGGACCACCAGGGCCACCACCGCTGCCTGACAGATTGCCAAAAAAGAGGAGCGATTGGGCCACAGTGGGCTCAGAGAGAGAGTGAGAGTTGTGGAACAGAGGTGCATCCCTCCAGTTTTACCTCTCCACAATTCTTACGCCATTCTGGCAGAGTGTGGTTCCTCTATAGAGGCACCCACAGTGGAGACCAAGGAGGATGCTGGGAACCTCCACAAAGGAGGCCCACAGGAGGGTGGGATGAGACCCCACAGGGGAAGGAAACAACTCCTGGTGGGGGACTCCATTGTTAGGAAGGTAGAACTGAGGGAAGGAGGGGAGAGGGAGGTAAGTTGCCTGCCTGCCACCATGGCTTGGAGGGACAGGAGCAAATCCTCGGGATCGTGGGAGCAGCTGCACAGGGGAGGGAGCTGAATGTTATTATCCACTTAGGGACAAATAACCTGGCTGGGAAATGGATCAGAACAGTGGAGGAGGAGTTTGTGGAGTTGGGATGGGGCCTTAGATAAGTAGCATGCATGGTAACCTTCTCGGAGTTGTTGCCTGTCTATGGCATGGGTGAGGCTAGGGTGCTCTGCACCACAGGATTCAGTCAATGGTTAAAAAACTGGTTCAGAGCTCAGGGTTTTGGCTTCACTGGGGACTGGGGGTCTACCTGGAGGGATGCAGGCCTAGACTGGCACAATGGTCTGCATCTGTCCAGGAGGGGAACCAGGATCTTAGGTGATAGGTTTAAATGCTTCATTGGTAAGCATTTAAACTAGCCAAGGGGGGGAGGCACTAAAAAGGAGCAGAGAAATCCACTCCCCCTCCCAAAAAAATCAGGGTAGTTAGTGAGGTAAATACCAAGGTAGAGACGTCGACAGGGAGAAGGGCAGGTGCAAATGGAGAAAAAGGCAAAGGCAATAAGGACAGGGATGGGGCAAAAAGGGTAAGGCCATCAAAAAATGGAAGGTAATGAGTACCAATGCCTGCAGTCTAGGTAACAAGCCCCCTGAACTGGTGGCCTTAATGGAAGAAGGATGCCTGGATATCGTGGCAGTCACAGAAACATGGTACACAGAGAACCATAACTGGGATGTCAACACACAAGGGTAAACAATCTACAGGAGAGACAGGAAGGGTAGAAGAGGAGGAGGAATAGCTCTCTATGTAAAGGAGGGGATCAAAGCAACAGAACAAAAGAATTAACAAGGAGGAGAGGAGGCACTGTGGGTCACCCTGGAGACAAAAAATAGCACCACAATCCGCACAGGGGTTGTATACAGACCCCCATCTCAGAGAGAGGAAATGGACAAGGAAATGATAGAAGGCAACCTTAGGATGGCAGAGAAAGGGGAGATATTGTTGATGGAGGACCTGAATATGCCAGATGTTAATTGTAGCACCTTTGCTGCAGCCACATCCAAGAGCAGGGCAATTCTCGATGCCCTACAGGGGATATGCCTCAGACAGCTAGTGTTGGAACCCACTTGGGAGGAAGCAGTCTTAGACCTGGTACTCTCAAATGGGGATGGAGAGATGATCTCAGATCTGTAAGTGGGTAGCCATCTGGGAACAAGTGACCACCAAACAGTGTGGTTCATGATAAACTCAGCTGCAGAGTCAAGCCATACAAGAGTGAGGGTACTGAACTTCAGGAGGGCTGACTTTGTCAAAATGGGAGAGGGCCTCAGAAAAGCACTAGCAAATGGCAAGAATGAGGGGTGGAGCAACAATGGGGAAACATCAAAACTGCCATCACAGAGGCAACAAGCCTTTGTGCAAAGCAAATAAACAAATCAAAATGAAAGAAAAAAACACTATGGTTCTCAAAAGAGGTGGCGAGGAAGGTTAGGGAGAAAAAGATAGCATTTAGGAAGTATAAGGAAACACAGAAGAAGCAGGACAGATAACTGTACCAGTTAAAGCAGAAGGAAGTGGGGAAGGCAGTCAGAATAACAAAGGCCCAAACCAAGGAAAAGATAGTCAACTCGGTTAAGAAGGAGAATAAAAGTTTTTATAGGTACATTAGGGAGTGTAGAAAGACAAAAGGAGGGGATCATGAGGCTAAATAAAGGGGACAGTGGGTGGGCAGAGAGGGACAGTGAAAAAGCAGGGATACTGAAAGAATACTTCTGCTCAGTATTCACAAAAGAAGAGGAGGAGGGGGGAGGGTACATAATCGAATCAATATAAGCACTCCGGATAGGGGGGTCTATCCCAGTCCTTACACGGAAGAAAGGGTTCTGAAAGAACTCCTAAAACTGAAGGTGGACAAAGCAATTGGAGCTTTTGGGATTTACCCCAGAATTCTAAAAGAATTAAGGGGAGAACTAGTGACACCACTGACTAGTCTTTTTTACAAATCATGGGAGGATGATGTGGTACCTGAGGATTGGAGAAGGACGGATGTGATTCCCCTTCACAAAAGTGGGAGCAAGACAGAGGCAGGAAACTATAGACCTGTCAGTTTGAACTCAGTGGTAGGGAAAATCATGGAATCACTTCTGAAGGAAAGAATTGTTGAGTACCTAGAGGCCAGTGGGGCACAGGACCCAAGACAGCATGGAGTAACAGTGGGAAGGTCATGTCAGATGAATCTAAATGACTTCTTTGACTGGGTGACCAAAGTAGTAGACCAGGGAGGGGCTGTGTACATGGCCTACCTAGATTTTAGCAAGGTATTTGACACAGTCCCACACAAAAGATTAATAAACAAAGTAGCCAGCCTGGGAGTGGGTCCCAGGGTGGTACCCTGGGTAAAACATTAGCTGGGCAACAGGACACAGAAGGCAATAGTAAATGGAATCCACTCTGAAGAAAGCGGGATTACTAGTGGGGAACTGCAGGGTTCAGTACTGGGTCTGGTCCTTTTTAATGTCTGTATAGGTGACATTGCAGAGGGACTGGAAGAAAAAGTACGCCTCTTTGCAGACGACACAAAGATCTGCAACAGGGTTGATACACAAGGGGGGCTGGAAAGGATGAGAAGGGACTTGGCAAGAGGAGTGGTCAGCAGTATGGCAGCTTGGATTCAATGCAAAGAAGTGCAAAGTAATGCACCTGGGAAATAAAAACCAAGGGGAAGAGTACACAATGGGGAAGGGGTAGTAACAACATCAAAAATGGAAAGGGACCTAGGGGTAATCATATCAGATGACCTAAAGGTTAGCAAGCAATGTGAGAAGGCAGTAAGGATGGCTTGGGGGATACTGGGATGTATAGGGAGAAGCATCACCAGTAGAAAACAGGAAGTTGTTATCCCTCTGTACAGACAGTTGGTGAGACCCCATCTGGAGTACTGCATCCAGTTCTGGAGACCCCATCTCTGCAAGGACATAGATAGGATAGAGGCAGTTCAGAGGAGGACAACTAAAATGGTGCATACAATGGTGCAGGGTCTGCAAGAGAAGCCATACAACGAGAGACTACAGGAGCTAAAGGGGGGACATGATAGAAACTTTTAAGTACCTCAAGGGAATCAATAAAGTCCAAGAGGGTAGCATCTTAAAGAGATGTACAAGAACAAGGGGACACAATTGAAGATGGGGGGAATGGCTAAGGGGTAATGTGAGGAAGTATTTTTCCAGAGAGAGGGTGGTGGGTGCATGGAATGGCCTTCCTGAGGAGGTTTTGGGGTCAAAAACAGTGAGGGAATTCAGGAATGCATGGGACAGACATAAAGCAATTCTTGTGGGGGGTAGGAAAAAATAGGCTGTTGGCTAAGTAGGATCTGCAGCTTATCCAGTAGGTAGGGAAATGGGCAGACTAGGTGGGCCAGCAGTCCTTATATGCCGTCAAAGCCTATGTTTCTATGCTGGTCTCTGATATCTATCTGGATGGCATCTTCCCATCTCTCTCTCTGGATTGCTTGGACTGGCTGGGGGGGGTATCATGAAGGGCAGCATATATCTTGCTGGCCTTGCCCTTAGGAGTGGCTAGCCAGGCAAGGAGTACCATAGTGGTTGACCCTGGTGATCTGGCCCTGCTAAATCCCTGGATTGCACTCTGGATCCGAAGATACTTCCAGAAATCAGAGGTGGGGAGATCCCAGCATGCCAGCAAGTTGGCAAATGTGTCTATTTCTGTGGTTGCCAGGGCTAGCATGTCTGCCATCTGCCCCAGGCCCTTACCCTCCTAGTCCTTCCAGTGTACTATCCACCTGTCTATTCAGATATTCTCATTCCCCCAGAGAGAAGCAAGCTTAAATGGGTTAGATTTTTTAGTAGATGCTTCTCTACCTTGTTCCATATCTGTAGGGTAGGCTCTATGGTTGGGTGTGATTTCGCCTGGGTGGGGGGGTTGTAAAGTAACAGTGGGAGGTGTAACTTTTTACTGACCTCCGTCTCTATCTCCACCCACTGGGGGGATGGGGAGGGGGTCTGTTTCTGGAACAGAACCACTGGAGCATCTGCATCATCTGAAATACCCATTTGTACCCCTTGAACCATGGGAGGTTCCACCCCCCCAATCTCCATTGGGATCTCATCTTATTCTGACTGTTTCAAGGGGGTCTACCTGACCATTTAGGGGGGAGCAGCAGTGGTATATGAGCTATTTTGTCAAAATCTTGGGTGTTATGACATTTTGATTGCTGCTACCTTCCCTGCTAAGGTAAGATGGAGTTTGTTCCACCTGTTCATGTCCTCCCATATTTCATCTACCAATGGTTGGAGATTATGTTCCCAGAGTCTGGAGACTGAGGCTGAAACTCTGATCCCCAGGTAAGTGATTCTGTTTTCCGCCCATCTAAGGCCCACTAAGCCCAAGTACTGAGCGGAGCAGAGGGGGTTAAGTGGGAGTACCTCTATTTTCATGTGGTTTATACGGAGTCCAGACAGACCATGGAATGCATGTAGAGCCTCCAACAGGGGAGGGAGGGCCTTAGGCAGGTCCGAGATTGTCACCTAGCAGGCCGTCCGCATACATGAGGGTGGAGTATTCCTCACATCCTACTGTCAGACCTGAGATCTCTTTGTGTTGTCTTATTCTGGCTGCCAAGGGCTCCACCATTAGTACAAACAGGAGGAGAGAGAGGGTGCACCCCTGCCTTGTACCTCTCCCGAGCTGAAAGGGGTGTGATAGTGTGGAGTTAGTAAGTAACTGGGCGGTTGGGGAGTTGTGCAGGGATGCAGTCCAAGTCCTGAAATGGGGGCCAAACCCTAGATGTTCTAGGACTGCACGGAGGTAGTCCCACTCCACTGCATCAAAGGCCTTCTCGAAATCAATTGCTACTGCCACTGCTGAGGTAGGGAGGCATCCGGCCACATGGGTCAAATTAACCAATGTCAGAATATGATCTGCACTGTAACGGCCTGAGAAAAATCCCACCTGTGAAGGGTGGATCATTTAGGGCAAAAGGGGGTTAAGCCTGAGGGCCATTGTTTTGGTATAAATTTTGCTGTTGACATTTATCAGTGAGATGGGGCAGTAGCTGCCCAGAGATGTGGGATCTTTCCCCTTTTTAGGGAGGACAGTAATTACCACCTCACGCATCATGGGAGGGAATATCCCCATTGACTCCATCTCCTGATTTACCTGTTGGAGGATTGGGAATATCATGTCTACTAGTGCCTGTCAAAACTCTACCATGTAGTCATCCCCCCCACCCGGGACCTTCCCTGGCTTCAGTGATAGCAGTGCTGCCTGAATCTCCTTGGTGGTCAACTGCGAGTCTAATATCTCTGCTTGTTGTGTGAGAGTCTAGAAAGTCTTGGATGTCCTGGGGGTTCGCCACCCTCAAGGAGGTGTACAAGGAGGTTTTATGTGATAAGGACACCTCCCAATGAGTGAGTCCCCAATGGGCGACTGCACAAGGGAGAGCGCCATAAGGGCAACAGGGAAGAAGAGCAACCAGTGGTGAGAGTGCCAGCTGCAGGCAGAGCCATGTGGAGCACTGCAACATCAGCATGGTCAGGTGGGCATAGGCAAACCTGGGCAACTGGGAATGGATGACGGCACCCTGGGCAGCTGGGCATTGGCAGGGGACAGTGGTGATTGGGGCAAATGGTCAATATCCAGACCATGTCCATGTGGACACAGTTGGGGAAAGGGATGGGCACTACCGTGGCTATGGACAGGTTGCTCCCCCCAGCCCCTGCTCAACAGTGGCCACAGCGCAAATGCACAGAAGCCAGGTGGGCTGTACACCTCCCCCAATGCACGGCCACAGACTGAGAGCGCCATCAGCCCCCTCCGTGCCACCCCTACATGGCATACTGCACACCTGGATCCCTGGTATGGTGCGGTGGTGCTCGGGTGTTCAATGGCATATGTCCATCCTTTGGTGCCATGCTGCTGCTAGCCCCCTTCCCATCGTGGCCTGTCTACATGGCCTTAGTAGTGCACACCACCCACTGCCATCGCTTGTCTGGGCCCCAGCCTCCAGGCACTTGCCTTCATGACTGTAGCTGCACTGTCAATCACCCGTAGTGGGGCTGAAGCTACAGTCGCTCCTTCACTGGCATGGTTTTCCTGGGAAGTTGCCCTTAAGGCATGCTCTCTTCTGTCCTCGCCCATCATCCCTGTGCCTATGTAGGGGCGCTCTTCTTGGGTGCTACTGTACAAGGATATGTAGAAGGATTCCATGACCTTGTTCAGCCATGTGTTAGCTGTGTGGATTTTCCACTCCTTATCCTTGAGACCGGCTATATGTCTCTCCATTTGTTGTCTCCTCAGTCTGTACGCCAGCACTTTTCCCCCTTTTTCCCCATCTTCCCAATATTTCTGTTTTAATCCAAGAATGGAGACTTCAGCTTTCTGGGATAGTAAGTTATTAATCTCCATCCTGAGGCCCAATATCTTTCATGCCAGAGGGTTATGGTGGTCGGACCTTGCCTGTTTTTTATGTTCACTCTCTGCTAGTTGAAGTTCCCGTTCCAATTTCCCCAGCTGTTCCTCCTGCTTAAGTCTCCTGGCTACTGCATACCCTATAATTCTGCCTCCCATGGCAGCCTTAGAAGCCTCTGATGTGTTCCCTGCTGTGGTGTCCCTAATGGAGTTTTCCTGAAAGAAAACCTTGGCTTCACCCTTGGCCCACGCCACAAAAGTGGGGTTCCTCATTAACAGCAGGTCCAGTCTCCAGGAGGTAGACTTCAGGGTGAATGGGCCCCACATCATGAAGAGCAGTACCGGGGCATGGTCTGAGATAACTATGGGGAAAATCTCTGTGGCTTCGGTCACTTGCATGATCTGGGAGGACGTGATCAAAAAGTCCAGGTGACGATGTGTCCTGTGCACCTGCGAGTAAAAGGAGTAATCCCTTCCTCTAGGGTGCAATACTCTCCGTATGTCTGTGAGGCCTTGGTTCCTCATCAA